>JALGPY010000004.1:1802500-4202500 GCA_023055425.1 Linanthus parryae | reverse complement strand
CTTCTTCTTCCTCATCCTCACTCGGCGGAACCGGATACTCAAATTCATCCTCCTGGAACCACGGATCCGCCGTCGGGACCGGTGGAACAAACTCCCTCGCCGCCTGACCACTAGACTGTATGACCCACTGGCCCACCATCTGGATTAATCCACCCAGCTTCGCCTGATTGTCCCGAGTGTGGGCAAACTGGCGTCTTCTCTCGAGTCTATCCCGGGCCATCTCCTCTCGCAGGTGGTCATAAGCAACCTGGTTATCAAACCTAGAGGTGTTCATCCTCCTACCCTTGCCCTTCTTCCTCGCTGTCTCATCAAACCTATGCCACTTCCTAGCAGTAAACGCTTTCAAATCCATATCTCTCCCTATGACTACTTCGGCAGTTTTGGCTAGGTGAGTAAGCAAGCAAGTATGACCGGGACCCAATTTGTTCGTCCTCGACACCCTCTCAAGACAATTCTCCCAAATCAGTTTGGGGATATTGATTCTAACCCCGGTGTAAAGACAAAGAGCCCAGACCGATAGGCGGAAAGTGTAACTAGGGTTTCGTGTGATTCCCAAAACCCAGTTCTCTAGCAACTCACAACACCACCTTGCCTCCGGCCTATAAAACTTCTTTTCGGCCTTCCAATGAAGCACCTCCCCTTTCCTGTCCCATGGATCAACCCCCTTCGCAAAGCAAAAAGCATTTAAACGAGACCAAAGGTTCTCACTACGAAGAACAGTCTCTAACCCACAACCCTCTTTCAATGCGGGGAAACCCATGGCTAAAGCGATAGTCTCTGGCGTGAAGACTATCCACTCGTTCCGATAGTAAACAAGACGAGGGTCTTGGCTCTCACCATCTTTTGCGTAACGCAAATTGAAACAAAACTCTCGCGCAATATGCGAACTAGACTGCCCTACTAGCTTAAACCAATTGGTAAGCTTCTCGCGCTCAAAAATTTCCTTGATTGCTTGAGGCATGTCCTCGTGCAATGGAAATGCCTTCTCGGGCTGCCCGTTCTTAGTCAAGTAAGTATCTTTTCGAGAGTCAAGATGGGCCTCATAAGTGACGAAACGGAAACTGTCATAGTATCCGGGCCCAATACTACTCTCCTTCAAATTAGCCTTGGCCTTTCGTCGGCCTACAATGCCCGGTTTAGCTGGAAAAGGGGCATTCAAGATAGCATATTGGGGAGTGGGCGGTATCTCTAATTGAGGATCGCCCGACCCCGATGCGTCTTGCGAAGAACCCTCTCCCGTCTTCCGTTTCTTTCCACCCGCCATTTAGAATGCAATTTCAAGTAAAACGAGAAATTCAACTATTGTGCACGTGAACAAGAAGTGTGTACTGAATGAAACACGTAGGCACGTAAACAAATAATTCCTAGGACTTTACGCAATCGCCCCCCAAAGTACGCTACTAAGCGCAACAAAAAATAATCGGGCTTTTACTCAATGTGCCTAGGACTCGAATATTGAAATACAAAGTTTAGATTGTACCTACGCGTCCGGAGCAAGTCTTACGGACGCAAAAATTTCAAAATTTGACCAACCCGGGCTGATTTTTATGTTGCCGGAAGAATTTGTCGAAATCTTGAATTGATTGATGCTCCGTACTCCTTGTGTAGTCCCCGTTAGCGTTGCCTTCTCGCCCGTAAGCTGAATCAAGCTCTAAGTCGTCCAATTCCTCAATTTTTCTCCAAAACCCTAGCTTCTTCTTCCTCTGCTTTCTCTCTTGTCTCTCAAACTCACTCCAAACCACCTCTCAAATCTTGTTCTCCTCTGAATCGCGAGCAAAACCCTAGGTGGGTTGTTGATTTTGGTGAAGAAACAAGGGTGGGGCGATTTGCGTGTGAGGTCGCGGCTATGGAGGTGAAGAACTGCTGGGTTGTGAAGAATGAAGAAGAGATCGATGCCCAGCTGATGTCTTGAACCAAGTATGAGCCAAAAGTCCATAATGCCCCAAAGAAGTAACCCCATGATTGTAATCCGTGTTGGCTAAAACTGACCTTTTGCCCGTTGTCTTCGTGCGAAGACAGTTCTCTTCGTGCGAAGAGTCTTCGTACGAAGACAATTTGTCTTCGCACGAAGGTCTTCTCAAACAGATACTGCAAGTGGTTATAGGAAGACAATTCAGAGCTTTGAAAATTTTTCTAAGTATGAAGTCTTCCTACGAAGACAATTGTCTTCATACGAAGACAATGCTGGAGCTTGCCAAAAACATCCTTTTCGTCAAATTTTCGCGTATCCGATCGTGCCTTTGCTTTCCGAAGGATCTCCTCGACCTCGAGACTCCCTTTTTACCTTAAAACACTCCCAAAATCCGGGGAATATTTTATTTGTCAATTTCACGCGTTCCAAGGCACGTTTTGCATTTCCGGATGCTTTTGGCCTCGTTTTACTCGCTAAAACATCCTTTTTGGCGTAACTTCCTCATCCGGACTCCGATTTGCGCGATCCACCTGTCTACAGAAAGCTCTCGACCACCCCCACACGTTGGCATTGTTCAATTCTTATATCAGTCTGTCCTTCAAAATTTCACCTCGTAATCCGTGCCGGCGTGCTAGCTTTCTCCGTTCACTAATTAAATTCTTGTGCAAATCAAGACGGGGAGTCCGGGAACATGATCGTCTCCAGGTGCGTGTGTTGAATAGGTGCAAAAATGGCTTCTATCTTCAACTCCTTCACTTCGGATCCCGATACGCGTATTGGGCTGTTAATCTTGTCTTTTTACTCTGTTTCGCCCGCGCGCATCAAGAAGGGGGATCCGAAATAGGCCTTTCACCTTGTATTCCTGCACATACTCATTGGAAATATTAAATCCACTCTCTCGCACCTCTCAATAAAATCAAACCGAATAAAAATTACAAAACAGTATTAAAACCTATCCTAAAGCAATAAATAGGTTGGGTTGCCTCCCAACAAGCGCTTTGTAATTTAAGGTCGACGGCCCGACCCAGTTACCTCAGAGCTTTCTCAAATTGCGGGAGTTGCATGAAGCCATTCAATGACTGCAATGAAATTCCCGTCCACATACGGTTTCGCTCTCTGGCCATTCACCTTAAACCTGTTCCCATTTGCATCCTCTACCTCAAGAGATCCCCATGGATAAACTGCAGTAATCGTGTAGGGACCACTCCACCTAGATTTCAATTTCCCTGGAAACAGTTTTAGTCTGGCATTGAAGATCAATACTTTCTTTCCTACCTTGAAGTCTCTCGGGATGATGTGCCTGTCGTGCCACAGTTTTGTCCTCTCCTTATAGATTCTCGCACTTTCATACGCCATCAATCGAAATTCTTCAAGTTCAAGTAGTGCTTGTTTTCGTAGCTCACCTGAGAGCTTAGCGTCCAAATTGATCTTCTTCAAGGCCCAGAATGTCTTGTGCTCAAGTTCCACCGGAAGATGACACGACTTCCCAAACACTAACTGGTAGGGAGACATGCCTAAAGGAGTCTTGTAAGCAGTCCTATACGCCCATAAGCTATCATCTAAATGTAGAGACCAATCCTTGCGTCCCGGGTTGACTGTCTTCTCCAGAATCCCTTTTATCTCTCGGTTAGAAACTTCTGCTTGCCCATTCGACTGCGGATGATAAGCCAGTGATATCTTATGCGTCTTTACCCCATATTTGCTCAAGACATTGGCAAAGACTTTATTCACGAAATGCGATCCTTCATTACTGATTATGGCTCTGGGAGTTCCAAACCGTGTAAAAATGCTCTTCCGCACGAATCTCTCTACAGTAGCTCCATCGTTTTTGGGGAAAGCCATTGCCTCCACCCACTTGGTCACATAATCCACAGCTAACAGTATATAAAGATTGCCAAGTGAAGACGGGAATGGTCCCATGAAATCGATGCCCCAAACATCAAAGGGCTCTACTTCCAACACGAAATTTTGAGGCATCTCGTTTCGGTTGGAGATATTGCCGGTTCTCTGACATCGATCACATTGCTGTACAAATAGATGAGCATCTTTATGTAGAGAAGGCCAGTAAAATCCACTTTGCAATACCTTTGCCACAGTACGCGTTTTGCCAAAATGTCCTCCGCAATTCAATTCGTGGCAGTGTCTAAGAATGTCCAAAGTGTCTGGCTCAGCTACGCATCTTCTCAACACGTTGTCAGCGCCCAACCTAAACAGATAAGGGTCATCCCAGAAATAGTGTCGTGCATCTGCGAAAAATTTCTTTTTCTGATGGAAAGTCATGTCTTTCGGGACAATTTTGAGCGCCTTGAAATTTGCCAAATCCGCAAACCAAGGCACAGCTGCTACCACTACCATAAGTTGTTCATCTGGAAAATCTTCTCTAATCGGCACATCTTCTTGTTTTTCGTTATCTAGTCTTGACAAATGGTCTGCAACAACGTTCTCTACACCCTTTTTGTCCTTTATCACTATGTCAAACTCTTGCATTAGCAACACCCATCGGATCAATCTAGGCTTCGCATCCTTCTTTGCAAGCAGATATTTGAGGGCTGCATGGTCCGTGAAAATAGTCACCTGAGAACCCACAAGATATGGACGAAACTTGTCCAATGCGAAGATAATAGCCAACATCTCTTTCTCCGTGGTGGCATAATTAACCTGTGCAGTATTAAGAGTACGACTAGCATAGTAAATTACACGAGCTACCTTGTCTTTCCGCTGTCCCAGAACTGCTCCCACCGCGTAATCGCTGGCATCACACATAAGTTCAAAGGGTAGGGTCCAATCTGGAGTGGCTATAATGGGAGAACTAATCAGCTTTTTCTTGAGCAAATCAAAGGCTGTCTTGCAGTCTTCATTGAAATCAAACACGGCATCTTTCTCAAGCAAACCAGATAAAGGCTTTGTGATTTTCGAAAAGTCCTTAATGAAGCGCCGATAGAAACCTGCATGTCCCAAGAAACTCCGTACCCCTTTGACAGACGTAGGGTAAGGAAGCTTCTCAATCACCTCAATCTTCGCCCGGTCTACCTCTAAACCTTTACTGGAAATCTTGTGCCCCAATACTATTCCCTCGGTCACCATGAAATGGCACTTCTCCCAGTTAAGCACTAGGTTGGTGTCAATACATCTGTCCAGTACCCGAGCTAGCTGCTGGAGACAGTCTTCGAACCCATCACCATAAAGCGAAAAATCATCCATGAAGACTTCAAAATTTTGCTCCATCATGTCTGAGAAGATAGACATCATACACCTCTGAAACGTAGCTGGGGCATTGCATAGCCCGAATGGCATGCGTCTGAATGCGAAAGTCCCATATGGACAAGTAAATGTCGTCTTCTCCTGGTCAGCTGGCTCAATCGCTATCTGATTATACCCAGAATATCCATCCAAAAAGCAGTAGTGTGAATGGTGAGCTAGCCGATCAAGCATCTGGTCCACGAATGGGAGGGGAAAATGATCCTTCAAAGTGGCATCATTGAGTTTGCGGTAATCCATGCAAACTCTCCACCCAGTAACGGTACGGGTGGCAATTTGATCACCTTTTTCCCCTTCCACCACAGTTATACCTCCTTTCTTGGGAACACATTGTACCGGGCTAGTCCACGTGCTGTCGGAAATCAGATAGATGATACCTGCTTCCAACCATTTAAGCACCTCTTTCTTCACCACCTCCTGCATGTGAGGGTTGAGGCGGCGCTGAAATTGAACTACCGGCTTCTTGTCTTCCATGAGCCTGATCTTATGCTGGCAAACTGTGGGGCTGATCCCCTTAATATCTGCTATTGTCCATCCCATAGCTGCTTTCCTCTTCTGTAGTACCTCGAGAAGCTGCTCCTCCTGTTCCCTGTCCAAACATGCAGATACAATCACAGGTAAAGTATCATTAGATCCCAAGTATAAATATTTCAAATGAACAGGTAAAGGCTTTAATTCTAAAACAGGAGCAGTAATAAGAGAAGGAGTAAGAATCTTCCTGCTTCCCTCATTAAAGAGGGGTAATGGTGGGCGCCAATGAACATCTAAGGCTTGCTCTTTCTCGCTGGAATCAAATAGAGCAAGCTCCTCATATAGTTGCTCCAACAAAATATCGTCCTCCTCGTCCAGCGTGTATGCCTCCACCCCAAAGCACTGCTCGCTCACCGCGTATGCGGGAAACTTCATAGCCTCAAATACATTGAAGGCCACCTTCTCATCGTTGATCTGCATAGTCAGCTCCCCATTGGCCACATCAATAATAGTTCTCCCAGTGGCCAGGAATGGACGGCCCAAAATAAGAGGAACATCATCGTCGGCCTCCATGTCTAAGATCACAAAATCCGCTGGGAAGATGAGTCCTTCAACTCTCACTAATACATCCTCTAAAACACCCCTGGGGCGTTTTATTGTGCGATCAGCCATCTGCAAGCACATCCTGGTAGGTTTAGGATCTCCCACACCAAGTTGCTCAAAGACCGATGTGGGCATCAAATTAATACTTGCACCAAGGTCACATAATGCCCTCCCATGAAATGCGTCTCCCAATGTAACAGGAATGATGAAACCGCCCGGATCTTTCATCTTCTTTGGTAGCGCCTTTTGCACAACTGCGCTACACTCCTCATTCAGAGTTACGGTTTCAAAGTCATCCATGCGCCTCCGATTAGAAAGGAGGTCCTTGAGAAATTTGGCATATTTAGGCATTTGTGAAATGGCCTCCGCAAAAGGTATATTAATGTGCAGTTTCCCGAAGATATCCACAAACTTCTTGAAATGCTTGCCATCCTCTTGACTCTTCAATCTTTGCGGGTATGGCACTCGTACACTGTATTCCTCCCTAGGCTTCTGTTTCTCATCCGACTTCCTCACCGTGTCCTTTGATTGGGGACTCACGGTAGGCACGGGAATCTCTTCATCCAAAGCTTTCTCAGTGGCCTTAGTCGCCTCAGCTCGTGCGTGGCTAGGATATGGGGGGTCCTCAGTAGTGATGCCACTGCGAGTTGTGATGGCATTTAGCTGCTCATTAGGAGTGATGGTATTTGCCGGAAGCATACCTGGTGGAAGCTTGATATTTTGATTGGCGATCTGCCCAATCTGAGTCTCGTGGCTTTTCATAGTGGCTTGTATTGAGACAATTGTGCTCTCCATCCTGTCTTGATTAGCTAGGAGCTTTCTCAATAGAGCATTCGTCTCTTGCTCTTCTTTTTGTGGAGCCTGCTGTTGTGGAACTTGCCTTTGCGCTTGATATGGAACATTGGGTCTCTGTCCGGGTGCATATAATCCACTGTTTGGATTGGCATAGCTGAAGTTGGGATGATTACGATTGTTGGGATGATAGGTGTTAGGCCATTGCTGCTGTCGCATAAAATTCACATCTTCAACACTGTTATCATATCCCTGGCTTTCATCTGCTAGTAATTCACCCATGGGCTTCTGTGTTGGAGGGTGCATACCGTGAAATGCTGAAGTCATGGATTCCAGCTTTTGTTCCATCGATTCAATCTTGTTGACTAAGGATGTATCCCCCGGTTTGGAGTACCTACGCGTTTCAGATCGTGTAGTCTCTCTCTTTGACGCGTTGTTCAGCAGATCTTGAGCTCGCTGTGCTCCAAGTCCCATAAAATTACCTCCAGCTAGCATATCTAACTGGTCAGCTGTCTCCTTGTCTAATGCAGTGTAGAAATAATGGAAGAGCTTGTGCCATGGCTCTCCATGATTCGGACATCTACGGAGAATTTGGCTGAACTTCCTCCACGCATCTCCCAACGAGCTGTCTTCATCCTGAGTGAATTTTGCAATCTCCGCCATCTGCTGAGCGACTCTGGATGGTGGAAAATACTTCCTCAGAAACTCATGACAACAGTCTGCCCATGTCACTATGCTACCAGCTGGTAGCTCCATAAGCCACTTCTTGGCTTTTCTAGATAAGGAGAAGGGAAATAGTAATAGCTTAACTGTTTCATCTGGAACTCGCTGGTCGTGCAGGGTTGATGTGATTTGCTCAAATACCAGCAGATGGTGATTGGGGTCATCTCCTGGAGCTCCGTTGAATGCGCACTCATCACGAACCATATTGATCATATGTTGGCGCAACTCGAAGTGTTGGGCATTGATCTGTGGCCTGACAATGGTAGGCTGATAACATGCTGGAGTAGTCCTGAAATAATCCACCATAGGGCGTTCTTCATTCTCAGCATTGTTCTGCCTGTTGTTTTCCCCATTATTCCCATTGTTGTTCCCACCGATGTTCACCACTTGTGCCCCCACACCAGGACGTGGTTGTAGATTTGGGGGAGCCATGCGATCCATCCTTGCCTGCATCTCAGCCATTTGAGCTCTCACCTCCTCAGCTTCTGCGGCTCTTTGTGCAGCCTCCTCTACAGCTGCAGCTCTAGCTGCTTCCGCATCCTGCATACCTTTGCGGATTCTCTCAAACTCAGCTCTCGTCTCTTCATCCATAACTACTGAGCTTGAATTCCTCTTGTCTCTACGCTGAGCTTTTAATAAGGATTCCGGGTCTTCAAACGTTGGATACAAAGGCTCGTCTCGAGAACGGGTCATGCACCGTGTAAATCAACCTGAAATCACGAAACACGCAAAACGTAGGTGAGTAACGGATATAAACAATAAATTAAAATCCCTAAGGCTAGGAATTATAACTAATTTAGCCGAAGTCCCCGGCAACGGCGCCAAAAACTTGACACGCTCCAACTGCAAGTGCACAGCTGTCGTGTGTAGTAATAAACCGGAAATCCGGGTTGTCGAACCCAAGGGACTTTGTGCAAATTAATTACTATTCTAAACCTTGTGTGGGCAAGTCGCAAGTTGTGTTTTTATCTAATTCTAAGAAAATAAGAGCAATATTCTCAATTAACCAAGTGAAATAATTCACGATTAATAACGAATGAATAATTGGGGTTTTATCAAATAAGGGAAAAGTACCGGGAATTCTCTAGGCTCACTAGGTTGATCTAAATTTATATTTTGATTTGTAAAACAACCACGTGTCATTCACTATTAATCAAGCAACGTTAAACTTACCGAGTTACCAAGCAAGTCCACTATACTTAGACTAAACTTACCGAGTTACCAAGTCTAATTTAGCTTTAAGCACGCATTAAGACTATAATTCTACTTTAACGATCCTAGTTAACGATGCCGAGTTACCAAACATTGATACGACTAGGTGGATTATTCAATGTACCGACTAATTCTCACGGAGTTACCGCGTGAAAACTAATTGAATTTACCTCTACGTTAGCTACTCGCAAAGATAATAAGATTAAGAACGTAAATAATCCATAATAACGAATAAACACGTGAGATTAAGCTAAGCATGCATTACAATCATCAAAACATCACTTTAGATCAAACCCTAGCTACACCAAACGAGAATTCCCAGCAAAAAGTGCTTAGCTACTCATATTCATAATCAAAACGACGATTATAATGAGTTTAAACATAAAAATCAAGAAAGACGAGAGTTTAGAATCCAAACGAATGATCCAAAAGCTCCTAAGCTCTCCCAAAGGTTTCTTGATCTCCAAAAGATGTCTCTAATATAAAAAACTACTGAAAAAGTCGACCTAAAAGGCTTAAATACGTTTCCATAATCTAATTACAAAGTTTGGATAAACTACGAAAAAGCCCCAAAAAATCTGCACGTTCCAGCGTTCTCTTCGCACGAAGACAGTTGTCTTCGCACGAAGAGTCTTCGTATGAAGACTTCTGCTCTTCGTGCGAAGGTCTTCTCATTTAGATACTGAGAGCATGTTTTGGAAGAGAATTTGGCCGAGCTGGATTTTGGCTAAGTGTTTGTCTTCGCACGAAGACAAATGTCTTCGCACGAAGACTTCTGTGTCCAGCCCTCTTTCTTTGACTTTCTTCTTCCTTCCTTTGACTTTCCTCTTCCTTCCTTCTTCCATTGACTTTCCGTTGATTTCCTTTGACTTTCTCCTTCCTTTTGACTTGCCTTTGAGTTCCTTGTTTCCGAAGTTCACTTCCATATCCCGCACGATCCTCCAAGCCCTGTTTTCCTGCGAATCACAACACGAAAACACAACCCGCGATCATATCACAATAAAAGCTCAAAAATCTAAAGAAACGCCCGGATTTAACAAGTAATGCATATGAACTCACATTATCACATTTAAGCTCAATTTACCAAAAGACGACGAATTCTCCATTATAAGCACGCAAAACGTAGAAATAAAAGGCATAAAATAACTCCGAAAACGGAGTTATCACCTTTTCACCAGTCCCTATGACCAAATCCATCCGAATCCTACTTGCAATTGCAGCATACTACGACTATGAGATTTGGCTGATGGATGTCAATATAACATTCCTTTATCGGAATCTCCTCAAGGACGTGTATATGATACAGACGGAGGGTTTTGAATATCCAAAGCAAGCCAAAAAAGTATGTAAGCTGCAACGATCCATTTATGGATTGAATCAAGCTTCTAGGATTTGGAATCGACGTTTTGATGAAGTAGTCAAATAGTTTGGCTTCATCATAAACGAAGATGAGTCTTGTGTCTACAAGAAGGTTAGTGGGAGCGCGGTAGCTTATCTGGTCTTGTATGTGGATGAAATACTACTCATCAGAAACGACGTTCCCATGCTGCAATCTGTTAAAGATTGACTAGAAAAGTGTTTCTCAATGAAAGACTTAAAGTAAGAAGCCTATATACTTGGTATAAAGTGTAGGGTTTTGATCATGTATGCGCATCGGAAAAATAATTTATCCATTCAATTCCCTCCAAGGATCACAGGACAAGAAGCATAACGATGGTAAAGGAAGAATCATGTTACCCACCTTAGGGTTTCTCCTGTGATGACTTGTAACGTGAATTGTGTCACGTCTCAATAGTGACCCACGCCTAGAGTTGAGATCTAGATCTTCCTTCTCCTTTGTGCTAGCTTGGAACGGAGGAAGAGGAAGAAGAAATCACGCAGCACGAGGCAATAAGGTGGGGGCGGCCTCATTTGTTGGCCGACGTGGTAGGGGCGGTGGCAAGGGGGTAGGTCGGCCCTCTTGCTTGCTTGCTCTCTCTCCTTTTGTTCACTCCCACTCAAGTTATGAACAATAGGCTCATAAGTATGGGAAGGAAGGAAGGAGAATCCTTTATATAGTCCAACAAATCCTTGTCAACTACCTAAAGGACCTATTCTAGTCCTACTAGAATTTGATTTAGTCCCTTCCTTGCAAATTAGTCCTACTAAGTTTGCAAGGTGTTGCAAAATGATCCTTGTAATTAATTAATCATATTAATTAATTCCCAAATCTAGTTCAACTCTATATAGCGTGTGACCCCATAGGTTCTATCTAGTTGGTAGGAACAATTTGCTAATATGGAGCGGTTTCTAGCAAAACATCCATTCTAGCCAACTAATAGAATAGTCATCCGAAAAACCTTGTACAAGTAGTTGTCACATCTCTTTGTCTCTATATCCGGATTGGACACGAGACATACAAGTCACACTCGTATATCCAATCCATAGTTTCTCGATCCAGGGAATAGCCTTATTCGTGCAAATAACATCAATATCCTATATTGATTTATTTGAGTCTGGCCAGACATTCTATAAGCACTATCCCTCGAGTGGCGTCGGATACTTGATCCCGTTATGTGGGAGGGACAAATTCTATCTACGTCCACTATGATTTCTAAGCTTGCTTCTTATTGTATCCGGTACATGCCTTTATAGCTACCCAGTTACGGTGTAGCGTTTGACGCTACCAAAATCACAATAATCCACAACTAGACAATCTAGTGACTTCAAGTCTAAGGATGACAATACCATTGCACCGCGAGAAGCGTTTGTGACTTTACGTAACATGTATGTAGCCTTCTCAAAGATGGGTCAATCCAGTGCACCATTACCCTTAATGCACACCCATGTGTTGGATCAGGATATCTCCATATGAAACCAACCTCATACTAGTCTATACATGATTGTCCTATTAATCAGTATACTGGACTAGGGATATTTAAGATAAACAACACAATTGTAAATCTAAGGACTTCATTATATTAAATATCTAATAAATAATACAATGAATGTTCTAGCCAAAATAAATTCATACTAAACTAGATTTCCTCTAGGGCATCTATTCCAACATCTCCTACTTGCACTAGAGCCGATCTGACGCATCTCTTATGCCCATGCTTCCACTGCACAAGCGGCTTTGTAAGTGGATCTGACAGATTCTCATCTGTAGGAATCTTGCATATCCAAACGTATCCTCTATTTATGATATATCGAATAAGGTGGAACTTCCTGAGCACGTGCTTGGATTTCTGATGCGACCTGGGCTCCTTTGATTGCGCGATCGCCCCAGTGTTGTCACAATACAACTCCACTGGATCCACAATGCTAGGGACCACACCAAGTTCAGAAACAAACTTTCTGATCCAAACAGCCTCCTTTGCTGCGCCATTTGCAGCAATGTACTCAACCTCTGTTGTAGAATCAGTCACCGTCTCTTGCTTGGAACTCTTCCAGCTCACCGCTGCTCCATTTAGGCAAAACACATATCCTGATTGTGCTCTAAAGTCATCTATGTCGATTTGTAAGCTTGCATACATTTAACCCCTTACACGTAACTCTTCCTCACCGCCAAATATCAAGAAGGCATCTTTAGTTCTTCTCAAGTACTTTAGGATGTTCTTGACTGCAATCCAGTGACTCTCACCCGGATTGGATTGGTATCTGCTTGTCATACTCAAGGCAAATGACACATATGGTCTAGTACATAACATGGCGTACATGATAGATCCTATGGCCAAGGCATAGGGAATTCTACTCATGCGTTCCTTCTCAATCTCATTGGAAGGACAACCACTCTTTGAAAGAGTAATTCCATGTGACATGGGCAAGAATCCCTTCTTGGAATCTTGCGTGTTGATCCGCTTCAACACCTTGTCAATATATGTACTTTGAATTAGGCCTAGCAGTCTCTTAGATCTATATCTATAGATCTTTATACCAAGTATATAGGCTGCTTCCCCTAAGTCTTTCATTGAGAAACACTTTCCTAGCCATTCTTTAACAGATTGCAGCATGGGAATGTTGTTTCCAATGAGTAGTATGTCATCCACATACAAGACCAGAAAAGCTACAGAGCTCCCACTAACCTTCTTGTAGACACAAGACTCATCTTCGTTTCTGATGAAGTCAAACTCTTTGACTACTTCATCAAAACGTCAATTCCAACTCCTAGAAGCTTGCTTCAATCCATAAATGGATCGTTGCAGCTTACATACTTTGTTAACTTGCTTTTGATCTTCAAAACCCTCCGTCTGTATCATATACACGTCCTCGAGGAGATTCCAATAAAGAAATGCTGTTTTGACATCCATCTGCCAAATCTCATAGTCGTAGTATGCTGCAATTGCAAGTAGGATTCGGATGGATTTGGTCATTGCAACTGGTGAAAAGGTTTCATCTTAGTCAATACCATGAATATGTCTGAATCCTTTAGCCACCAATCGGCCCTTATAGGTAATCACATTACCATTCATGTTGATCTTCTTCTTGAAGACCCACTTGCACCCTATGGGCTGCGCCCCTTCGGGTGGTTCCACCAAATTCCATACTTTGTTGGTATACATGGATTCCATCTCGGATCTCATGGCTTCTAGCCACTTCTGAGAGTCTGGCCCTTTCATGGCTTCTTCACAGGTAGTAGGCTCATAATCTATGAGCATCGTGTCACCGGAATCAGTCACGAGAAGTCCATACCTCTCGGGTTCCTGGCGCACTCTACTAGATCTACGAAGCTCTTGTGTTACCTGAACAGACTGTTCCACAACTCCTTGTGGATCATGTTCATGTCCCATAATCGTTTCAGTGATTTGTGGTTCTTGAATCTCTTCAAGTTCTACAGTCCTCCCACTTGCTTCGTTAGATACAAACTCTCTTTCTAGAAACACGCTGGACCGAGCAACAAACACTTTGTTCTCAGTTGGATTGTAGAAGTATTAACCCTTAGTTTCCTTAGGGTACCCCACAAACTTACACTTATCCGACTTTGGCCCCAGCTTGTCTGATTGTAAACGCTTTACATAGACATCGCAGTCCCAAATCTTCATGAACGACAGTGTGGGACACCTCCAATTCCACATCTCATATGGTGTCTTCATGACTTATTTAGATGGAACACGGTTAATGGTGAAAGCTGCACTAAATAGAGCATAGCCCCAAAATGGCAATGGAAGATCAGTTTGACACATCATAGATCGAACCATATCCAATAGTGTTCGATTCCTCCTCTAGGACACGCCATTCCATTGTGGCGTTCCAGGTTGAGTGAGTTGGGACACGATCCCACACTCTCTAAGATAGTCGTCAAACTCTTGGCTCAAGTATTCTCCTCCACGATCCGATCGTAGAGCCTTGATACTCTTGCCAAGGTTCTTCTCTACTTGACCCTTGAATTCTTTGAACCTTTCAAACGATTCGGATTTAGCCCTCATAAGGTACACAAATTCATATCTACTGAAATCATCAGTAAATGTAATGAAGTAGACGCAACCACCCCTGGAAGGCGTGGCAAATGGCCCACACTTATCAGTATGTATGAGCGCCAATTGCTCACTAGTCCTCTCACTTTTCTTATTGAAAGGGGACTTTGTCATTTTTCCTAATAAACAAGACTCACATGTCTCATATGATTTGAAATTAAATGAGTCTGGGAGTCCATCCTTATGGAGTCTAGATACACGTTTCTCGTTTATCTGGCCTAAACGACAGTGCCATAAATAAGCAGGAATTAAATCATGTATTTTAATCCTCTTGGTATTAATGTTGTAGACGGTATTGCTTAAATCAAGGACATATAGTCCATTAAATAATAGCGCACTACAATAGTGAATATTATTAAAATAAAAGGAACAACAATTGTTCTTTATTGAAATAATAAAACCTGCATTGTCCAAACAAGAAATGGAAATAATGTTTCTGCTCATAGCAGGCACAAAATAACAATTATTTAATTCTAAAACTAATCCTGAAGGTAGAGATAGCTCGCACACGCCCACAGCCAACGCAACAACTTTTGATCCATTCCCAACGCGCACGTCTATCTCCCCTTTAGCCAATCTTCTACTTCTCTGTAGATCCTGAACATTTTGACAAATGTGAGATCCACATCCAGTATGTAATACCCATGATGTAAAGACATTTAAATTGACATCTACAACAAAGATACCTGGTGGTGGTAGAATCACTATTCCAAGCCTCTTGTCCTCTAGATATTTTGGGCAGTTCCTGCTCCAGTGTCCAGGCTGACTGCAGTAGTGACACTCACCTTTAGTTACACCTTTGGCAATGCCACCAACAGGCTTAAGGGCAGGTTCCTTGGACTTGGCAACTGACTTTCCCTTGCCCTTGGAGGATGAGGCAAACTTTTTGCCCTTTCCTTTCTGTACCATTGTAATGGCCTTGCCCTTACCCTTGTTGATGCTTTGTTCAGCTGTCCTCAATATATTGAGTAAATCTGGTAGTGGTTTCACGATCTCGTTCATTTTATAGTTCATAATGAACTGTCCATAACGATTGCAGCACGAGATCGGTTTCCAACTCTTGGCCGACCGGAAACCCTAGTCGCGCGAGATTCTCCAAGTATCCGATCATACGGAGTACGTGAGGTTCCACAGGGTTCCTTCAGCCAGATGACACTTGAACAATGCCGTAGAGACCTCATACCTCTCAACCCTGGTCTTGGAAGAGCTGCTTCATATGCTCGATCATATCGACAACATTCATGTTTTCGTGTTGCTTCAAAATATCAAAAGTCATGGTGCATAGCATAAGGAAGGCCGCATCAAGCGTCATCAACACGCTTTTGATACACCTTTAGGGCTGCAGGGGTGTTGTTCTCTGGACCTGCTGGAACTTGCTCCTCTATTGCGTACAGTTTCTTCTCTTGCTGGAGAACGATTCTCAAGTTTCTGTACCAATCAAGGAAGTTGGTTCCAGAGAACTTGTCCTTCTCAAGGACAGATCGTAGGGAATGTTGTGAACTCGATGAGTTGTTTGCCATTTGGAAATCTACAAAATAAAAATATGCAAGGTTTAGTATTTGTGAATTTTTGACTATATTCAATAATGGCTAATTTATCAAATATAGCTCCCACTATTTTTCTACGGATTAATAACCCTCAAGATATTAATGCGAAAAATATCCTTATATTTTCTAGTGGGCCAAGATCCATGTTTCATCTCCTTATGAGCTTGCTTTAGCAAGTCACCCATAATTTGACTACTTTAGGTAGGAACAATTCCAATTGCATCCCTATGCAACTCTTGGTTCAATTGGGCAAATAACTCCTTATTTATCCATCCGTATGGACAATCCCAATTGATTGCCTCTAGGTTTTTAATCATATTAATAGCCTAGTTGTGTCCAACCTCTTATTTAAACAATTGAACATTACTTGTTTGTTCCATCGCATTCCATCATTATGAACCAAGTCGCCTTGCTTTGGCATGCACGAACTTGATAAATCATGATCACAATGAGTGTTTAAATAACGAGAAGGCAAGAACACAATATTTTGAATTTTGAGGGATTTTTCAAATTCAATTTTAATTGTTTTGTTGATCCATATCAACTGATCTATCTATTTGAGTTTGGGCACAACTCCAAATAATAGATCCGAGTTGTCTAATTATCTTATTATCCTAATTGCATGCATCAACCATAAACCAACCACAAAATAATAAGACAATAAATAAACAACCACAAAATAAAATAAAAACGTGATATGGATATGACCTTTTCTAGACTAAGCTAATTCCAAGCCAATGGAATTATCTATGTACCCTAAAAGCAAACACATCTCCATGTGTCTTCATCTTTTGGTCCATCCTTCATAGTCATGTGGAATGCTCCATGCTCCATCTTTTGTGGCTTCTTTGGGTTTGGGCTTCTTTTCTCCAATACTGGCTAACAATATATTCTATCTAGCACTAGCTAATAAACTATACTAAATAAAATAAAACTCACAAGTTGAGAAAAAAATGGCTCGCATGCCATAAAACCCTAATTAATTATTACAACAAATTGATCAGCTCGCAGGCCGTAAACCAAAACACAAAATTAAACAATCACACCAAACCACATCCTAAAGGCCATATCCAATCACCATGCGATTTGCACATAAATAGTTAAAATCTAATTTTAACGCGCTTGGTTAATTTTAATTGATTTTAGGATGTTTTTAGGGTTAAAACGGTCCAAGGGGCCCAACCAACTACTTGGCCGAACACCAAAGAGGACCGCCTAGGCGTTGGGCCGGCCGGCCCCTAGCCCACACGGCTAGGCGGTGCGCTAAGGCAGCCCCCGGCCCCTAGGCCGCGCCTTACTTGGGCGGAAAGCAAGGAGGGGCGGTCCCCTAAGGGGGTCCGAACCTCTAAAACAACTCCCTTGCTTGTTGCCCAAGTTTGGTTGCTTCCTTGTTTGAGAAGAACTCCTTCTTTCAATAGGATGCCCAAACCCTAGATCTAAGATCCTAAAATTTCTCAAAACTCACTAATTCATGCATCCAATGCAAAAACTTGGTCTTTTTATGTTTGATTATTGACAAACTGCATCATATGCTTGATTTGTCTTGTTTTACGCGATAAATGATAAATTTAAAGTGTAAAACTATCAAAATGAACACATAAACCACGTTTATGCTCTACAACCAGGCTCTGATACCACTTTAGGATTTTGATCATGGATGCGCAACGGAAAATATAATTTATCCATTCAATTCCCTCCAAGGATCACATGACAAGAAGCATAACGATGGTAAAGGAAGAATCATGTTACACACCTTAGGGTTTCTCATGTGATGACTTGTAACGTGAATTGTGTCACGTCTCTATAGTTGATCCACGCCTAGATTTGAGATCTAGATCTTCCTTCTCCTTTGTGCTAGCTTAGAATGGAGGAAGAGGAAGAAGAAATCACGCAACACGAGGGGCGGCCTCCTTTGTTGGCCGACGAGGTAGGGGCGGCGGCAAGGGGGTCGGTCGGCCCTCTTGCTTGCTTTCTCTCTCTCCTTTTGTTCTCTCCCACTCAAGTTATGAACAATGGGCTCATAAGTATGGGAAGGAAGGAAGGAAGGAGCATCCTTTATATTGTAACCCTTCAGATTTTAAGTACGTCATCCTAGTACATCGTTATAGTATGTTACTCATCGTGCATGACAATAAGGTTGCATTTAAGTAGTTATACCCTAGAATGGAGACTTACACCTTAGTGGGGGTTGAGAATTTGGTTTAAACTTCGAGGACGAAGTTTTCTTTAAGGGGGGAATTCTGAAATACCCCGTTATTTAAAACCGGATATTTTTATATAATATTTAGTGTTAATATGTTAAATCGGGTATTTTATAAAAATATTGGGTGATGATATGCTATTATTATATTTTATGATATTATTTGGTGTTAATATGGCATTGGGATAAGTTTGGGTATTAGTTGTTATTATTTAGAAAGTCAATTTTCATGTTATAAACAATTAGGTGCTTTTATGTATTTTCTTATAACTTATATAGTGTCTTTTAAATAACTTAGGGGGTGATAGTTGTAATAAGCCTAAACCTACGGGGTGAAAGTGTCTTTACCCTATAATTTAGTCATCTTCTTCACCAAACGATGGAGGATTTGTTTCTCCTTCTCCATGTCCGAATCCAACACCACCACCGCCTCAAATCTTCACCAAAACTCTTGATTTTTGTCCCAATTCAATCCCAATTCGATTTAATCTCATAAAAGCTCGATACTTTAGCGAAAAGTAAACCAATTTCGCCAATTTTTTGTCCCAATTCGGAATCGAAGTTTTCGAAATGGGTTTCCTCCAAGCGGTTGAATTGCTCATCTCTACGCCAATATAAACCCCTACGATCTCAGAATAATTCTCACACCAACACCTCTTCAATCTCTCTTGCTCTCAATCTCTCTCTATCATTATCTCTCTCTCTCCCGTCGGCTGCCTAGAGGACCCAACCGCCGCCGCTGCTCCCGCCGCCGCTCCCGCCGCCGTGCGCCGCCCAGCCGCCACCGTCGTCCGTCACCGGCGTCGTCCCCGCCGGCGTTCGCCTCCATCCCGTCGTCCTCTCTCTCTCTCTCTTCAGGTTTGAAACCCGTATGTTCTTCTCCTCTTTTCTTTATATTCTTTTGTTTTATTATTTTCATTATTAGTATTATTCAAAGATATGTTAACTGTTATTAGTTGGGAGGTAGATATCAATGTGGGCTTGGCCCAGTGGTTAGAGGATAACACTTATGTTCCAAGTTCGAATCTTACAAGAGGCAAATCTTTTTATACAAGTTTAAAGTTATTTTTTTTGTACTCATTTTTTCTCCTAAATAAAAGTGTAGAATAAGGATGATAAATATACAAGTTTAAAGTTATTTTTTTTGTACTCATTTTTTCTCCTAAATAAAAGTGTAGAATAAGGATGATAAAATCATATTTTTCTTATTTATTTTTATAAGTTTGTAACAAGTTATAATAAGTTATTTCCTATAAATATATATTTGTTATTTCTGTTAAAAAAAGTTAGTTAGTTTATAACCTATATTCTCTACAAAGGCTAGTTTGGTTGAGAAAAACTACTATTTGAATCAAAAGTATTTTTGGGGTAAAATAACATGCTTCTCTACCCTAAATAATAAAAATGATAGTTTATCTAATCTATAAGTTATATTTATATAATTATAGCCTAGTATGTTTTTTTTACAAATAATAAACGTGAGCTTTATAAAGCGTATTGTATTATAAAAGGGGTTGTTCACCATAGCAAAGGTTGGGGAGAGTTAGTAAGAAATTTATTTCTTTTACCTATAGGAATTTGTGTGTAATGTGTTGATTAGGATATTATTAAATTTGTAGGCGACAAATTTCGTTGACGAAGGATACGTCGAGTATTACTAGGAAGTGAATTGCTTTTTCTTGAGATTCAAGGTAAGTAATCATGCCAGGCCTAGCGCCCATATCTTCTTTCGTGTCAAACTGCTTTTGTGATTTATTGTCTCAAAATTTGAATATCTACTTGAAATGTTTCTTTGAGAAAGTTTACTGATTTTATAAAGGTGATTCTATCACAACTATCACATGATTAATAAGACGTAATGACGTAAAGTGAAATAGTTGTACCGGGGAACATTTATTTTGGGATTGGTCGATGTTGAATACGGTCTCTCGACCCACTTTTATTTGGTTGCTCGGCCGCCACAAGCCCCGAGTTTGCTCCATGTACTTACCTCTCTGGCTGCAAGAAGTCTTAGAGGGGTGTCGACACTTATGGTCTTGGTAGTGTGTGATGGTTGGTTCTTCCCCGTGTCAACATGATAAAAGATGGATTTTCGAAATACTTAGACCTTTACTGTTTAAATTTGAAAATCCCGATTGGACAAGGGAGGAAGTTTGGGAATGTTTTCCTAATGGAGATACTAAAGTGAAAAGAGCTTGGGAATGTTTCCCACAAGTGAAGTGATAAAAGGAAAGATTGGTGAATTTTTTATTTTATACTTATACTCTTACTCGAATACTTTAGTCTTAAAACTCATGTGTCGTTTTTAAACTGCTTCATAATCTATTTACATGCTTGGGTGTTGCTTACTCAGTATTTTCCGCTGACTTTGGAAACTGTGGTGTTTCTTTTTGTTTCTGCATCACAGGCTTAGGTGGAAGCATGACTTTTGGGGGAAATCAAGACACATCACTTTAGTAAATTTAAATTTCACATCTAGACTTTTTTTCTTTAATAGTTGAATGTTAGATTGGAATAATGCCCATATTTGTGGCGAGACAAGTTTTAAAATTTTAATTAATTATTATATGGATTGTGGGTTGGATATTCTGTTATAAAATCTCCTTGTATCCGGGTTTAATCTCGGGTACGGAGTGACATCCCCGGGCTTCTGGCTAGGGCCATTTTGGGGGTGTTACATGTATAGTCCAACAAATCATTGTCAACTACCTAAAGGACCTATTCTAGTCCTACTAGAATTTGATTTAGTCCCTTCCTTGAAAATTAGTCCTACTAAGTTTGCAAGGTGTTGCAAAGTGATCATTCTAATTAATTAATCATATTAATTAATTCCCAAATCGAGTTCAACTCCATATAGCGTGTGAACCCATAGGTTCTATCTAGTTGGTAGCAACAATCTGCTAATATGGAGCGATTTCTAGCAAAACATCCATTCTAGCCAACTAATAGAATAGTCATCCGACAAACCTTGTATAATTAATTGTCACATTCCTTTGTCTCTATATCCGGATTGGACACGAGACATACAAGTCACACTCGTATATCCAATCCATAGTTTATAGCTACCGTAACTGGGTAGCTATAAAGGTGTGTACCGGATACACTAAGAAGCAAGCTTAGAAACCGTAGTAGACGTAGATAGAATTTTCCCCTCCCACATAACGGGAGCAAATATCCGAGGCCACTCGAGGGATAGTGCTTATAGAATGTCTGGCCAGACTCAAATAAATCAATATGGGATATTGATGTTATTTGCACAAATAAGGCTATTCCCAGGATCGAGAAACTATGGATTGGATATACGAGTGTGAATTGTATGTCTCGTGTCCAATCCGGATATAGAGAAAAATGGATGTGACAATTAAATGCACAAGGTTTGTCGGATGACTATTCTATTAGTTGGCTAGAATGGATGTTTTGCTAGAGACCGCTCCATATTAGCAAATTGCTGCTACCAACTAGATATAACCTATTGGGTCACACGCTATATAGATTTGAACTAGATTTGGGAATTAATTAATATTATTAATTAAATATAAGGATCACTTTGAAACACCTTGCAAACTTAGTAGGACTAATTTTCAAGGAAGGTGAAAGTGTGAGTATTCAGATGTATAAGCAACTAAGATACTCTAGAAGGGGGGGGGGGGTTGAATAGAGTATGCCGACTTTTTGCATAACTTACTAACAAGAAGAAAAAATTGTGAAGACAATGAATTTCAAGGCCTTGAACACAGGTTCAAGCCTTTGAAGAGATTTAGAGAGTTTAGAAGAAGTGTGGCTTTTTCAAGGCCTTGAAAACAAGTTCAAACCCTTGAAAATAAACATTTTGTATGCTGCAAAAACTTTGAATGTAAATGAACTGAAAAATGAACAAGACA
Source organism: Linanthus parryae (assembly GCA_023055425.1). Taxonomy (NCBI): domain Eukaryota; kingdom Viridiplantae; phylum Streptophyta; class Magnoliopsida; order Ericales; family Polemoniaceae; genus Linanthus; species Linanthus parryae. Next base: position 4,180,448 of record JALGPY010000004.1, on the reverse strand, counting down.
AGTGATTTATAGAGTTCATTCCACTTGGACCTACGTCTCTACCTCAGGGATTAGATCCCTGCAGGATTTTCAACTAAATTCTTATTAATCAAAAGCTAAGCCCTAGAACTGAAGCACAGAGAGTTCCCTTACTCTGTTACAGCTTGTGGTTTTCCCTAACATGTCTAGTACTTGATCTAGCTAACTGATTAACTAATAATTCTCTATTGTTCACTTTGAACAATCCTTGAGAATGAATGTAGAAATAATACAGAAATGATCTTCCAATATATCTCTATACAGAAGATCACTTAAGAGTAGAAAAACTTTAGTGAAATGCAGTGAACTTCTGTGAATGGATTGGAAGAGATGAAGAACTTCTTGGATGCTTGTCAATCCAGAATACTTTCTCTGTATTTACCAGTTGAGCATTGTGTTGTTTTTGCTTCGAATTTGAGCACTTTAAATACTTCAAACAGCTCTGCAAATCTCCTCAGATTTTCAGCAACAACCTTCCTATTTTGTAGGCAACATAGTTTGACTATTTTGAATTCTTATCCAACGGTTGAATGATCACAATCTTCAGAGATATTGTTGTAATCTTTCATTTAACCACCATGCGAAGCTGTCACACACGTCTGATTGATCACAGGATAAGAGTATTCAAGTGTTTCCAAATATACAGCAATTCAGTTTAGGAAATAATCCTGCAAAACTTAGAAACAAAATTTCCTGTATTATCATGGTCAAACAGATGATATATTGCGATTCAAAACATGTTTAATAATTTTTCTTTCATCATCTAACAACAGGTAATCAAACATATGCAAGAGAGATAATAAATCAGATCAGAGAGTTAGCAGAAAAATTCCCATGAGAATATGCATTCAGGTTAAGCAGTTTCAAGGCTTTGAATCCAGTTTCAAGGCCTTGAAAATAGCCAAACTATTTTCAAGCCTATGAAGTTGTTTCAAGGCTTTGAAAGCTGTTTCAAGGCCTTGAAATAGCCAAGCTTCAAGTCTTGAACAAACTGAGCTTTCAGAAGGCACTAAACCGAATTCTAGTAGGACTAGAATAGGTCCTTTAGGTAGTTAACAATGATTTGTTGGACTATATAAAGGATGCCCCTTCCCTCCTTCCCAAACTTATGAACTTATTATTCATAAATTGAGCGGGAGAGTAAAGGAGAGAGAGCAAGCAACAAGAGGGCCGAACCCGCCCCTTGCCGCCGCCCCGTCCCGGTCGGCCAACTTAGGAGGCCGAAACCTCCTTGTTGCCTCGCGTTGTGTGATTTCTTCTTCCTTTTCCTCCGGTCCAAGCTAGCACAAAGGAGAAGGAAGATCTAGATCTCAACTCTAGGCGTGGATCAACCTTAGAAACGTGACACAATTCATGTTACAATTCATCACAGGAGAAACCCTAAGGTGTGTATTATGATTCTTCCTTACCATCGTTAAGAATCTCTTCCTGTGGTCCGTGGAGGGTATTGAATGGATAAATTATCCTTTTCCGCTGCGTATCCATGATCAAAACCCTACAGACCAGGATACGCTCTGTTGACAATATATGGAGTTCTAATTGGAGCTTTGAAGTGAAACTAGCGGCAGAAGAAAGTAGACGTCAAGGGCTTTCTGAAAACATATTTAACAATTTGTCTTTAATCATCTAACAACAGGTAATCAAACATATGCAAGAGTGATAATAAATCAGATCAGAGAGTTAGCAGAAAAACTCCCCCTGAGAATATGCATTCAGGTTAAGCAGTTTCAACACTTTGAATCCAGTTTCAATGCCTTGAAAATAGCCAAACTATTTTCAAGCCTCTGAAGATGTTTCAAGGCATTGAAAGATGTTTCAAGGCGGTATTTAAAGTTTTGAACAACCTGAGCTTTCAATCTCCCCCTTCATGAAAGACAAAACCAAATTATGTTTGATCCTTAGTCTCCGGAAAACAAACTAATTAGTCAACAATTTAAAAACACAATATTTCCAAAAAGATCCAACCTATTTAAATACCAGCAAAAACACATAAATAGTTCAGCAGATAAACCAAATAATCCTAAAAACCTATACTGCAACCTAGAATTTTCTCCCCCTTTTGGACTTTCATCAAAAAGATAGAAGATGTTGGATCAAGTGTCTGGAAAATTTTGAAAACTTAGAGAAATATTTAAAGAAGAGAGAATATGGAAGAAAGAATAGGCAAGATTAAGGAGTTTTATCTTCATATTCTTCCTGATCTTCTTTATCTTTCTCATTATTTTCTTCATCAGTCTTGTCCTGCTCTTCCTGTTCCTCAGCAATCCCTTCTGCAACAGGTGCCTCTTCAGTCTTGTCCTTTTTAGAAGCCTTTGGAGATTTCTTCTTCTTCTTCTTCAAAGTGATCAGCAGCTCATCTGAATCAGGGCTATTGGCTTCATCTTCTGCCTGTTCTGCTTCCTGCTTTCCCTTATCTGAAACTGGAGTAGCTTCTTTCTGGTCTGAATGCTCACTAGGAAAATCCTTGTCTGAATCTCCTTTCTTTGTTCCTTCAGGATCCTCAGGAACATCAAGCAAGTTCATGATTCTGAAGATACTTTCCACCATATACTTGACTTGTCCCTTATCACTTTCTAGTTCAAAAACAGTATCTTTGACATGCTCCATGTCAAGTTCCAAACCATCAAGTCTTTGATTGTCTGTAGGCTGAGAAGTCTGACTTGAAGTGGGAGTCAAAGTCTTGGGCTTAGAAAATTTCTTTGCACCTAGTTCTGCTTTAGTCAGGTCTGAATAAAGTTTCCAAATTTTTCTTTTGTTTTCACAACTCCAATTTTCTCAAAGGCTTTCACATTGAGTTCCCCAAAACCAGATGTGACTGATTCTTCTCCAGTAAAAGGGATCTCAAAATGCTCAAAGAACATGGTGAGGAGGTTTGCATATGGAAGAGGGTGAATCCTCTTACAGGTTAGGCTAAAGAGCATGTGTTCAAGAACTAGTTTTGGGAGATCAATCTCATAGCCATTCATAACCCGGTACATGATGTGCAGCATTCTCTCAGTCACCAACTCTCTTGAGTGCTCTCTAGGAAAGACACATCTCACCAGTATAGTGTGAGGGAATTTGGCTTCAAATTCAACACAGAATGTGTTAACTGTTTGGCTGAGGTTGAGATATTTGGAAGAAAGAATTCTTCTTTAGCTAGCTTTAAAGTTTCTGACTTTGGTGGATGGTTGCTAGTGTCATACCTCTTTGGAAAACCTAACACATCGGCAAACTCAGAGTGATTTAGTTCAATTACTATCCCAGCAACTTTAGATCTGATCACCAAGTGTGCAGATCTCTTAACTTGGGTTAGGTTCAGATAGAAGAGTCTGGTGAGTCTGGGGTAGGCTATTTCTCTAGGATTCAACATACACCACAAAGAAATCTTCTTTAACATAGAGATTCACTTGAGTTTCATGTGTGCCAACACATACTTTTTAACCAAACTTCAGAAACCAATAGACCTTGAAGCAAAACCATCTAACCACTGACCTTTAGAGATATTTGAGACAAACCATGTCTCATCTTGAGCTGCGTTCTTTGTTGAAACTTGAGAATAGATCTGCAATGCCTTCTCCAATTGACCTTTTGGTTGTGCTTCTGTCACCTTCCCTTTCCCTTTTTATGCCTGAGTTGCCTTCTTCTTCTTCACCTTCTTTGAACTGGTAGGCTATTTTTATGGTTGCTTTTCTGTGATAGCCTTCTGCTTCTTCTGCTTTTATGAAGAGGAGATTGTAGCCTTATTGATCTTCTTCTTTTGTGGAGGAGGATCTTGTATTGCCTCTGCACTGGGAGTTCTGGAGCTAGAGTCTCCACTGACTTCTTGAACCTCTTCCACTGCTTCTTTTCTCTTCTTCTCTGAGACATGTTTCGAACCTACAGCCATCTTGATTCTGTCTGAGGCTCTTCTTGTGCTCATTAGGGTTAGGTAGAAGAAAAGAGAGAGATGGAATGATACGGAATGAAGGAGAAGAGAGGAGGATAAATACTGAAAGAGTTTGAGTTTCAGAAGGAAACTAGTAACTCTCTGATTCTAAAAAGATTTGCAAAGATCAGTGAAATTTCAAACTATTATGCCGTTGGAAATTAGAATATACTAATACTATTTTTGGCTAAATCATTTTTTTTGAAAAAGGGAGGGACCATATTAGGCAAATATCTACATAAATATCACCCAGTATAGAATGATCTAAGTTTATTGACTATTAGTGTAACAGATTCATTTTCAAGGCTTTGAAAAGCCTTCCCAGGTCTTGAAATATTGTAACACTGCAACAAGTAAAAAAATCAAAGCTTTGAACTGATTTTCAGGGCTTTGAAACTCAGTTCAAGCCTTTGTAAACACATACAACTTACATTTCTTACCTTATACTCCCCCTAAACCAATTCAGTCTTATTTAGCATTCCCAATTCCAATCTTAGTGCTGAGAACCTTTCATCTGCTAATGGTTTGGTGAAGATATCTGCAATTTGCATGTTAGTAGCAACAAATTCAATAATAATATCACCTTTCTCGACATGATCTCTAATGAAGTGGTGTCTGACATCAATGTGCTCGGTTCTTGAGTGTTGCATTGGATTCGTTGTAATTGAAATTTCACTAGTGTTGTCACACTTAATAGGTATGCCTCTGAAGTCAAATCCAAGGTCTCTTAGCTGTTGAGCAATCCATAGTACTTGTGAGCAACATGCTCCTGCAGCTATATATTCAGCTTCAGGTGTTGATAGAGCAAATGAATTCTGTTTCTTGGAATTTCAACTAATCGAGGATGATCCAATAAATTGACAGGTTACAGAAGTGTTTTTTCTATCAACCTTATAGCCTTTGAGATATCTGAATATTCTCTTCACAGCAGTTAAGTGTGATTCTTTTGGATCAGCTTGAAATCTAGCACACATGCATACACTAAACATAATATCTGGTCTGCTTGCTGTCAGATAGAGTAATGATCCAATCATGCCTCTATACTCTTTTACATTGAAACTCTTACCAGATTCATCCTTGTCTAAGGATAGTGTAGAGTTCATTGGGGGTATTGGCTTCCTTGCATTGAGCCATGCTATACTTATTTAGCAAGTCTCTTGTGTACTTGCTTTGATTCAGAAAGATGACCTTCTTCAATTGATGTATTCGAAGTCATAGGAAGAAATTTAATTCTCCCATCATGCTCATCTCAAATTCCCTCCTCATAAGACTTGAGAATTCTCTTCATAATTGATCATTAGTAGCTCCATACAGTATATCATCTACATATATCTGGACTACAAGTAAATCTTTGTCATGAGTCTTAAACCTCTTTTGAATTCATTTTCAAGTAAAAACTTTAACAGTCTTTCATACCAAGCCCTTGGAGCCTTTTTCAAACCATAAAGAGCTTTGTCAAGTTTGTAAACATGATCTGTAAAATTGTCATTTTCAAAACCATGTGGTTGTGCAACATAAACTTCTTCTTGTAAGTAGCCATTCAAGAAAGAACATTTCACATCCATTTGAAATAGTTTCATGTTCTTGTAGGATGCAAATGCAAGCAAAATTCTAATTGCTTCTAACCTGGCAACTGGAGAAAAAGTTTCCTCATAATCTATACCTTCGTCTTGATTGTAACCTTGAGCAACTAACCTTGCTTTGTTTCGGATCACATTGCCACTTTCATCAAACTTGTTTCTGAATACCCATTTGGTACTAATGACAGACCGGTTTGTTGGTGCAGGAACCAGATTCCAAACCTTATTCCTCTCAAACTCATTGAGTTCACTTTTCATAGCAATGATCCAGTCTGCTTCTTGTAAAGCTTCCTTCACAATTTTTGGTTCTACAAGAGAAATAAAAGCATTAAAAGAACATAAGTTCTTCAACTGTGATCTGGTTTGTGTACCAGTGGTTGGATCTGATATGATATTATCAGCTGGATGGGATGAGAGATATTTGAATCTCTTTCTTGGAGACCATGGTTCAGGTTCACCATAGATATTTTCTGGTCTTGAAGTAGTGGCTTTGTCACTTGAATCCTTCTGAACATCTTTTTCAAGACTTTGCGCTGTATTTTCAAGGCCTTGAGAACTATTTTCAAGGTCTTGAAAATTTCTTCTATTTTCTTCTGAGTCTTTCTTGAATCCAAGTGGATTCTCAGTCTCTTCCTCTAATTCATGCTTGTTCAAATTCAAATCTGCAAAATTTTCACTCAAAGAACCATCATAGCTTTCATAAAAAATAACATGAATGCTCTCTTCAACCAGTTTGGTTCTTTTATTGTAAACTCTATAAGCTTTGCTATTCAGAGAGTAACCAAGAAATATACCTTCATCACTTCTTGCATCAAACTTACCAAGATTGTCTTTTCGATTGTTATGGATAAAACAATACATCCAAAGGGTCTGAAGTAAGAGATGTTTGTCTTCCTACCTTTGAATAGTTCATAGGGGGTCTTCTTTAGAATAGGTCTGATCAAGCACCTGTTCAAAATAAAATTTGCTGTATTCGCAGCTTCTGCCCAGTAATGTTTTGGCAACTTGTTCTCAAGAAGCATTGTCCTTGACATATCTTCAAGAGTCATGTTCTTTCTTTCAACAACACCATTATGATGAGGAGTTCTTGGAGAAGAAAAGTTGTGAGAAATACCATGCTTATCACAGAATAAATCAAACTCTAATTGATCAAATTCTATACCATGATCACTTCTGATTGAAGCTACATGTGGGTTTTTCAAGTTCTAAAGTTCTCTGCAAAGCTTTGAAAATTCAGAGAGAGCTTCAGATTTTTCTCTGAGAAACATAACCCAAGTGTATCTAGAAAAATCATCTACCACAACTAGCATATACCTTTTACCTTTTGGAGTAGGAGTCTTCATAGGACCACATAGATCCATATGAAGTAATTCAATAGGTCTAGTTGTACTTACAAACTTCTTTGGCTTGAAGGAGCTTCTGGTCTGCTTTCCTTGTGCACAGGCTTTGCATAAACTCACCTTCTTTGAACTTGGTGGATGGCAATTCTCTTACCAAGTCTTTGGAAATCAATTTGTTCAAAGTATGCAAACTGATATGAACAAGTTTCCTATGCCAAAGCTTTGAATCCTCTTTCAAGGCCTTGAGAAACTTCAAACTTTCACCTGCAACTTTGCTAGTCTGAAAAGTATAAACATTGTTTGATCTAGAGGCTGTGAGAATGCAATCTCCTGATTTCTCATTTTTCACCACACAATTCTCTTTATCAAATATAACTTTGTTACCATTATCACAAAGCTGAGATACACTAAGTAAATTAAAATTAAAACCTTCAACCAGATAAACATCAGAAGTAGAGTTTTCAGAATTTGCACCAACTTTTCCAATACCAAGAATATTGCATTTTCCTTTGTCACCAAGAGTTATTGAACCTTCTGATTACTCCTTTAATTCTGAGAATAGAGATCTCTTTCCACTCATGTGTCTTGAGCAACCACTGTCCATGAACCACTTATATTCTTTGGTGACAACCTGCAAGCACCAATCACTGCCTTACCCAGCTGTTAAACCAAGTGTGGAATTTGGATTCATATTCAGGATCAACCATATTAGGTGGTCTAACCCCTTTAGGAACCCAAATCTGCTTAACATGTCCTTTAAGTTGAAAATGAAAAGTGTTCATCATTATGTGAGGGTCTCTTCTTCTAAAAGTACAAGTCATTTTAACATGACCAGTTTTACAGCAGTAATGACAAGTAGGAGAGGTTTTGTTTCCAGTTTTCACAAATCTGGTACTTTTTCTTCTTGGAGATTTTGGATTGAATCCAATACCAGCTTTGTGAACAGACTGTGAACTTCCTCCAAGAATGAAGTTCAACTTATGTTCTGATCCAGCAAACTTCATTTTGACTAATTCAGATTCTTGAAGTTTCTCATTAAGAGTAATCTTTTTGTTTTTCTAAATCATCAACCTGATGTCTTAGATTAACAAGGCTGTCACTCACAGAGGAGTTTTCAGTGACTACTTCCTTGACTTGTGTTTTCAAGGCTTTGAAGCTGATTTTCAAGGCCTTGAAAAATCACTGCCAGTTTTCTTCTGAGAGATTTCAAGATTCTGATTTAGGTAAACAAGTTGTAGATTTTCTTTTGCTTGCTCATGAACTTTCTCTTTCAAAAGCCTGATCTCTTTCAGATAATCTTCCTCATTTAAAAGCATTGTTCTGAGATATTATGAAAGAGCTTCTTTTGTCTTTCAAATTAAACAGTTTACCATTACCTCAATGTTCTTTTCAGAACTATCATCATGCTTGGTCATGAAGCATAGATTGGCATGTTCTTCTTCAGATTCAGATTCACTGGAGCTATCTGAATCACTCCATGAAGCTATCATGGCTTTCTTTCTTCTGTCATGATATTTTTTCTGAAATTTCTTTCTCTTTTTGTGTGGACAATCTCTTATCAAGTGTCCTGCATCACCACACTCATAGCAGTTCATAACTTTTGACTTGTTTTGTAAAGAGGACTTACCTTTGTAATCCTTGCTGGTGGATGGTCTATGCCTTTCTCTGTTGAATTCTTTGTTTCCAGAGTTTCTCTTCATTTTGAGAATCCTTGTCAAGGCTTTGGAAATCAAGGAAATTGGATCTTCATCATCACCATCCTCAGTTTCAAGGTTTTGAATTCTCTCATTCTCTTTGGCTTTGAGGGCTATATTTTTGACACCTTCTGGGAGTTCTCCATCAACTTCATTCATATATATCTCATGTGTCAGGAGCTTCCCTTGTAGGTCATCAAGTTGTAAAGTTGAGAGACTCTGAGCTTCTTCAATAGCTGTGTTTTTCTATTCCCATTTTGCCTTTGGAAGACTTCTGAGAATCTTCCTCACCTTTTCTTCATTGGAAAAGTGTTTTTCCAGTGAGTCAAGGTTGTTGAAAATATCAGTGAATCTCTTGAACATATCTCTGATGGACTCATCTGCATTCATCTTGAACATCTCATATTGTCTGAGATAAATGTTGATCTTGGTCTGCTTGACTTGAATGGTTCCTTCAAAGGTAACCACAAGTTTTTCCCAGATTCTTTAGAAGTTGTGCATCCAGAGATCCTGTTGAATTCATCTGTACTCAAAACACAATACAAAATGTTAATAGCCTTGTAGTTCTTAGAAAATTTCTCTAATTCAGAAGAGGAGCGCGAGTCTTCTGTTTTGGGAGTTCTGATCCCATCTTTATTTGTGTAGAAAGAATGAGGTCCATTTTGGATAATGGTACAAAGCTCTAGATCTTGATCAATAATAAACATTTTCATGAGAGCTTTCCAGTGAGCAAAATTTTCTCCACAGAATAGAGGAGGTCTGTTAGCAGCTCATCCTTGTGAGAAATCACCATCACCTGCAGTACTCATGATCACCAGATGGTTAAATCTTAAACAGTGATACAAGCTCTAATACCAATTGAAAGTGTGAGTATGCATATGTATAAGCAACTAGGATACTCTGGAAGGGGGGGTTGAATAGAGTATGTCAACTTTTTGCAGAACTTACTAACAAGAAGAAAAACTTGTGTGACAATGAATTTCGAGGCCTTGAACACGGGTTCAAGGCCTGTTAGCAGGAGGTCTGTTAGCAGCTCATCCTTGTGAGAAATCACCATCACCTGCAGTACTCATGATCACCAGATGGTTAAATCTTAAACAATGATACGAGCTCTAATACCAATTGAAAGTGTGAGTATGCATATGTATAAGCAACTAGGATACTCTGGAAGGGGGGGTTGAATAGAGTATGTCAACTTTTTGCAGAACTTACTAACAAGAAGAAAAACTTGTGCGACAATGAATTTCGAGGCCTTGAACACGGGTTCAAGCCTTTGAAGAGATGCAGAGAGTTTAGAACAAGTGTGCTTTTTTCAAGGCCTTGAAAACAAGTTCAAACCCTTGAAAATAAACAGTTTGTATGCTGTAAAAACTTTGAATGTAAATGAACTTAAAAATGCACAAGACAAGTGATTTATAGAGTTCAGTCCACTTGGACCTACGTCTCTACCTCAGGGATTAGATCCCTGCAGGATTTTCAACTCAATTCTTATTAATCAAAAGCTAAGCCCTAGAATTGAAGCACAAAAGAGTTCCCTTACTCTGTTACAGCTTGTGGTTTTCCCAAACCTGTCTAGTACCTGCTCTAGCTAACTGATTAACTAAGAATTCTCTATTGTTCACTTTGAACAATCCTTGAGAATGAATGTACAAATAATACAGAAATGATCTACCAATATAGCTCTATACAGAAGATCACTTAAGAGTAGAAAAACTGCACTGAAATGCAGTGAACTTCTGTGAATGGATTGGAAGAGATGAAGAACTTCTTTGATGCTTGTCAATCCAGAATACTTTCTCTGTATTTTCCCGTTGAGTATTCTGTTGTTGTTGCTTCGAATTTGAGCTCTTAAATACTTCAAACAGCTCTGGAAATCTCCCCAGATTTTCAGCAACAACCTTCCTATTTTGTAGGCAACAGAGTTTGACTATTTTGAATTTTTCTCCAACGGTTGAATGAACAAAATCTTCAGAGATATTGTTGTAATCTTTCATTTAACCACCATGATAAGCTGTTATACACGTCTGATTGATCACAGGATCAAAGTATTCAAGTGTTTCCAAATCTGCAGCAATTCAGTTTAGGAAATAATCCTGTAAAACTTAGAAACAAAATTTCCTTTATTATCATGGTCAAACAGATGATATATTGCGATTCAAAACATGCTTAACAAATTGTCTTTCATCATCTAACAACAGGTAATCAAACATATGCAAGAGAGATAATAAATCAGATAAGAGAGTTAGCAGAAAAACTCCCCTTGAGAATATGCATTCATGTTAAGCAGTTTCAAGGCTTTGAATCCAGTTTCAAGGCCTTGAAAATAGCCAAACTATTTTCAAGCCTCTGAAGTTGTTTCAAGGCTTTGAAAGATGTTTCAAGGCCTTGAAATAGCCAAGCTATTTCAAGTCTTGAACAACCTGAGCTTTCAGAAGGGACTAAACCGAATTCTAGTAGGACTAGAATAGGTCCTTTAGGTAGTTAACAATGATTTGTTGGTCCTTGAGTGGGAGAGATAAAAGGAGAGAGAGAGCAAGAAACAAGAGTGCCGAACCCGCCCCTTGTCGCCGCCCCGTCCCTGTCGGCCAACCAAGGAGGCCGAAACCTCCTTCTTGCCTCGTGTTGTGTGATTTCTTCTTCCACTTCCTCCGGTCCAAGCTAGCACAAAGGAGAAGGAAGATCTAGATCTCAACTCTAGGCGTGGATCAACGGTAGAGACGTGACACAATTCACGTTACAAGTCATCACAAGAGAAACCCTAAGGTGTGTAACATGATTATTCCTTTATCATCGTTGTGCTTCTCTTCCTGTGGTCCCTGGAGGGTATTGAATGGATAAATTATCATTTTCCACTGCGTATCCATGATCAAAACACTAGAGACCATGATACGCTCGGTTGACAATATCTGGAGTTCTACTTGGAGCTTTGAAGTGAAACCAGCGGCACGAGAAAGTATATGTCAAGGGCTTTCCGAAAACATGTTATAATGCTGAAATGGAGTCCGGAAAAAAAATCGACCTCCCGCCAAGTGTGGGTCCCACACAGGCCACGCCCAAGTAAGGAGTCTCGGGTCCCGGTGTCTGGAGTCGTAATCATCTATTTCATGTTCAGGACGATTTCCGGGACAGTTCTGACCCAGGGGTATCTTTGGTAATTTTTACACTGGACACGGGTTTTCGAAGTCGAATTTGGATTTTGGCGCCCAAATTGAGTCAGTTGTTTTTCTAGGATCATATTCAAGATTGAGCAGAATTCCGAGCGGTTTTGACCCAGGGGTATTTTGGTAATTTTGACAACTTTCAGGTCAAAACGTATCCCGAGCGGACAGGGTTCAGAAACAGGCCAGAATGGAGACAGAGGTTGCTGTCTGCGTGGCTAACTGCCAGTAATACGCAGTATTACGCAGGCAGGGGAGTAATTACCCAGTAATACGCAGACCACCTATTTCCGAGGCGGTTTCGGTCAGTGGTAGTTTTGTAATTTCATGCAGTTTTTTGGAAGCTTCCTAAGCACTATATAAAGGAACGTCCAAAGCTCGTTTTTGACACACTACACCCAAGGAGAAATCAGAGTACCCTCGGAGAGCACGGAAGCAAGGATCTAGATTTCAAGAACACTTGTTTGATCTCAATTCTCTCTTTTATTTCATAACATTGTTATTTAGTTATGTCGTCTAGCAGCTAAACTCTTTACCTAGGTTCTCGGTGAACCTAGTGTTTCGTATTCAGTAACTAGTTCTATTCTCGACTATGGATTCAAGATCGTAGGATCTTAATATCAACAGTTTTATTCGTTATTCTGTCTTTGATTTTACTGTTTATGCATTCTTTGCTTGGTCACCCAGAATTGCTACAGACTCGACCCGGTAGGTGAAAACCGCTGTTTAGGGTTAGGAAGAGAAGACAGAACTTAGCACCTTACCCCGATGGACCAGCTAAGAGAAGGGGAGATAGGATTTGCCTAAAAAAGTTTGACCAACTGTTAGTTGTTCTGACCGAGGCCTTTAGGACAGGTTAGAACCCTAGCAGACTTAGAACGAGACTGCAAATTTAGGTTGCTTAATAGGGGCCAAAAATCTGCATAATTGTGATAACATGCAGGAAAAGAAAAGATACTGCACAATTGGTACGGGACACAGATAGTGACTGATGTGTGTTTTCATTTAGAAAAAGAACGAAAAACTGAAGAAACCCTAGGGATCCAAGGACCTAGTACCTTAAACCCTAGATTTACAACACTCGAAATGATTCAGAAAATTCTCTAAAAAAGATTTACGTTTTATTTATTTACTTTCCGTACTTTGTTTAATAATCACAACTCAACTATTTCATTCCTCCTTTTACAATCTGTTTCTTAAAGTTCATTACTTGAGAAAACCGATAAAAGTCCTCCTCGGATCGATAATCTGAGTTTCTAATACTCTCTATATTACTTGATTCATATACTTGCTAATAGCACGTTAATTTGCGCATCAACACCTACCTAATTTAAGGAACCAAACCGATTCTCCCGAATTGGAACCCATGCATAACCTATATCCACATAATATGTGTAAAATCAACAACGTTGTAGATCACCACCATTGCTCACTCTTTCTTCACATCTCTTTCTCTCTCTCACACTCACTCAAAAACCAACCAAAAGATAGGGAAGAAGAGAGAGAGGGGGATATAGAGATATACAGAGATACATTGGTGGGTATGGATGCAGCAAAACATGCCTCTGGTGGAACACGCAACGTAGTACGTCGAAGAGAACAACTCGATCTTCTCTGCATATCCATTTGCCAGAATCACGAAGTTTCTACTCCTTAGCATTGTCGTCGATGGTGGAGGATGTGAAATCATCGGAGATGAACTCAGCTTAAGATTTGAAGTCCTTAGAAATTGATTTATAATCGATCAATTTCTTCTCGGTGCAGGACGAGTAGAGGTAGGAGGGAATGGGTGATTGCTGAATATGTTGAGAGAAAGGGTTGGGTAGTGGTTTGATTTAGGTTTTTGTTGGGGTATAGGGAATTGATCGTTTCCAGGGGATGAAGTGATTAGCTAGTGCGGAGTAAAATGTCGAATTAATTGCAATGGGTAATGTTAGAAAAGAATACGGAAGCACGATACCACTTGTTAGGAACCAATAAGAGCGATGATACGAAGAAAACGAGGAAGAACAACATAAAGATTTAACGTGGTTCACTAGATTTGAGACTAGCTACGTCCACAGCCAAACCCACCAGGTCGCACGACCTCTGAACCTAGGTCGCACGACCTGCTCCAAACCCATATTGCTGCAGCTTCGTTCCTTTGCCTCCAGCTTGTTGTTTTTCCAGTTCGATGCTAGGATTTTGATTACCCAATTCATAACATGTAAAAACATAATTTCATCTTTTCCGTTAACTTCCTTTCATCCCGTCCAAATTAAGGGTTTTCATATCAATTCATGAACAATGAAGATAGATCGACTTTGCCTATTTATCATAAAGCACATATCATAACGCATTTTCACAGAGATCATGAATGTGCTTTTGACTTGCTAAATTTACTGCATATCATTTTTATGTGATATTTTTATTGAAAATTAAAAAATTAATTATTTAAAAAAATATATGGAGGGAAGTAAAATGAAAAAAAGTAACTTACTTGTATATGACATTCATTTTTTCATGTTCAATTTAAGAAAGGAAGACACTCATTTGAAACGGTTGAAGTATATACTAAAATAGAATTGTCTAGATCTCGCACATTTAAAAAAAATGTATTCATATTCTGTTATAATGTGACCTTTAAAAGTTATATTATGAACCACAAACTCTATAAAAGTATGAAGCTACAAACATTATGAAAATAACCTTATGACCCATAAACTTTATAGAGTTTGTACTAGTGACCTTACAATTATGGAATATTTCTCAGAACTTTAAAAAATACACTGCGATTTATAAATTTTGTACACTTTATCTCTGTTACAAAATAACTCACAACATTGTAGATAGCACATTTCTCAAGGTGCGGTTACATGGTCGAAATGGAGAGCAGGTCATCATGGAGTGCGCGCCGACAGTCAACACCTGAAAGAGGCGAAATTAAGTCGGAATTACTCACCTGACTACAGAGATGTGGGGACAGTGGATCTGATACATGCATGGCGAAAATTTGACCGGAAGAAGCGGCGCCTGGAGTTATCTAGATCAACAGCAACATGGCCTTCCCTACCAACGGAAAACTCGCCAGAATTTGCGGTGTTCTCAAAGACCACACTGGGAACTTTATCCCCAGTGCCGCCATCCCCTTCTCTCATTTAGAAATGGAGCTGTTTATGGAAATTGAATCCATCACTCAAGGTCAAGAGCTCGCAAAGTCTCTCCAGATCAACGCAATTTGCGCAGAATCAGATTGCTTCGTCAGTGTAATGGCAGTGAAGCACATATGGAAGGAGAGAAAAGCAAGAGGCGCCGCTCCACCTACTGATTCTTCAAAAGGGGAAAGTCATCTGGATACATGTTTTAATTTATTGCTAGGTTTTGATCCGGTGCAGTTGCAGCACATAGGTAGAACACACATTACTCTAGCCCATGACTTTGCTAAATGGGCCAAGTCTCTTGATAGGTCCGATGTAGTGTCTTATCCGCCCAGTTGGTCCCTGAGTTTGTGTCCAAATGTGCTATATTTATATATATGTACTAGTGGGCGCCCCGCGCGCGCTGCGCGCGGTGCGGCGGTGATGTTTGTGTCGGTGAAAAACCTTACGCTGTCTCTGAATTTGAGTTTTTATTACATTATTGGATAGACAGAGGCAAATTAGGAAAGATGGATATAAAATTGGCAGAGTTTTATGGAGTAGGAGCAACACTTCGGACTACCCATTTGGTTATTCTGGGGTTCCCGTTTTGGATATTTCTTTGGACACGAACGTGGAATGTTGATGCTGCATTCGTTGTATTTGCGTTGATTACCACCTGCTGCTGTTCCTGCAAGTAAGATGTGTTAATTTTGTATATAGCAGTTGGTTCTTCATAGTGTATTCATTGTATTTTTGCAGATGTTGACAAATGGTCATGTGTCGGTGTGAGAAACTGGTTCTTTCGATTACTGAAGTGTGAACATGGTTTTAATAGATGGTCTACATAAGTCATAACTCATTAATATTAACTTGTTAATTATACACTCTTTTCATGCTGAACTACCACTATGAGGATCAAGAAAAGGAGTTAGTACTTCAACAACACATGTAGACAACCCATTTTGCTAGCTAATCCATGACTTTAGACTGTAAGTTGATTTGTGGGTCTGGGGAGATCACTTGTTTGTTAGGCCACTAAAAACCACATATGGCACCTTTAAGTTCATTTGGCTACGGCCGAAATGACGATCGGAAGTTCCAAAACACAGTCAAACGTGAAAAGAATGGACACAAGCTAAGGTAAAATATTGCTGCATGTCATTAAGAGCATGTATTGATCAAAGGATTAGATAAATGGTAATCAGGTCGCTAAGATTGTTTGAAGAGATTGCTGAGTTTAGGCAAAGACCCTAGCAAGGTTCTGCAACTTTCTAATAATTACCTAAGTGGATAAGATACTCACTATTGAACCAGCCAAGACTTCATATGTGATGGCATACATCAGAAACCGGGAAAAAAAAATAGCCAAAATTCCATTCATCATAAGACACATAAGAACGATCAAACTCCAAGTAATTCAAGATTTAGATGCAGTAATACATTTGGTTCAGACCAAAATAGATCGGATGGGAACTCCCTCACCTCTCACAGTTCCTTGTAAGATGCTGCAAGAGCATCCAGGAAGACGTCTTTAATGAAATCCTGTACATGCAGTTTGAACTCAATAACTTTGAAATCGCACAATTAGCCTAAACAAAACACCACATAACCCCCAACACTAAGTAAAATTAATCAAGCACAAATATGTTTTCTCATGTTTAATTCTTGACTATGCTTCTAATATTTACAGAAAAGGGTCAGTCATATGGTTGTTTTCTCAATACAACTGGTTAAAATATAAGCAACCAGACCCAATTTGCTTAAAAATAAAGTTTATTGTCACAAACTCCAGATATTGTTAGTTCTCAAATCCTTAACAGTAATACAAACCACAACTTGAAATTTTCAATACCATCGATAAATGGGCATGCTTCAATTGTCTCTCTTCCCTTAGCACAACTACTCCATTTTAGAAAAATGATTGTCTAACACCAGAAACATTTCAAACCAAAAACTCATGGACGTATAGCAGAAAGAAGATTAAGTATGTCAAGCAAGCAAAAACACATATCTAAGGCATTGAGAAAACTGCTAATACCTGTAAGGTGCAACATTTTCGTAGTCTCCTGGCCTTAACCCATCAAAGAAGATCCCTGATAGATCAATCATGTCGTAAATAACTTGTGATTTGAGGCAATCATTGATGTTAGGTGAAATATGAAAGGGTAAAAACATGAGCAACTTGATTACAATAACATAAAACTAAGTCAGAGACACTCCGCATATTCATAAGACCGGGGGCGCACAGTTTTACTAAAGCTGGCATTTTTGAAACTTTGCAGAAAATATTTCATTTAAGGAACGTTGTAGCAAAATTCCATCCAACCTCAAGAATGTACATTATTCGATCGGAGCTTTATTTTTTTTTCATGTACAAATGAGAAATATATAGATACAACGTACTTTGAAACTGATGCAGCTATTGTTGCTATATTATATGATAGCGTGTAACTCTTTAATGCAACCTCTGGTGGGAATTGTATCTATGTACATGGAACAATAAATACAACATAAAAAACAGGATCTATGCAATGCATACAGTGGGTGCAGATTAGAACAGTTAATGGGCTCTTCATCTCCCAATACGATGCTGTTGCTATAAAAACATACCTAAAGCTTTGAAAATTATAATATCAGAATAGCTATGGACAAAAAAGAGGAAGCTGCAAGTAGGCCTCCAGAAATTGTGGAAAACAAATTGAGGAGCAAAAGGAAGCGACACGATGAAGTCAGGAAGGGCAAGAAGCTGAAGCATACTGTAAGCATGGAAAGTACTGAGAGCGAGAGCGAAAATGAATCGGAAAGATGGCATCAGCATGACTATGTTGTTGGTAAAGGATCTGAAACTAAAGTTTATTCTGGAGGCGACGACGAAGACGATGCATGCGACAGTGATACGACAAGATCTTATGAAAGAAATAAGAAGGCTATTTTAGCTATGTTTCGGCGGCAGAGGGAGGCAGGACGTAAAAGCAGGGCAGAGCGACAGGAACGACTGAAAAGGAAAGGCGACGATCTTAATGAAAAAAACCTCGAAGAAGAAGCGTAGAAAATAAATTAACTATTAGATCTTTATTTGTAGTATCTCATATAATTAAAATTATGGATCTATTACTTTGGTATCGGTGGCTATTGTAAATTTTGAATTCATATTAACGATGTTTTATTTAGTTGATGTCATCACATGATATTATTACTTGTCATCGGAGCTGAGTTTATGCAAAGACCCTAGCAAGGTTCTGCAACTTTCTAATAATTACCTAAGTGGATAAGATACTCACTATTGAACCAACCAAGACTTCATATGTGATGGCATACATCGAAACCAAAAAAAAAATACCCAAAATTCCATTCACCATAGGACACATAAGAATGATCAAACTCCAATTACTTCAAGATATTAAATCTTTTCTCCAACTTTCTCAATGAACATTTGGAAAATAACTGAGTGTAATGCGCAAAAGCTAAGCCTGGCTTTTCCTTCAAATTAGAAGCACCAGATATAAGCATACCTCGTATCCTATCCAAACAATGGAGGCGATCACCATCATTGCTAATGCATTGGAGAACTTTCTATAAGTATCCAACTTGACAGAACTCCCCTTTGCCTGAAAAGGATGAATTTGGAGCAAAACACACATTGAGCACGTGAACAGAGACCAGTCATATAGCATATTGTCCATTGCTTCACGTATTATTTCCTGCAGTTGGAAGTTTCTCATCGTTAGATGGCAACAGGAAAACCCTGACACTCAGAGAAACCCAAAATCTCAATGCTAAATATTCATCCAGGCACGACAACATTAAAAATTAAAAAGCTCATAAAATTGTATTGAATGTTCGGGAGAGGCTCAGATCTGTTGGAGTGATTGGCCGAGAACGAACCCACCGTGGCTGCAACTATGGTGGACAAAAGACCTCCAAGTCGCCGTGCCAACACGTGGAACCGATCTCGGTGCTTGAATCATTTGATCGAGAGTATTCATCGTCACAGCCTCATATCAACCCAAACCAGAATGGGGCGAAAGTGAAATTTAGCCAAGCAAAATATATATATCTTACTACCTATATATAAAGAGAATAGGGCTGTTACACCCTGGCGCCACTTCACCGTTTTTTGCCATGCTGTTCCTTTGGTTGCCGTCCACATCTGCTTCTCAAATTGTCTCTGCCTATTATCTGCCATAGCCATATACCGAAACCTACAAATTTCAGAGCACACCACTTTAGATTTTGTGTGGTGCAGCATTCAGAAGGAATTAGAACATTTTCCCAAATAGTTATTTTCATATACTTTTGGAACTTCCATAATCAACCTTAAAAAGACATACTCATGAAAAACCCAAGTTATTTCATGATAGCACACCACTCAATTCACAATTTGTAGAATTACAAGAATAATCATCTCATCAAAGAGAACCTGAAAGGAAAATGAAGTAAAGGAAAAAAAATAAAAGAAACATCAAAGTTTCTCATTTCATGTGACTTCTTTGCAACCACCAACAAATTTATTCCCAGGAAGTTACTAAAGGCATTCACAAGAAAAATATCCAACAAAGCGGAAGTGCAATGTTTTCAAGATAAATAACAGTGCAACATTCTTTACAATCAGTGAAATAACCATATAGAAAAAGAGCAAGAAACGTATGCTAACTCTTTGCCATCAAGCTTTACCTCAGTTCCCTCGTATTCATCACAGAGCACTACATCTCCTTCCTTCACGCTTACTGCGATCAGCTTTGCATCCTTATCATAAACAGATTTCTTATATTAGAGTCGCGGTAAGCACTGCATCTCGAGAAAATAGGAGTCATGATAAAATCATGTGATTGTGTTACTTGAATTAGATAAATTATGTGGACTTTTGTATGAATGATGGGAAATCCATTAGACTCGTAGTAAGCACTGCATCTCAAGAAAATAGGAGTGACGATAAAATCATGTGATTGAGTTACTTGAATTAGATAAATTATGTGGACTTTTGTATGAATGATGGGAAATATGCATGAAATGCTCAGGTACAACTACAGGTACCAACTTATGATGGCCTTGGCAAAGAGAGAAATGTGTGACTTGTAAGACTAACTGGACATGTATAAACTGGGTTGTTGACAAAATCCTTGAGTTTGTTTAAGCCTTTAAAATCATCTAATACTCCCAGACTGCACAAACTTGCTGGGCAAAAATAAATAACACCAGGATATGTAAACAACTGAACTTATCCGTAACATCTAATAGAAATAAAATTCAAACCCTCATGCAAGATGGTAAAATTGTAAACCTTCATGCAAGTGTGCATTGAGCAAATATCATTAATTGTACATAGAAGTCAAACTATAGGTTCTTAAGTGTTTGGATCAAAACCATCTAAATTTCGATCTAATACCTGTCATGAGTTCTAGCGTCCTCCGGAGCTTCTTCACTGACATCATCAGAGTTGCCCCGCCAAACATGCAGAACATATGACCATCCTTTCATAGAAACAATAAGCCTCGTGTGTTTTTCAACCAAACCACATAAAGTTTGATCATAGTTTTTTAAAACGGACCGGTCATCAACCCGGCAAGGGATCTAATTCAGTGATTCAACCAGTGGTCAACTGTTAATCCCCCATTCAATAAGTAGTAAATAAATATCTCAGGACCAACGTAGTTTCGCAAAACTGGTATGTGGATATGGGGGTGGGAAGGAAAAGAGGCTCAGATCTGTTAGTGATTAAACAGAGGATGGTAAGACCACAATGGCTGCAAAAAAATCATTTTGGCTCTGAAAGAAGTTCCAAACAGTTTCTCCAGAGGCAAATGATTGTCTCGCCAAGACATGTTTGATCCTCAAAGCCCAATCATTCTCGCAGATACATCATCACTGGCCATTCAGAGAGGAAATTTCCAGTTGCTCCACGAGCAATAGATGCTCATGATGTAAGAGATGTCTGAATAATCACATGACCACCGATATTAAATCAGCCCCTAAATTGATAAATCTCCACTGCAAAGTAAGATAGTGAATGCATAAGCTATCGGCAAGGTCAAATCAACTACCTGTTAATTAGACGAAAAAGAAAGTTCCAGTGAGTCACATGGTGAATTTGTAAGCCTTAATTCTGGTGCAATCAAGCTTTACGCCTCAATTCTGATCCCTGACATAAACACGAGTGAGGGTCGAAGCAAGTTTTTTTGAATGAATGCTATATCTGTCGCAAACAGAGGTGAACCACTCTGGAAGTAACAGTTATCTTTCTTTTCCTTCTTCTAAGTGGTTCAATTAAATCCCAAAATCTCAATGCTAAATATTCATCCAGGCACGACAACATTAAAAATTAAAAAGCTCATAAAATTGTATTGAATGTTTGGGAGAGGCTCAGATCTGTTGGAGTGATCAGCCGAGAACGAACCCACCGTGGCTGCAACTATGGTGGACAAAAGACCTCCGAGTCGCCGTGCCAACACGTGGAACCGATCTCCGTGCTTGAATCATTTGATCGAGAGTATTCATCATCACGGCCTCATATCAACCCAAACCGCGAAAGTGCAATTTAGCCAAGCAAAAAATATATATACCACTGTAATGGTACAAAGAACGAAACAAATAACATGTGGTAAACAAAAATTTGAGACCAAATGAACACATCAATCAAAACCCAGAAGCCTAATTCTTCAATTGCATTCTCAGACTCAAATTAAACCAGAAAGAAACAACCAATTTCAGTTCTTTGAGCATAACCCACAAGATTGACATGAACAGAGACAAAAAAACCAAATTAGGGTTTTGGTTTAAAACTATCCAAGCTCGGAACTAAACAAAATTCAACATGCAAGCCAAGGCAAACTGAAATTGGTGAAAACAAACCCAGACTTTGAAGGTTCGTCTTTGACGGCAGAGTGACAGAATTCAAAGAGGCTGAAGACACCGGTAGAGAGAGAGAGACAAACCTGAACCAGAGCAAACCCACACCATAACCACACCACAACTCAACGGCTTAATAGATGCAAGCATGCAATAAGACGTGGCCGACTCCACAGTAACTCAACTAAGCCGCGGAAGCAAAGCCACAGAAGCTACCAACGCCGTCGCCGTAGAGACACGAGAGACACGGACCTGGAGAAGAAGCCGAAGAGCTGACAGCAAAAAGACAGAATCAACCCCAACTACAGCCAACACACACAACAGAAGCAAAAGGGCAAAAGAGACAATTCGAGAAGCACATGCGGAGGGCAACCAAAGGAACAGCATGGCAAAAAATGGTGAAGTGGCGCCAGGGTGTAACAGCCCTATTCTCTTCATATATAGCTAGTAAGAAAGACAAAAACCAACTCACCTTTCCATTCTTGAAATTTCACAGACCTTGATACTTTAATTAGTCAACAAAGATTGGCACATTAACCATGCCTATGACATGTATCTTCAGCAGATAACTTTTTAAAAGACTACCAAAATAGAAATAACGGAGGCTCAGATCTGCTGGACTGATCGGCCGAGAACAAACCCACCGTGACTGCAACTACGGTGGCCAAAAGACCTCCGAGTCGCCCTGCCAACACGTGGATCCGATCTCCGTGCCTGAATCATTTGATCGAGAGCATTCATCGTCACAGCCTCATATCAACCAAAACCAGAAGGGGGCGAAAGTGCAATTGGCTAGTTTACTGATCAACAAAAAGGATAAAGCATGAATAATGATTCTCAGAATAGTAAGGAGAGGCTCAGATCTGTTAGAGTTATCGGCCGAGAACGAACCCACCGTGGCTGCAACTACGGTGGCAAAAATACCTCCGAGTTGCCCTGCCAACACGCGGTTCGATCTCCGTGCCCTAATTACTTGCTCGAGAGAATTCATCGTCATAGCCTCGTATCAACCAAAACCAACAACAGTATAGAGGATTCGTCGTGTACGAAACTCTGCACCAATCGAACAAAGCAAGGAAATATTCGTTGTGAAATGAATATTTTCCTAAACTTACTCAAATAATTTCAATGAAGATATATCTGTAATTTCATAAGCTTTTTTCATGTAGCTGGCTCAGATCAGTTAGAGTGATCGGCCGAGAACGAACCCACCGTGGCTGCAACTACGGTGGCAAAAATACCTCCGAGTCACCCCGCCAAAACACGGTTCGATCTCAGTGCCTCAATCACTTGCTCGAGAGAATTCATCGTCACAGCCTCGTATCAACCAAAACCAACCACAGTACAGAGGATTCAAGTTAACGATACGCTATAGAAAATTAAGGCTGCTGCAAAAGATGTACCTCTCTTGGTACAACGGATTGATACCAGCTTTTTTGTGTGGACAAATTTGGAAGCCACAAACCAAATTTACAATGCTGGAGCCAACACACACAACAGAAACAAAAGGGCAAAAGAGACAATTCGAGAAGCACATGTGGACGGCAACCAAAGGAACAGCATGGCAAAAAATGGTGAAGTGGCGCCAGGGTGTAACAGCCCTATTCTCTTCATATATAGCTAGTAAGAAATACAAAAACCAACTCACCTTTCCATTCTTGGAATTTCACAGACCTTGATACTTTAATTAATCAACAAAGATTGGCACATTAACCATGCCTATGACATGTATCTTCAGCAGATAACTTTTTAAAAGACTACCAAAATAGAAATAACGGAGGCTCAGATCTGCTGGACTGATCGGCCGAGAACATACCCACCGTGACTGCAACTACGGTGGCCAAAAGACCTCCGAGTCGCCCTGCCAACACGTGGACCCGATCTCCGTGCCTGAATCATTTGATCGAGAGCATTCATCGTCACAGCCTCATATCAACCAAAACCAGAAGGGGGCGAAAGTGCAATTGGCTAGTTTACTGATCAACAAAAAGGATGAAGCATGGAAACATGGAAGCTATAGGCCATAACAGGATAGCGAACTTCGAAAACAATACGAAACTCTGCACCAATCGAACAAAGCAAGGAAATATTCGTTGTGAAATGAATATTTGCCTAAACTTACTCAAATAATTTCAATGAAGATATATCTGTAATTTCATAAGCTTTTTTCATGTACCTGGCTCAGATCAGTTAGAGTGATCGGCCGAGAACGAACCCACCGTGGCTGTAACTACGGTGGCCAAAATACCTCTGAGTCACCCCGCCAAAACACGGTTCGATCTCAGTGCCTCAATTACTTGCTCGAGCATAACGCAACCTTAATTCATCAAATCATACTCCAAAATTTCAGAAAGATAAATTCATTAAACTCCCCAAATCGGGTCCTCAAAGCGTAAACATTATTCATCCCAAAGCAAAACACTGAAAATTTAGCTCTAGTCCAAAAGTGACTATTCAAGAATCGTTCTAAAACTTCAAATGTTGCTTGGTTCCATAGCCTTATTCAAACCAATAAATAAAACTTAAAAACATCTAATCTAGGAAATCTAAAGAACTCCAACGAGCTTAATCGTCGTCTTCATCACTTTCATCCATCTCTTTGAAAATTTTCCTTTCTGTTGTGAACATATTTCTTAGGATAATTTGATCCAGTCTATCATTACCATGATGCCAAAAGGCAGGTTTAAAAGTACTAAATCAAGAATATGAGATATCAAATCTCACCAGCGGTAGGCTGGCTAACACAATTCCACCAAGATCCAGAAACCTTCTATGAAATCAACTCTACTATAAGTATATCATCCACAACAAACAACTACACAAGCCGCTATAATTTTACCAACTTTCAACAAGAAAGATTAGAGTGTCATATATATATAAAAAAATGCGAATTCTACCAAGGACAGATTCAAATTATCTATAATATATGAAGGCGAGGGAAGTAAAACAATCTAAGGTGAGAATGGTAAAAGAACAAATAAAAATAGGCTGTAATTTGAAACTCTTAATCTCACTCATGATATTTATTAAATATTTTAGTGGAACTAAAATATTTTAAGGACACATTTATCTTCTTCACCCGGAATCTATTTGGTGTTCCTCTAGCTTTCTAACAACCTTCAACCTGGAAACACTGAATTCATACATTTGTAAAATGTACTTGCATCGTCTTTTCTTTCCAGATGGCATTCGAAACACACAAGCTCGAAGAAGACGTGCTGCTGCAATACACGTTCAATACGAAGTTCTACCCAACTCAGATATTTGAACCCAGCTGCACAATGCATATATGCACTCATACATAGCTCTCGTGAGATGATAGACATGTAAACCTCACTATTCATTTAAGCAGTTGTTTCCCCTCTCCTCTAAAAATATGTAGTCAAGAGTCATTGGACTTGTCACTTTTCATTTGTGGCAAATACACAAACACATGGTCTGCTTCTGAACGAAATCCTTGTTAATTGTTCATTTACTCAAACCCCTCAGGATATTTACTCAAACCCCTCAGGATACAACCAAATAACAACGATATAAAGGTCTTTACCTCATAAATATCGACGCTTTTGAGCGATCCCCTCCATTCCCAGAAAAGGCATGACATCCTAAAACGACCCAGAAAGCAAACATTCAACAAGTGCACAGGATAAAATAACAATGCATTGCGAGTGAAAAGAGTATATGCCATAATTCTTTTTTACTGACCTCTTAGTATCGGGAAATAGCTCTTAGGAATATGTCATATGCCCCTTTTTAGTGGGGATAGGAATAGAACCTTTAAATTGGTGTGCACGGCACAAATGGTGGTTAATCACGGATTCACGGTAGAGTAGGGGCAAACCTATGACTAAGAGGCATCACAGAAGAAAATGCACTTCACTAACAGCTTCATACAGATAAACCTCATTCATGAAGATATCTAACACAACATAAGATGATGGGAAAACACACCTTATCATTATCTGATCAAAATCAAAAGTGTATTGGGTCAATATGTTATTCTTTGGATCAGCACACCTGCCAGAACAAAAGTGAAACAAAGTATTACTTTTGCATAATTGTATCCAGCAGACAGATTATTTTGGAGGAAAATAATTCAAAAAAAAAATAGTTCCTCTTTCTTCTAACTTCCTTCCATTAAGTGATGTTAATCGCACATGCAACCAGATGGCACATCAATTGTGAAAATCTCAGCGAAACCCTAAGAGGGAGAAGAACAGACAGACCGAAGACAGAGAAAGAGAAGATGAAGCAGATGTCACCATGTTCGAAACACAAACACAGAGGAACACACCCATTGAAGAGCAGCAAGCACACGGAGCACCACCCTTGTCATCCACCGCACATATCACAATTTCAGGGCTTTCAGCACTTCAAATGGAAAAAACCCAATTAAACCCACACTGGATTTGGCGAACCCACAAAGCAACCGACATAATTAAACCCAAAAACACAAACTTTAGAGAGAATCATTCACCATACCTGAATGAGCACACGGGCGAACCCTAGAACGAAGTCACAAGCATCAAAAATTGAACAATCGACGGTAGTCTTCCACCATACCAAGTGGTGCATGTCCAGATCCCACAAGATCAATGGTGATGATGCTGCGTGGTCGGAACTCAGGGGCCAAA
Source organism: Linanthus parryae (assembly GCA_023055425.1). Taxonomy (NCBI): domain Eukaryota; kingdom Viridiplantae; phylum Streptophyta; class Magnoliopsida; order Ericales; family Polemoniaceae; genus Linanthus; species Linanthus parryae. The sequence goes on along the minus strand of JALGPY010000004.1, from coordinate 4,154,152 downwards.
CAGATCGTTGGGGGAACACCGGCGAGAGAGAGAGGCGAAGAATGAAGTGAAGCACTGAACTTCACAAAGCCTCTCGTCGAAGCTCCGACGAACTATCGATGATGAACACCGGCGGAAGAGAGAGACAGAGGAAGAGGCGCAGAGAGAGATCAGAGGGAAGATTGAGAGCCGTCTGGAAACATCCACCGCGAAGCTTCTCCACGAAGCTGCTTACCTAGAACCCCAAATTGACAATACTAACCCCAGGTGGTCAGAAAGAACAGACCAATTTAAAGGAGGGCAAAAGAGTAATTTCGAGAAGCAGATGTGGACGGCAACCAAAGGAACAGCGTGGCAAAAAATGCTGAGGTGGCGCCAGGGTGTAACAGCCCTAACTTCTTTATATATAGGTAGAAAGATGTGTGTGTGCGCTATATATATATATATATATATATATATAGCACATTTAGACACAAACAATATCTAGTATAAATATACTTAAAAAACATTGATTTATAGATATTTTTGAGAAAATAAAATAGATATCAGAGAGAAAGAGGCAATAAAATAAATAAGTACCCCTTTATTTGCCGAGACTTTTTACTAGTGCTCTGGGGTGAAATTTGCCATTTAAGAGAATATGGTTAGCTCATAAGGGCTGGCCATTAAATCATCTCCGCCTTCTCATCATCTCTTCATCATCATATAAAAATACGAAAGGTCATGGGATAACACAAGTTACACATACAACTCCTTTTTAATGGTTTAGAGTAAATCTCCCTCTTTTATATCATTAGATTTGATTAATCTCTCTCAATCGTCCGTCTCCATCAATCTTAATCAAAGGTAACTCTTATAATCTTTTATTCGCTCCGTACTCTTATAATCTATTTTACGCCTGCCTTCATCTGGATTTCTACAGAACGCATATTTGTTTTTACATGGTTTTATTGACTTTTTGACATACCACAGAGGCCAGATACATACAGTTTGTATACGAACCGAGTTTTGATTTCTTGTTACATTTATTGTGATTTCAAAAGTGGGTTATGTTCGGGAAAAATATATTCTTTGAAAAGGACACAAACGTCCCACCACGATGAAATCTTCTCAAAATCTATGCACAGAACCGATGTCAGAGAAAAGAAGGAAAGGGAAGAGGAGGAACAGAGTTAGGCTTTGTATCTAGAAGTATATGCATAAATCTATAGACTATGCAGGCATTAAATAGGGTTTCATATACAAGTATTTGGAATATTCTGGTTTGGTACAGCACCAAACAGACCCTGGAGGCCGGGATATAGGGTTTGGGCTTGAAACAAGTCGACAGGGAAGGTCCATGCTACTATGCTAGTTCGTATGGTGGTTTACAAGACTCCGCATCTATAAATATAACTGGATTGGACTGGAGTGGATTAAATTTTCCGGATATGATTAGATTCAATCATATGAACTATACTTAATAATGTGTTTGTTTTCGTGCAGTATTAATTTATCATTAAGTTACAAATAGTCCTATCCAGCTAATACCCACATATGACAGGGTACTAATTTGAGGTATTAAATCTCAGCTTTTCACAATTTAATACCTGTATTAAAGTTATTCCAGAACAAACCAAACACGGTACGTATTAACCAATACCTGGACTATATTTAGTCCAGTCTCACCTACCACTAATCCTAGAAAGCCAAACGTACCCATAAATAATTGCTAGACAACCCACTATTATATATATCCCACACATCCTCTACACAAGTGTAAAATTAAAAACGTTTGGAGATAAGTGAGAGATAACTACTGTGTTTGGATGAGCTTATTGGAGAGGAGAGTGGATTTTTTACCATTTTGTTATAAATATATGTTGTAATATGTTAGTATTTCTTTTTTATTAGCAGTGTTAAGGTTCTTTTAAGATTTTCATTTTATGAACGAAAGACCGTTAAAATGTGACGAAAACTGTTTCGGAATTAGAATAAATTAACAATGTTAGTCAAGTTAAGGAAATTGATTTCACAAATACTTGGCCTGTTTCGCCAGAATATATATTTCCAGTTGATTTTAGGAGTCATTTTAACCTTTTTTAACTGACTAATTGAGGTAACAATATGATACAAACATTTAATAGTTTTTTTTTAATAATATTGCAGTTATAAGAAAGATTTACAATATTATGAAAAGATTAATACATTTTGTATCATATTGTTGGCTAGATTAGTCGGTGAAACTAACCCCTAAAATTAACTCGAAAGATTCTGGCGAATAATAGGAGTAGGGAAAGGCTCTAGTCCACATAAGATTTCAGGGTTAGTATTTATTATCAGAACCTTTAGCCTGAAAAGTATCCAACTCTAGCCTTCTCCCTCTCTGTTTTAGAAGAAGCCTCATTAAGCTCTGACTGGCAGTGTCTGTTTCATCAAGCCTATGGCAGCAGCTATGCGGTTCTACACTCTATTGGGCTTTGACTCTGGACAACTGGGACTTACTTCTTCAGTGATTTGTTTTTTTTGTTTTTTTTTTTTTTTTTGTTTTGTTTTTTTTCCAAAGCCCTATACATTCATAAATTTGATATCAGGAGGGTGGCTTTTTAATTGTCCAATGCATGAACTTTTGTTTGTATCTGCTACCTAACTAGTTACTAGTACATGTTTTGTCACTTTGGCCTTCTACTTCCTGTAACCAACTTTATTTCTCCTCCTCTCTACAAAGTGGAAGATGGTTGAGTTTGGGATGGCTGAAGAAGGTAGTAGTGGCTGTGGTGGTGGTAAAGGGAAAATGGCAATAGCTTCATGTTCATCTGCTGCTATAAACCAGAGCCCTTTAACGGTACCTCCGCTAAATGCGGTCTCACAATATGTTCCATATCCACTTGCATCCGCTAGTCTTGAGGAAGTTAAGCTTAGCCCAAAGCTCTTTCTGGACACATTGCAGAAGCTCCATGCTTACATGGGAACCAAATTTATGTAAGTTTTGTACTTCTTTTGCCTAATTTTCAGTTCCTTTCATTCTGTCATATGTCAAATTAATATTAATACAAGTTATGATGTCTACTAGTGAGTAGTTGAAGTGAATTTGATTTAAGAATATATGTTTATCTTGTCATCACGACGAGCCCAAGTTAACTGGCATGTTTTCGTTTGCTAGTTTTTTTATGATGTCTGGAATGAGATATCACAGTATCTCTAATCCTTCAAGCTACCATGATTTTGGGCAAGCCCTTCGGATTCAATCAATCGGAAGGCAAACAGCACATTTATTTAAATCAAATTTCTGGTGTTAGTCTCGGTTTTGTGCAGTCGAAATAGGATTTTCTCTTTGTTTTATCATGCAATGCGCCTTAGAAGGAGACACATGGATACAATCACGATACGTGTTCAAGTTTCTCACAAGATTGTTCTTAATTAAAAGGTGTAAGCTTCTTTCTTTTAGGATGGAAAATGTAAACAATCACGACACTTGGATGTAATCATATCCCTGTACACACCTGTGTATTTCATGAGATTCAAACTGCGAACAATCTATGGAATAGTCTAAAATTGTCAATTCTTGTTTTTACTTCCTCATAGTTATCGTGATTCTGAATTCCATAACATTTTTTCACACGGGCCGCTGACTGTTTCCATCATTTTCACTCTAGGATTCCTATTGTTGGGGGCAAGGAACTTGACATGCACCGGCTTTTTGTGGAGGTCACTAATCGAGGTGGGATTGAGAAGGTAATTGTGGGTTTCTTGCATAATCATGTCGTGAAGCACTACGGTTAATAATTGTAATCAACAAATTGTTGCACATTATACCCTTCCCTTGTGTTGACATAAGGAGCTCTACTTCATACTGATTTTTGTAAGATATTGCTTTTATTGTTTATACACTTTTCAATGTCCTAGTGTCTCTTCTTTTATATAGTTTCCTATGGTGAATCCTGACTCTATGGCATAAAAATTTCTGATATGCATTCCATTCTAAGGACTTCATTTATTGCAGACTTGTTATCATTTTCGTAATATTGCGTGTTGAATATGCAAGGTAATTGATTCTTTTGGGCATTTCCTTGCCGGTTCACTTTTCTTGAGAGACGTTCTTTTGATTGTTCAAAAATAAGTGAAATTTAAGATTACTCATTTTAGACAAATTATGTTTGTTACTAGAAACACATTAAAGTCAAGAAGCACTGGCAAACTTTGGCGGAAAATACTGTTGTACTGATGTTGACATGGCCTTTTTTTCTAAGTTTTACGTCCCTTATAATTTATGCAATCTATTATAATTAGAGATCGCATCATGAGTATCTTAAGTCTAAGTTCACTCCATGGGCCAGTTTTGCATATAGAAATGCCAAGAAAATCAAGGAAAAGTTTAATCTCTGCTGTTGTCTTCAAATCTTTCTGGCCACTCTCTGCATCTACGAATTTTAGGGCATTGGAGGCAATTGATCCATGCAGCCAACACTGGTTAAACTGGGAAGAGGCTGCTTGAGTTCAGGTTTCACAAATCGCCTCAAGATGGATTTACTCTTTAACTCCTTTAACCAAGTTCAATTATTTTCAAGTGCGGAACATATGAAATTCCACACCACGTTCTTGAAGTGACATACTAATGGTGACAGGTGTGTCTGGCATGTTGAAACAGAAAAGCTGAATTTGACACGGCCTTTCAGAGAAGTGTCATGCGTGTATTGGTGTTGGAAATGTGTTGGAAAAGGAGAAAATGCTCAATATTCAGATAAGGATTCCCTAGCTTGCAATAGAAACTGTCTTTACAAAATTGGATAAATAGAGGTATTGCCTCTGTGCATGATCTTGCAGTAGTGAAGATGGCTAGGCTGAAGTTATCTAAAAAACGGGGAGAGTGGGGAGCAGTGAAGATGATCTTGTTCAGAGTATTAAAATCACATGAGAGAGGTAGAGAAACCATTGAGAGAAGTACCGATAATAAGATAAATCCCGCAATTCCTAAAGGTTCAAAAGCTCAGTTCATTCTGAAGCTTATTAGAGTGAAATATTTAGGTTGCCGTTGGCTTTACAAGTTCTTTGAAGTGGATACGTGAGGATATATAAGAGTGGATCTAGTGATCTACCCGCATTATACATATCACTGTCAGAAAAAGTAAATAAATAGTTTTATCTTGGATGATCCCTTGGTGATGTGTGGGAACCCCCCAATGGTGAGACTATGCTAGATTCGCTCTTTTGTAGTAGTCCTTGTGACTCGTTTGGGTAAAACCCTTCAAGATTGATTTGTTTCGATTGAGTAGATATGTTTATAAAAATTGTGAAACGAAAGTAAACACAACCCTGTAAACGATTCAAAATTCAGTATCATGCTCAATGAGCTGTTTCTTTACTCCTGTGTGTTTGCGTTTCCTCTTTTGATATCATGGTTCGCGTGTATGCCCCTAGATGATGAGTATTACACTTTGATCTTGTATTTTGTTTGAAGCTGTTCTTTTGAATAACTAGCCTTCTTATATGCCGAATAATTCAAATATCAATTCTTGTGTAACATCGACAATTCATTTGAGGTGCAGACTGGTAAAACTTATGTTTCTCTGTAGTTTGACAAAATTTCATTTCCTTACCATTGACTTCTGTGGTTATATTGAGTTCAACAGGTTATAAGAGACCGACGATGGAAAGAAGTTCTGTCTCTTTTTGGATTTCCAGCAACAGCTACTAATGCTTCTCACATGGTGCGCAAACACTATGGGCAATATTTGTATCACTACGAGCAAATATACTATTTTAATGCCAAGGCTTGGACCCCATCTTCTGGTTTGTCCTTTGAACTACTGAACTTGTTTTTTTTTTCTTCTGTGTGTGTGTGTCCTGCTGCTAATTCAACAGAGCTCTTCTCCAGATCACTTCCAGAGTCTGCCTGCTTTGCAACTTCCATCACAGAATTCTGCTGAACGGCTGCAGACATCACAAGGACCTCATCTTGCTCCGGAGCTGCCTCAAAGTACAAACTGTGAAGGGTTTTCGAATGGAGGTTTAATTTCTTTTTTATTTTATTTCGACCTGTCCATTTATTTTACTTTAAAGCTTTTTTTTGGTAAGTTCACTGGTTAACTTGCTCATATGTGTGCTTTACTACTGGTAAGCATTCTATTATCTTCTTTGTTTATCGAAATGTTGATAAAACCATCGTTAGTGATGATTTAAAAAAAAAGAACATAGTGTATGTAAATTTCAGTGCCCCGTATTTAGGACTCCTGTTTAACGGAAGTACTCTTCGCTTCGTACTATCCAATAATACAGAAACATAAAGAAAACCCTGCACCACCTTTTCTGTTCTTTGTAAATCTAGTAAATCAAAGGGAAGTTGCATCTATCTGCGTCAAAGTACATAATTTGATGGGCATTGTTACCTTGGAAATGTTCGTGTTAGTTGTCAGGCTCTAATTTGGATTTGCTTGGATTATAAATGCATTTTTCCCGTTATTGATTGAAGATATCACTCTCTTTTTTTTGTTTGAAAAGAAAACCTCTCTTTTATGTTTGGCTCTATGAATTGATTATACAGCTAAGACGATTCTCCACCACCAATTCTCTTTTAATTTAAGTTTCATTGTTCCTTGTCAAACCAAAAGTTTTATTTGATTACTAATGCTAATCATAGTTTCAAAAAACGGCAAACACGGTGCGGAGCGGCAGCTTTGCAACGGGATCGGCAGAGGCCGCCACCGTTTTTTCCGTTACGCTTCATGTGAATTTAATTCACAGCGAAAACGGCCGATTCCGCACCGATACGGTGAAAAACGTGCGTTACGCGCCGATTTTTGTCCGTCGAAAAAGAAAAGCCTCTGTGGGGAAGAAGAACAGGGTATGAAGAAAAGCCCCAATTCATGAAGAAAAGCCCTAATTCAGAACAGAATAGGACCTGCCACATTTCCTTTCATCTAAATATTTGAACTCCTTGCGAGCAATGGACATTACTAACAGTTCACCAACAACTATAATCCACCTTCATTCCTGCCCAAGGGATGAATAGAGTGCTTGCATAACATGCGTGGATAAGGCATTTTGAAGTTTTGTCTTGTAGATTTCCAAGCTTGAATTTTATGTTATGTTCGTGGAGCTGAATTTGACTTTGTCCTAGTTCATGGTTGTTTAGTGTTTATGACCATGATGTAGACGATGAAAAGGTCCGGTCATGTTGGTCAAAGCGTATTGTTGCAATGAACAAGACACGATAGCTTTGAGTTGATTATTTAGGGGAAATTGTCATTTCAATGAACGTGGTACGATATAGCTGTGAGTCATCCAAACAGATAAGATAACATTCTTTGCCTCTAGAATTGCAGCGACTAGTTTCAAAGTCTGAATTGTGCAAGTGTTTTGGAAAGTGAAAGCAACGCATCTAAATGTATTGCTTAGATTTAGTGAAAGCCCTATTACCAAAGACTTGAAGACCCCTTAAATACAATATAGTCAGCTGAGATCCTGAAAAGAGCTTCTGTTGTGCTTCCTCTTATGTAGCTCGGGTAAATTATCTGTAGAAAGAATGTATAGTAACTGTGTCACTTTCCCCCTCATTTCTTTCAATATAATCTTAGATTTTTTCCCTTTCATTCTGGACTTCCAAAGTCCAAACTACGACGACATTGAGGATTGTTGAAATGAATCAATATATATTCCTTGTTCCTTGTGATGAATGATGACAATATGACATGTACCTTGTTCACAACTCCTTGTTGTGCAGAACCATTTACTTGTGGGTATTTCTATTTCAACAAATTTTTTTGTAGTTTCGAACATTTCAGAAAAATTAATATGGCAATACAATGATGCTCATCCTTGTTTACTTGATGCTGCATCTCCAGTGCCCCCAATAGACACTCAAGTGACTGGGGTGATTGAAGGGAAATTCGAATTTGGCTATCTCGTCAGTGTCAAAGTCGGGTCAAAGAGGCTGAAAGGGGTCCTTTATCATACTCCTCAAAGCACGGAACAGAATATGGTGACTGTAAAAGCTGTTAGTGAGGGCAACAACCCTGGATCATCAGGTGTACACCGACGCAGGCGCAGGAAGAAATCAGAGATGAAAAAGAGGGATCCAGCTCATCCCAAACCTAATCGGAGCAGTTACAATTTCTTCTTTGCTGAGCACTATGCTCGGCTGAAGCCTCAATACCTGGGTAAGGACAGAGAGATCAGTAAGATGATCGGTGAACTGTGGTCCAACATGACCGAATCTGACAAGGAGGTAAGAACAATTCTACAATCTTTTGCATCCAATAGGCTAGTTAAAGAATGTTCACCAATGCTCATGGTGACACGCAACCTCATTTCACCGCAATTTGCTTAAAATACACTATTCATGTTTCCACCAACGAAATGGTGCACTGGCCAGGCTGGGGGCAAGTCTTGCCCCCACAGCCCCCCGGGCAGGGGCGGATCTAAATGGAGACTAGTGGGGGCTATAGCCCCCACTCAACTTTGAAACTTCAAAATTTTGCCTTTTTTTTAGCCCCCACAGATTGCACTGAAGCTCCCACTCAACATCAGAAAATTCAAATTTTACCCCTCTATTATTATTTTTTCTCTAAGTTAGCCCCCCTTTGTCATGAAATCTTGGATCCGCCCCTTGCCCACGGGGAAATCCTAGCCGAACACCATTTTCTTGGTGGAAAAGTGAACAGTGATGAATTGGAGTAGATATGTTAGGCATCAGGGTTACATCTGGGCACCTATATTAATAAGAATAGTGCCGTGCCCTTTCTCCAACACGAGGAAATAGACACGAAGAGTGCAGTAACAGTGTCCTGCCCTGGAGCCCTAGAACCCTAACAAGTGAACATACTTGAGTTAATGTGTGTTGGTTTGGACTGAAAATCAGCTTATCGGCCCACATGGCAAATCAGATCCCAACTTTGTTGTCTCCCGGCAAAATAAGCTTCTAATAATGGGAAAGGTTTTGAGTGGTTCTTGACTAATGAATGCTACATTTGTTGAATTTCAGGCGTATAAGCAACAAGCCGTCGCAGACAAAGAAAGGTACAAACTGGAGATGGAAGTTTACAAAGAGAAGTTGCAAACAGGGCCGATGACCAGCGATATAGTGACCAGCGATATAGTACCAGTTCAGCAGGTACCTCTTGACGTAGATGTGAACACCGCAGAAACAAGCGAGATAATGGAGACCCAAGAAGGTGAGGAATCACCCGAAAACCAAGAGAACGAGACCAGTACTGACAAGAGTGGAGAGATGACCGCAGATATGGATGTTGACGGTTCTGGGTTGGAGAAGAGAGTTGACAAGCAGATTGGGAGTGAGATTTTGGAATGCTCAGGTAATGTTGTGGTGGTGGTGGAGACCGAGAACCGTTCAGCACCTGATGAAGCAAGAGAAACGATGGATTCTCAAGGTATAGACATGTCTGTGCCAACTCAGCAAAACGAGTGTGATTCTTAAGGTTCCAGTATTGTTGGAAGCTCATTTGTTTGTTTGAGGCATAGTTGCAGATAGATATATGCATATGATAGTTATGGCCTTCATTTTGGGGGAATATGGAACAGTTTTGTGGTGGAGATGTTTCCCATCGCAACAATTGGCAGAAACCTGAAAGATACCTTTGTCAGGTTAATTAAACTTTGGAACAAAAATCATTCCTGAGTTTTAGGCCCGAATTTCATAGGGTACTACTCTTAGCTATCAAACATTAATCATCTGGGAATCTGATGAGGTCCTTAAGCTTTGATTATCACTTTGTTCTTTGAGCCATAAGTTCCAGCGCTATCTTAGAACTGTGAGCTTGAGCTTGAAGAAGATAATGAGAAGATGGTGATTAGATTGAGCTTACTGATAGCTTCATTTCCTACTTCCACATCTCCTCCATCACCGTACCACATTTTAGCCACGCCATACTTCATGTGGATCATGTAGTCATTGGTGAGGCGGTGTTGCGATTCTTTTGCCGAGCTCCATGATCTCTATTTTTTTCCACGATTCTGCGAACCGGACACTCCCATACCACCACCCTTAATATGTTAGTGCGATGTGCCCTTTTATTAAGGTTTTAGAAGAAAAACCAGTGTTAAGCACGAAAATCTTACAGGCATATAACATCTTCCATCTGTTTGTTGGGATAAATTAATAGAAGATTGCACGTCCAACCCACATTATTGCATCTTCAGTTATGCAACCCTGAAATAATTGGTGACCTGCGCGGTGTGAACAGTTTGATGATAGATCTAGAGGGATGTAGCAGAAGGATCACAAAAGACAACTGAAAAGAGAGAAGGAACACATTATGTCTATTTGCTAAATTGTGAAGGGTAAAGAAAACAGTTAAAGCGCAATAGTCTTACGAGCTCATAAACTCTAGAGCTCCCCTGAGAGCCGATATCTCTATAATCAGCTTTTTTGAGTTCAGGCTTTTGACCTTATAGTAAGAGAATGTCCTTAGTGGTGTGTCCTGGTATCCTTCTGGTTCTTGCATGTGCATCAGTTTGGGGAAATCTTGTCTCAACCTCTTCTGGGCACACACGAAATTCCTAGATTGATTGTAGGGGCTATGGCCTGATCAACGGTGAATACAATGTTTCTTCTTCTGTTTTTTTAACAACTTTAGCTAGAAGATTGGTGACCAAAGTGATTATAATGTATTAGGAAATTGTAATATACTGCTATTATACTTCATTAGCATATACATTTGACTAACCTGTTATATTGAATTAGTCACACCTCTATGCAATCAGACTAGTAATACTCTAATGCAAAAAATGTCACTTATCGAGCATCTTCAAAGGATCATACAAAATGCATCGTTAGCAAAAAATGAAGAAATTAGTGAAATAACGAGGTTCAACATTTTTTTTTAAATTAGTGATATGTTCAGGTCCAACATGTTATGCAAAAGATCTTGTATTTTACATAACATTTATCTTACTCTTTATGTCTAAAAAACTAGAAAGATGGAATGTAAAATAATTTGTCTATATCTCTCCTCAGATGCATTTCACAATTACACAATTTAATTACTGAGCTCACAAAATAAATTATTATGTTGGAGTGTATGCTCAAAACATATATCGTCCAAATTTAAACAAGAAATTTTTACATTTTCATGTCCTACTATTGTAGATGCTGCAGAAAGCTTTGTTTTGATTGACATGTCAGCCTGAATTTTCTCTTATAGGTTTACCTTTCTAGAGTGGTTTGTATGCTATAGTACTAGAGTGAAAGTGACTATTTATTCCCAAATTATCAAAAAAATAAAATATTAAGCACCAATTGAGCAAAGATGCTAATTTCTCAGGAAAATGCCAATTAGGCCACAGTTGACGTTTGTTTCATGGAAAAATATGTGCTCCAACCTATTTTTGTCACCTCTTCATGTTACACTAATTCATTATTATTTTTGTTTCTGGATAAATTAATATTATGGTGTGGGAGGACAACTATTAATTCACAAAACGGATGAAGCGAACAAATAGAAAAAGAGGATGAAGCATAACAATCGTATTTAATAATTGAGCTCCACTGCCTCAAAATCCCTCTAATCAGTGAAAACAATTTGTTAGAAATAGTACAATTCTGATATTTTGTAATGTTTTCAAAACTTCAACAAAGTCGCATAGAAGTCTCTGTGCGTCATCTCTCGAACTCATCTTAGTGGTATTACCAACTAAATTCTCCGTCTAGAATCTTATAACAAAAGACCGAAGACTTTGGTAAATTTCGTAGGAATGTTCCTAGAACTTGCAGTATCCATTATTCTACTGCTTTGACAACATTTCAGGTTAGATTTTTCAAAGAGTCTTTCTTGTTTTGGCTGAAGAAAGACTTGCTAGCCATAAGTCTCCTTCTCTCTCTCTCTCTCTCTCTCTCTCTCTCTCTCTCTCTCTCTCTCTCTCTCTCTCTCTCTCTCTCATATTGAGAATACCAAATTCTGCTGCCAGAGATCAAGTGATAACTACTTGTGGAGTTGTAGTACTGGTAAAATGGGTGAGAAGACTTGGGAAAACTACACAATGGAAAGACTAGAGAAGGAGATGAGAGAGTTGGAATTGGAAGACCATCCAACACATATTAGTTTCGGTCCTGTGGGCGACGACAACATATTGGAGTGGCAGGGCATCATCATGGGACGATTAGAAACCCCATTGGAAGGTGGCATCTTCAAACTTTCAATTGAATTCCCGATGCACTACCCTTTCTCTCCTCCGGAAATCAAATTCCAAACCAAGGTACTCGGTTACATTTTGTTTTGAGGGTAAAATATGCTTGGCTTTAACCTTTTGGGCATGAGCGGATCCACCATGAGACTAGTTGAAGCCATAGCCCCACACCCAATTTTCAAAAATTAAAATTTTATAGTATTTATTTTATTAAGTTCTAACCATGTATTAATTGCAGTGTAGTCTTCACGCAATATTACAATATTCAAGGTTTACCCTTATATTATCAATTTTTTCTAATTTATCCCCTACTGTCAAAATCTCGATTCTGCCCCTGCTTTTGGGAGTGCTTCTCTGCCTCGATTACAAGAAAAATAATACTCTTAGAAGGTGTATTACCAAGTTTCGAACTCTCTAGATTCTCTCAAAAAAAAAAAAATCTCTCAAAAAAAAGTTCCGAACTCTCTGGTCAGGAGCACCATAGTTTCTCAAGGCACACTGTAAACAGGTCACAATACGTCACATAACATGCCCGGCGAAGTAATTATCTTTCTTATAGTTCGAAATGTAAATCATGTTTTTTTTTTAATGTTTGAAAGTAAATTAAGAAGTAGGAGCTTCTGACTCTTGATCACAGGGTGGAATGAATCTGCCACTCGCTCCTGGTGATACTAGACTAATAGGCAGACCATTGACAAAAACTACACATTTTCTTTTTTTTTTAAAGGAAAACTACACATTTTCTTAACTAAGAGAAATAATGACTCTTTTAACTTTTTTTTTTTTTGGTTTATAGGGTTTTACCCCAGAACTGTGTAGAAATGTGCATTTTACACCACTTTTTGTAGTTTGAAACATAGTTTTATTCGATGAGCAGGTTTACCATCCAAATATAGACTCGGATGGAAGAATAAATATCGACATACTTAGAGAGAAATGGAGCCCTGCTTTGACCATTGAAAAACTCATGCTTACGATTTGTTCAGTCCTTCACAATCCAGTTATAGAAGACAGTGGCGTGTCTTCTGATGACCCGATTTCCATTCTTTACTCGCATCACAGAGAAAAATACAACAAGATAGCGAAGGAGTGGACGAGAAAGTATGCCAGTGGAGACATTATTGAGGATGAGGAGACGCCACCGCCGCCACGACCACCACCAACCATGGAAGCAGTTGCTAAGGAGTGGAATGTGTATAAATCCGGTAGATGAGTTATATTTTACAGAAAGTACGTGTACACTCAGCTCACATAGCTTCATATATTGCCACCATTTACCAACTAGGCCATTGAAGTACAGGGTTCGTTTACTCCTCTTTTGGAGATCATTTTCTCATCGTGTTGTAAAATATAAGTTTGAACTTCAATATAGTCAAGATTAGATACTGGTCTTGCAAGATTGTATCAATTTCTTTCCCTCTCATGAACAGAAATATGAAAATTGTGTATCAGCGGTTCATAGTGAACCATTAACAGAGAGAGAGGAAGAAGATGGAAGTTGCGCAGAGGCATCAAATGATTCGTTAGAAGACCCCCTAGCCCAACTATTACAGAATATTTGTAGTGAGGCTTATGTTGTAACTATGGTGCCAGCAGTTAGCCACCGTTACTAAACTATACATATAAGTTATGGGAAATTACACTTGAGCTAATGATACCCTACTTCTTATGTTAGATTTCTAAATCAGTATGAAATCTACAGAGCAATCAATTAAAAAAAGCGGAAGCGAATCGGAAACTTATCTCTAACCGTTGACGTGCAATAGTGACTGATTAGCATTTTGATGCTTCTGTTCTCATGTGCTCTCACAAAGGTGGTGTACGTGATTCATGAACTTAGAGAACAGGGATCCAAAAACAGTGTCCTTAATATTACGTTCTCCATCAAAACATAATCGCTAAAATTATGTCAGACAGTGGTAACCGCCGGTAGTTAGGTTATTATATTCTTCCACTTGGTCCGCATATCTCTCTTTATGCAAGAAGGGGGGGGGGGGGATCCGAGGCAGCTTGATTGTGTTCCTGCAAGTAGGAGAACAAAACAAACGACTCCAATTAACTATTTGGGAGCCTGAAAGTGAGAATAAATTTTGGGGTAAGAGCAAGGCAATGTGTGTTTGCAGAGGAGAGGCAGCGATTGCTTGAGCTTGGACAGTTGATCGTTCTGAATTTGAGCTTGAATGGGACAAACGCCCCCTACGTTTACATGCCTGATAGGACGGACGTGGTTGATCGTCCACAATTGTGATAGAACCACTCGTGACCACAACGTTCGCCTAATTGAACGATTCACACCCCGTTCATGTAGGAGTCGTGGTCCGAAATTTTGGTGACTTGGACGGTCAAATCGCAGATCTCTGGATAACATATGAAGGACGCATGCGAGACTAGCACCTCGCATGCGACAAACCATGCTCTAGTCTCCAAGCCACTCACACTCCCAAGTCCCGTTAGCATAAGGCACATATGCGAATGACTCTGCCTCAAAATCCTTCGCATTCATGTAGACAGAGAGAGTATTATGGTACTCTACGGAGCACGCAACATGTATACATGTCTGTTTTTCGATGCACCACATGACTTATTGATGGTAACACAGATAAAGGTATGTACACCCTCAATAACAAAATGCAAACCCACTAGTACCTTTGCTTTAGAAAGAAAACAAATACATGAATTATGGGTACATGTTCTTTGAGAGCGAGCAATGTCTTCCATACATCACAGTGTATTTACATTTCTTAGATACCAGTATCACTTAATGAATAAACCCAATGTTTATTTCAGATCAAACCAAATGTTGTTATCTCAAACATAATGTGCGCACTTCAAGATGAGAAACAATACAAAATTGGAGTCTTCCTATGTTTAAATCAATTTCGTACAACTCAACTGTATTATTGAACCCACTTCCACATTAAGAGTTTCATTACATATGAAGCAATTTCATACAATAAACTATATGATGGATCTAACTATCTAATCCGAATGATCCTTGAGAACCCAATGGTGGCATGCCTTTACCAAGGGTCGACAATTATCAATTCAATGCTAACGTGTTCAATGACCACTATACATGACACAATCAACATGGCTAAGTCCCAATATCGATATTCTTAATTCGACTTCCACTATCTTAGGAGTGCATTTAGTATGTCCTTTTAGACTTTTATGTCGACCTTTTAGTTTTTGTGAAAAAAGTTAGTGACAAAGAAAGTGATGAAAAAAGATGTATGCGTTTGGTGAAAATGGATGTGCTGTTAAAAAATAGTGATGCAAGACTTTTGTTTGTTAGCAAAAATGATCATTTTACATTTTTATATTTACTAATAAATTTATAGTAGGTAAAATAAGATGTCGTAGTATGTTAACACAAAAAATATGGTTAAAAATGGTCATTTTTAATGTTTAAGAAGAAAAAAATCCAGAAACAGCTCACAAAACTCAACTTTTTTCAAATAGAGTTTTACACTACGAAGTTAAAAGTCAAAATCCAAAAGCTGACATTTAAAAAGTCATACCAAACTTTTCAGAAAAGATTAAAACATATTAAAGTCTAAAGTAAATTAAGAGCTGGAAAAAATTCATACCAGACCCACCCTTAGCCATATATCAATTGAATGGAGGTAACATATTCTTAGTGGCTTCCAAATAGAATTCACAACTCTGAGCCCAAATGAAACTATTCCATACACCATGTGAAGTAACCTAAAAAAATAGACGAATTCAGTCCCATGGTAGATGTAATATTCCAGATATGCACTTACACTTATTTTATGTTCGGACAGAACCAAGGAACATGAAGATCATTCATAAGTTGATTTCGATAATCAACTATCTCGACAAACAATTCAAGTATCAAAATAATCATCAACTGGTCAGTTTGTCTATACTTACCCTTTCAATTGGGCATCCTTAAAATACATCATCCATTTCTCTTTAAGTCGTTAGTGGCCGATTCGTGGATAATACTGATATTCTTTCAACACTTCAATTATGTCATTTTTGGTGACCAACACTTATTTCAGAAGCTCTCCACAATCTTTATGACATATGATTCCTTATAAAGTCTCGAAATATAATGATATCAACCCTCATGTACTTTAATTCATACGATATAAGATACAACACCCATGTCTAAATGAATAAAATTACAGGAGAGAAGAAGTTTACCTTCATGTAACATTCACCTAACATTGGATGTAAATGTTATCTATTACATACATGAAACATATCCGACTCCCAGCAACCTGCTGAATTATTCATGTTATTCTCTTCCAAACCTCATAAAGAGATCATAACATTGAGTAACAAAATGGTTGTTGTGAGTCATGTTTCAGTGTATATAGATTTGTCAAGTTTGCATACCAAAATATTTACCAATACTTCAAAGAAAACTTTGGGTTGTTCCATCTAACTCATTCCTCTAAGTTCCAATAGGAATCCCAGTATCATTCACGGCTCTAGACCGTAACATGCCTGAATGCCTTTTAGCACCATTCTTCACTTGTTAGTCTAATTTCTCTTAATGCAATCTGCATAGTAAGGAGAATTAGTAAACTTGAAAATACCAAGTACTCCATTTACTAATATCTTAATCAGAATTGGAATCAAATTTCCAAATAATGGTATTACAAAATAGAGGAATCTTTAATCCAAACACTTTAGATACACAACAAATAGATGATGGTGAGAACGCGTATGATTAAGCCAATACTCAAACTAGTGAGAACCCTTTCTTAAGTGTTCCTTCTAAAAAAGAGAAAACACTTGGATTCCTCAAAATATCAGGGTTAGCTAGCATATTAACCTTCCCCTTATGTTTGGCCACTCTCATTATCTGTCGCTATGTGAGCACATGTACTCATTACCCACTTCTATCAACAATCCTTAGATCTCCGAACACAACCGGTTAAAAATTTAGAAATTGACCATTTATTTCGCAAATGTGTCTGAAGACATTCTAAAATGATTACATTGATGTCAAAGTGAGTCCAAATGAAAATCACGAGGAAGGAATTTGTATCTCAAACTCGTAAAACTTAAGTTTAGCTGTAATAATCCGTAACTGTATGGTGTGCTCAAGAAAATATAATGTACTGGTAAGCTTAATGATATGATAACTTCACCATTAGAATGTCCGACAAGACTATTTCAACTGACCGGAAATGTTCATCAGTAGCCTCTATTAACGCCTCAACATTGCTATACTCTCAATAGAAACACAAGAACAAGCCCATATCTTTCACTTTCTAAAGACCGATTTGAGATGATGCAGGCTCTCCCACTTGTTTATAAAGCAAGACATGTGCAAGATGCTAGTAAGGAGCATATGTCTCATTATCCTTATAGCATAGTTATGTTCACATCCTAATATAGAAGGACGAATTATTCCATACCATGTAGTTATCAATCACTAAGATCGAGAACTAGAAATAAATATTAAAAAAACCACAAGTTAAATAACATCATAAGAAAACAAATATACATGCTTACTAACGAAATACTGAGTAACTAAATAAATAAACTAAATCATATTTTCCCAATGCAAAATATGTCAAGCAGACAAAATATGAATCGGCAAAATATAAGCTTCATGTGGGCTAAGCTTATATGACCGAATGATTCATATACTAAACTCAGTGATAAAACTAACAGATCACATGCCTTTCTTAATCCACGTGGTAATCTTTTCTTGAAATTCATGTGGATAAATTAAGAATGCAATCTGTTATTTTATCTCAATTAATTTTACAAGTATATCGAAAATTCTTGTGGGAAAAAATTAAATATACATATATAATTAATTACTAATGATGTAATTTACATGAAATTTGGCCGAAAACACCCAATATGTGATCTAAAATAAATCTGAGATGATGTGGCTACTCCCCAATCAATAAAAAAATCATCATCACATGGCACCAACCAAATGATGCCATTTCTGAATGTGACATAAAACACTTAATGTGTATCTTTAAAATAATCAGAGATACCATGGCTACTCTCCAATTATTTGAAAGTTACACGGATCACGGTACATCTAAAATAATAAAGCCAAATGATGTCTTTTTCTTAATGTGACCAAAATTTCTTGATATGTAATCTAATGTAATCAGAGATGCTATGGATACTCTTCAATACCTTAAATTTACACTGTGCTTGACATCCAGCAATGTCATAAAATTTATTCACATTAAACTTAGAAAAAATAAACATCAATAATTTCCCCACAAACCAAAAATACTAATTAATTCATATGAGATAAATGGAAAAAAGTACGTCTCAGCTGTCACAAACACCCACACATGTGAGGCCAAGTATGTCTTTAAGAGGCAAATTTTGGCTCAAATAAAACAAATATAGGATCAATTAGAAAACACAGTTATGAAGAAAATATACACAAGATACTAAACTTTCACATATCAAAGCAGAGTTATAACCTTACTCTGATGCCAATTGTTAGATTTCTAGATCACTATGAAATTCTAAAAAGCAATCAATTAACAAAAGCGGAAGGGAAATGGAAACTTATCTCTAGCCATTGTTGTGCAAAAGTGACTGATCACCGTCATGGATGCTTCTGTTCTCATGTGTTCTCACAAAGATGGTGACAGTGATTCATGAACTTAGAGAACATGGATAAAAATAAGTGTCATTCATATTACGTTCTCCATCAAAACATAACCGCTAAAACTGTTTGACAGCAATAACAGTTGGTAGTTAGGTTATTTTACTAGGCGATGTGCTGACCACCTTAAATTAAATGGAAAAGTAACATATTATTCATCTATGGTCTTGGCAGATTTTTAATAATTGTAAAAGTAACTCAAATGTCTTAAGGACTCCTATTACTCCCCCTCAGAGTGAAGGTATATACATGATGAACCATCAATTTGGTCTTAGCTGCAGTGAATTGTGGGATTGGTAATCCTTTGTGAAAATGTCATATAGCTGCTCTGAACCTGAAAGGCACACATAATTCAAATTTTAGTAATTTTCTCGGGTAAAACATTAATCTAATTCCAAGTGCTTTGTAAAAGCATGTAGGGGGGTGAATTTCGAGTCATTGAGAGAGCTACTTCACACCAAAATAAAGGCGTGTGCGTTATTCTGATGTATGATTCATTGAAAAGCATTTGTAACTAGCTAAGTTTAGTAGCAGTGATTGATAAAGCTCGTTACTCTTATTGGGGAAATCAACCAAAACACAAGTTTTAACGTGGTTCGCTAGAAAAAGCATGCTAACTATCTCCAAGACAAAGAATGACCTTTAATTATCAAGAGGAACAATCTCCCAATCTTAAATAATAGGCATGGACCTCAAATGATCTATTTAAAGTTCCCTAGTTTGTCCCTATATGACCTTAGTAAATAAGGAATTCTTATTTACCGCCCCAAGATTTATTTCTTGCAAAAGGTCGACACCTTTCGTGCGAATTTGAAAGTGCAGAAGACTTTTCACGTTCGTGCAAAATAAAACCTTTGGTTGTTTCCAAGATGATTTCTCCATGAAAGACACTTCTCCAACAAATCTCCACCCTGAATTTAATTCTCTTATCACAAAACACCTGCTCCTCTTCTCGTAAACAAAGCTTTCCTTCTCCGCGCCCAATGTATCTCGTCACAGAGACTCACTGGACCACGCACACAATAGTAGAGTCTTCTTAAACTTAAACACGAAACAATTTTCTACCTATTTAGTTTTCTAAAACTTAAACACAAACTCTTTCATAAATTTTTATTTCTTAAGGTTATTACTTGTTAAGTTGACTGTTTCCACTCAGACTAGTTCTCTGTTTCTTTTCTGCGGTCACTTGTTTTCTAAAACTCCGCATGGTGAGTGCTTGGGACTGGGCACTAGTCTTAATGACATCCTAGTAGAAATCATATGTACATGTCTTGTAATACCCGATGTGTATGAATATTTGAATACCAGAATCTATGGATAGTAATGATTTTTGTGGTTATTCATGTGAAATATTTGAGATTTTAGTAGTTTATCAGATTGTTAATTGTAGATGAAGAGTTGATATGGGCGGTTCCCCTGTGTTCTTGCAAGTAGAAGCACAAAAGAAACGACTGCTGGTTAAACATGTATGGGCACAAGATATGAGAACCAGTTTGGGGGGGGGGGGGGGGTAAGAGAAAGGCAACATATGTTATTTAGAGGTGAGACAATCATGGCTGAGTTGAGCTGCTGTAGTTGTTCGTCAATGGTTGTGTGTTATTGTTCGTTATGAAGGGGACATATCCTTTATATTTATGCCATTAGACAGACGTGGGCCAGAACACACAATGGTAATGGAACTTGTAAGTTCATAGACTGTTTCAAGGCCTTGAAACAGCTTTCAAAGCCTTTGAAACAACACTGCACTACTGCATAAACTCAAAGGGAGTTTTTCTTATGTTCTGTTCTCTATCCTCCTTTGGTTGATCGTGCCCTAATTGATGATTAAAGACAAAATAATCAGATGTTTGATATTGACTTGATCTCATTGTTTAACTAAATTTCTTGCAGGATTAATTAGCTGGCGATTTTGCGGGAAATCTTTCCTAAACTGTTTGAATGCAGGAATGGAAGTACAGCTAGCAGATGGATCCTCCTCTTGTGAAATCATGCATGGACCTTCTCAACATGTTCAGATAAAAGATCAAATCAAGATACTGAGCAACTAGCCATTGGAAGTGTTGTTAAAGAATCAAAGATATGCTCCTTGATCTTAGGGAATTCTGTTTGAAGAAGATCCTATAAATCTGCATTTCAAACCAAGCAGCAACAACAGAGATTACAGAGAGAATTCGTGCATAACTTCTACAGAGACTTTCAAACACTCTCTAGGGATTGAGAAGCATCACTGAAGGAGATTATACCATTCACTCCAACTTCCAGAAGAACACTTCATGGTACACTGATTAAACTTACAACGTTTTTCTTCTGACGTTCATTTGTATATATTTTCTGTTATACTTGTAATCATTTAATCTCGTGTTGTTGTTCAAGAGGAACAACAAGAGATTCTCATCGAATCAGTTAGCTAGAGCATGTACTAGATAGGTTAGTGAGAACCACAAGATGTAACTGAGTAAGGGAAGTCTCTGTGCTTGAGATCTAGGGCTTAGCTTTTGATAAATAAGAATTGAGTTGTAAATCCTGCAGGGATTAGATCCCTGAGGTAGAGACAGGTCCAAGAAGACTGAACTCTATAAATCCAGTATGCCTCTAGATCTTTACTTTCTGTTATGTACTTATCTTGTTCAAAGCTTCAAAACAGGTTTTTAGTTCAAGGGCTTGAAAGGGTTTTCAAGACCTTGAAAAAGATCAGAAAATCTTCTCCCAGTCTAAGTTGATTCCAAGGGCTTGAAACTTCTTTCAAGGCCCTGAAATACACTTAACTTTATCAACTTGTTTTTCAAAATTCCATCTTTTAGCAAAAACTACCATACTCTATTCAACCCCCTTCTAGAGTATTGATCCTGTATTGTGTGTCTACGTACTGTCTTTCAAATGGTATCAGAGCTTGTATCACTGAACAAATCTAACTATCTTGTGATCATGAGTACTGTAGGATGGTGGTTTCTTGTAAGGAAGAGCTTCAAACATACCTCCCTTATTTTCTGGAGACAACTTTGTGCATTGGAAAGCCTTGATAGAAATCTTGATCATTGATAAAGATGTTGAGTTGTGGTCCATCATCCAGAATGGTCCTCACACATTCTACTTCTGAATTAGAACAATTTTCTAAAAATTAGAGAGCTATGAATCACTTATATTGTGCTTTGAGTGCAGATGAATTCAACATGATCTACACTTGAAAGACTGCTAAGGAAATATGGGACAAAATGGTGGTGACTTTTGAAGGAACCAGTCAAGTGTAGCAAACAAAGATCAACATATTCCTTAGACAGTATGAGCTATTCACGATGAATGGAAAAGAATCTATCAAATACATGTTCAAAAGGTTCACTGACATAGTCAACAACTTAGACTCCTTGGAGAAATAATTCTCCAATGAAGAGAAAGTCAGAAAATTCTTGATAAGTCTTTCCCAAGCCAAATGGGAACCAAAGAAAAAAACAATTGAAGAAACTCAAGACCTATACCCACTCTCTCTGGATGATTTACTTGGAATGTTACTCACCCATGAAATCTCTTTGAGTGAAGTTGATGGAGAATTAACAGATAAGGTTATAACCTAGCACTGAAGTCTAAAGAGAATGAACAATCTCAAAACCTTGAAAAGGAAGATGATGATGAAGAAGATCATTTTTCTCTTATTTACAAAGGCTTGACCAGAGTTCTCAAGATGAAGAAGAACTTTGGAAATAAAGATTCAATAAGGAAAAATACAAATCTTTCAGCAGCAAGGAATACAAAGGTAAAAACTCTTCTCATAAGCGTAAAGTTATGAACTGCTTTGAGCGTGGTGTTGCAGGAAAATTCATTAGAGTCTGTCCTCACAAGAAAAGCAAGCATTCTTGAAAAAAGATCATGACAGAAGAAAGAATGCTATGGTAGCTTCATGGAGTGAATCAGACTCATCAAGTGATTCAGAATCTGAAGAAGAACAAGCCAATATGTGCCTCATGGAAAAGCATGATGAAAGTTCTGAAAAGAACATTGAGGTAATGGTAAAAAGTCTTATGTCCAAACTTGCTGATATTCTTTTAGAAAAAGTCAGAATAATGCTTTTCAATGAGGAATATTATCTAAATGAAATAAGGACTTTGAAAAAGAAAGTTCTTGAGCAACCAAAAGAGAATCTGCAATTAGTTTGTCAAAACAAGAACCTTGAAATTTCTCAGGCCAAAACTAACAGAGATTTCAAAGCCTTGGAAACCAATATCGAGGCCTTGAAAACTCAAGTCAAGGAAGTAGTCACTGAGAACTCTCTCTGGAGTAACATTCTTGTTGCTCTGAAACATCAACATGATGAATTAGAGGAACAAAATATTCTGACCGAGAAACTTCAAGATTCTAGAAATGCTATGACCAAGCTTCACTATAATAAATATGACATTTGTTGACAGTTTTTTTGTTGACAGACGGTTTTATGTAGCTATTTGCGCGATTGATCGACAATATTTGTGTTTGTCGATGCATATGATTTTTTTTGTCGACCTCTTGGTTTTTATTCAATTGTACGTAAAAATTTAGTTAATGATTGTGACTATTTTTTTTTAATTTTTGACAATTAATTATATGGTGACATACAAAATTGTTAACTCCTGCGAAAAAAAATAAAAAATTGGAGGGTAAATAATTGGTGTTTCCCGCACTCCCGAATTGCAAGGAGGCAATAAAAATTAAATCCCACAAACACACGTTTTACGATCAGACTCTCTCACACTCATACTCTCTCACACAACCCTCAGGCTCCTCTGCGCCGATCGATTCCCAACCTTCAATTCCTTTAATCCCTTCAACTGGCCATCCCATCTTCGATCGATCGATCGAATCCTCTACGCCGGCCATTTTAATGCCTCTTTCATCTTTACACTCAGACGGTAGTCATCACACACCTCTCTCTCCACGCATCTCTCTCTCTGCTTTCTCACAATCGCACGATCCTATCTTCAATCGTGCGATCCTCCCTTGAAAACGACCGATAAAAATTCTACTCGATCCCCATCTCAACGAAGACTCTGTGACAGTCTCCGGAAGGGTTTCTTGTTACTCGATCCCGGCCTTCAGGTACGTAACTCTTCTCCCTCAGACTCTTCGTATTCCTTTCTTGTATAATGTAAATCTCGTGATTCTCTCTTCAATCACATGAAAAATCACTCCCCATAAGAAAGCCCATGTTTCGATTGATTGTATTTTACAATAAAGTTACCCAATTTGAGTTTGAATTGCGAAATTGGGGGATTTGACCTGCAAGTTACTGATTTAGGTTTAGTTTTGCAAGGGTGTTTTTTTTCATGTTTTAGGGTTTCCAGCAGATTTTATTAAAATTGAGATTTCTGTGTTCTTTCTTTTCGAGTGATACTTTTAGTTTCTGACTGCTGTTGGTTGGGTATTTTGAGATTTCATGGTGTTCTCCATGATCTTATACTTTAACTGTAAAGTTCTGCCTTGAAATTCATCTATTTTTTCATAAGCAGATTGTGATATCCAATTTAAACATATGGGTACTCATTTAAGTCCTGATATTTCGTGAACTGGAATCGTTACTAAAATACTATCTATGTTCTTTCAGTGTTTATGACATTCTAAAGTCACAGAATCTAGCAGGTTGAACACTTGGATTTAACATCTGATTTTCATTGGTAATTCTGAACCTGTTGTTGGCAGTCTAGCAGGTGCCAATTGCTCGCTTTGTTGCGGCCTGAAGTTTTCATGGACGTGTCTTTGAACCAGAGAGTGATTTGGTTTATAGACTCTACATTCCATGGTATCTTGTGCTTTCTAGAATGAATTTTCTTTGACAATTTTCACGTATGATGGAGATAGATCTTACATGTAAGGTGGATAGTAAAAAGCCTGACGCGAATTACTAGCGCGTATTAAACAAGTGCACGGTCAAGTAGTAAGAGTGGAGTAGTTTTAGGATTCCGGGTTGTCGAACCCTCGAGGACAATCTCGCAACAAATTTATACTTAACAATTTAGAGTAGTTCACTAGGTAACTGGAGTAAAAAGTGATGATTCGTGGTGTTGCCACCCCCAAACAAGTGGCTGCGATCAATAACAAAAATAATAGTAAACTGGAATTAAGAAGATTTCTTAATCAATTAATGGAGAGGACTAGGCAATCTCGTTGATCACCTAGGGTTGTAAACGATTTCCGGATTATCTGAGCAACACGTTAACTATATTATAACTAAGCCGGGTAACAGCGCTGACTATCTCCTATCGGTCTCAAGTCATTCTACTTCACGATAGACTACAATCTCCTATCGGTCTCTTGTGTCTACCGGTCCGTTCTAGTAGGCTAACGACATGCACGGCAACGGGTCCTGTCGGTCCACCGTTGCACGAAACAGTCGAATCTCACCTACCGGATCTACCCACACTTGGCCAACCCTAGCACGTCTCTTCTCAGTCTCAGTAATACGGGATTGATGTTCAAGTCTCATCCTAGTTAGTTAGAATCACTATCGTGCATTCACTAACTGAGCAGTGTTTCCGGTTAGCTACTCCATTAACATTGAGTATTAAGCACAGTACATGAACAATTGAATTAAAATATTGCTAACTTTAAGCATGAATCAACTATTGAACAAACCCTAGTTCTTGAACCCTAGTTTATCTCCTAATCGTGTCACTCAATTAGGATACTAAAATAAACAAGAATCTAGAATTGATTCAAAAGAAGAAATCAAGAAATCATGAAGCAAAGATCAAATCCGGAAAATATTCATCGTTTACATGAACCCTAGGCTCTCAAACCGAGATGCCTAGCAAAAGTTGCTTAGCTACTCATAACTAGATATGAAATATACAAGAGTGTCTCCATTAAAATTGATTAAGAGGTAGGAAGAAGAAAAAAGCAAACACTAGAGCTTCAATGGTGAAGCTTGTCTTCGTCCGTCGTATTCTCCTTCTCTTCTCACGTCTGTGTCTTGTTTTTTTTCTCTCACGTTAGTAGATGATTGATGATAATCTGCTCTAATTAATTGTAGTTATAGTATTAATTATTCCTCAATTAGGTTAAGGAAATAATTAATCCAAAACTACGTAGTTTTGACAGGACACATCAACGTCTTCTTTTTTTCTTTCTTCCGTAGGATTTTTCATGCCTCAGGAGATCGCAGGATCAAGCAAAGCTGATCGTGCGATCAGCTTCTCAGATCGCATGATCTAAAATTCAGATCGTGCAAAACAGTAGGTTTTCAATTTTCTTATCAAAAATTCGTCTAAGGCACGACTTTTGATCGCACGACCTCAGAAAGTTTGATCGTGCGATCTGCTGGGAATTTCATCTTCTCCCTTTCTTCTTTCTTTTCCTCTGTTCGCTGCTTGCTCTGTTTCGGCGATCTGCTGCGTTTCTTCTTCTTTTTGTGCGCTGATGTGCTGGTGCGGTTTCTGCGATCATCAGGTGGGTATTTGGATTGGGATTGGGTCTGGTTTGTGGTTGATTAGTTGTTGAAATCGAAGGTAGTGAATTGGTGGTTCAAGGTCAGTTGAGGAGGTGGCGTTGGTTTCAGGTCTGATTGGGTTTAAGGGCTGGTGTTTGTTTGCTTTAGGTGGAAGGGAGTTGATGAAGTTGTTGAGGGGTTCAACTGGAGAGTGGTGGCTATGGAGTAGTTGTTGGGTTGTGAAGGTATTAATGGCCGCTGAGTATGGTGGAGAAAATTGGAGGGTTTGGTGATCAGTTTTGTTGGTTTTGATTTGCAGGGATGAAAACTTGGTTGGCAGTGGTTGTTATGGAGGTAGTTCTCATGGAGTTTGGAGGGCATGTGCAGGTGGTTAATTAGTTGTTGTTAAATTCAGGTTATTTATGGTGTAAATGGGGTAATGGAGGTGGTTTAATTAGGTCATGGTTATGGAATTGAGTTGCTATGGTGAATTTAATTGAAGGAAGTTAGTTTGCTAGTTTGTTGGGAGGTTAGGTTGGTGTAATTGGTGTTGGAAATTTGTGGTGAGTTCGGATTAGGCTGTGAAGGTACTGGTGTTTAATTTGGAGTAGCAGGTTGTTTTGGGTAGGTTTCTCA
The DNA here is from genome assembly GCA_023055425.1 of Linanthus parryae. Lineage (NCBI taxonomy): Eukaryota > Viridiplantae > Streptophyta > Magnoliopsida > Ericales > Polemoniaceae > Linanthus > Linanthus parryae. The sequence continues at coordinate 4,127,396 of JALGPY010000004.1, read as the reverse complement.
TCTTTGAAGGTGAAGGAAGTATTTGAGGTTAGTAGGCAAAATGGTGGTTAGGAGATTCATTTCAACTCAACAGCTGCAATTTATTCCTTCTCAAATCTTGGCACTGTTCTTGAGCTTGGTCTCAGTTCCGAAGTTTGTTTCTCTTGCTCCATTTAATCCCGAGCTCTGTTTCTTGTCAAAATAACACGAAAATACACCCGTGCGGTCAAACATGACAAAGTAATATAATATAAATAATGTGAAAAACGCCCAGATTAACTATTTATCACTCAAAGCTAAGCTTATCCAATATTTCCTAAGTTCATAGTGTATTTCTAATATATTCAACCCGAAAATTACACAAAACGGTACACAAACGCAGAAGAAATATAACTCTAATATAGAGTTATCAAAGCCCCTATGGAGTTTAATGCGACAACGCTAACCTTCTTGAAGAGGTTTGATAGGCTGGGGCGACTTTATAAGGGTATAAATTGGAGGAGGAACATTCTGAGTGTTTTAGATTCTCTCAATAGGTCAAATGTTGGTTCAATAGGCATGGACTTGCATGAAAAGTTTAAGAGTGCTATTATATTGTCTTTCCCTTCTGGACCAGATTAAGAAACTTTCATTCCAGGTTGGTAAAAGATATCTATGCTTGTTCCTTCAAGGTGGAAGAAAAGAAAGCCCATGAGCTCCTGTTTGTAAGTCCTACATAGGAAGTGACACTTTTTTCTCACTAACCTGCTTTAAGGTGAGGAATGATTATGTAGATTTTGTCTCCCTAACCAGTTTTATATTTATTCCTTGAATGAGCTCAGCTTTCCCTAACCGTTTAACATGCTTTGGTCAAATGGGCAGGTTATGATGGGTCTATACAAACCCATGCCCGCGCATTTAGCCCGCGTAGCCAAACATTGTTATTAATATATCTAAAATAAGTTCAACACTAATTTATCTACCAATACCTGTTCACTACTGCCGCCATACTACCACCAACAACACAACCGCCGCTGCCACAACACGAACACCGCAACCGCCACAACACCAACACCAACACCAGTTAGTATCTCAAACAATATATACAGACAACAAAACACATAATTAACTTAATTTATTTTTATGCATTCTTTCAAGTGAAAATTCCACTAAGTGAGGAGATGGATACACAAAACTGAATGAAGCGAGTCTTCAAGTCCTTCATCTGACAACTCCATCAAAATCTTGAAAAAAAAAACTACGAGAGAAACTTGAAGTCCTTCATCTCCAATCTCGAATTCACCATGAACCACATCCACAACCACTCAACCACCTATTCCCTCGCTAAAATTTTCGGCGTCTACTTGTACAACATCTTCACTAGAAAACATTACGCCGTCTCTTTCACCGGCGAATCTAACTGCCTCCTGTTGCTCTCCTTACTGGGACGCCGGATCATTCTGGAATTTTCCTGCAACTTCTTGATCTTATGATGGAACAACGACACCAAGAAATTGAATACGAGACCTAACCCAGAACAAAACAAACTGGGAAGTCGCAAAATCGGTTTCTATACCTAAATCGACTATTGAAGGAAAACAAGATTGGAAGAATGAGGGATGAAGAAAAAATACGAAGACCTAAAATCGACGGAAGCGAGGGAGAAAGATGAAGGAGATCCATTAACCGCTCACCTCCATCGCACGGATGAAGAGAGAGATGAGATAACATCGACCGACAAGAAACAACTATCTAATCGTAAGATTTACTCAAAGTCAAACGGGTTAAGTCGGGATCGTTTCATAGCCCATGTTCTCTCATATTAGAATAGGTTATCATGGGCAAGACCAGTAAGCACATTCATTTATGTGGGCAGCTTTGGGTCCATTTAATCACTGCGATCATGGGCGGGTTCACGGGATGGGATGAGATTTATAGCCATATTGCTAAGGATGAAGTTAATGACCGCACCTCCATTGGGGTTCTTTAGAGGGATCGCTTCCACCCATTTTGTGTAAAGCTCCGTTTCCGTGAGGATGAAATTCCTTCCTTGTGATTTAGGCCTTGCAGGACTAATGAAGTACAGGGCCGAGGTGCGGAACGACCATGGAGTGCCCAATGCGTGCAGGTCGATTGAGGGGCATGGATTAAGTTCCCATAGAGTTGGCATTTTTGGAACCTCTAGACCTTTGTCTTGAAGTTTGCCTCAATGGTGGGCCAAAAGTAGCCAAGGTCCAGGAGCTATCTACACAAATTCTCACCTCCTTGGTGTTCTTCCGAGTGCGTCACCTCCATTGTTTCGTGAATCTCGCGGACTTTGAGGCATCTCAGCAAACCTCCACCGAAGCATTTTCTTTAAAGAACGTATGGAGCTCTTCCCTTTAATGGATTTCATATTTTTCTTTTCATCAGGGAGGTATTGTCCCGCAAATAGAGAACGAACGACTCTCTCCATTCTTTCCCTTTGTCCATGGAACAAACTTCAAGCACATCCCTGACCAGAGCTTACTTGCCGCATTGTCCTTGAAGAACAGCTGCGCAAGTGTTAATTTTGGGGCAGAAGATGCCTTGAAGTTGTGCCTTTCGGTAGAAGGCACATTGGTTTACCCACAACTTTCCTCGTGCAACCTCTCCAGGAATTCTCTTCCTTCTCGTTCCATATCGCATAGCAGCAAGATTCCGCCAAGACCCTTTGAGTTCAACAACTCTTCATGTTTGTTGAATCCTTTGAGGTTGGGCCAACTCACACATTCTCCACCTTTTAGCAACCCTTCCATGATTGGATTTCTCCAGTCTTCTTCCCAAAGTTCTTCTTCCACACATACGTTTTGCATAATTAAGGGGTTAGTCTTCAAAACATCCTTGTACGGATGGTAAGTCTTCTTCCACAGTCATGTCCCATCTAGTTTCAGGTTTGTTTGCTTTTCCTGGGAGCTTTTGTTTCGGGTCATCTTCGTGAGTCGAGGACGGCCCCTCACAACCTTCTGTTGCGATAGTACTTCTTTTCATTATTGTAGAAGCTGACCACCTCGCCTTTCTCAATGGGTTCGACCAATCTCTTCATGGAGTAGATGCGCTTGTTGGGAGCATGTTGCCTTTGACACGGGTCCGCATTGGTATTTTCCTGTAACAACATCATGCCTGTTGGAGGAGTTGTATTTGCCGTCATCCCACCTGGGTAGGGGAGCCATCTTGAGGGGTCCCGCGGTTGCTTTTCCTCTCAGCTCGTTCCGCATTACTTCTTTTGTGATGTGCGCTTTGTCGTGGTTAAATGGGTTAACCAGGGCCAGAATATCCACCAATTTCCTTTTCCAAATAGTCCTCATTATCAGGTGGGAGGTGGAAGGTACTGCATCGAACCGGTGAATCCAGGACCGACTGATTATCATGTGGTAGGTTGTGCTAGCCTCGATCACATGGAACTTGTCGAAATAGGATATCTTTCCAATCTACAACCCCAACTGGATGAATACAAGGGTCATCTTGGAATCGTTTCCGTTTCCCATCAAAGGAGATGGTCTTCTTACTATTTTTGCACTGGGGATCCCGACCAGTTTGAGGGTGCTGGACGAGATGCCATTCATCATAGCTCCTCCATTGAAAAGGCTCATTGGAACTCCAAGCCTGGATCACCGCATTTACGTATAACAAAAAGAAATGTTGCGCGTTGGACACCTTCTCCCCTTCGGAGAATGAAATTAGAGTGGATGGTGACCTTCGTGCCTTTATGACCTAACCATTGGACTTGACTAGGTCTTCAGCGATCCGGAGTATGGCATTCGTCATCTCCCTCCTACAATCCTAGGATAAATGCATCTCGTCAAAGAACGCCTTGAACTTGCTCATTTGACCAGGTGCGATGCTCCTATGTCTTAGGTATCCAAGTCAAGTCTTCGTACTCTTGCACATGATATAATTTAAAGGCCTCCTCGTCATCTTCCTCTGCGATGTTTATCATGGCAACCTCTTTACCCTGGGCACTCCCGCTATCGGGCGAATGTAGAGGATTCTTCCGGAAGTCCTTCTCTGGATCTTCAATGAACAACTCTTGACCCTTCATCTTCTCGTCGATGAGGTATCTCAGCTTCACGCACTTCGTTTTCGCGTGCGGGTTTCTCCAAGGCACTTGCACCATTTTGGATCATGCATCTATTCTCCTTTCAGTGGTCCTTGTAGTTTGGGGAGAATACCATCCCTCCTCCATGCTTTGTATATTTTCACAACTTCTGCCAAAGGACACGAAAGGGGAGGGAGTGGTTTGTAGGCCTCTTTCTGTAACTTTGGCGCTCCTGATAGGCATGGACTCCTACATCGCATCCTCTTTTGAAGCTGAACCTTCCTCCTTTGAATTTCGATGCGGTTTATGATTATTGTTTGCCTTTCTCCTCCATAATTGTTTCGATGTTTCGTGTGCAGTCGAGCAGCTTGGATAAAGTAGGCATTTGATGGTTCATCAACATCTCCTCGTACTTAAGTATCATTCCTTGGAAATAAATTTCTACGAGACGCTGTTTTGCGGCCTCTTTCAAACATTGTGGGGATTTTGCTCGAAAACGCCTAATAAAGGCAACACCCTCTTCATCGGGTCTCAATTTCATCCGCGAGAGATGGATAACGATGAACTATTCCTTCACTTGGACGAATTGGGCGTAGAACTTTCTGACCTTGTCCTCCAAAGTTCGCACGGATACAGGCTCGAGATTGTTGTACCACTGGTACGCCACATGTTCCAGGGACATGGAGAATTCAAAAATTCACAGGTTCCTCTCGCCTCAGTATGGTCTAAAAAATAATGAAGGACATGATGTGCTCCTGGGATCAGAGGGGAACAATGTATGTTGGATATAGTGTTTACGTTCACGCCATGGTTTGCCATGAAGTCTTCTAATCTCTGATCCAGGGAAGCAAAGGACATCACAGCAGGAGAGGGATCCATGGGTGGCACCTGCGATAAAGGTACATTCAGGTTGTAAGTAGTGTGCGTACCCGCATACACATTTGTTTTCATGAAGGCAGGAGCCTGGAAGTGCTAGCCTCTTGTAGGTTGTGACACACGGACATGCTTCATTCCACGTGTCGTCAGGGGAACCGGTGACATACGAACGTTCTAGGCACAGTGGAAGGGGGATCGCGCGAAAAACGGGATCCCTCATGCTCCGGCAGCCATCTTCGATACGTACATCTGCGCGGGAAGAGTAGGGGTTCCTAGTGCGCTCGTCGCCATGTGCGCTGTCTGCGACCACTTGTTATGCGCCAGAGCTTGCATTTCTGCCATATGGTCTGTCTAATTCTAGATCGTGGCCGCCTAGTTCTGGATGGTGGTGTTGAACCTCTCGATCATGTTGGTCAAAGTCGCTGGGTTGGTGCTTTTGGATTGAGAGAGTTGGTTCTGATGGGCCTAGTTTTCGAGGGACTCCGGTGGCGGTGGTGATCGGTTTCTGCCGTCGTGAAATCCATGGTATGAACCATCTAAAGGTCTTAGTTAACAGGTAACTACGTGAATCATCTTAGTTTTCACGTGGGGTTCACCAATGTAGACGAGGACAGTCCCCCTGTGTTTCTACAAGTAGAAAACAAACGACACTTGGTTAACCTGTTTGGGGACCGGTTTGGGTAAGAAAAATGCAACATATGTTATCCAGAGGTGAGATTGTGATGGCTGAGCTGAGTTGCTGTAGCTGTTCATCGATGGTTGTGTGTTACTGTTCGTTATTAAGGGGACATATCCTTTATATACAGGCCATCAGACGGACGTGGGTGAGCACACATGATGGTAATGGAACCCCTCGTGACCTTAACATCTACCTAATTCAATAGCTCCCGGACCGTATATGTAGGGATCGTGGTCCACGATTTTGGGGACGTGAAAGTCCTTTCGCAGGTCTATGGATAACGTACGAGGGTCGCATGCAAGATTGGCACCCCGCACGCGACAAATGTTACGCTAGCCTCCAAGCCACTCGCACCCCAAGTCCCGTAAGCGTGAGGCGCATATGCCAAGGACCTTGCCTCACAATCCTTCGCATACGCGTTGGAGAAGGATGCACTTCGGTAGTAAGCATAGCACAATGGCAGCACACGTGTCCCTTATCCGGGGTTCCACGCGGCTCGTTAATGGTATCACGGTTTAGGGTATCTACATTAATATAGTTTTTTCATGCATGATGAGCTTATAGTCATCGTGTAAACTAATGTATGACTAGCTTTTTGAAGGAAAATGTATGACTAGTTGGATTTGCTACAATTTTTTGTATTACATTACTCTTAAAGAATATGTAACTTATACAAGTTTTCTGTAGACAAATTAGTTTACTCTGCAATTACACTTTTTCTCAGAGGACCAAAACAGTGACTAGGATACTTTTGTAGTTGGTTGCTAGAGGTTTCACTCAAAGAGAGGGGATTGACTATAACTACTTTTTCCCGGTTGTTAGGCATATTTCAGTCAGGGTACTACTAGAAATAGTATGACATTAATATTTTCAAACTTGAGAAAATAGTTGTAAAGACAACATTTCTACATGCAGAGTTGGAAGAAGAGATATACATGAGCCAGCCAAATGGATTCCATGTTTCAGGAATAGAAGACTATGTGTGCAAGTTGAAGAAATTTTTGTATGAGCTTTAGCAGTCCCCTTGGCAATTTTTCAATCACTTAGATAGCTACATGTTAAAGCTTTGATATCAGAAGTGACCGTCAGATTGTTGTTTATTATAAGGTGAACGGTGACTCTCACTTTTACCTAGTTATGTATGTGGATGATATTTTGATTGAATCTCAGAATAAGACAGACATTCCGGTATTGAAGAAGTCTCTCAGTGGGGAATTCAAATTGAAGGATCTTGGTGATTCTTGGAAAATCCTTGGGGTACAGATCTATAGAGACAAGAAGAAGAAGTTGTTCTTATCCCAAGAGGGAGACATTAATAAAATCTGGAATAGATTTGGATGTATTTAACAAAGTCTACAATTACTCTAATGGAAACTAACATTAAAATGTGAATGTACACTGTTCAGACCGACGAGTTACAGGAGTACATGTCTAGAATTCCATACGCAAGTACAGTTTGAAGTCTTATGAATTCTATGGTATGTACTTGACCAGACCTAGCATTTGCTGTTAGTGTAGTTAGTCATTTCACGGATCAACCGGGGAAGGAGCATTAGAAATCTGTAAAACGAATTTTCAGATACCTTAAAGGAACTTCTGATATCGGTCTACTTTATGAGGATGATGAGGGTATATCGGTCACAACTTTCTCATACTCAGACTTGTAGGGTTTTGATCATGGATACACAGCGGAAAAAAAATATTATCCATGCAATACCCTCCAAGGATCACAGGAAAAGAGACATAAAAATGGTAAGGGAAGAAATCAAGTTACACACCTTAGGGTTTCTCCTGTGATGACTTGTAACGTGAATTGTGTCACGTTCTCTATAGTTGATCCACGCCTAGAGTTGAGATCTAGATATTCCTTCTCCTATGTGCTAGCTCGGAATTGAGGAAGAGGAAGAAGAAATCACACAACGCGAGGAAACAAGGAGGGGCGGCCTCCTTGTTTGGGCCGAGGGGATGGGGCGGCGGCAAGGGGGGCGGACGGGTCCCTCTTGCTTGCTTGCTCTCTCCTTTTTGTTCTCTCCGACTCAAGTTATGAACTAAAGGCTCATAAGTATGGGAAGGAAGGAAGGAGCATCCTTTATATAGTCCAACAAATCCTTTCCAACCACCTAAAGGACCCATTCTAGTCCTACTAGAATTCGGTTTAGTCCCTTCCTTGGAAATTAGTCCTACTAAGTTTCCAAGGTGTTGCAAAGTGATCCTTCTAATTAATTAATCATATTAATTAATTAATTCCCAAATATAGTTCAACTCTATATAGCGTGTGACCCCATAGGTTCAATCTAGTTGGTAGCAACAATTTGCTAATATGGAGCGGTTTCTAGCAAAACATCCATTCTAGCCAACTAATACAATAGTCATCCGACAAACCTTGTACAAGTAATTGTCTCATCCCTTTGTCTCTATATCCGGATTGAACGCGAGACATACAAGTCACACTCGTATATCCAATCCATAGTTTCTCGATCCATGGGAATAGCCTTATTCGTGCAAATAACATCAATATCCTATATTGATTTATTTGAGCCTGACCAGACATTCTATAAGCACTATCCCTCGAGTGGCCTGGGATATTTGCTCCCGTTATGTGGGAGGGACAAATTCTATCTACGTCCACTACGATCTCTAAGCTTGCTTCTTATTGTATCCGATACACGCCTTTATAACTACCCAGTTACGGTGTAGCGTTTGACGCTACCGAAATCAAATAATCCACAACTAGAATATCTAGCGACTTCAAGTCTAAGGATGACAATACCATTGCACCACGAGAAACACTTGTGACTTAACATAACATGTATGTAGCCTTCTCGGAGATGGGTCAATCCAGTGCGTCATTACACTTAATGCACACCCATGTGTTGGATCATGATATCTCCATATCAATCAAACCCCATACTAGTCTATAGATGATTGTCCCATTAATCATTATACTGGACTAGGGATATTTAAGATAAACAACACAATTGTAAATCTAAGGACTTCATTATATTAAATATCCAATAAATAATACAATGAATTTTCTAGCCAAAATAAATTCATACTAAACTAGATTGCCTCTAGGACATCTATTCCAACAGTCTCCCACTTGCACTAGAGCCAATCCGACGCATCTCGTATTCCCATGCTCCTAGTGTGCCCTTCATGCTTCCATTGCACAAGCGGCTTTGTAAGCGGATCTGACGGATTCTCATCTGTAGGAATCTTTCATATCCGAACGTCTCCTCTATCGATAATATCTCGAATGAGATGGAACATCCTGAGCACGTGCTTGGATTTCTGGTGTGACCTGGGATCCTTTGATTGCGCGATCGCCCCAGCGTTTTCACAGTACAACTCAACTGGATCCGCAATACTAGGAGCCACACCAAGTTCAGAAACAAACTTTCTGATCCAAACTGCTTCCTTTGCTGCGCCATTTGCAGTAATGTATTCAGCCTCTATTGTTGAATCAGCCACCGTCACTTGCTTGGAACTCTTCCAGCTCACCGCTGCTCCATTCAGGCAAAACACATATCCCGACTGTGATCAAAAGTCATCTCTGTCGGTTTGGAAGCTTGCATAAGTGTAACCCCTTTCACGCAACTCTTCCTCACCGCCAAATATCAAGAAAGCATCCTTATTTCTTCTCAAGTACTTTAGGATGTTCTTGACTGCAATCCAGTGACTCTCACCCGGATTGGATTGTTATCTGCTTGTCATACTCAAGGCATATGACACATCTGGTCTAGTACATAACATTGTATACATGATAGATCATATGGCCGAGGCATAGGGAATTCTACTAATGCGTTTCTTCTCAATCTCATTGGAAGGACAACCACTCTTCGAAAGAGTGATTCCATGTGACATGGGAAAGAATCCCTTCTTGGAATCTTGCATGTTGAACCGCTTCAACACCTTGTCAATATATGTACTTTAACTTAGGCCTAGCAGTCTCTTAGATCTATCTCTATAAATCTTTATACCAAGTATATAGGCTGCTTCCCCTAAGTCTTTCATTGAGAAACACTTCTCTAGCCAATCTTTAACTTATTGCATCATGGGAACATCGTTTCCAATGAGTAGTATGTCATCCACATACAATACCAGAAAAGCTACAGAGCTCCCACTAACCTTCTTGTAGATACAAGATTCATCTTCATTTCTGATGAAGCCAAACTCTTTGACTACTTCATCAAAACGTCGTTTGCAACTCCTAGAAGCTTGCTTCAATCCATAAATAGAACTTTGTTGGCTTGCTTTGGATCCTCAAAACCCTCCGGCTATATCATATACACATCCTTAAGGATATTCCCATAAAGAAATGCTGTTTTGACATCCATCTGCCAAATCTCATAGTCGTAGTATGCTGCAATTGCAAGTAGGATTCGGATGGATTTGGTCATAGCGACTGGTGAAAAGGTTTCATCATAGTCAATACCATGAATCTGTCTGAATCCTTTATCCACCAATCGGCCCTTATAGGTAATCACATTACCATCCATGTCGATCTTCTTCTTGAGACCCACTTGCACCCTATGGGTCGCGCCCCTTTGGGTGGTTCCACCAAAGTCCATACTTTGTTGGTATACATGGATTCCATCTCGGATCTCATGGCTTCTAGCCACTTCAGAGAGTCTGGCCCTTTTATGGCCTCTTCATAGGTAGTAGGCTCATCATCTATGAGCATTGTGTCATCGTAATCTGTCACAAGAAGTCCATACCTCTCGGGTTCCAGGCGCACTCTACTAGATCTACGAAGCTCTTGTGTTACCTGAACAGGCTGTTCCACAACTGCTTGCGGTTCCTGTTCTTGTTCAATAATTGGTTCAGTAATTTGGGGTTCTTGAATCTCTTCAAGTTCTACAGTCCTCCCACTTGCTTCTTTAGAGACAAATTCTCTTTCTAGAAACACGCCGGTCAGAGAAACAAACACTTTGTTCTCGGTTGGATTGTAGAAGTAGTATCCCTTAGTTTCCTTAGGGTACCCCACAAATTTACACTTATCCGACTTTGTCCCTAGCTTGTCTGATTGTAAACGTTTTACATAGACATCGCAACCCCAAACCCTCATGAACGACAGTGTGGGACGCCTCCCACTCCACATCTCATGTGGTGTCTTCATGACTGATTTAGATGGAACACGGTTAATGGTGAAAGCTGCACTTAATAGAGCGTGGCCCCAAAATGATAATGGAAGGTCGGTTTGACACATCATAGATCAAACAAAATCCAATAGGGTTCGATTCCTCCTCTCAGACACACAATTCTATTGTGGCGTTCCGGGTGGAGTGAGTTGGGACACGATCGCACACTCTCTAAGATAGTCGTCAAACTCTTGGCTCAAGTATTCTTCTCCACGATCTGATCGTAGAGCTTTGATACTTTTGCCAAGTTGCTTCTCTACTTCACTTTTGAATTCTTTGAACATTTCAAAGGATTCGGATTTGGCCTTCATAAGGTACACAAATCCATATCTACTGTAATCATCAGTAAATGTAATGAAGTAGACATAACCACCCCTGGCAGGCGTGGAAAATGGCCCACACACATCAGTATGTATGTGTTGGAATTGTGCTATAGAGGCAATCAATTAATTGTGACATTTATGGATTTACGATTCATTGTGTTATCGATATGGAGATATGTTAACATGAATGAAGTCCTTAGAATATAAGTGTTATATTCTTAAATATCCCTAGTCAATTATAATGATTAATGGGACAATCATCTATAGACTAGTATGGGGTTGGATTGATATGGAGATATCATGATCCAACACATGGGTATGCATTAGGAGTAATGGCATACTGGATTGACCCATCTCCGAGAAGGCTACATACATGTTATGTTAAGTCACAAGCGCTTCTCGCGGTGCAATGGTATTGTCATCCTTAGACTTGAAGTCACTAGATATTCTAGTTGTGGATTATTGTGATTTTGATAGCGTTAAACGCTACACCGTAACTGGGTAGTTATAAAGGCGTGTACTGGATACAATAAGAAGCAAGCTTAGAGATCGTAGTGGACGTAGATAGAATTTGTCCCTCCCACATAACGGGAGCAAATATCCTAGGCCACTCGAGGGATAGTGCTTATAAAATGTCTGGCCAGACTCAAATAAATCAAAATGAGATATTGATGTTATTTGCACGAATAAGGCTATTCCCAGGATCGAGAAACTATGGATTGGATATACGAGTGTGACTTATATGTCTCGTGTCCAATCCGGATATTAGGACAAAGGGATGAGACAATTACTTGCACAAGGTTTGTCATGATGACTATTCTATTTGTTGGCTAGAATGGATGTCTTGCTAGAGGCCGCTCCATATTAGTAAATAGTTACTACCAACTAAATAGAACCTATGGGGTAACACGCCATATAGGGGTGAACTAGACTTCGGAATTAATTAATTAATATGATTAATTAATTAAAAGGATCAAATCGCAACAACTTGCTAACTTCGTAGGACTAATGTGCAAGTTGGACTAATCCATGTATAGACATGATTAAGATTTGCCAAGGTGGCCTAATTCATGTAGAGACATGATTAGGATTAATTGCAAATAGAACTAATCCATGTATTGACATGATAAGGTTTATTTTGCAAAAAGGGACTAATCCGAACTTGAGTAGGATTAGGAGAGGGGTTCTTTATGTAGTAGGACCAGGAGTTGTTGGACTATATAAAGAACACTCCTAGCTTATTTTTTCTCTACACACCACACATCTATATGATAGAGTAGGAGAGAATAAAGCAAGGAGAGAGAGCAAATCCCACAAAGGGCCGAAACCCCTTGGGGTTGCCGCCCCACCCGTCGGCCTACATGGAGGTGCCACCCACCTTGGCTTGCCTCGTTTTGCGTGATTCGTCTTCCTCTTCCTCTTTCCGGGCTAGCACCAAGGATTGGAAGATCTAGATCTCACCTCTAGGCGTGGATCAACCGTAGAGACGTGACACTATTCGCGTTTGAAGTCATCAAGGAGAACCCTAAGGTGTGTTATTAATTTCTTCCCTTACCATCGTTATGTCTCTTGACTTGTGATCCTTGGAGGGTTTTGCATGGTTTGTGATTGTTTGTGTTTCCGTTGCGCATCCATAAATCAAAACCCAACAGTGGTATCAGAGCCACAGGTCGTAGAGCATAAACGTGGTTTATGTGTTACGTTTCAGTTGTTTTACACCTTAAATTGATTGTTTATCGCGTAAAACAAGACAAATCAAGCATGGGATACAATTTGTCAATAATCTATCATAACAAGATCTATTTTTTGCATTGGATGCATGAATTGGTGAGTTTGAGAAATTTTAGGATCTTGGATCTAGGGTTTGGGCATCCCTGGGGAAGAAGGAGTTCTTCCAAACAAGGAAACAACCAAACTTGGGCACCAAGCAAGGGAGTTGTTTTGGAAACAACTCCCTATAGAGGTTCGGCCCCCTAAGGGGACCGCCCCTCTTGCTTGCCGCCCAAGCTTTGGCCGCCCTAGGGGCCGGGCGGCCCTAGCCCGCGGCCTAGCCGCGTGGGCTAGGGGCCGGGCCGGCCCTAGGGCCTTGCGGTTCACCTTTTTGGGCCCGGGCAATTGGATTGTTGGGCCCATGGACCGTTTTAACCATAGAATATCCTAAAATCAATTAAAATTGTCCAAGCGCGTTAAAATTAGATTTTAACTGTTTATGTGTAATTCGCATGGTGATTGGATATGGCCTTAGGATGTGGTTTGATGTGGATGTTTAATTTTGTGGTTTGGTTTTACGGCCTGCGAGCTGATCAATTAATTGTAATAATTAATTAGGGTTTTATGGCCTGCGTGCCATTTTTTTCTCAACTTGTGAGATTTATTTTATTTAGTATAGAAGTTAGCTAGTGCTAGATAAAGTAGATTGTTAGCCAAGATTGAAGAAAAGAAGCCCAAAGCCAAAGGAGCCACAAAAGATGGAGCATGGAGCATGGAGCATGACTATGAAGGATGGACCAAAATATGAAGACGCACGGAGATGTGTTTGCTTTTAGGGTTCATAGATAATTCCATTGGCTTGGAATTATCTTAATCTAGAAAAGGCCATATCCACATCACGTTTAATTTCTGTTTTGTGGTTGTTTACTTTATTGTCTTATTATTGTGTGGTTGGTGTATGGATGATGCATGCAATTAGGATAATAAGATGATTAGACAACCCGGATCTATTATTTGGAGTTGTGCCCAAACTCAAATAGATAGATTAGTTGATATTGATCAACAAAACAATTAAAATTGAATTTAAAAATCCCTCAAAATTCAAATATTGTGTTCTTGCCTTCTCGTTATTTAAACACTCATTATCATCATTATTTATCAAGTTCGTGCGTGCCAAAGCATGGCGACTTGGTTCATAATGATGGAATGCGATGGCACGTAACAATGTGCAATTGTTTAAATAAGAGGTTGAACACAACTGAGCTATTAATATGATTAAGAAACCTAGAGGCAATCAATTGGGATTATCCATATGGATGGATAAATAAGGAGTTATTTGCCCAATTGAACCAAGAGTTGCATAAGGGATGCAATTGGAATTGTTCCTACCTAAATTAGTCAAATTATGGGTGACTTGCCGAAGCAAGCTCATAAGGAGATGAAACATGGATCTTGGCCCACTAGAAAATATAAGGATATTTTCCGCATTAATATCTTGAGGGTTATTAATCCGTAGTAAAATAGTGGGAGCTATGTTTAACAATTTAAATCCTTGTTAAATATAGTTAAACGTCGCACACTTTGCATAATCCTATTGTGTTGAATACCCATAGAATTAAACAAATAAAAACACGACTTTATTTTTTTCTAGACTGGTATAAAATTGAGAATTGTTCTCAAAAGGAGAATTTGTTGTACTTCGTAGAACATAAAGTTCTCTTCCACCAACTACCAAAACAAACTAAAACCTATGAAAGGAACACCAAAGAATGGTTCTTTGGTTATGACTTGCCTCATGTTAGCTGCCATGAATTCTGAGCATTGGAACCAAGAAGAGAAACATGGAGAAGTATGATATGATCATACATTGAAAGAAGCTCTTTCAAAAGAGGAAGCTAGACATGAAAGGTTTGAAGTGTTGCTCCACTTTGCGTTATGCAAATAAACTAATTCAATATGATTGAAACATTAGTGAATATGCATTATCTATGAGATAGATAAAGAATAAACAATTATTCACCCAAGTGGACCAAGAATTGCATTGGATGCAATTATAGTTTTGTTTTAAAATTGATTTACTCAATATGATTGAAAATCACTAAAACAAAACACAAATAATGGGAATGGGCAAAGTCGTTATTGAATAACAACATGGGTAAGGGAAAATAGTTTGCGCCGACCCCATGGGTATAAAGCAAGTCTATTGCTAAAACCTAGTTGCCCTGGAGTCCCATAGGTGGTGAAGAGGAAGAGAAACTACCCAAAGTACCTGGAAGTAAGTAATAAAGGAATTATTAATTCCAATATAGGTATTTTGTTATAGAAATCAATATGTCTATCTCATCATCATAAGTATATGATACTAGATGAGGATCTCACATTTATAGAAATGTGGAGGATCTAAAGAGACGAATACAATTGGATAAGGAAGAAATAATCCTACACGTGGGGCTATGAAGCAAAGCTGAATAAGCCGTAGGGAATTATTTCTACCTTTAAGAAATTGTTCATGAATTAGACAAAAAGCGATAATGTCCTAGCTATGAGTAGGACCATTATCATAGTTTCTTGTTTGGACAAGAAAGCTCCTTATCATAATAAAGGACAAATGTTGTTTCATTTATTATGATATGCATTATTGTAATGCAATCATGTCTAAAATGGATTCTATATCCATGATCATAATAATTTCATCTATAACATTAATACCTAGAGGTTTGCATATAATGATATGAACTTCACTTATCTTTAGCATTATCGTTTAGGCCCTATAAATAAGAGATACATATCTAGAACTCCATGAGGATGGATTTCTGGAACTCATTTGATTATTGAATCATATGAGACATGTAAGACTTATTAGGAAAAGATATGATCTTTTGGGAATCATACATATTGATGTATGAAGGCCACTAAGCACAAATGCTAAAGATGGTTTTCAGTACTTCATCATATTTACTGATAGGATCAAAAGAGAAATATGGATTTGTGTTTTATGAAGAAACAAATCAGAATTCTTTGAATTGTTCAAAGTATTCAGGAATGAAGTAGAGAACCAGCTTGGAAAAATTATTAGGGCTCTACGATTGGATCATAGAGGAGAGTACTTGAGCCAAGAGTTTGACAAGAATCTATGGGAGCGTTGGATATGATCCAAAACTCGCTCCTCCTGGAAACGCCACATGGGCTTGGCATGTCTCAGAGGAGAGTTCGAACCTTGTAGGACACAGTTCGATCCATGATGAGTCAAAACAAAACTTCCAGTTTGCTTTTTGGGGCTATGATTCTAATTACAACAAATTTCGCCCTTAACCTTGTTCCATCAAAAACAAATTATGAAAACACCATATGAGATATGGACTAGGAAGTGCCCTAGTATGTCATTCATAAAGATTTGGGGTTATGAAGTTTATGTAAAGGAGTTTACAAATAAACTTGGACCCAAGTCGGATAAATGTTTTGTGGGATATCCTGAAAATGATATTATTTCTACAACCCAATCGAGAACAAACTGTTTGTTGCTCGAACTACAGTGTTTCTAGGTAGAGATTGTCTCTAAGAGAAACAGTGGGAGGGCAGTAGAACTTGGATAAGTTCAAGAACCACAACAGAACATTGATCATTTTTGATGGAACATGAGCAGGATCACAAGTTGTTGGGGAGTAACCTACTCAGAAAACACAAGAACCTCGTAAGTTAGGTAGGATATATCAAGTGACTAGAGAAATAAGGATTTCTCTTAACCCATGATATATTGCTCATAAAGATGAGCCTACAACCTCCGAGATGGTCACGAATGGGCCATACTCACAGAAATGGCTTGAAGCCATGGGATACAAAATGGAATCCATGTATACCAACAAAGTATGGACTTTGGTGGAACCACCTGAAAAGTGCAAGTGGGTTATGAGGAAACCAACATGGATGGTAATATGATTACCTTTAAGGGACAATTGGTTGGGTAAGGATTTCCTGTGAGTTCATAGTATAGACTATGACGAAATCTTTCCCAGTTGTGATGCTTAAATCCATTAGTATCTTGCTTGAAGAAATTTGTTTATAGATTGAATCAAGCTTCTAGGAGTTGGACTCTTCGAATTGATGATGCAATCAAAGGAGTTTGGTTCCATCAAGATTGAAGATGAGATTTGTGTTTACAAGAAGGTTAGTAGGAGCATAATTACGTCTCTGGTCTTGTATGTGGAGACATACTAATCATTGGGAATGATGTCCCTACTTGGCAATCTTACATAGATTGACTAGGGAATTGATTTTCAAATGATGGACTTAAGCAAAACAATTTATGAAGATCTATTGAGATAGATCAAGATAGTTGTGCGGCTTAAGTCATAGTACATAAATTGACAAAGGTGTTGAAATGGTTCAACATGTACAGAATATGGATTCTACCTATGTCACATGGAATTGGTCTTTTGAAGACTAGTTGTCTTTCCAATTAGATTGGGAAGGGACCGTATGAATAAGATTCATGAGATACGCCATATTTTGTACTAGGCGAGATGTGTCATATGGTATGACACAAATATACCAGTCAAATCCGGGTGATAGTCACTGGATAAATTATCAAGATTATCATTTAGTACTTGAGAAGCACTAAGGATGAATTTTTGATAAATAGAGGATATGAAGTGTTTGCTGTAAGGGGTTACGGTGATGCGAACTTCAAATCTGACAAAGAAGATTTCAGATTATAAGTCGAGTTTTATGTTCTGCCCTAGTAGGAGCGACTATGAGCTGGAAAGGTTCCTGGCAAGATTCAATCATTCTAACATAAAAGGTCTGAGTAAATTACTGCATAAGATGCACTTACTCAGAATATTCAATATCAATCAAATTGTTGATATAGGAGATGTGAATATTTGCAAGGTGCCAACAGATGTCTCGCCCCTGCGCAGCGGAAGCGTGGAGGGCCGCGCTAGATCAATAGGCATATGATGCAGGAGATTGACTCTAGTGCAAGTGGGAGACTGTTGGAATTGTGCTCTAGAGGCAATCAATTAATTGTGACATTTATGGATTTACGATTCATTGTGTTATCGATATGGATATATGTTAACATGAATGAAGTCCTTAGAATATAAGTGTTATATTCTTAAATATCCCTAGTCAATTATAATGATTAATGGGACAATCATCTATAGACTAGTATGGGGTTGGATTGATATGGAGATATCATGATCCAACACATGGGTATGCATTAGGAGTAATGGCATACTGGATTGACCCATCTCCGAGAAGGCTACATACATGTTATGTTAAGTCACAAGCGCTTCTCGCGGTGCAATGGTATTGTCATCCTTAGACTTGAAGTCACTAGATATTCTAGTTGTGGATTATTGTGATTTTCGTAGCGTTAAACGCTACACCGTAACTGGGTAGTTATAAAGGCGTGTACTGGATACAATAAGAAGAAAGCTTAGAGATCGTAGTGGACGTAGATAGAATTTGTCCCTCCCACATAACGGGAGCAAATATCCTAGGCCACTCGAGGGATAGTGCTTATAAAATGTCTGGCCAGACTCAAATAAATCAATATGAGATATTGATGTTATTTGCACGAATAAGGCTATTCCCAGGATCGAGAAACTATGGATTGGATATACGAGTGTGACTTGTATGTCTCGTGTCCAATCCGGATATTAGGACAAAGGGATGAGACAATTACTTGCACAAGGTTTGTCATGATGACTATTCTATTTGTTGGCTAGAATGGATGTCTTGCTAGAGGCCGCTCCATATTAGTAAATAGTTACTACCAACTAAATAGAACCTATGGGGTCACACCCCATATAGGGGTGAACTAGACTTGGGAATTCATTAACTAATATGATTAATTAATTAAAAGGATCAAATCGTAACAACTTGCTAACTTAGTAGGACTAATGTGCAAGTTGGACTAATCCATGTACAGACATGATTAGGATTTGCCAAGGTGGCCTAATTCATGTAGAGACGTGATTAGGATTAATTGCAAATAGAACTAATCCATGTATTGACATGATAAGGACTATTTTGCAAAAAGGGACTAATCCGAACTTGAGTAGGATTAGGAGAGGGGTTCTTTATGTAGTAGGACAAGGAGTTGTTGGACTATATAAAGAACACTCCTAGCTTATTTTTTCTCTACACACCACACATCTATATGATAGAGTAGGAGAGAATAAAGCAAGGAGAGAGAGCAAATCCCACAAAGGGCCGAAACCCCTTGGGATTGCCGCCCCACCCGTCGGCCTACATGGAGGTGCCGCCCACCTTGGCTTGCCTCGTTTTGCGTAATTCTTCTTCCTCTTCCTCTTTCCGGGCTAGCACCAAGGATTGGAAGATCTAGATCTCACCTCTAGGCGTGGATCAACCGTAGAGACGTGACACTATTCGCGTTTGAAGTCATCAAGGAGAACCCTAAGGCGTGTTATTAATTTCTTCCCTTACGATCGTTATGTCTCTTGACTTGTGATCCTTGGAGGGTTTTGCATGGTTTATGATTGTTTGTGTTTCCGTTGCGCATCCATAAATCAAAACCCAACAGTATGAGCGCCAATTGCTCACTAGTCCTCTCACCTTTCTTATTGAAAGGGGACTTTTTGTCATTTTTCCCAATAAACAAGGCTCACATGTCTCATATGATTCAAAATCAAATGAGTCTAGTAGTCCATCCTTATTGAGTCTAGATACACGTTTCTCGTTTATATGGCCTAAACGACAGTGCCATAAGTAAGCAGGATTTAAATCATGTATTTTAATCCTCTTGGTATTAATGTTGTAGACAAGACTGCTTAGATCAAGGACATACAGTCCATTAAATAATTGCGCACTAAAATAATGAATATTATTAAAATAAAAGGAATAGAAATATTATCCATGCAATACCCTCCAAGGATCACAGGACAAGATACATAAAGATGGTAAGGGAAGAAATCAAGTTACACACCTTAGGGTTTCTCCTGTGATGACTTGTAACGTGAATTGTGTCACGTCTCTACGGTTGATCCACGCCTAGAGTTGAGATCTAGATCTTACTTCTCCTTTGTGCTAGCTCAGAATGGAGGAAGAGGAAGAAGAAATCACATAACGCGAGGAAACAAGGAGGGGCGGCCTCCTTGTTTTGGCCGACGGGATGGGGCGGCGGCAAGGGGGGCGGACACTCTCTCCTTTTTGTTCTCTCCCACTCAAGTTATGAACTAAAGGCTCATAAGTATGGGAAGGAAGGAAGGAGCATCCTTTATATAGTCCAACAAATCCTTGCCAACCACCTAAAGGACCCATTCTAGTCCTACTCGAATTCGGTTTAGTCCCTTCCTTGCAAAATAGTCCTACTAAGTTTGCAAGGTGTTGCAAAGTGATCCTTCTAATTAATTAATGATTAAATAATTAATTCCCAAATCTAGTTCAACTCTATATAGCGTGTGACCCCATAGGTTCAATCTAGTTGGTAGCAACAATTTGCTAATATGGAGCGGTTTCTAGCAAAACATCCATTCTAGCCAACTAATACAATAGTCATCCGACAAACCTTGTACAAGTAATTGTCTCATCCCTTTGTCTCTATATCCGGATTGAACACGAGACATACAAGTCACACTCGTATATCCAATCCATAGTTTCTCGATCCATGGGAATAGCGGTATTCGTGCAAATAACATCAATATCCTATATTGATTTATTTGAGCCTGACCAGACATTCTATAAGCACTATCCCTCGAGTGGCCTAGGATATTTGCTCCCGTTATGTGGGAGGGACAAATTCTATCTGCGTCCACTACGATCTCTAAGCTTGCTTCTTATTGTATCCGATACACGCCTTTATAACTACCCAGTTACGGTGTAGCGTTTGACGCTACCGAAATCAAATAATCCACAACTAGAATATCTAGCGACTTCAAGTCTAAGGATGACAATACCATTGCACCACGAGAAGCACTTGTGACTTAACATAACATGTATGTAGCCTTCTCGGAGATGGGTCAATCCAGTGCGTCATTACACTTAATGCACACCCATGTGTTAGATCATGATATCTCCATATCAATCAAACCCCATACTAGTCTATAGATGATTGTCCCATTAATCATTATACTGGACTAGGGATATTTAAGATAAACAACACAATTGTAAATCTAAGGACTTCATTATATTAAATATCTAATAAATAATACAATGAATTTTCTAGCCAAAATAAATTCATACTAAACTAGATTGCCTCTAGGGCATCTATTCCAACAGTCTCCCACTTGCACTAGAGCCAATCCGACGCATCTTGTATGCCCATGCTCCTAGTGTGCCCTTCATGCTTCCATTGCACAAGCTGCTTTGTAAGCGGATCTGACGGATTCTCATATGTAGGAATCTTCATATCCGAACGTCTCCTCTATCGATAATATCTCGAATGAGATGGAACATCCTGAGCACGTGCTTGATTTCTGGTGTGACCTGGGATCCTTTGATTGCGCGATCGCCCCAGCGTTGTCACAGTACAACTCAACTGGATCCGCAATGCTAGGAGCCACACCAAGTTCAGAAACAAACTTTCTGATCCAAACTGCTTCCTTTGCTGCGCCATTTGCAGTAATGTATTCAGCCTCTATTGTAGAATCAGCCACCGTCACTTGCTTGGAACTCTTCCAGCTCACCGCTGCTCCATTCAGGCAAAACACATATCCCGACTGTGATCTAAAGTCATCTCTGTCGGTTTGGAAGCTTGCATAAGTGTAACCCCTTTCACGCAACTCTTCCTCACCGCCAAATATCAAGAAAGCATCCTTATTTCTTCTCAAGTACTTTAGGATGTTCTTGACTGCAATCCAGTGACTCTCACCCGGATTGGATTGTTATCTGCTTGTCATACTCAAGGCATATGACACATCTGGTCTAGTACATAACATTGTATACATGATAGATCATATGGCCGAGGCATAGGGAATTCTACTAATGCGTTTCTTCTCAATCTCATTGGAAGGACAACCACTCTTCGAAAGAGTGATTCCATGTGACATGGGCAAGAATCCCTTCTTGGAATCTTGCATGTTGAACCGCTTCAACACCTTGTCAATATATGTACTTTGACTTAGGCCTAGCAGTCTCTTAGATCTATCTCTATAAATCTTTATACCAAGTATATAGGCTGCTTCCCCTAAGTCTTTCATTGAGAAACACTTCTCTAGCCAATCTTTAACTTATTGCATCATGGGAACATCGTTTCCAATGAGTAGTATGTCATCCACATACAATACCAGAAAAGCTACAGAGCTCCCACTAACCTTCTTGTAAATACAAGATTCATCTTCATTTCTGATGAAGCCAAACTCTTTGACTACTTCATCAAAACGTCGTTTGCAACTCCTAGAAGCTTGCTTCAATCCATAAATAGATCGTTGCAGCTTACAAACTTTGTTGGCTTGCTTTGGATCCTCAAAACCCTCCGGCTATATCATATACACATCCTTAAGGATATTCCCATAAAGAAATGTTGTTTTGACATCCATCTGCCAAATCACATAGCCGTAGTATGCTGCAATTGCAAGTAGGATTCGGATGGATTTGGTCATAGCGACTGGTGAAAAGGTTTCATCATAGTCAATACCATGAATCTGTCTGAATCCTTTATCCACCAATCGGCCCTTATAGGTAATCACATTACCATCCATGTCGATCTTCTTCTTGAGACCCACTTGCACCCTATGGGTCGCGCCCCTTTGGGTGGTTCCACCAAAGTCCATACTTTGTTGGTATACATGGATTCCATCTCGGATCTCATGGCTTCTAGCCACTTCTGAGAGTCTGGCCCTTTTATGGCCTCTTCATAGGTAGTAGGCTCATCATCTATGAGCATTGTGTCATCGGAATCTGTCACGAGAAGTCCATACCTCTCGGGTTCCTAGCGCACTCTACTAGATCTACGAAGCTCTTGTGTTACCTGAACAGGCTGTTCCACAACTGCTTGCGGTTCCTGTTCTTGTTCAATAATTGGTTCAGTAATTTGGGGTTCTTGAATCTCTTCGAGTTCTACAGTCCTCCCACTTGCTTCTTTAGAGACAAATTCTCTTTCTAGAAACACGCCGGTCAGAGAAACAAACACTTTGTTCTCGGTTGATTGTAGAAGTAGTATCCCTTAGTTTCCTTAGGGTACCCCACAAATTTACACTTATCCGACTTTGTCCCTATCTTGTCTGATTGTAAACGTTTTACATAGACATCGCAACCCCAAACCCTCATGAACGACAGTGTGGGACGCCTCCCACTCCACATCTCATGTGGTGTCTTCATGACTGATTTAGATGGAACACGGTTAATGGTGAAAGCTGCACTTAATAGAGCGTGGCCCCAAAATGATAATGGAAGGTCGGTTTGACACATCATAGATCAAACAAAATCCAATAGGGTTCGATTCCTCCTCTCAGACACACAATTCTATTCTAGCGTTCCGGGTGGAGTGAGTTGGGACACGATCGCACACTCTCTAAGATAGTCGTCAAACTCTTGGCTCAAGTATTCTTCTCCACGATCTGATCTTAGAGCTTTGATTCTTTTGCCAAGTTGCTTCTCTACTTCACTTTTGAATTCTTTGAACATTTCAAAGTATTCGGATTTGGCCTTCATAAGGTACACAAATCCATATCTACTGTAATCATCAGTAAATGTAATGAAGTAAACATAACCACCCCTGGCAGGCGTGGAAAATGGCCCACAAACATGAGTATGTATGTGTTGGAATTGTGCCCTAGAGGCAATCAATTAATTGTGACATTTATGGATTTACGATTCATTGTGTTATCGATATGGAGATATGTTAACATGAATGAAGTCCTTAGAATATAAGTGTTATATTCTTAAATATCCCTATTCAATTATAATGATTAATGGGACAATCATCTATAGACTAGTATGGGGTTGGATTGATATGGAGATATCATGATCCAACACATGGGTATGAATTAGGAGTAATGGCATACTGGATTGACTAATCTCCGAGAAGGCTACATACATGTTATGTTAAGTCACAAGCGCTTCTCGCGGTGCAATGGTATTGTCATCCTTAGACTTGAAGTCACTAGATATTCTAGTTGTGGATTATTGTGATTTTGATAGCGTTAAACGCTACACCGTAACTGGGTAGTTATAAAGGCGTGTACTGGATACAATAAGAAGCAAGCTTAGAGATCGTAGTGGACGTAGATAGAATTTGTCCCTCCCACATAACGGGAGCAAATATCCTAGGCCACTCGAGGGATAGTGCTTATAAAATGTCTGGCCAGACTCAAATAAATCAAAATGAGATATTGATGTTATTTGCACGAATAAGGCTATTCCAAGGATCGAGAAACTATGGATTGGATATACGAGTGTGAATTGTATGTCTCGTGTCCAATCCGGATATTAGGACAAAGGGATGAGACAATTACTTTCACAAGGTTTGTCATGATGACTATTCTATTTGTTGGCTAGAATGGATGTCTTGCTAGAGGCCGCTCCATATTAGTAAATAGTTACTACCAACTAAATAGAACCTATGGGGTCACACGCCATATAGGGGTGAACTAGACTTGGGAATTAATTAATTAATATGATTAATTAATTAAAAGGATCAAATCGCAACAACTTGCTAACTTAGTAGGACTAATGTGCAAGTTGTCTAATCCATGTACAGACATGATTAGGATTTGCCAAGGTGGCCTAATTCATGTAGAGACGTGATTAGGATTAATTGCAAATAGAACTAATCCATGTATTGACATGATAAGGACTATTTTGCAAAAAGGGACTAATCCGAACTTGAGTAGGATTAGGAGAGGGGTTCTTTATGTAGTAGGACCAGGAGTTGTTGGACTATATAAAGAACACTCCTAGCTTATTTTTTCTCTACACACCACACATCTATATGATAGAGTAGGAGAGAATAAAGCAAGGAGAGAGAGCAAATCCCACAAAGGGCCAAAATCCCTTGGGATTGCCGCCCCACCCGTCGGCCTACATGGAGGTGCCGCCCACCTTGGCTTGCCTCGTTTTGCATGATTCTTCTTCGTCCTCCTCTTTCCGGGCTAGCACCAAGGATTGGAAGATCTAGATCTCACCTCTAGGCGTGGATCAACCGTAGAGACGTGACACTATTCGCGTTTGAAGTCATCAAGGAGAACCCTAAGGTGTGTTATTATTTTCTTCCCTTACCATCGTTATGTCTCTTGACTTGTGATCCTTGGAGGGTTTTGCATGGTTTGTGATTGTTTGTGTTTCCGTTGCGCATCCATAAATCAAAACCCAACAGTGGTATCAGAGCCACATGTCGTAGAGCATAAACGTGGTTTATGTGTTACGTTTCAGTTGTTTTACACCTTAAATTGATTGTTTATCGCGTAAAACAAGACAAATCAAGCATGGGATGCAATTTGTCAATAATCTATCATAACAAGATCTATTTTTTGCATTGGATGCATGAATTGGTGAGTTTGAGAAATTTTAGGATCTTGGATCTAGGTTTGGGCATCCTTGGGGAAGAAGGAGTTCTTCCAAAACAAGGAAACAACCAAACTTGGGCACCAAGCAAGGGAGTTGTTTTGGAAACAACACCCTATAGAGGTTCGGCCCCCTAAGGGGACCGCCCCTCTTGCTTGCCGCCCAAGCTTTGGCCGCCCTAGGGGCCGGGCGGCCCTAGCCCGCGGCCTAGCCGCGTGGGCTAGGGGCCGGGCCGAACCTAGGGCCTTGCGGTTCATCTTTTTGGGCCCGGGCAATTGGATTGTTGGGCCCATGGACCGTTTAAACCATAGAATATCCTAAAATCAATTAAAATTGTCCAAGCGCGTTAAAATTAGATTTTAACTGTCTATGTGCAATTCGCATGGTGATTGGATATGGCCTTAGGATGTGGTTTGATGTGGATGTTTAATTTTGTGGTTTGGTTTTACGGCCTGCGAGCTGATCAATTAATTGTAATAATTAATTAGGGTTTTATGGCCTGCGTGCCATTTTTTTCTCAACTTGTGAGATTTATTTTATTTAGTATAGAAGTTAGCTAGTGCTAGATAAAGTAGATTGTTAGCCAAGATTGAAGAAAAGAAGCCCAAAGCCAAAGGAGCCACAAAAGATGGAGCATGGAGCATGGAGCATGACTATGAAGGATGGACCAAAATATGAAGACGCACGGAGATGTGTTTGCTTTTAGGGTTCATAGATAATTCCATTGGCTTGGAATTATCTTAATCTAGAAAAGGTCATATCCACATCACGTTTAATTTCTGTTTTGTGGTTGTTTACTTTATTGTCTTATTATTGTGTGGTTGGTGTATGGATGATGCATGCAATTAGGATAATAAGATGATTAGACAACCCGGATCTATTATTTGGAGTTGTGCCCAAACTCAAATAGATAGATTAGTTGATATTGATCAACAAAACAATAAAAATTGAATTTAAAAATCCCTCAAAATTCAAATATTGTGTTCTTGCCTTCTCGTTATTTAAACACTCATTATCATCATTATTTATCAAGTTCGTGCGTGCCAAAGCATGGCGACTTGGTTCATAATGATGGAATGCGATGGCACGTAACAATGTGCAATTGTTTAAATAAGAGGTTGAACACAACTGAGCTATTAATATGATTAAGAAACCTAGAGGCAATCAATTGGGATTATCCATATGGATGGATAAATAAGGAGTTATTTGCCCAATTGAACCAAGAGTTGCATAAGGGATGCAATTGGAATTGTTCCTACCTAAAGTAGTCAAATTATGGGTGACTTGCCGAAGCAAGCTCATAAGGAGATGAAACATGGATCTTGGCCCACTAGAAAATATAAGGATATTTTCCGCATTAATATCTTGAGGGTTATTAATCCGTAGTAAAATAGTGGGAGCTATGTTTAACAATTTAAATCCTTGTTAAATATAGTTAAACGTCGCACACTTTGAATAATCCTATTGTGTTGAATACCCATAGCATTAAACAAATAAAAACACGACTTTATCTTTTTCTAGACTGGTATAAAATTGAGAATTGTTCTCAAAAGGAGAATTTGTTGTACTTCGTAGAACATAAAGTTCTCTTCCACCAACTACCAAAACACACTAAAACCTATGAAAGGAACACCAAAGAATGGTTCTTTGGTTATGATTTGCCTCATGTTAGCTGCCATGAATTCTGAGCTTTGGAAGCAAGAAGAGAAACATGGAGAAGTATGATATGATCATACATTGAAAGAAGCTCTTTCAAAAGAGCAAGCTAGACATAAAAGGTTTGAAGTGTTTCTCCACTTTGCGTTATGCAAATAAACTAATTCAATATGATTGAAACATTAGTGAATATGCATTATCTATGAGATAGATAAAGAATAAACAGTTATTCACCCAAGTGGACCAAGAATTGCATTGGATGCAATTATGGTTTTGTTTTAAAATTGATTTACTCAATATGATTGAAAATCACTAAAACAAAACACAAATAATGGGCATGGGCAAAGTCGTTATTGAATAACAACATGGGTAAGGGCAAATAGTTTGCGCCGACCCCATGGGTATAAAGCAAGTCTATTGCTACAACCTAGTTGCCCTGGAGTCCCATAGGTGGTGAAGAGGAAGAGAAACTACCCAAAGTACCTGGAAGTAAGTAATAAAGGAATTAGTAATTCCAATATAGATATTTTGTTATAGAAATCAATATGTCTATCTCATCATCATAAGTATATGATACTAGATGAGGATCTCACATTTATAGAAATGTGGAGGATCTAAAGAGACGAAGACAATTGGATAAGGAAGAAATAATCCTACACGTGGGGCTATGAAGCAAATGGTTGCTGAATAAGCCGTAGGGAATTATTTCTACCTTTAAGAAATTGTTCATGAATTAGACAAAAAGCGATAATGTCCTAGCTATGAGTAGGACCATTATCATAGTTTCTTGTTTGGACAAGAAAGCTCCTTATCATAATAAAGGACAAATGTTGTTTCATTTATTATGATATGCATTATTGTAATGCAATCATGTCTAAAATGGATTCTATATCCATGATCATAATAATTTCATCTATAACATTAATACCTAGAGGTTTGCATATAATGATATGAACTTCACTTATCTTTAGCATTATCGTTTAGGCCCTATAAATAAGAGATACATATCTAGAACTCCATGAGGATGGATTTCTGGAACTCATTTGATTATTGAATCATATGAGACATGTAAGACTTATTAGGCAAAGATATGATCTTTTGGGAATCATACATATTGATGTATGAAGGCCGCTAAGCACAAATGCTAAAGATGGTTTTCAGTACTTCATCATATTTACTGATAGGATCAAAAGAGAAATATGGATTTGTGTATCTTATGAAGAAACAAATCAGAATTCTTTGAATTGTTCAAAGTATTCAGGAATGAAGTAGAGAACCAGCTTGGAAAAAGTATTAGGGCTCTACGATTGGATCATAGAAGAGAGTACTTGAGCCAAGAGTTTGACAAAAATCTATGGGAGCGTTGGATATGATCCAAAACTCGCTCCTCCTGGAAACGCCACATGGGCTTGGCATGTCTAAGAGGAGAGTTCGAACCTTGTAGGACACAGTTCGATCCATGATGAGTCAAAACAAAACTTCCAGTTTGCTTTTTGGGCCTATGATTCTAATTACAACAAATTTCGCCCTTAACCTTGTTCCATCAAAAACAAATTATGAAAATACCATATGAGATATGGACTAGGAAGTGCCCTAGTATGTCATTCATAAACATTTGGGGTTATGAAGTTTATGTAAAGGAGTTTACAAATAAACTTGGACCCAAGTCGGATAAATGTTTTGTGGGATATCCTGAAAATGATATTATTTCTACAACCCAATCGAGAACAAACTGTTTGTTGCTCGAACTACAGTGTTTCTAGGTAGAGATTGTCTCTAATAGAAACAGTGGGAGGGCAGTAGAACTTGGATAAGTTCAAGAACCACAACAGAACATTGATCATTTTTGATGGAACATGAGCAGGATCACAAGTTGTTGTGGAGTAACCTACTCAGAAAACACAAGAACCTCGTAAGTTAGGTAGGATATATCAAGTGACTAGAGAAATAAGGATTTCTCTTAAACCATGATATATTTCTCATAAAGATGAGCCTACAACCTCCGAGATGGTCACGAATGGGCCATACTCACAGAAATGGCTTGAAGCCATGGGATACAAAATGGAATCCATGTATACCAACAAAGTATGGACTTTGGTGGAACCACCTGAAAGGTGCAAGTGGGTTATGAGGAAACCAACATGGATGGTAATATGATTACCTTTAAGAGACAATTGATTGGGTAAGGATTTCCTGTGAGTTCATAGTATAGACTATGACGAAATCTTTCCCAGTTGTGATGCTTAAATCCATTAGTATCTTGCTTGAAGAAATCTGTTTATAGATTGAATCAAGCTTCTAGGAGTTGGACTCTTCGAATTGATGATGTAATCAAAGGAGTTTGGTTCC
The DNA here is from genome assembly GCA_023055425.1 of Linanthus parryae. Taxonomy (NCBI): domain Eukaryota; kingdom Viridiplantae; phylum Streptophyta; class Magnoliopsida; order Ericales; family Polemoniaceae; genus Linanthus; species Linanthus parryae. The sequence continues at coordinate 4,098,182 of JALGPY010000004.1, read as the reverse complement.
ATCAAGATTGAAGATGAGATTTGTGTTTACAAGAAGGTTAGTGGGAGCATAATTACGTCTCTGGTCTTGTATGTGGAGACATACTAATCATTGGTAATGATGTCCCTACTTGGCAATCTTACATAGATTGACTAGGGAATTGATTTTCAAATGATGGACTTAAGCAAAACAATTTATGAAGATCTATTGAGATAGATCAAGATAGTTGTGCGGCTTAAGTCATAGTACATAAATTGACAAAGGTGTTGAAATGGTTCAACATGTATAGAATATGGATTCTACCTATGTCACATGGAATTGGTCTTTTGAAGACTAGTTGTCTTTCCAATTAGATTGGGAAGGGACCGTATGAATAAGATTCATGAGATACACCATATTTTGTACTAGGCCAGATGTGTCATATGGTATGACACAAATATACCAGTCAAATCCGGGTGATAGTCACTGGATAAATTATCAAGATTATCCTTTAGTACTTGAGAAGCACTAAGGATGAATTTTTGATAAATAGAGGATATGAAGTGTTTGCTGTAAGGGGTTACGGTGATGCGAACTTCAAATATGACAAAGAAGATTTCAGATTATAAGTCGAGTTTTATGTTTAGCCCTAGTAGGAGCGACTATGAGTTGGAAAGGTTCCTGGCAAGATTCAGTCCATTCTAACATAAAAGGTCTGAGTAAATTACTGCATAAGATGCACTTACTCAGAATATTCAATCTCAATCAAATTGTTGATAGAGGAGATGTGAATATTTGCAAGGTGCCAACAGATGTCTCGCCCCTGCGCAGCGGAAGCGTGGAGGGCCGCGCTAGATCAATAGGCATATGATGGAGGAGATTGACTCTAGTGCAAGTGGGAGACTGTTGGAATTGTGCTCTAGAGGCAATAAATTAATTGTGGCATTTATGGATTTACGATTCATTGTGTTATCGATATGGATATATGTTAACATGAATGAAGTCCTTAGAATATAAGTGTTATATTCTTAAATATCCCTAGTCAATTATAGTGATTAATGGGACAATCATCTATAGACTAGTATGGGGTTGGATTGATATGGAGATATCATGATCCAACACATGGGTATGCATTACGAGTAATGGCATACTGGATTGACCCATCTCCAAGAAGGCTACATACATGTTATGTTAAGTCACAAGCGCTTCTCGCGGTGCAATGGTATTGTCATCCTTAGACTTGAAGTCACTAGATATTCTAGTTGTGGATTATTGTGATTTTCGTAGCGTTAAACGCTACACCGTAACTGGGTAGTTATAAAGGCGTGTACTGTATACAATAAGAAGCAAGATTAGAGATCGTAGTGGACGTAGATAGAATTTGTCCCTCCCACATAACGGGAGCAAATATCCTAGGCCACTCGAGGGATAGTGCTTATAAAATGTCTGGCCAGACTCAAATAAATCAATATGAGATATTGATGTTATTTGCACGAATAAGGCTATTCCCAGGATCGAGAAACTATGGATTGGATATACGAGTGTGACTTGTATGTCTCGTGTCCAATCCGGATATTAGGACAAAGGGATGAGACAATTACTTGCACAAGGTTTGTCATGATGACTATTCTATTTGTTGGCTAGAATGGATGTCTTGCTAGAGGCCGCTCCATATTAGTAAATAGTTACTACCAACTAAATAGAACCTATGGGGTAACACGCCATATAGGGGTGAACTAGACTTGGAATTAATTAATTAATATGATTAATTAATTAAAAGGATCAAATCGCAACAACTTGCTAACTTAGTAGGACTAATGTGCAAGTTGGACTAATCCATGTACAGACATGATTAGGATTTGCCAAGGTGGCCTAATTCATGTAGAGACGTGATTAGGATTAATTGCAAATAGAACTAATCCATGTATTGACATGATAAGGACTATTTTGCAAAAAGGGACTAATCCGAACTTGAGTAGGATTAGGAGAGGGGTTCTTTATGTAGTAGGACAAGGAGTTGTTGGACTATATAAAGAACACTCCTAGCTTATTTTTTCTCTACACACCACACATCTATATGATAGAGTAGGAGAGAATAAAGCAAGGAGAGAGAGCAAATCCCACAAAGGGCCGAAACCCCTTGGGATTGCCGCCCCACCCGTCGGCCTACATGGAGGTGCCGCCCACCTTGGCTTGCCTCGTTTTGCGTAATTCTTCTTCCTCTTCCTCTTTCCGGGCTAGCACCAAGGATTGGAAGATCTAGATCTCACCTCTAGGCGTGGATCAACCGTAGAGACGTGACACTATTCGCGTTTGAAGTCATCAAGGAGAACCCTAAGGCGTGTTATTAATTTCTTCCCTTACGATCGTTATGTCTCTTGACTTGTGACCCTTGGAGGGTTTTGCATGGTTTATGATTGTTTGTGTTTCCGTTGCGCATCCATAAATCAAAACCCAACAGTATGAGCGCCAATTGCTCACTAGTCCTCTCACCTTTCTTATTGAAAGGGGACTTTGTCATTTTTCCCAATAAACAAGCCTCACATGTCTCATATGATTCAAAATCAAACGAGTCTAGTAGTCCATCCTTATGGAGTCTAGATACACGTTTCTCGTTGATATAGCCTAAACGACAGTGCCATAAGTAAGCAGGATTTAAATCATGTATTTTAATCCTCTTGGTATTAATGTTGTAGACAAGACTGCTTAGATCAAGGACATACAGTCCATTAAATAATTGCGCACTAAAATAATGAATATTATTAAAATAAAAAGAATAGAAATATTATCCATGCAATACCCTCCAAGGATCACAGGACAAGAGACATAAAGATGGTAAGGGAAGAAATCAAGTTACACACCTTAGGGTTTCTCCTGTGATGACTTGTAACGTGAATTGTGTCACGTCTCTACGGTTGATCCACGCCTAGAGTTGAGATCTAGATCTTCCTTCTCCTTTGTGCTAGCTCAGAATGGAGGAAGAGGAAGAAGAAATCACATAACGCGAGGAAACAAGGAGGGGCGGCCTCCTTGTTTTGGCCGACGGGATGGGGCGGCGGCAAGGGGGGCGGACAGGTCCCTCTTGCTTGCTTGCACTCTCCTTTTTGTTCTCACCCACTCAAGTTATGAACTAAAGGCTCACAAGTGTGGGAAGGAAGGAAGGAGCATCCTTTATATAGTCCAACAAATCCTTGCCAATTACCTAAAGGACCCATTCTAGTCCTACTCGAATTCGGTTTAGTCCCTTCCTTGCAAATTAGTCCTACTAAGTTTGCAAGGTGTTGCAAAGTGATCCTTCTAATTAATTAATCCTATTAATTAATTCCCAAATCTAGTTCAACTCTATATAGCGTGTGACCCCATAGGTTCAATCTAGTTGGTAGCAACAATTTGCTAATATGGAGCGGTTTCTAGCAAAACATCCATTCTAGCCAACTAATACAATAGTCATCCGACAAACCTTGTACAAGTAATTGTCTCATCCCTTTGTCTCTATATCCGGATTGAACACGAGACATACAAGTCACACTCGTATATCCAATCAATAGTTTCTCGATCCATGGGAATAGCCTTATTCGTGCAAATAACATCAATATCCTATATTGATTTATTTGAGCCTGACCAGACATTCTATAAGCACTATCCCTCGAGTGGCCTAGGATATTTGCTCCCGTTATGTGGGAGGGACAAATTCTATCTACGTCCACTACTATCTCTAATCTTGCTTCTTATTGTATCATGTACACGCCTTTATAACTACCCAGTTACGGTGTAGCGTTTGAGGCTACCAAGATCAAATAATCCACAACTAGAATATCTAACGACTTCAAGTCTAAGGATGACAATACCATTGCACCACAAGAAGCACTTGTGACTTAACATAACATGTATGTAGCCTTCTCGGAGATGGGTCAATCCAGTGCGTCATTACACTTAATGCACACCCATGTGTTGGATCATGATATCTCCATATCAATCCAACCCCATACTAGTCTATAGATGATTGTCCCATTAATCATTATACTGGACTAGGGATATTTAAGAGAAACAACACAATTGTAAATCCAAGGACTTCATTATAGTAAATATCCAATAAATAATACAATGAATTTTCTAGCCAAAATAAATTCATACTAAACTAGATTGCCTCTAGGGCATCTATTCCAACAAGACTATGCTGGACACGTGGATAGTTGGCGATCAATGACCGGCTATGTTTTCTCTCTCGGATATTCGGTTGTGAGTTGGAAGTTAACGCTACAGCCGAATGTGACTTTGTCAACAATGGAAGCGGATTACATGGATCTAACGGAAGTTAAAGGAGGGAATTTGGCTTAAAGAGTTTCTCGATGATCTAAGCTTACTCCAAAATCAAGCTATAGTGTTCTGTGTAAGTGAAATATGCCAATGTACAAATCAAGCTTATTGACGTTAGTAATCACTTCCTGAGAAACGAGAAGAGTATCAAGGTGCAGAAGGTTTGCACAGCTGATAAGCTTGTCGATATGTTCACAAAGGAGATTCCTGAGAGCAAATTCCAACATTGCTTGGAATTGCTCAATGTTGGAATTTCTCAACATCACGAGTCACTAGGGACCTTCGGGGCTATAAGAACCCTTTGGGGTCAGTGAGGCTCCTTCGATAGAGGAATTTCAGTGGGAAAATATGTTATCAAGTGGAGAACGCGTTACGGTTGCCAAGAATATTCTAGTCAAGGTGGAGATATGTTTGATTATGCCTTCAATGAGTATTCGTATAAGCTATTGTAGAGTTTCGGACGAATACAAGACATTTGGAGCATTGGAGAGCGAAGCTGTAAGAGTCTGGCGGCAGCAGAGCTCACACGAGCTCTGGCAGCTCGCACGAGCTAGCTTGGGGCTGGGCTGCAGAGTTTCGTTATGGTAACAACTCATCTTGGCATCTTTTGTCTATTTAAGCTTGCATTGTTTTAGAATGATGCCTAGGTCCATTGTAACGTTTATTTCCAGAAAATAAAAAGATTGTTTCATTAAGTAAATAGTTAAAAATTCCTTAGAAACCACGTTAAATCTTGTCTTCCTTATTCATTCTCGGTGTGTTTCATCGTTTGTGAGGTTGAATTCCATCATAACACTTCCAATATTATCAGTCACTAGTCCCACAAAATTTTCGAGGAGTTATGGTGAACAAGTAGTTGTATTAATTTCATTTGTGGCATGCATTATGAAAAATAAACCAATAACCACTGATCTACAAACCTTATTCCTCTACCAATCTTTTTGGTTGGAGTGTAGCAACTAACATTCTTTTACCATTTTAGTATAGGTAGGTATAGATAATTTACAACCACTTTAATCAAAAATATGCCGGACGCTTTAAAACTTTGCCACAATTGAAACCACCTTCTCCATGAAGAGACGCTACCATTTTATGTTTTTTACTTTAGGTTTTGATAATGTTGACAAAACACACGGAAATGAACTCAATTTTGTCACGGATACCTGTTATTGGAAACAAGATTTCATGGATGGAAACGCACGACAAGAAATCTCTTGAAAATTCATTATAATCAATGTTAAGGTTCTTGAACAAGAGAAGATCAAGATCAGCAACAACCGAGAAGACAACACATTTTCAGAGCTTGTTAGGCAGATATCGGGTCTCCCCATTTGGGCGAATGGGGAGACTTTCCTGTCTCAAGTCGCTTCTCGTTTCCGGTTGTTTCTCATCACCAAATTCCGATCGAAGAAAGTATAGGGAAGAGTATGCGAGGAAAAGACTGGCGAAGGAGCTGAAATGGATGAAATTTGAAGAGCATCCCACACACATCAGTTACGCGCCTGTGAGCGGCGATAACCTGTTTAAGTGGCAAGGTATCATCATGGGGTGTGTGGATACTCCATTTGAAGGTGGCATCTTCAAACTTTCCCTTAAATACTCAACTGATTATCCAAGCAAACCTCCCAAGATCAAATTCCAGACTAAGGTAAGCAAGCACCAAAGTATTCAGATTATCACTTCCATATATGGGAATTCAAACTATGTTCTTTAGGACTTGAATGATCACCTAATTCCTTAGGGCCGAACGATCAATCTTGTCTTAGTTGATATAATTCTTTTTTTTTCACTAAACAGAACATTAACTAACTGGGTTCAAACCCTACTCAGGTATTTTTTGTGACCAAAAATCTTTTGAGTGTTGACATGGATTTGTATTTTGTAGAAATTTTTGATGTTTACAGATCTTCCACTATTCGGATGTCTATGTCTGCATCGACTTAGATTTTGTCTTATGAGCAGGTTTACCATCCAAACATAGATAGTGATGGTAGAATACACATAGATATACTCGGTGACCAATGGACTCCTGCCTACACCATTGAGAAACTCATGCTGGCGATATGTTCAGTCCTACACGACCCTGCTCTTGAGCACAGAGGGACTCCGATTGCAACTATGTACTTGCATCACAGGGATCAATACAACAAGATAGCGAGGAAGTGGACAAGGAAGTATGCCGTGTGAAGCTTATTTGCTCTATCAGTAAAACAACATCACTGAGGAATAGACAAGGATTGGGTCATTAATTGCACGTTCATTTTGCGCTAATTAGCATAAGAACTCGCTTATTTAAACAAAGTATTGTATTTATCTAAGTAAGATTCAATTCTCCGAGCTTGTGACTTTGATAATTTTCTATGTGGTATGGTTTAGTCGCTTTAAATGTTTCTCGACTGCAATGATCAGTTACTCATCTGAATTGCATATAGGCAATTCAACATCACAATATCTTGTTTGAGGAAAACTACAGAATGTCATTAAAACAAAGATAATAAATTACAAATAACTATGAATGCCCTAGTGACAAACATAACATAGATAAGTGATAAGCAAAATTGAAAATAAGCCAATAACCACTGATCTACAAACTTTATTCCTCTAGCAATCTTTTTGGTTGGAATGTAGTAACTGTTGGAAAAATGTCGATTTCGGATCGACTTTGGACCCGATTTGTGAAGAATCGGGTTGTCGATTCGTCGAGGTGAAAGTAGTTTTGGAAACGTTGTGTCGAGGAGTTCGTCCTATTACTTTATTTCGACCCAAATCGAGTTCGGGTGAATGAAAAATTCATGGGTGAAGATGGCTACCTCAAGAAGGTGAAGAAGGATACCTCAAGCGGGAAAATTAATTCATCCCACATTGAAGGGTAGAAGAAGATTGAGCAACATATATGTTCATACATTGCTCTATAGGTCACACCCTTTGGGTGGTACACATTTTGTGTTGGAGGGAGGTCCTAGATATGGTCCGAACCACCAGACGAGCACGCCGCCGCTGCTCGGCTTGGTCTTGGGTTCGGACACGGGCCGTGACGTGGTGTGGGCTTGGGCGTAATTAAGCTATGACTCAATCTTTTTAACGGGTGTCTGTCACACCTTCCTTTGTTCAATCATTCCGAAATCATTCTTCTTCTATCTTTGTTCAATCATTCCGAAATCATTCTTCTTCTATCTTCAAACAGAGAGATTTCACACCACTTATCAGGTTCGAAGGGTGCAATTCCAGACAAAACTTCTGCTTGTTGGGTGAGAGGCGATTATTCTGGGAGGCATTCGCGCCGGATCAACAGTACCTATTGGGAGCAAATAAAGCCTTTAAGCCATCATGTCTATGCACGAGATCGTGTCTATTTCACTGCAGTTCTCCAAACTCTGTAAGATTTATTCTTTCAGTTTGTTTACCTGATCAGATTCTTGCACATGTTTCGACAGTAACAATCTTTTACGATTTCGGTATAGTTAGGTAGAGATAATTTACAACCAAACTTTAATCAAAAGTATGCCGGACGCTTTAAAACTTTGCCACAACTGAAACCACCTTCTCCATGAAGATAATTTAGCATTTTCTGTTTTTTACTCTAGGTTTTGATAATGTTGACATAACACACGGAAAGGAAGTCAGTTTTGTCACGGATACCTGTTATGGGAAACAAGATTTCATGGATGGAAACGCACGACAAGAAATCTCTTGAAAGTTTATTATAATCAACTTTAAGGTTCATATAGAAGAGAAGCTCAGCAAGATCAGCAACAACCGAGAAGACAACACATTTGCAAAGCTTCTTAGGCAGACCTCGGGTCTCCCCATTTGGGCTAATGGGGAGACTTTCCTGTCTCAAGTCGCTATTTGTCTCCGGCTGTTTCTCATCACCAGATTCCGATCGAAGAAAGTCATCGGAAAAGTATGCGAGGAAAAGACTGACGAGGGAGCTGAAAAAGATGAAAATTGAAGAGCATCCCACACACATAAGTTGTGCGCCTGTGAGCCGCAATAACATGTTTAAGTGGGAAGGTATCATCATGGGGTGTGTGGATACTCCATTTGAAGGTGGCATCTTCAAACTTTCCGTTAAATGCCCAACTGAATATCCATTCAAACCTCCCAAGATCAAATTCCTAACCAAGGTAAGCAAGCACCAAAGTTTTCAGATTATGATCACTTCCATACATAAGAAATCAAGCTATGTTCCTTAGGACTTAAATGATCAACTAGTTCATTAAGGTCGAGCGATCAATCCTCTTAGTTGATACGATTCTTGTTCTCTCTCTCTTTTTTTTGCACAATCAAGAACATTAACTAACACAGTTGAAACTCTGCTCGGGTATTTTTGATGGCTTAAAATCTTTCTGTTGACATGGATTCGTATTTTGGGGAAATTTATAATGTTTACAGATCTTTCACTATTTTGATGTCTATATGTCGTGCTTCGACTTAGATTTTGTCTTATGAGCAGGTATACCATCCAAACATAGATAGCGATGGAAGAATACACATAGATATACTCGGTGATCAATGGACACCGGCCTTAAACATTGAGAAACTCGTGCTGTCGATATGTTCAGTTCTACACGAACCTGTTCTTGAGCACAAAAATAGTCCGATTTCTACTATGTACTTGCATCACACGGATCAATACAACAAGATAGCGAGGAAGTGGACAAGGAAGTATGCCGTGTGAAGTTTATTTGCTCTATCAGTACAACAACATCCCTGAGGACTATACAAGGATTTGGTCATTAATTGCAGAAGTTCATTTTGCGCTAATTAGCATAAGAACTCGATTATTTAAACAAAATATTGTAAGTATCTAAGTGAGATTCAATTCTCCGAGCTTGTGGCTTTAATGATTTTCTATCTGGTGTTGTTTAGTCGCTTTAAATGTTTCTCGACTGCAAAGATCAGTTACTGATTTGAATTGCATATAGGTAATTCAACATCAGAGTCTCTCGATTTGCAGTACATTAACTGCATATAGACTATATAGTAAATTGTGGGTTATTGATGAAATTACCCGGATAGTAGATTATTACATTAGATGATGAAAGGAAAACAAGGCGAAAGGTGACTAATATCTTTTCTGCCTACCAATATACATTTTGGTAATATGTTGCACCATCCCTGGTGGCAGGCGCAGCAGTATCCGAATGTAAATGTACCCTGGGAAAAGTGGAAGAGCCCGGGTCATCAGAATAGAAAGGAAGATTGTACCCATGATCAAGATTAAGTTGGCTAGCCAGTTAAGATTGGATACCACAATGTGCACACCGGTCATAAACGCCACAGACATCAAAACTAGAGCAACTCCCAGCAGAAGTCCTGACATGTCCAGGGCACCATCAACCAGCTTTGCATCTCCCAATTGTGCCCAAATGAGGTTAACGGCGGCAATTGTGGAGCAAAATAGAGCAACTGTGTTGGAGATCAGAAACAACTGAAAGGTGAGCTTTGTCACTAGTGTTGCCATGCCTTCATACGGGTTACCGTTGTTGTAACCTCCCGGCACTGTGAAACCGGCTGCAAAGGTCACGGTCACCACTAGAGTGGACACCAGCAAAAGGGTGTTCACCATGTTATCTTTGAACTTTTTGGTCTCCGGTGAATCCTCACATGTAGTTTGTGCTTTCTTAAATGCATTTGGTACGCTTTTAGATCGCAGTATGAGCCGTGTTATTCGCTAAAAGTACAAGGTAACAAGGTAAACAAAACCAAGGTGTAAGTGCTTCAAGCAATAACATAGTTATGGTATACAGATCAGCAGATTAACTGAAACTCATGCAATTGAAGATTATCAAAGTATTAGAGATTTTACAGATGAAAATCCAACAAAAGAAAAGTCTTCCGTGAGTTTTTAGTATAAATGATAGGAGTTTACTGATCATGACTAAATTCAACTAAATTGGAGAACAAAACTTGGTTTTGTCAAATGTATCCAACGTCTAATCTATTTTTCATCTCATACCAAACAATTTAAGGATTTTTAAGTCTGCCAGATTTTTCTCTTCAATTATTTTTTCATCTAATTTTTAGATTTACAGTTGATACTTAACAAACACTTACTAGTACTTATGAAGCAAAGGAGCATACCTCAGGCATTGAACCCTTTGACTCCATACTTTCCTCAGCAACGTCTAGAGCAGTCAAACCATCTTCATTTGTGAACTTTAAGGATTTACTTAACCGATTGTCCCATGTCAAAGCATGTACGGCTAGACTGTGGCCATTCTTTGCAGCCAGATGCAATGGGGTGTTCCTTTTGATATCAGGTTTGTCCAACAGCTCTTTAAAATCATTAGTCCTCAGAATATAGTTAACGACATCAATTTTACCATCCATGGCTGCCACATGAAGAAGGTTTCGTTTATGTTCGTCAAGGAGTTTCGTAGCTCCAGGGCATATCTTGAGGATCTCTTGGATAATGTCAACCCCGCCTTGACTAGATGCCACATGTATAGGGAAGTAACCATTACCATCTTGATGATCCATTTGATACAATGCTGTTGTGGATTTATCCAATAACAAGCGCACGCCTTCATCATAACCAACAAATATTGCATATGAAAGCGCTGTCTTCCCACTCTCATCTTCCGAGTACATAAGTTTAGGCTTCTTGTCCAATATCAATTCCAGAATAGCTGATTTATGAAATTGTTTGACAGGTAAACAGAAGTGAAAATTGAACATGTGAGTCACCAAACCATGTTCTTACAAAAACTAATCAAGTACAAATTACATTGTGGTGAAACACTTATTCAGTTGAGGTACTGACTCAATGGGGCTGTTTGGACGAGCTAGATTATGTGATGAGCAGTTAAGCTATTAAACTTCTTAAATCTTGAGTGTTTGGATTAGGATAGATTATTGGGATTTTCTTTGCAAACCCGCAATTTCTTTTATAATCCCAAAGCCACCCCCAAAACAATCTGGAATTTCCCCCTGAAACAATCCAGAATTACCACAAAAGATTCATGAGGTCAAAGCAAATTATTGACAAAACGTCTCCTCTCGAATTTAGCTCTGCCATACAGCCCCAAGGTCAAAGCAAACTTATTCTCTTCATAAATATTTTTAAATTTCAATTTTCTCGCAGTTATGTTAGATTTTCAGCCGTCAGGACGGAGAGAACATGAAGAGTTGGCTATTTTTCCTAGCGATTCTCGTCACATTCCCACCAACAAATTACTATTTCTTCGGGACATTATATTAGGGATATACAGGTGTTTAAGAGTTGTACTACTTTCTGGATCCTGCTCAATGGAATTCAAAGAAATGAAACGGGTAGTTGAACCAGTCTGAGACTAACCTTTATTTTTTCCTCTGATAGCAGCATGGACTGCAGATTTGGTTTTCCAACTGGAAATCACTTCAGTGTCTGCTTTTTCCATCATAGTCTTCACAACATCAATATATCCAGCTTCTGCAGCCAAGTAAAATGGCGACTTCCCGTCCCGGTTAGGATAATAAACCACTCCACCAGATCTGGGCTCATTCAATAACAACTTAGCTATTTGCTCGTGACGATTTTTCAAGGCCACGTGTAATGCATTTTCATCATTTCCGTTGACTTGAAGATGTACAGAGTCCACCGCTAATCCTGTTTCCAAATCTGGACTTTCTGACTTGAACAGAAGGAATCTCTTGACACGGAGAGGTGTCCGTTCGCTGCAGCAACATGGAGAGGAAGATCACCTTGTGAGTTCTTCAATGAAAAGACCATGTGGTGGGGATCTTGTTCAAGGAGGATGAGATTTACGAGTTCATCGTGACCTGCACTTGCAGCGACATGTAGGATGGTGTCACCTTCAGGGCTAGTTTGATCCAACAGACGACAAGATCCTACTTTCTTCTCATGAGATAGTGCTTCTACAAAGAATAATGTATCACCTGTTATGGCTGCCCTGTAAGTTTCAGGATCCATAGGGGGAAAAAAAATTGTTCAACGAACAAATCAATTAAACAGTGGAATTTCTATTTACGGTTTCTGATCTATTGCTGAAAGTAGTCATGATCTCAAGACTTGGGATAGAACAAGATGAGGAAAACAAGTTTGTATAAAATAAAAATAATGTTGTTAAAGCTAGCGGTGTCCGATGATTCATTGTCTCATTTAGTAAGACTAGTAAGGAGCACATCCGTTGCACGTGGACTTTTTTATTTACTTGAGAGGGATATCGAATTCAAGACCACTGCTAGAAGTGGCTTTGTTTGCAAGAGACAATTGTTTCTCTCTCAACATTTTCTCTCACGGACTGCTCTAAGTTATGTTAAAAAAAGATGGCGTTTTTCTCTAACGACTTTGCTATAATGTTTTACTTGTCCATTTGACTTTAGCATAGCAATAGGAGGGTTCTCAAAGTTTATGAAGCTTGATATTTCCCTAAACTAAGGATATAAGCTGCTCATTGTAGCTACATGCCACTTAAAGCTCTATAATTGAGCATATGAGTACCAACTTAGGAACTAAGTCATTAGCACTAAGTACAAAGCTGTAAATTGACAGTAAAAATAGATCTTTTGATCTACATATTTAATGAAACTTCAGGCCAAAAAATGTAGAGCTTTTCATATTTTTTCTTCATGTTCGTTAACACTCGAATGTTCCTTCCATGTTCCTTCAATGGATAAGTACTCAATGCCTAGTTCTTCTCTATATTTATTTTTGGTCTTGTCTGTGTTACATTTATAGCTTCAACATTGCCCACTTCCTGCACAACAATCTTTAACTTCCAAGTGCTCCTTTCATGTTCCTTCAATGGATGAGTTCTCTATTAGAAAATGCAAAGAAAATAATGCTTCAATTAAATAATAAATCTCAATAACATGATAAAGAAGAATATGCCTATATGTCTGAGGATATGGTTTTGAATCATGATGCTCTCTAACTTCCATAACAATCATACCAATGTATGTTCTAAGAGTTTCCTTCACAACAGTAGTATGAAATACTCATACGTTGAAAGGAAGATTGTTGACAGAGAAGATGTTGAATATGATTATTTGTGAAACCAACAGAGAACGATAAGATGTTTCAAACTAACTCTAGTTAAGTTATTTAGTAGTTTTGTTTGGAAGTGCACGAGTCAGAATATTCTGTAAAAAGAAGTTTGGCGCCCTAAAACACTACATGTACTGGAAATTCAATTACTGGAGGAATTTTATGCGTTTAACAAATGAAATATGAACGAGGAAAAAGAATAATAAAAATATTATGTACAACTCTTATCTTTACACAAAGTCACAAACTATAGTCTTCCAATGCACATTTCCTCCCAAAATAAAAAGTATAGTGATCTATAAAACATAAACTAATTCAGATGAGGATGGTGTCCCAAAAAAATAGAAAAAAAAAGAATGGTGACCATATTCTTAGTTAATGGTAACCACTCATATTGACCAAGATGCACATCTTTTTTGAAGCAGTAAAGTGATATGTGTACAATCACGCCAGAAATGCTTCTTAAGTCATCAATGCAAAGTGTGTGGAAAGGGTCAAGTATTTGCCTAAAATTACTGTAACTGACGAAACCACTCAGTTCATTCGCAACATGTGACAGTCCATTTGCTAAATAATTTCAAAATATTGCCATGTTTTAATTGGGATCACATGTAACAAAAAAAAAACCCAGTAAGACAACATCAAACTCAGAGATGAAAGAGGGCAATGGATGCCAAATGGGGTTCAGCTCAGTAATTGAAGCGGAACTATGGGGGATTCACAGAGGCTTAGTTGTCATTCATCAGATGAGCCTCAAGGACGTTATAGTGGAAACTGACTCACAAGATGCTATTAATCTCATCAAGCAGGACATCCCTCCAAATTTCCCTTTTGCGGTGATCCTTCAAGAGATAAAGATCCTGACCCAGGGAAGTAATTGCTCCATCCAACATATTAATAGAGAAAAGAATGCACTTGCAGATGCCTTGGCCAAAGAAGGAACGAAACAAAGTGAAACCTTGGTGATCCTGGAAGATCCTCCTGTGAGTGTTGCTCAGATTATGATTAGGGAAATGGTGCTTAGGGATTGTGAGCACTGACTTTAGCCACTCTGTTTTGGCTGCTTGTTTTCTTGTTTTCTTTCTGCGTTGTGTTTTAACTTTCTGGACGATAAAAAAAAATGAATACAATATGCCCATATACAATTAAGAACAATAGGCACTTGAGCTCTTTCAACTTACCAAAATATCCAAATGCCCTGTTGTTAGACCTATATTATTTAATTCCTAATTTTTCTTCCATTTTGATACCAATAGGCGTATCTGGGAAACGAAAAATGACCCGATCTCTTAAATTTATTGGTTGGAAATGCCATATAAGGTGAATGAAAAAATGCATGTGAGAATCTGCAAATTGTACAATGTAATTTGTAAAATTTATGCTTTTAGGAAAGCGATACTTATGTCGATTAAATTTTGAGTCCTCCGAAGCATTACTATCTCAAGTATGAGAATTTTCTTATTTTGCTTATTTTGGGGTATTATGGATTCATTGTAAAGAGGAGAGAAATTGTATGTGACGATGAGTCGTATGACCCATGTTGGTGTCCAGTGAGAGGAATTATGATTTTGAAGTGTTTGTAATGCTTATTTAATTACCTCGAGGCCACTATTATTAAGTGGAGACCTTAGGAATTCCATCTCCTACAAAATTTATATGATAAAAGGGTGGTTGGGTCGTGTAACTAAAGACAACGTGAATGTTAAGTTAGATTGATTATTTCAGGATTAGTAAGTTCGACTCTTATTATGAAGCCTAAGCAGATTTGAGAATGTTGTCCTTTAAATCTGGACATTTTTATTTTGTTTGTGAGGAAAGTAACAACTATTCCAACACTTTGAAGAAAATAGTGAACATATAAATGATAATATTTGCTTTAAGAGATTCGAGAATCGGAGCGCTTCACAGATGATTTTATTTATGCCTAATTAGAAGTGGATAAAGCAACCCTCTTCAAAAAATGATTTAATTTACAAAAATGATATGCCTCGCCTAATTTTCTTCACCCATAAAATCCACCTCTTACGTGGATGCTTATTTGTCTAATTAGTCAATTAAAATATGATAACTATTAAACTGCAATATATGAGTGTATTTAATTTTAGAACTATATCTTAACGAATCTGCCAGTAGAAAAAAATGGCATCTCATCTAAACGAATGACATAAAAGGGCATCTTATGTCAAATTAGGATATAAGGAACATGTTTTAAGCATTGTATCTGAAAGAATCATTGAATAATGACATGTTTTTATCCATGTAACTTGTAGGTGCAAGACCTCTTTTCTTAAATTTATGGAGGTTTTTCAACAAGGTACATGGCCGGCAGGGGCGGAGCCAGCCTCGGGTACGGGTAGGCAAGTGCCCTACATGATTTAGGAAAAAAATGTCATTTCGTCCTTATGATGTCAAGATTTATTTCAAAGTGCCCTGACCATAATTGCAAAGTGCCCCAGTATAATTGCAATCATAGTTAGTAAAATACGGGACGGAAATAAATTGTGGTACAGTACGTAGGTGTATTATACGATTTTATGTTAAAAATACGTTAGTAAAAATTCGGCTTAAAATACAGAATTTGATTAATTCGAGTATTCTATACGTACGTGTATAATTCGTATACTAGTTATTCATTCGGAATTAAAAATACGGGTGCGTTTATTAGTATTTTAGCATATATACCACATTGCAATCTTTTCATATTTTTATCAAATATTTAAAAATAATTTGTACATCATGTACTCATTTGTTTATTCTTTTTTATAAATATAATATTTACTCATAACTAACACATTGCTTATTTTACTTATGTAAAATAATATCAAACTATTTATGATCAAAACTTCTAGTAAAAAAAAAGCTATTGCGCATTCCTTAATTTTAAGTCTTAATTATTTTAAAAATTAATAGTAGAACACATAAGACTCAAGATGCATGTACATAGCTATTTCAACTTAAACTTTTAAATTTTTATAATATATACTTGTAAATCTATATACTAATAAATATTCATAATGAATAAAATATTATTCTTTACACTATTATTCTTTCCAAAAAAATATTTATGATATAGAAATAGTATGAAAATATTTAATAATAACTAATTACTATAGCTTCTAATATTTTGGATGACAATTTATTCGCGGTAATTTTGTATGGAACAAGTTTTATTCGGAAGTATTATACGTTAAAACGTTAAATACGAGTATTAAACTCTTTTGATCAAAAACTCGAGTATTTTTCATTAGGTCCAGCAATAGTACGAAATACGGAAGTATTTTTCATTTATACGTACGGACGGGTATTAAACGGAAAAATTCGGAGTATTTACTAACTAGGATTGCAATAGTGCCCTGGTAGGTTCGATTTCCTGGCTCCGCCCCTGATGGCCGGAACCAATCATTTCTCTACTTTGTAGGTAGAATACTTACCTAGTAAACCTCTGCAACTGAAAGCCTCTACTGAATATCATAGACGTGGGCCTCCTTCAAATTATATTGGAATCTGAAATCATCAATTCTCAATTAGTACACGTCGTAAAAGCTAACTTAAAACAGCAACAAAAGAAGTAGTCTAACAATTACCAAAGTAAAATCCAATTGCAAGTTGTCCCGCTAATTAGTCAACGACTTTCACAACGGAATGGAAAAATCTGGAAGTCATTGGATGAAAGAATTCATTATGCCCAGACTACATCAGTTGCTGGACGGTAACTTCAACGGTTGATGGTTGGCAAAGGTTGCGCCAACGACTTTGTCAACTTTAAGGAGGGCTAATGTGTACAATACTCATTGGCATATTTTTAGACAAGAAAGCATCATGATTCATGATTCTTGATTTAAAGTTATTCATACATAAGATCCTGGAATGAAAAAGGAATTCGCAATCTAACATTACCCGTAGCAATAGTAGTCGAGTTGAAATATAATTCCAGAAGCCGAAAGTCAGGATTAAGGAGAACGGAAGGGAACTATGAAGCCGCTTGATCCCACTTCAGATATGACATGTGCTTATAGGTAATTCTTCCATTTGATCACTTCATAATTTTCATTGTCATACTGCTTAACTTGTTCAAACCAAATGCTTTAAACAACGTACATCAAAAACAATTTTTTTTTTTAAAAAGACCAAAATGAACAACTTAGATTTTGAATTCTGTGATAATCAAATCAATAATGTCCTTCATAATCGCATAATACAACATAACAACTTAATATTAAATCTAGCCGCAATGACAAAAATAATAAAATCAAACAATAATTTCATACCTAAGTCAGGCAAATTAGAATTCAATGAAGCCTTTCACCCATGTTTTCCAGTATACACCATCCAACAATTAGGCCAGAATCTTTCAGTATCCTGAAAATTGAAGTTGCAAGCAAAATAAAAAAAAAAAAAAAAAAAAAAAAAAAAAAAACCTGATTAGGAGGCGACATCAACCAAATCTGATTTTTGGTTGAAACAAACGCCAACATACGGATATGAATTGGAGTCGCAAACCAAATCCTCCTAGAGAGACGTTCTAAACCAGATCAATTCGGGGAACGAATCTGACCATGAGGATGAAGCGACTGCTGACAACACGATGGGGGGTGGGTCCTTGTCCTTCTCAAGTAACTTTGCTCAATCATCTATAGCGTAATCTAATGACTTCCATTGGATCCCTTCTAACCTCACTTGTTAATGACCAATCAAATCGTTCTCCGGATCGCATCTCGCTTCTTGAATTGTCCTGCTTTATACTCATTGTGACAGTGGCACAGTTAGAAACATCAACATATATAGAATCCCTCAAAATTATGTTATAAAACACGTTTCTTATAATCAGATCATAACCTCTATTTGCAGAAACAAAATTACATGTTTCTTCGTAGACTACGACAATTTCCGCCAGGATCACTACAATTATACTCTGTAAAAGACATCAACTTGCAGTCAACAAACAGTTCCATGAACAAAAAATAAAGTGATTTTCAAAGATCATAGTAATAACAGATCAATCAGTGAGAAACTCACAACGCATGTAAATCCTTTATACGAATAATTTAGTATGATTATTTTTTTGCTTGTTTAAAAATAAAAAAACATGCTAAAAAATAATTGTTTAAGAAAACAACAGATGTGGTGTTTTTTGATGCTTTTTTCAAACTATTGATGTTTAAAGACATTTCAACTATGATTAGATGCAACAAATATCAAATATATGTCGGTATTGTATGTAAAATAATATTCAAGTAAATTAAAATTAAAATTTAGTAATGTTGCCAAATGTGTTTTTGATTTTAAACAATAGTTTTAAACGAATGTCAAACAGTTTTTTAATTATGTTTTTAAACATGTTTTTTCGGTACGTTCTTTTACACTGTTTTTCTTGTTTTTAAACGGATACCAAACAAGCTCTTAACACACCCGATGAGTGCTGATATATTCCTAAAAACATATGAGTGCTGATATATGACCCGCGTCCCATTGCACTAGTTGGAATAACAATTTTTTTTAGGGTAGGAATAATAATTTCAGAATAGGGACAACTCTTAGAAAACATATTTTAAGGAGATTGCACTTTGTTCGTTTTAAATAATACCAGTCTGTCCCGTCTCTTTGTTCCCAATTTTATTTTTGTCACTATTCATTGGGTCACTTTGACCGGGTAATTTGAATAGCAAATCGATGTAGTTTTTTGATAATTTGTTCATGGTGTTGTAGAGTAAAAGTTGCTCTATAATATGGTGAAAAAATATCACAAAATCGTATTATTTTCCTATCCAAATCACCCGGTCAAATTGACCCAGATACGAGTCAAAAAAGTCAAATGGAAACAAAGAGACGGGACGGGCTGGTAGGAAATTGATGATTAGACATATAGATGGGCCACATCAACAAACATGACAGATCGTCTCGCCATTCGCAGCCACCTTGGCCTTTTCCGTTGTTTGGCTTTCCTAACCACCTTGGCTTTCTTCTGCTGCTCTGCTTTCTTCTCCAGAAAATAAAATCAATTAGTTTCTAAAAACACGATAAAAGTGACTCATTTTAGGAAAAATAACAACAAAAAATAAACCCGTAGGAATTACATATGTCCAAAATAGCAGTATCATTAAAATTACTCCATCTGTCCCATAATTTTAGTCTTTTTTTTTTTGACAAACCAAAGAGCTTCATTACCATCAAAAGATTTACAGTACATGATTTACATACAAGAAGTGCATAAAAGCAAAAACAAGAGTTACGACTTTGAGTTAGACAAACTTAGGACTAGGACTAAACTAAAACTAGCAACAGAGACCAAAAGCACTCTCCAACAAGTCTGGAGGAGTGAGACGACCTAACAGCTAGTGACCTTAATTAGATAAACTAGAAGCAAGATAACAACTTGACTTGTTGCAGTCGTAGATGAAAGCTTTGAAGACATTGCAGCTACTCGTCAGCTGCAAAGGAGAAAAACCAATCAGGGCTAAGAAGCATAAAGAAAAGCACGATACATTAAGTAAATAAAGTGTATGTAGTAGTAAT
The DNA here is from genome assembly GCA_023055425.1 of Linanthus parryae. Lineage (NCBI taxonomy): Eukaryota > Viridiplantae > Streptophyta > Magnoliopsida > Ericales > Polemoniaceae > Linanthus > Linanthus parryae. The sequence continues at coordinate 4,078,399 of JALGPY010000004.1, read as the reverse complement.
GGTAGAATTGTTGTTGTTCCAAGATCTAGTAGCCAGCTCCTGAGCTTGTATCAACTGATGTTCCGTTGATATAAGTTCTTGCTTAAATATAAATGAGTTGCGCGCCTTCCATATGATCCAAAGTAAACAAGCAGTGTGAAACCAATGGAGGTCAATGTTTTGTTGCCTACAATTCCGAATTCAACTCTTAATCCAGTTTTCTATGGTGAGGGAAATAGTAGGTTTGCATTTGGTATTATCTCTCCTCCAAACCGCACGTGCTCTGTTAGGGCATGAAATGAAAATATGGGAAGCTGTTTCAATGGTTGCAGGACAATGTGGACAAAAAGGTCTAAGGGTCGATATTTTTTTATGAATGTTGTAACAAGTAGGTAGAGAGTTGGTGAAGATTTGCCAAATAAGCATAGTGATTTTGGGGGGGGGGGGGAATCTAGAGGCCCAGAGTTTCTTCCAAGGATGAGTGAAGGATATTGATTTAAAACTGAGGGGAGAAGAAGAAATGTTTGGCAAATGGTTTGCTGAATCTAGTATGTTATATGCCAAACGAGTTGAAAAGGTACCATACTTGGCAGGATTCCAAACTGGTTTGTCTTGGTCAAGGTGTCTATGGATGGGGGTATTTAAAATAAGATTGGAGAGCCATGGGGGGAATAATGATTGTATAGTAGCTGCTTTCCAGGTTCGAAGATCTTGATTTATAAGGTCACCCACACAATTATAGCTAGCCTCCCTTGGATTCTGAGTGATGAAGGAGCCAATAGTGGGAGAAGGAACATCTTTGATCCAGCCATAGCAATCCAGCGGGATGTGGGAGCCATTGGCAAGGTTCCAACCCAAACCAAGTGAGAGCATTTCCCTTCCTTTACAAATTGCTTTCCAAGCGCAGGATGAGCGAGGGTTAACTTTGACAGATAAAAAGTGATGAGAACGACCATACTTTGATAGAAAATACAAAGAGAATAATGAAGTAGGCTGAGTAATAAGACGCCAACTATGCTTAGCTAAGAAGGCCTTATTGAAGGTATAAGGGTTAATTAAACCAAGGCCACCTCGATGAGGGGGATTGCATAAGAAAGACCAAGAAAGCCAATGCAAACATTTAGCAGTAATATTTCCAGACCAGAAAAAACGGGCAAAGTAGCTAGCTATTTTGATGCAAGCATTCTGAGGGAAATAAAAAAGAGACATAGGGTAAACAAGCAAACTAGTTGCAATGGATTGAAGTAGTGTTAAACGGCCAGCCTTATTAAGAAGTCCACTTTTCCATCCTAAGCATGAGTCTTTGATTTTGGAAATGGTGTTAGAAATGTTGATATTATGTCTTAAGTGTGTAACTAAGTGAACTCCTAAATATTTCCCTAAAGTCTCTTTTTCAGCCATATTGAGTTGATGATAAATGTCATCCCTAAGAGCACTTGGACAATTCGGACTAAAAACAATTGATGATTTATGGAGATTAATTTGAAGACCTGATTGTTTGTGAAAATCATTAAATGTGGAACTAAGATGATAACCAACAGTACTTGTAGCTTTGACGAAAAGTAGACTATCATCGGCAAATTGAAAATGTGTAATGTTCGCATTGCTGGGACCAAAACGAATACCGTGAATAAGACCATCTTCTTGAGCTCGATGAAGAGTGGAAGAGAAAACTTCTGTTGCGATAACAAAAACGAAAGGCGAGAGAGGATCACCTTGCCTAAGACCACGGCTAGGAGTGAAAAGTTTAGTAGGAGCACCATTGAATAAAATAGAATATTGTACAGTAGTAATGCATTGCATGTTTAGATTAATAAAGGAGGAAGGAAATAGCATTTGCTGCATAGTATGAAACAAGAAATCCCAATGAATCATATCAAAAGCTTTAGAAATATCTAAATTTAAGGTGGCATAAAATGGATCACGAGGCTTTTACAACTGTGCATGGTATAAACAAGATCTTGGTCCAGCAAAATATTATCTTGAATCAGTCGGCCGGGAACAAAACCATTTTGATTCACATAAATTATAGAAGGCAACATTATTTTAATCTATTATCAAGAACTTGGATATAATTTTATAAAACACATTACTGAGACCAATAGGACGAAAGTTCGAAACATATTGAGGATTTTTATTTTTTGGCATAAGAACGAGGAAGGTTTTATTTATATCTTTTAAAATATGACCAGAGTTGAGAAAAGAAAGAACCGCAGATGTAATTGTTGTTAAAATTATAGGCAAACATTTTTGATAAAAATTGGAGAGAATCCATCAGGACCCGGCAACTTAAGAGGATGCATCGAGAAAACTGGAGATTTGACTTCATAGTCGTAAAAGGAGTGAGTAAAAAATTTTGTTGTTCTATGGATAACATAGAGGTAACGTTAAATAACAAATCGAAAGAAACTCCATTTTGATTTTCATTCTGCTGATCCTCTAAAGAGGGAAAGGGAGGACAATAAATATTGTGAAAATGAGATTCAAACGTATTGCTAATGTTATGAAAGTCAGAGAAACAATTACCACTGGAGTCTTTTATAGATCCAAATAATGTTTATATATCTACGATATTTCACGAACGAGTGAAAGAACTTGGTATTTCGGTCACCATGTTTTACCCAAAAGCAGTTAGCGCGTTGAGCCTAATAAAGTACTTGGCAGTGTTGGAGCTGATTAAGGTATTTTTTGTTAGAAAGAAAGTTGCTTTCCACGAGGGGATCACCAATTTGTGATAAATCAGCTTGTACACGGTTCTTAAGTTCCAAAATACGATTTGACAAAGAAGGTTTGTGGTGTGCCCAGCAGCGAAGGGCTGTTATGGTAATTTTGAGATAATTCCTAACTCTGAAACAAGGTGAGCCAGGTAAAGGTAGGTGCCATATAAATTTAATTAAATCAAAAACTTCTGGAAATTGCAACCACCAAGCCTCAAACTTATGATTGACAACAGAGCTACTAAAGGGGGGGGGGGGGGGGGGGGGGTTAACGATAGCATTATGGGGGTATGATCAGAACAAGAGAAGCCTAAATAATGAACACGACTAGAGGGGAAAATATTTAACATGTTAGCAGTACACCAAGCACGATCTAGTCATTCAAAGGTAGGTGAAGAATCAATTCTGTTATTCGTCCATGTAAACCAAGCCCCACTATTTCATATTTCCAACATGCCCCAAGTTTTTAAAAAATTGAGTAAAATGTCACTGCCTTGAAGGTTGGAAGCGTGAGGTCCAAGTTTATCTTCCGGAAAAATTACCTGGTTAAAATCTCCTATTAATATGGCATGACTATAAGAGCTAACAAGATCATGTATTTCTTGCCATACAAAATCTCTGTCCGTCCTAAAATTTGTTTCCTCTTTCTTTTTTGGCTAAACTGCACCGGTGGTACCCATATTTTGCAAAAAAGAGCAAGTGGGTACCCAAATTTCAAAATCGAGCACCGCAAGTACCAAATTTGCATTTCCTAACAAGTAGGTATCCTTCCATTAATAAAACAATAACACATTTCCGAACAAAATTGCATTTAAGAACAATTTTGAAAAAAAAAATTCACGTGTATTTTTTTAATAAAATAATAGTACATGTATCTTTCTGTATTTTTTTAATAAAACAATAACACATCCTCAAGGAGGGTTACATACAGAAATGTTGTTTTGAAATCCATCTGCCAAATCTCATAGTCGTGATAAGCTACAATAGCAAGTAGAATTCGAATGTTTTTGGTCATAGCGACTGGGAAAAAAATTTCATCACAGTCAATACCATGAATATGTTTGTGCCCTTTTGCAACTAATCGCCCCTTGTAGGAAACTACATTGCCATCCATGTCGTTCTTCTTCTTGAAGACCTACTTGCACACTATGGGTCGGGCCGCTTCAGATTGTTCCACCAACGTCCACACTCTGTCGGTGTACATGGATGCCATTTCGGATCTCATGGCTTCAAGCCACTCCTTTGAGTCTGGCCCTTTTATGGTCTCTCCATAGGTAGTAGGCTCATCATCCATGATGGTACGTCATCGGGCTCAGTCACGAGAAGTCCATACCTCTCTGGCTCATGACGCTCCCTACTCGACCTACGGAGCTCTTGTGTTACTTGAACATGCTGCTCCACAACGCTTTGTGGTTCCTTCTCATGCTCCATCGCAATATTAGTGTTTTGTGGTTCTTGAATTTCTTCAAGCTCTATAGTCCTCCTACTGGCTCCTTTAGAGACGACCTCTCTTTCTAGCAACACACCAGTCCGAGCAACAAACACTTTGTTCTCGGTTGGATTGTAGAAACAAACACTTTGTATCTCATATCGTGTCTCCATGACTGATTTGAATGGAACACGGTTAATTGTAAAAGCTACAGTCAATAGAGAATGTCCCCAAAACGATATCGATAGATATTTTTAACACATCATAGACCGCACCATGTCCAACAAGGTGCGATTCCTCATCTCGGACACCGCATTCCACTGTGGCGTTCCAAGTTGTGTGAGTTGGGACACGATCCCACACTCACTAAGATAGGCGTAAAACTATTGACTCAAGTATTCGCCCCAACGATCCGATCGTAGAGCCTTGATACTCTTTCCATGTTGCTTCTCTACTTCATTTTTGAATTCTTTGAACAATTTAAATGATTTGGATTTAGCCTTCATCAGGTATACAAATCCATATCTACAGAAATCATCAGTAAATGTAATGAAGTAAAATAACCACCTCTAGCTGGCATGGGAAACGGCCCACATACATCAGTATGTATGAGTGACAACAACTCACTAGTCCTCTCACCTTTCTTATTGAAAGGAGACTTTGTCTTTTTTCCTAATAAACAAGATTCGCATGTCTCATATGATTCATAATCAAAATGTGTCTAGCAATCAATCCTTATGGAGTCTCGAAATCCGTTTATCATTTATATAGCCTAAACGATAGTGCCATAGATAAGTAGGATGTAAATCATTAATTTTAATCCTCGTAGTATTTATTTTATAGACGGAATTATTTAGATCAAGGATATACAATCCATTAGACAAATGCGCACTAAAATAGTGCCTACTATCAAAATAAATTGAGAAACATTTATCCTTTATTGAAATAGTACAACATTTCTCGTCCAAGCAAGATATAGAAATAATGTTTCTACTCATAGCAGGCACATAATAACAATTATCTAATTCTAAAATAGGTCCAGAAGGCAAAGATAACTCATAAACACATATGGATAATGCAACAACTCTTGCTCCATTCTCAACGCGCAAGTCTATCTCCCCTTCAGCCAATATTCTACTTCTCTTTAAATCTTGCACATTTCGAAAAATGTGAGATCCACATCTAGTATCCAATACCAAAAATGAAGAGATAGATACATTGACATCTATAATAAAAATATCTGGTGGTGATAGAATCACTATTCCAAGCCTTTTATCCTCCGGATACTTGGGACAGTTCCTCTTCTAGTGACCCGACTGACTACAGTAGTGACAATTATTGGTTATATTCACTAAAATTTTCAATTTTAGACAGGCATACATATTTAACAGAGCATGGCCAAAGAAACGCAGGAAACAAAGCATGAAGGTAAAGAAAGTAAATATCAGAAACTGAAAAATATAAAGCAAAGTAGAAGGCATACCTCTAATCCACGCTTTAACAGAAAGAAGGAATACACAGCTGAGTCGCCAGGTCTTGCGAGAAGGCCTGACTGTTCTTGAAGAGATAATCGCCCCCACTTACATTGTGTTGGGATGCCGGCGATGATTCTTCCAGGATAAAACAACTCCGATCTTCGTCGTCACCGCAACGTCGAAAATCAACAACGATCAGCACCTCAGCTCGCCAAGAATTCCACAAGCAGTTCAGATTTTTTTTTGGGAGAGAAAGAGAAATCAGAAGCAATTCGTTACAGAAGAATGAAATCACATCAAAAACGTTTTAACCATTCCAAAATCAATTATGGAAAAAAACTGATGTAATTAACTCCTAATTACTCCCCCATTAAAGTGGTCGAAACCCATTTTGATTCCATTACTAATACACCCATTAATTAAAATTAAACTGGTGTGTAATGGAACAAAACTGATTTATACTCTCATGCCAGGTCTCCTCGCGGACGCGAGACACCGAGAAATTTTTCCCAGATTGCCCTTAGACCCAACCCGGTCCGGTCCGACCCGAACTGACCCGAGTCGAGTGGAGGCGAGGCGACAGCGGCGCGCGCGCTTGTGTGTGTGCGAGGCACACAAGAACACCCATGGTCCTTCACACACCTTAGTAGTTATACACTACTCTTGTGTGTGAATTTATATAAAGCCACCCACCTTCTTTGTGAGTAACAGTGTGTGACTAATAACCATCATGGTTTCAAGCTTCTTCAAGCTACCAAGTATTACTTCTATTCTCTATGGATTAACTATCCATTTTCTGACAATCCCCCACAAATTCATACAGAAATGCAACAAGGTTCTCATCATGACTTGGTTTTCAGAGTGGGTACCCTTCGGTTTGAACCCTCCTAAGTCCTCTACTTCGATGACTACCGGATTCATATGGAATATTTTACCTTAAATCTTAATTCGTCTGTAATCATTCTCCATAGAAGACAACAAGTCAACAGCTATGGCACCAATCTGCGACTTTGAGACATTAATGGTCTTGTCTCGATCCTGTTCGTCGAATGCTTCAAGGAATAAACATTTCCTCTAATTGGGACCACACAATTACATTCGCTTAGCTGGGCATCTCAAGAAATGTCTGCCACCATCTCGTCAAAAGAATTGACCCCATTCAGAGTTATAATAACTCTTGCTACACTGGCAGTGACAGTACCTTTTAGGTTTACAGAGGATAGACTCCGATACAAATGTATCATTTATGTAGCAAAGGTACTACCAGTTCATCCTCACAGCTTGTTATTACCACATTGAATAAACTTTCGAGGGATCTCCTCTCATGTGTATTGGGTTCCCACTGTTGATGAACTATGATGGGTTGTCAGTCCCATCCCCAACCTCGACTTCAGGACCACTGCAGGTTCCAGTCCTTTAGTCAAAGGATCAACTGTATTATTCTGAGTTCCTATTAACTCAATAGCTATAATCATATCAGAAACTAAACCCCTTATAGACTTTAGTCTAACTTGGATGTTCCTCCTTGTTTTAGCGTTATAATTTTTACTGCTAATCTTGTCGATAGTCGTCCGACTATCAGAATGAATAGCAATAGCAGGAAGTGGTTTGCTTACTACGGGTATAGCGGACATAAGCCCGTGTAACCATTCAACCTCCGTCCCAGTGGCATCAAGCGCACACAACTCAGCCTCAAAAGTAGAACGAGTAACAATAGTCTGTTTGGTGGACTTCCAGGATATTGCTCCACCTGCCAAGGTGAACACATATCCAGTCACTCCATTGGAACCAGACTTCTTAGCTATCCAACTTGAATCACTGTACCCCTCAATTACACTATGAAATCTCCTATAGTGCAAACTTAGGTACATTGTGCCTTTCAGATATCTAAGCACTCTATCAAGAGCATCCCAATGAGTTATGTTTGGACAACTAGTATATCTCGCCAACTTAGACACAAAATATGAAATATCTGGTATAGTACAGTTAGCAAGATACTACAAACTCCCAATAATTTGAGAATACCTTAATTGAGACACATGTACACCTGAAGAATTCTTGACTAAAGAAATTTTAGGATCATAGGGTGTACTAGCGATTCTACACTGTGAATAACCATATTTATCAAGTATATATTTCTCTATATAATGAGACTGAGATAAGGTTATTCCCTCAGCTGACTGAGTCAACTTTAGTCCAAGAATCACACTAGCCTCACCCATGTCCTTCCTCTCAAAATGCCTCTTCAAGAAAGCTTTTGTCTCATTAATAATTTCAATATTGGTTCCAAACAATAAAATATCGTCCACATATAGGCATAAAATCACACATTCACTACCATTAACTTTGGTGTAGACACACTTCTCACTTTCATTAATAATAAAACCGAACGGCAAAACAGTTTTATCAAACTTTTTATGCCAATCCCTGGGAGCTTGTTTCAAGTCGTATAGGGAATTGATTAACTTACATACTTTCCTTACATTGCCTGATGCAAAAAACCCCTCAGGCTGATCCATATAAATCTCTTCTTCAAGATCACCATGAAGAAAAGACGTCTTAACATCCATCTGATGGATCATAAGACCATGGACCGAATCCAATGCTATAAGCATTCGGATTGTTGTCATCCTAGAATATGGAGAGTGTGTATCAAAGTAATCAATACCTTCCCTTTGCCTAAAACCTTTAGCAAGCAGTCTAGCCTTGTACTTATCTATTGACCCGTCAGGGTTCAACTTCTTCTTAAAGATCCACCTACACCCGATAGTAGAACACCCTGGAGGGAAATCAACTAACTCCCATATTCCATTAGAAACAATGGAGTCAATTTCACTCTTTATATCTCCTTTCCAGTGCCTAGATTCAGAAGAATCAATAGCCTGCCGGAAAGTTAAAGGTTCGTCCTCGACATTGTAAGTGACAAAATCACTTCCAAAATCCTTGACTACCTTTGCACACTTACTCCTTCTTGGTTCCTCTACTTCCTCAGGGACAGACCTGCTACTCGATTCCGCCCCACATTTTTCATCTTTTCCACATGATCAGGAATAGAACTCGATGTGTGATATGGATCTTCGTTAGTAGTATCTTGAGGTATACCAGTCTTCATAGGGTAGACATCCTCAAAGAATGTTGCATCACGAAATTCAACTATCGTGTTTGCCACTATACCGTCTATGTCAGATTTTACTAGTAAAAATCTCATAGCCGTAGTGGTTTCTATATAGCCCAGAAAGATACAATCAACCGTCTTAGGACCTAGCTTCTTTCTCTTGTGTACAGGTACAAGTACCTTAGCAAGGCACCCGCACACACGAAGATAATTAAGACTAGCCTTCCTGCCCATCCATAACTTATATGGTGTTTTCTCCTTGTGTTTCAGAGGGACTCTATTCAGAATATGGCAAGCCGTATTCAAAGCCTCTCCCCACAAGTATTTAGGCAACCAAGAGTTTAAAAGCATACTGTTAATCATATCTTGAAACGTTTTTTTTCTTTCGTTTATCAACCCCATTAGACTCAGGTGTGTATGGATGAGTAACTTCATGAATTATTCCATTGTTTGCACAAAATTCATCAAAAGCGTAACTCGTATACTCACCACCTCTATCGGATCTCATACGAATAAGTACCTTACCAGTTTTTCTTTTTTTTTTCAACTTCATTTCTATAAATAATGAATTTACTAAGTGCTTCATCCTTATGTTTCAGTAAATAAACATAACAATATCTACTACAATCATCCATAAAGGTAGTGAAATATCTAAATTGGTCCTTAGTTAACACACCACCAATTTCACAAATGTCCGTGTGTATTAAATCTAACAAGTCCGAATCCCTAACAACATTATGAAAAGGTTTCATTGTTTGTTTAGCTGACACACATACTTGACATTTAAAATTCTTTTCTATGGTGTGTTTAAGAATCAGCTCTAAATTCATCATGTTCTTCAGAGCACCAAAATTCAAGTGATCAAGTCTAGCATGACATAAATTGGAAGATTCAATACAATTAACAGGAGGAACAATATCATTAGCTAAAGTACCCAAAACGGGTTCAGCATTGATTATAAATAAACCGTCTGAAAAATAGCCCTTGCCAAAAAACGTACCAGTATGAACAAGAACTACTTTATTACATTTCAAAAAAATCTTACAACCGTTAGCTACTAATTGACTTCCACTTATTATGTTCCTACGAACATCAGGAATATGATGCACTCTCGTCAAGGAAAGAATACGACCAGAAGGAAACTTGAGGTCCACGTTTCCTATTCCAAGAACTTGAGCGGCACTAGCGTTCCCTGTCTTCACTGTCAAACCACGACTCTATTGATAAGATTGTAGATACTGCTTTATGACATGGCAGATCTAGGCCACGTGGCAACCATCCAGCACACCATATTGTGCTCCACACACACAGGATCACCAGCCGAGCTGATCCATGTGGGGGCTGCGAGACACAGCCCTCGCATACCACTGCACGGGACTTGTAGGGACTTTGTGGTCTGGAGGCTAGAGTAAGCCCTGTCGCGTGCGAGCCAAGCCCGCGCGCGACCTTTAGTAACTGTTTTGAGAGATTTATGGCACGAGCTCCATAAACCCGGTCAATCCGGTCAAACCCGGTCAACCTCGTAACGGTTCCGGTACTCGCGCACCACGTGCTCTAACGGTTCCTATATACTCGGACGAACGTGCCGTTATGGTTAAGCTAATTAAGCCGCCATTAATGGGCGCATTAACCACACTACAACGGTCATGTTCTCCAGTATATATACATCGTTAAACCTTTCCATACAAAGGAGGACACACTGCCATACGCGGAAGCTCTGCCAAACCTCTGTCTCTCTCTCAGACATTGCTACTGACTTACTCTCTCCCTACACACACCCCTATTCTTCCTGTGCGATCCCTGATCCACTACGTACGGTGTACACGGAGGTCTCCCTGCCGGAATCTCTTGTGCACATTTTGGTGAACCCGACGTGAAACTTACCAGCAAAAGCAACCATGTCTCAGGAGGACGATGTCAGCAACCGATCCCCTTCCACTGAAACTCCCTCGGGAGACGAGGCTCGCCGTACTCCGACGACTCCCGGCGAGGCGCCAACTTTAGAGTCTTTGGACGCCACTGTCCAAAGTCAGGCAAAAGCTCTCAAGTCTCAGTCCGCGCAGTTAGAACGGATCTTGGCCGTTCTGGGCACTCTTGCGCCAAATCCTCCACCTGCCACCGCTATCCCCCAGGGAGGAGGAACCCCTACCGCTCCAGGATTGGGAGTGTCGGCCACGCCTCCCAACCCTCATCTGCAAACTCCACCGTCGGCCACGCAGCTGCCTTCGGTCCAAGGGTCAACGGCACAAATGTTGCCCCCTGCTGCTCACGCCTCTCAGCCCCCGGCTTTGGCGTCCAACCCAGCTCTGCAGTACACTCTGCCTCCACCAGCGACAATCTGGGGAAACGCGGGTGGTCAATACACTCCCAATCCTCCGGCAGCATATGTGTCGCCACCGCCTACAGCAACCCCTCCGCCAACTACCGAGGGAAGCATTCCAGAATGCATGACGTCTTTGCAGAAGCGCGTGGACTCCATCTTAGCTCATCAGTCGTTCGCGGATACCATCATCCCGAAGCTAGACAACGATCCACCCATCCCACGAGAGATCTATCTCATGCCTAACCCGGCGGGGTACAAGGCTCCTAAATGGGACAAGTTCGAGGACGTCAATGGAAACGCTCATGAGCATGTCATGCGTTTCATCGATGTCATGGGTCCGTACGGAGCTGATCCCAAGCTGCTGATGCGAGAATTCCCAAAAACTCTTGGGAATGTAGCATACAAATGGTACCGAACATTGGAGGCCGGATCTGTGAAAACTTGGGACGACATGGTCCAGAAGTTCTATACCAAGTTCTTCCAGATGGAAGAAAAGGTGACGATGATCCATCTCTCGCGGATGTATCAGAAACGCGAGGAAGATGGAATCACTTTCATCAAGAAATTCAGAGCGAAATCCTTGGAGTGCAAGGATCCAATGCTCGAAAGCCGGCTCGTAGAGATATGCCTGCAGTGCATGCGAGATGAATACAAAAGCATGCTGATCAATTTACAAACACCAACGTTTTCAAAGCTCATCGAATGCACGATGAACATCGAGCCCATTGTCGAGAGACAGAGAAAGAAGAGCGCTCCAGAACGACCTGCGAGCGGCACCACCTACAAGATCGGCAGATTCGGCTACAAGCGGGGACGCGAAGCTGAGGTCAACACAGTTTCGCCCCAGAAGCAAACAAAGGTTGCAAACTTCGATGCACCACCTCTGCCATGCTCGGTGGAGGAAGCGAGCGATCTCTGCAGACAGTGGCGTAAGGACGGCGTCCTGCCACCGCTCGAGAAAGCACCCTCCAAGGAGATGACGAGGGACCCTAAGTGGTGCGAATACCACGGCAAGGTCATGCACCCCACAGCCGAGTGCAAGAAGCTCAGATTCACGCTCGATCAGAAGATGAAGAGCGGCGAACTCATCGTCAGCGACCATCGGAAGGATGTGCGCAACAACCCGCTGCCTGCCCATACAGATTCAGGCTCAAAAGGCAAAGAGGTCGCCATGATCTCGATAGTGGACTTGGAAGAAGTCGCAGAGGATGGTCTGCCCATCGTTGCTGAAGTCCATAAAGATGAAGACTACAGCATGGACACGGAAGATGAGCGTGCCGACCGCATGAAAGGGTCGCATGGCTTCGACAAATTCTTCAACGAGATGAATTTCTCCGAAAAGTGTCGAGCGGACATGACAAAAGCAATCTTAAGGGTAGCAGAGGACTACGAGGAGGACCTCGTGGTCTCCAATGGGAAAGTCGTCAGGACGTCCCGTTCCACAGAAAAGATTATGACCTTTTCTGCCAGCGACAAGAAGACAGATGCAAGCCACCAGAGGCCCCTGTACGTGACCGCCGTCATCAACGGCGTCGAATTCAAGCGAGCATTCGTCGATGGAGGAGCAGCGGTCAATGTTGTTCCACTCCACACACTGAAGCTAGCAGGGATCCCCGAGCACAAGGTAGTCAAGCGTCCATCCCCGCTGGTGGGATTCGGAAGCGATTCTAGAATGACGATCGGGTGGATCCGCCTGGGCGTTCAGATCGGCAAAATCAAGTGCTCGGCGAAGTTCTATGTCATAGACGCGAACACCACATACCACATGATCATAGGTCGGGCCTGGATTCATCGCTTTGACGCGATCCCTTCGACGGCTCACCAGGTGATGAAAGCTATCTGGAACGACAGGATTGTCGAGATACCGGCCTCAACTAACCCGTTCAACTTGGACGAAGCACATCTCAGCGAGGCAGTGTGGTTCACCGAGATGGCGGACGAGAAAACACCCGGACCATTCAACCCTACTCCCTTACCTCTCTGGGAGGACATCAAGGACCAGTCACCTGCGGGCGTGATGGTGACAAGGGGAGATACCAAGGAAACGCCGCCTACTCACGAAGAGGCGCCGCGCATCGCATATCACCGCAAGAATGTGTACACTCTGAAGAGGATCGCAAAAGAAGTGGAATTCTATGTGGATGACTTGGTAGTCAAATCCAAGTATGAAGCAGATCACCTTGCAGACCTGCGAAAGGTATTCAACAGATGCAGGAGCTTTCAACTGAAAATGAACCCCATGAAATGCGCATTTGGCGTGACTTCGGGAAAGTTTTTGGGATGCGTAGTCCATCGCCAAGGGATCGAGCCTGACCCTGCGAAAGTGTCAGCCATCACCAGCATGACGCCACCTCACGACCAAAGTACCTTGAAAACATTCTTGGGAAAATTGTCATATCTGCGGAGATTCATCCCAGCAATCGCCGAAATCACATGCTGCTTCAGCACTCTTCTCAAAAAGGACGCCGCGTACAACTGGGCTCCTGATCACGAAGCCGCATTCGAAAAGCTAAAGGAGCTACTCACATCCCCAAAGATAATGATCGCGCCCCAACTGGGATCACCGCTTCTGCTATACCTTACATCGACAAGGAAATCTATAGGAGCACTCTTGGCTCAGGTGTATGAAGGCCAAGAGAGGCCCATCTATTACATCTCTCGCATTGTGCAGCCTGCTGAATCAAGGTACACAGACATCGAACGTCATTGCCTTGCTTTATTCTTCGTAATAGAGAAGTTGAGACACTATTTTGCATCGCACAAAGTAGTGGTGGTCACCAAAAGCGACCCCATAAGATACCTGCTAACTCACACTACTCCGGGCGGGAGATTGGCAAAATGGTATATGACCATCTCTCAATACGATATCACATGCGTGAAACCAAGAGCGATCAAGTCGCAGGCGGTAGCAGATCTGTTGGCACAGTTTCCCGACAACAGTCACGAACCTGTGATCGAGGAAGAGCTCGAAGGCCCTGAAATCTACGCGATTGACGTGCCCTATTGGACCCTCCACTTCGACGGTTCGTCAACCAGAAAAGGTGGAGGCATTGGGATAGTCTTGACAAAGCCGGACGGGGAAGTCATACAGATGTCCGCAAAACTCAACTTCGCAGTCACTAACAACGAGGCGGAATACGAGGCTCTGATCGCGGGGCTCCGTGCGGCGAAAGCTTTGGAAGTGAGCAACTTAACAGTCATGGGAGATTCCAAACTAATTGTTAAACAGGCCTCAGGCGAATATGGTTTAAAGGAGATTAACCTCCTGCCATACCGCACCCTAGTGCAAAAGCTGATGCAGCAATTCTGCGACGTGAAATACGAGCACAAGCCCCGAGCGGACAACAGGCATGCAGACGCCTTAGCAACTCTGGGATCTAAGGTCAGCATAGACAAATGCCCCGCAAGGGTTTCCATCGAAGTGCGAACATCGTCGGCATTAACAGAAGATGCGTGCGACGATGAACACATGGATGACGCAGACTGGCGAAAAGCAATCTTGCAAGCTATTGCGAAAGGTACCAGCAGCGAAAGCTGGGCACTCACGAAAGGATACTGCATCCACGACAACACCCTTTACTACAAGGGTCCTGGAGGAATACTCATGCGATGTGTCTCCGAGCAAGAGGGACAACAGCTGTTAGAAAAGATTCACCAACACGCTTGCGGAGAAAGCGAGGTGTCAATCTACAGGAAAGCTCAGAGATATGGCATTTATTGGCCAGGCATGTCAACAGCTGCAGCCCTGATACAAGGGAAGTGCGAAAGTTGCGCACTAATCAAAGACTCTCTACTCGTCGCTCTAACCGATGACGACGCAGATTGGAGAAAGCCATTGTTTGAATTCCTCACCGAGGGCACCGTACCAGAATCGAGAAAAGAAGCTGACAAATTGAAAAGGAAAGCGTCTCGATATGTGGTTCAGGAAAACCTGCTCTGGCGAAGAGGTCACGAGGGCAACTTGCTGCGATGCCTAGACGGCAGGGAAGCACAAGAAGTCATGGACCTTTCCCATCAGGTGGAACACCAGGGAGGTGCGAAATTATGCAGACAACTCCTCTCAATCGGATACTTCTGGCCCACGATGGAAGTCGATTGCCGCACCAAGGTGCGACGCTGCCAAGAATGCCAATTCAAAGGGAACCTAGTGCACGCTCCCGCCGTGGATCTACATGCATTAGGAACGCCATGGCCATTCCACACATGGGCTTTGGACTTCATCGGCCCCATCCGACCAACGTCACATGGGAACCATTTCATTCTCACCGCAACCGAGCTGTTCACAAAATGGGTGGAAGCAATACCACTGAAGACGGCAAACGCGCTGGCTGTGGTTAACTTCATCCAGGAAAACATCGTATGCAGGTTCGGAATCCCAAATACTATTCTTTCAGATAACGGTACTCCTTTTGTTAATCGTCAGGTAGCTACGAAACTCGCGGAGTACAATATCAGGCAAATATGCTCCACCCCCTATTATCCAAAGGGAAACGGACAAGCCGAAGCGACTAACAAAACGCTGTTGAGGATTCTGAGCAAGATGGTCGCAGATGACCACAAGAAGTGGGCCGACTCCCTTAACATAGCTCTGTGGGCCTACAGAACTTCTCCAAGGACACCTACAGGGGCCTCGCCATTTCTACTATGTTATGGGGCCGAAGCTGTAGTACCTGCGGAGGTCAAAGTCAATTCGGAAAGACTGGCCTTCCATGCACTCTATGAAAATCAACGCGATCATGATTTAGTCTTGCTGGAAGAAAAGCGAGAACAAGCCAAAAGGACTAACAAGCGGTACCAGGAAAGAATCGCTCGCGCCTATAACAAGACAGTCCAGCGAAGGGATTTCGCAGTTGGCGACCTGGTCTTGCGCGCATCTGACCACTGCATGCGAGAAGCAACTCACCCAAAGTTCGCAGCTAATTGGGAAGGACCCTTCGAAGTCACAGAAGTCTTCGATAGCGGCTACTGCAGCATACGAAGGTTGCACGGGACAACCTCAACTCCAAGCTCAGTCAACATGCGCTGGATCAAGAAGTACTATCCTTGACTCCTCTTATTTCATACGTTTTATGATAACGTTGCTTAATGTCTCATGTGGCTACGATATTCGCAATCTCCTCTCCCATATGAGAGGATTGTAATCCTATCTCTCCCATATGAGAATGCTATAATAAAAGAATTCTCCCAAATGAGAAGTTCATATTTCTAGCTGTTTATATCGCTCTATTTTATTTGTTTGTTATTACTGTTAACAATGATTTATTCGCTGCAATATCAGCAAATACAAATACGATCTTAATTGACCACCAAAGCCTATCTCTTATGATAGCAAACGTGATCCTAATCGATCATCAAAGCCTATCTCCTACGATAGCAGCAAACGCAAACGTGATCCTAATTGATCATCTAAAGCCCATCCCTTACGATGGCAGCCAATGCAAATGCGATCTTAAATGATCATCCAAAGCCTATCTCTCACGATAGCAGTCAACATAAACGCGATCTTAATTGATCATCTAAAGCCCATCCCTTACGATGGCAGCCAATGCAAATGCGATCTTAAATGATCATCCAAAGCCTATCTCTCACGATAGCAGTCAACATAAACGCGATCTTAATTGATCATCTAAAGCCCATCCCTTACGATGGCAGCCAATGCAAATGCGATCTTAAATGATCATCCAAAGCCTATCTCTCACGATAGCAGTCAACATAAACGCGATCTTAATTGATCATCTAAAGCCCATCCCTTACGATGGCAGCCAATGCAAATGCGATCTTAAGTGATCATCCAAAGCCTATCTCTCACGATAGCAGTCAACATAAACGCGATCTTAATTGATCATCTAAAGCCCATCCCTTACGATGGCAGCCAATGCAAATGCGATCTTAAGTGATCATCCAAAGCCTATCTCTCACGATAGCAGTCAACATAAACGCGATCTTAATTGATCATCTAAAGCCCATCCCTTACGATGGCAGCCAATGCAAATGCGATCTTGAATGATCATCCAAAGCCTATCTTTCACGATAGCAGTCAACATAAATACGATCTTAATTGATCATCTAAGGCCCATCCCTTATGATGGCAGCCAATGCAAATGCGATCTTGAATGATCATTCAAAGCCTATCTCTCACGATAGCAGTCAACATAAATGCGATCTTAATCGATCATCTAAAGCTCATCCCTTATGATGGCGACCAATGCGAATGCGATCTTAAATGATCATCCAAAGCCTATCTCTCACGATAGCAGTCAGCATAAATGCGATCTTAATTGATCATCTAAAGCCCATCCCTTACGATGGCAGCCAATGCAAATGCGATCTTAAGTGATCATCCAAAGCCTATCTCCTACGATAGCAGCAAAATACAAAAACGATCGCAATCGATCATCAAAATCCTATCTCTCACGATAGCGGCTTACACAAATGCGATCTTATATGATCTTCTCAAGCCTATCTGTTACGATAGCAATTTATACGCAAAGTGATTTTAGTTGATCACCCAAGCCCGTCTGTTACGATGGCAACGTAATTGCAGAACCATCTTGCTAGACCTTCTAAAGGTCTATCTGCTGCGATAGCAATTCATGCGAAAAACTATCTCAAGCAATTCTCTAATAAAGCCTATCTTCTATGATAGCAATTCGCACCACTCAATGATCTTAATTGATCTGTTAAAAAAAAAACTATCTGTTACGATAGCAAAGTTGTGAACGTGATCTCATACGATTTACAACGACCAACTGCAAGCCCATCCATCAAAATGGCACATCTGCGAAATTACGATCTCGAATGATCTAGCGAAACATCTGCGCATTGAGGTCGCATATGTGAAATCGTTACATGGCATTATGCAAGGCAAAACAAGCCGAAACACACGCGAAATTGTATTTTGTTGCAAAGAGAGCAGATAATACAAAAGCTATATATCATTATGAGTCAAATGACTTACAATTTATCTATCTAGATAGCAGCTTACAAGCGAAAAGCTCGCATCTAACTACGCAGCCAATATGGCTAACAATACATTCGAAAAATGGCTGGTAAGCCAGAGATGCGCCAAGGGAACTCTCGACTAAGAAAAGAGAGAATCCACCGGTCCTGATACCGGCAGCACAGCACGCAGATCTGCGGCCAAAGATCTGTAGCAAGTAGGATGTATCTGCGAAGAGATCAACTCGCCATTCGCTACATCCCTAGCAGCAAGATCTGGGTGAATCTACGTCCACAGATCTTAGGACCTGACGAGACCCCTGTCTGATCAAGATATGTACCAGAGGAACCACCTGTTCCGACGCATGCAGTCGTGCAAAACAGGGGAAGCCGTCATTCCTCTGGTACTGGGTTCCTTGTCCTGATAGACAAGGGCATTGGCGAGCCTCCTGAGTTCAAGAACGAAGAGGCAAGAAACCCTCCTCCAAGGATGCCGGAGGAGAATCACGCCGTTCATTACGAGACGGTAGCACGGTCACTTCGGCGCTGCACCTCGCCACGAGGCGGCCGGAAACATGACCTGCACACATAATACACGAAGAAATTTCTTCGAACACACATGAGGTATTATCTGCATCCTCTTTATGATGGTTATAAACAGCAATAAGCCTCATAAAGTGGATCTTGGAAACTATTTCTATAGCACAAAGCGCAAACTCAGGATTCAAAACTTGAAGTTGCAATGAATCAACGAAAAACAAGCGTTGAAGCCAGCAGTCGTAAGGACTCACGGCAAAGCACATGTTTGGGAGGAAGAACCCAAATGGCAAAGACAGGGTTTATATAGGCCCTGTGGAGACTCTTCGGTTGCCTAAGATGAGTCAGCAAAATTCAAAAAGAGGGTAAGTTCAATCACTTACGCCTTGAAAAGCGGTAACAATCAATTACCCTACTAAAGGCTACGACGATTCAGTTGCATATCCTAATAAATGACGGATAGTCATGATTCGGATGGACTTCCCAACGGAAGCGTGCTTATCTGCCGAGAAATTAGCGCGAAAATCAAGCAGAAAATCAATTGCTGATGTCATAATTGGATATGCACAGAGATGTCCAATCAAATCCCGAAAAGGGCAAAACGGGCAAACTCATTGTCTGTTGTTAAAAAAAAAAGGGGGGAGAAACCCTAGCAATATTACATTAATGTTTCAAAACATTACATTAATGTTTCAGCCATTTTTCGAATTTCTCTTCAAAATTCGAAAAGTCAAAACAAATTCTTGATCAAGGAGTCTTGGGGCCCGAACTGCTCGCTCAGCTTCTCCAGTTGTTTCACTTCTTGCTTCAGTTGCTCGCACTTGGCATTCATTTCATGATACAGCTTCAAAGCTTCATCAACCTTTTGCTTTTGCTGCTCCACCTTCTGCATCTCAGCTGCGAGATTCTGGTGACCGAGATTCAAAGTTACAGCTGCGCGAATCAGTGTAACTCTGTCCTTGAGGAATTTGAAACCAAGTCTGCCTTGGACTTTGAACAGGAGATTTTGGCACATGCCACACAGCAATTCAGCACTCTGGGCCGAAATGGTCGCAGGTGTAGCCGCAGACAGCTGCTCCATTATCCAGATGGCTTCAGTAAGGAATAGCCTCCTGTCAAAAGGTCCGATTTCCAGAGATCTCACGAACGATCGGGGGTATCTGAGACGCATTCGAACCACCCAGTCTACATCGGTTTGCTTCAAACCTGAGACATCAAAAATGGTTATAATGTCAGAACTCGCAAGCAAATAATGCGACGTGCGAACGGTAAATCTTTACTTACCAGTGCCTTCCAGAATTTCATGAAGAGAAGGGATGCGGGCCACTGGGTTGTTCGAAGACTGCCCCCGATCCATAGCTCTCCTATCAGCTGCGAGCTCCAACCTCTCATAGTCAGGAGGAAGAGTGTAGGCCGCACCAGCTGCGACTACATTCCCAACCTGCGAGCCCCAAATGCTCCACGCAGGAATAGGTGCTTCTGGTTCAGTCATCGCCGGAGGCGAAGGGACAGCCGAAGTCGCTGGGCGGACACTCCCAGATGCGAAAATGTTAGCATCACTTGTCCTTTCTCCCTCACCACCAGTACGGACACCTTCGTCCATCGGCACAGCATCAGCTTCGACATCATCGGAGAGTTCGATGACATCCTCGAAATGCTCACTTGCGTGTCCAGCAGCTGCGACGGGCTTCTCGGTATGGGAGCTCGAAATTGGAACATGGGATGCAGAAGGCTGACTTCTCTGCTCCAGCTCAGGTTCCTCAGCATGACCTGCGATACCAAATGCGATAAAGTGAGGTAACTTGTGTTATAAGTTATTTCGCTATCTTTACTAAAGCTAAGAACAAGCACCTCCACGCGAAGGTGAGATTGAGGTATCCTCATCGTACACTAGGGACGTGGAACCGTGCCCTATCAGTGTATCCTCACTAAGCAAATCTTTAAGAGAAGCGTGACCTGGGATGCGAGTAAACCAGTCATGATTTTGCCTTAAGTGGCTACAGCCTAGTATGCGCATATCACTCAAAATAATTACCTGAGGGTTCTCCACATTTGCTTACCAACCAACGGCGAATGTCAAGCTTTGACACACCGTGCTTTAACGCACCCACAATTACATCTCTATAAGTAACTGCGAGATTGAAGATCTCACCTTTATCGCCACCTGCGATCTCTGCGAAGTCCGCTTGGACTTGCTCTAGCTCTGCTGCGTCCTCTCCAGGAACCTCATCTTCCTCCTCCACATGAGGAGCCACTTCTTCGGGAAGCTCGTCTTCCTCGCCAACTGGACGCACTAAGTCGTCAACATGCAGCTCCTCGAGGCTCCGCTGTTTCACAAGCTCGAGCTCCTCTTCCTCTCGCTGCCTTCTTCTTTCAGCAGCCTCCGCGGCTGTCTTCCGGGATTCAGCAAGAACATCCTCGCTTATAGGATCATCTGAAATGCCAGAATGGGCATCTCTCTTTTGCCTCTTGGCCACAAGGCCACCGACGGCTTCATCATCATCATCTGCAAATACATATTTGGTTCAAAGAAAAGAACTACAAAGAAGTCTAGATAAAGGGCAAGGAGACGCGACGGAAGTACCTCCTGATTCTTCCTCGCACATCACAACTGTTGCTTCTTCTTCATCACTTGCCTGGGGCTCCTGTCTCTCTTCCTCCTCTTGGTTGAATGGAACGAAAGTCTCAACTGCGAGATCTTTTCGCACTTTGCTGGGCATACGACCCTTGCCTTTGTCCTTGATGGAAAGGGACCTCACTGGGGGAGAAGCTGGAGCACTCCTAGGGGAAGAAATCGTAATTCCCTTTTGCCTAGGTCTCTTCACTCTCGGCGCCGCAGTCGCTGGAGGGGACGGGTCATCTCTAGGAGGAGACGGAGCCGGAGGGTTGTCGATCAGCGAGTCAGCAAAAGTGTTCATGACTCCGCGAACTTTTGTTTCGACCTCGGCATCCATCCTCCATGCTAACCGGTACGACTCCCCCTTTCTTCTAGTGGCAACAATGGTGTCCACCAGCGGTTTGGAGCGATCACCAGCTGCGAACCTCCGCACATGACACTAAACAATACAGAACGAAAAGCATCAGCGCGAGGAAATCAAAAGGCTCAAAGCACACAAGGAAATTGCTTACCTCAGCAAACGCCTTGCTATATTTGATGACCTGCGTGTCACCCTTCTTGATTGCGTCGACTTGCTCCTTCAGAATGAAATCGGGGCACAAATGATTCTCACGGTCCCACAGCGAGTAGTAACCATACTCAGACTCGCTCAAACTGCAATTGGGGGGAAACGGAAAAGAGTTCCTCTTGATCAAGGGGGCCTTTCCTGGCTGCGCCGCCGCCTCCGTCTCGATCCTCGTTTGCTGGGCAACCCAGTATGCGATCCAGTTCTGGGAACAACCACCCTTGCGAGTCCCCGCAGGCTGCTCAAAGGGAAGATTTCTCATAAGGACCGTCTTGCATTCCTTTGTCAGCAAACGCTTGTAGCACCTTCTGATAATAGACTGGGGCCAGATCGATGGGGCCACCGCATCAAAACCAAACTGGGGAGAGACCCGAGTAGGGTCAACATCTACTGTAAGTCTTTCATACCGTGGCGCGAGCTCACGAATATGCTCTGCAAGGGCAGGAAGAGAACCTCGCAGACACCAACAGAAGAAGTCACGATAGCGTTCGTGGAAATGCGGCCCCTTTTCAAAGAGAAGGTCTTCTGACAAGACCATACCTTTGGAAGGGTATAGCTTTGGAAACCACCGTACATTCTCAACGCGTGTGGCATAGGGTCTGGCGGTAAACTCCTTTCGTTTGTCGCATATCAAACTCCAAGTACACTTGGTGTTGCTTGCTCCAAACCATCTCGCAGCCCTTCCGATGTTGCGCGCCTCCGTCTCGCCTGGGGGACACCACTTCTCAAGTGGGAGGGGAGTTGGAGCATAAGACGGCCAGCGCTCGAAAACCCACATTGTCAAAAAGCTGATATTGACAAAGGTCAGAACATCAAGGCGGCCACGCGATTCCCTCATCGCCAGAACCAGCTGATCCAGCCTGTAATATAGCGTCCCCAGGACCAAGGGTCCGAGTGCGACTCTCTGGCCAAGAGCGAGCCTCACAGCAAGTGGCAGCACATGGTAGAAGACCCCGTCATGGGGATGACCATCAATCAGATACCTCGACAGCCAAGCACAGAGGAAGGCACAAAGGGTTAAATGATAACCCTTGCCCTCTACATAATTCTCGGCCTCCGGGTTCTCGCTCAAAAGCTTCTTAGTGATGCTGCTGTTCGCATAGTCTCGGAAGAAGTACTGCAACCACTTGTTCCAGGTATTCTTCGCAGACGTATCCACTAGCTGCCAGTTCGGAAGAGGCTTCGTAGTGGTCCACCGAGTAGAGATTTTCTTTACCTCTGCTAGGCACTCCTCCATCTGCGCGTACAAGGCCATTTCAGCAGATGTCCTCAAGTGGCTCAAGGGGTCCACCTCGCCCATGGGGGAAAGCTCATACAGCCTTTGAACGTCCTCGAGCGTGGGGGCAGCCTCGAACTCAGCAAAATGAAACGTGTGAGTCGCGGGCGAATAACGGGACAGAAGGTCTAGAAGCATGGACTGATCCAACTTCACGGCAGCACCCTTCATAGCACGGATAGCAAAGAAAATGCCGGCTTTATCAAGAATCTCGGCGTGATGATCCAACACGTGGTTGATCCACTCATCCATATAGTCCAATTTCTGGACGAACGCTTGAGTAGAAATCGCAGTATACGGGAAGTGCCCGTTCTCGATCCCCAATCGGACTACATCCTCGGAACCAACCCACTCGAGCAGGGCTGAGTTAACTGGGCGAGTCAACGTCAGCAATTGCTCAGCTGGGACAGGGTCAGGCATCCTCTTCGCCTTCACCCTCGCATGGTAAAAGTCTTTCCCACCCAGAAAGGGGGCTTTACGCCACAGAGCCTGCGGAAGCTCCGGCATCTCTTCGTCTTCCTTGACGGGTCTGGTTACTCTTGTCTTGGCCATTCCTGCGAAAGGGCAAGAAAAAGGGGGGAGAAATACCACACCACACTTCAGTTTGAATTTTGGAATTTGAGATCTATGCAAACCAAAGCAAACAGCTCCGGTGCCAATTTCAGAAATTGGGGAGTTGATATTGTTGAAAGATTAAAACGAAGCGGGTTCAGAGATCAAAAGCCTCTTCACAAATTTCATGGATTTACAGATTCAACGCGATTCAAGGCAAACACTGGTATTTTAAATCAAAAGTAAACGAGGCCAACCTTGTTTCCTTGAAGCTTGCTTGGATATACACAATTGGAGAATACGATTTGCAGTTCTGAACTGGTGATTGATTATCTGGATCTGCTCTCGAAGATCTCCGGGTACCATTCACTTTAAGAGAAAGAAGTAATGCTCTGCAATGATGGGATACAAGGTATTTATCCAGAAGAATGAAGGGTTGCGTCCCTTCAGTAGTCGAATCGCAACCGTCACCGTCGTGTCGCGCAATCACAGGACGGGCTGACGTCACGCCTAAAACCCTAAAGGTCAGACGGCACGACTCTAGGGGTTTTAGGTCATAATGACACGCACGGGGGCTGAATCTACCCGTATTTGAATTGGTGCGTGGCGACGACGCGCATGTTGGTTTCCGCGCATGGAAGCCTATACAGCTATGAGCCTTCACGCGCAGAAAGGGGGCTAATGTAGATACTGCTTTATGACATGGCAGATCTAGGCCACGTGGCAACCATCCAGCACACCATATTGTGCTCCACACACACAGGATCACCAGCCGAGCTGATCCATGTGGGGGCTGCGAGACAGAGCCCTCGCATACCACTGCACGGGACTTGTAGGGACTTTGTGGTCTGGAGGCTAGAGTAAGCCCTGTCGCGTGCGAGCCAAGCCCGCGCGCGACCTTTAGTAACTGTTTTGAGAGATTTATGGCACGAGCTCCATAAACCCGGTCAATCCGGTCAAACCCGGTCAACCTCGTAACGGTTCCGGTACTCGCGCACCACGTGCTCTAACGGTTCCTATATACTCGGACGAACGTGCCGTTATGGTTAAGCTAATTAAGCCGCCATTAATGGGCGCATTAACCACACTACAACGGTCATGTTCTCCAGTATATATACATCGTTAAACCTTTCCATACGAAGGAGGACACACTGCCATACGCGGAAGCTCTGCCAAACCTCTGTCTCTCTCTCAGACATTGCTACTGACTTACTCTCTCCCTACACACACCCCTATTCTTCCTGTGCGATCCCTAATCCACTACGTACGGTGTACACGGAGGTCTCCCTGCCGGAATCTCTTGTGCACAAAGATAAAAATAAACTAATGTCAGCACAAATATGAATATTAGCTCCTTTATCAAGCAACCATTCATTTGACAGAAATGTGGAAAATAACGCAAGGTTGTCAGTAACATACCGGTTAACGTCGGTTTAAGAAGCAGAAGCTTCACCAACAACCATGTTCACCACAGGCCCACTTGTGGTTCCAAGCACAACATTTGCTTGCGCTACCACCTCGGTTTTCTTTGTTTTCTTTTTAGGGAAGTTCTTACTGAAATGTCCATACTGCCCACAAAACCAACATGGTTTGTTTGCCTTTGGTTTCTTGTCCTTGTCATTGTCAACTTTAGGTTTATCACTTTCATCATTCTTAGAAACGTTTTTCCTTTTCTTTCCAACAGTGACTACATTCACCTTCGCGCTAACAGGTTCTGTTGGCATCACATGTCCCTGTTTGGACTTGTGTTGTTCTTGCACCGAGATATCCAGCATGAGGTTAGTCCATGTGATTTCTCCTTTCTGCCTTTTCAGGGAGAGACAAAAGTCTTCCCAAGATTTTGGGAGCTTTTCAATCACACACATAACCAAACACTTTTCACGGAGAGCCATACCAGACTCCTTCAAAGCATGCACAATCATCCCAAACTCAAGCGCCTGCTCAGTCATGGACTTATTGTCCACCAGTTTGAAGTCAAGAAACTTAGACACAGAATAATTTTCCAGACCTCGTGAGTCAGTATTATGCGTCTCGTTTAGCTTTTCCCATAAGAGCTTTGCGGTGTAGGAATCTGATGAATAAACATGAATCAGAGTGTTCGACAGAGCAGCCAAAATAGCTGCTCTAGCCACCCCGTCTTTCTCAGCCCACTTCGCAAAAGCCTTAACTGAATCAGATTTTTCTTGATCCACAACCGGTTTCTAATACTCCACAACAGGCCATAGACCCTTTATAATTAACCACAATTTCAGCTTTTTCTGCAAACGAGAAAAGCCTATGCCTCCATTGAATTTGTCTGGTAAACAAGTCAATTCAACAGCTTGTGGAAAATTATAAGTTGCCAATCAATGGCCACAATAGATGTAGACGAACCGTCAACATATTTTTCAGTTTCTCTTGCCATTTTGTTAAATAAATAACATACTATCTCTTCAAGATTGTTGGTTATATTCACTAAAATTTTCAATTTTAGACAGGCATACATATTTAACAGAGCATGGCCAAAGAAACGCAAGCAACAAAGAATGAAGGTAAAGAAAGTACATATCACATACTGACAAATATAAAGCAAATTAGAAGGCATACTTCTAATCCACACTTTAACATAAAGAAGGAAAACACAGCTGAGTCGACAGGTCTCTCGAGAAGGCCTGGCTGTTCTTGAAGAGATAATCTCCCCCACTTACACTGTGTTGGGATGCCGGCGATGATTCCGCTAGGATAAAACAGCTCCAATCTTCGTCGTCAAATCAACGTTGAAAATCAACAACGATCAGCACCTCAGTTTGCCAAGAATTCCGCAAGCAGTTCGGATTTTTTTTGGGAGAGAGAGAGAGAAATCAGAAGAAATTCGTTACAGAAGAATGGAATCACATCAAAAACGTTTTTACCATTCCAAAACCATTATGGAAAAAACTGATGTAATTAACTCCTACTAAATCCCCCATTAAAGTTGTCAGAACCCATTTTGATTCCATTATTAAAACACCCATTAATTAAAATTAAACTGGTGTGTAACGGACCAAACCTTATTTATACTCTCACATCAGGTCTCCTCGCGGACGCGAGAGCCGAGACATTTCGCCCAAATCGCCCTTCGACCCGACCTGGTCCGGTCCAGTCCGGTCAGACCTGACCCGACCCGAGTCGAGTCGAGGCGAGGCGAGGCTAGGCGGCGGCGCATGTGTGTGTGTGCGCGAGGAACACAAGAACACCCGTGGTCCTCCACACACCTTAGTAGTTATACACTACCCTTGTGTGTGAAACCATATAAAGCCACCCACCTTCTTTGTGAGTAACAATGTGTGACGAGTAAGCATCTTGGTTTCAATCTTCTTCAAGCTACTAAGTATTACTTCATTTCTCTATGGATTAACTATCTATTTTCTAACAACAGTCACCCTTAGTCATGCCTCGAGCAGGCTTTAAGGCTCGCTCGGATTTTGCAACTTTCTTGCTCTTTCCTTTGGAGGTAGAGGAAGCTCCCTTGCCCTTCATCATATTGACCATCGTTATGGCATTGTCTTGACCCGTGTTAATGCTCTGTGCAACACCCCCCAAAACACACGGCCGACCGAACCGTATGTTTTGAAAGATGCCTTCGCCGAGGAGATAAATCCCATTGGTTACAGAGCTGGATCGCCGGTACACAATCAGTACAACCATAAAATATCCAAATATAATTATTATACATTTAAGATAACTAGTAACATTGTCTGAGGGGAATAAGTACATTAATTTACAAAACTAATAATGCTAGCTGAAGTACTAAACAACTTATTACTCTACCCAGCGGCGTTGTGAACATCTCCTACCTTACTCGTAACCTACAGGTTCTGAAATAGCACAAGGCGACCGCAGAAAAATATTTAATCAGTAAAAACTAAGTGAATTCATACTTCAATAAGTAAAACGAATTTTGGCACCAAAGCATGTATAATCTCATGATATATAGAAGAATCCACATTAGCTGTTAACATAATTCAATTTCTGCTCTCATCATTAATTTGGCTGAGGCGTATTAGAGCCCAGCGGGTAACGAATGTCCACAGAGGGGTCAAGATGCAATAAATCACAATAGAGTGCCTCTTGGGATAACATGACCCCAATTCACCCAACGTTATGGGAGCCCCTACGTCAATCCCCGCTCGTAATAATAACTATGAGACCTTAAGTGTGAACACCCCTATACCGTAAGGACCCATACTAGTATAAGTAGTACTCTATAGGTTTCACATATAAATAAAGCCCAGGTGCATATCAGCCAACCATGGGGTAGGGTATGTAATCTCGTAGGGTTAGCACCCTAGGAGGATCGACTCACATGCACCTCCGGTCATAGCCTTCACACACATCCTCTGTACAACACCCCAATTATGTTACTGTGCATCATTCATTTGCATTTCGCCAAAATAACATACGGTTCCAAACCATCATTTCTCAAGACTATCACTTTGATCTACAACTGTCACTTTATAATAATAATACGTGTTTCAAGATTCATGATTTCCAACCGTAATATTCAAAATAATATTTCTCAAGACGTAGTTCACAAACGTTTGATCAATTCCAAGTATCGCAAGTTAAGAAAATTTTTAAAGCACACAAAATCACATTTTGATAGTTAAATTATTGCACATATGAACTTACCGATGATTAAGAGGTCGATATATCTAAGCCAACGGGAGTCCTAGCACTCGTACTCAACAAATTCATCTTCTACGAACTAGACGTCTACAAATACGCAATCGATTCTAATCAACGCTTAGCTCATTCGTGAAATAATTGTAGTTATCTCCCGCATGGCCCCGATTTATTGTACCCCTAATAAAACTTTATATTTATTCATTTTCTGAACACCTAGTTTAATTGTAATTCTTAATGGTTAAGGGAGAGTCATATAAAATACGTTTTAATAATATACTAGACTTCAATTGACAATTTCTTCCTTTGAATTTTAATAATATTCCAATCTGTAATACATCATTAGTTATTACAGAACATTAACTTTGAGTTAGATCATGAAAAGGGTAGACATTTAGCCATGGAGATCTCAATTATAAGTATAGGGGTTAGCTATTTAATAATCCAGAAAATATTGAATTACTTTCTTAACTAAATTTATATATATATACATATATTATTAACAATGGTTAATTTTTATTAAAATTATAATATTTTACATTCATACGAATATATATTATTTATGTTGTCTTAACTATGAACTGTTCATTTATACAAGTCGACTGGTAAGGTGATTTAGTAAAGAATACTCTTTTACCTACTCATAATATTGTATACAATTTATACATTCATATTCAAATAAAAATATTTAGATGATTTATAATTATAATTAGTAACGAAACTTTTGTTGACAATTCGGAAACAGAAACTGTGATTTCATATTTTTCAGTCGATTTAACTGATAGTAAAAGACACTTACCTCCCCTATATTTTTAGAAAATACAATCAACACCCCCACATGCTATCTGGTTAAATGAAGATGATGCACTTATACCCTTAGATAAAAAACACCTAGCTCCCCTTAAAGTTTCATATCATGCATGAACAACCTCCAAAAGTTATTAGACATTACATTTGTGCCATCTTCTTCATACGTAACATTGACCCAACATGACTTCTAGTTATCAAGACTCAATTTTGATGATCATAAATGAACTAAGAGAGGGTTTAGAGCATACCCACACAAAAAATGAAGACAAATGGTTGAGGAATGAGTCGGGTCAGGTCTCCCGTCGGTGGGGTCGGCGGTAGTATGGGACGCCGGTGACTCTAGTGACCTTGGTTGTATATGAGCGGTCCCATTGGGTCCTTGGAGGCTGAGGAGCATATAAGGGCAGTGTTTGAGGTATGGGTGTCACCGGTGGCTTGGTGGTAGAGCTTGTGGTCGCCTTTAATGGTGGCGGTGGTTGTGTGGGTTGCGGCCGACGCTGCCGGTGCTTCTTTCTCTTCTCGGTAGAAGGAGATAGAGAAGTTTAGGGAGGTTGAGAGAGTGAGCATTTTTTTCTTGGAAGGAAAAGAGTAGAATTGTCCATGGTTATTTTATTGTCGTAGGTGATGAAGGAGCTGAATGTTGGTGATGGTGTTTGTTATTGTTGGTGTTGGGATAAATAGGAAAAGTAGGGGAGAATTAGGGGGAAATAAGGATTAAGGGGAATGAACCTCCCATGTAAGGTGATACGTGGAGGGAGGAGGAGAAGAACAAATGAGTTATGGGTTTCTACTGTGAGGAGAAGAATAGAAAAAGGGGAATGAATCTACAAATAGAGAATGGATTACGTGGAGGTAGGAAGAAAAAAATAATTGGGTGAAAATAATTGAATACTTTAATTTGATAAAAGACAACTACAACCTCCCAGTTTCTATGATCTCAAGATTTAACCGCTAAACTCATAGAAAACTCATATTAGCCCTTGTTGTTAAACGTGGTATTTCATTTTAGTTTTTAACTTATCTGAACTGCATTTACCTCCCCATTACTTAATTTAATTAACTTATTAACTTCCAAAAACTAGAACTGAAACCCCCCAAACTCTATAAAAATCATTAAATTACCTTTTTATATAACATCGGGGTATTACACTCTGTTTAACGGTCCTCAACGTGTTGAGCAGGTCTAGAAGAGCTTTGTTGATCTCATTTATGTTATAGTTCATGATGAACTTACTATAAGTATATGAGAACGATTGCAGGATGAGATCAGTGGCCAACTCTTGGCCGAATGGGAAGCCTATCCTCTCGAGATTCTCCATGTATCCAATCATGCGGAGTACATGAGGCTTGACTTGGTTCCCCTCTGCGAGACTGCACTTGAACAGTGCCTTCGATACTTCATACCTCTCATGCCTAGCTTGCTCTTGGAAGAGCTGTCTCAGGTGTACAATCATATCGTACGTTTCTATGTTCTCATGTTGCTTCTGAAGCTCAGAGTTCATGGAACAAATCATGAGGCAAGTGACATCATTAGAATCATCCAAATACATCTGATGTGCCACTGTCGCGGCAAGCAGGGCAGCCTCTCCTGGTGGGGCTGGAATAGGATTGTCTATGACGTAAATTTGTTTTCTTGCTTGAAACAATTCTCAAGTTTCTGTACCAGTTCAGAAACTTTGTTCCAGACAATTTTTTATATTAAGGACATATCGTAGGGATGAAGTCGATGCTTGTCTATTGTTTGCTATTCGAATTCTACAAAACTAGAAATATGCAATTTTTAGTGTTTTGAACAATGAACTACATTCAATAATGGCTAATTATTAAATACAGCTCCCACTATTTTTCTCGAATTAATAGCCCTGACCATAAATACGGAAAATATCATTTATATTGTCTAGTAGGTCCAAGATCCATATTTTACTTCTTCTTGAGCTTGCTTTGGCAAGTCACCCAAGAATTAGTTATTTAGGTAGGAACCCCTTCCAATTGCTTCCCATGCAATTCTTGGTTCAATTAGGTGAATAATCCCTTATTCCTTATATATTCCATAGATAACTCCTAATTGCATTGCCTCTGAGTTTATCAATCCGATTGAACTCACATAGTTGTGTCCAACCTCTTACTTCAAAATCACACATTACTTGCTTGTGTCTCCGCATCACATCATGGTGAGTTAAAATCCCCTTGCTTTAGCAAACCCAAATTTTAATAGGCCTTGATCATGAAGGGTGTATAAGAGAAGGAAAAACCGCAATATATCGTTTGAGGAATTTAATTGTCATCTACTTAATTGTTTGGTTGATCCTATCAACATGATCTACTTATTTGGATTGGGAAATCCACAATAAAAGATCATACTTGTTTATTATTATCTTGTTACATTTTTCCTCCATCAATTCGTCGTGGCTCCTTGATTCTTTGGTCTTCTTCTCCATGTCTCGACTCTCATCTAACTATCTAGTACTATCTAGCATCTATACTACGTAGAGATACCTCACAAGCGAGGCAGAAGACGACACACACGGCGTAAAACCAATTAATTACATTAATTAAAATAAACCAAACAACAAACCACAAAATAAACATCCACAACCTAGGCCATATCCATCCACCATGCATTAAAGCACATAATACATCTAAAATCCAACTTTAACGCGTTTGGTCAATTTTAATTGAATTTTGTATTATACAAGGGGCCCACCAACGTAGTTGGCAGAACCCCAGAGGACCTCCATAAGCCACCCGGGCCGGCCGACCCTAGGCAGCATTGTTAGACCGTGTCTAGGCCACAACATTAACCCCGCTCACAACATTAGCTAAAGGTCTTCAGTGTCGACACCCCTATACTGTAGTGACCCTTACAATATAAGTAGCACTCTATAGCTCTCACAAACCCTTGGCCGCAATACCTTGGTACATTTTGGCTCATCGGGGGCGGATTTATGACATTCAAGTCCTATCCATTAAAAGGAAGCATTGCTTCAATTGCCGTAGCCATAAGTAACAGGAGGATCGCTTGGTGCATCCGGCCGTAGCCATAAATAAACACAACTATGTACATCGTCCTAAATCTATTAAAGGTATTTTAGTTCTTCTATTTATCATAACTAAATCATATTAGCAACTTATGACAAGTAAAGTTCCAAGATTTATAAAGAGGATTTAGTTTATATCCAATCAATTTCGAGTATAAATCATGCTTTGCATACTTTTTCAATCAACAAATATTCATTAGATACATATCACAAACACTCACATTTTGATAAGTAAAAGTCGCACATATGTACTTGCCTCTGAGACATGAAAGGCACAATGCAAAGCTAGAACTCCTACAACGCTCGTCTCATATTGGATCTGGGTCTCACACTCAATGCATCAACACGAATACACACGTCTATCGCGGAACAGTCCTCAATACCGGCTGGATATAAACAAGTCAAGTATACAACCAATTAGCACATATCTTCTATATGAGGTTGTATGCAAGAATGCAATGAAATGGGGGGTCATGCAAGCTAACTGCCCAAGACGCCCTGATACTCCAAAACTGACTAGTTGCACGGACCCCAAATTATACTCATATTGGTTAAAAAAAACATGCAATAATGACTCCTAGCTCTCCCATATGATCTTAGCAACGAAATTTACAACTTTCATTAAACTAAACTTAGGCCTCTAAAGTTCAATAAAACTGCAAAAGAGGCCCCAACTATTGGCTTTGTCAACTCTACCGAAGAATGAAATACGAGTACTCCAGATATCTATACTAAACATGCTGACAAACTCCAAGTTACTAACTTGATCTCAATTCAAAACTTAAGTGAAATTACTATGTTGCCCCTCCTATCTAGATAAGTCAAACTAGGGTTTTCAAAAATTCAAACATGGTAAAACTTGATATTTATACTAGAATAAGAATACGAACAAGTTTCATGAAGAATACTAAGGCTAGAAATGTCATTTAGATTGATAAAATTGAAAGTCAAAGGTAGAGGGAAATCATCTAACCTAGTCAACTTTGGAGCTCATTTGCGATTAAATGAAAACGATGTTTGGAAATATAAAAGTAGGATTTTGAATATGGTAGTTCAAGGATTTCAGAACATATTTGAACTCCCAAAAATTCCAAATACACAAGAAGCTATGCTTGTTCAAAGTTGAGTCAAATAATGATTCAACACTTAGAAAAATTTTAAGTGTTTCTTATAGGTTTAAAGTAGCAAGTTTAGGCACTATTTGTGGGCAATCCGTTACACAATTGAAGATGACACAGAGAGGATGAAATGAAGTATTATAAACCAACTTCACATAGGAGTAAGAATAAATAAGATTTGATTAAGAATTGAAGGAGTTATGATCGTTTGAAAATGACAATTTCAACCCAACATTCAACACATAGAAAAAAACTCGTTATGGGAAGATTGAAGAACACGAATGCAACGACTTCAACTCAATTTTTCGGTGGGTTAGCGACCGAAATTGACAAAAGTTAAAACATAAAATTTTTAGCCAATCATCCGACGATTCCAGATAGCTAATGCTTGCGTGATTTGATTAATTAAGGGAGGAGATAAAAAAACCCGCGAACAGGGCATCATAAGGCTGCCGGAAAAACAAAGAATAAGAGAAGAATCTCGCGCCAAACCCAACTTAAACAAATTCTGGGCATATTAGAGGTTGCTAAACAAGTTATTTGTTGCCTAGGGGTCATTTGATGCATTATCCAAAAAAAATGAACTAGAAATGAGAGCTTACCCACAATCCGGTGGCTATGGAGGTTTGGGGGGGGGGGAGAGGTTCGGCATGCATGGTGGCCGGAGCAAAAATCGTCAAATTGGGGGTCACGCTTGTACTTCCCGAACTCTCCTTGATCTCAGTAGCAATAATATGTGGGTTAATCGAACCGAAATGCAATGAGGAAGGAGAAATCTAAAAAAAATCGAGCCAGGGTTCTTGAATGTTCTTACTCGTTTTCGAACTAAACACCGAATGGTTTGGGAAATTGAGAGAGGGGTTTTGGTTCCCTTATCAAGGAGTATCACCAGAAATAGGATCTCGGAGAGAGTAGAGAAATTGTGAGAGTTTTGATGATTAGAGCATGAGGAGGAAGAAAATGAAGAATACAATTATGTTTTCTTGATAAATTTTGGAAAAAAACTGAGTTGTTTTTGGTTCATACAGTTTGTATAGGTTGGGTAGATATTCTTGAGGGTTTACTTCTCATGAATGAGGTGTCAAGTTTGATTGGACAAGTGTCCTACATGCATAGGGGTAAAGGTGCTGTTTTTCAAACTTTGGGGTACTGACTAGAATTAACCAACTACGAATTTTCAGAGAATTACACAACCACCGCCGAACATTTCTAGTGCTTCAAAATCTTTCCTACAACTTCCAAATATTGCCAACACTCCAAAATGCCAACTTTAAAGTCGTGACAGACTATTTACAAATTTTTCCCCAAAGTCATGATATTGCACTTAAGAACACTCTCGGGAATTAGCGGTGTTACAATCAACCCACCTTAAAGATGAAATGCAGCGGATGAAATGCAGCACAGTGACTCAGTCTATTTGACTTATTCAGACTAGCACATAAACCGCTCTTGTCGGACGTTATGCTCCCAATAGATGGCTTCCTTAGTTGGTTAGCTAGCAACACCCTAATTGAACAAAATTCCTATTCTAACTCTCCGCATGAAAGGGGTCTATACAACATACCATCCTAATCTTGCATCGCATTAGGGTTTCATATACGATTAGTACAAGTAAGAGTTCGAAACAAGTTTTGAAAGGTCAAGACCAATATGCAAGTTCCCAATTTAGAAGCACTCCGAAAATGTTCTAGAATTTAAACACTTTTTGAAATTTTAGAGAAATACTTTGATCAGCACTAATATGTAATTTTTCTTGACTCATCCACAATAAAAATATTGTCTTACCTCTATAGGATTAGATAAACCAATCGCCTCAAGTGTTCCACGCATACGAGGGAGACAGAACACTATGTGTCGTCACACTACGTGCCTCTCTAACACAACTCGCATGTGTTTCAAAGGTTCCAACTTAGTCTACACATCAGTAACAACTTATAGTACCATCGTACTAAGAGTTGCGCTAGCGGACTGATAAACTAAGTTGTCCATATCACTTGGCATTTGGTAGCTCGACACCCCAATAATTTTGGAAAACCATTTTTGTTTAAATAAATAATGTATTGTTTAAAATTTCTAATTTGGAAATGACCGTGTCAATAAACTCAAAATGAAATAAAACAAAATATTATCTTAAAATTCATGCTCATAGGTATAATACGAATGGTCTCATGGTCTTCTAAATAAAAGCTTCGTTACTCTCTCGTCGAAAAATTAACATAATCAAACCAGGGAACGCGGATACGCATCACACAACAATGATAAATCTTTTCTATATAGAAACTAAATATGCCCATAGAATAACCGACATATAAATAAGCAAGTAATTTTCACATAGATCACATACATAAGCAGTAAACAGTTAATTAAAAAGTGAGGTACAAATCGAGTTTAACTATGCGTAAGTACCCGAATTCCCCGACGGCTTGTTTACTTCATCTATTATCAAATTGGGTTATCCTAATCAATTTTAAATTCCGAAAACATTTTCAGTTTCTTAATTATGTACTTATGGAAATAGAAAAGTATCATTAATCGAAGAATCGATGCTTGTGTACCAACTGAAACAGCCCGGGATTTCAGTTCAGGGTTAATGAGGCAATCTTAAACTTAAAGTAGAAACAAGTTCACGAATATTATAATTTAGAGAATAAATAAAACAATCTTTGAGAAGACAAGCTAACAAGATTAATATGTTTAAAAAAAACTACATGATCTAATCTTAAGCTAAACGTCTTCTTCTCGAACCGCGTTCCCATCCCTCACCTTGATTGATGACCTGCAGTTTTAAAATGGCAAAAGGCGACTCAGTTTTGAAGAAAATGCTCAGTAAAAACTGAGTAAATACACACTACGACATGTAATGGAACGAGTGGCGCATAAGCATGATTTGAAACAAAATCAGAAGATTTAAAACAATAAAACTAACAGGTTTGGGAATTTGGAACAACTGAAAGTAACTGAATAACAAAAACCTCTCAATTTAAGAACAGGGAGAAACCACAAGTATTCGGTAATATAAACAGAGTAAGAAAGTCCATTTAAGTTGATTACGGTATAAGTTCATGAGTAGCCAAAGTTTTTCAAATCTTTTAAATCGATTAGGGCATATCTAGAGCCACAAACAACATCAATAAAGTAGTCAAACTATCTTTCAAGTCCAATTTAACCGTTAAGTTTAGCTGAGGCATGTCCTGAGCCACCAGGAGAATCGATGTAAATAGATGGATCACGAAATAGTCACAAAGGGTTCCTCTAGGGTCTATAAAACCCTATTCACCTGAGCGTTATGGGAGCCCATTCGTTCACCCCGCTCACATCATAAGCTAAAAGGCCTTAAGTGTCGACACCCGTATACTGTAGTGACCCTTACAAGTATAAGTAGCACTCTATAGCACTAAAAAACCCCTTGGCCGCAATACCTTGATACATTTTGGCTTATCAGGGGCGGATTTATGAACATTCATGTTCTATCAAATAAAAGGAAGCATTGCTTCAATAGCCAAAGCCATAAGTAACAGGAGGATCGCTTGGCGCATCCGGCCGTAGCCATAAATAAACACAACTCTGTACATCGTATAAATGTATTATAGATATTTTAGTTCTTCTATTTACCATAACCAAATCATATTAGCAACTTATCACAAGTAAAGTCCGAAGAGTAATAAAGAGGATTCAGTTTATATACAAACAATTTTGAGTATAAATCAAGCTTTTGCATACTTTTTCAATCAACAAATATTCATTTGAGACATCTCACAAACAATCACATTTTGACAAGTAAAAGTCGCACATATGTAATACCTCTTAGCCATGAAAGGCGCAATGCAAAGCTAGAACTCCTACAACGCTCGTCTCATATTGGATCGGGGTCTCACATTCAATCCAGCAACACGAATACATACGTCTATCGCGAAACGGTCCTCAATACCAGCTGGATATAAACAAGTCAAGTATACAACCTATTATCACATATCCTCTATATGAGTTTGTATGCAAGAATGCAATGAAATGCGGGGGTCATCCAAGCTAACTGCCCAAAACGCACCTGATACTCCAAAATTGACTAGTTGCCCGGACCCCAAATTATACTAATAGTGGCCCAAAAATAATCAATAGTGACTCCTAGCTCTCCCATATGAGCTTAGCAACGAAATCTACAACTTTCATAAAATTACACTTAGGCCCCTAAAGTTCAGTAAAACTTCGAAAAGGCCCCAACTATTGACTTGGTCAACCCTAGCGGAGAATGACATATGAGTACTCCAAATATCTATACAAGACATGCTGACAAACTTCAAGTTACTAACTTGATCTCAATTCAAAGCTTAAGTGAAATTACTATGTTGCCCCTCCTGTCTAGATAAGTCAAACAAGGGTTTTCATGAAGTCAAACATGGTAAAACTTGATATTTAGACTCAGAATAAGAATACGAACAAGTTTTAGGAAGAATACTAAGGCCAGAAATGTCATTTAGATTGATAAAATTGAAAGTCAAAGGTAGAGCGAAATCATCTCAACTACTCAACTTTGGGGATCATTTCCGGTCAAATGAGAACGATGTTTGGAAATATAAAAGTACGATTTTGAAAATGGTAGTTCAAGGATTTTGAGAACAAATTTGAACTCCAAGAAATTTCAAATACACAAAAAGCTATGCTTGTTCAAATTTGAGTCAAATAATGATTCAACACTTAGAAAAATTTTAAGTGTTTCTTATAGGTTCAAAGTAGCAAGTTTAGGCTCGATTTGTGAGCAATCCGTTACACAATTGAAGATGCCGCAGAGAGGATGAAATGAAGTATTATAAACCAACTTCACATAGGAGAAAAAAAGAATAAGATTTGATTAATTGAAGGAGTTATGATCATTTCAAAATGAGTGTTTCAACCCAACATTCAACACTTAGAAAAAATCTCGTTATGGGCAGACTGAAGAACACGAATGCAGCGACTTCAACTCAATTTTTAGGTGGGTTCGAGACCGAATTTGAAAAAAGTTAAAATGCAAAAGTTGTAGCCAATCATTTGAGGATTCCAGAAAGCTAAAGCTTGTGTGATTTGATTACGTAACGGAAGAGATAGAAGCCCGCGAACAAGGCATCATAAGGCTGCCGGAAAAACGAAGAACAAGAGAAGTGTCTTCAAATTTGGGATTTCTAATCCCATCTTTCTCTGTGTAGAAAGTGTGAGGACCATTCTGAATAATAGTCCAGAGTTCCATATCCTGATCAGTGATGAACATTTTCATCAAAGCTTTCCAGTTTACA
This sequence comes from Linanthus parryae, assembly GCA_023055425.1. Lineage (NCBI taxonomy): Eukaryota > Viridiplantae > Streptophyta > Magnoliopsida > Ericales > Polemoniaceae > Linanthus > Linanthus parryae. Next base: position 4,039,998 of record JALGPY010000004.1, on the reverse strand, counting down.
AAATTGTCTCAACAGAAGAGAGGAGGCCTGTTAGCAGCTCTTCCCTGAGAGAAACCACCATCAGCTATAGTACTCATAATCACAAGATGGTTAAATCTATGCAGTGATACAAGCTCTGATACCAATTGAAGGGGTGTACAGTAGGTACAAATACATTATCAATACTCTAGAAGGGGGGGGGGGTTGAATAGAGTATGCAAACTTTTTCTTAACAATGCAAGAATAGTGGTTTCAAAAGATTTGTAAGGTGATTCAAGACCTTGAAATAAGTTTCAAGCCCTTGGAATGAAAACAATTAAAGTATAAAAGAATAAGTATATTTCAAGACCTTGAAATAAGTTTCAAACACTTGAAATGAAATTGTTTTGAAAGCTGAAAAAGTTCTAAGTATGGAACTAAAAAGTAAATGTAAGAGACACAAGATATACAGAGTTCAGTTCACTTGGACCTACGTCTCTTCCTCAGGGATCTTCTCCCTGCAAGATTTTCAACACAATTCTTATTAATCCACAGGTAAGCCCTAGATCTCAAGATGAGAGAGATACGTTACTCTGTTACAGCTTGTGATTCTCACTAACCTATCTAGTACCTGCTCTAGCTATCTAATTAACTAAGAGTTCTCTATTGTTTACTTTAAACAATCCTTGACAATGAGAACAAGAAGTATTATAAAAAATATATACAAATGAAGTTCAAAAGATAAGAACACTAGAATTGAATCTGAAGTGAGTATGCAGTGTTCTTTTGATGATTGAATTGAGAGAAATGAATCTGCTTCTTTGTTGCTTGTCAATCCTTGAAGGTTTTTGAGTGTCTCTGCTAATTGTCCCGTTGCAATGTTCCAGCTTTCCCTCTTTTTATAGAGCAGTTTGAAATGAAGATCTTCAGGATATTCTCTTTAACAAACTTCCTATTTTGTAGCCTCAGCTTTGACTTCTCTAACTACTTCTCCAACGGATAGTTTGATCAATATCTTCAGGATACTGATATTATATTGTATGAACAACTGTTAGGCCACTTCCAAACACAGCAGGATTGATGACAGAATCAATTCATCATATAATTTCCTTTCATGCAAAACTCAGGTTTGGAAACAAATGCTGAAATAGGAAACAACAATCCCTGCAAAACTGAGTCAAAAAGATGATGTTAGATACTGTAAACTGTGTCAAAATACTTTGTCTTTCATCATCAAGTATCAACTAATCAAGCATAGGGGTTTAGGAGTTGAATTCAGATCCGAAATTCCTCGTAAGTTCATGCATATAAAGCACAGCCAGTTTCAAGGCTTTGAAAGCTGTTTCAAGGCCTTGAAATAGACTAGCTATTTCAATTCTTGAAACTGTATTGAACTTACAACTATGTACTAATTAAAAAAAAAAAAGAAACTGTAAAATAGAACCTCTCTTTTTCTTTTTCTCTTTTTTTCTCTTTATTTTCATTTTTTATACTAATAATAATAAATAAATACAAAAAAAAATAGCATAAATACTAATACTAAAACAACTGAGGCGGGATATATCCAATGTGGCGGGGTACGCAAAATATACTCGAATGTAGTACCCCCCGCACTAAGCTTGACGTGTCGCTCCTGTAGTCATAGACAATATACGTGGAGTCCCACCGAACCTCCTCATCACCAAAGATGTAGAAATTCAGCACGACCACCAATGAAATCTCACATCCCCTGGTACCTCATTTTGTGCGGAAAGATGTCTCGCACGCGACCCTCCACATGTGATCACTTTGTAGTGCAGTGAATCACCTCCGCAAATCAATGCAGTCGCCTCTAATTCACTCAATCCAAGCCTCGATCAGCGTAAAAACCTTAAAACTGTCCACAATAATCTGTCATGAAGCTCTACCTGTCAGAAACCCTCCCTAACTCCCTTCCTCCGTCATAACGCGCAGAAATAGCCAATCTAAGCAAGTGATGTCGTTCACAAAGAAGGCCTCCTAGGCTACAAGGGCTGTGAATAAAAGGGGTAATGGCTTCAACGCGGCTTACTAAGTGGACATAGGGTTAAGAAACAGGACGTGAGGTCCGTTATGAGCGAATCACTCCACTGAAAGAAGGGTCCACAATACGTGCGGTGACCGTGATGGCACCCGTAGAAGGGTTGTCGACTACCTAAGTGACGGCGGTGTGGCAACTAGTCGGATTCCTAGGCACACTGGTTCTCACTCAATCAACTACACCTCGATGTGAGTTTTTTCCTTCCTGTTCGAAGACTATCATTTGTTTCTCCACAACTTTTCGTTAATTAGCCCAAGCGAAAACTACTCGCGGATTCCTAGGCACACTGGTTCTTACTCAATCCACTACACCTAGATTTGAGTTTTCTCCTTCCTGTTAGAGGACTATCATTGGTTTCTCCCCAGCTTTTTGTTAATTCAATTGCCCTTTCTCAAAAATTTTTGATTTTGCTATTTTTACGATTTACTGAAACTTTCTATTTTTTTTTTCCTATATACAATGCAAGGCCATAATATTTTTGGTGGGTAGACTCAAATCAATAAAACGTGCAGACTCAAGAAATAAAAATAAAAACTACAAATAAATACAAAAAATGTGCAGACCTGGTTAATGCATACACGAATCTCATCCCCACACTAAGATGTGGCATGCCCTCATGGCACTCAATTATCTGGCCCATAAGGCAGGACTGACCCGGTTTCAGAGGAACCGGATATGCTACTTGTGGTCCTGCTGCTAGATTGGTTCCTACGGCTAGCCTCCCGACATGAACGTGAACTTGACGATTGGCGTGACAGAGACCCAGACTGGCTGCTGAACAGCTAAGGGTTCGGATTATTGGCAAACTCACTCGAGTTCTCCTCATCCGACCAGCTGGTAGTGTAGTCACTAGAGTAAGAGAGAGGGAAGACAATAGGTAACGGCACCTCTCGGCGAGCGTGCCGAGCCGCCTCACGCTGCTTCACTCGCAAGCTAGCGATTGCAAGGCCATGGTCTTTTGCTACCTTCTTGCTAGTCTATTGGTTATGCTTAAGAGTCCTCCAAATTTTTCCTACAATAGGCTACTGGCCCGCTGGACACCCCTCAACTCCTTCCTCGACTCGGGACAGTCTATGATTAACGACTGACAGCGGTGAAATTCCCGACCCAGTCCCCGTGCTAGCCCCGACCCTCTGACTCAACTCACCGTTCTCATAGGTGGACTGCGAGCGTATGAGTCTGGCTGAAACTACTCCTCGAACGGGTCTATCTTGGGTTGATCTCCTCATAGGTACATGGGCAGCGGCGGGGGCATCTTCCTCCATCGGGTCAGCATCATCATCTAGTTCAATCACCGGGTCATTGGGTCCAGCCTCCCAAGGTTTCCGATCCACTAACTTCCTATACTCCTTAAGTGATTGAGGATTCAAGTTACCCTCTAGGTCATTCAAGTGGATCCCGCCATCTCGAGCCAGTTTGATGATCACATTGCTATACCCGAACCCCTTCCAGCTCTTGGATGCATTTCTCTCCATGATATATGTCCAAATGAGATGTGGGATATCAATCCTCTGTCGCAACATAAGACAGTAAACTATGAGGATAGTCTCATACTCAAGGTGAGTAAAGTGTTGGATCCCCAATATGCAGTTTACCACCCATTCTGCCAACCACCTAGCTGGAGTACATAAAAATCGAGAGTGTAGTCTAAAGCCTCTCTGACCCTCATCTCCCCCCTCAAAGTGGGCCCCCACTTCCCCAACAGTCAAAACCTGCAACACCCTGTCGTCATCTGGCAGATTGGCCGCATTTGTGCATAAACACATGGGTCGTCTGTTGGGGCTATCCCATAAGCCTGACGGATCGAATCTGGAGTTAGCAATATGAAGTTCCTACGGCAATAGACCCAGCGTGGGTCATCAGTCTCACCGGTCCCAATATACAGCAGGTTACTAAAGAATTCTTTGGTCAAAGATGAGTTGGATGTCCCCTCAAAACCTTCTAAACACCTACCAAAGACAGCCTCTCGGCAAGCAAATGCGACCATCTGATCCGGCATCCTTTCCTCGTCGACCTCAAAACGGTACTCCTTAGGTAACTTGTAACATGACTTTTTTTCCTGTCAGAAATTAGTAATGTGCCTCGGAGGACACAAAATGGTAACTATCAAAATAACGCGGACGGATTTGGTCCGCTGGGTAGTCAGCTGGGTTGGGCACGGTTCAGGTTAACAGCGGGTTTGACCACGTCCATAGCAAAAAATACGGAAAAAAGTGCAGAAAATAAATCTACAGTACGTGCTCGTGGGTCGTGGGTCTCAGCAAATAAACCACTTAGAATCTACCAGAGGTCCACACAACACAGAAATCGAGAAAATATTGCAAAAACAGTGAATCGGCTACGGGTCGTGCTTAAACTGATAGAAGAGAGAAAGAAAGAGTCGCGGACCTGCACACCCGGAGTTTTTCATACGGGTATGTAACAGCAGATTCTTGCAAGACAGCCATCGCATCAGTGGCCGGGAAAGTCGCCGGAAAAGTCGAACTTGCCGGAATTGAAATTTGCACGCGCAAAAACGTAGCTTCCTTCCTACTCTTTCTCCATTCCTCATACGAAATTTTCTGAATTTTCTTCAAACTCCATAGATCTGTGTTCTCCTCGTCGGAAACTCTTCATTTAAATTCAACCCCCGCACTTTCTCGGTGTGAGATTCTGAATTCCGAGAGTATGATGATGATCCTGGCGGTGAGAGGAATCCATAAATGTCTTCAATTCTTGATTCTGAGAACTTTAGAAAAATTGGTGTTCTTGGAGCTTGAGAGCAAGAGGGTAAGTCGTGCATATGTGCGCACACAGTAGCTTGGGACGGCATTTTGAAAAAATTCTTGGATTCCCTCTTGCTCACAGCACACAACAAGCTTTGTGTGTTTTTCCCCTATGCGCGTATATACGCAGGGCTTGTGCGTATATACGCACACATCATCTTCTCTGCACTTTTTATTTCCTGTTTTCTGCTCTGCTGTGTCTGCACATGCTCAATTCAATGTAAGAACCCACTCATCTTACCTCTCTCAAAATTCAAAACTTAAACAAAACTTACTAAATTAAACTAACTTACTACGTTCGGTTGCCTCCCAACCAGCGCTTGTAATTTATGGTCGACGGCCCAACCCTGTAACCTCCGGTTGAATCTCGGATCATCGAAGTATACCGGGTCTACCTTGGCGAGTTCAGCTGTCTCTAGATATGGCTTGATCCGATTGTCGTTCACCCTGAAGCTTGAATTATCTTTTGGATTCTCCAGGTCGAACGCACCCCATGCGAATATCTTCCTGATGATGAACAGTCCTGACCAACGAGACCTCAACTTTCCTAGAAAGAACCTCGTTATTTTATTGTAGAGAAGAACGTTATTTCCCTCTTGAAACTGTTTTGGCGTGATTCGCTGATCATGCCACTTCTTTGTCTTCTCTTTGTATATTTTGGCGCTCTTGAATGCAGTTCTGAGGAACTCTTCTAATTCCGGCAATGCCATCTTTCTTTTATCTCCGGCCAGACTATGATCCATATTGAGCAGTTTGATGGGCCAGTATGCTTTATGCACCAACTCCACAGGTAAGTGAAACACTTTTCTAAACGCTACCTGGTATAGTGACATTCCCAACGGTGTCTTGAAAGGTGTCCTATATGCCCAAAGACAATCATCCAGTCACATTGACCAGTCCTTTCGGCCTAAGTTCACGAAATTCTGGAGTATGCTCTTGATCTCTCTGTTTCAAACCTCGGCTTGCCCATTCATTTCAGGATGATAAGGTAGTGGCACCTTATGAACAGACACGCCGTATTGTGTAAGAACTTCGGCAAAAACTCGGTTGATAAAGTGTGATCCATCGTCACTGATCATAGCTTTAAGTGTCCTGAATCGAGCATATATGTTGCATTTCAGAAATGCTCAACAGTAGCTGCATTGTTTTTCTGACAGGCAATCACCTCGATCCACTTGGTCATATAGTCAACTGCTAACAGAATGTATCAATTTCCCATAGAACACGGGAATGGCCTCATGAAATCGATCCCCCAAACGAAGGTTCAACTTCCTGCCACACATTCATTGGCATCTCATCCCTATTTGATGTGTTCCCAGTCCTTTGGCATCTATCACATCCCCGCACATAGTCGTGACAATCTTAAAAATTGTCGTCCAGAAAAAAACCGGACTGCGGTACCTTATGTGCTGTGCGTGTCCCGCCAAAATGACCCCCACACTGTGTTGAGTGGCAGTGCTAAATCACGTTCCAGGCTTCGTCTTTCAGAATACATCTTCTCAGAATGTTGTCGGCCCCTTTCAAGAACAGGTACGGGTCATCCCATAAATACTGCCGGCATTCGGAAATAAATTGTTTTTGCTGTGCTGGGGTCAAGTCTTCTAGAATTGCTCCAGTCACCAAGTAGTTGGCTATGGCTTAGTACCACGTCTTTCCAATCTTGACTGCCAAAATATGCTCGTCCGAAATTTTTTCTTGAATCGGCACTGGATCCACTGCATAATTCTCGAGCCTGGAAAGGTGGTCAGCCACTACGTTGTCGACTCCTTTCTTGTCCCTAATCTCCACATCAAATTCCTGCATGAGGAGCACCCATCTCCACAGCCTTGGTTTCGCGTCCTTCTTGTCCAGTAGGTATTTCATGGCACTATGGTCCGTAAAAACGATCACTTTTGACCCTACCAAGTATAGTCGGAATTTGTCCAGCGCATATGCCACAACAAGCAGTTCCCTCTTGGTAGTGCCGTAATTAATTTGAGCGTCACTCAGCACCCTACTCGCATAGTAGATCACATGACATACTTTGTCCTTCCGCTGCCCCAAAATTGTTCCCACTGCATAGTCATTAGCGTCACACATAAGTTAAACGGGAGTGACCAGTCTGTAGTAGTGATCACATGCGCTGTAATTAATTTTTCCTTTAGGTGATCAAACACCTACTGGCACGCGTCATCAAGGTCAAAAGGCACATCTTTTCTGAGAAAAGCGCAGAGCGGCTTCGTTATTTTGGAAAAGTCTGTAATGAATCTCCGATAAAATTCTGCATGTCCCAGAAAAATCTTTGTCGCCTTGACTGTTCGGATACGAAATCTGCTTGATTACCTCAATCTTGGCCCTGTCCACCTCCAGTCTCTTGCTGGAAATTTTATGACCCAGCACGATTCCTTCGGTGACCATAAAATGGCACTTTTCCCAGTTTAGCACGGTTCCTTCGGGCATGTAAGAGTTGTCTTCTCTTGATCTTCCGGAGCTATGTAAATCTGGGTGTACCCAGAATAGCCTTCAAGAAAATAATAGTAAGCATGATGTGCCAATCTCTCCAACATATGGTCCATGAACGGTAACGGGAAGTGGTCCTTCAATGTTGCCAGGTTCAGCTTCTGGTAATCCATACAGATCCTCCAGCCAGTGACGGTACGTTGTGCAATCTGCTCCTGAGCTTCGTTCTGCACCACCGTAATACCCCCTTTCTTGTGCACGGACTGGACTGGGCTGATCCTTGTGCTTTCCTTGATGGGTTAAATAATTCCTGCTTCCGGCCACTTCATAACCTCCTTCCACACCACATCCTTCATGTTCGGATTAAGTCTCCGCTGGGGCTGAATCGCCGTCTTTTTGCCCTCGTCAATTCTGATCTTGTGCATGAAATAGGAGGGGCTGATCCCCTTAATATCTGCAATCATCCAGACAATTTCTTTCTTATGCTCTCGCAATACTTCCAGCAGTTTCTTCTCATGTTCTTGAGATAGAAGAGACAAAAAAATTACAGGCATAGTATTATTATCACCAATATATGCATAAAGGAGATGACTCAGGAGCAGTTTGAGCTCCAATGCAGGCGGCTCCTTGAGTGACGCGACTAGGGCGAGTCTCTGGGCACCATCTTCGTCTAAGTGCAAAGTGGTCCAATCTTCGGTTCTCATGGCCTGCTTACACCGAGATATCTCCTTGTCTTCCATGTACACATGGGTCGATCTCTTCCGAAAGTTTATCCATCTCCTCGTTTTCCCATCCTTCATCGACTACCTCTATGGTGTAGACAACTTCGTTCTCATAGTAATTTGGCAATTGCATATTTTTGAAACCGTTAAATGCCACCTTGTCTTCGTTAATCTGCATGGTGAGTTCTCCTCTCTTGCAGTTTATCATGGCCGCTATGGTGGCCAAAAATGGTCTGCCCAGAATAAGCGGTACCTCCCCAGCCTCCATGTCCAGAAACACGAAATTTGCCGGAAATATCAGTTCTACGACTTTCACTAGAATATCCTCTATGACCCCATAAGCCCGAATCACATATCTGTCTGCCATATGCAGCATGATTTTGGTAGGTCTCGGCTCACCGACTTTCAAACTCTTGAAAATCGTCAACGGCATCAGATTGATGCTGGCCCCTAGGTCACACAGATCCTTTCATGTGTAAGCATTACCTAGGGTCACCGGGATGACGAAACTGCCAGGGTCCTTACTCTTCCTTAGTATCCCATTCTTCACACAGCTGCTCACTTATGCAGTCAGATTTATCGTCTCGAAAGCGCTCATACACCTCCTTCCATACAGAATGTCATTAAGGAATTTGGCATAAGTGGGCATCTTTGTTAACGCCTCAGCAAACAGTATGTTGATATGCAGTAGCTTAAATATCTCGAGAAATATGGTGTAGTCCTTGCTGTCATCCCTCTTTCGTGTTTATAAAGGATACGGCACCTCCACGGAGACAGGCACCGTTTGAGTTTCATTGTCATTATACAGTGCATCCTGTTCAACCGAGCCCTTCGACTGGGGGTGGTCGACTGAGATGTTATCCTGCCAAATACTTCGTGTTCGATATCCTTCATTTTTTTGCACGTGCATGGCTAGGGTACGGTGGATCTTGTAGTGCTGATCCACTCTGAGTGGTGATGGCATTGATTTGAGCATGTGGATTGTTAATTGTGGTTGAGGGTAAGTTCCCTAGTGCTCTCTCAGTTAGCTGTTGTGCTAACTGCCCTACTTGTACCTCCAAAGTGCACAATGAAGTTTCGGTTAACTGCACGTCGGTTGTCAGGGCGCCCATATGTGCAAACCGGTACTCCATGGTTTGAAACATGGACTCGATTTTCTTCATCTGAGCATCATAGTGCTCTGCTGATGGTCCTGATTGCACTTGATGTCCAGGTACTGCACGCTGTGCCTGTGGCCTATGCTGGAATCCCAGTGCATAAATTGCGGAGTTTGGGTTTCCATACCGGAACACGGGATGATCTCTCATGCCTGGTCTGTACCGGCCCGGATCCCACTGCTTCTGTACGTAATTGGTATCCTCAGTCCTGAGCTCCACAATGGCTCCGTCCAAATCTAGTTCTCCTACTGCTCCAACTGCCTTCTTATCCGAGTAGACTTTCTTGACCAAGTCCTGTACGATCTTGGCAAGATTGTTTATTCAGCTGTCTTCCACTGGCTCAGCTCGGGCGGTGATCCTACGACCGTCAAACAGGCGAGTGTCCTCTTTGGCTAACTGCTTCATCAGCTCATTGACACCATCCTTGTACACATGGTATCGAAAATTTCCTCTGGCTTCTCTGTCAATTCTGTCAGCATTTTCCCTGTATAGAACATGATAGAATACCTGCGGAATCTTCGGGTCCCCAAAATCGTGATTAGGGAACTTTTTCACCAATCTCATCAGCCTGTCCCATGCATCTATTATCGTCTTTACCATCTTCTGTTTGAATGACAGGATCTCGCTCTGCAATTGGATCACCCGAGAGGCGGGGTAGAATTCTGCTAGAAAATCTGCAACACATCCTTCCCATGTAGTGATGGACTTGGGTGGTTGAGCGTCTCTACGTCGACTCCCCTGTATTTGATTTTGTTGCAGTAGTCATGGAATTTTCCCATAAAGTCGTTCAGGTCCTAATCGGCCTTTCCATGGAACGGACAATGAGTTTGGGGAGCCTGGATGGTGGAGGATTTCAGGTCAAAGTGCTCTGCGGTGATCTCGGGCACCACAATAGCTGGCTCATGTCCTCCCTTAGGGACCTCAAAATTTTCCACCAACGCTTTTCCAGATCTGTTGTATATCCTCTGGTTGTTCCGAGCAGCAAAACCTACTGCAATCAGATCCTCGATGTACCGAGCCATTTGAGCCGGAGTGCTTTCCGGGACGACTACTGGTTGGTCGCCTACGTTTTCAGCCATTCTTCTTTCTCGGTGTCTACGGTTCTGCTCTGTGTAGAGTTTTTCTGGATTTTCGAGTGGCTGCACCAAGTTGCGAGGCAATCTGGGCATTCACATAAATTTCCTGAAAAACGAGGTTTGAAGAGCAGTAAGGTAAAAGAAAAATAACTAAAATAAAAATAATTAGCAAAACTCCGAAAATTAATTCAGATTACTAAATAAACCCTAAAAACTCCCCGAAAAAGGTGCCAGCGTGCTTGTCACAAGTGTACGAATCAGGTTATACCGGGTGTATTTCAACTCGGGTTATCGTTACCACGAGGACGATTTCAGTTGTTTCTAGTAATTGGTTTTAACGATTATAGTGTAAAAGGGAGGAGTAGTTGAGATTGTGATTATGAGCTAAGTGCTAAAATGAAATAACTAAAAAGTAAATATTTTGGTAGAGGTTTTCTCGGGTATTGCGAGTTTGTGAAACTAGGGTTTGAGATACTAGATTTTAGGATCCCCTAGGGTTTCTATATATTTTCGTTCTTTGTTTGATATGAAAGCACTCAGCAATTTAAATTATTCGTGCCACGTATCAGTGGTGAGGTAACCTTTCAGATCCCACACGCTGTCACAATCCTGCAGACTTTCGGATTCCTGTTAAGCTACCTAGGTCTGCAATCTCGTTCTAATTCGGTTAGGGTTTCTAACCTGTCCAAGGGCCTGAGTTAGATCTCTAACAGTTGGTCAAACGTTTTAGGCTAGTCCTATCTCCCCTTCTCTGGTCGGTCCATTGCGGTGAGGTGCTAATACTGTCTTTTTTACCTAACCCTAATCGTGCGTTTTCACATACTGGCTCGGGTCTGTAGCAATTCTAGTTCGCGACTCCGATCATGCATAAACACTATGATTCAAAGACAGAATAACGAATAATACTGTTGAATTAAGAATGTGCAATCATGAACTCATAGTCAAAACATAGAACAAATCTCTAAGTATGAAACCCTACGTTCACCGAGAACCTAGGTAAGACATTTAGCTAATGAAATTCGTAACATAAATAATAAATATTTTGAATGAGAAAGAGAAAAAAGCAAACTAGGTCTTCGAATCTCGATTCGTGCTTTCGTGCTCTCCGAGGATGATAAAAATTCTCCTTGGGATGTGTTGTGTCTCTTAAAACGAGCCTTGTACATAACTTTATATAGTGCAGGAGTGTTCCTGGAACAATGTGTCAAAATTATGAAACTGCCCCTGCTCCACCGCCTTGCTGTGTGCGTATAAAACCTGTACTGTGCGTATAAACGCACACCGTGTCCTTCAGTCTTCTTTCTCTCTCTTCTGTGTGCGTATAAAAGCATCTGTGTGCCTATATACGCAGAGACTTTGCATATATACAAACACTGTAATTCAGACCTGTTCTGCCTCCTCTGCCTCTTCCTGCCTTCCTGTGTTATTCCCCCTGCATTCACGAGCCATGTGTCTGTATAGATAACATGAACACACCCGCGATCATACCCAATAAAAGCATAAAATACACATAAGTTTACGAAGAGCTAACAAACATCTCGTTCTTACTTCCGAGACTTTCTAGGGTGAATTCTTGCTAATACACTGCTTTCCGACACAATGCACACGTCATTTTAGGCTAAAAGATAACCCCTAATGGGGAGTTATCACTTATGCTTGTGCGCGACTCATTGCTTTACATGTTGTACTGTGTATTTACTCAGTTTTTATTGATTTTTTTCCAACTGTGGTGTCTGCATTTGTTATTTTAAAACCACCACAATTTAGTGGGTGTCGGGATGCGTACGCGGAATCGAGAGACATTGATCTTAAGATTAGATCATATAGCTTTTCAAACTCATTACTCTTGTAAACATTTCTTCTCAAATATTGTTGTATTTATTAGCTAAATTTTAACATTCATAAATATTTCTACTTGTGGTTATAGGTTGTCTCTTTAACTCAGAACCGAGATCCAGGGCTGTTAAAAAAACGAAGACTCAGGGTCAGATCTAAGGATTTCAGATTCGGGTAAAGTCATCCATTATTTTGAGTGGAAATTACTCGAAAGGCAAGGTTGTGGAAGGCCCAAAGCCTAAGACCAGCAAGCGCAAGAGAGTCAAGACAACTCGAAAGTCCAGAGACATGATTAAGGTCGTGTTCTACAACTGTCAAAAGACTGGTCACCTAGCTTGTGACTGCACTAAGCATAAGGTATGCCTAACTATGATCTTTTACAGTTTTGTTACTAGAGAAGCTTTCGTTGCTGATTGTCCTCCTTTGTTGGTTATAGACTCAGGAGCGAGTGACCACGTAGCATGGGATCAAGATGAAGGGACGGATTACCGGCGTGTACCAGCAAGCCATATAAGGGTGTACATGGGAAAAAATCCTTCGTTGAGGTGCTAGGTGTTGGCACATTTCAGCTGAAGTCGCGGTCTAAAGGAACGCTTGTTCTTCATGACGTTCTATATGCACTTGGTGCATGCAAGAACCTAGTTTCGGTTTCTAATATTTTATATTTGGATTATAAACTTGCTTTTAGGTTAGAGTTGCCAAACTATTTTTCTTGCACTACTCCTTTTGGATCTAGTTACGTTTTACATGGTTTGTTTTTGTATATAAATTCTTAACTCTAGCTGTGATGTTGCTTCAAATCCTTTTGTTACTACCTTTTCCAGTGGTTAGTTAGATTCTACTGGGTGGCATGCCAGACTAGGATACATAGGACAGGAGAGGACAGACATTCTATCTTGAGCAGGCGTGTTTGAGGAATTTTCCAAGGTTTCCTTACCTGTCTGTGAGTATTGCCTTGTAAGTAAGGGCCAAACGCAAACCATTTAGTAAATAAATAAGGGAAACAAGCCTTCACAACTCATTCATTCTGATGTTTGTGTTTCATTGAATTTTAAGGCTAGACATTGAGCTCACTATTTCTTCACATTTATAGATGACCATACGTGCTTTGGATACGTGTACTTGATGTCACATAAATAGGAGGAACTAGAGTGCTTCAGATGGTTACTACAAGAGGTAGAGAACCTAGTGGACTAGAAAATTTAACTTCTTGGTACGTATCGAGGTCGTGAGAAATTATATGAGCAATTTAAAGAGCTATGTGAATTGAAGGGAGTAGTAAGGTAATTGACCATTCCTTTCACACCGCAGCAAAATGGTGTAGCGGAGAGAAGGAAAGGGACACTCTTAGAAATGGTTCGTAGTATGATGAAATGTGAAAAGTTGCATGTCTCCTAGAGGGGAGACGAATTGATTACCGCCACCTACATACTTAACATTGTGTCCACCAAGTGAGTAGCTACCACCCCCTACGAGGTGCGGATAAAAACGCAACTTGAGTTAGGTCACCATAGGTCATGAGGATTGTCTCATGTGAACAAACTCCAATAGGTATGGGAAGTTGGGCCCTACAGGGAAGAAGTGCATCTTTATCCTCTATCTATAGCATTCTTAGGGTTACGTACTCATAGCGCATCATCCAGACTGTAGTCTAAAAGAAAAAAAGTCACGTGACGTTGATTTTCTCAAAGTAGATTTTCCTAGTCAAGGAGACGCTCATGGTGATATCTATATCTAGGGAATACATGAACCACTAGATGGCGCCCCGTCCTTAGTTGATCATGATGGGGTAGTCCCTCCAGATCCTTGGAAAGTAGGAGTGACTTACCAAGTGAACAGCTCATCCAAGGGGATCAGGGTGTGACGTTCCTACCTTGCAAAGGAGCGCTTGTGGGAGCATACCCCGTCGGTGATTCGAGGTCGAAGGGGAGGCCATGATGGTCACCTCACATGATGATGATGAACCTATAACGTTTTCTCAGGCTTTATCATCCCTTGCTAATGAATAATGGGAAGTCTCTTTACAAGAAGAGTTGGGTTCTATGAGGGCCAAAAATTTCTGAGACTTGAAGCTTGTATGCAAGGCTATTGGAAATAAGTGGGTTTTCAAGGTCAAGAGAAAAGAATACAAAAGCATAGAAAGGCATAAGACTCGCTTAGTGACCAAAGGCTAGACCCAATAGGAGGCTATGGACTATGATGAGACATTTCCTCAGTCGATCCGCCTTATAGTTGAAATAGTAGCAAACATGGCCTTATAGCTCCATCAGATGGGTGTAAAGACTACATCCTCGATGGAGAACTCAAATAGGATATCAATATGACTCAGTCAGAGGTTTTAAGACACAAGTTCGAGCGCACAAAGTGTGAAAACTAATTTAGTCCATACATGGTATTAAATAGACATCGAGACAGTGGTATTTAAGATTTGGGCAAGACATCCTTTCCCACGGATTTACAATGATCAGTGAAGATCAATGTGTGTATGTATAACGCTCTAGGAATAGCTTCATAAAATTTTGTCGCTTCATGTAGATGACATACTACTGGCAGTAATGACACAAGATTACTCGTATCCAATAAGAAGTGGCCATCCTCACTTTTTTTAATGAGGATATTGGTGAGGCCAGTTACATTCTTGGAAAGAAAATCCAAGAGATTGTTCCAAGAGGCTTCTTCGATTGTCGCAGGAGGCGTACATCAAGAAGATACATGAACGCTTCCATATGTTGGACTCGAAACCACTCGATACTTCTGTTGCTCATGGCGAGAATCTTACCCAGGAATTGTTTCCTAAGACACAAAAAGAGAAAGCCTAAATGACCAAAGTACCATACGCAAGCACATTTGGGAGTATTCTGTATGCAATGATGTGTACTTGACCCAATATATGCTTTGCATTGGATTTAGTTTGCAGATATCAGGCGAATCGCGGTGTAGGAAACTAGAAAGGAATCAAGAGGATACTTGGATATCGCAAAGGAAAAATGGATTACATATTATGCTATTGGGGTCTTAGCTTTGATATGTTTTCTACAGTGATGCTGAATGGGATGGGGACCTAGTCACACGCAAATCCACCTAACGCTACGTCTGTACTTGGTTCCGGAGCCATCAAATGAAGGAGCAACAAGCAGACTTGCACCTCTCTATCGAAAATTGAAGCGGAACATGTTTCCTATTATGTCGCGACGCAGGAATGTGTTTGGCCAAAAAGGGTTTTTGTCAGTCTACGAGTAGTTGACATTCCTCTTATCATGTGTTGTGATATTAGGGAGGCCATAACATGTGCTAAGAAACCAAAATACCTTGCTATAGCCAAACACATATGTATTAAGTACCATTTCACCAGAGACATGGTAGCTGATGGAGAGATTATCGTAAGAGGAAATTCCTAGAGGTCAAATTTCAGTTGATCATATGAACATGCCTCTTTTGAAGGTTCTCTTTATGGGTAATATTAGGAATCTAGGACTCAATAGTTAGTGATTTTTTTCTATATTTTAGACTTATTAATATTTGCGACATTGATAATTGGATTTTAATTGGATTTTATTTGATTACTATATGTGTTGTTTTAATACGTGCATAATATGTTGTATTTCTTGTACTAGCATTAATCATGTCACGCAGACATAAGGATAGGATACCTCGCACGAGCGATCCCCTTTGGATCCATAGATGTGAGTAAAGATCAGACAGATTTATGGTTAAGCTAGACGTTGATCTAATGGATTCACTTGTCGCCTTGGGTAGATGCCAATATAAGGAGTAGCCGGTAAGCCACCCGAAACATTGAAACTAATCTTAAGCTGTGTAGGTCTCTATAAATATCCAGATGCAAAAAGATGACTTTCGGGCACATTTGCATGCAACATCTCAGTGCTCGGGTTAGTCGCCAAGATGCTGACTGAACTAGAATCTGCATAGTGGTCCTTATGAGATAATACATGCACTCAAATCGAAGTTCAGATACTGTTACGTGTGTTTCCATAAATATGTGCTGAAGAGAAACATGATGTCGTGAGTAGAGTTGTCCCACGACTACTCGTCGTGTGAGGATCGTCAATCATATGACTGTGATTGACACTTATACTCTGATTACTATTATATGTGTCTTAAAGTGAGATATTGGTGGTGCTACTTTGGCATGATTCGGCCTTCCTGACATTATATGGCAAGGAGTCAATACGAATCAAGGCGACACATAGACGAGGGGAACATTATCACTGCATTGCACTATGTTTATTCATTGGTTCCACTTGTCAGAAACATACGAGGTCATGTAAGATATGAATGTAAAATTAGTATGATAGACGTATTTGAGGGTTGTCTATGGGACTAGACATTCTCATGATCTATGATATGGTATATGACGGAGTCTGGGGCATACAAGAGCTAGAATGTGCATTATCCTTTTCTTTGTAGGTTGAGCCCTTCTGCGTTGACTCATGATGAGTTTGGTGCCCAGATCTCCTACAATGAAGGTACTCTTAGAGGTTGCACGACACGAATGCACAATATATTTAATGATGATTTGGTTCAAGATTGAGAAACTGCTAGAGCTATGCGCAGCCCCATGGTCGAGTGAGAGATGTTATAAATATTACACATAGCACCCTGGGAGCTGCACTATAGTTAACACAAACTCCAGGGATTATGCTGCAAATAACTAGAATTTCGTTAATAGAAAGAGACTGTTCAATATAAATAACATAGAGTGAATAATACACACATATAATCTCTTCTTCTCTCTCTCTCATACTCATCCAAAGGCGAGTCAGGATGTGGATCATCGCGTTCATCTAAGAGGCACATGGTTGGTGGGAGACGAGCGCGTGCACAATAGGCACAACAAGATCATGGGCATCGTGTGCGAACGATCAAGTAAAACCCTTGCTTCCGCTGATATTATGTTAAAAAATTGGAAAGGGGAGAAGGGTTAAAAATTTGAAGGGGAAAATATTCTAGACGGTGGTTAAGTAAAGCAGAAAAATGCCGGCGAAAATGGAGCGATGACCAAGAAGGCAAGTTGTATGTTATGCGATGGTCCACATGATTCTCAAAATTGTCCTATATAAGAGAAGCCTGATTCTTTGTTTCTACAGAGTCGACAAATGACAATTTTTGGACAAACGACAATTCTGTTATACCTCTTCTTGTCAAGATGATTGCTGAAGCGACACCGTTTCAGAAGAAACAAATGAGGGGGGAGATTGTTGAGTTGGAGGAGTAAACTGATGACCATAAGTTGACCTTGACGAGGTAGTCGAGTTCAAGATATGGCAGAAGTGTGTTATACCCTTTCTTAGAGGATGTTGGTGCATAGGGTTAGAACATTCGCTTGGTGTACCCTTACTAATTTTGGAAATGTTGTAATTTAGCTACTCGGTGGGCTATTTATGTTTCGGCAGTATCATTGGTATTCGTCGTAGAACTGTTGCTATGTGTGTTTCATTCATTGTTTGCATGGCCTTGGTTGAGTGCCTTCGTCAGATTTTGGCACAGTTGGTTGGTGAGTTTTGCAGTGTCTATGTTGTGCGCTTTGGCAGGCTTTGCTCGGTGCATTGGTTGGCTCAATTTATTATGGCTTTGGTTGAGTTCCTTGGAAAAATGTTGGAATTGCTCGCAATGTTTATTTTTGGTGAACTGGCTCATTGATTAAACCGATGATCTTCATAATTGATGGGCGTAGCTTAGTTTTTGACAACTTACAATGTTCAGTTTTGACTGCTGAATGCCCTTAAGTTTTCTATGATTTCCTGCTGAAACTGCTGTAAGTTGTTGCTGAATTTATTGCTTTTTGTGCGCTGTTGTGAACTGGTAATCTCTGCCTCGGTTGGTTGCTAACTTTTACTATTTCTTAACATTTTTTCAAAGGTTGTTCAATGAGCCCGATGGTTTACTTTGTTATTGAAATTCATGACTATGCGTAGTGTAGGATTTTATTTTATGGACTGTAAAGAAGTGGGACTAGTTAGTGGGGAAAACTCGATCACCGCCTTCTCTACGAATGGAAGTATCTACTCGCAACTACCGCGTCTATGTAAGTAAAATTCTGTAGCTTGCTGGGGCGGTCTGAGAGTTTAACGAACTTTGAGAGATTTGTTGGGTTTTTGTCTTGATTCTGCTGATTCGGAAATATTAAGAAATCATTGTTTTTGGAAACTAGTAGAAATATGGAATCTAGTAGTATTCCTAATTGGGGTTATTTCCTAATATTACTGCTATTAGGATTACTTGGACAGCAAGTAGGTGTGGCCTATTTATAGGTGGCTCTACAAGAAGTTCTAATTGAGGAGAGGAGTGGTGAGAGAGAATTGGTGAGAAATATTAATGAGCGGATGTGAGAGGTTGGGATTTCATCGATGTAGTCTACGAGGATGAGATTACCGTGTTGACGTGGTCCGCAGATTGAGCAGTCTCTCCCCTAAGATGTATTCCCTCATTGATATAGTGAAATTCTCCTCCTCCCGTGGAAGTAGGCGGTTTGGCCGAACCACGTTAAATTCTTGTGTGTTGTTTTTCTTCTCCTGAATTGCGTGTGTGTGGTGCGTGATCGCGTGGTGTTGTTTTTTCTTCTGTTGCGACGGGAATTCGGATCGAAGAATAATTCCAAAAAAGTGGTGTCAGAGCCAGATTCACGATTAGGGTGGAGCGCGCGAAGAACAAGGACGAAGAAAAAAAACAAGGAAAGAATTGAAGGAAAAAAATCAAACAAGAGGAAGGAAAAAACGGTGTTTTTTCTCTTCCGTTTGTGGATGTTGGCTACAACTCCAGTAGCTTTTAGCTTTTTTGAGAAGTTTGTTCTACTGGATCCACGTGATAAATCCAATGTGGATGTATGGGAAGGACCAAGAGGTTGTGGTGTTGACTGACTAGGGTTACTGGAGAAAGGAAGGACATGTGGGGAAGTTCTCATGTGAAACAATCAAGTGTGGTGCAACCTTAGTGCTCCATGTATTGATTCATGAGGTGGAATTAACTTGGTGCATGTGGGATGGTGACTGGGCAGAGGAGCGATTTGGTGGAGCCGATCCGTGGTGCGCCAGTGCCCCACATGTTTCCAAGACATGATCGAGTGGTCCAAATTGTTTGGGTGTTCTGAGTTGCCTGCAAGTCTGATTAGGCTAGAGCAGGAGGTGAACCCTAGGTTTTTGGATGTTCCAGATGCGATAGTGAGGTCAGATTATGCAAAAAATTGACTAAATTTGCAGGTTGCAGACAGGGCATCGTGCTGACGTGAATCCAACGGTCCAAACTTGTTCGGGTTGTTACGGCTTGCCTGTAGATAGGATTGGGTTGAGTCAGGAGTAAAAAGTTATGTTTTTTGATGTTTTGGATTCATCCGTATGGTTAGAATTATGAAATTATCAGTGGATTGAGAAGATATGCATCAATCGATATCGGTTGGCAAGATCGAAGACGACGCGATGCGATCAGGGTCAATCAAGTTCAATTCCAATCAGGTGGGGTCAATTAGAGGTGTTTTCCTAATTGAACGTTCGATTGGCAACCTATGCAGACTTGGGAGTGTGTTGACAGGTGGAGATGCTATTCAACATAGGCAAGAAGCATAGGCTTTGTGTGATTGTGAGCACGAGAGGTAACAGTTGCGGAGGAGTCTGGTCAGAGATGTGGGAAACTATTGCAAGAAAATTCACAAGAAGCTCCAGGGAAGAGATCGAGGTGGTCGACACAGTTTACAAGGCCATGGCACGAGGTGGCATACTGATATCTCTGTGTGTGGTTTGTGACGATAACTCTTGAGCAACTCGAGGCGAGGTAAGTCGCGACGGGTTCGCAAAGCGGTGGCTTTGCAAGACCTCTTGGTGAAGGCGTGTGATCGAACATGAGAAGCAACAGCGAAAGGAGAAGCACTCAAGGCTGGCGTGGAGAAACACGCGGTTGACATGTGAGGACGCTGAAGCATGGATATAGTGCAGGTTGTGCACAAGTTTCAGGTTGTTCGAGACGGTGCTCAAGTTACGAGAACGGTGATGAAGAAAGCTACTGGAGTAGTGAACGTGAAGGGAGTCTTTTTTTCACTTTACCTGGTTGGTGGTGATATCTCCAGTGATGAGCTAGCTGGTGGAGATATGGAGCCACACTACTTCCCAAAGTAGCATACTTTGGGACGCACTGTGTTGGAGGTGCGAGGCGGCGCCCTATGTGGGGGTGAAGAGCATCTCTGTGAAGATATGATGGAGGTCCATGCAGGTGGAGCATGGCGGATGCAGTGGAATCGACGTGAACGACAGAAAGCTCTGGGATGGCTAAGGAATTTGCCGGGTGGTTTCAAAATTCAAGCCAAGGTGGAGTTTGTTGAGTTTTTGTCTTGATTCTGCTAATTTGGAAATATTAGGAAATCATTGTTTTTGAAAAAAAGTAGAAATATGGAATCTACTAGTATTCCTAATTGGGGTGATAGCCTAATATTGGTGCTATCAGGATTACTTGGAGAGCAAGTCGGTGTTTCCTATTTATAGGCGACTCTACAAGAAGTTCTAATTGAGGAGAGGAGTGGTGAGAGATAATTGGTGAGCAAAATTAATTAGCGGATGTGAGAGGTTAGGGTTCCATAGATGTAGTCTATGAGGATGTGAGTACAACCTCGACGTGGTCCGCGGATTGAGCAGTCTCTCCCCTACGATGTATGCCCTCATTGATGTAGTGAAATTCTCCTCCTCCCGTGGATGTAGGCGGTTTGGCCGAACCACATTAAATTCTTGTGTGTTGTTTTTCTTCTCCTAAATTGTGTGTGTGTGGTGTGTGATCGCGTGGCGTTGTTTTTGCTTCCGTTGCGACGGGAATTCGGATTGACGAATAATTCCCAACAAGATTGAGACTCCTTTATTTGGATAAAAATGTGACGGTTTGACTAATCTCTGTGTTCACTTGTCATAACTTGATCCTGAATTACAAACTCGTTAGGGCGAGCGAGAGGACTTAACCAAGTGTGCGTTCTTGGCTTCGGTAAAGTGTCATTTTTAGATGAAATATCTTACCCCATACATCACATCCACACTACTAGTTGCAACTGAGTGAGTCCAACCTGCCTCTCATACCATTTGATCTGGATGAAAAACGACCGATGATTCTAAGATCAATCTCCATGGGATAAAATACTCAAGTCTTTTTGTTAAAAAATCAATTACTCTCAAACAGAAGAAGTCAGAAAATTACAGAGTGAGAAAGAAAGTGGGATACCATAATTTTTACAATAATTTAAATAGAAAAAAATTGAAAATGGGAAATACAGCATGTTGAATTTGTGTCTTGAGTGGAAGAAATCACCAAAGAGTAACAAATAAAGTCCATGAAGAAGTTAAGGATGACAAAGGATATTAGACTACAGCATGTTGAGAGAAAAGGAGGTCGAACGATCTCTGGCGCATGTCGCACCACCTGTGTCCAGGAGTAAATGAGGTCGCGCGACCTGTGTCTGGGCTTGGCATATCCTGGTTGTTTCCTTATTATTCTAGGGTGGTTTTGGGGTGATACGGAGCACTATAAAAGGACACTTCGGGTTGTTAGATCAGCATGCAATAGATTGTAAACGTTTCTATTGATAAATAAATGTATTTATTCGCCTTGGAGGTAGTTAGCCTGATTTCTGTGCTAGCGAACCACGTTAAATGATACTAAAAGGTATTGACTGGGCACACAAACGCACACGAATACTGGGTTTTTAACCCAACACACACACTTTAATTTTTCTTGTGCTAGATTGATTGCATAAATAATAAAATTATAATGTTTAAATAGAAAAATAACTAAC
This sequence comes from Linanthus parryae, assembly GCA_023055425.1. Classification (NCBI taxonomy): domain Eukaryota; kingdom Viridiplantae; phylum Streptophyta; class Magnoliopsida; order Ericales; family Polemoniaceae; genus Linanthus; species Linanthus parryae. The sequence continues at coordinate 4,018,205 of JALGPY010000004.1, read as the reverse complement.
CCTAACTAGATGATTTGATCAAACGGGCTCGGCCCGGTCTACTAACTAATTGAATAATAACATAATTAAACTAACAAAATAAATAAACTAACTAACTAACTAGTACGTAAATAAAAAATACTAAATAATGATAACGAATATACGGTCGACCCGTATTAACTAAGTGTCCCATTTGAAGCCTGTGGTTGTGGTCTTGATGGCTGGTGACTGAACATGGGAAGGACGCGCCAGCGAAAGTCCACGCCGGTCAAAAAGAGGACATCGAAGGGCGTCGTGGGTGTGGCCGGTGTCTAAAACATAGTGAGATCAACGAACGATGGTCGGGCGTGGCCGGAGCTGGCTGTTCCGTGGTCAGCCAGCTGGGGGCGGTCAGATCTGGTGATGGTGGTGCTAGAAGGGCCGTTGGCTTGTGGCTTGGAATTGACGAAGGCGACGACGAGTGGAAGCCCAGCTGTTGCATCTGCGGCGGTGATTCTTGTGGCAGAATTAGGATGTCCAGCTGCTGCTGGATCGTGGTTGGACCGGCAATATGTTGTAGCACAAAAATTGGTTTAGTGCCATCCAGCACCTTCGTTGTAGCAAGGTATGGTGCATGTTGGTGCTCCGGCTGCTGGTTTGATGAAAACACAGCGGGGGCTGCTTGCTGCTGTTGTCATGCAACGGCGGCGGCTGAGGTTGTTTATGGACTCTGGCGATGTCCTAGAGGCGACAAAATTATTCAGTGGAAATCAATCGGTATCTTCCCCCACTTTGAGATATTCTTCTCCCACTTGCTTTGAGGCATGCAAATGGTGGGATGTCAACGATGTCGAAAACGGCACAAGGGAAATCACCCATGTCCGCCATTAATTGAATGAAAGCACCAATTGATACTAAAAAGTATCGGCTGGTCACACAAACACACACCGTTAATTTTTCTTCTGCTTGATTGATTGCTAAAATAATGAAACTACAACGTTTAAATAAAAAAATAAGTAACCCTAACTAGACGATTTAACCTAACGAGATCGGCCTGGTCTACTAGCTAATTAAAAATAAAATAATTAAAATAATAAAATAAATAAACTAACTAACTAACAAGTACGTAAATAAATAATACTGAATAATGATAACGAAGATACGGTCGACCTTGTTATGATATGTATACTACATGCTATTTTCGCTATAATGTAATAGTTCATGGAGTTAGGTTATCATTTTTCATATTGTTGTATAACTTATATAGATGACCCCGGTAAAACCTTCTTTAGTGATGTATACATAATATTCTTCCTCGAGTCATATCATGATATCATAACCGAATCGATCTTAGGGTTCTTGTTTTTTTTTCTCCGTTCACTCTTCCGCTCTACATCGAAGTTGGTTGATTGAGTGTGTTTCTCGTTCAAGTACATACTCACGGACTGAAATCAATCGACCATATTTCGTTTATTTCTAAGTCTCACAACCACGTCCTGACGACTCGGAATCGGCTTTCGAGTCGGGTGTAGAAATTTTGCCGTAAAGGGAGGTTAGACGCGCCTCCACGCGCCGTCGCAACTTTCAGCTCATCCACTCGCGCAATCCACGCGCCCACGTCGACTTAGGGGTTCGTCGACTCATCCGGCTTCACGTCGGCTCCACATCTCGCTCAGCTTCCGTACAGCTTCATTTAGCCGCTGGCTTCGCGGTCGGCTCACCCTTTAGCTGTCGTCTTCTGCACGAGCCGCCGGCTCCGTCTCAGACTCGCGCCGTTCCAGTCGTTGTTCCGTTCCTGTACCAGTCAGCGGGATTTGACCGATTGTTTTGGCTTGTTTTTTCTTTGGATTTGAACCGGATCAGATCTATTCCCAAGGTTTTTCGACTCTCTGAATTCGTCTGCGGACTCCATTTTTCCAGACTCAGACTTCTTTCTACTGTTTTGGTATTTTTGTATAATTGGACATGGCCGTTTGCTGCACTTACTGCCTCAAGCAAGGACATGTGATTCCTAGCTGTCCCATTCACCGTTGTCTATATTGTGGGATTAAACATTCAGGTCACGATCTATCTGATTGTCATGAGCATCCCAAGTTGCAGGGAAAGTCTAGTGCCGCTATTGTTGCTCCATGTGATGATTCACCTGATCACACCACTAAGACTTCACAGTTTGAATATACGGTGCTTATACAGCGTCTTGTGGATATGATGCTCAAGAAAGAATCTCTTACTTCTCTCTCTGCCACCTCCAATGCGAAGTATTAGTTCTTTGACTCTGTGTGTTGTAACCATATGACGTCTAATTATATAGTTTTTAGTTCGTAGAAAGATACTCCTAGGATTTCCACCATTCATACAGCTGATGGTACAGGTATGCGGACTACTCACAAGGGACATGTTTCCCATGATAACTTGTCACTTCCGGATAATCTCTTAGTTCCTGATCTCACTTTGAATATGGTATCTGTTGGTTAAATATGTGAACTTGGAATTGATGTGATATTTTCTTCCAGTGTTTGTCGTGTGCAAGATCCTGAGACGGGGAAGATTCTTGGAATTGGTCGGAAAAATGGACGGTTATATGAGCTCTCTAGTCTGAAGCTTTTATTTTCCTATGTGCTGCAGTCTGCTGCTTCTGTAAAATAACAGGTATCACTTCATTTGGTGTTTTACGCAAAATTGTTTCTAGTGGAAACCTTGGTTCAGTTGAAAGCGAGCATTTTGATTGTCTTCCATGCCAGTTAGCAAAACAACCAGCGTTGCCCTTCACTAAGAGTCAATCAGTCTCTTCATCTTGTTTTGATGTAGTTCACTCTGATGTTTGGTGGCCTTACCCACATGCAACTATGGGCGGTTCTCGATACTTCTTTAGCTTTATTGACAATTTTACCCGGTATACTTTGAAATATCTCATGAAGAACCGTTCTGAGCTACCACATATTTATTATGTGTTTGTTTCCTTGGTGAAAACCCAATTTTCCTGCCCCGTCAAATTCTTTCGGTCCAACAATGCAGGAGAATACACAAACGCTCAGCTTCTTGCGAGTATTCGTAGTCAAGGGACTTTTCCACAACGCTCGTGCCCTGGTACTATAAAACAAAATGGTCGTGCGGAACGAAAGTATCGCCACATATTTTATTCCGTACGTGCCTTGCTCATATCTTCCTCTTGTCCAGAACGTTTCTGGGGAAGAGCTGCTCTCACTGATGTTAACACCATAAACCGTGTTCCAACTCCATCTATACAGAACATGACACCGTATGAGAAGCTTTATCTTTGTGTGTTTGGATGTGTGTGTCTTGTTCTCCTACATCCTCATGAACACAATAAGCTGGAACCTCGTTCTCGCACATGTTGCTTTCTTGGCTATGGCATTGAGCACAAAGGGTATGCTGGGATCCAGTATCCAAACACCTTTTCATCTATCGAGATGTGGTCTTTCGAGAAGAAAAGATAATCTCTAGCATCTCATCGTTTCATTCATCGACCTTGGTGGATAAACTTTCCTTCTTCGATCCGAATTATGATCTCTTTTCTGTTGATTCATTTGAGGACTTTCAAGGCATACCTGCAATACCAGAACTAGTTTCAAAGACTTTCTTTCCTGGTGGATCCATTACCACCCTCGTTGAGGACGCCATTGATCCTGAGCCTCCAGCTCAACACTATGATTATTTTGTTGATGATTTTGAGGAGGAAGATGTGCCTCCGGTTTATGTGCCCCCAGTTGAACCTCTACAATGAGCCTATTGACCATGGAGATAACACTACTGAACTTCGTCGCTCCACCAGAAAGAAGACCAGACCTGCTCGCTTTCATGACTTTGTAATGAGTACATTCACCAAACATACAGAACCACAGTCATATCGAGGGGCGAGGGCTGACTCCCGTTGGTTAAAAGCGATGGAAGAAGAGTCAGCTGATTTGGCAAAGACTAAGACTTGGGATCTTGTTCGATTACCTCCTGGTAAAACCTTGGTGGGGTGCAAACGGATATATAAGGTTAAGGCTCGGTCGGATGGCTCTATGGAAAGATATAAAGCTCGGTTGGTAGCAAGAGGTTTCACACAGGAATATGGAATTGACTATGAGGAGACCTTTGATCAAGTTGCTCGACTCACAACTGTTCGCACTTTGATAGCAGTGGCTGCTTAGATACGTTGGTCTTTGTTCCAGATGGATGTTCAGAATGCATTTCTTAATGGCAATTTTACAGAGGAGGTGTATATGCAACATCCACCCGGTCTCAGGGTTTTTGGCACACACGTATGTCGCTTGCATCGCGCTTTATATGGCCTAAAACAAGCTCCTAGGGCATGGTTTGATAACTCCGTTCCACAGTTCTCAAGCTTGGTTTATCTTCTTGTGCATATGATTCAGCTCCGTTCATTCGTCATACAAAGTAGGGTATTATCCTTCTGTAGATCTATGTAGATGATATGATAATTACTGGAGATGATCAGGTCGGTATTTCTAAGCTGAAAGAGTCCTTGAATCAGAACTTTGAGATGAAAGACTTGGGTACTCTCAGTTATTTCTTGGGTTTTGAGGTCACTTTCTGATGCTGGTGGATACTCTCTCTCACGGGCTAAGTATGCTTCTGATATTATTCCTCGTGCAGAAATGACCGATCAAAAGGTCTTCTCCACTCCACTTGAGCCCAACCAGAAGCTTATTCCCTGATAAGGTGAACCGCTAATCTGATCCCACTCGATATCAAAAAATTGTTGGTAGTCTGGTTTATCTCACAATCACTCCTCCCAACATAGCTTATGCAGTTCATCAGGTTAGCCAGTTCTTGACTGCTCCTCTCTCTACACATTATGCTTTTGTTCTTTGGTTTTTACGGTATGTGAAAGGTACAATATTTCGTGGAGTCCATTTTTCTGTTCAGTCTGCACCCGTATTACATGGGTTCTCAGATGCAGACTGTGCTGGTGATCCGACTGATCGACGTTCTACCACTGGATAATGTTTCTTCTTGGTCGATTCACTTATCTCTTGGTGCAGCAAGAAGCAAACTGTTGTTGCTTGGTCCAGCACCGAAGCTGAATATCGTGCATTGGCGGATGCTACACAGGAGTTGTTTGGCTTCGATGATTACAAGCTGATATGGTAATGCCTTAGTCTTCTGCAACTACGATATGTTGTGACAGCCACGGTGCCATTCAGATTGCTCACAATGATGTGTTTCATGCGAGGACGAAGCACATTGAGATAGACTGTCACTTCACTCGCTATCATCTTTGTGCTGGCATAGTTCATCTGAAGAATGTAAGTTCGGCAGATCAAACAGCAGACATTCATATTAAGTCTCATCCGCCTGGGAATTTTCGCCACTAGGTCTCCAAACTTCCGCTTATCACGACAGCTTCAATTTGAGGGGGGCTGTCTGGATATGTATACTACAGGGCTATTTCCGCTATTATGTAATAGTTCATGGAGTTAGGTTATCATTTTTCATATTGTTGTATAACATATATAGATGACCCTTGAACAACCTTCTTTAGTGATGAATACATATTATTCTTCCTCAAATCATATCAAGCCAATATCATTAAACTTGTGTGTTTTTTCGTTTTTGTTCATTGTCATGAGGTAGGAGCGCTATAACACAGCAAAACCTCAGTAAACGAATGTTCGACAAACGAATCATCTCGCCTAAACAAATAATTTTCTCCCGATGTGACTTCGCAAAGTGGGTTAAATGAATGGTCGATAAACGAATAAACTCGTCAAATGAATAATTTTCTTCGTTCGCAAGAGTATTTTTAATTCTGAGCCTTTACTGTATTTACATTGTTAAGCTTGTATCCTATAGGTATAATGATGGATTCTAAGAATTCGCATTATCTCATTTGGAATTCTGCAGTTGTCTTAGCCGTTTCTTGGGAACTGTTGTACTAACTTTATTGTATAGCACACTTTTACTACGTATACCAAAAGTCCTACTTGAAGAAAACCCGAGATGGGGAATTTTTCTAAACAATTTTGTATAATTTTCCTCGATCTCCCACAAATCAAATTAAAGGTGCCTGACGTGCACTCCACAAACCACTAACCAAGCCGACGGACATCAAAGTCCATGCATACTAGGAATAATGGTCCGAAAAGACTTTGGTCCTAATTAGGGAACTGGCAAGTCTTTCCACCAACGGGTCCCCTCTACACTAATACACATAATATATCTCCAAACTATAAAATATGTCCAAACTATATATGTTGTTTTTGCTTTCATTGTACACTTTCTTTAAATGACTTTACAGCTAGCTATTTTATATATCTCGATGTCCTTGGCATGCGAGAGAAATAAAATAATTTGGAAACAAACAAGTCAACTCGCTTAAACAAACAACTGATTATTTAAGCTCTTGATTACATAGTGTGAGTTGTTGTGGTCATCTAAAATATTGTGAGCTTATAAAATAAAAATAAAAAGGATTTTGTCGTTCGAGAGACATGCTGGAAAAGATGTTACTATCATATGACTTTCATTGACAAAGGGGAATGAAAATGGCATGACGTACATCCTATCTACTGTGGCCCATTATCTCCTTAAACAATATTATGAATTTTCTAGAGACTAAACAATACTCTCTCCGTAAAGGTTGAATGAATCGATATATTTTCAACGACCCTTGGTCCATATTTATACAAGAGGAGTGATTTACATAAAAAGTATAATCAACTAAATTTAAAAAGAAAATAATCACGACATAATAACCGGTTCCTTAAATCATGGGAGAATCAATACAAATTAGGGAAGAGATAATGGGAGATTATCTTATCCTTTAACAAGCCCCGGTAAGATGGAGGATCCGTCAGAGACTCCAATCTTAGATCGCAGATGAAGAAAAATGTTTGCGCCCAAGTTGTTTGGTAGTGTATCTGCTAGTTGTTGTTGATGGGGAACATGTAGCACATGAAGTTTGGCAGGCGACGAAGAAGGAGTCCAGCTCCACATGCTTCATGCGAGAATGGAAGACTAGATTCTTGCAGACATATGTGGCGCTGAGATTGTCGCACATCAAGGTAGGCGGACTAGTGAGAGGAATGTCAATTTCATGAAGCAGGTGTTCAACCCATAGTAGTTCAGCAGTGGCATTTGCAAGTGCACAGTATTCAGGTTGCACGGACGAACGAGAGACAGACTTTTGATGTAGGGACTTCCAGGATATGATATTGGATCCCAAGTAGAGAACATATGCAATTGTGGAGCGCGCCATGGTGGAGTGACCACCCCAGTCAGCGTCGGAGAAGGCAGAGAGCTCCATTCACGCCCCCGAACGCCGATAGAGGCCATGACATACGGTGCCTTTGAGATAACTAAGTACTCGCTTGGCTGCCAACCAGTGCGAAGGTAGTGGGCCATGAAGGAACTGCGAGAGCCGATTCACCACAAAGGAGATGTCAGGCCGCGTGAGACTCAGATATTGCATGAGACCCAAGAGACGTCTGTAGTCAGAGATGTCGACTGCCTATGTTGGTTCTGCGGGTGGTAGTGCTTCAGTTGAGCGCATAGGGGTGGAGACTGGTTTGGCATCTTCCATGCAATTTTTTCCCAAAATATCAGAGATATATTGATCTTGGGATAGTAAAAGACCACCTTGAGCCGGGATGACTTCCATTCCAAGAAAATAACTAAGCGAGCCCAAATCTTTGAGAGAGAACCGGGAAGCAAGCTTGGATACGAAGTGTGCTAGAGCTTATGTGGAGTTGCTTGTGAGCATAAGGTCATCGCTTAACTACGTTGGCAGTGGATCTACCAAATAATTTCTCAAAACTTAGATTATACAGAGAGTTAGAGATACCTGTGATGCCCGGACCTACAGGGGAACCGTGTCTGCGAAGCTGCAACAAGAAGGGCCTTGTGGACTGTTGGTAGTTTCCCGCTGATGAATCTCCCATGGGAAATCCCCAAGCTACATCATGCTACACTTTAGCTCCCCTAAGGTCGTGTGTGCCACGCAAAACGGGACAGATTGCTCCGTGTTGCAAGTAATATGCACGAAATATCACCAACCCCCTCACGAGTCCCCATGTGGGTCAAATGTGTCATGGCACACTGGGGTAGACTTTTTGCTGAACATCACATGTAAACAATAGATAACTCATCAGTCCCTCTCTCACACCTCTCAAAATTGTCTGGAGAACTAAACATAAATAAAACAATAAAATCCTACTCTACCTTGGGTTGCCTCCCGAAAAGCGCTTGTGATTTATGGTCGACGGCCCGACCCGGTTACCTCACTGAAATGGACACAAGATGCATATTTATCCCCCCCTCTTCTTCTTCTTCCATCGTATCTTTTCCAGAACTTTCTTCTGAAGTGCAGCCCTGTGCTGTGACAATGGTGGAATGTTGTGGAAGCTAACTACTTTGATTTCAAATATTTGAAATATATTCCAAGTCTTTGAAAGAAGAAAGAAAAGGCTAGAATCAGGGTTTTGGATCTTCATCTCCCTTAGGCTCTGCAGCTTCCTCCTTATCACTTTCTTCTTCATCCTTCTCAATATATTGTTGTTCTTGCTCTTGAGCACCTTCATCATCAGGCGTGTGAACACCCACAGCATCTTCATCTCATTCAAACAGTACTTCTGAAGTGACAATTGCTTGAATTTTAGCTTTGTTTTTCTTCTGTTTCAGTTCTTTGAGAGGTATGTCAGAGTCCACACTTTCTTCTTCTTGTTCCCCATCTCCAGTAACCTTTTCACCTACTTCTATATCTCCAGAAACCTCCTTTCCAACACCTTTATCTCTAGCATCATCCTCAATACTATGTTCATCAAACAAATTAGCTCTAGAACGTGCCTTCTTTGATCCTTCTGGAACATGTGAGACTTTTTCTTCCACATGAATCAAGTTGATACTTCTGAAGACTCTCTCAAGCATATACTTAATTTTTTTTGAACTCAGTACCCAACTCATGTTGACCATGTTTCATATCATCAAACTCATTCTCAATGTAGTCTAACCTTCGAAGAACTATATATTGGTCATGAGATTAAGAGGGTGGGGTTGATGGAGAGGTTAGAGATTTAGGTTGGGGGAACTTCTTACCCTGCAGCTCTTCTACAGCAAAATCTGAATAGAGCTTCCATGCTCGTCCACAGGTTCTTACAATTCCAATCCTTTAAAAAGCTTTTTCATCAAGCATTCCAAAACAAGTTGCGATTGTCTCTTCCTCATCAAAAGGAACTTCAAGGTGTTGAAATAAGAGTGTGAGGAGGTTGGCATAGGGTAGATGATGTTTCCTTTGTTTGGTACATGAGTAAAGCATGGGCTCCATCACAATGCTTGGCAAATCAATCTCATAACCATGCATAACCAAATACATCAAATACAGTACCCTATCAGAAAACAAATCTTTAGAATTATCCTTAGGTACTACACACCTAATTAAGATAGTAAACATAATTTTGGATTCAAAAGTTAACACTGAGTGAGTTAATTGTTTTGAGGAAATAGCAACATTAGGCGTAAAGAATTCGTCTTTAGCAAATTTCAAAGCATCAGTCTTATTAGGATGATTTTTTGAATTGTAACTCTTCGGAAACCTAAGACATTGGCAAACTCAGAATGATCATGTTCCATGGTAACACCAACAACCTTTGAGGATATGGTCAAGGCTAAGGTTTTCTCTTGTTTCATATTCAAATAGAACAGTCTGGTAAGCCTAGGGTATGCAACTCCTGATGGATTTTGAATTCTCCAAATAGAACTTTGTCTCAGTCTCTTTATGCATTCCTGATTCATACTTTTCAGCATGCAATTACTGATCAAGCTACAGTATGCAATAGGATCAGAAGCAAAACCATCTAACCAGATTCCTCTTGTAGAGTGACTGATAAACGACTTACTAGAAAGAGTTTTCTTACCAGTAGGAGATTTCTTTTCTGAGTAGAACTGTAGCTCCTTACCAGTGTCCTTTTCTGTTTCTTGAATCTCCAATCCAGAAACCTTGTCTTTTCCTTTGTCTTTTTTCTGAAGCTTCTACTTCACCTTCTCAGGGCTTCCAATCTTAATCCCTTTCTATTTCTTATAACCACATGTTGGATCTGACTTATTCTACCTTCTCGAAGTAGTAGTTTGTTCTTCCTTGCCCTTCTTGCTCTTCTTCTTTGGAGTAGATTGGAGGGTCTTGGTGGACTAGGAGTTCTGGAACTATATCCATCACTGATGGTCTGAATATCATCTTCTGTAGCTTTTCTCTTCTCACCTGTGCTTTCCTTTGTCCTGCAGCCATCTTGATTCTTTCAGAGGCTCTGATTTTGTTCATTAGGGGTTTGGATTCTAATAAGAGAGAGGCAAGAGTAAATAATACGTGGAGAAGAGAGAAGATAAATATTGAAGAGTTTGAGTTTGTAAAGGAAACTGAATATTCTGAGATATTTGAGGAAGGAAAGATTGTGTGAAGTTCAAAATTTATGTGTGATGTGTGGAAAGAAATATTATACTTCTATTTGAAAAAGATTTTGATTTAAAAAGGTGAAAACAATGTCCGGTAATTATCTACATAAATAACACCCAGCATTGAAGATCCATTCATTTACTATGTAGTACAGATATTAATTTTCAAAGCTTTGGAAAGAATTTCAAGGCCTTGAAACACTGTGATACTGCTGATACAAATTTTGAAGACTTTGAAAGGCTTTAAAAAAAATTTCAAAACTATAAATTACACGTTACTTACCTATACCCCCCACCCCCCAAACCAAAGCTTCCTTGCTTAACATGCCCAGTTCCAATGTTAGGGTTGTAAATTTTTCTCTTGCAATGGTTTATTGAATATGTCTGCAAATTGCATGTTTGTAGGCGCAAATATATAGGAGAGCTTTCCTCTGATACATCAACTTTTTCTACATGATCTCTGATGAAATGGTGCCTGACATCAATGTGCTTAGTCCTTGAGTGCTGAACTGGATTCTCTGTATTATAGATAGCACTAGTGTTGTCACATTTGATTGGGAAATCTCTGAATTTGTCTTACTCTATTCAACCCCCCTTCTAAAGTATTCGATCATGTATTGACATACCTGCATTCAGTCTTTAGATTTGGGTGTCTTCTCGTAAAGGAGAAGGACGCCATGTCTCATCCTCGTTCGGGAGAATGATACTTGAGGAATCTTCGAGTGAATCGTTAAAGTTAATTCACGTCTGTTTCACCAAATTTTTACAAAGGAAGATGATAGATGGATCCTAGAGTGTACCTGCAATAGATTAGAACATCTAATGAAACACAAAGATAAAGAGAGTAAGATATGTAGAAAGCAAGGGTAAGATAAAGTCAAGTATATTATCTGAAAGAAAGAATGAAGACAAGAAGGGTGATGGCCGAAAAGATCCGAACCTCTATCAGAGGAAAGCTCTCCTATATATACTAGTCTTACGAAAACTGTTATGAGAAGTTATATAACCGCACAAGATGGTTACATAAATGCCTCGCACATGTGTACCATCGATCATATATATAGGCATGTGTTTGCAAATATCTCAGATAACTGACGAGGGTCGCAAAAGAGTATAAACATAGCTCGCACGAGACGGGCCTTACTCTAGCCTCCAAGATACTTAATCCCTTAGCTCTCGTAGTGCGAGGGGAACCCTGTCTCACAGCCCCCATAATGTTATCCAAAGACACAGGTAATAACTATATTCTACTCATGGAGTACCAATAGAATTTACCTTTGGATACCAGGTGGATAAAAATGTTTATAGATATATTACACTATCTACAACAACGAACTGGAGTCAACCTCCCTTATCTTACGTACTAATTGGCGTAGGCCTCCCGAGAATTCAAAGAAGGATTAGAGAGTTGATTGAACAACACAATAAAATCAAATATGAGTCTCCTCCTCTTGATGGAGGACACGCCTTCCGTCGGAGTGCCATTTAAATATTGAAGCATCCTCTCTCGAGCACAAACTCTCGGTCTACCTGACGCGATCTGCTAGTCTCCTTCCTTGAGAACTACATCAAGCCCTAGCTAAGAGGGGTGCCTCGACCTTTCACATGCCTTTTCCGCGTCAATCGAAAAATCGTCTTCCTCTTCCACAACGCCCTTTTAAAATACATAGAATAACTATATAAGGGCCAATAGATAAATCGAGGACGTAAATCCAAAGTCATAAATTGCAATTGACTATGAGCGACGCCAAGGATTGTCCTGTTGTGGTTGGCCTCACCTCGAGAAAGTCCCTCACTGCTTTACCTGTTTGTACAGTTTTTGTTGGAGCTCATACTTCAACTGCTTCAGCGAGTATCCTGAGAAACTTTGAATTCCTCAAATTTACTTTCAATCTTTTCCTGGACTGATCTCTTCTGAGGTTTCACAGATTCTCTCAACTCCTCGAACCTACAATCTATTGTTGGCTCAACCGTCCTCGTCTACTCCATAAATATTCGCCTCGCCAGACACCTCAAGAATTTCAGAGCTGGCTGTGTTTCAGCGGTCGTCTCGAGACCCTGGGTGTAGGCGGGACGAGGAATATGAGGAATTAAGGATCACGGTGCATAACCAAGAGGAGATCGCGGTGCAGGAGTGCCTCAACCTACAGTTACATTTGTTCGGATATCTGTTTCCACCTTTTGTGTCATACCTGCTTCTACCTCGTGTAACATCCCAAAATTTCCACAAAGGAAACATGATTGCATCGCTCCATACCCAATTGAAATACATAATATATGGAGTATTTATAAAGTGTTGCAACTGTAAAGTGAAACAATCATCCAAAGTAAATATTTAAGATTTACAAGTCTATGGCCACAAACATTGCCTCAAAACACAACTACCACAAGTATCATTCATTAATAGCGATTCGTTCATTCATATAATGTTTTTACAAATAAAATCATTACTCTTTTCCACGCTCCCCAACCTTAGCTTCAATCGCCTTAACCCTTGATGGGTAGAAGGAACACTGACACCACAATTTGAAAGAATCAGCAAAAATACTAACTAAGAATTATCGAAGCACTTTAAACAACAAGAATATAGACTTGACTCATTTAGAAAACTCATTTAATCATAGAGACTTTGTAACGAAAATCTTTGTCACATAAGACATTTATTTCCTTTCCAATCCTTCTGTCATAGTAATATTTCAAATATTTCCCTTGCATAAAAGGATAATCCAAAATTTTATTCCATGTCTCATAAAAGATATTAATATTTCCACATCAAAACCACACCCAATTCCATTTAACAATTTCCAATAATCAATTCCAAAAGTTAATTAAGAGATTTCATGCGTACGAAATAGAACCAATAAATATTTCAATTTGATAATATTCGTGATCATAAATCCATCACCATGCGTACGAAATTGATTTAGCTAATTGGTCCAAGAAAGTGGCAGACATGAGGCCAGTGGACTTCACTGGAAAAGAAGATCCCGTAGACTGGGAATGGACAAGGTTCTAAGAGACAATAGAATGTCCTCAAGATCAAAAGGTCCAACTGCGCAGTATTTTTTCTAAAAGTGAAGCAAACCTCTGGAGGAGGAACTTACGAGAAACTATGTTCGCAAGGCCCAACTTAAACTAGGAAGCACTTCAGGTTACTCTCAGATCTCGCATTTACCCTGGCTAGGTAAGAGCGAGGAAGTATCATAAGTTCATGAACTCAAAAGCTAGACAGCAGCTAGGTGGCAAGTATTTCAAAAGTTTGTAGTATTTGAGTGATCAACATGTAAACCAAGGAGGCAACCACCAGTGACCACTTTGGCATAACTATCACGGGAATCATCAGCAATATGGAAATTTGAAACTCGAGGATCAACTGAGAACGAATTCACACATTTATTTGATATGGTAAATTGAGTTTTGGGGACGTCACTCTCTAAGGAGGAGAGGATGTGACCCTTCGTTTAGTACGTTCCATGCTCAGTTCCATTACGACGTTCTTAACGCAGACCATTAGTAACTAAATGAGTCTATGACCGCTTCAATAGATAGACATATTTACAAATTTTCTTTATACTAAGTGTATTGCACTGCGTGCATCCGATAGTGGTGACATGCTATTACTTGGTGTGTGAGATTACTTGCTTGTTATGTGATTTTAATTAATCGTTATTTATTGCTTGTTAAATGATTTTAGCATAGTGATTATATGTCTGATTTTAGCTTCGAGGACGAAGCTCTGTTTAAGGAGGGAATGATGTAATACCCCGTCTAATTACTAAGGGTAAAATAGTCATTTGGGAAGTTACATAAGAATTTAATTGTGGGAAGTAAGGTTGGATATATTATTGCGTTTTTATAGTTAAGAAATTCGTGTGAGATTTGAGAAAACGTTAGATTAGTATTCGTAAATTAATACATGAGTATTTCTTTATATTTAGTTGTTAGCGCGTGAGCAGCCACCGGGAGACTTGATAGACATGCCAATCACCCTACCTCTTGTTGTGCCCAACCACACCCTAGAACTCCACATGAATTCATCTTCCACAAGTCTTGTTTCCTCAGGAGATATCATCACCGCCTCAAAACTCCACCGTCACCATTGTCACTACCCTACTTATGGGAGATCAACCTCTCCAAGTAATCAGCCCTTTATAAGTCTCCTTCTCCCTCCCCTTGCATACCACAGCCTCCATCACCATCACCACCACCCTCTTCATCGTATCCACCACCACCACCAAACAACACTCGGAAAGAAAACCCACTACCACCTCCATCTCTCTCACTGCCTTATTCTCTTTATCTCCCTCACTTTCTTTTCTATTTGACATCTGGAGACCTCAGCAAAAGCTTTAGCAGCGGAAAAGTAACCACGTGCAGCTGTCGTCGTGCCTGTTTTGTCGAAAAAAATTAAGTCACCACCGAGATGTCTCTGCTCTCTGTCCCTCAGTCTGGGTTCCTTTCTCTTCCTATCAGCTCTGCACTAGTAGAATACCAGTAGAAGTAGCAGGAAGCAAAGATAGCAGGTCGCCACCAAAGACCATAGCCGCCAACGGCAAAACTCCATGGAAAATGGCCAAGCTCAACAGCACCACCCATGCCATCACGTTGCTTCCAGTAGACTCCTAACAGACCGACTAAGTCATTAAAAGGATCATACATGGCTAATGAAGCCATTAAAGCCTGCGATGAAGGTCACCTCCGGCCACTCCGATCTGAGAGAAGACCCAACTTGTATCTCTACTGTTTTTTGCCATTCTTGGCCTAGGTATGCTCTTGATAACGCCTTAATAGGGGTTATCTTTTAGCCTGATTTGAAGTTCCATTGTTTTGGAAAACTTTGTTTTACCCAGAATTCACCCTCGGAAAGCCTCGGTTTCAGGAACGAGATGTTTATTTTCTCTTCGTAAATTTCTGCTTATTTCACGCATTTCGAGATCTGATCATGGGTTTTTGTTCGTGTTGTCTACGCAGGGACATGACTTGTGCAGGAGCCGGGAATGAAGCAGGATTGCAGGAAGCTGAAAACGCCAAAGCCGAGAATGACCAGGATGCGCTCGGTTGACAATATCTTGAGCTTGACTTGGAGTTTTGAAGTGAAACCAGGGTAAAAAGAACGAAGACGTCAAGGGCTTTCCGAAAATAGGTTATAATGCTGAAACGGAGTCGGGCCGAAAACCGACTCCCATCATGTGGGGGTCTCGGACAGGCTACGGCCAAGTAAGAAGTCTCAATTCACGGTGTCCAGAAGCGGGGAGCAACTATTTCATGTTCGTGATGATTTCCGGGGCAGTTCTGACCCTGGGGTATTTTGGTCATTTGGCACCGGGACCGGGTTTTCGGAAGTCAAGTTGCGATTTTGGCGCCCAGATTCAGTCACCAGTCTTGCTAGGACCAGAGGCAGGGATGCAGGAGGCTGGGGTAGCAGCTACGCAGCAGCCACGCAGCAGCCACACAAACAGCTTTCGAGGCGGTTTCGTCCAGTGGCAGTTTTGTAAATACAGGCAGTTTCCAGAAACGTCTCCAGCACTATATAAAGACTTGTTCAGGACTCGTTTTAAAGACAACACATCCAAGGAAGAAGTTTGGGAGCATTCACGGAGAGCACGGAAGCACGAATCCACATTCGAAGACCTAGTTTGCTTTTACTCTCTCTTAATTTCAGAAACTTTGTTATTTCGTTATGTCGTTTAGTAGCTAAACCTTTTACCTAGGTTCTCCGTGAACCTAGGTGAACCTAGAGTTTCGTTTTCAGATATTGTTCTGCGTTTTGATTATGGATGCATGATTGCACTATCTTAATTCAGCAGTATTAAGTTATTCTGTCTTTGATAATTATTGTTTATGCATGATCGGAGTCGCGAACCATAATTGCCACAGACCCGAGCCTGTAGGTGAAACTTCATGTTAGGGTTAGGAAGAAAAGACAGGATTTAGTACCTTACCCTGATAGACCGACCAGAGAAAGGGAGACAGGGCTAGCTAAGACGTTGAGACCAACTGTTAGAGAATCTGACCCGGGCCATCAGGACAGGTTAAAAACCGTAGCAGCCTTAGAACGAGACTGCAGACTTAGGAAGCTTAACAGGAATTTGATAGTCTGCAGGATCGTGATAGCGTGCAGGATCTGAAAGTTTACTGCGCAACCGGTATGTGGCACGGGTAATTAAACTGTTGTGTGTTTACATATCAAAAAAAGAACGAAAATCTGTAGAGACCCTAGGGGATCCCGGGAACTAGTATTCAAACCCTAGATTTTACAACCTTCGATATTTTCATAAAAACGTCACAAAAAAATATTTACATTTTAGTTGTTTATTTTCAGTACGTAGTAGCCACACTCTCTAATCACTCCTCCTTTTACGCTCTGCAATTTAATTCTGATCACTCAAAAAACTCAAAACAGTCCTCGTGGTAACGATCACCTGAGTTGAAATACACCCGGTATTACTCGATTTGTATACTTGCGAATAGCACGTTAGTTTGCGCATCAAGTTTTAGGCACCATTCCGGGGACTTTCTAGGGTTAATTTAGTTATCAGAATTAGTTTTCAGAGTTTCTTATTTTTCAATTTCGTTATTTTTCTTTTATCTCACTGCTTTTTGGATCTGCATTTTTCAGGACTGTTTAGTTGATGCACAGATTGCCTCGTGATTTGGTGCCACCACTCGACAATCCTGAAAAGCTTTACACCAAGCAGAATCGCAGAAACCGAGAGAGAAGAATGGCTCACAACCAAGGAGACCGCCCTCAGAATCCAGCAACCGGCCAAGAGGAACCAGAGACACGTACCCTAGCCCAGATGGCCGGGTACATCGAAGAGATCATCACAACAGGATTTGCCGACCGGAACAACCAGAGGACATATAACTGGTCTGGGAAGGCATTGGTGGAGAATTTCGAAGTCCCCACGGGAGGGCATGAACGAGCTATTGTGGTGCCCGAGATCACCGCAGAACACTTTGACATAAAACCCTCCACCATCTAGACTGTTCAGACCCTCTGCCCGTTTTATGGCAAAGTCGAGGAAGACCTGAACGACTTTATCGAGAAGTTCGAGGACTAATGCAACAAATTTCGGTATGAGAGAGTCGACGCAGAGGCACTCATGCTAATTCTCTTTCCATACTGCCTATACGGAGTGGCCAAATACTGTCTCGAATCCCGACCACCCAGATCTATCACTACATGGGAAGGGTGTGTCACGGATTTTCTTGCCATACGGGTCATTCAGCTACAAAGCGAGATTCTGTCATTCAAGCAGAAGATGGGGGAGACGGTGGTAAACGAATGGGACAGATTTATGAGATTGGTGAAGAGATGCCTAAACCACGGTTTTGGAGACACGAAGATCTTGTAGGTATTCTACCATGCCCTAGACACGGAGAGTGCAGACAGGATTGACAAAGAAGCCGCAGGAAACTTCCTGTACCATGTGGACAAAGACGTTGCCTATGAGCTGATGAAGTAGTTAGCCTAGTAAGACACTCGACTGTTTGGCGATCGCAGGCTTAAGGCCCGAGCCGATCCAGCAGAAGAGTACTTGATAGATAATCTGGCCAAGAACGTGCAAGACTTGGTTAAAAAAGTCTACTCGGACAAGAAGGTTGTTGCAGCAGTAGGAGAACCAGATTTGGACATGGCCATTGAGGAGCTCAGAACGGAAGATACCAATTATGTACAGCAGCAGTGGGACCCGAGCCGGTACAGACCAGGTACGGGAGATCTTCCTGGGTTATGGTACAAAAACCCGAATTCTGCAATTTATGCACCACGATTCTAGCACAGGCCACCTTCCCAGCAAGCCGGTCCGACACCGCAGGTTCAGAAAGGACCCTCTGCACAGCAGTACGATGCTCAGATGAAGAAAATCAAGTCCATGTTTCAGACCATGGGACCGAGTTTGCACATATGGACGCCCTGACAGCCGACGTGCAGACGACCAAAACGTCACTACGCGCTTTAGAGGTACAAGTAGGGCAGTTAGCACAGCAACTAACGGAGAGACAGCCAGGAAACTTTCCCTCGAATACAGTAAAAAATCAACGTTCTTAGATCAATGCCATCACCACTTGGAGTGGATTAGCACTGCAGGATCCGCAGTTTCCTAGCCACGCACGTGCAGAAAAATTGAAATAAGTTGAAAGCGAAGTATTTGGCAAGGAAAATAGCTCAGCCGACCGCCCCCAGTCGAAGGGCTCGGTTGAGCAGGATGCAGTGCAGAACGAGAAGGATGCAGAAAAGGTACCTGTCTCAAAGGAGGTGCCGTACCCTTTGAAGACACGAAAGAGAGATGATAGAAAAGACTACGCAAGATCTCTCGAGATGTTCAAGCAGCTATAGATCAACATACCCTTTGCTGAGGCTTTGGCGAAGATGCAAACTTACGCCAATTACTCAAGCACATTCTATATGGGAGGAGGCGAATGAGCGATTTCGAGACCATAAACTTGACGGCAGAAGTGAGCAACTGTGTGAAAAATGGGCTACCGAAGAAGAGGAAGGATCCTGGCAGTTTTGTTATTCCGGTCACCCTAGGTAATGCTTACACGGGAAAGGTTCTGTGTGACCTAGGGGCAAGTATCAATCTGATGTCGTTAATGATTTTCAAGAGTTTGAAAGTCGGTGAACCCCGGCCCACTAGAATTATGCTGCAGATGGCAGACAGGTCCGTTAAGCCAGTATACGGAGTTATCGAGGATATTTTGGTTAAAGTCGGCGAGTTGATTTTTCCGGCAAATTTCGGGATCCTGTACATGGAGGCAGGAGAGGTACAGCTCATACTGGGCAAGCCGTTTTTGGCCACTAGAGAAGCTATGATAAAATTCAAGAGGGGAGAACTGACCATGCAGATTAACGAGGACAAGGTTAAATTTAATGTCTTCAAAAATCTGCAACTTCCAAACTATTATGAGCACGAAGACGTCTTTGCTATAGACGTGGTCGATGAAGGCTAGAAAAACGAGGAGATGGATCAACTATGGGAAAATATTGACAGCATGTATGGAGAAGAAAAGGAGAAGACTCTGTGCGAGCAGGCCATGAGAACCGAAGACTGGACCACCTTACACCGGTATGAGGACGGTGGACAGAAGATGATACGGGTTCCGTCACTCAAGGAACCGCCTGCACTAGAAATGAAACAACTCCCGAGCCATCTCAGGTATGCATACATTGGTGATAATGATACTCTGCCAGTAATTGTTTCGTCTCTTCTACCTCAGGAACAGGAACAGAAACTGCTGGAAGTGTTGCGAGAGCACAAGGAAGCAATCGCCTGGACGATTGCAGATATCAAGGGGATCAGCCCCTCCTACTGCATGCACAAGATCAGGATTGAATAAAGCAAGAAACTGGTGATTCAACCCCAGCGGAGACTAAATCCGAACATGAAGGATGTTGTGCGCAAGGAGGTCATGAATTGGCTGGAGGCAGGAATCATATACCCCATATCAGATAGCACTTGGATCAGCCCAGTCAGTGCGTGTCTAAAAAATGGGGTATTACGATGGTGTATAACGCAGACCAGGAACAGATTGCACAACGCACCGTTACAGTTAGGCGGATCTGTATGGACTATCGGAGGATAAATGATGGGACTTTGAAAGGTCACTTCCCGCTACCGTTCATGGACCAGATGTTGGACAGGCTAGCTCATCACGCCTATTATTGTTTTTTGGATGGGTACTCCGGGTACAACCATATGTGCATAGCCCCAGAAGATCAGGAGAAGACAACGTGTACCTGCCCGTATGGTACGTTTGCTTTCCGGCGCATGCCGTTCGGGTTGTGTAATGCTCCAGCAACGTTCCAGAGATGCATGATGGCAATATTCTCTTACATGATCGAGAAACTCTGGAGGTCTTTATGGACAATTTTTCACTGTTCAGGGACAGTTTTGACGACTGCCTACACCACCTGGACCAGGTTCTGATCATATGCAAGAATGCGAACTTAGTACTGAAATGGGAAAAGTTTCACTTTATGGTCACCGAAGGTATCGTGTTGGGTCACAAAAATTCCAGCAAGGGACTCGAGGTGGAAAGAGCCAAGATCGACGTGATAAAACAGCTTCCGTACCCGACAACCGTAAAGGCGATCAAGAGTTTTCGGGGACATGCTGGATTCTACCGGAGGTTAATCAAATACTTTTACAAGATTACAAAGCCACTTTGCTCTTTCCTCGGAAAAGGCGTGCCCTTTGAATTTGGTGCAGCATGTTAGCATGCCTTTGACCATTTGAAGGAGAAGCTGACCACAGCCCCGGTAATCATTACGCCGGACTTGTCACTTTCGTTTGAGCTGATGTGTGATGCCAGCGACTACACAGTCGGTGCAGTTTTGGGACAGCGGAAGGACAAGGTTTTTCATGTGATATATTATGCAAGTCGGGTGCTCAACGACGCCCAGGTCAACTATGGCACTACAGAGAAGGAATTGCTTGATGTGGTGTATGCTCTGGACAAATTCAGGCCATATACGGTTGCGTCAAAAGTGATCATTTTTACCGACCACAGTACCCTGAAATATCTGCTAGAAAAAAAGGACGCAAAACCGAGAATCCTGAGATGGGGACTGCTTATGTATGAATTTGATGTGGAAATCCAAGACAAAAAAGGGAGTTGAGACGTAGTGGCAAACCACCTGTCTAGGCTTGAGAATTTGAAGGTGGACGCGATACCGATCAAGGAAAATTTTCTGGATGAGCACATCATGGCAGTAAAACTGGGTAAGCCGTGGTATTTTTCCATAGCCAATTACTTGGTTAGCAGTACACTTCACGAGAAATTGACTCTGTCACAGAGGAAACTCTTCATCTATGAATGCCGACAGTATTTCAGGGACGACCCTTACTTGTTCAAACAAGGGGCCGACAACATCTTACGAAGATGCGTTCCGACTCACAAAGCTTTGAACGTGATCAAACATTGCCATTCAGATAAGTGTGGGGGTCACTCTGGAGGGAACCGCACGACACACAAGGTACTACAGTCCGGTTTCTTTTGGCCAACACTTTTCAAAGACTGTCATGACTATGTACAGGGATGTGACAGATGCCAGAGGACAGGGAGTACGTCACAGAGGGATGAGATGCCTTTGACTATGTGGCAGGAAGTTGAACCCTTCGATGTTTTTGGGATCGACTTCTTGGGGTCATTCCCGTATTCTATGGGAAATATGTACATACTTCTTGCGGTGAACTATGTTACGAAGTGGATCAAGGCGATAGCGTGTCAGAAAAACGATGCAGCGACAGTTGAGGGTTTTCTGAAACGCAACATATTTACGCGGTTCGGGACCCCCAGGGCGATGATCAGCGATGAAGGATCTCACTTCATCAACAAAGTGTTTGCCAGGGTACTAAAGCAGTACGGGGTGTCTGTCAATAAGGTTTCACTGCCTTATCACCCCCAGACTAACGGACAATCTGAGGTGTCCAACAGAGAGATCAAGGGCATTCTTGAAAAGACCGTAAATCTGGGCCGAAAGGATTGGTCGATGAAACTGTACGATGCTCTATGGGCATAGAGGACAGCTTTCAAAACACCGCTGGGAATGTCACCATACCAGCTGGTGTTTGGGAAAGCGTGTCACCTTCCGGTTGAGCTGGAACACAAGGCTTATTGGGTGATCAAATTGCTCAATATGGATCAGAGTCTTCCCGGAGATAAGAGAAAGATGGCGCTGCTGGAATTAGAGGAGTTCTGTAGAACGGCATTCGAGAGCGCCAAAATTTACAAAGACAAGACGAAGAAGTGGCATGATCAGCGGATGAAACCAAAGCAGTTCAACGAAGGGGACAAAGTTCTTCTCTACAACACGAGAATGAGGTTCTTTCCGGGAAAGCTAAGATCTTGTTGGTCGGCGCCGTTCATCATCAAGAAGATATTTTCATGGGGCGCGTTTGAGCTAGAGAATCCAAAAGATAACTCGAGCTTCAGGGTGAACGAAAACCGGATCAAGCCGTATCTCGAGACCGCCGAAGTATCCAAAGTAAACCCGATCTACTTTGACGACCCGTGATCAAATCGGAGGTAACTGGGTCGGGCCGTCGACCGTAAATTACAAGCGCTGGTTGGGAGGAAACCCAATGTATTAGGCTAGTTAAATTTATTTCAGTTTTATTTACGTTTTAAATTTTGAGAGAGGTGAGATGAGCGGTCTAATGGTTAAACGAGTATGTGCAAAAAAAGTTGGAGCAGAAAAACGAGACAGTTGAAAGCCGAGAGGCTAGCCACGCAGCTAGGAGGCCAGCCACGTGGCCAGCAGAAAGCAGCTACGCAGCAGCGACGCTGCAGCCACGCTGCTGCCACGCTGACAGTAGCGTAGCCACGCTGGCGAAAAAAATTTGCCACGCACCCAAATTAGCCACGCAGCCCGAGGGGGTCAAAGTATCCTTTTTGGAAACTTGTGGGGGTCTAAGTGTACTTTCAGGAACTTCCGGGTGTCCAAGTGTATAGCCCGAAACCTTTGGAGGTCAAAGTGTCCTTTCAGAAACCTGTGGGGTCGAAGTGTACTTTCTGGAACTTGCGGGGGTCCATTATGATCCGAAACCTTTGGGGGTCAAAGTGTACTTTCAGAGACTATGGGGGTTTATGTGCAATTAGAGGAAAGAAATTGAAAAAAAAAATTGAAAATCTGCACAAAGGAAGAGACGCACGACAGGGGGTTGTTTCCTCCATTATTGTTCATTCAAGCTCTCTATCTCTCCATTTTCTCTCCACCTCTAAAAATTCAAACTCCTCCAAATCAAGAATCAAGCACCTTTCAGGAATCCTCACGACCTCAGGACTCTACTAGTGTTTTCCGAATTATAAAACATGAAGTGAGCAAGTGTCGGGGTGAGGATAAAGTT
Organism: Linanthus parryae; assembly: GCA_023055425.1. NCBI lineage: Eukaryota > Viridiplantae > Streptophyta > Magnoliopsida > Ericales > Polemoniaceae > Linanthus > Linanthus parryae. The sequence goes on along the minus strand of JALGPY010000004.1, from coordinate 3,994,980 downwards.
TGAGAAAAATTCCTAGAAAAGCTTCAGATTCGTCAACTTCAGGTTGGATTCGGAAAAAACGCAAAGAAGGAACGTCGAAGAGGAGGTCGAGGCCTACGAGGTGACCAGCTCCGAGTGAATTTCGCACTTGTTGACTAGCTCCGAGTTCTCAGGTTCAAATTTCCTTCTCTCGCTTTATTTCACGTTTTAGGTACCAAACCGTACCCGGTTCGAAATTTTGGCTGCGTTTTCTCGGTTTGCGTGCAAAAGAAAAAATAAAAATAATAATATATTTTTTTTTTTTGCATTTTCTTCTGTATATTTCTGCTATGGATTAGACTGACAGACCAGCAATTTTAGAGACCCGTTGGCACTTCTCGGTACACCTAGAACGTCATGAAATTTTGGATGAATATTATGATAGCTATCGGTTTGTATGTGCTGAAGCCCATTTGCATTACTTAAAAAAACAGGGTCAGGGGGTTACTCCTGATTTAAGATTTAAGACCAGTGATGGAATGACTTTGGACATGGCAAGCTATGCTAGTATACCCGAACTATTTGGAAGTATCTTAGAGAACTTTCCCGAGAGGGCCAGCTCCGCCCTGACCCTAAAGTTTTTCTGTAACCTTATGTTTCAGGAATTTGGCGAGGCGGCACAAGACATCCATTGGGTTTATTGTCGTCGGACTTTTATTTGGCTGACTCCTCTCGCTATTGGATGGGAATATGGCACGCCCAACCATTTTGAAGGGGAATGTGCATATGTACAGATTCAGCGATACCCTCCATCTAATAGGGAGATTCTGAGGACTTTATGTGCCAGGGCAGATGGGGCCCACTGGGCGTCGAATCATAGGCTGAATTCTACATTTTTGAGTCCACTAGCTCGATGATGGAAGGAGTGGGTTCTGAACCGTATTACAGGGATACAGCATACGACCATGTTAACATATGAGGTTGTACTCCTTATTTACTGCCTCATGAAGGGGTATGCAGTTGACATCCCGCACCAGATTTAGGCATCGATGAGACACCGAGCGGTGACCTCCAGCCGGAGGGGTTTTGGGTTTTGCAACCTGATATTCCGACTAGCCACCCAGGCTGAGATTGATGTTGTAGGCATGAGGGATTTACCTGCGCCTGCCGTGAGACCATTCCATAGAGTTGGAGCAACGGCAGTTAGGAACCCCAGGGTACCGATACATGGAGGTGCATCCGTCAACTTAGATGGTGATGGTGATGATGATGATGAAGGTGACCCTATGGACGAGGATGGGCATGAGTTTGTCCCTACCCCTTCCCCTGCGCCTACCAGATGCTCGACTCGTGAGAGACGGGTCCTTGTACATGACCCTGCCCCTATCTCGAGTCGGCGGTCGACTCAGGATCGTCCTGCTCCTGCCCTTGCCCCTGCTCCTGCGAGGCGTTCCACACAGTAACGACCAGTCATGAGAGAGCCCCCGGTTCGACTTCATCGTTCTCAGTCCACTTATGAGTACGGTGAGTCTAGTCGGCTAGCCCGTCCAGATCTGAGCCAGCGTACCAAGCCATCTAGGGTCGCTGCCCTTGAGCCTAGCCAGCCTACCGGGCCATCTCGCGCCGCCCACCCTGACCCGAGCATACCACTTTGAACAACTCACCCTGAGACTACCAAGCCCTCCAGGACCTCGACCCGAGCATACCACCATGGGCCATATTCGAGCAGAAACTGATCCGGGTGGATGAGAGAATGGAGTCCGATAGAAGTCCCTTAAGGATTACTTCACGAAGAAGTGTGGGAAGCTATGGAAGCTGTTTCAGCATAACAGCCGGACCATCCGGAAGGTGGCCAAGGATCAGGCTGCAACTTTTACTAATTTGAGGGAGGAGCAGCGAGATGCTGCCAGGAGCGCCGGACGAGAGGTCTCGCTTCCTCTGTATTTCCCAGCCACCTACTCCAGTGAATTCTCGACCAGTTGGTCCAGTGAGGCTGAGTCGAGTCACCATGCCGATGACCCAGCCCCCGAGCAGTCGGATGGTCGGTCCAGTTCTGGGCCCTACTGTCCATCCCCGAGCACCCGAGCCTACCGGACGCCGCCAGTGCGAGCGAGCCAACCGGCTAGTACCGAGACCGGGATAGAGCCTAGCAGTCCTAGGTTCCGGTCCACCTGCAGCTCACCTAGCACATTGTCCGGTTCGTCCGAGACCAGGTCCGACCCGCCTTATGTACCAGATTATTCCATGTCATGTGGGCATGCCATCCCTTAGTGTTGGGGTGGAAGTCGTGTCTGCATTAACCCGGTCTGCACGTTTTTTCGTATTTGTTTCCAGTTTGAGTCTTATTTTATTTAGTTATCATGTTTACTTTATTTGAGTATACCGACCAACTTTTTATGGCCTTGCATTGTAAAAAAAAAATCCGGAAAATCCTAAAAATTGAAAATCATAAATTTTTGAGAAAGGGCAATCAAAATAACGGAAACTGGAGAGAAACTAAAGATAGTCCTTTGATAGAAAAGAAAAACTTGCACCGAGGTATAGTAGATAGGTGAGAGCCAGTGGGCCTTGGAATCCGCGAGTAGTTATCGCCTGAGCTAAGGATCCGACTAGTTGCCACACCGCTGTCACTTAGGTAGTTCACAACCCACCCACGGGCGCCGTCACGGTCATCGCATCTTTCGATGGAGTGATTTGCTATCAAGGGACCTCACGTCCTGTTTCTTACCCCTAGGTCCAAATAGTATACCCGTTTGAATCCGTTTACCCCTTTGATTCATAGCCATTGTAGCCTATGAAGCCTTCTTTGAGACCTTCATCAGTCGTTAGTTGGCCATTCTACACATTATGACAGAGGGAGTGAATTAGGGAGGGTTTTAGATAGGAGAGCGTCATGACATATCAGTTTTGGACAGTTTTGACATTTACAGTTTTTTAGTGGGAAGGACAAGAAGAGTTAGTGGCGACCTCATTAATTTGTGGAGGTGGATCATTGCATTACATAGTGACCACATGTGGAGTTAGTCGCGTGCGAGTATCTTTCCGCACAAACTGGGTTCCGGGGGTTGTGTGGTCTATTGGTGGTCGTGTCGTTTTTCGACATCTTTGGTGATGAGGAGGTTCGGTGGGACTGCACAGTATCATTCCGATTATAGGAGCAGCACTTCAGGATTAGTGTGGGGGTACTTCACATGAGGACATTTTCCGTACCCCACGAGAGTATTTTATATTTTATTTCTACCCACTCAGCTTTAACCAGTTTTGTTTATTATTATTCTTGTATTTCTTTACGTATATATCAGAAAAAAATGAAAAAAAAAATGAAAAAAAAGAAAAAAAAAATGAAAGAGAAAAAGAAATGTTCTAGCTTTACAGTTTTTCAGTTAATTATGTTATTTAGTCGAAAAGCTGAGTTGGTAGCACAATTTTCAAAACATTTGCACCGCTTCACATTGGTGGCCGCGAGAACGGCAAAGACACACTGAGGGCCAGGGAGATTGAGAAAGCAGGAACTTAGGTGTTTCGGTCAGTTTTTCGGGACCTCGGTGAGGGGTGTGAGTTTGGGAAATTGTGAGATTGTCATAACAAGTAGGATTGTGCCTTACCTGGACATAAATATATATATAGCTTACCTGTTAGACTTAGAACCTTGATTCGGAAATAGCTCGGATGGTAGGCTAACTAGGGATTTGCTCAGATTGATAACGGGAGTAACAGTAGTTGGAGCCAGAGCTTGTTTCCACCAAGAAATCTATTTAGACTTACCGATCGCTTGCAGAGAAGTATTTTCTAAAAAAGGGTGAGGTCTCAAGGACACACCGGTTACGTTTTGGAGATTGCCCAATCTCGCTAAAAATAATTTTGTCTTGTGTACGTTTTGAGTCTTTGTCTATCGAGTCAGTGTATATTCTGTTATGAGTCGGTCTTTCTATCGAGTCGTCTGGTTGTAAAGGTCGGGTCAAAAGAGTATGCAATGAGGTGATGCAAAGATACAGTATGGAAAAGCAGGGCCGTTTCAAGACAGAGTTGTATGCAAGGGGTTGCTCGGGACGAGCAATGTTTAGTGCGGGGGTGTTTGATAACGCCCAAATAGGGGTTATCTTTTAGCCTGATTTGACGTGCCATTGTGTCTTAAAATTGTGTTTTATCCAGAATTCACCCTCAGAAATGAGAGAGCAAGCAAGCAAGAGAGAGCCGCCTCCCCCCGCTTGCTCGCCGCCCATCCCCGTCGGCCACAAGGAGGCCGAACCTCCTTGGTTTGGTCTCGTTTTGCGTGATTCTTCTTCCTCTTCCTCTTTCCGGGCTAGCACCAAGCATTGGAAGATCTAGAAATTAACTCTAAGCGTGGATTAACTATATAGAACGTGACACAATTCGCGTTTGAAGTCATCAAAGGAGAACCCTAAGGTGTGTTATTGATTTCTTCCTTTACCATCGTTATGTCTCTTGACTTGTGATCCTTGGAGGGTTTTGCATGGTTTATTTTGTTTCTGTTGCGCATCCATGAATCAAAACCCTACAGTGGTATCAGAGCCACAGTTTGTATAGCATAAACGTGGTTTATGTGTTACGTTTGGATAGTTTTACACCTTAAAATTGTTGTTTATCGCGTAACACAAGACAAATCAAGCATGTGATGCAATTTGTTAATAATCTATCATAACAAGATCTAGTTTTTGCATTGAATGCATGAATTAGTGAGTTTGAGAAATTTTAGGATTTTAGATCTAGGGTTTGGGCATCCTTGGGGAAGAAGGAGTTCTTTCCATACAAGGAAACAACCAAACTTGGGCACCAAACAAGGGAGTTGTTTTGGAAACAACTCCCAAAGGAGGTTCGGCCCCCCTAGGGGACCGGCCCTCCTTTCTTGCAGCCCAAGCAAGGCTCGGCCAATGGGCCGGGGCAGCCCTAGCCCGCGGCCTAGCCGCGTGGGCTAGGGGCCGGCCGGCCCAAGGCCTTTGCGGATCTCTTTTTGGGCCCGGGCAATTAGATTGTTGGGCCCCATAGACCGTTTTAACCCTAGAATATCCTAAAATCAATTAAAATTGACCAAGCGCGTTAAAATTGGATTTTGACTGTTTATGTGCAATTCACATGGTGATTGGATATGGCCTTAGGATGTGGTTTGTTGTGGATATTTAATTTTGTGGTTTGGTTTACGGCCTGCGAGCTGATCAATAAATTGTAATAATCAATTAGGGTTTTATGGCCTGCGAGCCATTTTTTTCTCAACTTGTGAGATTTATTTTATTTAGTATAGTTGTTAGCTAGTGCTAGATAAAGTAGATTGTTAGCCAAGATTGAAGAAAAGAAGTCCAAAGCCAAAAGGAGCCACAAAAGATGGAGCATGGAGCATTCCACGTGACTATGAAGAATGGACCAAAAGATGAAGACGCATGAAGATGTGTTTGCTTTTAGGGTTCATAGATAATTCCATTGGCTTGGAATTATCTTACTCTAGAAAAGGCCATATCCACATCACGTTTTATTTATGCTTTGTGGTTATTTATTTTATTGTCTTATTATTTTATGGTTGGTGTATGGATGATGCATGAAATTAGGATAATAAGATAATTAGACAACCCGGATCTATTATTTGGAGTTGTGCCCAAACTCAAATAGATAGATTAGTTGATATTGATCAACAAAACAATTAAAATTGAATTTAAAATCCCTCAAAATTCAAATATTGTGTTCTTGCCTTCTCTTTATTTAAACACTTATTATCATCATGATTTATCAAGTTCGTGCGTGCCAAAGCATGGCGACTTGGTTCATAATGATGGAATGCGATGGCACATGCTAGTAATGTGCAATTTTTTAAATAAGAGGTTGAACACAACTAGGCTATTAATATGATTAAGAAACCTAGAGGCAATCAATTGGGATTATCCATATGGATGGCTAAATAAGGAGTTATTTGCCCAATTGAACCAAGAGTTGCATAAGGGATGCAATTGGAATGGTTCCTACCTAAAGTAGTCAAATTATGGGTGACTTGCCAAAGCAAGCTCATAAGGAGATGAAACATGGATCTTGGCCCACTAGAAAATATAAGGATATTATCCGCATTAATATTTGAGGGTTATTAATCCGTGGAAAAATAGTGGGAGCTATATTTGATAAACTAGCCATTATTGAATATAGTCAAAAATTCAAAAATATTAAAACTTGCGTATTTTCCTTTTGTGGAATTCCAAATGGCAAACAACTCATCGACTTCACAACATTCCCTACGATCTGTCCTTGAGAAGGACAAGCTCTCTGGATACAACTTCCTTGATTGGTACAGAAACTTGAGAATCATTCTCAAGAAAGAGAAGAAACTGTACGCAATAGAGGAGCATGTTCCAGCAGGTCCAGAGAACCAAACACCTGCAGCCCTAAAGGCGTATCAAAAGTGTGTTGACGACGCTAATGATGCGGCCTGCCTTGTGCTATGCACCATGACTTCTGAGCTTCAGAAGCAACACGAAAACATGAATGTTGTCGATATGATCGAGCATCTGAAGCAACTCTTCCAAGAGCAGGCAAGGGTTGAGAGGTATGAGGTCTCTAAGGCACTGTTCAAGTGTCATCTGGCAGAAGGGAACCCGGTGGGACCCCATCTACTCCGTATGATCGGGTACTTGGAGAATCTCGCCCGACTGGAGTTCCCGGTCAGCCAAGATTTGGTAACCGATCTCGTGTTGCAATCGTTGCCCGAGAGTTATGGACAGTTCATCATGAACTATAACATGAATGAGATCGTGAAACCACTGCCAGATTTGTTCAATATGTTGAGGAAAGCTGAACAGAGCATCAACAAGGGTAAGGGCAAGGCCATTATGATGGTACAGAAAGGAAAGGGCAAAAGGTTTGCCTCATCCTCCAAGGGCAAAGGCAAGTCAGTTTCCAAGTCCAAGGAACCTGCCCTTAAACCTGTTGGTTGCATTGCCAAAGGTGTGACTAAAGGTGAGTGTCACCACTGCAGTCAGCCTGGACACTGGAGGAGGAACTGCCCAAAATATCTGGAGGACAAGAGGCTTGGAATAGTGATTCCACCACCACCAGGTATTTTTGTTCTAGATGTCAATTTAACTGTCTCTACATCATGTGTATTAGATACTGGATGTGAATCTCACATTTGTCGAAATGTGCAGGATCTAAAGAGAATTAGAAGATTGGCTAAAGGGGAGATAGATCTGCGCGTTCGGAATGGAGCAAAAGTTGCTGCGTTGGCCGTGGGCGTGTGCGAGCTATCTCTGCCTTCAAGATTAGTTTTAGAATTAAATAATTGCTATTTTGTGCCTGCTATGAGCAGAAACATTATTTCTATTTCTTGTTTGGACAAGGATGGTTTTATTATTTCAATAAAAAACAATTGTTGTTCATTTTATTTGAATAATATTCACTATTTTAGTGCGCAATTATTTAATGGACTGTGTGTCCTTGATCTAAGCAATCCTGTCTACAACATTAATACCAAGCGGATTAAAATAAATGATTTAAATCCTGCTTATTTATGGCACTGTCATTTAGGCCACATAAACGAGAAACGTGTATCTAGACTCCACAAGGATGGACTACTAGACTCATTTGATTTTGAATCATATGAGACATGTGAGGTTTGTTTGTTGGGAAAAATGACAAAGTCCCCTTTCAATAAGAAAGGTGAGTGGACTAGTGAGCAATCGGTGCTCATACATACTGATGTGTGTGGGCCATTTGCCACGCCTGCCAGGGGTGGTTCTACTTCATTACATTTACTGATGACTACAGTAGATAGGGATTTTGTACCTTATGAGGGCCAAATCCGAATCCTTTGAAGTGTTCAAAGAATTCAAGAATGAAGTAGAGAAGCAACTTGGCAAAAGTATCAAGGCTCTACGATCGGATCGTGGAGGAGAATACTTGAGCCAAGAGTTTGACGACTATCTTAGAGAGTGTGGGATCGTGTCCCAACTCACTCCACCCGGAACGCCACAATGGAATGACGTGTGTGAGAGGAGGAATCGAACCCTATTGGATATGGTTCGATCTATGATGTGTCAAACCGATCTTCCATTTTTTGGCCACGCTCTATTAAGTGCAGCTTTCACCATTAACTGTGTTCCATCTAAATCAGTCATGAAGACACCATATGAGATGTGGAGTGGGAGGCGTCCCACACTGTCGTTCATGAGAGTTTGGGGCTGCGATGTCTATGTAAAACGTTTACAGTCAGACAAGCTAGGCCCAAAGTCGGATAAGAGTAAGTTTGTGGGGTACCCTAAGGAAACTAAGGGTTACTACTTCTACAATCCAGCCGAGAACAAAGTGTTTGTTGCTCGGACCGGCGTGTTTCTAGAAAGAGAGTTTGTCTCTAAATAAGCAAGTGGGAGGACTGTAGAACTTGAAGAAGTTCAAGAACCACAATTCACTGAACCGATTATGGAACATGAACAGGAACCACAAACAGTTGTGGAGGAGCCTGTTCAGGTAACACAAGAGCTTTGTAGATCTAGTAGAGTGCGCCAGGAACCCGAGAAGTATGGACTTCTCGTAACCAATTCCGGTGACACGATGCTCATAGATTATGAGCTACTACCTATGAAGAGGCCATGAAAGGCCCAGACTCTCAGAAGTGGCTAGAAGCCATGAGATCCGAGATGGAATCCATGTATACCAACAAAACCACCCGAAGGGGCGCGGCCCATAGGGTGCAAGTGGGTCTTCAAGAAGAACATCGACATGGATGGTAATGTGATTACCTATAAGGGCCGATTGGTGGCTAAAGGATTCAGACAGATTCATGGTATTGACTAAAGATTAAAGATCAAATAAATTGACAGCATCCTGATGTACTCTTTCTATCAACTTTGTATCCTGCAAAATCAGCATCTGAATAGCCACACAAAGAGAAGTTAGAATGTTTAGGATACTAAAGCCATAATTCTTTGGTACCATTGAGATATCTAAAAATTCTTTTAACTGCAATCAAGTGTGATTTTTTAGGATCAGCTTGAAATCTAGCACACATGCACACACTGAACATGATATCTGGTATACTATCTGTGAGATAGAGTAGTGATCCAATCATACCTCTATACTCTTTCACATTCACACTCTTACCAGATTCATCCTTGTCTAAAGACAGTGTAGAACTCATGGGAGTCTTTATCTCTTCGGATTGAGACATATTATACTTGCTTAGCAAGTCCTTTGTGTACTTGCTTTGATGTAGGAAAATGCCCTTCTCTATTTGATGAATTTGAAGTCCAAGGAAGAAGTTCAATTCTCCCATCAAGCTCATTTCAAATTCCCTGATAATAAGACTTGAGAATTTCCTTGAACAAAAGATCATTAGTAGCTCCAAACAGAATATCATCAACATAAATTTGAACTACAAGCATATCTTTCTCATGAGTTTTAATGAAAAGGGTTTTGTCTACCAATCCTCTTTTAAAATCATTTTCAAGTAGAAACTTTGACAATCCTTCATACCAAGCTCTTGGAGCTTGTTTTAAACCATAAAGAGCTTTGTCAAGTTTGTAAACATGATCTGGAAACTTGTCATTTTCAAAACCTGGAGGTTGAGCAACATAAACTTCTTCTTGCAGATAACCATTTAGAAAAGCACACTTCACATCCATTTTTTGTGAGATGAAAATGCAAGTAGAATTCTAATTGCTTCTAACCTGGAAACAGGAGCAAAAGTTTCTTCATAGTCAATACCTTCTTCTTGATTGTAGCCTTGAGCTATTAATCTAGCTTTGTTCCTGATTACCTTCCCATTCTCATCTAACTTTTTTCTGAATACCCATCTGGTGCCAATGATAGACTGATTTCTTGGTAGAGGAACTAGGTTCCATACCTTGTTCCTTTCAAACTCATTAAGATCACTTTGCATAGCTATAATACAGTCTGATTCTTGTAATGCTTCCTTCATAGTTTTAGGCTCTACAAGAGAAATAAAAGCATTAAAAGCACAGAGATTTTTCAACAGTGATCTGGTCTGTGTACCAGTGGTTGGATCAGAAATAATTTTATCAGCAGGATGAGATGAGAGATATTTAATCTCTTTCTTGGTGTCCATGGTTCAGGCTCTCCAGTTTGTTTCTCATGTCTCTGAGAACTTGAAGTAGTAGCTTGTTCTCCTGTTTCCTCTGGACTTTTTGTTTCAAGTCTTTGAATCTTTGTTTCAAGGCCTTGAAAATGCATGTCTTGTTCCAGTGATATTTCCTTGGATCCTTTTGAGGATTCTTCTTCAGTATCTTAATCATGCTTATTCAGATTGAGATCTGCAAAACCATCACTCAAAGAACCATCATAGCTTTCATAAAAAATAATATGAATGCATTCTTCAACAAGATTGGTTCTCTTACTATAAACTCTATAGGCTTTGCTTGTCTGTGAATAACCAATTAAAATACCTTCATCACTTCTTGCATCAAACTTACCAAGATTTTCCTTACCATTATTGTGGACAAAACATGTACAACCAAAAAGGCTTGAAGTAAGAAATGTTTGGCTTTCTTCCTTTGAACAGCTCATAGGGGGTCTATTTCATAATAGGTCTGATCAAACACCTGTTAAGAATATAGTTTGCTGTATTCACAGCTTCTGCCCAATAATACTTTGGCAGCTTGTTTTCCAGAAGCATTGTCCTTGACATGTCTTCAAGAGTCCTGCTCTTTCTTTCAACAACTCCATTTTGTTGAGGAGTTCTAGGAGCAGAAAGTTTGTGAGAGATGCCATGCTTAGAACAATATATATCAAACTCAAGTTGATCAAACTCTCTATCATGATCACTCCTGATTGTAGCAATATGTAGATTTTTCAAAGTTTGAAGTTCTCTACAAAGTTTTGAAAATTCAAAGTGAGCTTCAGATTTTTCTTTCAGAAACATTACCCAAGTAAATCTAGAGGAGTCATCAATAATAACAAGCATGTACTTCTTACCCTTTGGAGTTGGAGTTCTCATAGGACCATAGAGATCCATATGCAGCTGTTCAAAGGGTCTACTAGTACTTACAAAGTTATTTGGCTTGAATGTGCTTCTAGTTTGATTTCCTTGTGCACATGCCTTGCATACTTCTTCATCTTTGAACTTGAGAGAGGGTAATCCTCTTACTATGTTCTTGGAGACTAACTTGTTTAAGGTATGAAAGCTAATTTGTCCCAATTTTCTGTGCCAAAGTTTTGAATCTTCTTTCAAGGCTTTGAGACACTTCAAGTTTTCACCTGCAACTTTGTTAGTCTGTAAAGTATAAACATGTTTGATCTAGACGATGTGAGGATGAAATTGCCAGATTTCTCATTCCGCACCACACACTTCTCTTTATCAAATATCACTTTGTTGCCATTGTCACAAAGTTTAGATACACTAAGCAAATTAAATTTTAAGCCATCAACTAGATATACATAAGAAATAGAATTTTCAAAATTTGTACCAACTTTACGAATACCAACAATGTTGCATTTGCCTTTGTCACCAAGTATAATTAAACCTTATGATTGCTCCTTTAGTTTTGAGAATAGAGATCTCTTTCCACTCATGTGTCTTGAGCAACCACTGTCCATAAACCACTTCTGCTCTTTGATCTTGGTGACACCCTGCAAACACCATTCACTGTCTTACCCAGCTGTTATACCAAGTGCTAAATTTAGATTCATATTCAGGGTCAACCATGTTAGGTGGTCTAATCCCTTTAGGAACCCAAATCTGTCTAACTTGTCCTTTGAGTTGGAACGGAAAAGTGTTCCTCATTATGTGAGGGTCTCTTCTTCTGAAAGGACAAGTCATTTTAACATGACCAATCTTATTGCAGTAATGGCATTTAGGAGATATTTTGCTTCCAGCTTTTTTAAATCTGGTATTTTTTTTCTTTGGAAAGTTTGGATTGTATCCAATACCATTTTTGTGAACAGACTTCAAGCTACCTCCAATAATCAAGTTCAAGTTGTGTTCTGAGCCTGCAAGTTTAGCTTTGACTAATTCAGATTCTTGAAGTTTCTCAGTAAGACTAGTCTTTTGTTTGTCCAATTCATCAAATGATGTCTCGGATTAACAAGGCTATCACTCAAGAAAGAGTCCTTAGTGACTACTTCCTTGACTTGTGTTTTCAAGGCTTTGAAACTGGTTTTCAAGGCCTTGAAATCACTATCAGTTTTCTTCTCAGAGATTTCAAGATTCTGATTCAGACAAACAAGTTGTAAATTTTCTTTTGCTTGCTCATGAAATTTTTCTTTAAAAACTCTATTTTCTTTCAGATGGTCCTCTTTAGTTAAAAGCATTGTTCTAAGATAATCAGAGAGGGCTTCTGTTGGTTTTGAAATCAAACAATTTACCATTACCTCAATGTTATTTTCATAACTTTCATCATGCTTGGCCATAAAGCATAGGTTTGCACGTTCTTCTTCAGATTCAGAGTCACTTGAGGTATCTGAATCACTCCATGAAGCTATCATAGCTTTATTTCTTCTATCATGATCTTTCTTCTGAAAGCTCTTGCTTTTCTTGTGCGGACATTCTCTGATCAAGTGTCCTGCATCACCACACTCAAAGCAATTCACGATTTTAGGCTTATTATTTGCAAAGAAGACTTACCTTTATAGTCTTTTCTACTGGTGCATCTATGCATTCTCTGTTGAATTCCTTGTTTCCAAAGTTTTTCTTCATTTTAATAATTATGGTCAAGGCTTTGGAAATCAAAGCAATTGGATCTTCATCATCATCCTCAGTTTCATGGATTTGAATTGTCTCATTCTCTTTAGCCTTGAGAGCCAAGTTCTTGACACCTTCTGGTAGCTATCCATCAAATTCATTCATGGATATTTCATGTGTGAGGAGCTTCCCTTGCAGATCATCGAATTGCAGTGATGAGAGATCTTGAGCTTCCTCAATAGAAGTAGTCTTTGGTTCCCATTTTTCCTTTGAAAGACTTCTCAGAATCTTCCTCACCTTTTCTTCATTGGAAATATGTTTTCCCAATGAATCAAGGTTGTTGACAATGTCAGTGAACCTATTGAACATGTCTCTGATTGAATCATCTTCATTCATCTTGAATAGCTCATATTGCCAGAGATATATATTGATCTTGGTTTGCTTCACTTGACTGGTTCCTTCAAAGGTCACCACAAGCTTATCCCATATCTCTTTGGCAGTCTTGCATCTTGAGATCCCGTTTAATTCATCTGCACTCAAAGCACAATCTAAGAGATTCATAGCTTTATAGTTCTTTGAAAATTTCTCTAATTCAGATGAAGAAAGAGAGTCTTCTGATTTGGGAGTTCTAATCCCATCCTTCTCTGTGTAGAAAGTGTGAGGACCATCGTGGATAATAGTCCAAAGTTCCATATCTTGATCAATAATGAACATTTTCATCAAAACTTTCCAGCTGACAAAATTGTTTCCACAGAAGAGAGGACGTCTGTTAGCAGCTCTTCCCTATGAGAACCCACCATCACCTATAGTACTCATAATCACAAGATGGTTAAATCTATGCAGTAACACTAGCTCTTATACCAATTGAAGGGGTGTACAGTAGGTAGAAATGCAGGATCAATACTCTAGAAGGGGGGGGGGTGAATAGAGTATGCAGACTTTTGCTAAATTTTGCAAGAGTAGTGATTTCAAAAGATTTGTAAAAAGATTCAAGGTCTTGAAATGAGTTTCACGCCTTTGGAATAAAACAGCTAGAGTGAATAGAAGAATAAGTCTATTACAAGGTCTTGAAATGAGTTTCAAACCCTTCAAAATAAACTGTTTTGAAAGCGCTTTCTTCTGGGCCTCCACCACGGGACTATGTGTGGTTCTGGGCCTCGCCACAGGGCTAATGTGGACTTAGTCAGGTATTCGGTGATTGCGTCTGAATAAGAATTGTGTCATATGTGACTCTGACCTGTGAAGTTGTGGGTTACTTACTGAGTTCTTGGACTCACTCTTGTTTTACATTTTCAGATGAGGGAGTAGATTAGACGTATTTGGAAAGGTGCGGCGTCGTCGAGCTCGGAGCTTCTACTTAGTCAACTATTTCCGTGTTACATTACTACCATTGTTATTTAGTTTTTGGGTTGTTTAGCATCGTAATATTTTGGATGCTTTTAGACAAATATTCGGAGGTTATATAATTATTTCGAGATGGTGTTCGAAATTGAAAAGTTTTAAGTTTAGTTTGTCTATTTTTGTAAGTTGGGTTGCGTTATTTCAACGTATTAGGTTCGTAAAAATTGATTCTAATATGTTAGCTATACTTAGGGGTATACGGCGGTTGTCACATGCCGAGCTCATGGTCCCGGGATTGGGGCGTTACATCACCATTGTATACTGATTGGATTTTCTTCATTGTTTATGAAACTTGTTAACAAGTGGTTGGGAGCATTTTCTCTGCATACTCTTCATCGCTTGTAAATCAGTCCAGGATTACGATCAATGCTGATTTGAGCACCATTGTACTTAGCTTGTGGTTTACAGATTTATATTCGATTGATCGTTGTTCTCATATTTTCTTACGTTTTCTCCATTCTCAAGTTTGTTGGTATTTTGATCTTTTTTATTCAAGGCCTCAATTGAGCTTAGCCTTGCTCTAACAGAAGTTAATATTAACACTATCGATCATGCTTTCTGCCTACATGATTATGTCTTAGATTTATTTTTTTTAGTAGAAGAACTACCAGTTATATTTGGCCCACCACTAACATAATTTTTTTTTAATTAGATGATGATTAAAATTAATTATGCTACTAAAAGGAACTTCTTTTGTTTTAGATTAGGTTGAAAAGAGCATTTGGTGACAAACTACGGACTACAGCTATAATTATACTATACTGGTGAGAGTCATGATGCTGAAGAGATGAGCCAGTACAACTCAATTTCATATGACTAGATAATGTTTTCTAATCAATTATTCCAAGAAAAATGGAATGTTGTTTATGAGTAGGATACATGTACATCTAATTTACGGACACATTTATGGGTACTTAGAGTATCTCTAGAATTTCTAGATATAAATTATATGTTATAAATAAAACTTCTGATTCTTTATTTCAATTGTGGAATAATTTCACTGCGTTTAACAATGTAATTTTGTAAAAGTTTGTTATATAATAGTTTTTGTAAGTAAAGAGTAAATGAAAATTTAAATGAAATATACAAAATTAAGAGAGATGCAAATAGGTGGTGATTCAGTGGTAGCGTCGAAGACCCTACATGAGGTTTAGGGTAAAAACCCTGCTAGAAATAGGCCAAAGCTATGAGTTATAAGGAATTTTATAAGGTATGGCCTTATATGCAAATAGCGGAAAGAAAAAGATAAACACTACACAATTAGCTATAAAAAAAACATGTATAAAAACCTTATAGGAGAAAAATTCTCTTATCTCTTTTTCTCCATCGTTCTGAATAATTTTGTCCCCAGAACCTCTTATGTGCTATCCAATTTTTTTTCCAGTTTGCTGTTTTACCCGTTTTTTACCCTTAATAGTATTTTTAAATTTTCTAACATGCGTTCAAAAAGTTCAAAAAATATATGAATAACATAATCAATATGTTAAAAAGTGAGGTATACAAGTAAATGACATTGCAAAAATTTGGTGAGAGTGAAATAATTTGCATAGCCTTACGAACTTTGAAATCGGATTCGATAGAGGGAGTACAGATCGGATCGCACCATATTGCAATCCCTAACCAAGTGGACACAGTGTTCGTTCCGTTAGGTAGCTCGAAATTAATGGTAGGTGTCAGTGAATCGAGAGGACCCGTAGTTGACTCGTAGGTAAGTCTATTTGAGACTGAGAGGTAGCGTAGTGAGCAGTGCTCGAAATAACTTGAATCTTGAATGTTAAGCTCTAAACGTATATGGAATTTGTTAAATATCCTAAGGGGCATAGAGTTTCTTTCCATCAATTCATTACATGCATTTTACTTACAAAAATACAAACATACTTGTCTTTACTTTCTTTCATTATTGTTTATGTTCGAAACAATCAATAAATGAATTCCTCCTCGTTGTTACCTACGCTATAAATTGATTTATAAATGTCTAATCTCATTGTCCTCGTGGGAACATTATTTCGAGTTTTACTACTCAATTGTTATTCCTTTGACCGTGCACTTGCGTATACATGTAGGAAATTGTGTCTATTACCTAACGAATAGCTTACATTTCCTAAGTTGTGAAAGTGCCTATGCAAGACTAGGTCTCATTTTTGGAGATAGAACCTAGTTTAGGAAGAAACAAAAAGTTCTCTGGATCAATCTTCGTCTATTCGTCTAGAAAAATCTTATGAGTTGCTAACCATTTATTTTTTTATCTTTTCTTGAATAGATTCTCTGGATCAATCTTTTTTTATTGGTCTAGTACAATTTTATGACAGTCTAAATATGTCTAGAATGGAGTTATTACTAGACTAAACCAAAGTTCTTCATACATATTTCTTAGTTTGGTTTTTAGTCAGATATGGATTTTATTTGGTTGTATACACATGAAGATATGGACCAGCTCGCCTGTGTTCCTGCAAGTAGAAGAACTAAAACAAAACGAAAACTCTTAACCTGTTTGGGGCCTGAGAGGGAGAATGGATTTGGGGTAAGAGCAAGGCAACGTATGTTATCCAGATATGAGACAGTGATTGCTTGAGCTTGTTGATGGTCACGAATCTGAAGACAGAGCGTGAATAGAAAAGACCCCTTTGTTTATAAAGACTTGATAGGACGGACGTGGGTGAGCATCCACGATGGTGATCTCACTCGTGACCTCGCCCGCCTAATTGAATGGCTCACCGCGCGTACATATAGAAGTCGTGGTCCGCAGATTTAGGGGCGTGGACGGTCCAATCGCAGATCTCTGGATAACATACGAGGGTCGCATGCAAGACTAGCACCTCTCATGCGACAATGCCTGCTCTAGCCTGCAAGCTACTCGGACCCCCAAATCCTATTTTCACAAGGCGCATATGTGAAGGACCCTGTCTCACAATCCTCCGCATACGCATAGATAGAAGGTATATTAATGTTCTTTATGTAGAAGGAAGCATACACACGTGTCTCTTTTCCCAAATATGGATTATTAATGGTGACGTGAGAAAAGGGTATCTAGATTAGCCACCTTTTTACACTTGGAGATCGAGGTGCGATTTTCGAGGGGAAAAACCATGGGCCCCAAAGGGTCGGCTCAAACTGCGAGATCTCAAGTATTCGATATTGTCAATCATTCAAAATATGGCCTATGGGTAAGCCTTATATCTTGTATACCATCATTCGCTTTAAACTGAAACACGTTTACGATTACATTTCAAGAGCCATCAGTGACATGTTTTCCGAAGCGTCATGACCTACTTTTGAACATGTGCCCTTATGAGTTTGTGCTTTAATAAATTGGACTCCTAACGATACCCGAAAATACTTTACGAATGTAATTAATTTGTCCTCTTTTATTTCCTCGGTTATCACCTTGAAAATCTGGCTTTCACATCTCTAATTCGATTGTTGTGACCGCTTGTTTCAAATTATGTGTTTTGGAAGTCTCCATGCATTGACACCCTTGGCTAAAAAGGGCGCAATTTGTAATCTCATTTTCTCATCGCAGAGAGTGATCTCTCTCTCTCCCTCTCTCTCTCTCTTTTGAAGCTGGCTTTCTGGTGCAGAAGAGAGTTTCTAGTTCAGGGTAATGTTCTATTGTTGTTTATTTCTTTGGTAGATTCAAGAGGCGAAACCATTGTGGTTTTTCTTCTTGAATCTTCCAAAGATGTAATCGGCGCCAGACTGATTTCATTGATTAAAGGCTTCGATGTTCTTCTTCTACAAGGGAACCGTGACAGGGGAGTTGGTGCTATTTGTAGATTCCACGTTTCACCTCTTGAATTATTAAATACACGCTGTATGCGTGGAGTTCAGTCTGCCAGGACTGATTCCTCGGAGTGCAATATCAAGGGGAACCCTTCTATTCACATTGTCCTTGATCTCCTGAACACGGGGGGGGGGGGGGGGGGGGGGGGGGGGGGGGGGGGGGTCAAGTTTTGCAGCATATGGAGCTACGCGATTAGCAACCTGCCACATCCATGGAGCCAAGGGCAGCAATTTGAAGGAGGCAGGACCGATGAAATTCAAACAAGGACCAGCCCATGAGTTTAGGCTCTTATACGAAGAAAAAAAAGGCAAGAAAATAACTGGAAATCTAGGACCATAGTAGCTCTGATATCATGTAAGGAAACAAGGATAAGAAATTTATTATCGAATATGTTGAATATATACAACGAGAGGCCCATATATAATTCAACCAAGCTTATTGACTATTGAACCAAAAATAGGAAATAAGATCAAAAAACTTGAAAAAGATAATTATACTAACCTAATACCGTTATTACTAAAAAAACTAGCACAGTATCTCTATCATACACAAAGGATTATCAAGAATGATAATAGCTATCCTCTAAAAAAAATTATAATAGCTATTAAATCAAGGTACTTTGAATATTCTTGAGGGATTGGTAAGGAGTTAGAGACGAAGCAAGGCGAAGCGACGGATCAATGGACGACAAGGCAAAAAGATTTCACCACTAGCAAAGGTCGCACAACCTCAGGCAATAAATTATTGGGTTGTTTACTTATTCGTTTTATGATCGTCTTATGATGTCTTGGGCAGTAAGTCGTTCCTCTATTTCTATATAAGGGACCTAGGTTGTGTCTAAACATTGTGGCTGCATCGTATTCGTTTCTCTCACTAAAATTGAGGTTTTGGGGTCGTGGAGGTATAGTTCGTCGCTAGTGAACCACGATATATCTTGTGTTCATGTTCTTCATTTTTGCATCGGTATTGCTTTCCAATATGCAGGTTCTGGTATCAGATCTTATGGTCGGTGTTCCAAGATCAATGTAGAGCAAATTGCCTCGATTCACAAGTCGGTAAAATTCGAAGCTAGGGTTTCGCCGATCAAGGTGGAGCACATGATTCAGGGTGACTGGACTAGGAGCAGCAGAGAAGATGACAGGGGGGATGATAACGACTGATAGGTTTAGATGGAGAGGAAACCGTAGGTGGCGAATCAAAATACATGCTTTATTGAAGCAGCAAGATCCGTGGTTTCCATGGGCCTTTGAAAAGGGAGTGCTAATACAACCACCGCTCAGTATGAAAGCTCGAAAAGAGGGGATGCGACATACGGCTGCGTTTGGGAGTTCAGACAGGCAGAGTTCCGACGCATTGATGGTGGCAAAGAGAAGCTACGGTGATGCCTGTTCAAATGGTGTAGAAAAGAGATACTAGTGGACGAAAGAAGAAATCAGGATCTGCAGATTTGGTTGTAAGTGGAGGGTACTCCGGAGGATCGTCTGGTCTCTAACCCCATTGGGAGGGGGGTCATGGAATATGTGCTCTTGATGAGGATGTTGATTTGGCTTAGGGGAGTCTATGACGAGGGGCACGACACGTGAAATGGGGCACGTATGAGGCACGTGCAAGGGGCGTATGAGGCGCAAGGCGGTGATATTGCAGGAATTCGGTGAGAATTAGAAAAAATTTGCAAAACTTTGCACGAATTCGGCGGGAGTTGGAGCGATGGGTATGTGGTTTTGTTGTAGGGACTCAGTGGGAGTCTGAAAAACAAAGGGTTTTGTTGTAGGAGCTCGATGGGATTTGGAACAACAAACAGAGGTCTCGATCACAGGATCTTAGTTGGAGTTGGAGCATTGGCAGAATTTCGATTGCAGGAACTTGATGGGAGTTGGAGCATCGCTGGGGGCACACGTTTCAAGAACTTGGCAAAGTTAGAGCAATGTGTGAAATTGGAGAGAAGTGGCTAATTCAAGCGCAAGCAGACGAGAGGATTCAAAGCAAGGGGGATATTTGTTAAATCAAGGTGCTTTCAATACACTCGAGGGCTTAGCGAGGAGTTAGTGACGAAGCAAGGCCAAGAAACAGTCAACGGACGAGAAGGAAAAAGGTTGCAGCAGTTCTGGAGGAAAAGGAGGTCGCACGGCCTCTCGCACAGGTTGCACATGACCTGTGTTGGGGAGATAATGAGGCCGCACGACCTCTGGCGGGCATTTTCTAGGTTGTTTACTTATCCATTCTATGGCCGTTTCGGGACGTCTTTGGCCATAAGTCGGTAATATATATCTATATAAGGGACCTATATTGTATATAAACATTATGGGTTGTATCATATACGTGTCTCATTAAAATAGCGTTTTTGGAGTCGTTGATGTAGCTTGTTAATTTCTAGTGAACCACGTTATATCTTGTGTTCTTGTTCTTCGCTTTTGCACCCTTGTTGCTTTCCGATACCCATATTGTAACAAAAGCGAAATAAAATAATAATGAGACATCAAGCTATTATATCTAACATGCACAAACAATTATAAAGAATGATAATAGCGAACTAATTACATGCTTTGATTTGTACTCGGACTCATTAGTTTGTACTTTGAGCTTTTATCAGTAAAATAAATAAATGGGAGTAAAATACATAGAGTACATACAGTTCTTCTGAAAAAAAACAAAAACAAAAAACAGAAAACAAAAAATTGTGCTCGAACTCTGCGCGTCTATTCATCATCTTAACCGGATAGATCTATCATTTACAGCCCCGTATGACTATGCAGACAGAGATCTGTAAGATAATCAATATAATTAGGTGAAGAAGATGGGAAATCAGGGAAATCCTTATCTTGATGACTGATCAGGATTTGTAAAATGTATAAAACTAAGGCATGTCCTATGGTCACCTCTTACTTTGAGTCTGCATAGATGATTTGTCAGCTACTAGGCCATTCCTTTTATGATATTCAAGAAACAAAACAAATGTGACTTGTCATTCAGAAAATTCTAATTTCTGACCCGAAAAAGTAAAGTTCAATAAAGAACTCTCTTTGGAAAGAAATGAATAATAGAAAGAAAAAGAAATCAGAAAAAGGGGTAAAAGCAACTTTGAGAAACATGCCCTCATGCTTGCTTACTAATCTTCAAGAGCTAGCTAGGCACATATATTTAGCTCCTACCATGTGCACTCTCTTAAAAATAGCAATACAAAAAGAACATCCAACATTGGAATGACTTGGTCTAAAAAAGAATTGCTTCTAACTATCAAAGTGGAATAAAGACACTCTTGGGCATCAATCAATCTTGAAAAGGTATTCAGTATGTATATGTTAACCAACCATGTGTATTTATCAGTGTCCAAAGTTGTAAATACGGGTCCGGTCCGGAACGTCCGTTTTGCCTTCAAAACGGGATCTCCTACCAATTCGTACCAGTGAAAATACTGGCCCGTTCCGGAGTGTCCCAAGCGTTTCGGCGAAATCCGGCCCGCTCCGCTCTAGAACGTTCCATGTGTACCACGATTTAGTGATGTAACAATCCGTTGGGCCAAAGACATATTCGTGTAATAGATCATGTTTTACTAACTTATACTATTGAGCTGCATTATTTGATTTATTGATATCTTGACATTTTGAACTCAACTACTACTAATTAAACAAACAATCAATTGTTGTAATAAAACCTCAAAATATAATTATAATAAATTTATGGGTATAATTGTATGTGTATTGTTTTAACCAAATTGTAAATTAGAGAATCACTTATTTTTTTTAGAAGTTTTTTTTTATAAGAAGATTTTTTTCAGAAGTTTCAAATAGCATATAGATAAAATAATATAATTTCAAAGTAATATGTATAAAGTAAATATAGATTGGAATGACAATTAACATTGAAAAAGTTGTATTCCTAAAAAAATGTATATTGATGTTGCTATGGGGCATGTCACATATTATATATGTAAGAAAAGTACAGTAAATCCGGAACGCATCGCCGTTCTGTCCGGATTCTGGATCGTTCCGTTCTCAAGAGAAAAACGGAACAGGGACTGGAACGGTAGTCACAACTATGGTGCTGACCAAACTAGCATCAACTTTGCAGTTTTGAACTTTCAAAATCTCACAAACGGACAGCATTGTTTACAAAAACAAAGGGTGGTAACTTAATATGACTGCAAACAAAATAACCAATTTGGACAATTGGTTCGTCACGGAAATGTAGCTTTAGGCATGTTTCTTATGAGCTGGTTGAGTGTCTCCAAAACCAACTCAAAAGGCAAAAAGAGATGCCACCAAAAGCCAAATGTGTCATACCTGTGTTCGTTTATGGTTTTGGTGCTTCCATTTCTTTAATACTTGATTTAGAAAAGACAACCGTGGTTTCTAATCCTTCCTTAGAGAACAAAATTAGTGCATTGAAAAACCGAAATAATAATTAAGGCGTTGAGAACTAATGATGATGTTGGTGATAATGTAGATTAATAAGCTTGTTTATCATATACTAATATGAGTTTTCGGTCAGATTACCTGTAATTCAGAACCAATGATTGGGGGATGGGGAGTCACATTCGGCTTTTATCAAATTAAATTCTTTCACGACACGCGTCACCAAATTGTGTGTTCTCTTATTAAATGAGTTTTTCGGTTAGATTACCTGTAATTTAGAACCAATGAAGAGAAGTTAACTACTAAGGCTCTCAACTGAGAAAGTTACTGTTAGATTTTGGTGATTCAAACCTAGCATAGAAAATTGACTTGGTCCAAGGCGATCAAGGAATTGTTTCCTTATTCGTTTTGGAATTGTTTCCTTGTTCGTAGTGACAACGTTTGGACGTTGTTTTGGGCACAAGTCACTAGTTTAGGCCTACATATGGGTGTATGACTCTTCTATTGACATGTGTGATGTGTCTTGGATTGTAATTGGCTCTCTCATCAATAAATTGCTTCGTTTTGTCCGTGGATTAGCTAGTCTCAAAAACTAGTGAACCACGTTAAATATCGTTGTGTTGTTCTTCATCTTCTTCTTCGTCTAATCACTCTTCTTGGTCCCCAACAACTGATATCGTGCTTCTGCATCGTTTTCGAACAAGTGGTATCAGAGCCAGGTTGTTGGGTTAGGGTTTGTTGGTGATGAGTGATGGCGAAATCGTTTGGGATGAAGATCTATCGTGTTGATGAGAATTCTGTTGACACACCCACCACCAAGTTCCTTATTGGGGGAACAATTGAGTTCCTTGTTGTGGAAGCTATCGGGTTCCTTATTGGGGGAACAATCGGGTTCCTTTTTGTGGGAGTTATCTGGTTCTTTGTCATGGAGCATGGGGCGCGCATTCTAGCGCGAATTTAGAGGTTCACGTGCAATTGGCGTTCCGGCGCAATCGGGCTTCCAACATGGAGCATTGGGCGTGTGGATCTCAATTGGGCTCATCCGTCGCAAGAACTCGCAAGAGTTGGAGCATCGGCATGGAGCGATCTTGTTCAGGCCGCTAGGAGGATTCAAGTCAAGGTGGAGACGACTGGGATCAACCGGCGGATTTGGCTCGTGGCATGGAGCAATTGATGTGTCTTGTTGGCACACAATTGATTGGTAACGTGTTGTAGGGCGCGCATTGATTGGATGTATGTTATTGGGCATGTGTTGATTGGGGGCGTGTTATTGTGCACGCATTGATTGGTGGCACGTTATTGGGCGTGTCTCGTTTGGCGTCTTGGTGCGGTATATTGGCGGCGCAATTGGCATGACATTGATTGATAGGAACTTTCATCATCAAGTGTCATTGTGATGATATTGGGGAGATGCATTGTGTCATGGTGCATTAGAGTATGTTGGTTGAGACACACAAGTCTATGCGTTTGTTGAGACGCAAATACGCGCTTGTTGTGGCGCATAGTTGATGTGTTCCAATACCGCAAATTTGGGAATACGTCATATCGGTTGATTGGTTCATCGTTTCGATTTGGGTGGAGCACTTCAAATTTGATTGTTGGAGGGACATCTACAATTGGCGCATTCGGTGAAAATGACGGATGGCAATCGGAGAAACGATTTGATGAATTTGGTGGAGGCGTTCTTGATTGGGAGGCGCATCCACAATTGGATTGATGAGGAGCATTGGATTGGTTGCTAGGGTGTTTGAATCAAGGTGGAGATTTGTTAGATTTTGGTGATTCAAACCTAGCATAGAAAATTGACTTGGTCCAAGGCGGCTAAGGAATTGTTTCCTTGTTCGTTTTGGAATTGTTTCCTTGTTCGTTTTGACAACGTTTGGACGTTGTTTTGGGCACAAGTCACTAGTTTAGGCCTATGTATGGGTGTAGAACTCTTCTATTGACATGTGTGGTGTGTTTTGGATTGTAATTGTCTCTCTCATCATTAAATTGATTCGTTTTGGTCGTGGATGTAACTAGCCTAAAAAACTAGTGAACCACGTTATATCGTTGTGTTGTTCTTCATCTTGTTCTTCGTCTAAATCACTCATCTTGATCCCCAACAACTGGCATCGTGCTTCCGCGTGCGTACTTTAACAGTTACTACGCATGCATTTAGTTCCTCACCTTCCATACTTATGACGTACAAACAAACAGGCACTCATACCCAACCAACCCAACTACGGCCCAAAGGTGTTATGTTCGTTCCTTCTTGCTGCTTACAAAAACACATCGATTCAAGGCGTCAATCTCATTCAAAATTTGGCCAAATGCCATGAGCATAATATTGAAAAACACAGATCTAGGGTTTGAAATGAGATGCAACGACGAAGAAGAAGAAGGAGAGAAAGGCAGTGAAGGAGGTGAAAACCAAATCAGAAAAATGGTGAAAAATTCTCCTCAATTGACAAACGGAGCTAACGGTCACTTATATAGGTGACCGTTAGCCACTTAAACAAAACAGCCAATCCGAATGAAACACGTGTACAAGAGGAGCTGAAAATTACAAGCAAAACGACATCGTCATACTTAAAGGAAAATAAAAGAAAATCAACGACTAGGATTTCACCGATTTCTGATCCAACGGCTACTGAAGCTTCCTGCTTCATGTCATCACTTTGGCACCAATTGCAAATTGGTCCAGACCAGAAATGAGAAAGAGACAATGTTGAATTCATTGATCTTCAATACGCCCCCTCAAGTTGCTGTAATGTGGACATTACAGTCAACTTGCTCATGTAATGAAGGAATTGCTGAGCTGCCAAGGGTTTGGTCAATATATCTGCCAGTTGCTCTGCAGCACAAACATACTGCAACTCATACACACCAGAAGCAACCAAATCTCTAATGAGATGTGTGTCAAGATCTATATGCTTGGTTCTCTCATGATAGATGGGATTTCTGGCTATTTGAATGGCTGAAGAACTGTCAGTGAAGAGAACAGGTTTGCAGTCCAAACATACTTGCAGTTCTTGCAGCAATGAGAGAAGCCATTGTATTTCACAACCCAGCAATGCCAAGCCTCTATATTCAGCTTCTGCAGAACTTCTAGCAACCACTGTTTGCTTCTTAGATTTCCAAGAAATAAGAGAATGTCCTAAAAAGACAAAATACCCTGAAGTAGATCTTCTTGAATCTATGCATCCAGCCCAATCTGAATCAGTATAGCCAAGCAACTTTAAAGGAGAAGAAGCTGAGAAGTACAAACCCTGAGTAGCTGATCCTTTGAGATATCTCAAAACATGATGAGCAGCAGCCAAATGCTGTTTAGTAGGTTGAGATATAAATTGGCTTAACATGTGTACAGAGAAGCATAAATCTGGTCTAGAGTTGCAAAGATAGAGAAGTTTTCCAATTAACTTCTTGTAATCAAGAGCTTCTGAATCTTCAAGAACCACACCTGAGTGAATACTAAGCTTGCTAGAAGCTATCATGGGTGTAGTAGCTGGTTTGCAGTTTAAATATCCAGCAGTAGTCAAAATTTCAATAGCAAATTTTTGCTGAGATAGAAAGATACCTTCTTCAGTTCTGCAGATCTCAAAACCAAGAAAATAAGACAGAGCTCCCAAATCTTTGAGCTTGAAGTGTTGAGACAAATCTGACTTGAATTGATTCAGAACATCAATGTGTGATCCTGTTAGCAAAATATCATCCACATATACTAATAGAAAAGCAACAGAATTTCCTTCATGCTTCATAAAAAGAGTTGTGTCAGACTTGCAATGCTGAAAACCCAATTGGCACAAAGTTTCTGTAAATTTCAAAAACCATTTTCTTGAGGCTTGTTTCAAACAATACAGTGATTTATTGAGCTTGCACACCTGAGGAGTTGAATCTGGAGTGATGTTCTGCAATTCAAAATAGCCTTCTGGAACCTTCATATACACTTCCTCATCAAGATCTCCATGAAGGAAAGCATTGTTGATATCTAGTTGAAGAAGAGGCCATTGATATATAGCAGCTAAAGTCAACATAGTTCTGAATGTAACTAACTTAGCCACAGGAGAGAAAGTTTCAAAATAGTCAATACCCTCAGTCTGAG
Source organism: Linanthus parryae (assembly GCA_023055425.1). Classification (NCBI taxonomy): domain Eukaryota; kingdom Viridiplantae; phylum Streptophyta; class Magnoliopsida; order Ericales; family Polemoniaceae; genus Linanthus; species Linanthus parryae. The sequence goes on along the minus strand of JALGPY010000004.1, from coordinate 3,968,776 downwards.
TATACCCTTTTGCTACAAATCTTTCTTTATATCTATCCACAGTTCCATCTGACTTATATTTAATTCTATACACCCACTTACAGCCAATCACTTTATGTCCTGAGGGCAAAGTGGTCAATTCCCAAGTGTTATTCAACTCCAGAGCATGCAGTTCCTCTTTCATAGCTTCCATCCATTCTTGTGATTGCTTTGCTTGCAAATAAGATTGAGGTTCTATCTGACTGTGAAAATTGACCAGATCAAGGTGATTGATATCTGAGATTGCAGACATTACCAGAGAACTACCAAGATTGTAGTTAGAGCTAAGAACTACATTGCCTCCATGATGATGCTTTGTGACATAATCCTGCAAGTACTTTGGTGGATTTCTAACTCTTGTAGTAGCTCTAGTTGGCACAATTGAGCTGGGAGTCTGGAGAACATCTCTATAGCTGGGAGGTGATGTTGTCACTGTTGTTGGAGGAGGCATAGAAGTGGTTGAAGCAGAAGAATCAGAAAGAGACATAGTCTCATCAGTGACAGGCAAAGGGATAACTGCATTGTTGTGAGGAAGAACAATAGCATCTCTTTCCTTAAAAGGAAATAGATGCTCATGAAACACCACATTTCTGGAAACAAAAAACTTTTGTTGCTGTAAATCATAGACCTTGTACCCCTTTGTACCAAAAACATATCAAACAAATACACACTTCACTGCTCTTTCATCAAACTTAGATCTCCCATGAATCAGAGTACTAGCAAAACACAAGCATCCAAATACTCTTAACACATTATAGTCTGGTTGTGCATTATATAATATCTCAAATGGTGACTTTCCTTTCAGCTTAGGTGATGGAGTTCTATTGATCAAATATGCTGCTGTCATGACACAATCTCCCCAAAACTGTATAGGCAAACCACTTTGAAATCTTATAGCTCTAGCCACATTTAACAAATGTTGGTGCTTTCTTTCTGCAACTGAATTTTGCTCTGGAGTTTCCACACAACTATGTTCATGAACCACACCATTTTCTTGGAAAAATTTGTAAAATTCCAATTCTGGTGCATTATCACTTCTGAACCTCTTAATAGAAACATTGAACTGAGTACTAATCATTTTCCAGAAAGTAGGGATGATTTGTTCAACATCTGACTTGTGATTCATCAAATAAATCCAGGTGGTTCTGCTGCAATCTTCAACAAGTGTCAAGAAATATCTATGTCCTTGGTGAGTAGGAGTCTTCTAGGGACCCCATGTATCACAATGCACCAAATCAAGTAGATTTTGAGTAATGTGACCAAGACTGGGAAATGGCAGCTTCTTTTGTTTAGCCAATGGACAAATTTCACACACAAAATCATCATTATTTTTCAAATTCTTATCCAAATAACCTGACATACTGTGCAACTTTGAATGAGACAAATGTCCCAATCTTTGATGCCAAAGCTTCACCTGATTAATAGCAACTTCTCCAGCACACACAACTGCTTTGACCTTTGAAAAACTATGTTTTAAAACATATAAACCACCTTGCCTTATTCCTTCTGCAAGAAGCATATCATGCTTGTCCTTGATCCAACAGCCATCAGTGGTACAATGGAAGTTGCAGTTATGAGAATTTGTCAATCTTGAAATAGAAATGAGATTGAATTTGAAAGATGGTACAAACAATACATGTTCCAAAGTTAAATGAGAGTTCAATTTAACTGTACCAACATGAGTCACTTCAGAAGTCTTTCCATTTGGAAGATGCACAAAAGTGTCAATAACTGTGTGCATTGAATCAAAATATTGCAATTTGAACACATATGATCTGTAGCACCTGTATCCACTATCCAACTATCTGATGCAATGTGATCAGAAGATAAACCAGACTGAAAAGTACTGATGATACCTGCCATAAAAGGATGACCACCATAGATTGAACCAGAAGAACTAGGAAGGTGATTGAAGTGGAGAATCCATATAACCTCCATGGCTAGAAGCAGGAGATCCATAAATGTGTGATGCAGGTGGCTGTATTTGAGTTTTGGACAATTGCTGATTCATAGAATTGATGGCACCTGACATGTTGCTAGCTGAAATGTCAGTAGTCCCAGAAGTGACCTCAGTGTTCACATTATTTGCTCTAGGCTTAGACTTTGTGAATTTGAAGTCTGGAGGAAATCCATGTAACCTGTAACATTTTGCTTTGACATGTCCCTCATGTCCACAATGATGACATATCAACCTCCCATTTCTGTTAGGAGGTGCAGAGCTGAACTGACCACCACTTTGTTTATGCATAAAACCACCACCATGTTGATTATGAACAGCATTGACAAGTGAAGGCCTGTAATGTGGATAAGGACATTGCATATAGGAATCACCACCATGTGCATACATTGCCAAGTTTTGTGACTGAAAACCATTTTGTGATTGTAACTCCACCTGTCTTTCTTGTTGAATAATCTTGGCAAACACAGTGTTTATAGGTGGCAATGGATCTGTTAGTAGCAATTGATCTCTCACAGGAGCAAAATGAGCATTTAAACCATTCAAAAATTGCATGATCCTCTCTTGTTCCTGACAGTTCTTCAGCTGACTAATAATGTTGCACTGACATTGAGATAGAATTCCACAAGTGCAACTTGGATTAGGCCTATAATTGGCTAACTCATCCCACAAACTCTTCAATTGTGTAAAATAAGCAGTAACAGATCTATTGTCTTGTCTTAGAGCTGAAATCATCTGTGTGAGTTGAAAAATCCTTGGCAAATTTCCTTGTGAAAAACGTTCAATGAGATCTAACCAAATTTCTCTAGAATTAGATCTGCAAACCACACTACTAACAATATCTTTTGAAATTGAACTAAGAAGCCAAGACATCACCATACTGTCACATCTCCTCCACAAAACATACATATCAGAAGTTGGAAGAGGCTCCGTGATACTTCCATCAACGAACTCTAACTTGTTTTTAGCTCGAAGAGCAACAATGATTGATTTGTGCCATGTATAAAAATTAGATCCATTTAATTTCTCAGAAACCAGAATTGCACCAGGATTATCAGAACTATGAAGAAAGAAAGGAGAAGCAGCTTCAATACCTTGCTGCGAAGCTCGCGAGTGAGAACCATGACCGGTTGATTCGTGAGTTGACATTTGAATTGAAATCAGCAATTACCAGATCCACTCTGATGAAACTCAAATGATGAAGATGATCTTCAAGCGGAACTAACTGTGAAATGATCTAGCCGAACCAGGCTCTGATACCATATTGAAAAACACAGATCTAGGGTTTGAAATGAGATGCAACGATGAAGAAGAAGAAGGAGAGAAAGGCAGTGAAGGAGGTGAAAACCAAATCAGAAAAATGGTGAAAAATTCTCCTCAATTGACAAACGGAGCTAACGGTCACTTATATAGGTGACCGTTAGCCACTTAAACAAAACAGCCAATCCGAATGAAACACGTGTACAAGAGGAGCTGAAAATTACAAGCAAAACGACATCGTCATACTTAAAGGAAAATAAAAGAAAATCAACGACTAGGATTTCACCGATTTCTGATCCAACGGCTACTGAAGCTTCCTGCTTCATGTCATCACTTTGGCACCAATTGCAAATTGGTCCAGACCAGAAATGAGAAAGAGACAATGCTGAATTCATTGATCTTCAATACATAAAGTAACGATAAATTTGGGTCTTGTGGTCACTGTCATGACTCTCATGCAAGAATATTCACTCTTCCATTTCTAAACCCCGGAAGACATCAAGGTAAGCCTACAAGCCATGATCTGTCATGTTCCAATTGGTTCTTGGCACTACACAGAAAATGGGGAAGCACTAATGTATTTAATAGTTTCTAGGGGATGACCTTTTTATTTTCTTCTTCCAACATTTTAGATCTGAACTTATGTAGAATGACTTGGTTGGATGAACCCAAAGTAAGTTCCTTCAATTTTTTAATATCCTATGAAAGGTACCTCTCATCTCACCACATTGCATCAATGTCGCATACTATATAAATCTGTACCAAGTCTCATTTTGCATTCCCACCTCTCTCTCTCACACATACATTGTAGCATGGAAGATCATCTTCGCAAGGATACTTTCAAGCATAAGGAATTGCAAGGAATGGTTATGGGATCAATGTTCTTAGCAGATATTTCAGATACGAAAGCCACCAAGAAGTACCATAACCACTCATCTGCAGGTGAAATCCAGTTGGTAAATTATTCTGATAGAGCTTCTTCAATTCCATATTCTGCTTTCAAAGAAACTCACCTTCCTGTGAACTTCTTGAAATCATTCCCAGAACTAAGCCATGCCCAATTGCTAGAACCAACTTCTTCCCCACCATCACCACCACAAGCAACCACTTCAAAATTCACCAATCTTGGCTTGTTCTTGAAAGAGCCAACCATCTTGGATATATCAATAAAAGCCACAGAATCACTCAGAAAGAAGAGCCAAAACCCTTCATTTCTCATACCTCAAATTCAAAACCAGGAACAACAACAACAACAACAAAGCAGTCGCGAATGGCTCAAGATCAATCAAAGCTTAGCAACTCATCACACAAAAGGGTTCAGTGACTACTGGCTAAGCACAACCCAGACCCAGCAAATGAAGTACACAGCAAGAAAACTGCACCCCAATACTCAGAAGTCCTCCGTGCCATCATCATCACAAGGGAAGCTATTTAGGGGAGTCAGGCAAAGGCATTGGGGGAAATGGGTTGCTGAGATTAGGCTGCCGCGGAACAGGACAAGGGTTTGGTTGGGGACGTTCGACACAGCTGAAGAAGCCGCTTTCACTTATGACACCGCAGCTTACATCCTAAGAGGGGATTACGCACATTTGAACTTCCCGGATATGAAACACCAGTTGAAGGCCAATTCAGCTGGCGGTGCCACTGCCGCGCTCCTTGAGGCAAAGTTACAAGCTATTTCCCAAGGCATTGGTGCCAACAACAAGAAAGTGATTGATCCACAACCCAAAGTACCGTTATTTACAAACTCGGTCGAGAGCTCAAGGGTCAATCTCAACACACCAAGAAGAGATGAGAAGGATGAGATTAAGAAGACGCATCAAGAGATGATCTCAGATTGTGATGCTGTGCAGCTTAGTAGAATGCCTTCATTGGACATGGACATGATTTGGGATGCACTGTTGGTGTCTGATACATGAGTACTTTCTCCATCAATTTTCGTATATCTTCTCTGATCATTGTGAAGTTTAAAAGATGTGTTCAATTTTAATAGGAGGTCATTTTCAGTGTTTTTTCCTTTCTTGTTAATCATCTTTTGTCCATTAATGACCACAGTTTAGGTCCCCTGCAATCATTTTCACATTAATGCTATCCACACAAAAATGATGTACTAGTTTTTTATTTGGATCTGTTGGAAAATATGATTTTGACTCGACTTCAAACCCGGGTTCGAGAAAGCTCACTTGAGAGCTTACATAAGTCTATAGAAGTAAAGAGATTAGTTCGTGATCTCACCCGTCAAAATCATTGATTGATGAATGAAAATGAGACATTGAAGGTTGACGTCTCTCAATTGAGGAATGTAAAGTAGTTGCGCATTTTACTTTGAATTGAAAAGTTGTAACTTTTCAATTTGAAATGAACAATTGCAACTATTCGTAACAGGTGCATTATCTCTATAAATAGCACCATGTCCTCTCATTCTAATCACTCAAATAATCATCTTCTTATTCTCTCAATATCTCTCAAACATAGTTTCGTTCACCGTGTACTGTACACTGGTGCATCGTCTACAGTACAAGAAGGACTTTTATCCTGGGGAGCAATACGCCTTGTAGTATTCCACAAAGACGCACCAACTGTGGGGGCGAATACTGCTTTACGGAGATCGTCGTCGTACGAAACTGTCGTTCAACACATCTCCGTATTAGTTGACTTTTATTCTGTAAGTTTGTTTTTATCTTTTTTTGTGTTATTCTTCACTTCTGTTTTCTTGTTATTAGAACAAATCTGAGTTTACTTTCTAACAATTGTAAAGCAGTATTAGACTTAATTTTTTTTCACATCTTATTAGAAAAACAGACGGTAATTTTGTCTAATTTATAAGAAGCAATACATCTCTGTAATCAGACCATAGTGATGACTGAAAATTAACAACGTGGTGTAATCAATCTTACTTCTGTAGAGGGTTTCTCAAACTGCAATTTGAGAATCATCCTTTTGTAGACCACCTAAATGCAAGAAACAAAACAGGGCCCTTCTTTTTTTTGTTTTCGTCCTTTTTGTTGTAGAGAGAGTCTTCAAATCGCCCGCCCCAGTGAAAGAAAACCCTTTTCTTCTTGCACCCCTAGGGTCAATCGGAGTATTTTCCAGAGGTCGAACTCTCTCTCAGGCCGCTCTGTTCTTCGTCAATTTCGCGTCGATTCGGTTCGGTTTTCGTCATTAATCGTCTTCTACCTACGCCTCCTCGTTGTCGTCGGTTCGGTTTTAGATCGAGCGGTTGACGTCTCCGAGCCGTTCTCTTTTGGAGAACCAGAAATAGAGTAATAATTGTCGGGGAAGAGAAGACGATGGGGTTTTTGTTCAAATGCCTTTCTGGCAACTTGTCTTTACTTTATACCATTGGCCAAACTTTGTTTTCCAATCTACCCGGCTGGGTAATTTCATCTCTAAAGAAATCATTAACAACCATGTGGTCCCTTGTTGTCAGCCAAAAGTACATGTTGTCAGCCAAGATTTTTGTTCAATTACTTCTATGCCCTTGCAACCCTAATATTCAATACCCTTCCATTTTTTTCTCTCACTACAATCTTCACTGCTTTTTTTTCTCCCTCACGAACATTCAATTTTTTTCATCTACCTCTACCTAACAAAGTACAAGAAGAAATTACTCCAACCGTATCATTTATGATTTCAGACTACTCCAACCTTAATGCTATGAAACATTTCTCATTTGTCACTCTCACTTGCTCTTGTTTTATCCAGTTCTCACATTTTCTCTCATATGAGTCTCTCATCTCCATTTTTTCTTGAACCTGCTCAGAGTGTAGGTAAACTGTAATTTTGTTGAGATTGTTGTATATGTTGTGTCTTTTCATCCTAATGTCAGCTTATCACTTAAAATTTTTGCTTTTTATCTTGATTTGTTCAATTTTATGTGTTCATAATCATCTGTTCTTCCTGTGTTTTCTTATGCCAATGTAACACTCGTCGGGGACGATTTGAGTAAGACCACGACGACCACGTAGTGGGCTTGGTCGTCGTGGTCTTCATTCACTAAAACACAGACGACCTATGTAGTATATGGATCATCGGGGGAAACCACAGAGGGCACACCAGGACGACCCTGACGACCCTGACGACCCACCATGGCCGTCTCGGTGAGTCTAGGTCGTCGCTGTCTGATTGAACTGGAAAAACACTTAGGTTACACCCGACGACCCTGCTAGGTCGTCTCTGTGATTCTAGATCGTCCTGTCTGAGTGAAGTGGTTTGTGCCCAGACGATCCGATATAAACGCTGACGACCGGGTATAAATGCAAACGACCTGGTCCAGAACAGTTTGACACAAAAAAATTAAATTGCTTAAATAAGACTTAAAATAAAACCCCAACAATCAAATACAACAGAATTCCAATAATCAAATACTGTAAATAAGAATTACATGTTTATTGTGAAGAACCCCAACATTAATCAATAATCAACAAATAGATTACATTAATCAAAAATTACATCAACAAATAGATTACAATAATCAACAGTTCCAAAAACACAAAAACTGGAACATGGGTTCAATCAAGATCAAGGTAAATAATATCAACCTATTTCAAAAAAAATGTAAATAATATCAACCCAACACTAATCAAGACCCTAACACAAAAATTTGAACATTAAACATTAAAATTTTCATTGAACTTGCATTAAACTTCAAATAAATTGCAAAATACATTGAAATTTAAAAACTTAAAAGACACAAACTAAATTTTTGTTGGCTTCTTCTTATCCCTAGGAGGAATCTCTTCTTCTGGGTCCCATTCCGAACCGGTGCTCGATTCTTCAGTAGCACTACCATCCCTGTCTCTTTTACGTGGAGGAGATGGGAGACTAGTCCAGTGAGCCGTGTCTTCTTCGTCTTCATCGGATGAGTGAATGGTTGTTTCGGAACCCCTTTTATAGGAATAAGCAGGTTCGTCATCGGAATAAGCAGGTTCGTCATCCTCTTCACTATTTTCTTCTTCACTTCCCTCGTCTTCACTTTTTTCTTCTTCATCAGTTTCCTTCTCTTGACTTGTTTCTTCTTCATCACTTCCCACCTCCTCTTCTTCTTCACCGTGGTCAGTTTCGTACTCCTTAGGTGGGGAGCTTGGTTTCGACATTTTGATGGAGTGATTTGGGAGTGTGAATAGGTCGTGGTTTAGGAGTTTCAATTTTACCTACATTTATAGTGGTGGAGGGTAGACGAAGAGACTCGTCAGTTTCTTCTGTTTCTTGTGCCGTGCATGCTTGTAATAATGTGGATACATTTTCTAGATGATTTCTTCTTGAAAATGTATCCACATTTGATGCGGCTTATCAATTTCCAAGGCGACCCGTGAAGTTCCTCTCAAAATAAACTATCGAGAAGACCAAGGTTCGGTCGTCTGTGTCATTCACAAGTGAAGACCCGGACGACCAAGGTCGTCTGGTTCGTTCACTGGTGAATGACACAGACGACCATGGTCGTTGGTACCCACTTTATTTTTTACTCTCAAAATAAGCTATGGAGACGACCAAGGTTCGGTCGTCTGTGTCATTCACCAGTGAAGACCCTGAGGACCAAGGTCGTCTGGTTCGTTCACTGGTGAAGACAGAGACGACCATGGTCGTTGGTTCGTTCGTGTAATTCACTTGGGAAGACAGAGACGCCCAAAGGACATTGGTCGTCTCTGTCTTCCCTACCAACTGTTTATTCTTAAAAAAAAAAAAAAAAAAAAAAAAAAAAAACTTAAACCCTAAACCCTAAACCCTTATTATTAAAAGTTAACTATTATCACAATATGGTTATTATTAAACCCTAAACCCTAATTAAGAAAAACAAACATTATCTTCTAAAATGTGAAGTTTGTTTATATATTACAGAGATGGTGAAGAAATTAGGAGTACTTGTCATCTGGAACGGTGCATGGGATCGTGTCGAAGGTAGGTACAAATATTTGGGTGAAAGATTGAAGACCGCGCATTTCAAGATATGCAAAGGCATTACTGTAGAGTCATTGAAGGAAGATTTTTCCGTTAGAATGGGTGGTGATCATGAGTCTACTAAGAAGATTGTCTTACACTATCATCACTTGATAGACGATGCAGACTTGTTCCCCCCTAACGTACTTTCTGATGACCTACAAATCGATGATTTGTTTGATTGGTGTTCTGCGGGGTATACTGTTAGAATGTACGTTACTTTGGAGGATGAGGTTCAAGGAAACGTAGTTTCAGATATAGTTCTTGATGGAGTACATAACGGCCCGACTCCAATGGATGACCACAATTTGCAGCCGATTCCGATAGATGACAACAATATGCAGCTGATCCCAGTGGATGAACACAATAGCCCACATGCATTGATTGAAGAAGAATACTTCCCCGGTGTGCAGATCATCCCCGAGGGCTATGCTAACGACATGGACCCTCCATTGGTCCTCACAGAAATGGATAATGTTATGGCTCTCAGTCCACCCAACTTCGATCATGACACAGCCACCAATGCGGTCAATGACTATGATGTGTATGATAGAGAGGAACCAAATGTGCATAACAATCTTGCATTACAAACTGTGCAGATAGACCGCAATCGTTTTGTTGATGAGGCCGGTGGTAGTGGTTTTAGTAGTGATGGCATTGGTAGGTCTGACGGACTGGTTCTGAAGATTGGCGATTTGTTCAACGGACCCGACGCGCTATTAATGCCTATTAGGTTAGCTGCTGCTAACAGCGGATGGTCTTTTCACGTCTACAAGCGAGAGGCTGTGCGGATAGTGTTGCGTTGTAGTGATGAGAACTGTAAGTGGATGGTGGGGGCGTACAAGATCAAAGAGGCTGTGAACTATGTCCTTAAGACACAATCCCATTCACACATGTACCGCAATTACGATTGACGGTAAGCACCGTAACATCACTAGCATGGTTGTAGCCAAGCAATTGATGGGACGGTTTAAAGATCTCTCAAAGTCACCCTCAATCGCTGAGGTTCAGGCTATGGCGAAAGATATGGGCACCGAATTCTCGTACCATACGTCGTGGATTTCAATTCAAAAGCGTAAAAGTCTTATTAGCGGCACTATGGCCCAAAACTATGCAGATCTACCTGCGCTCATGCAATTAACCGCCGAGTTGAACCCCGGTTCGAAGTGGGATATTTTGGTGAGCCAAGATAATGTATTCCAGTACTGCTTCATGGCCCTCGGTGCATGCATTGCAGGTATACGGTATATGAGACCTGTAATTGTGATTGATATGTCGCACATGAAGAAAGAACCGGTTCAGTTGGTTGTGTGCACAATGGTTGATAGCGAGCAACACTGCTATCCCATTGCGTGGGGATTGGTGGATCGCGAGAATACAGATGCATGGACATGGTTCTTGACTAAACTACGACAAACTAGGCCCGACATGCATGACCTGACTTTTGTTTCCGATCGACACCAAGCTATAATTAATTCAGTTAAGACGGTGTACCCCCTTTCCAACCATGTCCATTGCTATCATCACCTGAAAATGAACGGGCTGTCGCATTACCCCACAAAGAAGTGGGATAAATATTTTTTTAAAGCTGCATATACCTTCGACCGGGAGATCTGTGATACATCTTTGAAGGAAATGTCGTTGGGAGCTGCACGTGTGGCGAATACCAAGAGATGTGGTTCCCATGCGTACATGCTTGTGCATGTGCATCTCAACTTAGGAAGCTGGGCCATTACGACGTGCAACACGACATGGAGGTCATGTACAACCATACTAGCAGGTACTAATCAAGAGAATACTTTAAGAAGGCCTATAGCGGAACGGTTTATACTGCTCCCAACCACACACAGTTGGACAGAGACAATTTACCTGAGAGTATAAGAGCACTCCGGCCATTGCCTCCGAAGAAATTGGTGACACCAGGGAGGGACCTGGAGACCAGATTCAAGTCCACGGCTGAAAAAATATTTAAAAATCGAGGAGGAAAGGGTTCATACAGATACAGCAAGTGCGTTCGACTAGGACACTCAATAAGAACTTGCACTTATGAACCTTAATAAGTTTGTAATATGTTATCGGTAGTCGTTGTTTGTAATCGTGATCGATAGTCGTTGTTCGTAGTTTGTAATCGATAGTCGTTGTTTGTAATAGATAGTCGTAGTTTGTAATCGATAGTCGTTGTTTGTAATCGATAGTCGTTGTTCGTTGTTTGTAATCGATAGTTGTTGTTCATTTTTTGTAATCGATATACAATTAGAAAAAAACAAAAGTTTCATTAAATTACTAAAATACATATCATTGGAAGCTTACTTTGTCCACTCTCACACCCTTTCCAGTCACAATAGGGAAGTGAAAAGCGACCATCCAAATCAAAGTACAGTAATCTAACTTCTTTTTCAGTACTATGTCTTCCACACATATCCAAGCCCTAATCGGATTTGACTGAATTAAGCACTCAATCATTTGAAGTACATACCAGGCTGTCATATACCTTTTTGGGTCACAAATCTCTTCTCTCTTGTCTTGAATAGATGTTTTTTCTCCAATTTCTCCACTTCCAACAATCAGGCCTCGCTCTACAGCCACCAAAGTCCTTCAGAAGCCTAGGGAAATCCGTGAGAAGACGCTCAAAATCCCATTGCTTGAACCCAGAGTACTGATGCGGATCGTACACTTGCAACACCATGCTTTCACTTCAATGTAAATGACAATCCAATGCCCTGGACCTTTAGCCGTTCTCTTTGTAAACCATGGCATGAACCACCAACTAGCCTTGGCAAGCTCAGTTCCCCGATAGGGCTGATTTCCTGCAAAATATGGGGCTACTTTGTCCTTCAGCTCCTCGTAAGTGAGTGCCGTATTCATGAACGCATGATACCAACCATAGTCAGTAATGACCGTGTCTGTTCTAGCTTCACGCACTTTCTTTGAATACATGCGCCTAATCACATACGTCATCTCGTCCATATGATACCAAAGAATAGTAGAATATTCTGCTTTAAGGTACTTAAATAATTCCCTCTCAAGTATATTAATTCCACAATATATACCTGCCCACTCCTCTTCAGGATCATATAACCACGCTTGGAAGGCTTTTACTAGAGGTGGTTTGGGTTGCATCATGAGGTTGAACGTTGGCATTCCGGTAGACGCACTATATAAAAACTTCACAGGGTGAATTCCTTCTTTAGCAAGTGCAGCCGCATACTTGGTTCTCTCCCACTCAATTCTTGCGCGATCACGCCGCCACTTCAATGCCACACCACCTTCTCGAACAATAAACAACTTATCACGACCATGTATCTTGTCATACAAACCTAGCTTATCATAACTGTACGTTGACTGAGGAGTCAAACACTCTTCTTGGTCTGTATGCTCTGGAGCCTCGAAGTACGGTATCCAATCTTCCGGTACATGTTACTTCAATTTTGGCAACACTACTTCTACATCTTCTTCTACACCTCCTTCTTCTTTGCCTCCTTCTTCTTCTCCTCCTTCTTCTCCTGCAAGGGTTGATTAATCTGCATCAAACCAACTTTCGAGTTCAGGATCACTCAGATCTTCCACTGCTTGCTGGGATGGCCCTACTTGCTGGGATCCCCCTGCTTGCTGGGATGGCCCTGCTTGCTGGGATGGCCCTGCTTGCTCGGATCCCCCTGTTTGCTCGAATCCCCCTGCTTGCTCGAATCCCCCTGCTTCTTCGAACCTTGATAGGGCTGAACCCCTAGATCTTTCAGCTGCCGCTGCAAGCACAATTCGATTGGATTCATCTTCTTTTGGCTCGAATCCCCTTGATCCTGTCTGCTCTGTTGCTGCATGCTCGTTTGAATCGGGTTGGTTGGATCTACGGGTAGCTTCGAGCTCTGCATACTAACAAGAATATTACATTAAAATTAGGAACATGTTAAAATTAAAAACGTACTTAATTGACTACCAATCATACTTGTAAGTATACATGTCCGGGAGGTCCAACATTATGAGTTCGTGTCTAATCCGGCATTCCTTTTGTTGCCACCTTCCAGACTTCCGTCAGCATAGTTCCCGAAACGTGTGCCAATTTCCCAATTTTTTCCAACTTATCAAGCGTGTTGGCCTGATTGTACGCGGCTGTCTTCAATAATGCGGTCGCTTGCTGGTTAGCCAACGTTCGCAAGTCTCTGATTTCCTGCTCGACACTGTCTAATCGTTCGCCAAACTTGTCGACTTTGTCGTTCACTGTCTTGAACTCCCCCCGGACCAGGGAAAACAAATCTTGCTTGAACAATTCCAAGTCCCCAATCTGAACAGAAGCTCTAGGGAGCTCAGGTGCAGGAGTTGCATCATTTTGCTGGTCAGGCACTTCCGCAGGGGGGATAGAGGCTTCTCTAATTGTTTATGTTCCCCCTTGTTCTTCTTCTGATTCATCGATGAGAAGAGTCTTCTGCTTCTTCCTCATCGGACTAGCATCACTGGTTTGGGGTACATTCTTCTTCTTCCTTTGTGGGCCAACCGCAGCGACATTCTTGCCCTTCTTCTTCCGCTTCTTACTAGCCTCCACATCAACATCACCTTCTTCCACTTCAACGTCATCTTCTTCCGCTTCAACATCATCTTCCGTCTGTACCTTATCAAAGTTGTAGGAAGGTTTGAAAGCACGATTCTCATGTGATCATCTAATATTATAGTCTTTTCTTGAAAGACCGCAGTCCACCGTGGGAAAAGAGGCCTGCCAGGGTTACTATGATGGTGCTCAATGAAGCTTTCCCAGTAGGGCTCCGTCTTCTCTTCCTCCGTTGGAAAAAGAGTTGGATATACTTTCTTTACAGATTTCCAATAAGCGGAGGCTTCTTCCAAGGTTGCATTGCAATTTCTCCACTCCCAGTTATTCAACCTCGGTCGTATCAGTGCACCTTCCTTCTTCTTGCCCACATTGTCACCGAGCTCCGGTATGGCCTCGCAAATCCATGCCAGAAAGATGTGGGGGAAGCAATGCATGTTATACTTCCTGCGACGGTCGGGATCGAAATTGCAATTCCAAACCTCTGTCTTCACTTGATCAAGGGAATCTTTCCACAAATAACTCCCCCATGCGAAACTGTTAGCCCAATCGAGATCCGAGAACAACCCGAATGCATCCATGCACATCTCATTCTTAGAGCGTTTCGTGTACACCAGCCTACCCATTATGCAAGCCATCGCCAACTTAGCATAATCAGTGAGTTTATCAGGGCTCAAGTCCTTTTCTTCTTGCAACTTCTTAAGTGCATCTTCAACCTTACTGATTTTGATGTTATGACCCATCTTGTGGTTTTTGAGGTACTTCTTAGCCCAACCATATTCAGTGACTTTCTCACCTACCCCATCGATTTTCCCGATTCTCAACCCCGAAACCAAGCAAAACTCCTGCAATCCAAAACGAACCGGCATGTTGTTAACGTTGAACCACAACTCAGTGTCTTCTTTCTCCGTGTTGATCTTCTCATGCTGAACAAGATTTACTATCTGCCCCGGATAGTTGAACGGGCCACCATTAAGGTGCAACAAGAACTTCAACTGCGGGAGCCTAGTCCGTATCACTGCCCGTACCTCCTCACTAAGGCATTTCATAGTCCGCTCATAGTATTTCAGATGGCACCTCGTAGTGATGTTCCCTCTTTCAATCAATTTCTTACACAAGGGGAGCGGTACGTCTCCTCCCAAATATTGAGCCAAGTTCGAAACCTTAAGTAACTGAACCTACATTATAAAACACAAATCGGTAAAATAACTGTCATACATAAGTTAATGAGTTTTAATCTAAGTTATAAACTGTGTAGGTAAGTTATCAATGTTAATCTAAGTTATAAACTTTGTATCTAACTTATTAATGATTTTAAGCTAATGATTTCAATTTATAGCTAATCTAAGTTATAAACTGTCTTGTTAATGTTTTGGTGTCAAAACTAAGAGTTCAGCTGTTCTTGTTCAGAAAAAAGTGTTCAGGGTGTGTTCAATTTAGTATACAGTGTTGAACAATTCAAAAATTTTGTGTCAAAGTGTTCAGTAGTTCTGTAGAACATAGACGATATAAGAAAAAAACACAGACGAAACTGGAAAGGCACAGACGAACTAGAGGCCATTCACAGAGACGACCTCTGGACAGGTCGTCTGCGTTTATATCGGATCGTCCGGTACATACCGGATTGTCTGGACTGGGTCGTCTCGATAAAAATAATTTCAACCGAGAAGACCTTGTCCAGACGATCTGGTCTAGCACTAGACGATCCGGTTTAAACGCAGACGATCCGGTTTAAACGCAGACGATCCGGTCCAGACTAGATCGTCTCGTAAAAATGCCATAGGCAGGTGTTTCGTCTCCCTATCCACAAAAACTAGATCTAAGATCGTCACAACACAAGAACCCAGATCGTCTGGGTTTTTAACAAACACAAACTTGAATCATACTAGTACACAAAGTTGAATCATAGAACACTACAAATCAAACAGAAACTAAAATCCTAACCTCATCATTCCCGACACGAATTGTGGGAATTGGGCGGTTGAGGAAGCCTATAGTCCCGACGGTGGGGTGGGTAACAATGGCCAACTGAGTTTGATCAACACCGGCAGGGACTGAGCCGGAGCCTGTGGCAGCCATGGACGGCGATGATGAAGAGGAGGGAGCAGTTGTGGAGGACGACGCCATGGAGGAGGAAGAGAGAGCAAGGGTCGGTTGTTTTCGCACTTGCAGAGAGAGAGAGGAAGCAGAGAGATTGTGGGGGTTCGTGATTGTGATGGGTTGGAAAAGTAAAAAGTAACCGTCTATTTTGTTTTTATTAATAACAATCTGTTTATTTTTTAAAATTGTGTTTATTTTCTATTTAAACCCTAATCATAAAGGACCCCACCATCACTTATAGTCCACCGGGTAGATTGGTAAGACCAAGTTCGTAGGCGGTTTAAAGACCAATTTTATCGAAGACGATAGTCCCTCTAAACTCAAAAGAAATGAAGTTACAGTCTTCTCCGGATCTTAGTTCTCGACCGCCTGTACGGATTTCTCCTCGCATATTGGTCGGTGAAGTTCCTGAGAAGTTTTCAGACTTTGCTACCGATTCGACGAAGTGTGTGTGCAAAAGCTTCTGATTTGAACGAACGGGGTCCGTAAGATTTTTAATTTCGGCGAACTGGGTACGTGAAATTCTCTGATTGGTGAACTGGGTATGTGTGATTTTGAATTTGGTGATCTGGGTTTACAAAATGTTTAATTAACTGGACTGGATTGTCATCGAATAGCCGAGTCAGTTATCGACCATGTCTAAAGTCGAAGACGGTTCGTAAGGTTCGCCGGAGTGACTCTGTTCGGGGTCAATTCGGCCCTCGGTTATTGCCTGATGCTCGCGATCATGTCGTTTAGTGGATATGTGTTCATCGCTATTCTGGTGGTGAGGTCTGTTAATGCGATTCCAGTAAATGCGGTAGTCTCGGCCACTTCCGTAATCACGATGCTTCATCTCTGTTAATCCGACGCCTGTTCTCTTAATATGACAGTGACGGTATCTGCTAGAGGTAATCTTCAAATCCTGGGCTATCGCAACTTAGTTTTTCGGAATTACCAAAAAATAACTAGCGCGATCTGTGGAAACCCTAACCATCTCTTTAATTTTGTTGAACAAATTGAAATGCTACTTCTCCTCCCTTTTGCATATCTGAGAGGTTGATTATGGTTTGTAATCATGGTTTGTAATCATTAGGTTGATTATGGTTTGTAATCATGGTTTGTAATCATTGCAATAAGCTAGTTTACAATTCACTGAATTGAAGTAATTGGGAAGACGAATTGACAGTGAAGTTGCATAAAGAAAGGGTGAGGGACAATCATCTTGTGGTCCTCGTGCCCGGCGGATTGAAGCTCTGGGAACTGTTACTAGTGTCCCGATACATATAAAGGTACCATTTTGAGTGCCTTTAAATGTTTGAATAAAGTACTGTGATATTTGCCTTTTTTTTCCCTCATACGGGCTTGCTTGGATTTTACAAAATCCGGACTTGATTTCATGTGGGAAGTGTCTAAGGAGGCAGAGGAAATTTCCTATTTTCTTAGGTTTCTATTAATCTTATGATTCTAATGTAAGACAAGTTCTGAAGTACGAGTAAAGTCCCTGTGCTCTTCTCCTTTCCTTGGTTTAAAGATGTTTGGTCTATGGAAAGATAACAACTGCTTTAGAAGACAAGATAAAGCTTCCTAAAGCCGTTGATGGGGAGATATTGGTCCGTTTGACACTCGCCGCTGGGCACTCGCTTTGGTGCAGCGCGCTGCCATTGTTGGCACCAGCGTAGGCGGAATTTCGGCTATATTTTGGCTGCTTGATAGGGTCAGAATTGTGCACGATAAGACCTGACTTCGGCATGGTGATCATCTTCTGTTCGCTGCCCGGTTTGCTGCTGGTTATGCACTGTTGAAGGGTGTTGTTCGCTGCCCGGTTTGCTACCAGATTTGAATTGGTTGTGCAACATTTTGGCCGCTGTTTGCTGGTCGTATTGTTTCCAATATGTCGATGCTCGTGGGGGATTTTTCTGGGCCATAAATATGGTGGAATGAGGGAAAGTTTGCTGCCAAGAACATGCTGCAAGATGCTTCATTATTCGCTGGAATTAGCATCAGACCTGGTGCGGTTCTACTAGTTGTTACAGCAGCGTTTTATCTCGTTTCGTTTGCCAAATGGAGCATCGGTTTGATAGGATTATTGACTGCATATAATGGGACAGTTTAAGAGTGAGGTTAGCGGTAGTTTTCGGAAGTCATTAATATAGAAAACTGGTTGTAACTACCTTGTAAAGCTGACCATAAAAGCCACTGTATTTCAGTATTTGGAGAAAGGACTAGACGAAGGCATTGTTAAGCCTTAGAGAGGAAATCAGATGGGATTTCTGTGTAGCATGAGTTAGGGCTTTGGTTATGTACATAATATTTCCTTTTATACTTGAATAAAAGTTGGAATGGGTTCCATAAAATATCATGTGCATTCGTCTTTGTTCCTCAGCGCTACAAACGACACCAAAACATATACGAGACGTCTGAATGAAGTAGGACACTTGGTGGTGCACGGGGCATTGATTTTTGCCCCAAAATTGACCCTGTAAGACTTACCTAGAGGACACATACATCAATTGCTTTCTCTGTAGATTTCAGAAGGATCTAGAAATCTTTCTTTTTAGCACAAACGATAGAAGTCCAAGGTAGAAAATGGTCAACTCCTTCGTAATGATCGAAAGAGGAAGAGAAGATTCTCCTTTCTATGCTCTCAAAGTGCAAACGTGCAATAATCATTTAAGGCATCCGTTGAAGCCGAAATATGCCGTGTGCCTTGTGAAAGATTACCTTTTAAAAGTTTGATGTTTTCGTTATAATTGGTTGTCAATTACACATTTCCAAGAGTTTTTAAGTACTCATGGATATCCAAGAGTTTTCAAGCACTCATGGATATGTGATTTTAGGGCAAAACAGGAGTTTAATAGTACTTATGATTTGCTTACTAAATTGCGGCATATTTTGAACAACATAAAACTCTCGAGCCTATGATCTTGTTAGGCACATAAAGTAGCAAAATTTGAGTAAACTCAAATATTTCGTTGGAATGATTATTGGATGAAAGTCTCGTCAATTGAGGCATTTTATCTCGCAGAGATAAAGAAACGTTCGGTTGCCAAAATAAAAATTATTTGACTACATCCGAGTTAAGTTGATAAAAAAGTTTGTATTTGCGAATAGTTGCAAATATTCAAAAAAAAGGTAGTGTTACCCTATGTAAGGCATTAAAAGGAATCGGAAACTAGAATTGTGGGGGTATCTCACAAGGAGAAATATGATCATGATCATGACTTCTAGTATGATAAACTATAAGTTTGTGAAGCAATTCAATAGTCGCAATAACCGGCTAGAATGTGCCTACAACTAAAAGTCTTGTTAGTATTTATAAGGGATTAATATTAACTTTCGCAAGAAATTTTCATTCTTCAAAAGTTGACATGCAATATGTTCATATGGTTGGATGCATTCTAGACCAATCCTTATAAATGTAAGTTATAGACTCTAGATCCACACGTGGATATATATTCACTCTCAGTGGAGCGGCATTTTGTTGGAAATCTTCAAAGAAGACGTGCATTGCAAGGTCTACTATGGAAGCATAATTCATAGAGTTAGACAGGCAGGGGAAAAAACAGAATGACTTTGTTACTTCCTCGAAGATACTCCAACATGGATAATATTTGTGCCTTCTATATGCATTCACTGCAATAAGGAAAGCACAAAGTAATATGAGTAATGGTAAGTCTAGACATCTTCGTCAGAGACACAATACCATTAGGCAACTTCTCTCACGAAGAATAAGATCGATCGAAGAGTCAAAAGAAGAAAAAAAACGGATCCGTTGACTAAATGTTTATCGAGAGTACGAGTTGCAAGTTCGTCAAGGGGAATGGGGCTAATGCCAATCTCGTAAAGAGTTGCACGATAGCGGAAAGCCCAACCTAGGTGACGGAGATCCCAAGAACTAGGTTCAAAAGGGACAACCTAACTGTCTGTGCAAATACCTAAATCACTCATCAAAGAAACTATGTTTCCTTCCCATTCCTAGGACGACGAGTGATAGGACCAGGGTAAGCTATGCTTTTAATGAGGTCACATGTTAAAGACGAGTATGGATAGATACCCTTAAATGTGTCTTACCTATGTGAGTAGGAACTGGGCCGGTTCTACGAGGATGATAGGCATACTCCTCTAAGACTACTCATGAAACCAGGCAAAAGTGTCTCAGGGCCAAAATGAGCACAACCATGAGAACAAACTATGTTCTGGAAATTAACTGTGTGGTTACTATCGACTAGGTATACACCACGACAAAACAGTTCAAAGCGCTTCGCACACTGTCTAGCCAGTATACCCTATAGTATCTCACTAATGGAAAAGTTCAAGGCCTAAGGCTACTTCTCTTTATGCAATTAATTACCAACTGAGAGAATTGAGTCCAGAATACCAATTGACACTTTCAGCTTCAACGCTAATTTGTTATTCATGTGGGGGATTGTTGGAAAATATGGTTTTGACTCGACTTCAAACCCGGGTTCAAGAAAGCTCACTTGAGAGCTTACACAAGTCTATAGAAGTAAAGAGATTAGTTCGTGATCTCACCCATCAAAATCATTGATTGATGAATGAAAATGAGACATTGAAGGTTGACGTCTCTCAATTGAGGAATGTAAAGTAGTTGCGCATTTTACTTTGGATTGAAAAGTTGTAACTTTTCAATTTGAAATGAACAATTGCAACTATTCGTAACAGGTCCATTATCTCTATAAATAGCACCATGTCCTCTCATTCTAATCATTCAAATAATCATCTTCTTATTCTCTCAATATCTCTCAAACATAGTTTCGTTCACCGTGTACTGTACACTGGTGCATCGTCTACAGTACAAGAAGGACTTTTATCCTGGGGAGCAATACGCCTTGTAGTATTCCACAAAGACGCACCAACTGTGGGGGCGAATACTGCTTTACGGAGATCGTCGTCGTACGAGACTGTCGTTCAACACATCTCCGTATTAGTTGACTTTTTTATGTAAGTTTGTTTTTATCTTTTTTGTGTTATTCTTCACTTCTGTTTTCTTGTTATTAGAACAAATCTGAGTCTACTTTCTAACAGGATCTAAATATCGTATTCTCCCTAAATAAGGTTTCTAGGTGCTCGGGTAGTTTTTCACTAGTAATTTTTCGCGTCACAAAAATGACTGGTGAGTTGGACAGCGAGAATAGCCATGTAGGAAATCAAACGTTTCTATATATGATGGGTACATGCCTTGATGGTGTGCGTCTCAATGCTTGATTTTTCATGCGTATGTGTACATTGTTAAAAGACAGGATCATATGGAGGTGCCATCTCGACCACACTACGTCAAAATACAACGAAAGGGAAGTGAAGAGGGTAAGAGCATCTCCAACAACTAAATTGTCCTTCGACTATTTTAATAGCTATCCTAAATAATACAACCGCACTTTTTCAGCTGGCTTAAATTTAGGCCGTAAGCATTCTTTTATTATTTGCATTATTAAAGAATTATTTTACTATATTTAATAAATACTATTATTATCAAAAAATATGTAATAATTACCATACTTTATAAATTTAAAATCGAGTTAATTTAAAATATTGAAGTGAGTTGAAGGTACTTTTGGAATATTTTTTTCTTTTTTTCATTTTGGTTGTTGATAAATATTTATAATTTTTTTAAATTTACCTTTGCTACGGTGAATTCGAACGTTAGAGGAGCTGTATAGGATCGGGAGGAGAATCAGAGGAGGAGTAGAGCTTTAAAGTAAGTTTTTTTTATTTTTAGCACTAGCTTCAAATTGTCCTCTGTTTAGACCAAAACTTGTCCAATTATAGGTCTAACTCAAATTAATACCATATTTTGCACCAGCTGCTGTAGCTGAATTTCGGGCAAAAGATCCCTAAATTTGTGTCAAAAACAACTTATAGGCCATCTCTTGAAGGTGGTATTTTTATATTTGATGATAAAATTTAGTACTTTCGGTCTCATACCAAATCACCAAATCACCAAATCGATAAAAAAAAGTAGTGATTAATTTGGTGTAAGCCTCGCACAATCATTGACCATAAAAACATCAAATCACAAAATTTTATATCTGGTGTAGCTTTTGTGAAATGGTGAACCGCATCCCCAACTATACCCTCAAATCCAATCCCGTACCACCAAATTCTAGTATTGCCTTCAAATTTAATGACAAAATAGAATTTAGTGTCCTCCACTCCAAATTCTTAATTAATATTTAGGGGGTGTTTTTAGTGTACGTAGACACATAATATCATGTTTTTGCAAATAAAATGAGTTATACAATATTTAGGTGACTATAATGTAATTAGTATTGATAAATTAGCATATTCTAGTCATTCTTATATCAGAACGTGTTTTTAAACTACTTAGTATTATATTAATTTATTTAAATAAGTAATTGTTGTAAGAAAATACACTAACCGTTATTAGTGAATAAAATTCGATAAATGTAGTAGACCACTTCAAAATCTATATTAGTGATTAATATATAAAAAATTAAATAAAAATCGTAACAAGAATTATATATGTTAATAAAAAAGTTAGATAAATGAGAATAGATCACACTAGTACTATATGGAAATAACATAAAATATTAAAAACTACTTAATAAAATATACAGTTAATAAAATTAACAACAAACCACCCAAATAATAAAACATGCAGTAGACCATGTATTCTTGCCACAATTTAGATGAAATGGTCATTTGGGATGATAATCATTGTCAAATAGATATGGATGGTTAACTAGATTTCTTCAAGTTCAGTTTATGTTTTCTATTTTAATACGATTAAGTACTTTTATATAATATTTTTGTGGTTGTATGAACAATATTTTGTAATTTAATTATTTTATAATTCCATGTAATATTTTTTTTGGTAATAAAATGATTTTTTGATTTTGATTCTTATAAAATTCACGATTTGACGAGAAATTTGATTATTTATTGTGGGAGGCCAAAAGCATTAGAAAACGAAAAAAATCTCAAAAAAAATGAATAAATGGTGAGATACAAGTACTTTACTTTTAGATGTTAAAAATGGTGAAAAGTGTGAAAGACCAAAAATGTCATTATTAAATATGATGAAATTGTGTATTTGAGGGTTAACAGTGGGTGACAAAACTATTTTCTTCACCAAATATAAGATTTAGATTAAATTTTTACCGCTATTGGGGAATTTAAAATGCTCCAACATAGTTCGATTATGTTGACTAAGTATAAAAAAAATCTATCAAAAATAGCCACTTTCAAAATTAATATTCAATAAAAAAATACAGTTAGCAAAATTAATATTCAAGCATGGTAGGATTAGATTATTTGTGGGCCTTCAATGACAAAATGGATTGGTGCCTACTTTTTCTTTTAAATAAGTGTACTAATCCCAGTTGGGCCCTCATAACAAGTCAACATATGTAGATATCAGGCCTTACCGAAGGTCTGGAAAGTACCAATAGAAATTGGTCCAAGTGGTAAGTAACTTGGTTCCGTTTAAGCAGGTCTCGGGTTCGAGTCCTTGTGCATGCAGAAAATTTCCAATGATAGACTCACCTGCCATATTCAAACATGCGACGCGGGTCGGACCGGATTATGAGATGAAGCCCAAAAATCGGTTGGGAAACCAAAAAAAAAAAAAGAAGGTCTGGAAAGTTAATGAAAGTGTAGTTTATGTCCTTCGCAATCACTCATGGAATGTTTTGTAGTATAGATGTTATTATTCTTTTCAAAGTAGCTTTATGCACTTGCTTTGCTTGTAAAATGTATAGATATATTCATGAACTTTTGACAGAAAACCCCCCCCCTGCAGTATCGTCTCGCTAACACTTAGCTATCAATAGTATTGATTTTGTCAGAAAACTCCCTGCAGTTTCACGTTTACCGACGTCGCGCACCAATTTACTAAAATTGTTGGTAGCTAAGTGTCGGTAAAAGTGAAACTGCATGGGGCTTTCAGTTTGAAAAATGGTGCGCGATGGTAAAAGTGAAAGTGCAGGGGGGTTCTCTGACAAAATCAATACTGCATGTAGCTAAGTGTCAGCGAGACAATACTGCAGGGCGGTTTTATGTCAAAAGTTCTATATTCAAATAGGATGCGTGTAACTGTGCTTATGTACGAAAATGTGCATGAGCTTAATTGTTTGGGCCTAAAATACCTTATAGACCAGACTCACTAAGTAAGCTGTGATAAAAGCCCACCTATCGATCAGGGCATGGCAAAGGCCACAAGGGCAACAAGTCCATACTGACCAATCCGGGCTGAAGCTAGAGCGCAACCCAGTATCCACCATAAAAGTTATGGCGCCTAGCAAGCCAGAATCATGTTCTGACGAAAACATCGCTTCAGTGGAGTTGCCAGAAATGTCTCTGCCACTCCAGATGGTTCAGTATGGTGGCACAATGTCATGAATTCACAGCTTGGACAGGGACACCTCAACATTACAACATTACAACTTCCACCAGCTGGACAAGACTGGTAATGCTGGACAAGACTGGTGGCACAATGCTGGACAAGATTGGTGGCACAATGTTGAGGTACAACTACATTTGAAGCATTGTATGGGTACAAGCCTCAACATTACAACTTCCACTAGCTGGACAAGACTGGTGATGCTGAAGTGGATCAGTTCATTTCAAATAGAACAAGGTTGTTGCAACTGTTGAAGGACAAATTGGCTAAGGCACAGGAAAGGATGGTCCATTATGCCAACAAACATAGAACATAGAGGGAATTTGAGGTGGATGACTGGGTCCTCTTGAAACTTCAACCCTACAGGCAAAGCACTGTGCAGCTAAGGGAAAATTGCAAGCTATCACCCAGATTTTATGGGCCATTTCAGGTTATAGAAAGAATAGGAAAAGTATCATACAAGCTTCAGCTTCCCCTTCAGTCTAAGATCCACCCTGTGTTCCATGTATCTCAATTGAAGAAAGCCATTGGCACTTACTCAATTTTGTCTCAATTGCCTGATGTGGGTCCTGATGGCCAGTTCCTGGTTGAACCAATTGCCATTTTAGACAGACAATTTGTCAAAAAAGGTAACTCTTCTACTATCAAAGTGTTAGTGCAATGGATGAATCTTTCCCCAGCTGAGGCTACCTGGGAAGATTACTATGCTCTCAAGGCACAGTTTCCCAGCTTTGATTCATGAGGGCATGAATCATTTTAGGAGGAGACATTGTCATGAATTCACGGCTGGACCATTTTGCAAACATGTCCAAACTGATGAAAGGAAATGGGGGAGTAGCATGTACAGTTGGGTCAGATCTGGGAATCTAATCTGAGGCGTCCGTAGCTTTATACCGTTGGGTTCAAATAAGCTAGTGGAACGCTCTCGTTCCACTAGTCGTCCAGTCAGCACTCCAGGGTGGCAGCTAGGAGCATTCTGATTGGTTGGGCGTGTTACATTTATGCTTACCTGGTTGGCCATTAGCAAGTCTTGTTATTTCCATTTCGACCCCGCTAGCAAGTTCTGTTAATTCTGATCTAGCCCTAAACTATAAATAGGAGATATTTTAACAAGGAACACTATCTTTTATGAAATACAACTTCCTCTGATTCATTTATCTGCTTCTTGTTCTTCTTCTTCTTCTTCTTCTCTGATCGCTTCTCTGCAATTCCTCTCTAAATGCAGATGAGAACCTAGCTCGAGGTCCTCACAAGTGGTATCAAAGCCAGGTTACGAACCATCTAGGGACGAAATGGCCGCTAGAAAGAAAGCACATATGGTGAATCTCGCAGATCCAGAAGCTAGGGTTGCGATCACGGATGAGCGATTAACAGACATTGAAGGCACTATGGATGATGTGAGAGTGCAATTCATCAAACTCGGTGAAGGTTTGAGCTCCAAATTCGTAGAGATTTCATCTGAATTACACCAAGGCTTAGAAATGGAATCGAAAAACTAGAAATGAGATTTGAAGACCAATTTAATAAGTTAACTGCAAATTTTAAGTCGCCTAGAAATCTGAAACAGAAGGAAAAGATGGAAGGAAGTTCTGAGGTTTATAATGGTAGTCTTGAGCCTCAGGGAGATGGATTATTTAGGAGACTTGATCATGCCTCACCTTCTATTGCAAGGAGTGCACAAAGACATGATAGTAATGTGTACATAAGAAACTACACTAATGGCACAATGCCTTTACCTAAATTGGAATGTCCAAGGTTCAATGGCTTTGATCCAGTAGGTTGGGTACAAAAGGGAGATATGTACTTTCAGATATACAGCATGAGTGATCAGCAAAGGTTGATATTGGTATCTCTCCACTTGGAGGGAGAAGCTGAGAACTGGTTTAGGTCAGAAATGAACAGTTTGGTGAATATCTCCTGGACACAATTTGCAGAAATGTTGTGTATTGAATTTGCTGAGCCTGGTCATGAGAACTTACTAAGGGAATTCAACAAGTTAACTCAGACCTCAACTGTGTTAGAATACCAGGGAAGATTTGAAGCTTTAAGACCTATAGTTAAAGCAATGTTTCCTTGGATGGATGAGAAATACTTCATCAAAATCTACTTAAGTGGACTCAAAATTGACATTAGAAGTGTTGTTTAGTTTCAATTTCCACAGACATTATCTCAAACCAAAGCTATGGCTAGGGTACAAGAGGTACACATACTGCAACAACCCCTTTATCTGGCTCGGGCGAACCGGGAGGGCGATGCTTAAAGTAACGGCGGACAATCAAAAGCACAACATCCCAACATATATATTACATACTATTAAACATTACATCACGTTCTCGAGTCTTTCATATGTTTCTATTATACATTATGCTAACATTATTCATGCTATCTTACAACTTGTAACAGGACCTCCTTAGTGAGTCTCATACCTAGCCATGCCATATACTTCTTCCTTTAATCCTGCGGTGGGAAAGAAAACGGAACCGCAGTTCCTAAAGTCAACTGTGAAATGCTGAGTAAATAAATACCCTAGCTCGTAAACAGATGATGAGGCATGTTTTATTCTCAAAACAGTAATAAGAGGAAATAAATCTTAAGAGATTAAACAAATCACACCAAAGTTATAAAGACGAAAGCCAGAGTAAAGTTGAAGAATAGAGCAGAAACTTGAATAAATTCCTTGTAATCTCAATTTGCTTTCCTTTATCTCAAACGGGGAGTGTTAATCCCCATATCTTCTTCATTCCTTTCTATAAACATCTTTTCTCATAGAAAACCATATTTTAACTTTGTTGATACGGGGAAGGAACAGCTATACCATCACTAGCAACCATGACCTTAACTGTCGGCAGCCCCCTAAGACTTCTTGCCGCCAGAGATGTGAGTACATGGAGCGATCCGGCAGGTTGCGACCACATTAAAATACACAGGCCGAGTGACAAAAGTCAACCCGACAATAATAATCACGGGCCGAGTGACGGAAGTTGTTGATGAATTAAAATTGCATATCTTAGTATGTTAACGAACTCTTCTTAACTTGCTAATATGTGTAATTTATCTATTTTATCTCTCTTTCTAGACGTATGCTTGTTTTCGTAGTTTTGGTTGTTTTCTCTCATTTTGTAGGCAAAGAAGTGATTTAGAACGCAAGGGGCTAGTTATGAAAGCTTGAATGAGGAATTTGAAGGCTTAATTTGAAGAAGTCAAGTGATAAAGAGGCTAAAGTTGAAGACAAAGCAAGAATTTGCAAGTTAAAGAGAGGTTTCAAGGGTTTAAATGAAAAGGACAAGGGAAGATAGAGGCCAAAAATGAAGATTTAGAAGCCAAGAGGCCACATTACAAGGCCAAAGTTGCATCTATGGGGTTGTTTGAGAAGAAACTAACGGAATCGGGGTCAAAATGCAAGGTTCTAAAGTTTCTAAGGACTTGAAAGATGACTTTTTAACGGAAGTGGGGCTTAAGTGCAAGTTTTGAAACGTTTTAATGGCTTATTTGAAGGATACTTAACGGATTAGGGGTCAGATTGCCATTTTCAGAAGCTTTTAAGTAAGGAACGGGCCTTTTAAAGCATTCCAGCAAGCTAGGGGGGAGCCGGGTGCAATTTCCCGAAACCAGCTCACCCCCCAGCTCTCTCTTACGGTCTCTCTCTCTCTCCCCGCGTTAGAACACAAACCCAGCAGCAGCCATGGAAGAAGCTTCGCCGAAGCTTCTTTCGGCCCAAAGCCTAACCAAAACTCCACCAAATCTCACAAAATTAGTCCCAATCTTCTCCTTGTCCAACGCTCTTCCAAACCCACTGCTCAATTTGGCCCAAACCGAAGTGAAGAGAAAAGCCCCAAATGAACTAGGGTTCGTGAAGCTTCTGCAAATCAACGATTGAGGATGAAAGGGTTCGATTGGAGGGCTGTGATGATTCCTTGGAGGCTACTCAACTCATTCTCATCGTCTATATAAACTCAGAATTGAAGAAATCGGATTGTCCTCGCTCTGACCCGTCGGGAAGGAACGCTCTGTTTTTGGGTCTTCTTCCTCCTCTCTCTCTCTCTCCGATTTCTACCCAATTCTGGGTTTGTTCTTGTGCACCTGAGCTCATTCTTGAGCAGAATCAGGGCCAAGAACTAGAAGAAATAGGAAGAGAGGGAGAGAGGAGCACCGTTTGGGTGATTTTGTACTGTTCTGGGTCACTGCTTCACAGCTGCTGCTGTGTTCTTGCTGTGTTCATCATCATCATCAGCAGCAGCAGCTTCGGTAGTGGGTTTCTCATCATTTTGGTAGCTTAGTAGTGAGTTGGGGCTGTTTTTCTCTATTTTGTGTAGTTTGATTCGATGAGATGGTTTGTTCTTCATGTTTGTAGTTGAAACAAGTGTTTGGGATTGAATTAGTGAAAAGTGTATTGATGCTATCAAGTATGAATTCAAGATTTGATTATTGAAAGTTAAATTTCTCTCAATCTCTCTTGAATTTTCTATTATGTCTAGCTAATTCAATTTGCTTGGGTGATTTGGGACTATCTAGTGTCTAAATCTCCATATTGATTCAAGTTGAACTTCAAGGATGAATGGGTTGAATTGGGTTCGCTTGAGTGCTTAGTGCAATGTTTGGATTTCTCTTGTTGAAGTATTTGATGCATTGAATAGGTAGATGTGCGAATACTTTTGACGTGTTTGATTTGAAGTTGCATTTGAGTGAGAGGAACTCGTCAATCCTAACTTTGAGAAATCGAGTTCTAGTTAGGTGATTTGAGTGAGAATTTACAAATCTCATTTGTTGCTTGATCTTTCATGTGGAAACATCTATGTGTGTTTACATATGGTTGATGCTTGAAACACTTGAAATTTGGAGAATCTCATTTGAATAGCCTCATTAGTTCTTGATTAGCGTGTTGGATTTACACACTTCTCTTGTCGCGAGTTGGATTGTATGAGCAATCACTTCTTGAGATACTTGTCTTGTGGATTGACACATGCGAATTGAGAATCGGGCTTGAATATAATAGGAGGATTGGTCACTAGAGAAACCGATGATCCCTAGCCCCTCTCTACTTGTCGTTTCACTTAGTTTCTTGAATTGTCGCTTTAGTAGTCATTTACTTTGTTCTCTAAATCGTACTCTAAACTTGCTCCATCATATTTTGTGGTGGATTTGATAGCTTGGCAAGCTTTAAAGTCATTGAGAGTTTGTGTTCCTTGCTTTAGTTTGTCGTTTTCTAGTTTTGCAAGTCATTATCTAAAACCTCCTCTCCTTGTGGATTCGACCCCGTTCTTACTCGGGTACTACTTAGAACGATATTCCTATACTTGGGAATTATCGTCAACAAGTTTTTGGCGCCGTTGCCGGGGAGAGGCTAGGCTTTAGATTTGATTTGCTTTCTTAGTTAGTTTGTTAGTAGTTTGTTTTTGACATTTTTTTTTTCTAGTTGCTTGTGCTTACTTAAGCTTGTGAGATTCAAGAGGGCTTGTGACATTCATCAAGTACCTCTCATCTACTTGCTTGAAAAAAAAATATGTCTCATGAACATTTTGGACTTGGTGAGAGGCCTAGTGTTCCTTATTACTATGCATTTACTAGTCATGAAAATCATTCTAAGGAATCAATGCGTTCTATACGTGAACGTGCGATTAAAAATGGTGATTATTTTCCTAAGAATGATTATTCTTGGCATGGTAGTAGGACACTAGATTACACATCTCATGATTCTTGTGCACAATCACCTCCCTCAAACACTTTGAACTCTCATGATTCTTGCACTTATCAATATAATGATATGATGTGTGAATCAAGAGGAGTTAATCATTTTGAGAGGGAATCACTTGTGAATGATGAGCTAAATACGCCTATAAGTGATTCTTTATATGAGAAAATTCAAAAGCATATTCAAAAGAATAAAGAAATTTTGGAATCACTAATAGAATCAAGAGAATCACAAAGAAAATTTGAAGAATCATTCTCTCACTTGGATGATAGAGTGGCTTCCTCACAATTGCATGATGATTCTCTTGATTATAGTACTTACTCTTCACAAGACTCATCATCACACGAGTCTCAACTTCCTATTCACACACATCACGAGCCTATTCAAGACAAAATTTTGGATGATGTGTATGATGATGGAGTTGTTGCTACTAGGATAGGTGATTGTATTCATTTCTCATTTGCATATTCCAAAGAAGCATGTGATAGTGATGTTGGTAGTGAAATCGATATTTTTGATGATGACTCTTCAACCCATGACATGAGTGAAGCCATTTTGGATGACTCACATAGTGACAAATTTGAGGAGGATTCACAAAATGAAAACCACTCATTTGATGAGTTAGAAGTCAAATTTGATGCTACCATTCTTGAAGAAAATGTTATCTTGTCTAGTGCTCATGAAGAGTCTATTACTCATCGGAGTTCCAATGATCATGAGCATCACTTTTTTTGTGATGACTTAGAGGACACTCTAGGAGAACCCTCTTCACGAGAGATTGAGGAGAGATTCTTAGCACAATTTGACCAAGAGTCAAGCGAGCTCACTTTGGAAAATTACAATTTTTTGTATGATTGTGAGTCCCTCGCATCTCTCCTCAATGAAGGGGACGTCGATTTTGAGGCGGAGGAGGAGAAATTCTTGGCACAATTTGACCAAGAGTCGAACGAGCTTATTTTGGAAGATGTGCCTAAGGGTTTGGATGTGGCTTCATATTCTCAAATTATTTTAACTCCCACTTGTGAAGCCACATCCCCAAATCCATATGACTTATTTAAAAGTGATAAGATTGATGATTCACAAGTTGCCCATATCACTCAAATTGTGGTTTCAAGTAAAATATTGGCAACTTATGAAGACCCATTCTATGATTCAATTCATTTGAGGATTTCAAACCCTTTTCTTAAGATGATGCAAGACATAACAAGTTGCTCTAACCTTGTTGTTAGATTTTGCTTGCATCTCTTATTCATCTTTTGTGTCTTGCCCCTACTTCTCCTATCTATTCTAATTGATGAATCCAACTTTTTAAAGGAGAAGTACTTTTCTAAGATTGAAGTAGGGGCATGGCATGGAAAGAAATTTCCAAGATTGGGAGTGGGATAGCATAATTTTCTTTGTTCCACCTCCCTAGTTGTAAATAAATAAATTAGTTTAACTCTATTTCTTGCATTTTTTTCTTTTCTATAAACATTTTGTAGGTTGCTCTTGGAGAAGGACTTATGCTTGGTGGCCAAGAAAGCTAAAATGAGGTCTATCTATCCCTTATCTCTTATATGAACTTGTATGCTCTTCCATTGTTCTCACACATTGAGGGCAATGTGACATTTTAGTTGGGGGGTGGGAAGTAGATATATTTCTTCCTTAAATGGTTACTAGCATGATTTTTCTTCATTAGTGATTTACATGAAAAATACAAAAAAAAAATGAAAAATTCTAAAAAAAAAATCATAAAAATTTAAAAATTGAAAATTTTGAAAAAAAATGTGTGTGAACCTTTCATGAGAAGCACCACTCTTTCCCCGTGTCAAACCATAGATTTTTTCCTCTTTCTTTGATAGTTTTATTTATTTTCACCTTTCATCTTGAGTCTAGATTTTATTTTTCTTATTTAATAGCTTTATTGAGTCTTAGGAAGTTATAGTTGAGACA
The DNA here is from genome assembly GCA_023055425.1 of Linanthus parryae. Taxonomy (NCBI): domain Eukaryota; kingdom Viridiplantae; phylum Streptophyta; class Magnoliopsida; order Ericales; family Polemoniaceae; genus Linanthus; species Linanthus parryae. The sequence goes on along the minus strand of JALGPY010000004.1, from coordinate 3,936,984 downwards.
CTTATTTTGAAAAAAAGAAAAAAAGTGAAAAAAAAAAGAAAAAAAATGAGAAAAAGTGAAAAGGGGGAATTTTAGGAAACTAGATGTTTTCAAATAATGAAATGTCTTAGTCCATGTTCTTTTTATTTTTATTTTAGAAAGGAATTCTTTGCTTATACTCAATACATCTACACCAATATCCCATCTTCCGCGACATCATGCGTTCTCACAAAGCGACACACTAAATTTACGTTTCATGTTTAAGTCCTTCAAGCTAAGTTGATCACATAAACTTTGACGTCTTTTACTTTTGATAAAGGGTGCATTTTCTAAAGCTATTTGAACTTCACAAAAAGATTTTTCTCTATTCGTTTTTGCGGTGGAAACTTGTAGCCCATTGGAGTGGTGGTTACCAATGACACCCCATGCGATGTCTAAGAAATAGAGGGGTGTCCGGGGATAATGTTACGTCACCACCTAGATAGCTCCCTTGGTTTAGCTTAAAAAGCCCACTCGCGTGTATATTCCTCTATTTTGTTGTGGGTCTTGGAGATCCTTGGATTTGAGGTTAAAAATAAAATGTTAATGCAATAAATCTCAAAAAAAAAAAAAAAAAAAAAAAAAAAAGATAAATCGCACCATCTACCAAAAATCCACAAAAGGATCATACAAGCCCACAACCACATCTCCCCTTCTTAAAAATTTTTGTTCAAAGCTTTGGAAGTCCATCCTACATGGGTGCTTTTGAATAAGTATGAGAATGTCTAATTTCATGAGATCCTTATTTTTGAAGGCATACTTTCTCGCAAATTGGACTTAATTTAACAAGTTTTGTAGTTCGCATGAGTCACCTTCTACCAAACACCGCCCACATTTGTATGAGTATATGCTTAGACGTCCTTAGGCTTCTTTCTCAATCTTCTTGGACTTTGAGAATTTATTTGAGGAGACATTTATGCATTCTTCTTTTTCCCCCACCAAAAAAAAAATAGCTAGTAACTCTTAGTATTTTGTTTCTTTGAGTTCTCACTTAGGATAGATAATGTGTGTGTGTTTTTATAAATATTTGAGTCTAGTTTAGAATCGAGTCAAGCCTTGTCTAGTTGAGTGTGCCTCTCATGATTGATTCTTTTTTTTTTTTTTTAAAAAAAAAAAAAAAAAAGAGAATTAAATATCGCTCTCTTTGCTCGAGGACGAGCAAAAGGCTAGTTGGGGGGTGTGTTGATGAATTAAAATTGCATATCTTAGTATGTTAACGAACTCTTCTTAACTTGCTAATATGTGTAATTTATCTATTTTATCTCTCTTTCTAGACTTATGCTTGTTTTCGTAGTTTTGGTTGTTTTCTCTCATTTTGTTGGCAAAGAAGTGATTTAGAACGCAAGGGGCTAGTTATGAAAGCTTGAATGAGGAATTTGTGTTGGAATTGTGCCCTAGAGGCAATCAATTAATTGTGACATTTATGGATTTACGATTCATTATGTTATCGATATAGAAATATGTTAACATGAATGAAGTCCTTAGAATATAAGTGTTATATTCTTAAATATCCCTAGTCAATTATAATGATTAATAGGACAATCATCTATAGACTAGTATGGGGTTGGATTGATATGGAGATATCATGATCCAACACATGGGTATGCATTAGGAGTAATGGCATACTGGATTGACCCATCTCCGAGAAGGCTACATACATGTTATGTTAAGTCACAAGCGCTTCTCGCGGTGCAATGGTATTGTCATCCTTAGACTTGAAGTCACTAGATTATCTAGTTGTGGATTATTGTGATTTTGGTAGCGTTAAACGCTACACCGTAACTGGGTAGTTATAAAGGCGTGTACTGGATACAATGAGAAGCAAGCTTAGAGATCGTAGTGGACGTAGATAGGATTTGTCCCTCCCACATAACGGGAGCAAATATCCTAGGCCACTCGAGGGATAGTGCTTATAAAATGTCTGGCCAGACTCAAATAAATCAATATGGGATATTGATGTTATTTGCACGAATAAGACTATCCCAGGATCGAGAAACTATGGATTGGATATACGAGTGTGACTTGTATGTCTCGTGTCCAATCCGGATATTGGGACAAAGGGATGAGACAATTACTTGCACAAGGTTTGTCATGATGACTATTCTATTTGTTGGCTAGAATGGATGTCTTGCTAGAGGCCGCTCCATATTAGTAAATTGTTACTACCAACTAAATAGAACCTATGGGGTCACACGCCATATAGGGGTGAACTAGACATGGGAAATAATTAATTAATATGATTAATTAATTAGAAGAATCAAATCGCAACAACTTGCTAACTTAGTAGGACTAATATGCAAGTTGGACTAATTCATGTAGAGACATGATTAGGATTAATTTGCAAATAGAACTAATCCATGTATTGACATGATAAGGACTATTTTGCAAAAGGGACTAATCCGAACTTGAGTAGGATTATGAGGGGTTCTTTATGTAGTAGGACAAGGAGTTGTTGGACTATATAAAGAACACTCCTAGCTTATTTTTCTCTCTACACACACCCACACATCTATTTGATAGAAGGAAGGAGAGAACAAAGCAAGGAGAGAGCAAGTCCCATAGAGGGCCGAACCCCCCTAGGGATTGCCGCCCCCTACCCGTCGGCCTAAAGGTGCCGCCCCACCTTTGGCACTCCATTGTTGGCGATTTCTTCTTCCTCCTCCATTCTTCCTAGCTAGCACATGGATTTGGAGGATCTAGATCTCACCTCTAGGCGTGGATCAACCATAGAGACGTGACACTATTCGCGTTTGAAGTCATCAAAGGAGAACCCAAAGGTGTGTTTACGATTTCTAACTCTTACCATCGTTATGTTTCTTGACTTGTGATCCTTGGAGGGTTTTGCATGGTTTTATGATTGTTTATGCTTCCGTTGCGCAATCCATGAATCAAAACCCTACAGTGGTATCAGAGCCACAGGTCGTAGAGCATAAACGTGGTTTATGTGTTACGTTTTAGTTGTTTTACACCTTAAATTGATTGTTTATCGCGTAAAACAAGACAAATCAAGCATGGGATGCAATTTGTCAATTATCTTTCATAACAAGATCCAATTTTTGCATTGGATGCATGAATTGGTGAGTTTGAGAAATTTTAGGATCTTAGATCTAGGGTTTGGGCATCCTTGGGGAAGAAGGAGTTCTTTCCATACAAGGAAACAACCAAACTTGGGCACCAAGCAAGGGAGTTGTTTTGGAAACAACTCCCAAAGGAGGTTCGGCCCCCCTAGGGGACCGCCCCTCCTTGCTTGCCGCCCAAGCAAGGCCGCCCTAGGGGCCGGGGCAGCCCTAGCCCGCGGCCTAGCCGCGTGGGCTAGGGGCCGGCCGGCCCTAGGGCCTTGCGGTTCACCTTTTTGGGCCCGGGCAATTGGATTGTTGGGCCCATGGACCGTTTTAACCCTAGAACATCCTAAAATCAATTAAAATTGACCAAGCGCGTTAAAATTGGATTTTAACTGTTTATGTGCAATTCGCATGGTGATTGGATATGGCCTTAGGATGTGGTTTGATGTGGATGTTTAATTTTTGTGGTTTGGTTTACGGCCTGCGAGCTGATCAATTAATTGTAATAATTAATTAGGGTTTTATGGCCTGCGTGCCATTTTTTTCTCAACTTGTGAGATTTATTTTATTTAGTATAGAAGTTAGTTAGTGCTAGATAAAGTAGATTGTTAGCCAAGATTGAAGAAAAGAAGCCCAAAGCCAAAAGGAGCCACAAAAGATGGAACATGGAGCATGGAGGATTCCACAAGACTACGAAGGATGGACCAAAAGATCAAGACGCATGGAGATGTGTTTGTTTTAGGGTTCATAGATAATTCCATTGGCTTGGAATTATCTTAGTCTAAAAAAGGCCATATTCACATCACGTTTAATTTCTGTTTTGTGGTTGTTTATTTTATTGTCTTATTATTTGTGTGGTTGGTGTATGGTTGATGCATGCAATTAGGATAATAAGATAATTAGACAACCCGGATCTATTATTTGGAGTTATGCCCAAACTCAAATAGATAGATTAGTTGATATTGATCAACAAAACAATTAAAATTGAATTCAAAATCCCTCAAAATTCAAATATTGTGTTCTTGCCTTCTCGTTATTTAAACACTCATGATCATCATTATTTATCAAGTTCGTGCGTGCCAAAGCATGGCGACTTGATTCATAATGATGGAATGCGATGGCACGTAACAATGTGCAATTGTTTAGATAAGAGGTTGAACACAACTAGGCTATTAATTTGATTAAGAAACCTAGAGGCAATCAATTGGGATTATCCATATGGATGGATAAATAAGGAGTTATTTGCCCAATTGAACCAAGAGTTGCATATGGGATGTAATTGGAATTGTTCCTACCTAAAGTAGTCAAATTATGGGTGACTTGCCAAAGCAAGCTCATAAGGAGATGAAACATGGATCTTGGCCCACTAGAAAATATAAGGATATTTTCCGCATTAATATCTTGAGGGTTATTAATCCGTAGTAAAATAGTGGGAGCTATATTTAACAAATTAAATCCTTGTTGAATATAGTTATACGTCACAAACTTTGCATAATCCTATTATGTTGAATACCCATGGCATTAAACAAATAAAACGCGACTCTATCTTTTTCCTAGAACTGGTATAAAATTGAGAATTGTTCTCAAAATAAAAGGAAATTGTTGTACATCGTAGAACATAAAGATCTCTTCCTACCAACTACCAAATCACACTAAAACCTAATGGAAGGAACACCAAAGAATGGTTCTTTGGTTATGACTTGCCTCATGCTAGCTTCCATGAACTCTGAGCTTTGGAAGCAAGAAGAGATACATGGAGAAGTATGATATGATCATACATTGAAAGAAGCTCTTTCAAACTAGGGAGCTAGGCATGAAAGGTTTGAAGTGTTGCTCTACTTTGGGTTATGCAAATATACTACTTCAACATGATTGAAACATTAGTAAATATGCATTATCTATGAGATAGATAAAGAATAAACGGTTATTCACCCAAGTGGACCAAGAATTGCATTAGATGCAATTATAGTTTTGTTTTAAAATTGATTTACTCAATATGATTGAAAAATCACTAAACAAAACACTCATAATGGGAATGGGCAAAGCTGTTAATGGTTAACAGCATGGGTGAGGGCAAATAGTTTGCGCTAAACCCATGGGTATAAAGCAAGCTTGTTGCTAAAACTAAGTTGCCTTAAAGTCCCATAGATGGTGTAGAGGAAGAGAAACTACCCAAAGTACCTGGAAGTAAGTAATAAAGGAATTATGAATTCCGATATAGGTATTTTGTTATAGAAATCAATGTGTCTATCTCATCATCATAAGTATATGATACTAGACGAGGATCTCACATTTATGGAAGTGTGGAGGATCTCAAGAGATGAAGACAATTGGATAAGGAAGAAATAATCCTACACGTGGGGCTATAAAGCAAAGTGTTGCTAAATAAGCCGTAGGGAATTATTTCTACCTTTAAAGAAATTGTTCATGAATTAGACAAAAACGATCATGTCCTAGCTATGAGTAGGAACATTATCAGAGTTTCTTGTTTGGACAAGAAAACTCCTTATCATAATAAAAGGACAAATTTTGTTCCATTTATTATGATATGCATTATTGTAATGCAATTTTGTCTAAGTGGATTCTATATCCATGACCATGATAATTTCATCTATAACATTAATACCTAGAGGTTTGCATATAATGATATGAACTTCACTTATCTTTAGCATTATCGTTTAGGCCCCATAAATAAGAGATACATATCTAGAACCCCATGAGGATGGATTTCTGGAACTCATTTGATTATTGAATCATATGAGACATGTAAGACTTATTAGGCAAAGATATGATCTTTTGGGAATCATACATAACGATGTATGAAGGCCACTAAGCACAAATGCTAAAGATGGTTTTCAGTACTTCATCATATTTACTGATGGGATCAGGGAAATATGGATTTGTGTATCTTATGAAGAAACAAATCAGAATCCTTTGAATTGTTCAAAGTATTCAGGAATGAAGTAGAGAACCAGCTTGGCAAAAGTATTTAGACTCTACGATTGGATCATAGAGGAAAGTACTTGAGCCAAGAGTTTGACAAGAGTCTATGGGAGTATTGGATATGATCTAAAACTCGCTCCACCTAGCACGCCACATGGGTTTGGCGTGTCTAGGAGGAGATTTCGAACCTTGTAGGACACGGTTCGGTCCATGATGAATCAAACAGAACTTCCAGTTTACTTTTGGGGCTATGTTCTAATTACAGCAAATTTCGCCCTTAACCTTGTTCCATCAAAAACGGAATATGAATAACACCATATGAGATATGGACTAGGAAAGTGTTCTAGTATGTCATTCATAAAGATTTGGGGTTATGAAGTTTATGTAAAAGAGTTTACAAATAAACTTGGACCCAAGTCGGATAAATGTTTTGTGGGATATCCTGAAAAGGATATTATTTCTACAACCCTATCGAGAACAAACTGTTTATTTCTCGAACCACAGTGTTTCTAGGTAGAGATTGTCTCTAAGAGAAACAGTGGGAGGACAGTAGAACTTGAAGGAGTTCAAGAACCACAGTAGAACATTGATCCGTTTGATGGAACATGAGCAGGATCACAAGGTGTTGTGGAGCAACCTACTCAGATAACACAAGAACCTCGTAGGACAGGTAGGATATGTCAAGGGACTAGAGAAATAAGGATTTCTCATAACCCCTGATATATTGCTCATCGAGATGAGCCTACAACCTATGAGATGGCCACGTGTGGCCATACTCTCAGAAAAGGCTTGGAGCCATGAGATACGATATGGAATCCATGTATACCAACAAAGTATAGACTTTGGTGGAACCACCTGAAGGGTAGGACCCATAGAGTGCAAGTGGGTTATGAGGAAACCAACATGGATGGTAATATGATTACCTTTAAGGGAAAATTGGTAGGAAAGGGATTTTCATGTGAGCTCATAGTATAGACTATGACGAAATCTTTCCCCAATTGTGATTCTTAAATCCATTCGCATCTTGCTTGTAGCAATCTATTCGTAGATTGGATCAAGCTTCTAGGAGTTGGACTCTTCAAATGGATGATGTAATCAAAGGAGTTTGGTTCCATCAAAATTGAAGATGAGACTTGTGTTTACAAGAAGGTTAGTGGGAGCACAGTTATGTTTCTGGTCGTGTATGTGGAGACATACTTAATCATTGGGAATGTTGCCCCTACTTGGCAGTCTTACGTAGATTGACTAGGGAGTTGACTTTCTAATGGTAGACCTAAGCGAAGCAACTTGTGAAGATCTATTGAGGTAGATCAAGATGGTTGTGTAGCTTAGGTCATAGTACATAAATTGACAAAGGTGTTGAAATGGTTCAACGTGAAAAGAATATTGATTCTTACCCATGTCACTTGGAATTAGTCTTTGGAAGGTTAATTGTCTTACCAATTAGATTGGGAATGGACCGTATGAATTAGATTCACGAGATACGCCATGAGATGTACTAGGCCAGACGTGTCATATGGCATGACACAAAGATACCAGTCAAATTCGGGTGAGGGTCACTGGATAAATGATCAAGATTATCCTTTAGTACTTGAGAAGCACTAAGGATGAATTATTGATAAATAGATAATATGAAGAGTTTGCTGTAAGGGGTTACAGTGATGCGAACTTCAAATCTGACAAAGAAGATTTCAGATTATAAGTCAAGTTTTGAGTTTTGCCTTAGTGGGAGCGACTGTGAGCTGGAAAGGTTCCAGGCAAGATTCAGTCACTGATTCTAACATAAAGGACTGAGTAAATTAATGCATAAAGATGCATTTATTCAGAATATTCAATCTCAATCAAATTGTTGATATAGGAGATGTGAATATTTGCAAAGCGCCAGCGGATGTCTCGCTCCTACGCAGTGTAAGCGTGGAGGGCCGCGCTAGATCAATAGGCATATGATGCAGGTGATTGACTCTAGTGCAAGTGGGAGACTGTTGGAATTGTGCCCTAGAGGCAATCAATTAATTGTGACATTTATGGATTTACGATTCATTATGTTATCGATATAGAAATATGTTAACATGAATGAAGTCCTTAGAATATAAGTGTTATATTCTTAAATATCCCTAGTCAATTATAATGATTAATAGGACAATCATCTATAGACTAGTATGGGGTTGGATTGATATGGAGATATCATGATCCAACACATGGGTATGCATTAGGAGTAATGGCATACTGGATTGACCCATCTCCGAGAAGGCTACATACATGTTATGTTAAGTCACAAGCGCTTCTCGCGGTGCAATGGTATTGTCATCCTTAGACTTGAAGTCACTAGATTATCTAGTTGTGGATTATTGTGATTTTGGTAGCGTTAAACGCTACACCGTAACTGGGTAGTTATAAAGGCGTGTACTGGATACAATGAGAAGCAAGCTTAGAGATCGTAGTGGACGTAGATAGGATTTGTCCCTCCCACATAACGGGAGCAAATATCCTAGGCCACTCGAGGGATAGTGCTTATAAAATGTCTGGCCAGACTCAAATAAATCAATATGGGATATTGATGTTATTTGCACGAATAAGACTATCCCAGGATCGAGAAACTATGGATTGGATATACGAGTGTGACTTGTATGTCTCGTGTCCAATCCGGATATTGGGACAAAGGGATGAGACAATTACTTGCACAAGGTTTGTCATGATGACTATTCTATTTGTTGGCTAGAATGGATGTCTTGCTAGAGGCCGCTCCATATTAGTAAATTGTTACTACCAACTAAATAGAACCTATGGGGTCACACGCCATATAGGGGTGAACTAGACATGGGAAATAATTAATTAATATGATTAATTAATTAGAAGAATCAAATCGCAACAACTTGCTAACTTAGTAGGACTAATATGCAAGTTGGACTAATTCATGTAGAGACATGATTAGGATTAATTTGCAAATAGAACTAATCCATGTATTGACATGATAAGGACTATTTTGCAAAAGGGACTAATCCGAACTTGAGTAGGATTATGAGGGGTTCTTTATGTAGTAGGACAAGGAGTTGTTGGACTATATAAAGAACACTCCTAGCTTATTTTTCTCTCTACACACACCCACACATCTATTTGATAGAAGGAAGGAGAGAACAAAGCAAGGAGAGAGCAAGTCCCATAGAGGGCCGAACCCCCCTAGGGATTGCCGCCCCCTACCCGTCGGCCTAAAGGTGCCGCCCCACCTTTGGCACTCCATTGTTGGCGATTTCTTCTTCCTCCTCCATTCTTCCTAGCTAGCACATGGATTTGGAGGATCTAGATCTCACCTCTAGGCGTGGATCAACCATAGAGACGTGACACTATTCGCGTTTGAAGTCATCAAAGGAGAACCCAAAGGTGTGTTTATGATTTCTAACTCTTACCATCGTTATGTTTCTTGACTTGTGATCCTTGGAGGGTTTTGCATGGTTTTATGATTGTTTATGCTTCCGTTGCGCAATCCATGAATCAAAACCCTACAATTTGAAGGCTTAATTTGAAGAAGTCAAGTGATAAAGAGGCTAAAGTTGAAGACAAAGCAAGAATTTGCAAGTTAAAGAGAGGTTTCAAGGGTTTAAATGAAAAGGACAAGGGAAGATAGAGGCCAAAAATGAAGATTTAGAAGCCAAGAGGCCACATTACAAGGCCAAAGTTGCATCTATGGGGTTGTTTGAGAAGAAACTAACGGAATCGGGGTCAAAATGCAAGGTTCTAAAGTTTCTAAGGACTTGAAAGATGACTTTTTAACGGAAGTGGGGCTTAAGTGCAAGTTTTGAAACGTTTTAATGGCTTATTTGAAGGATACTTAACGGATTAGGGGTCAGATTGCCATTTTCAGAAGCTTTTAAGTAAGGAACGGGCCTTTTAAAGCATTCCAGCAAGCTAGGGGGGAGCCGGGTGCAATTTCCCGAAACCAGCTCACCCCCCAGCTCTCTCTCACGGTCTCTCTCTCTCTCCCCGCGTTAGAACACAAACCCAGCAGCAGCCATGGAAGAAGCTTCGCCGAAGCTTCTTTCGGCCCAAAGCCTAACCAAAACTCCACCAAATCTCACAAAATTAGTCCCAATCTTCTCCTTGTCCAACCCTCTTCCAAACCCACTGCTCAATTTGGCCCAAACCGAAGTGAAGAGAAAAGCCCCAAATGACCTAGGGTTCGTGAAGCTTCTGCAAATCAACGATTGAGGATGAAAGGGTTCGATTGGAGGGCTGTGATGATTCCTTGGAGGCTACTCAACTCATTCTCATCGTCTATATAAACTCAGAATTGAAGAAATCGGATTGTCCTCGCTCTGACCCGTCGGGAAGGAACGCTCTGTTTTTGGGTCTTCTTCCTCCTCTCTCTCTCTCCGATTTCTACCCAATTCTGGGTTTGTTCTTGTGCACCTGAGCTCATTCTTGAGCAGAATCAGGGCCAAGAACTAGAAGAAATAGGAAGAGAGGGAGAGAGGAGCACTGTTTGGGTGATTTTGTACTGTTCTGGGTCACTGCTTCACAGCTGCTGCTGTGTTCTTGCTGTGTTCATCATCATCATCAGCAGCAGCAGCTTAGGTAGTGGGTTTCTCATCATTTTGGTAGCTTAGTAGTGAGTTGGGGCTGTTTTGCTCTATTTTGTGTAGTTTGATTCGATGAGATGGTTTGTTCTTCATGTTTGTAGTTGAAACAAGTGTTTGGGATTGAATTAGTGAAAAGTGTATTGATGCTATCAAGTATGAATTCAAGATTTGATTATTGAAAGTTAAATTTCTCTCAATCTCTCTTGAATTTTCTATTATGTCTAGCTAATTCAATTTGCTTGGGTGATTTGGGACTATCTAGTGTCTAAATCTCCATATTGATTCAAGTTGAACTTCAAGGATGAATGGGTTGAATTGGGTTCGCTTGAGTGCTTAGTGCAATGTTTGGATTTCTCTTGTTGAAGTATTTGATGCATTGAATAGGTAGATGTGCGAATACTTTTGACGTGTTTGATTTGAAGTTGCATTTGAGTGAGAGGAACTCGTCAATCCTAACTTTGAGAAATCGAGTTCTAGTTAGGTGATTTGAGTGAGAATTTACAAATCTCATTTGTTGCTTGATCTTTTATGTGGAAACATCTATGTGTGTTTACATATGGTTGATGCTTGAAACACTTGAAATTTGGAGAATCTCATTTGAATAGCCTCATTAGTGCTTTATTAGCGTGTTGGATTTACACACTTCTCTTGTCGCGAGTTGGATTGTATGAGCAATCACTTCTTGAGATACTTGTCTTGTGGATTGACACATGCGAATTGAGAATCGGGCTTGAATATAATAGGAGGATTGGTCACTAGAGAAACCGATGATCCCTAGCCCCTCTCTACTTGTCGTTTCACTTAGTTTCTTGAATTGTCGCTTTAGTAGTCATTTACTTTGTTCTCTAAATCGTACTCTAAACTTGCTCCATCATATTTTGTGGTGGATTTGATAGCTTGGCAAGCTTTAAAGCCATTGAGAGTTTGTGTTCCTTGCTTTAGTTTGTCGTTTTCTAGCTTTGCAAGTCATTATCTAAAACCTCCTCTCCTTGTGGATTCGACCCCGTTCTTACTCAGGTACTACTTAGAACGATATTCCTATACTTGGGAATTATCGTCAACAAGTTTTTGGCGCCGTTGCCGGGGAGAGGCTAGGCTTTAGATTTGATTTGCTTTCTTAGTTAGTTTGTTAGTAGTTTGTTTTTGACATTTTTTTTTTCTAGTTGCTTGTGCTTACTTAAGCTTGTGAGATTCAAGAGGGCTTGTGACATTCATCAAGTACCTCTCATCTACTTGCTTGAAAAAAAAATATGTCTCATGAACATTTTGGACTTGGTGAGAGGCCTAGTGTTCCTTATTACTATGCATTTACTAGTCATGAAAATCATTCTAAGGAATCAATGCGTTCTATACGTGAACGTGCGATTAAAAATGGTGATTATTTTCCTAAGAATGATTATTCTTGGCATGGTAGTAGGACACTAGATTACACATCTCATGCTTCTTGTGCACAATCACCTCCCTCAAACACTTTGAACTCTCATGATTCTTGCACTTATCAATATAATGATATGATGTGTGAATCAAGAGGAGTTAATCATTTTGAGAGGGAATCACTTGTGAATGATGAGCTAAATACGCCTATAAGTGATTCTTTATATGAGAAAATTCAAAAGCATATTCAAAAGAATAAAGAAATTTTGGAATCACTAATAGAATCAAGAGAATCACAAAGAAAATTTGAAGAATCATTCTCTCACTTGGATGATAGAGTGGCTTCCTCACAATTGCATGATGATTCTCTTGATTATAGTACTTACTCTTCACAAGACTCATCATCACACGAGTCTCAACTTCCTATTCACACACATCACGAGCCTATTCAAGACAAAATTTTGGATGATGTGTATGATGATGGAGTTGTTGCTACTAGGATAGGTGATTGTATTCATTTCTCATTTGCATATTCCAAAGAAGCATGTGATAGTGATGTTGGTAGTGAAATCGATATTTTTGATGATGACTCTTCAACCCATGACATGAGTGAAGCCATTTTGGATGAATCACATAGTGACAAATTTGAGGAGGATTCACAAAATGAAAACCACTCATGTGATGAGTTAGAAGTCAAATTTGATGCTACCATTCTTGAAGAAAATGTTATCTTGTCTAGTGCTCATGAAGAGTCTATTACTCATCGGAGTTCCAATGATCATGAGCATCACTTTTTTTGTGATGACTTAGAGGACACTCTAGGAGAACCCTCTTCACGAGAGATTGAGGAGAGATTCTTAGCACAATTTGACCAAGAGTCAAGCGAGCTCACTTTGGAAAATTACAATTTTTTGTATGATTGTGAGTCCCTCGCATCTCTCCTCAATGAAGGGGACGTCGATTTTGAGGCGGAGGAGGAGAAATTCTTGGCACAATTTGACCAAGAGTCGAACGAGCTTATTTTGGAAGATGTGCCTAAGGGTTTGGATGTGGCTTCATATTCTCAAATTATTTTAACTCCCACTTGTGAAGCCACATCCCCAAATCCATATGACTTATTTAAAAGTGATAAGATTGATGATTCACAAGTTGCCCATATCACTCAAATTGTGGTTTCAAGTAAAATATTGGCAACTTATGAAGACCCATTCTATGATTCAATTCATTTGAGGATTTCAAACCCTTTTCTTAAGATGATGCAAGACATAACAAGTTGCTCTAACCTTGTTGTTAGATTTTGCTTGCATCTCTTATTCATCTTTTGTGTCTTGCCCCTACTTCTCCTATCTATTCTAATTGATGAATCCAACTTTTTAAAGGAGAAGTACTTTTCTAAGATTGAAGTAGGGGCATGGCATGGAAAGAAATTTCCAAGATTGGGAGTGCGATAGCATAATTTCCTTTGTTCCACCTCCCTAGTTGTAAATAAATAAATTAGTTTAACTCTATTTCTTGCATTTTTTTCTTTTCTATAAACATTTTGTAGGTTGCTCTTGGAGAAGGACTTATGCTTGGTGGCCAAGAAAGCTAAAATGAGGTCTATCTATCCCTTATCTCTTATATGAACTTGTATGCTCTTCCATTGTTCTCACACATTGAGGGCAATGTGACATTTTAGTTGGGGGGTGGGAAGTAGATATATTTCTTGCTTAAATGGTTACTAGCATGATTTTTCTTCATTAGTGATTTACATGAAAAATACAAAAAAAATGAAAAATTCTAAAAAAAAATCATAAAAATTTAAAAATTGAAAATTTTGAAAAAAAATGTGTGTGAACCTTTCATGAGAAGCACCACTCTTTCCCCGTGTCAAACCATAGATTTTTTCCTCTTTCTTTGATAGTTTTATTTATTTTCACCTTTCATCTTGAGTCTAGATTTTATTTTTCTTATTTAATAGCTTTATTGAGTCTTAGGAAGTTATAGTTGAGACACTTATTTTGAAAAAGTGAAAAAAAAAGAAAAAAAATGAGAAAAAGTGAAAAGGGGGAATTTTAGGAAACTAGATGTTTTCAAATAATGAAATGTCTTAGTCCATGTTCTTTTTATTTTTATTTTAGAAAGGAATTCTTTGCTTATACTCAATACATCTACACCAATATCCCACCTTCCGCGACATCATGCGTTCTCACAAAGCGACACACTAAATTTACGTTTCATGTTTAAGTCCTTCAAGCTAAGTTGATCACATAAACTTTGACGTCTTTTACTTTTGATAAAGGGTGCATTTTCTAAAGCTATTTGAACTTCACAAAAAGATTTTTCTCTATTCGTTTTTGCGGTGGAAACTTGTAGCCCATTGGAGTGGTGGTTACCAATGACACCCCATGCGATGTCTAAGAAATAGAGGGGTGTCCGGGGATAATGTTACGTCACCACCTAGATAGCTCCCTTGGTTTAGCTTAAAAAGCCCACTCGCGTGTATATTCCTCTATTTTGTTATGGGTCTTGGAGATCCTTGGATTTGAGGTTAAAAATAAAATGTTAAAGCAATAAATCTCAAAAAAAAAAAAAAAAAATAGATAAATCGCACCATCTACCAAAAATCCACAAAAGGATCATACAAGCCCACAACCACATCTCCCCTTCTTAAAAATTTTTGTTCAAAGCTTTGGAAGTCCATCCTACATGGGTGCTTTTGAATAAGTATGAGAATGTCTAATTTCATGAGATCCTTATTTTTGAAGGCATACTTTCTCGCAAATTGGACTTAATTTAACAAGTTTTGTAGTTCGCATGAGTCACCTTCTACCAAACACCGCCCACATTTGTATGAGTATATGCTTAGACGTCCTTAGGCTTCTTTCTCAATCTTCTTGGACTTTGAGAATTTATTTGAGGAGACATTTATGCATTCTTCTTTTTCCCCCACCAAAAAAAAAATAGCTAGTAACTCTTAGTATTTTGTTTCTTTGAGTTCTCACTTAGGATAGATAATGTGTGTGTGTTTTTGTAAATATTTGAGTCTAGTTTAGAATCGAGTCAAGCCTTGTCTAGTTGAGTGTGCCTCTCATGATTGATTCTTTTTTTTAAAAAAAAAAAAAAAAAAAAAAAAAAAAAAAAAAAAAGAAAAAAAAAAAGAGAGAATTAAATATCGCTCTCTTTGCTCGAGGACAAGCAAAAGGCTAGTTGGGGGGTGTGTTGATGAATTAAAATTGCATATCTTAGTATGTTAACGAACTCTTCTTAACTTGCTAATATGTGTAATTTATCTATTTTATCTCTCTTTCTAGACTTATGCTTGTTTTCGTAGTTTTGGTTGTTTTCTCTCATTTTGTAGGCAAAGAAGTGATTTAGAACGCAAGGGGCTAGTTATGAAAGCTTGAATGAGGAATTTGAAGGCTTAATTTGAAGAAGTCAAGTGATAAAGAGGCTAAAGTTGAAGACAAAGCAAGAATTTGCAAGTTAAAGAGAGGTTTCAAGGGTTTAGATGAAAAGGACAAGGGAAGATAGAGGCCAAAAATGAAGATTTAGAAGCCAAGAGGCCACATTACAAGGCCAAAGTTGCATCTATGGGGTTGTTTGAGAAGAAACTAACGGAATCGGGGTCAAAATGCAAGGTTCTAAAGTTTCTAAGGACTTGAAAGATGACTTTTTAACGGAAGTGGGGCTTAAGTGCAAGTTTTGAAACGTTTTAATGGCTTATTTGAAGGATACTTAACGGATTAGGGGTCAGATTGCCATTTTCAGAAGCTTTTAAGTAAGGAACGGGCCTTTTAAAGCATTCCAGCAAGCTAGGGGGGAGCCGGGTGCAATTTCCCGAAACCAGCTCACCCCCCAGCTCTCTCTTACGGTCTCTCTCTCTCTCCCCGCGTTAGAACACAAACCCAGCAGCAGCCATGGAAGAAGCTTCGCCGAAGCTTCTTTCGGCCCAAAGCCTAACCAAAACTCCACCAAATCTCACAAAATTAGTCCCAATCTTCTCCTTGTCCAACCCTCTTCCAAACCCACTGCTCAATTTGGCCCAAACCGAAGTGAAGAGAAAAGCCCCAAATGACCTAGGGTTCGTGAAGCTTCTGCAAATCAACGATTGAGGATGAAAGGGTTCGATTGGAGGGCTGTGATGATTCCTTGGAGGCTACTCAACTCATTCTCATCGTCTATATAAACTCAGAATTGAAGAAATCGGATTGTCCTCGCTCTGACCCGTCGGGAAGGAACGCTCTGTTTTTGGGTCTTCTTCCTCCTCTCTCTCTCTCCGATTTCTACCCAATTCTGGGTTTGTTCTTGTGCACCTGAGCTCATTCTTGAGCAGAATCAGGGCCAAGAACTAGAAGAAATAGGAAGAGAGGGAGAGAGGAGCACTGTTTGGGTGATTTTGTACTGTTCTGGGTCACTGCTTCACAGCTGCTGCTGTGTTCTTGCTGTGTTCATCATCATCATCAGCAGCAGCAGCTTAGGTAGTGGGTTTCTCATCATTTTGGTAGCTTAGTAGTGAGTTGGGGCTGTTTTGCTCTATTTTGTGTAGTTTGATTCGATGAGATGGTTTGTTCTTCATGTTTGTAGTTGAAACAAGTGTTTGGGATTGAATTAGTGAAAAGTGTATTGATGCTATCAAGTATGAATTCAAGATTTGATTATTGAAAGTTAAATTTCTCTCAATCTCTCTTGAATTTTCTATTATGTCTAGCTAATTCAATTTTCTTGGGTGATTTGGGACTATCTAGTGTCTAAATCTCCATATTGATTCAAGTTGAACTTCAAGGATGAATGGGTTGAATTGGGTTCGCTTGAGTGCTTAGTGCAATGTTTGGATTTCTCTTGTTGAAGTATTTGATGCATTGAATAGGTAGATGTGCGAATACTTTTGACGTGTTTGATTTGAAGTTGCATTTGAGTGAGAGGAACTCGTCAATCCTAACTTTGAGAAATCGAGTTCTAGTTAGGTGATTTGAGTGAGAATTTACAAATCTCATTTGTTGCTTGATCTTTCATGTGGAAACATCTATGTGTGTTTACATATGGTTGATGCTTGAAACACTTGAAATTTGGAGAATCTCATTTGAATAGCCTCATTAGTGCTTGATTAGCGTGTTGGATTTACACACTTCTCTTGTCGCGAGTTGGATTGTATGAGCAATCACTTCTTGAGATACTTGTCTTGTGGATTGACACATGCGAATTGAGAATCGGGCTTGAATATAATAGGAGGATTGGTCACTAGAGAAACCGATGATCCCTAGCCCCTCTCTACTTGTCGTTTCACTTAGTTTCTTGAATTGTCGCTTTAGTAGTCATTTACTTTGTTCTCTAAATCGTACTCTAAACTTGCTCCATCATATTTTGTGGTGGATTTGATAGCTTGGCAAGCTTTAATGCCATTGAGAGTTTGTGTTCCTTGCTTTAGTTTGTCGTTTTCTATTTTTGCAAGTCATTATCTAAAACCTCCTCTCCTTGTGGATTCGACCCCGTTCTTACTCGGGTACTACTTAGAACGATATTCCTATACTTGGGAATTATCGTCAACAGAAGTCAACCCAACAATTGTAATCACAGGCCGAGTGACAGAAGTCAACCCGACAATAATAATCATAGGCCGAGTGACAGAAGTCTACCCGACAATAATAAGCTTCTCCCGCACAACTATTTCCACTTTACGTTCTTTACGAGTTATTATTCTTCGTGTGATAGTTTCAAAGAAGAAATATCCAAAATGTAACAAATCTCGAGTAAAACATGTAATAGCACAAAACACATTTTGAGACAAGTCAAAAATCATGTAACGACACGAACAAAGCTAGACACGCCATGCTAGGCATATTTACTTACAAATATATTTTGAGACAGAAAAAAACACAAATCACATTTTGACACTAAGGAAGCTAGGCACACTAGGCTGGGCATATTTACTTACAAATATATTTTGAGACAGAAAACACAAATCACATTTTGACACGAAGGAAGCTGGGCGCACTAGGCTGGGTATATTTACTTACCTCAATTCCGTAGCGCCAAAACGTCCTACTTGTAGTCGTTGCTTACGACTCCGTCACCTACAAATCGGAGCTTCTAAATTGTCACAACTCTGTATATAGCTCTACGAGTCTTATTAATAATCCTAGTTAACAAATCCCAAATTAGCCCGAACTCGCGTATTAATTTCTTTACGTTTCTTTATTTAGTTATATTTTCTTATTAGCAAAATTTATTAAACAACGAGTGTTTTTTTGAAGAATTACTAAATGTTATGTTTCAAAAGTGCTATTTATTTATAGGAGTTCTTTTATAAAATACTAGTAAAAATTAATAGTAGTTCATATTTTTACGTAAAGTAAATATTAATATTAACAACTAAACGATATTGGATTTTTATGAAAAATCATTTCTAAATACTTGAAACGATGCGATGATATTGATAAGCTTGAAAAAAGTCGTTTTTATAAGTATTTAAACAACCGAATTGAAAGTTAACAAATAAACGCAACGTTTGTTTAGTTTTTAATAAAATATTACTCGTTTAATTTCGAAAGAGCGACTCGTATACTATTTCATTACCCAAATCACTTTTCCGGGACCGGGACGAAATGAATTATTTTTAGAAAATATTTTTAATCTAAAAATAACTTTTTTTATTTTTACGTATACATATAACGTTTAGAAAAACAACAACTAAATCCCCCACGTTTACTTTAAAAGTCAGCAATAACCCCCACCTACTCACATGGCAGTCCTATTAAGAGACAAGTACTACCCACCAAGTTCTCAAAAATACAAACAGCTACCCCTCTTTATATGATTATCATCCTATAATCAGTTTATGGAAAAGACACTTTAACCCCCCTTTACATGAACATCAAATTCATCAATCTAACATGGATTCGAGCATTTAAGATACAATTTTGATTGTTTGAATGAAATCACAACGAGATTTAAAGCATACCTAGGCCAAGAATGGCCGGAATCGATCAAGAAACGAAGCTATATGAACTCGTCGACGGTGGGTCACGGCGGTGCTCTTTGTCGCCGGTGATGGAGGACCTCCTAGCTTCGGGTAGGACCAGGTTTCGTCTCCTGTGAGCTCTAGGAGTCGTTTTGTGGTGGTTGGAGAGGTGGGTGTCGTTGGTGAAGCTTCGCCGAAAATTTCGCCGGCGTTAATGGAGGGTCGGTGATGGTGGCGGTGCTCTGTTACGAGTGTTGTTGTTGCTGCTTTTGTCTCTGTTTTCGGACAGAGAAGAGGATCAACCAGAGTGTAAATAGATGGGGAATCTGAGATGGGTGGCTCTCGGGTGGTTGCTTCCCGTCGGGAGAAAAGGCGGTGGTGGAGGCAGAATTGAGTGTGAAGGTTGGGAGTTGAGATGGTGGGATTAAGATGGGGTTTTGGGGTCAAGCCTGGTATTGCCAAACAGAGTTGCGGAGGATGAGAGAATAAAATCAGGTTGCAAGGAACGGTACAAGGATAATATCGGTATCCTGAGGTTAGGCAACAAGTTTAAGGAGTTCATAGAGACGAGTCGTGACCAGCATATAAGGAGTTATGACACCACGACATGTTAGGACGTATTTTTTTTGGGCAAATAACCATCGTTGGAGGAGGGGAGACATTGGAAGAACTAAGTAAAGTCGTGGAAGCGGGTTATTGACAAGGGAAGTTGTTGTGAGGGAGTCCCGGTGATGATTTAGACTAGCTTGAATTGCTATACAGGGGACAAAGTAATTGGCGAACGGTGGGAAAGAGCCCTAAATTCGTTGTCTAGGCATGGTCGCCCGCAGAACATAACGTATTTCTTCAGGATAAGAGTTCATATCAAATATGAGGTGTACAGTTGGGATATAGTCGGAAGCAAAAGTTACAAATCTATAAAGGTAGTTATTCCAAAGGGTCCGAAAACGTACTGGATCCTCAAGATCTCAAGTGACAGGAAATGGTGACGACGATTAAGATCAGCAAAGAAAATGAAGGATGAAAGGATCTTGGAAGCTGGAGGTATAAGAAAGGTTTTAATAGAGGGAGTAGGCTATCAGTAAGCATTCTACCTGAACTCAAAAGGACTAAGGTGGGGGAACGAAGCTCTAAAGGCTGTGGTCCAGACTGGAGAGTGAAGGGAAGTCTCGAGATGGATTCAGTATTAGTATGGCTGCTAAACCAATAGGAAGTAAGTAAGGGTACTTCAGTAAAAATCTATAAAGAACTCAGCAACAATAGGGTTCAAGATCCATAATCTGCGAGAATTGGCCCAGAGTACACCTATGGGTCAGGTCGGCCAAGGTGCTAGAGGATTTGAGAAACAAGAAAACTGGTCAGCTTCAAAAGGGCATGGAGACTGACTATAGGAGGTTATAATTGCAATTTAGTTGAGTACCGATGTTAGGAAGGAGTACAAACGGAAATTAGCCATAAGGAGAGAGAACTGACAAATTTAGGATGGATTAAGGGAAAGGTTATAAGGAATAGGTAAAGATGCGTGATCTTCGGGGACGAAGATTCTTTTAAGGGGGTATGATGTAACACCCTGGAATTTATAGGGGTCAAACTGTAATTAACTAAATTAAGGAGTCAGAAGTGTAAAATGTCTAATTCAGCAGTGTTTAACTTCTATATAGCAGGGAATATCTAGGATTTTGAATTCATTTTGGGGCAATTATGCAATATTTGAGGCCTTATAGTAATTTCTTAAAATTGATTCTCTGGCTGCAATTTTGACAAATCTAGATTTTCCGGAACTTGTGGGGGTATTTTCAATGTTTTGAACTAGTGTGCTAAAGTGGAAAGTGAAAATTTACTCAAATCTTTCCCTAATCACAACTATACCCTATAATTTTGGAAATTGCACATGCATTCCTTGGTGCATGTGTGCCACTTGTCAAGTATAATTTGATTGACACCTCACTAATGAGGTGGCACCTCCATCTCCACCAACTAATTCTGGAATCATCTCCCTTTCTTTGTTCTTCATCATTTTCATCATCATCCTCTTCCTTTTCCCCGTTCATCATGAGATACCACCATCACCATCAAGATCATCACCATACAACGTTCCTCCTTCCCCCGACATGCTGCAGTAGGAGAGTCCTAGTGATGTTGGGAGACAAATACCCATATCAATTTGACATATCCTTGTGTAATCATAGAGAAATCCGGTAAGTTCTCCAAGAACCCTAGCCCGTTCTTGCCCCAATTATCCTCCTCTATTGATATTCACCCCGATTAATTCTCATATTTGTGATCCTCATGTTCTTTTAAGCCAACAGAGTGCTTGGGGAGCCGTAAATTGACAAAAGTCACCTTCATAAAAAAACAAGGCAGGGATACTAGCCGGAGGAGCGCCATGTCTGACGGGAATCATGTAAGCTTCAATTTCTTGTTATTTCTTGTTGCCAATAGATAGGGGTGACCCTAGGAACCCCGTGAGACATTTTAGGATAGGCAAGAGTGCACAAAAACATGTTTGAGAATAGTTAGAGTGCACAGGATTTTGTACCCTTAAAACACCTCGACATCTTCTTCAAATCACAGCCAAATCACTCGGGATTTGCTTCTCTATAATCCTGGGATGTTAGCTAAAAGTTTGGTGTTGTAATCTTTATCTAATACGATCTCTAACTACCTTGAAAATCCTCCTGAATTCATAACAAAATTATGCTCATAACTTCTGTTCTTGAGCTGACTTGAAGAGGCTCACTTTTGGGTAGTCTTTCTAGTTAATCTTTTGAGCTGATTTTTGGTTGTGTACTCTCCATACATCCCTTTAAAACTTATTGTGTCGTTCTAAACTTCAAATTTGTGCTTTAAGGATCTCATAAATAAACTTAAAGTTGCAAGGAAGTGTCGCTCAAACTGGGTAGTCCATATCCTGTGTTTTGCAGCCAACTTCCAGTCTCGAGAAGTTTGTCAATTCTTGGTGGATTGAGTTGAAATTTGAGAACGTAACTCTCTGTTTATACTCTCTGTTTATAGCTCTACAGTTCCATGTTAACCATGTGATCAAATTCCATATTTGGGTGCCTCCATTTTAAGCTTAAAGTTGCAAGAAATTTTGTCGTAAGCTGTCAATAGTTGTGAAAATGACTAAGGGAATTGGCTTGATTTTGCCAAACTTTAAACTGCTATCTTTCTGAATACTTTGAATCACCAAGAGGCTGAATATGTTCTGTAATCCCTGTTGAACCATCTAACGTGATTTCTTAACGTGTATGCGTAAGTTCACAGTCGAGTTATGAAGGGGTGGTATTTCGACCCCGAGTTATCGATCACACGAGGACAGACGTGAGATTATTTAATTAGTTATTTAATTTAGAATACTATACAAGGAAGAAAATTGAGTGATAAATTAGTTCAACACCGACAAACAAGTGACTGAAAATTGAAATCACAACTAAACAAATCTTTTTGTATTTTTATTTTAATAAAGAAGATATGGAAAAACTAGGCAATCTCTAGATCACCTAGGGTGTAGATAATTTCCGGATTATCTAACTTAATTATATCCTAATTAAGCCGAGTAATAGGCTATGACAATCTCATGTGGGTCTCATGTTATTTTACGTCTTGGTAGACTACAATCTCCTCTCTGTCTCGTGTTATCTACCGTTCTGCTCAAGTAGGCTAACAACGTGCACGACAACGCGTCTTATCGGCCCACCGTTACACGAAACCATCGAAAACTCCTACCGAATCCACCCATTAAGGCCAATCCTAACACGTCTCTTTTCGGTCTTGGTGATTCAGAATTGTTGTTCAAGTTATCATCACAATTAAGCTAAGTCATTGTCGCGCACTCATCTAATTAGCTAGTACAGCCGGGTAGCTACTCCATTCATACTAAGTATTACGCACGGAACAAGAACATATAACAAGAAAAGATATCAACATTAAGCAAGGAAGTGATTCATAAAATAAACCCTAGTTTCGCGGAAGATCAAATCATACCCTAATCGTGTCAATAGACTAGGATCGTCAACAAGTTCATGAACTAACATTCAATTGAGAGAATCAAATCCAAACGCATGAAAGAAAGTTAGAAATCCAGAATAGTTTAGCTAATCTTGATCAAGCTAGCAAAACTCACAATTTTCTCCATAAAATGATTGAAAAGAGAAAAGGAACTAGATCAAACCCTAGAGATCTCCAATGGTGTCTTGGAGTGTTCCCCGTGTTCTCCTTCGTCGCCTCCTCTTTCTTCCAACGTGTTCATCCTCCTCTCTAGGTCGTTTTAGACCTCCCTCAAGTTATTTCCCGTCACTACTTCTTCAAACTTGCTTTCGTGCCCCAAAAACTTTTTGTTCCGATTCTGCTTCCAATTCGTGTGAATTGGATTTCCAATTCGTGCAAATTACTTTAACTCTTGCGCGCCGTTGTTTCAATTCCTGTGAATTACTTTCCAATTCCTGCGACAGCAATTCCTGCGAATTACAATTCAATTCCCATGAACTGCAATCCACTCAAACTTGCATTCTGCGATTCCTTTCTAATTCGTGCGAATTACAATCCAATTCGTAGGAATTACAGCAATTCCCACGAATTGTTGTTCCGATTCCTGCGAGTTGCTTCTGACTTCCATTTGCGCAGCTCCATTTACTTCTAGTTCGTGGGAGTTTCTTCCCAATTCGTGCGAATTGCAAACAAAATTTCTTCGCTCAGCTTAGCATGCAAATCCTTCTCCTCTCTTTCCTTGGCCATTTCTTCACGCTCTTCCATTTCCGAAGCTCGTTTCTGGTATCCGATCTTCTCCCGAGCCTCCTGTATATGCAATCACAACACGAGCACACACTGGCATCATATATGACAATAAAATAGCTCAAAACAGTACGAAAATCCCCGGATTTACAAATATGCACATGAGCTCAAAACATGCTAACATTCTCTCAATTTGTCCATAAACTTATATAGATACATCGTAAATCACACAAAATGGTAATGAATCTAATACAAATGTAATTCCTAAAAAGGAGTTATCACCATCTCCAAAGCCCTACTTCAAGATTTTCAAAATTCCTTCTGGTTTGATAACAAATTTGATCAGAAGTTGCTGTTTGAACTTGTCCCACTCAATCTTGGGTTTTCTAGAATTGCAATTTCGATGACTTTTCCAGCCTTCAAATTCTGGAGAAAAGTTGTTCATACTATCATTACGGACCTACCTGCCGAATTTCACCAAGTTCATCTTGTAGAAAACTCAGTTTTGACCAAAATTGTATTTGATGGGCAAAAATAATAATTTCATGTAAAAGTAGTGTAAAGTTGAAAGCAATGTCTTGGAGTTATCCATGTGACTTACATGGATGATTGGAGTTACAATAAGCTATTTGGGGTTAATGTTGTCTAACTCAACTGATTAGGGGTCTTTTTGCAATTTTGCTAAACTTCTCGAACTTCTTTGCACATAACCAAAACTTGGGGAATCAATTCCCTTGAACAAACTAGTGACTCTGATTTAGTTGAGCATCTAAGGAAAGTCTTCAACCAAGTCTGGGCTCCTCAAACTATCATGTTGAAATGACCAACTCAATCAAACTCTAGCATTATGAGTAAGGGCGAAACAGTAATTTTGTGACCTTAGAATTCTTCACGAACGATTTTCACATTGACATTTCTGATCTAATGATCAAGTTTGACCAAGTTTAAATCTCTAGAAACCCTGTTTCAGTTGAGCTATTGATAACTCTATTTAAGGAGTTATATACGCGCTCATTTGTACACGTTTTGCGTGATTCCCGAAGCGTTTGTTAACGTTTTGTGTGATTCCCGAAGCGTTTTGATGTGTAAAGAGACTTGTAATTGAGAAATTGTGAGATAGCTTAATTAACAAGTTCGGGCATTTTCTTGTCTATTTGAGTTATTCTTGTTGCATTTTATGTCTGGTATTTGTAGTTGTGTGATTCTCATATACCGGAGACTCGGAATGTGGAACGGGGACGAAAACGAACTTCGGAAACAATGAAGCTCAAGAAATTGGCTAAGTAAGATGGATCCCGAATGAAGAGAACTTGCAAGGATTTCACACAACGTCCTAATCATTTCGCACAAGTTGAAGTTCAAAGGCGGGGAAGAACAAACCAAAGAAACCACCATAACTACCGCCATCAAGCCACCAACACTGCTACCTTCATTTCACAACCACCAAATTATCCTAACCTCCAACACCTTCACAAACCCATCACAGCCATGAACCACCAATTCTCCTAACACCCATAACCAAAATTACCAACTACCAACAGCACCTCCAGTACTTCATCCACCTCAACCCAATTCTTCACCACCACTGCTAAATGAAACATGCTGCCTGATTTCCTTTCTCCACATAGCAGACCACCTAGCCATGACCTCCTTCATAAACACCAACAGAATACCCAACCTCCTTCTCCATAACAGCCCATCCATTTTCCTCCAACTTCACAACTAACCATTTGCGTCATCAGCTACAACCAACCCAATTCACCACCACACACACCATTACACCTTGAAACTTCTAATTAACCTCCGTGAACCCCTGACCTCAGCCTTAACCACCTCCGAACAACCTCTGCTCCTACAACCATACACCTGCAAACCCATTAACCAAAACCACCATTAACCAATCAACACCAGAACCTCCCTCTCCAATACACACACCTAATCCCCCGAAGCAAACAACGATCACAGGCCCTGCAAAACAACCCAACGACTCTCTGCCCAAAATACGGAACCACTATTCCACTGCCTCAACCTCCTCAATACCGCGACCTACAATCAGCCATGGCCACAAGAGAAAACCCATACCCAAGAAAGCGCAGAAAAGAATAGAATGATCAGATCACACGACCAGTCCCCCAGCTTGTGCGATCAGAAGAAAAAACGAAAGAGATAAAACTCTCTCTTTTGTACCATCAGGAGAGCCAAGACCAGGGCAGGTCGCACGATCACCCCTAGTTCATACGATCAGGCAAAAACAATGAAGAAGAAAAGGAAGATGATCGCACGGTCAGCTTGCTGAGGTCGTGCAATGTGGTGAATGCTATGGCGCAAGTATGAGGCATTATTGTGTATCTTAAATAAAAACTAAACCATAGTTTTTATTAATTAATACATGGTTGAAGGAAACAAAAAAAGGCATCTTCTATCATACAGAAGCAAGAGAAAAACGGAGAGGACTACGAAGGAAATCACAACGAATAGCCAAAATCACCATTGGAGGTGAGGTCTAGGGTTTGAGTTTTTCTACTTCTTCTCTTACTCATTCATGGAGATACACTCTTTTTTTGCTATTTGTATACGACTAGCTAAATAATTTCAATATGCTTCTCTAGAGAGCCTAGGGCTCATGGAGACGATGGATTTTCCAGATTTTGGACTTGTTTCATGCGTATGACGTTGATTCAATGAATGGTTGTTAGCTTCGTGATCTTATTGATGAATCTATTATATTGACACTGCTAATGTAGGATTTGATAGTCATTGAAGCTAGGGTTTATTCATGAATCATCTTCTTGCTTAGTGTTATTATTTGTTTTAGTTACATGTTCTTGTTCTACGCTTAATCCTTTGTGTGAATGGAGTAATTAACCGGACACGCTAGTTAATTAGATGAGTGCGTGAAAGCGACTTAGCCTAATTGTGATGAGAACATGAGCACAATCTTGAATCACCGAGACCGAAAAGGAGGCGTGAGGAAGGATTGGCCTTGGTGGTAGACTCGGTGGGATATTCAACTGTTTCGTGTGTTGGTGGACCGACAGGACCCGTTGCCGTGCCAGTAGCCGTGTCCTACTAGAACGGGCGTAGGTGGACCGACAATACCTTAGGTAAACGAAGATGTAACATGACATGAGACCGACAAGAGATTGTCTACGTTCTTACCCGGCTGAATGAAACGTTCCTACCGCAAGTGTAAGGTTGTCGCGTGAAGTAATAGATGAGAATACGTGTTGTCGTGTTCCAAGAGACTTGTTGTAAATGAGCTATGAGTTCTTGACCTTATGTGGGCAAGCAAGTTATGTTTGATTTACTGTAATACAGAGAGATAATTGGGATAAATTCTTTCTTAATTGTTCACATAACCACAATGGGTTGATATACTAAGTACAACATAAGCCCTAAGGGAAATAATGTATATACATATATTATGTATTTCCTACACGCCCCCGCAAGATGGAGGACCGAGAGTGAACTCCAATCTTGGACCGGAAAGGACAGTCCGAGAGAGGGCTTTGGTGAGACAGTCCGCCAGTTGATCAAAAGACGAGACACTAGAGATGCGAAGCTGGCCTGCCTGAACTTGTTCACGCACGAAATGAAAATCAAGTGCAATGTGCTTCATTTTGGAGTGAAACACTGGGTTAGAGCAGACGTAGGTCGCACCAACATTGTCACAGTAGATAACCGGGCAGAGGTACTCTGAATGCCAATCTCAGACATACAAGAACACAACCAGCGGACCTCAGCAGTAGCAGTAGCAACAGCCCGGTATTCTTCTTCCGTGGAGGAGCGGGCAACAGTGCGTTGTTTGCGAGAACACCAGGAGATAGGAGAACCACTAAGATAATAAGGAAGCCAGAAGTGGAGGAATAATCATCTCAATTTCCAGCCCAATCTGCATCTGAGAAGGCATACAGGGAGCATGGTCCGCGACGAAGTAGAATGCCCAGATCAGCAGTTTCGTGGAGATAGCGTAAGAGGCTCTTGACAGCGTTCCAGTGAACTGTAGTGGGTTGGTGCATGAACTGAGAGAGCTGGTTGACGGAAAACGCAATGTTTGGACGAGTGAGCAGTAGATACTCAGGCTTCCCACGGCCATGCGATATTCACGTGCATCTGAAAGCTCAGTACCACCTGTGAGTGTGAGGGGGATAGAGGTGTCCAAGGGAGTTTGAACTGAGTTGGCTGAGGACATTCCCAAACGAGATAAAAAGTCGTGAATGTACTTTTGCTGAGACAGAAGTAGGCCATCTGGATGCGGAAGAACCTCAACCCCGAGAAAGTAGGAAAGATTACCAAGATCCTTGAGTGAAAATCTGCTGGATAAGAAATCAATGAAGCGCTGCACGACGGATGAGTCAGACCCTGTAATGATGATGTCATCAACATAGACAAGCAGATATAAAGTAACATGGCCATGACGAAATATAAATAGTGAGGTATCGGCACAAGAGTTGACGAAACCCTGCTGAACAAGAAAAGACCGCAGCTCCTCATACCATGCACGTGGAGCTTGTTTGAGACCATAAATAGCCTTTCGGAGCTTGCACACATGATTTGGAAGATCCTGATAATGAAACCCGGTGGTTGTGCCATAAAGACATTCTCGTGTAAGGTGCCTTGCAGAAAAACATTATTAATATCGAGCTGTTTCAGAGACCATCCCTGACTGATGGCAAGTGTGAGAATGAGGCGAATGGTGGGTGGTTTAACCACAGGGCTAAACGTGTCATGGTAATCAATACCCGGGCGCTGATGGAAGCCCTTAGCCACTAGTCGGGCTTTGTACCGGTCAATAGAGCCATCAGGCTTGTATTTTGTCCGAAACACCCACTTACACCCAACGAGATTCTAATTTGGAGATGGAGGTACCAAGTCCCAAGTCTGGTTCCTGAGTAGGGCATCAAACTCAGTCGCCATAGCAGTCTCCCACAGAGAATGCCGAAGAGCCTGAGTGACAGTTGTTCGTTCGGTGTCCGAGGAGGAGTAGGAGGGTAGCTCGGCAGTGAACGAGTACTTGGTTGGACGAGAGGGAAGTGTCCTATCCTTAGAACGGGTTACCAGGGAATGGGAGGGAGGGGGAGCAGCTGGTGGGGCTGTGGGAGGGCGAGGTCTGCGAGTAAAGTGTTGCAGAAAGGGTGCAACAAGACCACGAGACGGAGGAGCAGGAGGCGTAGGTGTTGGGGACGGTGCGTGAGGCACTGGAGCCACGGGTAGTGCCGAAGTTGGGGCCGGGGAGGGGGAGGGAAGTAGTGTGGTGGTGGGGCCAACCCAGTCAGCAAGGAGATCAGATGGAGAGGGTGAGGGAAAGGACGTGGGCTGATGAGAGAATGGAAACGAGGACTCGTCAAACTGGACGTGACGAGACACATGAAGCCGATGAGATTCAGGCTCAAGGAACAAGTAGGCACTCTGAGTGATTGAATATCCTAGAAAAACATAGGGAAGTGAGCGATCATCCAGCTTGTGAGAGGAGTAGGGTCGAAGCCAAGGATAGCAGAGACAACCAAAGACTTGAAGTTTTGTGTAGTTGGGTTTGGTGCCGAAGATAAGCTGATACGGAGAGCGCAGTTTGAGCGATCGAGTGGGAAGACGATTGATGAGATATACGGCAGTGGCAAAAGCATAAGGCCAGTAGATAGCCGACATGTATGCATGATGAAGAAGGGTTAAACCTATTTCAACTATGTGGCGGTGACGCCGTTCAGCGTATCCATTATGCTCAGGGGTGTGTGGCGGAGTGGTTAGGTGGGAAATGCCATGTGTAGTAAGGTGCTCGCGAAGTGCGATATACTCTGTGCCATTGTCAGAATAGAGAGTTTTGATAGCGAGGGAAAAATATTTTTCGACTAGAGTGCGAAAACGAGTGAAGATGTCAGGGAGTTGAGATTTTCGTTGCATGGGATATAGCCATATGTACTTGGAGAAATGATCAATAAAGATAGCATAGTATTTGGATCAATCATGAGATGAAACTGGAGACGTCCAGACATTAGAGAAAATAAGTTCAAGCGGTCGTGTGGACCGAAGACTGGAATCATGAAAGGGTAATTTTTTACTCTTCGTGCAACTGCACGCATTGCAGGAAAACAATTCTTGAGAGGTGCTAATGGGAAGAGAAGACTGAGATACTATTGCGTGACAGATGGGGCCTGCGAGATGACCAAGACGATGATGCCAGGCAACAAAAGAAGGACGAGACTCGGCAACTAAGGCCAGCGAAGAGGGACTGAAGGAGGAAGCCGGCCATTCATAGATGTCGTCTTTAAGTGGACCAGTGAGGAGAGGCGCCCCCGTAGTACGATCCTTCAAGACAAAACCAGAGGATGAGAACTCAGCAATAAGTTTATGAGTAGTACAAAGCTGAGAGACAGAGATAAGATTATGCTTAATAGACGGAACACATAGAACATGAGATAGATTAAAGATACGAGAGGAGGAGGGGAGGGACACCGAACCAGTGTGTGTGATGGGAATCCCGGTTCCATCACCAATCATCACATTCTCTAATTGAGAGTAAGGCTGATGGAGGGAAAAATTCTCCAGGTCCGCAGTAATGTGGTGAGTGGCCACACTATCAAGAAGCCATGACTGAGAAGAAGATGCGACTGGAGGGGTAGTGACTATGTGTATGCTCGGCTTCAACTGAGTGGACCCAGATGGGGCGTGCCTAGAACCATATGGAGAGACACTCTGTCTCTGATGGGGAATCCCACATTGCTGAAGAAGCCAGCCAAACTGTGGACATTGTTTGATACGATGTCCCTGAACGCCACACCCCTGACAACGACCGAGATAGGGACGCATGGGCGCCTGCTGATAAGGAGCCGAGGGCCAGGCAGGAGGTTGACCAAGGACAGAGATGGAGCTCGAGGAAGGAATTGACATGAGGCAGAACCGGACACCGAACCAGTGTGTGTGATGGGAAGCCCGGTTCCATCACCAATCATCACATTCTCTAATTGAGAGTAAGGCTGATGGAGGGACAAATTCTCCAGGTCCGCAGTAATGTGGTGAGTGGCCCCACTATCAAGAAGCCATGACTGAGAAGAAGATGCTGCTGGAGGGGTAGTGACTATGTGTACGCTCGGCTTCAACTGAGTGGACCCAGATGGGGCGTTCCCAGAACCATATGGAGAGACGCTCTTTCTCTGATGGGGAATCCCACATTGCTGAAGAAGCCAGCCAAACTGTGGACATTGTTTGATACGATGTCCCCGAACGCCACACCCCTGACAACGACCGAGATAGGGACGCATGGGCGCCTGCTGATAAGGAGCCGAGGGCCAAGCAGGAGGTTGACCAAGGACAGAGATGGAGCCCGAGGAAGGAATCGACATGAGGCAGAACCGGACCGGCTGTTGCAGACCGACGCTGATTAAAGGAGCACTGGTTTGACGTAGACCGACGTGTGACTTCCTTCTTCTTATTATTCTTTTTTTGTTTGTTAAAGGAGCACTGAATTGACGCGGACAAGAAGCATTGGATTACTTCTCATGTGAGTAGCAATCAGACCCATAATTTGTTTGTTACTTCGGCAATTCAACTCAATTGAAAATTTGAGGCAACAGAGAGAATTTCAGGTGGAGAAGCAAAGTGAGATTGCGGCAGCACTGGCAGAACTGGAGGCGCTCGATGCGGAAGACTACCAAGGTCGCTGTAATTGGTGCTAAGAAAATGAGCAAATCTGGTCGCAGGGTTGATGAAAGTAATGGACTTGTCCAATGTTTTGGTCGCTTGTTGGCTGGAGAAGAAGGATGGCGGCAAGCAACGACGAGGAGAGAGATACGGAATCAATCGGCTACTAGAGTGACGGCGAGCAGAGACTTCGCCGTCACTCCAGTAGCCGACTGAAATCGGAGAGAAAGAAAGAAAAGAAACTCCCTGAGAGACGACTGAAATCGGAGAGAAAGAAAGAAAAGATAAAGGGCCGATAATCGCTGGCGTTGGAGAGAGGGCAGAGCCGGTGATTGATCGGATGCTGGGGAAGAGGAAGAAGAGCGACGAAAGAATCGGCGGTAAGGTTTCTGCTCAGCTCTGATACCATGTAATACAGAGAGATAATTGGGATAAATCCTTTCTTAATTGTTCACATAACCACGATGGGTTGATATACTAAATACAACATAAGCCCTAAGGGAAATAATGTAAATACATATATTATGTATTTCCTACATTTACTAATACTACTTAATTGAAAAAAACTATATTACTAATTCAGGCTTTAACCAACGTGAAAGATGAATTAATAGACAATATATAGACAAATACCGGGAATCCTCTCGAGGATCACTAGGTATGCTATGAATTATGTTTCGATTTATGAAACACTAATACGTCTCACTTATAATCAAGTAAATTATAACTTGTCGAGTTACCAAACAAGTTGTCATTTCCTAGAACCAATTCAAACCCAATTACCAAATTCAATTCAATTCAATTCTAAACATGCATCAATTTTCAATATTCTACTTTAAGATCCTATTCATTTCTACCGAGTTACCAAGTAGTGATACAACTAGGTGAAAAGTTCAATTTTCTGACTGATATTCACGGAGTTACCACGTGAACACTAATTAAAATAAATCATACGTGACGTCAAATGCAAGAATGATAGCTTATAAACACATAAACTATTCATAACAAGAGAAGAACGGTTAATTTAAGTTGAACATGAATCATAACCTCAAAATGATGTTTCATAAGAAACCCTAGATACAAACGGGGATCCCGATAATAAAAACTTAGCTAGAACATGACATGATAAACAACAAAACAAGGTTTATGATGATCATGTAACACAAACTAAGGAAAATAAGTAGTTTAGAGATCCAAACGAAGAAATCCAAGCTCCAAAGTACTCCTAACCTTCAAAGGTCGTTCGTACAATCAAACTTTTCAAAATATAACATCCTAATGTCTAATTACATTTCCCAGGTGTTTGGGACTAATTATAATTAATTATAAAAAATCCCGCAAAGTTCACAAAGTTTCTGACGAGTACGACCTCACTGCCAAGGTCGTGGGACCTCAGATCCAAGTCCTGCAAGACCTCAACACTTGCTAGCAGCTTTCTGTCTTCTGATTACAAGGTCGTGTGCGACCTCCCTGGCGATTTCTAGTGTTCTCTTTTGATCCTTCCAGGCCCTGCGACCTCGATCAGAGGTCCTGCGACCTCAGCAAGACTTGGCACTTCTTTGATTTGCTTCCAAGGCATTCTCCTCGTCGTCAACTCACATCCCGAGCCTCCTCTTGAACTTCTTACACGCATTTCATGCTCAAATCCTCCATGCTCGTCTCACTTTCAATTCCACGAATCTTGCTTGTACGTTCAAATCCCTAACGCGCCATAGCTTCCGAAGCTCGTTTCTCTATCCACTTGCTCCTCGCGTGCTTTGTTCCTAAAAATCACAACACAAACACCCCGTGAAGATCAAATGTGACAAAAATGATAAATAGCACGTAAAACGATGTAGAAAACACCTGGAATTCACATTTACCATGTACAATGCTCACATTCTCAATTTACAACGACATGACATGAAACGACACTAAATTCAACATTTCCGCGCGCAAAGCGATAGAAACTCATAAGAATAGATAGCTCCAATACGGAGTTATCACTGAATTAGAATAGAATTAGCGTGTTACATAGCTAATTCGGAAATTATCTACAGCCTTAGGCGATCTAAAGATGCCTAGTTTCTCCATACTGATTAAGAGTTCTTTAATAATAAAAATACAAATTAATAGCTTAATTGTTATTTCCATTTCAGTAGCTTGTTTGTTTGGAGCGACAACTTACTTAATCACAATTCTTCCTCCTAGTTACTGTACTCTAAATTAATCATCTGGCTAAATAAGCTCAAGTCTATCCTAGTAGGACTGCTAAGTCGGGGTTGAAACACCACATCTATTTTACTTGAACTTGCAGTTGCATAAACATGTTAGCACAACGCGTCAAGTTTTGGCGCCATATTCGGGGACAACGGTTGACATGTTTTAGTTATCAATTAGTTTAGTTTTCTTTTTGTTTTCTATTTTATTTTCTACTTCAATTATTATTTGTTTCTTATTCTGCTTTTCAGGTACTTAGGAACTCAAAAGAACTTGTGCCCCCACTTGAAGACCTAGAGCAGTTTTCAGGAATTCGAGGAGAAATCAGGGACAACAATATCGGTTGATAAACCCGCAGCTCAATGAGCGCTTGGCCTAAGTGACCGCGAGCGTGAATGAGCTCCACAACCAGATGCCTTACAACAAGTCAGACCACTAGTTTAGAATTTCAGTCGTCCATGCATGGACTCAACCTTGCAATCGTAGTGACTGAAATTCAAGCTAAGCACTTCGATCTCAAGCCTGCGACCATTCAAACGAGTTCTAGTTTTATGGGGACTTGCACGAAGACCCCAATGATTTTATTGGGAAGTTCAACGCCTATATCAAGAACGCTAAGTAAAAGAATGTGACTATAGATGCATTGAAGCTGATATTAATTCCCTACTGTTTGAATGGTGCAGCAGAGAAGTGGTTGGAATCCAGATAGAGTCTATCATGTCGCTGTATTAGTGTGTAGACGAGTTTATGAGCAATTTTTTTTTATCCAGCTCAACGCCTTACCAATTTACAGGGCGAGGTCCAAGGTTTCGGCAACATGCCGATGAAAATGTGGTGGATTCATGGGACTGTATTATGAGAATGATAAGGAAGTGCCCCAATCAAATTTTGGGGACTACAAGTTCTTGCAGGTTTTCTACCATGGTCTAGAGCAGCACAATAAGAATCTTGTGAACACAGAAGCCGGTGGAAATTTCTTATACAAGGTTAAGGAAGGAGCTTATGCACTGATGAAGAAAATTGCTTAACATAACTCTCATTTCTATGATTCGAGGAGGTTGTTGAAATTGCCAGACCTGCTCATGATGAGCGGAAGAATGAGATCACAAAAATTGTCACTAATTTAGCGAAGCATATGTATCAGGACAAGAAGACAGTTGCTGGGGTGGAAGAGCGGGATTGTGATGCAACTTTGACCCAGATTGCAAATGAAGACATTAGCTATGTGGGGGCACAAGTGGAGCGTTCGAACTGGAACCACGGGAACTACAAGTCAGGCCCCGAGATCATCCAGGCTTTATGTATGGGGATCAGTCAGGGGCTACTTATGTGCCTGGATTTCAGCACAGTCCACTTGCGCCGGTCTCACAGGCTCCACCAGCTACTGTCGTGCCAAATGCATAGATGTCTGTTCTCAGAAACATGATGATGCAAATGGGGAAAATGTGAATTCGTTCAACTTCTCAGGTGGAGACATTGATTGTTGATCTGCACATAAAAAAGACCTCACTTACAATCTTGGAAGTGCATGATGGTCAGATTGTGACACAACTTTCTACTAGAGCACCATGTTTTTTACCAGCTGATACAGAGAATGTGCCTCAGGTGAACACCATTACTACACGCAGCGAGATTGCACTGACTAATCCACCGTACCCGAGCAATGCAAGAGCAGTATGGTCAAATGGTAAGGAGAATGAGGTATTCGATTCTGAGAAGACCCATGTCATGGTCCCCCAATCAAAGGGCATGACTCAACCATATGAGATTTGTAATGAGGTAACTCTTTCACTTTCTTCTTCCAAGGATTTTCATTTTCCGTTGCGTAGCGAGAAGAAGAAAGACGACTTTGAGGAGTATAGCAGTTTTTATCTATCTTTTCCAAACTGCATATCAACATTTCACTGATTGAGGCAGTCAATTTGATGCTTAAATACGCCAAATTTGTGAAGGATGCAATGTTGGGAAGAAAAATGTTGATGACTTTCAGACGGTTAATTTGACTAAGCATGGGTTACCCAGAAAGAGAAGGATCCAGGCATCTTCTTGATTTAAGCGAATCTAGGTGGAGCCTACACCGGACATAAACTGTTTGATATGGAGGCGAGCGTCAATCTCATGCCGTAATCGGTATTTCAAAAATTAGGTGTGGGTGATCTGCGACCTACCTGGATCAATCTGCAATTTACAGATAAGTCATCTAAACGCGCCTATGGAGTGGTGGAGGATTTGTTGGTGAAGGTTGGGAATTCTATCATCCTAGCTGATTTTGAGATTCTTGAGATGCATGTTGAAGATGTTCCGATTATCTCAGGTAGGCCCTTCTTAGCTATCGATCGGACGCATATATATGTCGAGAATGGGGAGTAGTTGATCATTGTTTTGGGAGCTGATACTTCCTCTGTCCAGAAGTGTATCTCAACCTTTCTCACAGGCTCTCTCTCAAAGACTTGAGCAACTTATCTTATTTTCTAGGGGTTGAGGTTCTTTGCCATCGCGACGGATTGTTGCTCTCTCATAGTAGTTATGTTCGTGATCTTCTTCAGCGACAGGGCATGACAGATGCCAACCCTGTTCAGACCCCGCTGGATCCTTCTGCCACTCTCTCCCTCATTAGTGGTTCGGCCATCTCGGATGCTACTGCCTATAGAACTGTTGTTGGAAGCTTGCAGTACTTGTCTTTTACTAGGCCGGATATTGCCTATGCTATTAATGTCTTAGTTCATGCATCGTCCCACCACTACTCACTGGCATGCCATTGATATGGAATTGTTATTCCTCGTGACCCGACTTCTCTCTATGCCTTCTCCGACGGTGACTGGGCAGGAGACAAGGCCGACTTGTACTATACGGCTGGCTACTTAGTCTACATCGGTGGCTCCCTCGTCGCGTGGAGTTCTAAGAAGCAGATCGTCTACTGAGGCTGAGTAGCGTGTTGTGGCTGCCCCTATATAACTGTTGTTGGAATCTTGCAGTGTCTCTTACTAGACTAGATACCGCCTATGCTGTTAACAAGCCGTCTTAGTACATGCATCGTCCCACCACTAATCACTGGCATGTTGTCTGGTGTCTCCTTCGCTATCTACAGGGTACCATTGATATGGAATTGTTATTCGTCGTGACCCGACTTCTCTCTATGCCTTCTCTGATGCTGACTGTGCAGGGGACAAGGACAATTTTTGCTCTACGGCTGGCTACTTAGTCTACATCGGTGGCTCCCTCGTCGCTTGGAGTTCTAAGAAGCAGAAGACTGTGGCTCGATCGTCTACTGAGGCTGAGTATCATGTTGTGGTTGCCACTGCTGCTGAGTTATGTCTTGGTATCTTACTTTCTAGCTGAACTTGGAGTTACCCTCAGCTTGTTTCCGGTTATCTATTTTGATATTATTGGTGCCACTTACCTGTGCTCCAATCCAGTTTTCCACTCTCGCATGAAGCTACTGGAATTGAATTTTCACTTTGTGCGTGAGAAAGTTCAAGCTCGACAACTACGTGTCTCTCATGTGTCCTCGGCTGATCAGCTTGCGGATCTTTCTCGAGTTACATTTCTTGGTCCTCGTGGCAAGATTGGACTCTCCTCTAGATCCTACATCTTGCGGGGGCGTATGGACGATATATACTTGAGTATTACTTTAGGATAATTACTGTTATTATAATTTATTGTCTAGTCCCTAGGTCAGTCTATATAAGTGTAGTCCTGACTCTCAATTTAATATACAATTCATTATTTCATCTCGTCTATCAAGCAAATTATTCGGAATAGACTCATTCAAGAAAACAAGCAAACAAATTGTTAGGAAACACACAAACACACAGACCAAGAAAACATTCGAGATCTACTACACTCTGAAGGGTACAAAATCTTATAGTAGAGTACTCAGAACAAATCCAATATGGACGTCTAGATCATATAGCCCATTCAATTAACAAGCAAGCAGCCAAAACCACTATAATAGATACTTGGAGTCTCGGACTAAACTCCTAACAGAGTACACTCTACGCTCTAACTAGCATAGTGCAAAATCTTATAAACAAATTATTGCGAACAAACCCGCTGCTGCTCATCCAAGATGAACTTGTAAACCAAGTTCACTTAGAAATTAAGCAAGCAATTTTTTTTTCGCAAAAACCCATTGTAATAGATACTTCGAGTCTCGGACTACACTCCTAACATAATAACCTAGTTACACAATCCAGGAATTCAATTATTAAAGCAAGCAAGCAAGCAAATTTATCCCATTATAAACCCTCTGACAGAGCACAAAGGAGTGTTCAAATCAGACAATCAGAGTACCACCAGTCAAAGAAGCAAAGTGCTCACAACAAAAAAACTATGACATAGTACTTGGACCAAGCCTGACAAGATAACTGATCCAAAAAAACGTTCAATTACAAATCAAGCGAGCAAATACTCAGAATAAATGACTAATTCGCTCATTGGAGAACAACAAGAAACCCAATTCACTGATCAAGGGAAAATGTTATCAAAAACACAGTTGGACCAAGGTACTGAGAAACATAGCACACTCTGACTAACAGAGTGTAAGATTTTATACTCTGACTAACAGGGTCAATATCCTAAAACTAACTACACAGAACAAATCCCCAACAACTCATCCATTATTAACTTGTAAAGCAAATGACCCATTCAATAACAAATCAAGCATGTAAACAGAGCAAGAAAAATCTTAGAATAGATAATCAGACTAAATTACTAATACAGAATAAACCTCCAACAACTCATCCAATCCACATCCAAATCAAATAATCCATTCATTACCAATCAAGCACGCAAAATGAACTCCCAACACAATAACCTAGTAATCACAAACCCGGCATTTGATTATAGATCGAGCAAGCAAATTATTCACATTACAAACAAAAACCTGTAAAAGAGTCTTTAATAACTCATACGAGATCAACAAGTAACCAACTCAGGCAATAGATTACCAATCAAACAAGCAAGATATTCATACCACGGTACTCAGAATAAACCTCACAAGATCACCCGATAAACCCCAAAACAAGATTACCAATCAAACAAGCAAGCAAATACTCGGAATAAACTCCTCATAACTCTTTCCAAAATAACTAACAACTCAATTCAAGCATTCAAGATCAACTTGTGAATGAAGTAAACTACTCAAGTACAAATCGAGCTAGCAAACTATTTACAGCAGAAAACACTCAATTATATACTCAGAGAAAATTCCTAAAACAATACCCAAATCCGACATCCCTAACAACTCATGTGAGATTAACAACTCATGTTCCACAATATACAGAAAAAAGTTCTAGTACATAAAAATTCACCCAAAACCCCAAAGTTAAACCTAAAATAGACATTCAATTACCAAACATTTAAATGATAACCCAAAACCCCAAAGTTAAACCTAAAATAGACATTCAATTACCAAACATTTAAATGAATGGTTTACTTGGCAAAACACCTGAAGCAGAGAACTAAAACGAAACTCCTAAAACCCACAGACAATCAGAAGTTCAC
Source organism: Linanthus parryae (assembly GCA_023055425.1). NCBI lineage: Eukaryota > Viridiplantae > Streptophyta > Magnoliopsida > Ericales > Polemoniaceae > Linanthus > Linanthus parryae. The sequence goes on along the minus strand of JALGPY010000004.1, from coordinate 3,898,000 downwards.
TCCGTTACTAAAAGAAATGGTACAAGAAATTAACTAACAAAGACTAATATATCCTAAATCAAGCAGACAAACGACAAGAAGAGAAACAGCAGAATGACATGACAAAAGCTAACTCCTACGCTAAAAACCATTCTATTAACCGGGAGGAATGCAGCAGATTTCCTAATTACATAAAATAGAGTATTGACACTTATACCCTGCCACTTTTACCGTGAAACAGGGTATGTACAAACCCCCCAATAATGATGTAGCACACTCTATAGTCTGATAACAGGGTGCAAATTCATATGACTAAGTACTCGGAACAAACTCCCCAACAACTCATTCAAGATCAACTTGTGAATGAAATAACGCACCCGAATTACCAATCAAGCTAGCAAATTATTTATAGCATAAAAGGCTAAAACCCAATAATTAAAGAACTCTAGAGGAGAGTAATCATACCAAACTGCTAACTCCTAAGAACCCAAAAATAAAGAGTAAAAGGACAGGAGCACAATTGTCATGAGCTGACCACCATTCAGTTAAGAAGAGGAGGCAATTCGCAAAATGGCTTTTACATAAAACATAGTATTAACACTAAAAGACCCTAGAATTGCGTGCACACAATGTGTTCCTAAAAAACATACAAAGAACGAAGTTTGTTCAACTAACATACCGAAGAAAGCTCTGGTATATGAAAATCTGCCTAAAACTCCAAAGTTAAACCTGAAATAGACATTCAATTACCAATCAATCGAATGGTTTAACAGCAAAAGACCTAGACTAGAGAACACACACACGAAACTCCTAAAACCCACAGACAAACGGAAGTTCACTCCATTACTAGAAGCACTGGTACAAGAAATTAATAAGAATCAGACTAATCCATCCTATATCAAACAGACAAACGGCAAGAACAGAAACAGTAGAGTGACGAGCAAACTCCTGAGCTGAGCACCATTCTGCTAAGAGGAGGAATTCAGCAGATTTCCTGATTACATAAAACAGAGTAGTAATACCCTGAAACAGGGTATGTACAATAAATTCTTATAACCGACAAACATATAGAAGTTTGCTCAACTACATGAAAAGGTATATGACATTTTGTCAACACACCTAAATTAAACCTAAAACTGTCACTCAACTACCAATCAGTAAATGATTGGTCCGTAGAGCGGAGTACTCTCGTATTGAACTTCCAAAAGCCAACATAACCCCAACCCCACCCCCCCCCCCCCCCCAATGTACTCCTAAACTAAACAAACAAATGACAGAGCAGAAGAGTGACTTGAACAAGAACTATAGTCATCGGTAGAGAACCATTAAGTTAATAGGGCAATGGTGATGCAACTGAGCCTAATTACAAAAGACGTAGTACTCACACTAAAAAACCCTGGAAGTTCACAAACTAAATTTCCTTAAAACCCTAAATTAAACCTAAAAGAACCGTTCAATTACCTACCTATCAATCAAATGACATGAATACGGGATACCTAAGTTCACAAAACTTAAGCCAGAGTACTCATACTAAACTCCTAAGACTCAAATATCATCAGAAGTTCACTCCATTCCTAGAAGCAATGGACCAAGAAATTAGCTAAAATCCTAATTTAATCATCATAAAGTGACATGAATAAGAGCTAACTTGTGACTCAGCACCATCAGTCAAGAGAGAGGACTCAGCAAATTAAGAACCAAGAAAGCTCAACCCGCAGAAGGCAACGGTACACAAATTTTACACAAATCAACGAAATTAAACTGTGAACAATCTCTCAATTACAAATCAATCAAGCGAATAGCTAATAGCAGAAACCCTGGAGTGCAGTTCTTGTTCTAAAATCCTAAAACCTACATACCTAGCAAGGTTTTAAAAAAGGAAGCTGCCGACCTATTGGTCGCGGTCGCGTGTAACGGAATCGGACAATATCGGAGGGACTGCAATGAGTGAATTTTAGAAAAACGTTAAATGGACGTTTTCTCTGTTTTTCCCAATTTCCCCGACACAAAACGGGTGTTTTTTCCGTTACCGACTCAAAACAGCCATTTCGAACCGTAACGGGCGAAACCGTATCGCTGAGTGCCGCCTCCATTTCGAAGCGGCCGCTCCGCACCGCTTCACCCCGTTTTTAAAACCCTAATACATAGTCAACTACTTTACTCCATGGGTATAAGCAGCTGTACAAGAAATTTGCTAAAGAAAACCCTGATTTAATTAACCTAAATATAAACAAACAAATTACAGAAGCAGAAACAAGAATGTGACCTGAACAAGATTTAGCTCATGAACTTACCAGGAATCAGCAAATGAGCCTATTCAGACAAAACAGACAACTCATAGTTAATAGCGGAAAGGCACGGTTCTTACTCCTAAACCCAACATACACACAGTAGCTTACTCCATGACTAGAAGCAACGATACAAGAAATTTGCTAAAGAAAACCCTAATTTAATTAACTTAAATATAAAGAGAAAAAACCACAGGACCACAAAAGTACAGTCCCCTGAGCTCTTCAGTTCAGGAGGAAATCAATTAATTACAAAAATGCAGAGAACTTGCACTAAAAACATATATAAGGAGGTCCATACTAAATTCCTGAAGCTCCCATATTATTGCTCAACCCAGAATCGGATGATAGCAATAATGACAAGAAATTCGCTCAAAACCCCAAACTTAAATCTAAATGAGTTGTTCGATTTGCAACCAATCAAGCAAAGGGTTGGTAACCAAAACCGTCGACCATTGTACTCGCACTAACTGAATTCCTAGCCCTTGCATATAAACAGAGGTTCACTCCAATACTATAAGCAATAGAACAAGAAACTTACTAAAAACCTAATTTAGCAGAAACAGTAAAGCGGCATGAACTACTCAGGAGCTAATAAACCCATTACATGGAAAAAAAAAAAAAAAAACATAGTACTCACTAATAAAACCTACACAGAAGGAGTTTGCTACAGTACTTGAAACAACGGTACAAGAAACGTGCTGAAAAGCATTTATTAATCTAAAATACACACGCAAATCACAGGAGCAAAAACAATAACCATCTCATGAGTTCAGGTGGGATGGAGGAAATCAGCAAAATATCTTTATTACCATAAAAGAGATAACTCACATTAAAATACTGGAACACATGCTAAATGCCTTAAAACCCATAAGCAGAAAAAATAAATCGGACATTAGAAAGGCTCCAAACCCAGAACTTAACCCTAAATCAGATATCCAATTACCAATCAACAAGTTCAGTCCATCACTATAAAAAATAGTAAGCAAACCAAAGATTCTTGGGTTCAATTGGTGTTCTTGATGGATTAGGGAGCGAGGTTTGAGAGAGAAATCATAGATCTTATTCAGATAGAATGAGAGTGAATTGTGTACCAGTACGGCCATCGCGATTGTTCTCTGTGTCGAAATCTGCCATGATGAGAGAGAGAGAGAGAGTGCGCCCAGTTGCTATTCGGGAGATGAACCTTCACTAGGGTTTCACAACTATCTTGCATCTGTCGGGCAGAGTTCAAACTATGTAAGAACAAATCCATATTCTAATAATACATAATTGTGGTTTACGAAATCACTGAAGGACTAAAATTCAAAACTTTCGCCAGGAATCGATCGCAGAAAAAAGAACTGACGCAATACAAACAACGCAAATAAGAGCTAACTCGTGACTCAGCACCAAGAAATACAAAAGCAATGGACCAAGAAATTAGCTAAAATCCAAGAAATTAGCTAAAATCTTAATTAAATCATCATATACTGACATGAATAAGAGCTATCTCGCGACTCGGCACCATTTAGTTAAGAGAGGGAAATCAGCAAATTCAGAATCGAGAAAGCTCAACCAGCATACATAAATAGAATTGGGACTGTCAAGAGTTGTACTGGCACCGCACTACCTCTGTCACCTCTGCTAAGTGCTGCTACTGCACAACTTAATCAAAACTCGCAACCGGTTCCTCTCAGATATTATTGACCTATTCACCCCATAAGACTCTATGCGATGACATAGTTAGTTCTAGAGCATATCTGGCAGTGTAATGTTCTAACTCATTCAAGCACACAGCTCTGTCTTTTCTGTTACTTGATTGAACAGAAACTACTAAATTTCATAGGCTCCATTCATTGATTCTTTCTGAACTCTGCACCATTATTTGGATTGACCTCAGTATGAAAAACCAACTGTCTATATATATCAAGACTAAAGAGAAAGCAAAAGAGGGAGTTGAGATGCTCGAGTCTAATCCTAGAACTGCTTCAGCCACTACACATCCGAGCAAAAGAAACAGCTGAAAATGAAAAGTAACGAGTATTGATCTTACATGACCATTAATTCCATAGTTATCCGTGAAGGCCTTAGTTTGACAGATAATCTATTCCAGCAATCCTCTTCATAAGTAGTGTAGGAAATATTGGTCTTTGGGTCGCTAGACATTGGCATAACCATCTCAGTACAAGCCTGAAACAGAAAGGAGAAGAAAGGAGTCACGAGAATTCCTAGTTCATAGAGAACTTTGCTACCACTAAAAAAAAAAAAGAGGAAAAAGAGAAATTCTACAACACTAGTATACCTGCCAGTCCAACCAGACTTTCCAATAGGGACATCATCCGGCTCAAAACATTCAACTTTTCCGGTGTAATTGTAGTAAACACTAATTCCCTCGAAATGCGGTCCAGGACACTAGTCCCATCAGGGCAATAATCATTTTTTCTGCAAACCTAGAATAACAGACATCATTGGTTCGAAACATGTCAGGAAATCAGAATAAATCACAGGCATCAGACACCGAAAGATCTGATAAAAGCTAACTCGTGCCCTCTTTATGAAAAACCATGTGTCTAAATATATCAATACTAAAGAGAAAGCAAAACGAGGGAGTTGAGATGCTGGATCATAATCCTAGCAGTGCTTAAGCCACTACACATTCGAGCAAAAGAAACTGCTGAAAATGAAAAATAATGATTGCTCTTACATGACACTAGTCCCATCAGGGCAATAATCATTTATTCCTTCGAAAATGCGGTCCAGGACACTAGTCCCATCAGGGCAATTATCATTTTTTCTGCAAACCTAGTATAACAGCCAGCATTGGTCCACAAGCATCAGAATAAATCACAAGCATCAGACAGGTGAAAAAGATCTGATAAAATGTATAATAGGTCTCAGCTACAAGGCTAGAAAATTCTCAAAAGGAACAGGCAAGTGAATAATAAACACAAGTGAATAAATAATAAGAGTCAAATTTGCATTTAAGCAACAGAAATTACGTAGGTCCATATACCTAAACTGGATGTAAAGAGGAAACAATATGCTATTCATAGATCATAATTTAATCATCATATACTGACATGAATAAGAGCTAACTCGTGACTCAGCACCATTCAGTTAAGAGAGGAATCAGAAAATTAAGAACCAATAAAGCTCAACCAGCATACAGAAGAAGGCAACAGTACACAAATCCAGTAATAGTCTGCGACCACTAGTTCAGAATTTCAGTCCACTAGTTCAGAATTTCAGTCGTCCACGCATGGCTCAACCTTGCAATCGTAGTGCCTGAAATTCAGGCTAAGCACTTCGATCTCAAGCCTGCGACCATTCAAACAGTGATGAACGAGTTCCAGTTTTATGGGAACTTGGACGAAGACCCCAATGATTTTATTGGGAAGTTCAAAGCCCACATCAAGAAAGCTAAGTAAAAGAATGCAACTCTAGAGGCATCGAAGCTGATATTATTTCCGTACTGTTTGAATGTTGCAGCAGAGAAGTGGTTGGAATCCAGAAAACCAGAGTCTGATGTCGCGGTATTAGTTTGTAGACGAGTTTATGAGCAAGTTTTTTTTTATCCAGCTCAACGCCGTACCAATTTACAGGGCGAGGTCCATGGTTTTCGGCAGCATGCCGACGGAACTGTGATGGATGCATGGGACTGTATTATGAGAATGATAAGGAAGTGCCCCAATCAAATTTTAGGGACTACAAGTTCTTGCAGGTTTTCTACCATGGTCTAGAGCAGCACAATAAGGATCTTGTGAACAGAGAAGCTGGTGAAAATTTCTTAAGGAAGGAGCTTATGCACTGATGAAGAAAATTGCTTAATATAACTCTCATTTCTATGATTCGAGGAGGTTGTTGAAATTGCCAGAGCCCGCTCATGATGAGCGGAAGAATGAGATCACAAGAATTGTCACTAATTTAGCGAAGCATATGTATCAGGACAAAGTTGCTGGGGTGGAAGAGCGGGATTTTGATGCAGCTTTGACCCAGATTGCAAATGAAGACACTAGCTATTTGGGGGCAAGTGCAGCGTCCGAACTGGAACCACGGGAACTGTAGGCCAGGCACCCGAGATCATCCAGGCTTCAGGTATGGGGATCAATTAGGGCCTACTTATGTGCCTGGATTTCAGCACAGTCCACCTGCGCCAGTCTCACATGCTCAACCAGCTATTGCCGTGCCAAATGCAGAGTCTGTTCTCAGAAACATGATGATGCAAATGGGGAAAATGTGAATTCGTTCACGTCTCAGGTGGAGACATTGACTGTTGATCTGCACATAAAAATGACCTTACTTTGGAACTTCATGTTGGTCAGATTGCGACACAACTTTCTGCTAGAGCACCATGTTTTTTACTAGCTGATAAAGAGAATGTGCCTCGGGTGAACACCATTACTATCCGCAGCGAGATTGCACTGACTAATCCACCGTACCCGAGCCATGCAAGAGTTGTATGGTCAAATGGTAAGGATAATGAGGTATTCAATTATGAGAAGCCCCATGTCATGGTCCCCCAATCAAAGGGCATGACTCAACCATCTGATGAGATTTGTGATGAGGTAACTCTTTCACTTTCTTCTTCCAAGGATTTTCATTTTCCTTTACATAGCGAGAAGAAGAAAGACGACTCTGAGGAGTATAAGCAGTTTTTATCTATCTTCTCCAAACTGCATATCAACATTTCATTAATTGAGGCAGTCAATTTGATGCCTAAATACGCCAAATTTATGAAGGATGCAATGTTGGGGAAGAAAATTGTTGAAGACTTTCAGACACTAAGCAAGATAGCTCATGTGTCTTGCATGGGTTACCCAGAAAGAGAAGGATCCGGGCATCTTCTTGATTTAAGCGACTCTAGGTGGAGCCTACACCGGACAGACCCTAGGTGGAGCCTACACCGGACGCATATATATGTCGAGAATGGGGAGTTGATCATTGTTTCGGGTGCTGATGCTTCCTCTGTCCAGAAGTGTATCTCAACCATTCTCACAGATTGTTGCTCTCTCATAGTGGTTATGTTTGTGATCTTCTTCAGCGACAGGGCATGACAGATGCCAACCCTGTTCAGACTCCGTTGGATCCTTCTGCCACTCTCTCCCTCACTAGTGGTTCGGCCCTCTCGGATGTAGAACTGATGTTGGAAGCTTGCAGTACTTGTCTCTTACTAGGCCGGATATTGCCTATGCTATTAACAAGTTGTCTTAGTTCATGCATCGTCCCACCACTACTCACTTACATGTCGTCCAGCGTCTCCACTGCTATCTACAAGGTACCATTGATATGGAATTGTTATTCGTCGTGGCCGACTTCTCTCTATGCCTTCTTCGATGGTGACTGGCAATGGGACAAGGCTGATTTTTGCTCTACGACTGGCTACTTAGTCTACATCGATGGCTCCCTCGTCGCTTAGAGTCCTAAGAAGCAGATCGTCTACTGAGGTTGAGTATCGTGTTGTGGCTGCCCCTATAGAACTGTTGTTGGAATCTTGCAGTACTTGTCTCTTACTAGACCGGATACTGCCTATGCTGTTAACAAGCTGTCTTAGTACATGCGTCCCACCACTACTCACTTGCATGTCGTCCAGCGTCTCCACCGCTATCTACAGGGTACCATTGATATGGAATTGTTATTCGCCGTGGCCGACTTCTCTCTATGCCTTCTTCGATGGTGACTGGGCATGGGACAAGGCCGATTTTTGCTCTACGACTGGCTACTTAGTCTACAACGGTTGCTCCCTCGTCGCTTAGAGTCCTAAGAAGCAGATCGTCTACTGAGGTTGAATATCGTGTTGTGGCTGCCTCTATAGAACTGTTGTTGGAATCTTGCAGTACTTGTCTCTTACTAGACCGGATACTGCTTATGTTGTTAACAAGCTCTCTTAGCACATGCGTCCCACCACTACTCACTGGCATGTTGTCTGGCGTCTCCTTCGCTATCTACAGGGTACCATTGATATGGGAATTGATATTCGTCGTGGCCCGGCTTCTCTCTATACCTTCTCTGATGCTGACAGTGACAAGGACGATTTTTGCTCTACGACTGTCTACTTAGTCTACATCGGTGGCTCCCTCGTCGCTTGGAGTTCAAAGAAGCAGAAGAATGTGGCTCGATCGTCTACTGAGACTGAGTATCGTGTTGTGGCTGCCACTTTTGCTGAGTTATGTCTGGGTATCTTACTTTCTAGCTGAACTTAGAGTTATCCTCAGCTTGTTTCCGGTTATCTATTGTGATATTATTGGTGCCACTTACCAGTGCTCCAATCCAGTTTTCCACTCTCGCATGAAGCATTTGGAATTGGATTTTTTACTTTGTTCATGAGAAAGTTCGAGCTCGTCACTACGTGTCTCTCATGTGAGCTCGGCTGATTAGCTTGCGGATCTTTCTCTAGTTACATTTCTTGGTCTTCGTGGCAGGATTGGAGTCTCCTCTAGATCCTCCATCTTGCTGGGGTGTATGGACGATATATAACTTCAGTATTACTTTAGGATAATTACTGTTATTATAATTTATTGTCTACTCCCTAGGTCAGTCTATATAAGTGTAGTCCTGACTCTCAATTCAATATACAATTCATTATTTCATCTCGTCTATCAAGCAAATTATTCGGAATAGACTCATTCAAGAAAACAAGCAAGCAAACACACACACACACACTCAGACCAAGAAAACATTTGAGCATAGTTGTCAAATCGGGATTCAGATAGTGAATCGAAATTCACCTTCACTGAATCGTAAATCGAATCGAATCGTGAATCGTAAAGATTCAGCTTGCAATATTTTTATGTAGATATAATGAAATATTTCATAAAGTTATAACATTATTGAACGATATATTCATATTTTTACAAAAAACAAAGATCAAATTATTAGAACTCGCATTAGGAGTTTCACACATCTAAAAGATAAAGAATAATTTAGACATAGTAGGCATATGGAGCAAGGAACTACATGATGCCTTGAACTTGAGAAAAATGAACTAGTAACTTAAAACAAATGCATGTCGCAAAATAGACATAAATGTAGGAAGTAATATAGGAAGTATTATTTCTTAGACTGATGCTGCAAATCCATTAGACCTTCAAATGAATCGAAGGTGAATCGTAGAATCGGTCTGAATCGCAGCTGAACCGTAAGATTCGGACTCTTGAATCGGAATTCAAATGATTTTTTTGTCCATTAAAGATTTACTAAGGGATTTGCATCGTTTCATAGGCGAATCGAATCGATTCGTAGGATACGAATCGTGAATCGTAATATTTTGACAACTATGCATTTGAGATATACTACACTCTGAAGGGTACAAAATCCTATAGCAAAGTATTCGGAACAAATCCAAGATGGACGTCTAGATCAAATAGCCCATTCAATTAACAAGCAAGCAGCCAAAAACAACTATAATAGATACTTGGAGTCTCGGACTAGACTCCTAACACAATAACAGAGACTAGCATAGTGCAAAATCTTATGAACAAAGTACTCCGAACAAACACTATAATATATACTTGGAGTCTCGGACTTAACTCCTAACACAATAAAAGAGTACACTCTACGCTCTGACTAGCATAGGGCAAAATCTTATAAACAAAGTACTCCGCTCCGAACAAACCCCCTGCTCATCCAAGATGAATTTGTAAATCAAGTTCACTTAGAAATTAAGCAAGCAAATTCTTTTCGCAAAAAACCATTGTAATAGATACTTGGAGTCTCGGACTGAACACAATAACCTAGTTAGACAATCCAGGAATTCAATTATTAAAGCAAGCAAGCAAATTTATCCCATTATAAACCCTCTGACAGATACTAGGAATTATTAAGCAAGCAAGCAAAGTGTTCAGGAAAAAAAAAAAAAACTATGACATAGTACTTGGATCAAGATAAGTACCAATCAATCAATAACCAATCAGCAAGGAAATACTAGGAATGAGAGCCTTAGTTGCTCATTGGAGAACAACAAGCAACCCAATTCAGATATTCAATCACTGATCAAGGAAAAATGTAACAAAAATAAAATAAAATTGGACCAAGGTACTGGGAGATCAACATAGCACGTACTGGGAGATCAACATAGTGTAAGATTTTACTCTCTAACAGGGTCAGTATCCTAACTAAGTACACAGATAAACCCCCAACAACTCATCCATTATCAACTTGTAAATCAAATAACCCATTCAATTACGAATCGAGCAAGTCAACAGAGCAAGAACAAACCAAGAATAAATGTTCAAACCAGATGGTTCAAACAAAATTACTAGCACAGAAGAAAGCCCCAAACAACTCCAAGATCCACTTATTAATCAAATAATCCATTCAGTTACCAATCTTTTTTTTTATCCAAATTCAGTTACCAATCAAGCACGCAAAGTGAATACACTAAAAACCATTCAGACTACACTCCCAACACAAAAACCTAGTAAACCCAAATTAAGCATTCGATTAGCAAGCATTAACATTACAAACCCATAAACAAAAAACTTGTACAGAATACTTGGAACAGATCCTTTAACGAGAAAAACAACTAAAAATCAGGCAATCGATTACCAATCAAACAAGCAAGTTATTCATACCAGAGTACTCAGAATAAACCCAAAACAAGATTACCAATCAAAGCAAGCAAACAAGCAAATACCCGGAATAAACTCCTAATAACTTGTTCCAAAACAACAAGCAACCCAATTCAAGCATTCAATCATCATCAATCAAAAGTACTCAGAACGAACACCTGATGTCAACAACAGGCTGTAACGACTACTCAGAAGAACCGCCCAACAACTCATTCAAGATCAACTTGAATGAGTTGATCTTGGACCAGATCCTTAACTCAATTCAAACATTCAATAATCATCAATCAACTCATAAACAAAAACCAGTACAGAATACTTGGACCAGATCCTTAACTCATACAACTAACGAGAACAACAACTAACAAATCAGGCAATCGATTACCAATCAAACAAGCAAGTTATTCCTACCAGAGTACTCAGACTAAACCTGACAAGATCAACCAATAAACCCCAAAACAAGATTACCAATCAAAGCAAGCAAGCAAGCAAATACCAGGAATAAACTCCTAATAACTTGTTCCAAAACAACAAGCAACCCAATTCAAGCATTCAATCATCATCAATCAAACGTACTCAGAACGAACTCCTGAGGTCAACAACAGGCTGTAACGACTACTCAGAAGAACCGCCCAACAACTCATTCAAGATCAACTTGAATGAGTTGATCTTGGACCAGATCTTTATCTCAATTCAAGCATTCAATCATCATCAATCAACTCATAAACAAAAACATGTACCTTGGACCAGATCCTTAACTCATACAACTAACGAGAACAACAACTAACAAATCAGGCAATCGATTACCAATCAAACAAGCAAGTTATTCCTACCAGAGTACTCAGACTAAACCTAACAAGGTCAACCAATAAACCCCAAAACAAGATTACCAATCAAAGCAAGCAAGCAAGCAAATACCAGGAATAAACTCATAATAACTTATTCCAAAACAACAAGCAACCCAATTCAAGCATCATCAAAAGTACTCAGAACGAACTCCTGAGGTCAACAACAGGCTGTAACGACAACTCAGAAGAACCGCCCAACAACTCATTCAAGATCAACTTGAATGAGTTGATCTTGGACCAGATCTTTATCTCAATTCAAGCATTCAATCATCATCAATCAACTCATAAACAAAAACCTGTACCTTGGACCAGATCCTTAACTCATACAACTAACGAGAACAACAGCTAACAAGTCAGGCAATCGATTACCAATCAAACAAGCAAGTTATTCATACCAGAGAACTCAGACTAAACCTGACAAGATCAACCAATAAACCCCAAAACAAGATTACCAATCAAAGCAAGCAAGCAAATACCCGGAATAAACACCTAATAACTTGTTCTAAAACAACAAGCAACACAATTCAAGCATTCAATCATCATCAATCAACTCATAAACAAAAACATGTACCTTGGACCAGATCCTTAACTCATACAACTAACGAGAACAACAACTAACAAATCAAGCAATCGATTACCAATCAAACAAGCAAGTTATTTCTAACAGAGTACTCAGACTAAACCTGACAAGATCAACCAATAAACCCCAAAACAAGATTACCAATCATAGCAAGCAAGCAAGCAAATACCCTAATAACTTGTTCCAAAACAACAAGCAACCCAATTCAAGCATTCAATCATCATCAATCAAAAGTACTCAGAACGAACTCCTGAGGTCCACAACAGGCTGTAACGACTACTCAGAAGAACCGCCCAACAACTCATTCAACAACAAATCATTCAAGATCAACTTGAATGAGTTGATCTTGGACCAGATTCTTAACTCAATTCAAGCATTCAATCATCATCAATCAACTCATAAACAAAAACCTGTACAGAATACTTGGACCAAATCCTCAACTCATACAACTAACGAGAACAACAACTAACAAATCAGGCAATCGATTACCAATCAAACAAGCAGTTATTCCTACCAGAGAACTCAGACTAAACCTGACAAGATCAGCCATAAACCCCGAAACAAGATTACCAATCAAAGCAAGCAAGCAAGCAAATACTCGGAATAAACTCCTAATAACTTGTTCCAAAACAACAAGCAACCCAATTCAAGCATTCAATCATCATCAATCAAAAGTACTAAAAACGAACTCCTGAGGTCAACAACGGGTTGTAACAACTACTCAGAAGAACCGCCCAACAACTCATTCAAGATCAACTTGAATGAGTTGATCTGGACCAGATCCATAACTCAATTCAAGCATTCAATCATCATCAATCAACTCATAAACAAAAACCTGTACAGAATACTTGGACCATATCCATAACTCATACAACTAACGAGAACAACAACTAACAAATCAGGCAATCGATTACCAATCAAACAAGCAAGTTATTCCTACCAGAGTACTCAGACTAAACCTGACAAGATCAACCAATAAACCGCAAAAACAAGATTACCAATCAAAGCAAGCAAGCAAGCAAATACCCGAAATAAACTCCTAACAACTTGTTCCAAAACAACAAGCAACCCAATTCAAGTATTCAATCATCATCAATCAAAAGTACTCAGAACGGAACTCCTGAGGTCAACAACAGGCTGTAACGACTACTAAGAAGAACCGCCCAACAACTCATTCAAGATCGACTTGAATGAGTTGATCTTGGACCAGATCCTTATCTCAATTCAAGCATTCAATCATCATCAATCAACTCATAAACAAAAACATGTACAGAATACTTGGACAAGATCCTTAACTCATACAACTAACGAGAACAACTAACAAATCAGGCAATCGATTACCAATCCAACAAGCAAGTTATTCATACCAGAGTACTCAGACTAAACCTGACAAGATCAACCAATAAACCCCAAAACAAGATTACCAATCAAGGCAAGCAAGCAAATACCCGGAATAAACTCCTAATAACTTGTTCCAAAACAACAAGCAATCCAATTCAAGCATTCAATCATCATCAATCAAAAGTACTCAAAACGAACTCCTGAGGTCAACAACAGGCTGTAACGACTACACAGAAGAACCGCCCAACAACTCATTCAAGATCAACTTGAATGAGTTGATCTTGGACCAGATCCTTAACTCAATTCAAACATTCAATAATCATCAATCAACTCATAAACAAAAACCTGTACAGAATACTTGGACCAGATCCTTAACTCATACAATTAACGAGAACAACAACTAACAAATCAGGCAATCGATTACCAATCAAACAAGCAAGTTTTTCCTACCAGAGTACTCAGACTAAACCTGACAAGATCAACCAATAAACCCCAAAACAAGATTACCAATCAAAGCAAGCAAGCAAGCAAATACCAGGAATAAACTCCTAATAACTTGTTCCAAAACAACAAGCAACCCAATTCAAGCATTCAATCATCATCAATCAAAAGTACTCAGAACGAACTCCTGAGGTCAACAACAGGCTGTAACGACTACTCAGAAGAACCGCCCAACAACTCATTCAAGATCAACTTGAATGGACCAGATCTTTATCTCAATTCAAGCATTCAATCATCATCAATCAACTCATAAACAAAAACCTGTACCTTGGACCAGATCCTTAACTCATACAACTAACGAGAACAACAACTAACAAACAAGCAAGTTATTCCTACCAGAGTACTCAGACTAAACCTAACAAGGTCAACCAATAAACCCCAAAACAAGATTACCAATCAAAGCAAGCAAGCAAGCAAATACCAGGAATAAACTCCTAATAACTTGTTCCAAAACAACAAGCAACCCAATTCAAGCATTCAATCATCATCAATCAAAAGTACTCAGAACGAACTCCTGAGGTCAACAACAGGCTGTAACGACTACTCAGAAGAACCGCCCAACAACTCATTCAAGATCAACTTGAATGGACCAGATCTTTATCTCAATTCAAGCATTCAATCATCATCAATCAACTCATAAACAAAAACCTGTACCTTGGACCAGATCCTTAACTCATACAACTAACGAGAACAACAACTAACAAATCAGGCAATCGATTACCAATCAAACAAGCAAGTTATTCCTACCAGAGTACTCAGACTAAACCTAACAAGGTCAACCAATAAACCCCAAAACAAGATTACCAATCAAAGCAAGCAAGCAAGCAAATACCAGGAATTAACTCCTAATAACTTGTTCCAAAACAACAAGCAACCCAATTCAAGCATCATCAAAAGTACTCGGAACGAACTCCTGAGGTCAACAACAGGCTGTAACGACTACTCAGAAGAACCGCCCAACAACTCATTCAAGATCAACTTGAATGAGTTGATCTTGGACCAGATCTTTATCTCAATTCAAGCATTCAATCATCATCAATCAACTCATAAACAAAAACCTGTACCTTGGACCGGATCCTTAACTCATACAACTAACGAGAACAACAACTAACAAGTCAGGCAATCGATTACCAATCAAACAAGCAAGTTATTCATACCAGAGAACTCAGACTAAACCTGACAAGATCAACCAATAAACCCTAAAACAAGATTACCAATCAAAGCAAGCAAGCAAATACCCGGAATAAACTCCTAATAACTTGTTCTAAAACAACAAGCAACACAATTCAAGCATTCAATCATCATCAATCAACTCATAAACAAAAACAAGTACCTTGGACAAGATCCTTAACTCATACAACTAACGAGAACAACAACTAACAAATCAAGCAATCGATTACCAATCAAACAAGCAAGTTATTTCTACCAGAGTACTCAGACTAAACCTGACAAGATCAACCAATAAACCCCAAAACAAGATTACCAATCATAGCAAGCAAGCAAGCAAATACCCTAATAACTTGTTCCAAAACAACAAGCAACCCAATTCAAGCATTCAATCATCATCAATCAAAAGTACTCGGAACGAACTCCTGAGATCAACTTGAATGAGTTGATCTTGGACCAGATTCTTAACTCAATTCAAGCATTCAATCATCATCAATCAACTCATAAACAAAAACCTGTACAGAATACTTGGACCAGATCCTTAACTCATATAACTAACGAGAACAACAACTAACAAATCAGGCAATCGATTACCAATCAAACAAGCAGTTATTCCTACCAGAGAACTCAGACTAAACCTGACAAGATCAACCAATAAACCCCAAAACAAGATTACCAATCAAAGCAAGCAAGCAAGCAAATACGCGGAATAAACTCCTAATAACTTGTTCCAAAACAACAAGCAACCCAATTCAAGCATTCAATCATCATCAATCAAAAGTACTAAAAAACGAACTCCTGAGGTCAACAACGGGTTGTGACAACTACTCAGAAGAACCGCCCAACAACTCATTCAAGATCAACTTGAATGAGTTGATCTGGACCAGATCCATAACTCAATTCAAGCATTCAATCATCATCAATCAACTCATAAACAAAAACCTGTACAGAATACTTGGACCATATCCATAACTCATACAACTAACGAGAACAACAACTAACAAATCAGGCAATCGATTTCCAATCAAACAAGCAAGTTATTCCTACCAGAGTACTCAGACTAAACCAAGATCAACCAATAAACCGCAAAAACAAGATTACCAATCAAAGCAAGCAAGCAAGCAAATACCCGGAATAAACTCCTAATAACTTGTTCCAAAACGACAAGCAACCCAATTCAAGCATTCAATCATCATCAATCAAAAGTACTCAGAACGGAACTCCTGAGGTCAACAACAGGCAGTAACGACTACTAAGAAGAACCGCCCAACAACTCATTCAAGATCGACTTGAATGAGTTGATCTTGGACCAGATCCTTATCTCAATTCAAGCATTCAATCATCATCAATCAACTCATAAACAAAAACCTGTATAGAATACTTGGACAAGATCCTTAACTCATACAACTAACGAGAACAACTAACAAATCAGGCAATCGATTACCAATCAAACAAGCAAGTTATTCATACCAGAGTACTCAGACTAAACCTGACAAGATCAACCAATAAACCCCAAAACAAGATTACCAATCAAGGCAAGCAAGCAAATACCCGGAATAAACTCCTAATAACTTGTTCCAAAACAACAAGCAATCCAATTCAAGCATTCAATCATCATCAATCAAAAGTACTCAAAACGAACTCCTGAGGTCAACAACAGTCTGTAACGACTACTCAGAAGAACCGCCCAACAACTCATTCAACAACAACTCATTCATGATCAACTTGAATGAGTTGATCTTGGACCAGATTCTTAACTCAATTCAAGCATTCAATCATCATCAATCAACTCACAAACAAAAACCTGTACAGAATACTTGGACCAGATCCTTAACTCATAAACAAATCAGGCAATCGATTACCAATCAAACAAGCAAGTTATTCCTACCTGAGAACTCAGACGAAACCTGACAAGATCAACCAATAAACCCCAAAACAAGATTACCAATCAAAGCAAGCAAGCAAGCAAATACCCGGAATAAACTCCTAATAACTTGTTCCAAAACAACAAGCAACCCAATTAAAGCATTCAATCATCATCAATCAAAAGTACCAAAAACGAACTCCTGAGGTCAACAACGAGCTGTAACGACTACTCAGAAGAACCGCCCAACTCATTCAAGATCAACTTGAATGAGTTGATCTGGACCAGATCCAACTCAATTCAAGCATTCAATCCTAATCAATCAACTCATAAACAAAAACCTGTACAGAATACTTGGACAATATCCATAACTCATACAACTAACGAGAACAACTAACAAATCAGATAATTGATTACCAATCAAACAAGCAAGTTATTCCTACCAGATTACTCAGACTAAACCTGACAAGATCAACCAATAAACCCCAAAACAAGATTACCAATCAAAGCAAGCAAGCAAGCAAATACCCGGAATAAACTCCTAATAACTTGTTCCAAAACAACAAGCAACCCAATTCAAGCATTCAATCATCATCAATCAAAAGTACTCAGAACGAACTTCTGAGGTCAACAACAGGCTGTAACGACTACTCAGAAGAACCGCCCAACATCTCATTCAAGATCAACTTGAATGAGTGAGTTGATCTTGGACCAGATCCTTATCTCAATTCAAGCATTCAATCATCATCAATCAACTCATAAACAAAAACCTGTACAGAATACTTGGACCAGATCCTGAACTCATACAACTAACGAGAACAACGAACAAATCAGGCAATCGATTACCAATCAAACAAGCAAGTTATTCATACCAGAGTACTCAGACTAAACCTGACAAGATCAACCAATAAACCCCAAAACAAGATTACCGATCAAGGCAAGCAAGCAAATACCTGGAATAAACTCCTAATAACTTGTTCCAAAACAACAAGCAATCCAATTCAAGCATTCAATCATCATCAATCAAAAGTACTCCGAACGAACTCCTGAGGTCAACAACAGGCTGTAACGACTACTCAGAAGAACCACCCAACAACTCATTCAAGGATCTTGGACCAGATCCTTAACTCAATTCAAACATTCAATAATCATCAATCAACTCATAAACAAAAACCTGTACAGAATACTTGGACCAGATCCTTAACTCATACAACTAACGAGAACAACAACTAACAAATCAGGCAATCGATTACCAATCAAACAAGCAAGTTATTCCTACCAGAGTACTCAGACTAAACCTGACAAGATCAACCAAGAAACCCCAAAACAAGATTACCAATCAAAGCAAGCAAGCAAGCAAATACCAGGAATAAACTCCTAATAACTTGTTCCAAAACAACAAGCAACCCAATTCAAGCATTCAATCATCATCAATCAAAAGTACTCAGAACGAACTCCTGAGGTCAACAACAGGCTGTTACGACTACTCAGAAGAACCGCCCAACAAGTCATTCAAGATCAACTTGAATGAGTTGATCTTGGATCAGATCTTTATCTCAATTCAAGCATTCAATCATCATCAATCAACTCATAAACAAAAACCTGTACCTTGGACCAGATCCTTAACTCATACAACTAACGAGAACAACAACTAACAAATCAGGCAATCGATTACCAATCAAACAAGCAAGTTATTCCTACCAGAGTACTCAGACTAAACCTGACAAGATCAACCAATAAACCACAAAACAAGATTACCAATCAAAGCAAGCAAGCAAGCAAATACCAGGAATAAACTCATAATAACTTGTTCCAAAACAACAAGCAACCCAATTCAAGCATCATCAAAAGTACTCAGAACGAACTCCTGAGGTCAACAACAGGCTGTAACGACTACTCAGAAGAACCGCCCAACAACTCATTCAAGATCAACTTGAATGAGTTGATCTTGGACTAGATCCTTAACTCAATTCAAGCATTCAATCATCATCAATCAACTCATAAACAAAAACATGTACCTTGGACCAGATCCTTAACTCATACAACTAACGAGAACAACAACTAACAAATCAGGCAATCGATTACCAATCAAACAAGCAAGTTATTCATACCAGAGTACTCAGACTAAACCTGACAAGATCAACCAATAAACCCCAAAACAAGATTACCAATCAAAGCAAGCAAGCAAGCAAATACCGGGAATAAACTCCTAATAACTTGTTCCAAAACAACAAGCAACCCAATTCAAGCATTCAATCATCAAAAGTACTCAGAACGAACTCCTGAGGTCAACAACAGGCTGTAACGACTACTCAGAAGAACCGCCCAACAACTCATTCAAGATCAATTTGATCTTGGACCAATTCAAGCATTCAATCATCATCAATCAACTCATAAACAAAAACCTGTACAGAATACTTGGACCAGATCCTTAACTCATACAACTAACGAGAACAACTAACAAATCAGGCAATCGATTACCAATCAAACAAGCAAGTTATTCCTACCAGAGTACTCCGACTAAACTTGACAAGATCAACCAATAAACTCCAAAACAAGATTACCAATCAAAGCAAGCAAGCAAATACCCGGAATAAACTCCTAATAACTTGTTCCAAAACAACAAACAACCCAATTCAAGCATTCAATCATCATCAAAAGTACTCAGAACGAACTCCTGAGGTCAACAACAGGCTGTAACGACTACTCAGAAGAACCGCCCAACAACTCATTCAAGATCAACTTGTGAATGAAATAACGCACACAATTACCAATCAAGCTAGCAAAATATTTACAACAGAAAACACTCAATTAAATTCTCGGAGTAAACTCCTAAAACGAATACCCAAACCCGCCATCCAATTTCAAGCAAGCAAATTATTCTTGCTACCGATCACTAACAACTAATGCGAGATCAACAACTTAACGATGAATAAAAACCCATGATGATATATTCTGAAGGGAAGGTCACCCCTTTAGTGTGCCAAAACTTTAGGACACTTTCACCCCCTTAGATTTGCAACAAAGACACTTTCACCCCTTCCTGTTTGAGAAATGACACTTTCACCCCTTTAGTTTGCCGAACTTCAGGGCACTTGCAACTTTCATAGATGTAGATACAATTATTCCAAAGGGAATGAGTACCATAATAACGAGTAAAGAAGACACTTTCACCCCCTCAGGTTTGACGCGAAAAAACTTTCACCCCTCCCAGTTTCGAAAATAAGACACTTTTACAACTTCCAGTTTCTGAAATGACACTTTCACTCCTTTAGTGTGTCGAACTTCAGGAAAATTTTACCCCCTCGGGTTTGGCACAAAGACACATTCACCCCCTTCCAGTTTGGGAAATAAGACTTTCACCTCTTTAGTGGGAAATAAGACACTTTTACCACTTCCAGTTTGTGAAATGACACTTTCACTCCTTTAATGTGCCGAACTTCAGGAAAATTTCACCCCCTCAGGTTTGGCACAAAGACACTTTCACCCCCTTCCAGTTTGGGAAATAAGACTTTCACCTCTTTAGTGGGAAATAAGACACTCTTACCATTCTGAAATGACACTTTCACCCTTTAGTGTGCCGAACTTCAGGAAAATTTCACCCCCTCAGGTTTGGCACAAAGACACTTTCACCCCCTTCCAGTTTGGGAAATAAGACTTTCACCTCTTTAGTGTGTTGTACTTCAGGACACTTGCAACTTTCACGGATACAATTATTCCGAAGGGAAGGAGTACGATAATAACATAGATGATAATAAATAAGTCTATTTTAAAGTGTAAAAGACACTTTCACCCCGATTTGACACAAAGAAACTTTCACCCCTCCCAATTTAAAAAATAACACACTTTCACCCTTCCAGTTTCGGAAATGACACTTCAACCCCTTTAGTGTGCCGGACTTCAGGGCACTTACAACTATCAGTGATGATGAATTCCACCACAACTAACGGAGTCACAATTTGGTAAATAAGAATTTATTACCTTTGTCCAGTCATCCCATCTCTGAACCTCTGCCGAAAAAGGGATGGTTTCCTGATGCAATCAAGTCCAAGATTGCCGATTTTGGTTGCTTCATTGTACACTTCCAGCATGTCTCAAAAATATAGAACAAACATCAAGAAAGTGACAGACCATGTCCTCAGTGTGTAAATAAATGACAGCAGTAAACCCTAGCTTAATAGAAGAATCAAAAGTCACGAATTAGCTATAAAGTTCGTAAAATATTCAGAAAATGTTCGAACATTGCAACTCAATAAGTATACTGAAAATCAAGTTCAGGAAGGTAAGACGAGAGAAATTGAATCGAATGGTACCTTATGAAACAAAAAAAATCCGATCAAAATTTAGTCTCGCATGTTCCTTTTCCTCTCAAAAAAACAAATTGTCAATTTCATCCAAGCTTTGAACCGCTCCCAAACGAAGAATGCTTTTCGTTGCTTAACTATGTTTCCTAGTATCAGCCTGACCACAAATTTCAACACAACAACCAAGAAAAACCTAGCATAATAGAAGGATCAAACTCAAGAATTAGCTATGAAGTAGGGAGAATTTCCAGACATGTCCAAATATTCCACCTCGTGAATAAGAGTTGCTAGAGAAAAAGAATGAAAGGATAGCAATCGGGCTTTTCCTCTCGCAAAACCAACTTGTCAATCAGATAAAATATTATGGCATGTGATAGAATTTTATATATCAACATAAATGAACAGTCAAAAAAGCGATGGAATTCTAAATAATCGATAGAGAAAAGAATAGCAACGTGTACTTCGTATACGAGTAAACAATGCCACCATCCAAACTAATTATATGAAACTTCTAGTAGCAAGCCTTCTACAATAACACCGTAAAGTGACATGAATAAGAAGAAGCCAACTCATGAGCAAATCCTAAAAACAAAGTACTCAAACTTCAAACTTGACAACTTGGTACACACTAAAATCCTAAAAACTCAAGTACAGAAAGTACTTTGCTAAACCCACATACAGAAATCAAATGCACAACATTGATCAAACACGATACAGTGGTTACATTACTAACTCAATAAACCAGTGATTAAAGAACCCTAGATGGAAGGTAATCATACTGACCTCCTAACAGGCTAAAACCCTCCATTACTAGAAGCAATGATAAAAGTAAATAACAAAAGAACCCTAAGTTAACCCTAAATAAAACAAACAAAAGACAGGAGCTATGAGCTGACCACCATTCAGTTAAGAAAAGGGAAGCAATTCGGCAATTAGCATTTACATAAAATGTGTATTCACACTATAATTCCTAAAATTGGGTGCACACAATACATATTAATATTATTAAAATACAAATAGAGAGCGAAGGTAGTTCCACAATATACAGAAAAAAGTTCTAGTACATGAAAATTCGCCCAAAACCCCAAAGTTAAACTTAAAAAAGACATTAAATTACCACAAATGAATGGTTCACTATACTAGCAGAAGACCTGTAGCAGAGAACTCAAACGAAACCCCTACAACCCACAGACAAACTGAAGTAAGCAAGCAAAAGGAATTCAAATCTCGATTACAAAAGCAAGCAAGCAAATTATACACATTGCAAACCCTCTGACAGGGCACAAAATGTGCAGCAAAGGAATTCAAATCTTGATTACCAATCAAAGAAACAAATTGTTCACGACAAAGATACTATGACATAGTGCTTGGACCAAGCCTGACAAGATAACAGATCCAAAACAAACGTTCAATTACAAATCAAGCGAGCAAAATACTCGAGAGTAAACGAATAATTCGCTCATTGCAGAAGAACAAGAAACCCAATTCACTGATCAAGGGCACATGTTATCAAAAACACAGTTGGACCAAGGTACTGAGAAACATAGCACACTCTGACTAACAGAGTGTAAGAGTTTATACTCACTAACAGGGTCAACATCCTATAACTAAGTACACAGAACAAACCCCCAACAATTCATCCATTATTAACTTGTAAAGAAAATGGCCCATTCAAATAACAAATCAAGCATGTAAACAGAGCAAGGAAAATCCTAGAATAGATAATCAGACTAAATTACTAATACAGAATAAACCTCCAACAACTCATCCAATCCACATACAAATCAAATAATCCATTCATTACCAATCAAGCACGCAAACTGAACACCCAACACAATAACCTAGTAATCACAAACCCGACATTCGATTATAGATCGAGCAAGCAAATTAATCACATTACAAACAAAAACCTGTAACGGAGTATTAGACAACTCATACGAGATCAACAGGTAACCAACTCAGGCTATTACCAATCGAACAAGCAAGATATTAATACCAGGGTACTCAGAATAAACCTCACAAGATCAACCGATAAACCCCAAACAAGATTACCAATCAAACAAGCAAGCAAAATACCCGGAATAAACTCCTCATAACTCTTTCCAAAACAACTAGCAACCCAATTCAAGCATTCAAGATCAACTTGTGAATTAAGTAACGCACTCAAGTACCAATCGAGCTAGCAAATTATTTACAGCAGAAAACACTCAATTATATACTCAGAGTAGATTGCCCTAATCAGACATCCCTAACAACTCATGTGAGATCCACAAAACCCCAAAGTTGAACCTAAAATAGACATTCAATTACCAAACAATTAAATGAATGGTTTACTAGCAAAACACCTGAAGCAGAGAACTAAAACAAAACTCCTAAAACCCACAGACAAACAGAAGTTCACTCCATTACTAAAAGCAATGGTACAAGAAATTAACTAAAAAAGACTAATATATCCTAAATCAAACAGACAAACGACAAGAAGAGAAACAGCAGAATGATATGACAAGAGCTAACTCCTTCGCTAAGAACCATTCTATTAACCGGGAGGAATGCAGCAGATTTCCTAATTACATAAAATAGAGTATTGACACTTATACCCTGCCACTTTTACCGTGAAACAGGGTATGCACAAACCCCCCAATAATATAGCACACTCTATAGTTTGATAACAGGGTGCAAATTCATATGACTAAGCACTCGGAACAAACACCCCAACAACTCATTCAAGATCAACTTGTGAATGAAATATAGCACCCAAATTACCAATCAAGCTAGCAAATTATTTACAGCAGAAAAGGCTAAAACCCAATAATTAAAGAACACTAGAGGAGAGTAATCATACCAAACTCCTAACTCCTAAGAACCCTAAAATAAACAGTAAAATGACAGGAGCACAACTGTCATGAGCTGACCACCATTCAGTTAAGAAGAGGGAGGCAATTTGCAAAATGGCTTTTACATAAAACATAGCATTCACACTAAAAGACCCTAGAATTGGGTGCACACAATGTGTTCCTAAAAAACATACAAAGAACGAATTTTGTTCCACCAACATACCGAAGAAAGCTCTGGTATATGAAAATTCACCTAAAACCCCGAAGTTAAACCTGACATTCAATTACCAATCAATCGAATGGTTTAATATCAAAAGACCTAGACTAGAGTACACACACGAAACTCCTAAAACCCACAGACAAACGGAAGTTCACTCCATTACATAAAACAGGCTAATCCATCCTGCTAACAGGAGGAATTCAGCAGATTTCTTGATTACATAAAACAGAGTTACCCTGAAACATGTTATGTACGATAAATTCTTATAACCGACAAACAAATAGAAATTTGCTCAACTCACATAAAATAGTATATGAAATTTTGTCAACACACCTAAATTAAACCTGTCATTCAACAACCAATCAGTAAATGATTGGTCCGTAGAGCGGAGTACTCTCGTACTGAACTCCTAAAAGCCAACATATAATCGGAAGTTCGCTCCAATACTAGCTAGAAGCAATGGTACAAGAAATTTGCTAACCTAAACGATGCCACCGGTGCCGTGCATAAGCAGATCAGCAGAAGCATTGATGTGACTTGAACAAGAACTATAGTCATCAGTAGAGAACCATTAAGTTAATAGAGCAACGGTGATGCAACTGTGCATAATTAAAGACATAGTACTCACACTAAAAAACCCTGAAAGTTCACAAACTAAATTTCTCTAAAACCCTAAATTAAACCTAAAAGAGCCGTTCAATTACCTATCAATCAAATGACATGAATACGGGATAACTTAAGTTCACAGAACTTAAGCCAGAGTACTCATACTAGACTCCTAAGACCCAAATACCATCAGAAGTTCACTCCATTACTAGAAGCAATGCACCAAGAAATTAGCTAATATCCTAATTTGATCATCAAAAAGTGACATGAATAAGAGCTAACTTGTGACTCAGCACCATCCAGTTAAGAGAGAGGACTAAGCAAATTAAGAACCAAGAAAGCTCAACCCGTAGAAGGCAACGGTACACAAATTTCACACAAATCAACTAATTTAAACTGTGAACAATCAAATCAATCAAGCGAATAGCTAATAGCAGAAACCCTAGAGTTCAGTTCTTGTTCTAAAATCCGAAAACCTACATATATAGCAAGGTTTTAAAAAACGGAAGCTGCCGACGTATCGGTCGCGGTCGCGTGTAACGGAATCGGACTATATCGTAGGGGCTGCAACCGAAAACAGGGATCGAATGAGTGAATTTTAGAAAAACGTTAACAAACATTTTTTCTGTTTTTCACGGTTTCCCCGACGCAAAACGGGAGTTTTTTCCGTTACCGATGCGAAACAACCATTTTGAACCGTAACGGGCGAAACGGTATCTGCCGCTTCCATTTCAAAGCGGCCGCTCCGCACCGCTTCACCCCGTTTTTAAAACCCTAGTACATAGTCAAATACTTTACTCTATGGGTATAAGCAGCTGTACAAGAAATTTGCTAAAGAAAACCCTGATTTAATTAACCTAAATATAAACAAACAAATCACAGAAGCAGAAACAAGAATGTGACCTGAACAAGATTTAGCTCATGACCTAATTAGCCTATTCAGACAAAACAGACAACTCATAGTAAAAACCCTGCAACAGGGTGCAAACAATTCCTACATCACACAATGAAGTTAGCTTAACTAACATATGGAAGAAACCAATGCTACACAAAATACAAACAAAACTGCTAATTTAAACCTTAATGAGACGGTTAATTACAAATTAATCAAGCAAATAGTTAATAGCGTAATTTCTAGAGCACGGTTCTGTACTAAACTCCTAAACCCAACATACACACAGTAGCTTACTCCATGACTAGAAGCGACGGTACAAGAAATTCGCTAAAGAAAACCCTAATTTAATTAATCTAAATATGAAGAGAAAAAAAACCACAGGACCATCAAAGTAAAGTCCCCTGAGCTCTTCAGTTAAGGAGGAAATCAACTAATTACAAAAAGCAGAGAACTTGCACTAAAAACCATAAAAGGAGGTTCACACACTAAATTCCTGCCCATACTTATTGCTCAACCCAGAAGCGGATGATAGCAATAATGACAAGAAATTCGCTCAAAACCCCAAACTTAAATCTAAATGAGTTGTTCGATTTGCAACCAATCAAGCAAAGGGTTGGTAACCAAAACCGTCGACCAGGGTTGGTAACCAAAACCGTCGACCATTGTACTCGCACTGAATTCTTAACCCTTGCATATAAATGAGGTTCACTCCAATACTATAAGCAATAGAACAAGAAACTTACTAAAAACCTAATTTAGCAGAAACAGTAAAGTGGCATGAACTACTCAGGAGCTAATAAACCCATTTATATATATATATATATAGTACTCACTAAGAAAACCTAGACAGATGAAAGTTTGCTACAGTACTAGAAACAACGGTACAAGAAACGTGCTGAAAACCGTTTATTAATCTAAAATACACACGCAAATCACAGGAGCAAAAAAAGTAGCGATCTCATGAGTTCAGTTGGGATGGAGGAAATCGGCAAAATATCCTTGTTACTATAAAAGAGATAACTCACATTAAAATACGGGAACACATTCAAAATGCTTTAACCCATAAGCAGAAAAAATAAATCGGACTTTAGAAAGGCTCCAAACCCGGAACTTAACCCTAAATCAGATATCCAATTAACAATCAACAAGTTCAGTCCATCACTAGAAAAAATAGTAAGCAAACGAAAGATTCTTGGGTTCAATTGGTGTTGGTGATGGATTAGAGAGCAAGGTTTGAGAGAGAAATCATAGATCTTAGTCAGATAGAATGAGAGTGAATTGTGTACCAGTACGGCATCGCGATTGTTCTCTGTGTCGAAATCTGCCATGATGAGAGAGAGAGAGGGAGAGTGCGCCCAGTTCGGGAGATGAACTTTCACTAGGGTTTCACAACTATCTTGCATCTGTCGGGCAGAAATTCAACTATGTAAGAACAAATCCATATTCTAATAATAGAGATGAAAGATGAAGAAACCCAGAACACAGATTGTTAACATCGGAATAGAGAAAACAGATTATTGCACACCGAAGTTGGGCGATGAACGAGAAAAAATCCCAATGCAAGGTCAAAATCTACTCGATTTCCAGGGTTAGAACCGAAGGATCAACTGAAGAATCGAAGCCGCAACACATAATTGTGGTTTACGAAATCACTAAAGGACTAAAATTCCTGCTTTCGCCAGGAATCGATCGCAGAAAAAAGAAGTGACGCAATACAAACAACGCAAATAAGAGCTTACTCGTGACTCAGCACCAAGAAATACAAAAGCAATGGACCAAGAAATTTGCTAAAAATTCAAGAAATTAGCTAAAATCGAAATTAAATCATCATTTGCTGACATGAATAAGAGCTGTCTCGCGACTCGGCACCATTTAGTTAAGAGAGGGAAATCAGCAAATTCAGAATCAAGAAAGCTCAACCAGCATACAGAAATAGAATTGGGACTGTCAAGAGTTGTACTGGCACCGCACTACCTCTGTCACCTCTGCTAAGTGCTGCTACTGCACAACTTAATCAAAACTCGCAACCGGTTCCTCTCAGTTATTGACCTATTCACCCATAAGACTCTATGCGATAACATAGTTAGTTCTAGAGCATATCTGGCAGTGTAAAGTTCTGACTCATTCAAGCACACAGCTCTGTCTTTTCTGTTACTTGATTGAACAGAAACTACTAAATTTCATAGGCTCCATTCATTGATTGAACAGAAACTACTTGATTGACCTCATTATGAATAACCAACTGTCTAAATATATCAAGACTAAAGAGAAAGCAAAAGAGGGTGCTCGAGTCTAATCCTAGCACTGCTTCAGCCACTACACATTCAAGCAAAAGAAACTGCTGAAAATGAAAAGTAACGAGTATTGCTCTTACATGACCACATAATTCCATAGTTATCCGTGAAGGCCTTACTTTGACAGATAATCTGTTCCAGCAATCCTCTTCATAAGTAGTGTAGGAAACATATTAGTCTTTGGGTCGCTAGACATTGGCATAACCATCTCAGTACACGCCTGAAACAGAAAGGAGAAGAAGAAAGGACTCACGAGAATTCCTAGTTCATAGGGAACTTTGCTACCACTAATTAATTAAAAACACGAGGAAAAAGAGAAGTTTTATAACACTAGTATACCTGCCAGTCCCAACCAGACGTTCCAACAGGGACATCATCCAGCTCAAAACATTCAACTTTTCCGGTGTAATTGTAGTAAACACTAATTCCCTCGAAACTGCGGTCCAGCTAGTCCCATCAGGGCAATAATCATTTTTTCTGCAAACCTAGAATAACAGACATCATTGGTTCGAAACATGCCAGGAAATCAGAATAAATCACAGGCATCAGACACTGAAGATAAAAGCTAACTCGTGACCTCATTATGAAAAACCAAGTGTCTAATATATCAAGACTAAAGAGAAGGCAAAACGAGGGAGGTTGGATGCTCGATCGTAATCCTAGCAGTGCTTAAGCCACTACACATTCGAGCAAAAAAACTGCTGAAAATGAAAAGTAATGATTGCTCTTACATGACACTAGTCCCATCAGGGCAATTGTCATTTATTCCTTCAAAAATGTGGTCCAGGACACTAGTCCCATCAGGGCAATTATCATTTTTTCTGCAAACCTAGAATAACTGACAGCATTGGTCCACAAGCATCAGAATAAATCACAAGCATCAGACAGGTGAAAGAAGATCTGATAAAATGTATAATAGGTCTCAGCTACAAGGCTAGTAAATTCTCAAAAGGAACAGGCAAGTGAATAATAAACACTGGGGGGCACAAAAGTCAGTGTATCAGTTACAGGTCACATTCTTGATCTTACTAATTAAAGCAAGCAATTTTAAGAGTCAAATTTGCATTTAAGCAACAGAAATTACGTAGGTCCATACACCTTAACTGGATGTAAAGAGGAAACAATATGCTATTCATAGATCATAACTTAATCATCATATAGTGACATGAATAAGAGCTAACTCGTGACTCAGCACCATTCAGTTAAGAGAGCGGAATCAGAAAATTAAGAACCAATAAAGCTCAACCAGCATACTGAAGAAGGCAACAGTACACAAATCCACTAATTGAAACCGTAAACAATCTCAATTACAAATCAATCAAGCGAATAGTCTGTATCATAAATCATTAGTGACATTAGGTTTATTTTAAACATTTGGGGCATTACTATTCTTGTTTTAAAATCCTAGAGTGCAGTTCTTGTTCTAATATCCTAAAACCTACATACATAGTCAGCCTCTGTCCATGAGTAGAAGCAGCTGTACAAGAAATTTGCTAAACCACCCTGTTTTAATCAACCTAAATATAAAGAGACAAGCCACAGGACCATAAAAATAAAGTCCCCTGAACAAGAGCTACCTCATGAGCTCTTTAGTTAATTAGAAAATCAACTAATTACCAAAAAGCAGAGAACTTGCATTAAAAACCATACAAGGAGGTTCACACACTAAATTCGTGACACTTCCATACAGATGAAAGCAATAATGATAAGAAATTCGCTCAAAACCCCGAAGTTCAATTGAAATGAATTGTTCGATTTGCAACCAATCAAGCAAAGAGTTGGTAACCAAAACACTGGACCAGAGTACTCGCACTGGATTGCTAACAGTTGCATATAAACGGAGGTTCACTCAATTACTAATGAGCAATAGAACAAGAAACTTGCTAACAACCCAAGTTAATACTAAGATAAACAACCGAGGAGAGCAGAAACAGTAAAGTGGCCTGAACTTAACCCAGGAGCTGAGCGCCATTCAATCAAGAATCTCCAGAAAATAAACCTTTTTACATTAAAAAAAAATGGTACTCACTAAGGAAACCTAGTCAGAAGGAAGTTTGCTCGCCATTACTAGAAGCCATGGTACAACAAACTTGCTGAAAACCCTAAATTAATATAAAATAAACACACAAATTACAGGAGCAGAAACAGTATGAGTTTAGTTTAGTTTAGTTGTAAATGTCCAGTCATCCCATCTCTGAACCTGTGCCAAAAAAGGGATGGTTTCCTGATGCAGTCAAGTCCATGATTGCCGATTTTGGTTGCTTCATTATACACTTCCAGCATGTCTCAAAAATACAGAACAAACATCAAGAAAGTGACAGACGATGTCCTCAGAGTGTAAATAAATGACAGAAGTAAACCCTAGCTTAATAGAAGAATCAAAAGTCACGAATTAGCTATGAAGTTCGTAAAATATTCAGAAAATGTCCGAACATTGCAACTCAACAAGTATACTGAAAATCAAGTTCAGGAAGAGTAAGAATGCGAAAGAAAATGAATCGAATGCTACCTTATGAAACAAAAAAAAATCCGATCAAAATTTGGTCTCGCATGTTTCTTTTCCTCTCAAAAAACCAAATTGTCAATTTCATCCCGGCTCTGAACCGCTGCCAAACGAAGAATGCTTTTTGTTGCTTCACTATGTTTCCTAGTATCAGCCTGTCCACAAAATTCAACACAACAACCAAGAAAAACCTAGCATAATAGAAGGATCAAACTCAAGAATTAGCTATGAAGTAGGGAGACTTTCCAGACATGTCTAAATATTGCACCTCGGGAATAAGAATTGCTAGAGAAAAAGAATGAAAGGATACCAATCGGGCTTTTCCTCTCGCAAAACCAACTTGCAAATCAGATAAAATGATAGAATTCTATAAAGTAGGATCAAACTCAACACAACAACCAAGAAAAACCTAGCATAATAGAAGGATCAAACTCAAGAATTAGCTATGAAGTAGGGAGACTTTCCAGACATGTCTAAATATTGCACCTCGGGAATAAGAATTGCAAGAGAAAAAGAATGAAAGGATACCAATCGGGCTTTTCCTCTCGCAAAACCAACTTGCCAATCAGATAAAATGATAGAATTTTATAAATCAACATAAATGAACAGCAATCGATAGAATTCTAAATCAATCGATATAGAAAAGAATAGCAACTTGTACTTCGAATACGAGTTAACAATGCCACCATCCAAACTAATTAATATGAAACTTCTAGTAGCAAGCCTTCTACAATAACACCGTAAAGTGAAACAAGAAGAAGCCAACGCGGGAGCAAAGCAGCCTAATTACATCAAACAAAGTACTCACACTTCAAACTTGAGAACATGGTACACACTAAACTCCTAAAAACTCAAGTACAGAAAGTACTTTGCTGAACCCACATACAGAAATCAAAGGCACAACATTGATCAACCCTGAATATAAACACGATACAGTCGTTACATGGTACACACTAAACTCCTAAAAACTCAAGTACAGAAAGTACTTTGCTAATGTAACATGGTACACACTAAACTCCTAAAAACTCAAGTACAGAAAGTACTTTGCTGAACCCACATACAGAAATCAAAGGCACAACATTGATCAAACCCTGAATATAAACACGATACAGTCGTTACATGGTACACACTAAACTCCTAAAAACTCAAGTACAGAAAGTACTTTGCTAATGTAACATGGTACACACTAAACTCCTAAAAACTCAAGTACAGAAAGTACTTTGCTGAACCCACATACAGAAATCAAAGGCAAAACATTGATCAAACCCTGAATATAAACACGATACAGTCGTTACAAACTCCTAAAAACTCAAGTACAGAAAGTACTTTGCTAATGTAACATGGTACACACTAAACTCCTAAAAACTCAAGTACAGAAAGTACTTTGCTGAACCCACATACAGAAATCAAAGGCACAACATTGATCAAACCCTGAATATAAACATGATACAGTCGTTACATTACCAAATCAATAAACCAGTGATTAAAGAACCCTAGAAGGGAGGTAATCGTACTGACCTCCTAACAGGCTAAAACCCTCCATTACTAGAAGCAATGATAACAGAAACTAACTAAAGAACCCTAAGTTAACCCTAAAAGAAACAAACAAAAGACGAGCAGAACTGTCATATGAGCTGACCACCATTCAGTTAAGAAGAGGGAGGCTATTCGGAAATTAGCCTTTACATAAAAAGTGTATTCACACTACAATTCCTAGAATTGGGTGAACACACAATACATATTAATATTATTAAGATACAAATAGAGAGCGAAGTTTGTTCAACAATATACAGAAAATGTTCTAGTACATGAAAATTCTACCAAACACCAAAGTTAAACTTAAAATAGAATTTAAATTACCACAAATGAATGGTTTACTAGCAAAAGACCAGTAGCAGAGAACTCAAACGAAACCCCTATAACTCACAGAGAAACTAAAGCTCACTCCATTACTAGAAGCCCTGGTACAAGAAATAAACTAAAAAAAGACTAGTATATCCTAAATCAAACAGTGTACAAGAATACACATTTTATTCGGAAGTTAGCCTTTACATAAAATGTGTATTCACACTACAATTCCTAGAATTGGGTGAACACACAATACATATTAATATTATTAAGATACAAATAGAGAGCGAAGTGTGTTCAACAATATACAGAAAAAAGTTCTAGTACATGAAAATTCTACCAAACACCAAAGTTAAACTTAAAATAGAATTTAAATTACCACAAATGAATGGTTTACTAGCAAAAGACCAGTAGCAGAGAACTCAAACGAAACCCCTATAACTCACAGAGAAACTAAAGCTCACTCCATTACTAGAAGCCCTGGTACAAGAAATAAACTAAAAAAAGACTAGTCTATCCTAAATCAAACAGACAAACGACAAGAGAAGTAGTAGAATGACATGAACAAGAGCTAACTCCTAAGCTGAGAAGTGAGAACCCTTCCATTAGGGGAGGAATGCAGCAGATTTCCTAATCACATAAAACAGAGTACTGACACTTATACCCTGACACTTGTACCGTGAAACAGGGTATGCACAATTGTTTACTAAATACTCAGAGCAAAGTCCTCGATAACTCAATTAAAGACCAACTTGTAAATTGTTTACACCAAAAACCATAGATTGATACTTGGACTAAATTCCTAGCAAACAAAAACTGTCTCAATTATAAAACAAAGAAGCAAGCAAATATATCACATTCAGAACCCTCTTGACAGAACACAAACAACGTGCAGCAGGGGACTCATGCATGATCTGTAACGACTCATACGAGATCACCAGGTAACCAAGTCTGGCAATGGGTACCAATCATATAAGCAAAATTATTCACAACACAAAAACCATAAACAGATAATACTATAACAAAGTACTCAGACCAAACCAGATAACATCAACATATAAACCCAAACCAAACATCAATTACCTTAACATTTAAGCAAGCAAAATACTCGGAATACACTTCTAATAGCCCATTAGACAGATTATTCACAACACAAAAACCATAAACAGATAATACTATAACAAAGTACTCAGACCAAACCAGATAACATCAACATATAAACCCAAACCAAACATCAATTACCTTAACATTTAAGCAAGCAAAATACTCGGAATACACTTCTAATAGCACATTAAAGAACAACAAGCAACTAAAATTGTTCGGAAACATACACACTAAAACCAAAGAGAATACATCTGAGATCAATAACAGAGTACACTCTACACTCTGATTAGCACGGTGCAAAATCCTATAGCAAAGTATCCGGAACAAACCCCCCTACTCTTATTTGATTGGTACCCAATCAAATAGCAAAATTATTCACAACACAAAAACCATAAACAGATAATACTATAACAAAGTACTCAGACCAAACCAGATAACACCAAAGAGAATACATCTGAGATCAATAACAGAGTACACTCTACACTCTGATTAGCACGGTGCAAAATCCTATAGCAAAGTATCCGGAACAAACCCCCCTACTCTTATTTGATTGGTACCCAATCAAATAGCAAAATTATTCACAACACAAAAACCATAAACAGATAATACTATAACAAAGTACTCAGACCAAACCAGATAACATCAACATATAAACCCAAACCAAACATCAATTACCTAAACATTTAAGCAAGCACAATACTCGGAATACACTTCTAATAGCCCATTAAAGAACAACAAGCAACTAAAATTGTTCGGAAACATACACACTAAAACCAAAGAGAATACATCTGAGATCAATAACAGAGTACACTCTACACTCGATTAGCACGGTGCAAAATCCTATAGCAAAGTATCCGGAACAAACCCCCCTACTCATTCAAGATGAACTTGTAAATCAAATTCAATTACAAATTTAAGCAAGCAAATTGTTTACACCAAAAACCATTGTAATAGATACTTGGAGTCTCGGACTACACTCCTAACACAATAACCTAGTTACACAATCCATGAATTCAATTATAAAGCAAGCAAGCAAATACACATTGCAAACCCTCTGATAGGGCACAAAATGTGCAGCAAAGGAATTCAAATCCCGATTACCAATCAAAGAAGCTAATTGTTCACGACAAAGATATTATGACATAGTGCTTGGACCAAGCCTGACAAGATAACAGATCCAAAACAAACGTTCAATTACAAATCAAGCGAGCAAATACTCAGAATAAATGACTAATTCGCTCATTGGAGAACAACAAGAAACCCAATTCACTGATCAAGGGAAAATGTTATCAAAAACACAGTTGGACCAAGGTACTGAGAAACATAGCACACTCTGACTAACAGAGTGTAAGATTTTATACTCTGATTAACAGGATCAATATCCTATAACTAAGTACACAGAACAAATCCCCAACAACTCATCCATTTGTAAAGCAAATCAAGCATGTAAACAGAGCAAGAAAAATCCTAGAATAGATAATCAGACTAAATTACTAATACAGACAAGATAACAGATCCAAAACAAACGTTCAATTACAAATCAAGCGAGCAAATACTCAGAATAAATGACTAATTCGCTCATTGGAGAACAACAAGAAACCCAATTCACTGATCAAGGGAAAATGTTATCAAAAACACAGTTGGACCAAGGTACTGAGAAACATAGCACACTCTGACTAACAGAGTGTAAGATTTTATACTCTGATTAACAGGATCAATATCCTATAACTAAGTACACAGAACAAATCCCCAACAACTCATCCATTTGTAAAGCAAATCAAGCATGTAAACAGAGCAAGAAAAATCCTAGAATAGATAATCAGACTAAATTACTAATACAGAACAAACCTCCAACAACTCATCCATCCAATCCACATACAAATCAAATAATCCATTCATTACCAATCAAGCACGCAAACTGAACTCCCAACACAATAACCTAGTAATCACAAACCCGGCATTCGATTATAGATCGAGCAAGCAAATTATTCACATTACAAACAAAAACCTGTAAAAGAGTCTTTAATAACTCATACAAGATCAACAAGTAACCAACTCAGGCAATAGATTACCAATCAAACAAGCAAGATATTCATACCACGGTACTCAGAACAAACCTCACAAGATCACCCGATAAACCCCAAAATAAGATTACCAATCAAACAAGCAAGCAAATACCCCGAATAAACTCCTCATAACTCTTTCCAAAATAACTAGCAACCAAATTCAAGCATTCAAAGATCAACTTGTGAATGAAGTAAACCACTCAAGTACCAATCGAGCTAGCAAACTATTTACAGCAGAAAACACTCAATTATAGACTCAGAGTAAATTCCTAAAACAATACCCAAGTCCGACATCCCTAACAACTCATGTGAGATCAACAACTCATGTTCCACAATATACAGAAAAAAGTTCTAGTACATGAAAATTCACCCAAAACCCCAAAGTTAAACCTAAAATAGACATTCAAATACCAAACATTTAAATGATAACCCAAAACCCCAAAGTTAAACCTAAAATAGACATTCAATTACCAAACATTTAAATGATAACCCAAAACCCCAAAGTTAAACCTAAAATAGACATTCAATTACCAAACATTTAAATGAATGGTTTACAGCAAAACACCTGAAGCAGAGAACTAAAACGAAACTCCTAAAACCCACAGACAATCAGAAGTTCACTCCGTTACTAAAAGCAATGGTACAAGAAATTAACTAACAAAGACTAATATATCCTAAATCAAACAGACAAACGACAAGAAGAGAAACAGCAGAATGACATAACAAAAGCTAACTACTAAGCTAAAAACTATTCTATTAACCGGGAGGAATGCAGCAGATTTCCTAATTACATAAAATAGAGTATTGACACTTATACCCTGCCACTTTTACCGTGAAACATGGTATGCACAAACTCCCCAATAATGTAGCACACTCTATATATATAACAGGGTGCAAATTCATATGACTAAGTACTCGGAACAAACCCCCCAACAACTCATTCAAGATCAACTTGTGAATGAAATAACGCACCCAAATTACCAATCAAGCTAGCAAATTATTTACAGCAGAAAAGGCTAAAACCCAATAATTAAAGAACTCTAGAGGAGAGTAATCATACCAAACTGCTAACTCCTAAGAACCCAAAAATAAACAGTAGAAGGACAGGAGCACAACTGTCATGAGCTGACCACCATTCAGTTAAGAAGAGGGAGGCAATTCGCAAAATGGCTTTTACATAAAACATAGTATTAACACTAAAAGACCCTAGAATTGGGTGCACACAATGTGTTCCTAAAAAACTTACAAAGAATGAAATTTGTTCAACCACCATACTGAAGAAAGCTCTGGTATATGAAAATTCGCCTAAAACCCCAAAGTTAAACCTGAAATAGACATTCAATTACCAATCAATCGAATGGTTTAACAGCAAAGACCTAGACTAGAGAACACACACG
This sequence comes from Linanthus parryae, assembly GCA_023055425.1. Classification (NCBI taxonomy): domain Eukaryota; kingdom Viridiplantae; phylum Streptophyta; class Magnoliopsida; order Ericales; family Polemoniaceae; genus Linanthus; species Linanthus parryae. The sequence goes on along the minus strand of JALGPY010000004.1, from coordinate 3,860,815 downwards.
AAACTCCTAAAACCCACAGACAAACGGAAGTTCACTCCATTACTAGAAGCAATGGTACAAGAAATTAACAAGAATCAGACTAGTCCATCCTATATCAAACAGACAAACGGCAAGAATAGAAACAGTAGAGTGACGAGTGAACTCCTGAGCTGAGCACCATTCTGCTAAGAGGAGGAATTCAGCAGATTTCCTGATTACATAAAACAGGGTAGTAATACCCTGAAACAGGGTATGTACAATAAATTCTTATAACCGACAAACATATAGAAGTTTGCTCAACTCACATAAAAAGGTATATGACATTTTGTCAACACACCTAAATTAAACCTAAATCTGTCACTCAACTACCAATCAGTAAATGATTGGTCCGTTGAGCGGAGTACTCTCGTACTGAACTCCTAAAAGCCAACATATAATCGGAAGTTCGCTCCAATACTAGCTAGAAGCAATGGTACAAGAAATTTGCTAACCCCCCCCCCCCCCCCCCCCCAATGTACTCCTAAACTAAACAAACAAATGACAGAGCAGAAGCATTGAAGTGACTTGAAGTGACTTGAACAAGAACTATAGTCATCAGTAGAGAACCATTAAGTTAATAGGGCAATGGTGATGCAACTGAGCCTAATTACAAAAGACACTCACACTAAAAAACCCTGGAAGTTCACAAACAAAATTTCCCTAAAACCCTAAATTAAACCTAAAAGAGCCGTTCAATTACCTACCTATCAATCAAATGACATGAATACGGGATAACTAAGTTCACAAAACTTAAGCCAGAGTACTCATACTAAACTCCTAAGACTCAAATACCATCAGAAGTTCACTCCATTCCTAGAAGCAATGGACCAAGAAATTAGCTATAATCATAATTTAATCATCATATACTCATACTAAACTCCTAAGACTCAAATACCATCAGAAGTTCACTCCATTCCTAGAAGCAATGGACCAAGAAATTAGCTAAAATCCTAATTTAATCATCATAAAGTGACATGAATAAGAGCTAACCTGTGACTCAGCACCATCAGTTAAGAGAGAGGACTCGGCAAATTAAGAACCAAGAAAGCTCAACCCGCAGAAGGCAACGGTACACAAATTTCACACAAATCAGCGAAATTAAACTGTGAACAAGCTCTCAATTACAAATCAATCAAGCGAATAGCTAATAGCAGAAACCCTGGAGTGCAGTTCTTGTTCTAAAATCCTAAACAGTTCTTGTTCTAAAATCCTAAAACCTACATATCTAGCAAGGTTTTAAAAAAGGAAGCTGCCGACCTATTGGTCACGGTCGTGTGTAACGGAATCGGACTATATCGGAGGGACTGTAACGGAAAACGGGGATTGAATGAGTCAATTTTAGAAAAACGTTAACGGACGTTTTCTCTGTTTTTCCCAATTTCCCCGACGCAAAACGGGTGTTTCTTCCGTTACCGACGCAAAACAGCCATTTTGAACCGTAACGGGGGAAACCGTATCGCTGAGTGCCGCTTCCATTCCGAAGCGGCCGCTCCGCACCGCTTCACCCCGTTTTTAAAACCCTGATACATAGTCAACTACTTTACTCCATGGGTATAAGCAGCTGTACAAGAAATTTGCTAAAGAAAACCCTGATTTAATTAACCTAAATATAAACAAACAAATTAAAGAAGCAGAAACAAGAATGTGACCTGAACAAGATTTAGCTCATGAACTTACCACAGGAATCAGCAAATTAGCCTATTCAGACAAAAACAGACAACTCATAGTTAATAGCGGAAACCCTAGAGCACGGTTCTTACTCCTAAACCCAACATACACACAGTAGCTTACTCCATGACTAGAAGCGACGATACAAGAAATTTGCTAAAGAAAACCCTAATTTAATTAACCTAAATATAAAGAGAAAAAACCACAGGACCACAAAAGTAAAGTCCCCTGAGCTCTTCAATTCAGGAGGAAATCAATTAATTACAAAAAAGCAGAGAACTTGCACTAAAAAACATATAAGGAGGTCCACACTAAATTCCTGAAGCTCCCATATTATTGCTCAACCCAGAACCGGATGATAGCAATAATGACAAGAAATTCGCTCAAAACCCCAAACTTAAATCTAAACGAGTTGTTCGATTTGCAACCAATCAAGCAAAGGGTTGGTAACCAAAACCGTCGACCATTGTACTCACACTGAATTCCTAACCCTTCAATATAAACAGAGATTCACTCCAATACTATAAGCAATATAACAAGAAACTTACTAAAAACCTAATGTAGCAGAAACAGTAAAGCGGCATCAACTACTCAGGAGCTAATAAACATACTCCTCACTAAGAAAACCTAGACAGAAGGAGTTTGCTACAGTACTAGAAACAGCGGTACAAGAATCGTGCTGAAAAGCGTTTATTAATCTAAAATACACACGCAAATCACAGGAGCAAAAACAGTAACCATCTCATGAGTTCAGGTGGGATGGAGGAAATCAGCAAAATATCTTTGTTACCATAAAAGAGATAACTCACATTAAAATACTGGAACACATGCTAAATGCCTTAAAACCCATAAGCAGAAAAAATAAATCGGACATTAGAAAGGCTCCAAACCCAGAACTTAACCCTAAATCAGATATCCAATTACCAATCAACAAGTTCAGTCCATCACTAGAAAAAATAGTAAGCAAACGAAAGATTCTTGGGTTCAATTGGTGTTCGTGATGGATTAGAGAGCAAGGTTTGAGAGAGAATCATAGATCTTATTCAGATAGAATGAGAGTGAATTGTGTACCAGTACGGCCATCGCGATTGTTCTCTGTGTCGAAATCTGCCATGATGAGAGAGAGAGAGAGTGCGCCCAGTTGCTATGTATTTGGGAGATGAACCTTCACTAAGGTTTCACAACTATCTTGCATCTGTCGGGCAGAGTTCAAACTATGTAAGAACAAATCCATATTCTAATAATATAGATGAGAGATGAAGAAACCCAGAAGGCCAGAACACAGAACATCTGAATAGAGAAAACAGATAATTGCACACAGAAGTTACAACTATAAAACAGATAAGTCGCACTAAAACCCTGGAACACATGCTATATGCCTTAAAACCCATAAGCAGAAAAAGGAAATCATACCTTAGAATGGCTCCAAACCCAGAACTTAACCCCAAATCGGACATCCAATTACCAATCAACTTGTTCAGTCCATCACTAGAAGAAATAGAAAAGGAACATTACCCAGAAAAGGAACTAATTACCCAATTTCTATGTGTTGGGGAGATCAACTTTCGTTAGGGTTTCACAAGTATCTTGCATCTGTCGAGAAGAACAAATCCATATTCTAATCTAATATCAAGAAACCCAGAATCAACAGATTACTAACATCCAACACAGAAAACTAAATGCCAAAATTACCCAATTTCCAGGGTTAAAAAACCCAAATCGCACATTAGAAGAATCGCTCCAAAACCCCAAATCAGACATCAAACGACCAATCAACGAGTTGAGTAGAAGAAATAGCGAAAGAAAATCGCACAAATTTGAATTGATTCTAAATTGGCTTCAATCGGTGTTGGTAATGAATCAGAGAGAGAGAAATAACGAGATTGAGTTGTGTACCATCGGTGTTGTTCGAAATCGAGCGATCTCCAGTTGCTGCTATGTATGTATTCGGGAGATAAACGTTGGCTAGGGTCAGAGACTGAACAATCTAAGAAGAGATTGAAACAACAATCCCTAATCATGGTGAGAGACGAGTTTTTCCAAAAATAAAACAATACCATAAATCAGACGGATCTGATGAATATAAAGGGTATAGATTTTTGGCGTATTATGACGAAACTACCCCCGCTCCACCGCCACACTAAGCTACTCCCCCCCAACGGCTATTTTTTTCGTTATAAAAAAAACGGCTATTTTTTTCGTTTTATTTTAATTAGCCGATACCTTCTTCCCCTGAGTTTTGATGAAAAGACAATTCTTAGCCCTTCCAGTCTAGGAAATAGACCTTATAATCCTTCATTCGGCCGGGTCTGTATTCTTTGGGACAAAGTTGCCCTCTTAACACGGAGTCACATATTGGGTGAGATTAGTGGGCTTAAATAGTATGGAATGAAAAAATCATAGAATTTGAGTGTTTTGAAACATAGGACGCGGAGGAGGAAGTGTCATTTCCCAAACTAGAAAGCATGACAGTGTCTTGGTACTCCTTTGCTTTTGAGATTAGTGGGTGTTCAGTGGTTGTTCGCTCATGGTACTGTTCGAAGTAATACACTATTATGTTACGCTAAATTGAAAAACGTTATAGTTATGTTTAAAATTGTAAAAGTGTGTTATTCCTTGATGAAAATGAAGTGACAAACTTTCCAACCTTCTCCCTTTCTCTCTCTTGTTCATCTTTCCCATTTCTATTCATCTCCTCTCTCAAGCGCTACAATGTGTTCTTGATCATTTCTGTAAAATTGATCATCCGTTGGTATGGAACCAGAGCTCTTCTGGCTCGGTTTTTCGTGCGGTTCTTCATAGGTTCCTTCTATTGGGTTCCTTATGGCGAACTAGGCATTGCCCGTGCCTAAAGGCACGACGGGAAAAGAAAAATAAACAAAAGAGTCTGGGAATGCACTCAAAATTAAAAAATGATAACCAAAAATGTCTACTAAGTAACACCTTTTTTAATGAGCTAGGACACATTTCAATGAACAGATAAGCAAATAGGCTATCACAGTCTTAGCACAATAGAGAGTTTGGAACTGGTCCTTGTGATTAGCAAACAATAGCAGAGCACCTTTTGCAGAGAACTGAATGAACATGAAAGTTATAAATCCTCTTAATAGAAGAACGAAAACAGCAATTTAGAACAATTTGGCAAAGTTTGCATTAATCTCCAAAGGGTGATGAGTCAGGCTTGAGTTTAGAGCATCAATAATGATTCGACAATATGAATAAATGTAACATTCACGAACCCCTTTCTCTCTACAACTAAAAGCTCCATCCTTAGACCCATTTATGTAAGTACCGAAGGCTTGGCACTGTAGACTGGATCTTACCCATGAGCTCACAATCTGCAAATTAAAAGCCACGAGTAAATGAGAAGAAATAGTGAACTTTTCATATTCTAAGCCACTTGCTCTCAGTAATCCTTCTACATAAGATTTCTCACAATTGTCATATAGATGGTACCAGAATGGGACATGGTTTGAAGGGTTGAAAGTCCTTTCATAAGTTGAAAGCGTAGATAATTGAATCACGTGGTATGACGTGCTTTTATCAAGCAATGTAGTTAAATCATTAGAGGCGAATTAATAGTTTTTGCAATTGAGAAAGCACGTCGTTATAACTGTTTAAGGAGATATGATCTCAATCAAATACATAATCGTTCGTCTCTTCACATCCACATCAAGCCACAAACACCACGTGGTCTGGGAAATATATATGTAGCTTTTTATCAAACCACCAGTTGTCTAAATAACATAGAAACGTGTAAGAAATAAACAAAATGTTAGGTTTAAGTATTTTCTCAAACAGGCAGCACTGAAAGTAACTAAAAGAACACCAAAAAAATCCAAATAAATGCTTGTATCTTATCATGGTGTTCAACGAGTCATCTGTGTAAAGCCAAGGTTACCTGGATCGTGGTTTAATAGAGGCAAATTAATTGTTTTTGCAATCGAGAAAGCACGTTGCTATAACTTTTTAAGGAGAGATGATCTCAATCAAATACATAATTGTTCGTCTCTTCACATCCACCAAGCCACAAACACCTCATGGTCTAGGAAATATATATGTAGCTTTTTCTCAAACCACTAAGTTGTCTAACTAACATAGAAACATGTAAGAAATAAACAAAATGTTAGGTTGAACCATTTCAAACAGGCAGCAGTGAAAGTAACTAAAAGAACACCAAAAAAATCCGAATAAATGCTTGTATCTTACCATGGTGTGCAACGAGTCCTCTGAGTGAAACCAAAGTTACTTGGATCGCGGTTCGCTCCAGAACGGGAACGCGGAACGGGATCGCGAATGGCGATACCATATGGAATTTGGTTCGCTAGGGGTAGGCTTCTCTGGATCATCCATGCGAAACGAAATTTGCGAGGCAGAATCGCGGAACGAAATTAGGTATATAAAATATACTAAATAGAAAAATATAATATAAATTATTCTATTTTACATAATATACTATGTAAAAATATGTACTGCTCTTCTTAGGTATATAAATATGTTACGCTCTTTGCAATTGTTCGATTTGTAAGTGGGATATGATACACCAAGATATTTGACCATACAATAATTAAATGTACAATAACAACTTCTCAAAAAATAATGTACCATAACAAGTGGTAACAACAAACTGTTTATGTAAAACATGAAGATCACCTATGATATCCCTGATGTTGTTAAAGGCTTTCTCATCACTGATATGATGGGAATTGAGCTGTTTATGTAATAGGACTTAGTGTTTTGTTCGAACTCTGTCTTTTTATTCCGAAGTAGCAAAAAAAACTGTTGCAATACTTTTCAAAAATAAATATAAAAATATGGTAAAGCGTAATCGTGTGACTCACCATTTCACTCCAAAAGTCAGAAAAATAAAACTATTGGGACCCACCATCATTAATAACTAATTACTATTTTAAAGGAATTTGACCACCCATACATGAATTTGGAGTCATCCTCCTCACGATTTCTCAGAAGAAAAAAAAGAAAAAAGTCATCTACATTCCGATGAAAACTCTGCGACCCTCTCCTCCATACGCGACTCACTCCATAATACGGCGCCGTCGATGAAGACCAAGTTGATAGCACCGTTTATTTCGTCTTGCGAGTATACAAATCATACTCAATAGAAAGGTATGTTATATGTTGTTTCTGTTTCTTCTTCATCGCCTGATCGCGGCAAACGCCGTTCCATATCGTCGCCGATCCACGATTGGGATTGGACGATCCAGATCGGAGTTCACCACCACACCGGCGGATTATGGTAACCCTGTGTATAACATGGAGTTGCAACACATACAATAACCAACAGATCACAACAAAACATAGAGTTGCGACACAAATTATTCTTTGGGGGGGGGGGGCTGGGGCTATAGTGATCCCACCTATAATCAATTGGCTTCGAAGAGTTCATGGATATAAATGAATCACTTGGCTAGTTTTTGGTGCATTTTGGTGTATTCCAAAACTGTTAGGTTTACCTAACGTGATAGTAATTCTAGAAACTATCAAGTCTCCACACACACGAACACTGGATTTTTAACCCAACACACACTTTGATTTTTATTTTTTGATTGATTGATAATAAAATAATGAAACTAGATCTGCTTAAATAGAAATACTAACCCTTGACAGTTTGACCTAACGGGCTCGGCCCGGTCTGCTAACTAATTAAATAAATGACTAATTAAACCAATTAAATAAAGAAACTAACTATTAACAATAATTAATTAAGTAAACAATACTAATTAACGATAGCAATACGAGTGACATGTACGATACGGTTGACCCGTATCAAAAACCAATCAGCTTCAGACCTGTTGAAGTTTGTAACAGGGAGAGACTTCAAATAAAAAACATGTAGCAGACATGTAGCCGTAGACATTCAGAGTTTTACCCAAACAGAGAAGAACTTAATAAACGTTGGGTAAGAAGGTATACGATATGACAGATTGAACAGACACAGATCAGAGACAAAATCATAATGTTTCCCAACCCAAGCCAACAACCGGATTCGGAAACAGCACAATTTCATACTTGTAGAAGAAGAGAAGTTTTACTTACCCAATCCAAGAACTTACTTAGAACCCAAAGTCGAACCCTATAGTTACTCTGACTGATTGAACTTTACTTCGATTTTACATCCAGAGAAGAAAAGGAAAGATTTTGTATGAGTCCACGAAAAACCTGCATATGCCACCATAAATTTTAGTAAGGTTATGCTGAAAGTTATCTATTTTCACCACATAAATATGTTATTAACAAATCTCGGAATTTTGGAAACATTGCTTTCAGTCATTTTTTAACAGAAGGAGAATCCCAAAATAAGGTGATTCAATGCTGAAGATAATGGTCTATTAAGTGATTCAATAAATGTAATTAACCATCCAAAATTAGTTTGTTAACTAAACAATCAAAATACATGAATTTCATGTACACAAATTTACCTGAAGATACAGACTCATGATGTAGAAATTTTCGAGCCTTAAGCAGGGGCGGATCCAGGAATTTGTTGAAGTGGGGGCTTAAAGTCGAAATTAGACAAATAGAAATAAATGAGTAGGGGCTAAATTACAAATTCTAAAATAATTGTGGGGGCTTAATAATAATTTGTGTGAAAATTAGTGCTAAAATTACAAATTTTGAAATTTGAGTGGGGGCTAAACCTCCACCAGTCCCTATACAGATCCACCCCTGGCCCCAAGCAGATCGGCACATAAACCTACGCAAATTAGCCACACTAGTAAAGAATGCACTTGAAATGTTAATTTTTTTCAAAACGAACCACTGATACTGAAATGAATTAGGTTCCACTACTAATATTGAAACTTGATCAAAACCGAAACCAAAGCCGAAAATACTCTTGCAAACGATGTTTGACATTGACATAACATGTTCACCAGTAGGAATTAGATTTTGCAGACGATGAATATGAAGAATAAGAAGAAGAATAAGATGAATAAGACGGATAAGATGATTCGAAGTTGCAGATTCAGAGAGAGACAGGAGACGTACCGGGAGGTTGTTCAAACCGGGTGAAACATGTGATTCCAAGAGGGAGAAGCTGTAATCGTGGGCGGAGTTGGAAATCCTGAAAACCCCAATCGACAACACGATGAACAATAGAAGTTTCACAAATTGAATAAAGATGAAGCAAACAAAGATGGGGAAATGAAGAATGGAGAAGACATGTACCTGGAGGTTGTTCGAGCGGAACAAAAAAGATGATTCCGATAGGGAGTGATGCGATGGCGATGGTTTCTTTCGATTGAAATAGTGGCGGTGAAATCGTGAAAGCTGAAATGGAGCTAATCCCTAATTCGTGTCCATCAACAATTTTTTAGGAGGATTTGAAAAGTTTTAATCTAATGGTTCAACATCTAAAATGAAATGGTTCAAAATGTCTCTCGAAAATGTCTTTCAAAAATGTCCCTTTAAAATATCTGGGGGGGCCCACACGTGCTATCTTACTATATAGATTTGACACGTTCCAACTTCAAGTGTACAGTTGTCGTTGTAGTGATAAAATTCCGAAAATCCGGGTTGTCGAACCCTAGAGACTTCTTTGTAAATTAGTTAATAATTAAAATCCTTATGTGGGTCAAGCGCAGTTGTTGTTTTTACTACTTCTACTAAATTAAAGAAAATATGAATCTCAATTAATCGATTAAATTAATTCACGATTAATAAAGATAAATATTGTAGGGTTTTTTCAAAGTTTTACGAAGTCAGGATATCTCTACGGGTCTCTAGGTATGCCACACGATGTTGGATTTATGTTCTACTAACATGATGATTCTTTATATAGCTAAACGAGCATGTTTATGTTAAAGATGTCTCAACCAACACCTATATTCAAACTATCAAAGCTAATTTCTCTAGTCTAATCAAGTTTAAGTACGCGTTATGATCATTAGTCTACTCTTTGTTCTTAGCTAACTAGCAAGATTTCTCAACCCTAGATACAGCTAGTGTGTGTTCCAAGATTCCGGGCAATATATGTATATGTCTCTATCAATCACGAACTAACTCAATCCTATCAATACGTCTACTAAAAGAAAAGATGAATTAAACGAATAAAACACACATAACTAGATAATAAATCATCAATTAAGCTTTAAAGCATGAAAGCAAATCCATGAATCGTCAACAAAGTGATCCAAACCTAAATCCCTACGAGATACCCTGATAAAAGAGTTTAGCTACTCCAAAACACGATCGCAAGACAAAGTTTCATGATCAAAATAGCAAAACTATATTAGAAATCGAGTTTGAGAAGCCAAACGAATGATCCAAAAGCTCCAAGCATGTTCTCCAAGCTCCAAGCATGTTCTCCCACCTTAGAATATCGATAAAACTATCCCTAATTCCTTCTAATACGTTCCCAAAGAGTTTGAACAAGTTACAAGTAATTTACAAAATAACCCCAAAGTGTTTCCAAACTCTGCTGCCTACGAATAAGTCGTGCGACCTATTATAACGACTTGTTCCCAGCACTTAAGAAAATTCAGCAGATCTCAACAAGTCGTGCGAATTCTGTCAACAAGTCGTGCGACTTGTTGTCAAATTTTCAGCATTATGTCCGTCCTTCAACAAGTCTTGCGACCTCTGCCAACAAGTCGTGCGACTTGTTGTCAACTCTCCAGCATTCTGCCCCATGTCCAACAAGTTATGCGACTTCTCTCAACAAGTCGTGCGACTTGTTTCCTTGGCCAAAATCTTCAGCTTTTCTCCGAGTCTCCTCTTGTGCTTCCGAATCATCTCCCGAGCATCGATCTTAGTTTGATCCTCCGTTTTGAGCTCTCTTCACGTGTCAACACTCGTATCATCTTCTCACGAGCCTCTCTAGAATTTGCTCCTTCATCTCTTGCTTTCTACCTCAAATCTCGAGCTCGCCTTAGTTTCCGAATTTCGTCTTCTCTTTCCACTTGCTCCTCGCGTGCTCCGGCCCTAAAAATCACAACACGAACACCCCGAGAAGATCAAATGTGACAAAATATGATAAATAGCACGTAAAACGATGCAGAAAACGCCCGGACTTCACATTTTAGCACACAAACTTGTTTTCACAATTTAAAGCACGATTTACTCGAAAAGACGCCAAATTCTCCATTATGAGCATACAAAATGTAGCAAAATAAGCAATAAAATAACTCCGAAAACGGAGTTATCAACTACCCCCACACTACACTTTGCTCGTCCCGAGCAAATCTCAAGTATCAACTCAAACTTCCTCAATTCTCATCCAAACTTTTGCATACCATCCTCAATTCACATTGCATACTTTACCAATTAATTTTGCATACTTTCCCTACGCCACTTGCATACAATTCTAACGAGAAGATCAAAACACCAACCCTCTTTTTTTTTCTAGCCGACACGACTCGATTATACACAATGCAACTACATGCAAATGCAATATAAACAATGCAAGTATTAAAATATTTTTTTTTCTTTTTCGCGAGATCGGGCAATCTCAATTAGCTTCAACCGGTTATCATGGAATGATGAAAAATCAAGGGACAAGGCGTGAATTGAGACTAAGTGTAACAACGACAATTTCCCTTAGATCATATAGAGAGCCTAGCCTTACTAAGTACAAGAGTATCCTACCTCTTCACCTGTGCCAATAAGTAAGAGGCTACGCTAGGCTAAGCCACATCCAAGGTACGAGCTCCTATTCCGCTAACGGTATGAACGTTGAGGCTTAAGGACAAAAAGATAACGATGATAAATCAAGCCCTAAGCGTCACATTCTCACATTCAATCCCATATCTCGCACACCCTCACCCGATGATAGAAACCGAACCCAGAACTCACCGTCTCCGGCCCTTGATCCCCTCAAACCCCGGTACAATTACGATCCCCGTGGCCACCGGTATGCGTCGTGCATGAAATATCAACCGACGTTACCGAAATAGTTACTTCCACCACTCAATTCCAATTAATGCTCAACTCATCACTTTATTCCATCTCTCCTTTTTCTTTTCTCTCTCTCTCTCTCTCTCTCTCTCTCTCTCTTTTCTTTTTTATTTTTTTTTATTTTTTTTTCTTTTCTGATTTTTTTTCATCTCTCAAAATCCAACAATACAATACGAAGATATACGAGTGGTCTTCCAAGGATTAAGCCAATCAACTAAGTTAGGGGAAGGAAGCATACAATCCAATGAATGAGTATCATATAGTAAAATCATTTCCCCTAACTCTATGAACTACAATTCTCCACTAATCAAAGCCGCAAACCAATCAAAGCACACGTGTGGGATTGGAGTCGTCACAAGCTCAATCTCGATGTCCGTGGTCAAAATTCGACACCCCCACACTCGAATGTAATCACGTCCCCTCTCAAGTAGTCAATAAGATGCAATTCTCGTGCCTAATCCAACCGATCCTCCTACACCAAGATGAATGGAACCCGGTACCTAGCACGGTCCACCAAATAAATTCACCCAACCCAATTTCGTGCGGATTAGATGTCACGCACTCACGGCTCTCCACAACCGTGTCTATTGTTTAATGACATGGAACACCGCCACACCGAAGTGCGCAAGCCTACTCACTGACCCTCGCATCCCCTCAAAAATATCAAATGAAGTGCAAGCGATAATGCAGGACTCACATAAGTATATCATGAATTAATCCCTCATCGAACCCCTTCAACTAAAACTCCCTTGTGACGCACTAGAATGATGATTCTAAACAATGTATGATGAAGGCCAAGAATCGTCACCCTAGGTCAAAAGGCTAGCAAATAATTCAATGTTCAAATCGGGTTTTATAGTGGTCCTACAAGGTGAGTTCTATAAGTAGTGAGTGCTCTAATACACAACCTCGCACAACTGTTTCGTGAGCCACTACGAGGCGGGTTGGCGACTACCTAAGACGCACACATGAACGTTCGGCTTGTTTAGCTCACACCTAGCTCAACTCTTGTAAGAAAACTAGGCACACACTTTAGATTTGAAAATCAAGTAAGTGTATAAAAATAGGCAGACACTCTCGTAAAGAAAAGTCTCTCTATACGTACTAAGGGGAACTCACATTGTCTCTCTCGGTCGAAAGTCACGCCCTATGCCTAAATTCCTCACAATCCTCGATTTTACCACATTTCAGCTTCTTTTGATTGCCCTTTCTCAAATTTTTCAATTTTTATGATTTTTAAACTTTTTTTTTACACTACATGCACGGTCTACTCGATTAACGACTCGATATGGGTGGGATGACTCAATAAAACAAACGTGAAAACAGAATAGTGAATAACAAAATGAAAGATAAGGACATAACCAAAAAAAAAAAAAACAATCTACATGTGACACGTGAATGCAAGACTCGATACAGGCTAGAAAAAATACACAACTCACCCCCACACTAGAATACGTCGTTGTCCCCAACGAATATAAAGATCAATCAAGGGGACTCGGCATTCCAATACGAGGGCCACCAGATCTACTCGGTGTCTGAGTCGTCGGAGTTGGAGCTCGACTGGTATCTCCCCTCTGAAGGACTAGGATTAAGTGTCACACTTTCGGTCTGTCCAAGCGCGTGTAACCACATATCCTGCCTATCCAGCTTCTCGCCAAGTTGGCGCTGGTTGCGGCGCACATGCATGGACCTCGAATAAGATTTCCTTTCAGCCGCGTCCATACGCTTCTCAAGCGCCTTTCATCTAGCCTCCGATTCCTGCCATCTAGTATCACTCTTGGTATCTTGAGCAATTATTAGTTGTTGCAAAGATTTCAGGGTGGCATCGAGGCTAGAACTCACCGAACCAGCTGAACTCGTCTCTCCACTCGCAGCCAGGGCTTTACCCTTTCCACCCCTCTTAGCCCCCTTTTTAGGTGGAGCTCGGCTACTCTCAGCAACTACCTCATCTTTCTTGGCATCAGGCACCATGTGCCAGGTTCGCGGGGGCTCGGGCTCACGGTCTCTGTCAAAGCGAAATCTCCAACACCGGCATTCGAGGCCTTACGCTGCAATAAATAACCATACCCAGCCGCCCGATGGTTAGAAACCCTCAGCCTAGCTCTAAAACTCCGGTAAATGTGCTTCGAGACATATTAGAGTTATATTTCTTGCATACTTTATATCGTTTTGCGTGATTCCGGGGTTGAAATATGAGTTTTACACTATGAATGTTGAGAAAACGTAGTATGGTTGTTCATGTTTTCTTGACAGGAATGGATTCTAAAAGATGGCTAGGAGGGATGAAACGAACTTCGGAAGCAAAGCAAACTCAAGAGGAAGCAAGAGAAGCAAAGTCGGAGGAGCAAAAGTGACCAATCTCCACTATTTTGATTTTATCTTGAGCTCTACAATACATTTTGGAGTGATACCAGTTTCAAATGAAAGTAGACTCAAAGAGCTTTCCAACGATAGGTCACGGTGCTAAAACGGAGATCGGACGAGAAAGATATGGTCCGTCAAAGAGGATGCAAATTCGAGAAACTCCGCAGGGGTGTTCGTGCGAACAAACTTTTGTTCGCCACAAACAAAATGCCTTAGAAAAATTTCGAGATGGCCAAAAGGTTGAAAAAGGGGCTGTTAAATTGTAGGAACAATAAATTTGTTCGTGTGAACAGAGAACAAAGGTGTGTTCGCACGAACATAAAGTTGTTCGCACGAACAAAGAGTAAAATTGTGTTCGCACGAACAGCCGTTTGTTCGTGCGAACAGAAGGCCAGAATCACAATTTTTGGGGCTATTTTGCTATTTTTTGAAATTTTGAAGACTCTAGACCTATTCTAATGTAGAGGGACGATCTTTTGGGAGTATTCACGCATTTTGGAGCAAGAAACAAGGGGAGACGACGATTGAAGGCGGAAATCATCAATTCTTGAAGATTACTCGTTTGATTTCTCTTCTTTCTCCCTTATTGATTGATTATGGAGATTTATGTATTTCTAAACAATTATATGTCTAGCTACTTCTCTTTGCTAGATAATCAATGGATTACTAGGTTTTTTATTAGGATTTTTCTGTATTTTGACTTGATTCATGCTTCTAGCTTAATTCTATGTTTATGTTTGATTTATTCATTGTGTTCTTGGTTGTAGTTACATGTGTGCTTGGTTTGATCACCCGTAGCATGCTAGTTACCCTTTTAGTTGCACGATAGTGAACTATACCGGGTGTGTTAAGAATGCAATTGACATTCTTGTAGTTCTTGGAGACCGAGAGGAGAAAAGAACTTGAGTGACCGAGTGTGGGTTGTTTCGGTTGGGATTTAAGGTTTTAGTGAAAGTGGTGGACCGATATGACCCGGTGAACGGACCTAACAAGCCAACTAGAGTGGAACGGTAGACGGAGGTGGACCGAAAGGGCCTGAAGCTAACCGTGAAGCAAATTTACATGAGATCGATAGAAGAGTGTAATGAGCGTGACCCGGTGTAATCAACCATAACTAGAGTGTCTTAAGCTTTGTCCGGAAATCGTATTCAACCCTAGGGACCCTTGATTATCTAGTACTCCTCCATAATCGTATCAAACACAATTATTTTCTTTTAAATTGAAAAATCATACAAAAATAGTTAGCTTAGTTGTTATTTAGTTTAAGTCACTTGTTTGTGGGTGACGAACCTTCAAATCAAACACTTTTTACCGGTTACTTACGTATCATAAATTTAATTCTTAATTAGTTAATAATCGTCTATTTCCCTTGGGTTCGATACTCGAAGTCGTAAAATACTCCACTTACTACTTGACCGTATACTTGCGTAATACGCGCTAGTAATCCGCGTCAAGTTTTTGGCGCCGTTGCTGGGGAGGTTAAACAGTTTATTAGTTTAGTTAAAAATTAATTTAGGATACTTCTTTTAGTTTCTTTTTGTTACTATCTATTTACCTCACGGGTGTGCTAGTGTTGCTTTTTCAGGTAGCTATGGCGGAAGGTCAATGGCAGATTAGCCTCACCACAGAGCAGCTACAAGCTTTGGTGGCTGAAGCTGTAGAGAAAGCATTGGCAGCAACATCCATACCGCGCCCGACCTCAATGCCATAGAATCGATCAGGGAAAGCAATAATCCAGGAATTTGAGGCGGATCTTAAAGGAAGGGAGCCAGCAATTGTGGTGCCACCAATTCAGGCAAAAACCTTCTGTCTCAAGCTGGGCACAATTCAATTTGCTCAGGACCAGTGCACTTTTGCTGGGACAGACGAGGAAGACCCACATGCATTCATTGGGAGATTTCAGAGCCACTGTGGGCTAATTCGTTATAGTGGGGTCACTTCCGAATCAATAAAACTGATGCTCTTCCCTCATTGCCTCAAGGGAGCTGCTATGGATTGGCTGGATTCATTGCCATCCAACTCAATCAAGACATGGGAAGATTGTGCCTCCCAGTTCATGAGTAAATTCTTTCCCATCTCACGCATGATTCAGCTGCCGAACGAGATTTGGTCATTCAGGCAAAAGCAACATGAATCCATGGTCAAAGCATGGGAGCGTCTCAACTTCTTGCTACGCAAATGCCCCAACCATGGCATTGCAAAAGCCCAGATCATACAGGTCTTCTATGATGCACTTGGAATGCTTGACAAAGACAAGATTGATAGAGAAGTTGGGGGCAGTTTCTTATTCAAATGTGATGTTGACGGTGCATTTGAGTTGATGAGACGTGTGGTTGAGCAAGAGGAGAGCTGGGATTATGAGCACCAGCAAAAAGAACCGATGAAGCATAGCTCAGTGGCTTAAGCACGGTTCAGGTGAATGCGGTAGAGGTAGTGCATGAAGCAAATGTTTCAGAGATGCATCTACAACAGTCAGTACCACCATCATAGTTGACCGAGATGACAGGGATAATAAAGACGATGGCTCAGCACATGACAGACATGTCCACACAGGTCAGCTCTGTAGCAATTGCACTTCAAGTTGCTCAAGCAGAAATAAAAGATCTAAAGGAACAACTTGAACAAAGGGCACTGGGTAGCATTGTTGACACATCGGAGGAACATGCTCAAGCCATCACCACTCGAAGTGGTATTGCACTTACAGATCCACCATATCCGATTCATGCCTGAGCAGAAGCCTCAGAGGCAAAGGAACATGAAGTCTTTGATTCTGAGAAGACACCTGTCTTGGTCCCCCAATCAAAGGGCATGACTCCACCAGACGAGGAGGAGCATACTCAGGTACCACTTTCATCTTCTCCTTCTTCTTCAGAACTTCCATACCCATTACGTACTAGGAGGAAGAAGGATGATTCAGAAGAATACAGACGCTTTTTGAATGTCTTCTCTAAACTGCATATCAATATCCCATTGATTGAGGCACTTCAAAAGATGCCTAAGTATGCTCGATTTATTAAAGATGCAGTTCTTGGAAAGAAAGGGGTGGATGAATTTCAGAGAGTAAACTTAAATGAATAGGTTAGTTCATGTGTTTTGCATGGGTTACGTAAGAAAAAGAAGGATCCAGGTAGCTTTGTCATTGAGGCTACATTGGGTGATGCCTACACTGGAAGAGCTCTTTGTGATCTGGAAGCGAGCGTGAATTTTATGCCGTTGTCGGTATTCAAGAAGTTAGGTGTGGGGGAGCCGCCGAAAACCTGGATAACTCTCCAATTTGCAGATAAATCGTCCAAGAGAGCATGTGGGATGATAAAAGATGTGCTTGTGAGAGTTGAGGGCCTGATAATTCCAGCTCACTTCGTCATATTAGACATGCCAGCGGGTGATGTGCCTATAATTCTAGGTAGGCCGTTCTTGGCGACTGGTCGTGCTCTCATTGATGTAGAGAACGGGGAGCTGATAATGAGGGTACATGATGACATGGAGACTTTTCGGGTCTTCAAACCGTCACCTGTAACACCCCCAAATGGCCCAAGGCGGAGACCCGGGGATGTCACTCCGTACCCGAGAGGAGCCCGGATACAAGGAGATTTTATAACATGGTTCGCAAGCACAAAACATCCACAATAATAATTAAATCCAATTGAAAATATTGCATTATTAAAAATCCAACATCCTGGCCACAAACCGGCATAACAAACTAAAGTGTTTAAACTAATAAGGAATTCAAATTCAAATGAAATACTACTTCTATTATCCCATGTGATGCGCGTCCCCTTCTACGCCAGATAACCATCTTCTAAACCTGTGGTGCGGAATGAAAAAGAAACACCACAGTACAAAATCAGCATGAAATACTGGTAAATAAACATCCAAACATGTAAAACGATGATGAGGTAGTTATAAAACAATGACTCATTTGTAAGTAAGAGTTTTTCGCAAACACAGCGGTAATAAAGTTGACTCTTGTATTAAAACATAAGGGTTCCCAATTCCATAATATTTCCAACCGATTTCCATAATCATTAGGAAAATCCAAAATCCATCGTTAACTTCTTTCCGTTAACAAAACCAAAAAATCCATTATTACTTTGTTGTGACGGGGGAAACCAACCAACCACTTCGCAAGCATCCAAGACCTTAAGTGTCGACACCCCCTTACAGACTTCTTGCGGCCAGAAGAGTGAGTACAAGGAGCTATCCGGGGACTTGCAACCGGATTAAAATAAAAATAAATTGAAACGGAAGACCGAGATCAAACCGTCCAATGCCAATGGTAACCATACCACACTAATCATAAATGGCCCCGCACAACTATTCCACTTTACGTATTAATGCATTATCATTAACATGGTGATATTTCCAAGAATAACATTTATCAAGTAGAAATCACATGTTGCATGTCACATCACATAAACACATTTTGAGACGTAAAGAAATACAAGAATTCGTTTTGACACGAAAGAGATAAGCACACTAGGCTTGGCATATTTACTTACCTTTAATCTCAAGCAAAGCAAATCACTTCCTAGTAATACTCGACGTGTCCTTCGTCAACGAAATTGCCGCCTACAAATTTAATAGTATCCTAATCAACACATTGCACACGAAGTCCTATATGTAAATGAAATAAATCTCTTACTAACTCTCCCCAACCCTTGCTAAGGTGAACAAACCTCTTTTTTAATAAAAATATGCTTTATTAAGCTAACGTTTATTATTTGTAAGAACATAGCTATAGTTATATAAATATAACTTATAAGATTAACTAATTATTTCCCTTGTTATAGGGTAGAGAAGCATATTATTTTTTTTCCCCAAAAACAATAATAATTCTAATAGTAGTTCCTCCCAACCAAACAAGCCTTAGTAGAGAGCATAAGTTATAAACTAACTAACTTTTATTTAAAAGAAATAACAAATTTATTTGAAGAAAATAACCTATTCTAATTTGTTACAAACTTATAAATATAAATAAGAAAAATATATTTTTATCATCCTTATTATACACTTTTATTTTGGAGTAAAGGTGAGTACAAAAAATGATTTTAAACTTGTATAAAAATAATTGTCTAATTTTTACTACTATAAAGCATAACCCAAGAGTATTATTTTTCAAAAGATTAACCTTTAAACAAGAAAATAAACTTCCTAAATAAATAATTCTCAAGTGTTTTAATAAGGCTTTCAAACTCCCAAAACTTCTCTTTCAAATTTTGAGTGTAGAGTAGTAAAAAAAATAGTTGTCAATGGTGAGATTCGAACCCAAGACCATCTAAATACTAATAGTCAACTTTAACCACTGGACCACAGCCCCTTTTGTTACTTACTTCCAATACACTATCTTTTTGAATTAACAGTTAACTAATAATAATGAATAAACAAGAGAAGAAAGGAAAGAAGAGAATACATACGGGTTTCATACCAGAACATAGAGAGAGAGGCGGCGGGATGACGCCGACGGTGGCGGCGAATGGTGGTGGTGGCGGACAGAGGGCCGAGGGCGACGGCGGCGAGGTCGCCGGTGGCGGCGGCTGGCAGCTGCGGCGGCCGGGCAGCGGCGGACGAGAGAGAGAGAGAGAGAGAGAGAGAGAGAGAGAGAGAGAGAGAGAGAGATTGAGAGAAATTGAATGAGAGATTGAGAGCTATGAATTGGTATGAGAATTGCTCTGAGATTGGGGGGTTTATATAGGCTAGAGGGTGAGAAATCCGGCGAGGATTAGGAGACCCGCTTCAAAAATTTCGATTCTGAATCAGGACCAAAAGTTGGCGAAATTGGGTTGCTTGATGCTAAATTATCGAGCCTTGATGAGTTTAAATCGAATAGGGATTTGGGACAAACATCAACGAATTTGGTGAAGATTCGGAGTGGTTATGGTGGTGTTTGGGTTGGAGATGGAGTTCTTCCTCCATGGGAGAGTTTGAGGAAGAAGATGACTATTTTTAGGGTTAAAGACACTTTCACCCCCACTGTTTTGGATAAAAGTCACTAGCGCCCCCCTGAGTTAAATAGAAGACTCTTTATAAAGTTTGAGAAAATAAATAATAACCCCAAATAGTTACTAGTAATAAAAATGAACTTCCTACCAATAAGATTAGCTCCCAACACTTATACTAATGTCATATTTACACCCAATATTATAATAAAATACTCGTTTTAACATACTAACACTTAATATTACCTAAAATGCACTTAATACTATATAAAATACACATAATACCCGTTTCGAAATAACAGGGTATTTCATCCTTCCCTCCTTAAAGAGAGCTTCGTCCTCGAAGCTTAAACCAACCTCTCAACAACCACTAAGGTATGGGTCTCCACTTTAGGGTATAATAACTAAGCGCGAACATAAGGCTTCAAAAATGACGTTCTTAAAAACCAAAGGCTTCAAAACCGAAGGATTACATCCTTCCCCCCTTAAAGGAGTGACGTCCTCGGAACTCAAACTATCTCGTCTAAAAGGTTAGGATACTTCTTCCTCATATCGTCCCCTGCTTGACATGCCGCATCCCTTGTGAGGTAATTTGTCTATAAGACCTTTACAAGCTTAACGCTCTTGTCACACGTGCCCCTTGTCACGATATCTAGAATCTTAACATGGTCAATAATTCTGGTTCGGGTCTCAATACATGAAATGGTATGGGCACTCACCTTAAGTTGCTACTCATGGGGCAAGGTATTGTCCAAACTTGTCACTTCTCTCTTCAAAACATAGTCGTACGTGATCTTTTGATCAGGTGGTAAGGCTATGGGGTGGGGATCACAACTATTGCCTATTGATCATTTTCTATTGTATCATGCAGCACTACAAAGATGTAATAATATCACATATATCATGCAACTCAAATTTGGTCATCATTGGTCATTTATAACCAATCTTCCAAGGACAATATTGCTCCTGGGCTTACATTCCCATAGTAGGTTTCACAACAATATTAGTGTTCTCCACGTAGGAGTATCATCGTAAAACAATCACAATAATCCGAGACAGGGTCAAGATTACTACATAAATTTATTTGTTCGAGTATTCCAAGTATATAACAACAATGTCAAAAGAAAGTTCACGTGCGGATTTGTCTCTTAGTTGTTGGGTCTAACCTTTGAACGCGGTCTTTGGTATCATATATAAAAGTCTTTATTATAATCCCCCTCCCAAATGATTAAAAGAACACTCTTACAACCACTCAACAAGGGGTAGAACCTCTAGTAGCCCAATAAAAAACATACAACTTTTAGATAAACTCCTCCGTGGACATCCATCCCATGAATCGAACAATAATTCGAGTGACAAGGCTCCAATAATACACAACCTATGACAAAGTGCCTCAATTACATCAAGATTTAGATTATAACATGGCTAGTGAGATCACGTCCACAACTTAATCGGTGCCAAAGAAAATATTTTCATTGCTTCAATCATTTACCCAAGTAACCATTGATATTGTCTCATAAGTTGTTCTTCACAGAGAGTAAGGTTCATAGAATCTCCCAAGTTTGAAATTCGTACTCTTACTGAACCTAAGCATAAACCAAATCAAAGATTCTAGATTACGATTCCCTAAACAATGAAAACGCATCCAAACGAATTTGTATGGCTCTAAATACGATTCATAAACGAAATATCACGTTCCCTTAAAAATATTTAAGTGAAATCCAAAACTGATTCCCAAGGTCAAAACTATATCCGAATGGTACAAAACGTCTTATCTAACAAAATAGAGAATCGAAGAGATAGTGCACAAGACTCCAAAGCGACATGGTTCCTCCTATCCTTAGACACTTTTACCTTGGCCTATGATATATGATGTTACCCGGTGGTTACCTTTATCGTTGTTCTCCTACCGTCATCTGATAATTCGCCTCAAGCTAAGGAAATAAATAAAAATAAACCATGTGTATCCAAAATAATACGATACTGAGGCACATACTCCAAGCAACTTATTCATATTCAAATAGGTTCAAAAATAACGAGACTCGCAAGCTAGTATCCGAAGTCGCCTTTGGTGATAAATCCTTAAAACATATTTTTGTTAACAAAGCTCCAAGTACATAGTCCGAGAAGATTATAACCACTAGGCGGACTCGTTTATCCCGGTACACCATTGATTTATGTAACTCCAAGGAATTCAATATAAGCATAAAACTCGAAAAATCTTTTAGAGGTTAATAACCATTCCATTATCCCAAGTAGTTTAGTGACAATGCTCCAATCATATACGCCAAACAACGTTATAAGCCAACTACTCCAATGTGAGACCATACTAAAATAAGTTAGACCACACTAAAAATTTATATCATTGCTAGCACCAAGGTATTAGAAAGCTTCCAAAATTTTAAATCAATAACTCCAATGATAACCGTTACAACATCATAAACTATTTGTCACGAGAAACAAGGTCCGCAAATCAGCCAAGGTTGAACATCGAAACTCTCAATCAGATTGAAAATCAACAAATGGATGAACTATATTACGCTTATACAAGAATGATGACACCCAAAGGCAACCCATGAACAAAGAAACGTTTCTCTCGAATAATAGCTAAGTAACAAGGCTCCAAACATAAATACCCAATGTAAACGATAACATTCTAGTGACCCAGAATACTGCACTTGGTAACTCCAATGGTCTAAAAGATAACAAACAAATCTTAGCATTTCACCCTCAACTCTAATTTACATGAGTGATTCCCCATTTTCCTTATTCATTTACGGTCATATATAGACAATGATGGAGAGGAACAAGTTAAATATAAGCTCCACTAAATATAGGCAAGACAAGATAAGAATAGGTACATGCACTAATACTACAATGCGATTCATCAAGACTAGGTAAAAAAAATACTCCAACCAAAAGGGAAATTGCGATATTCTTTGATAGACATTTCAACTAGAATCCCAAGATTACATTTTTCTAACCACTTTAAAATAGACTCTAAAATAAATTTGAATATTTGGAGAAATCGAAAGACATGGTTCTCAAAACGCTTTCAAGGCGAGGGTGGGTGGGAAACCTCTATAGTCCACGCTGACTCTTTAGTCTATCATTTCTCATGGGTCCTTCATAGGTTCCTCCCAACTCTTGTGAGCTAACAACAATACACACTTTATGAAGTGCGAAATTATCATCCATTGGCCTTGATGTAAATATTTTTAATTGGTAAGGTACCAACATCCCTCATTAGCTAAATCATTTTACTATCTCTTAATTGGAAATCAAAGAATTCTCATCAAGTAACGACTCCACAGTGGAATAACTCTGAACCAGGACGTTGTTGTATACCCTTCTTCCAACAAAAGTGAAAACTCGATGCTCCCACCTATACAAGACTTCTCCGATAAATTCCCAACTTGACATACCCTCCAAGAAAGGTGTTATTGTCGGGTGGCTTACCTGAAAATTCTCCGCTGTTCAATTCACTAGGTTGACGGCCATATCGACCAGAGTTAAAGGATACTCCTATTTAGACATCAAACATAAGGATTATTCTACCATCAGGGTATTCTAAGGCTGAAATACAAACAAATACATACTTAGCAGCTGCCAACTAAGAATTTGCCCCAGCATTCCCAAAAACTTCGCAACATTTATAAGAGATGGCCCAATATTGGAGGTAAAACTTTTAAGCAACGTATCAAGATCCCAAAACTTGTTCAAAAGTGAAACCCTGAAGCCCAAGTCTAAGTCAACCATAAATGATAAAAACGCTCAAAACTTATACCCCGAAAAACAAGACTATAATGAGATGGTTGTGAGAAACTGTCATCAATTAAAGAAAATTAAACTCCTCATGTAAATTATCGATAAATAGAGTTCCAAGTATAATGTCAATATTTTAGCATTTTCCAACACATTAAAACTCTCAAACATTCTCTATAACAATTTAATAAACCGAAATCTCCAAAGTAGTCAACTCAACCGCAATATGGTTCCGTAAAAACACCCAAGTCTAAACTTCTACAAACTAGCTAAGGGGTATCTATAACCACCAAATTGAAATCAAGTTGCCAAAACATCTCTCAAACACTTTCGTCTTGAACATAATATAAATACACATTTTTTTTTCCTCCTACATTATTTTAAAACTCGTAACCAACCCAATGCGTATGTACTTCACAATTCCTCGATACGAGCTCCTTTATCCTCCCTTGCAGCTCATACAAACTTTGTTTGAATGGTATTTGATTAACTACCAAAATTATTTTGAATCCTCATTCATCGGGTTCGGAAAGGTAAGAAATTTTAACCCTCTTTGTGTAAAAGCTATTTCTAGTATTATATGGATGTGGTATATTGGTAAAAACCCTATATTATAATCTATTGTATCATTCATAATGTATCATACATGGCATCTAATATCAATTATGCATGAAATATAACAGATTGATCATCATACATGCAATTTCACATGAAATTTTCACATAGACTGAACACATCTTATTTCTCATGCTTCCTTAAAAAATTATAAAAGTGATCAAACTGGTAAGAAAATTTATGAAATTTGGTGTGAAACAACCTCTCTGAGTCTAATTTCATAATCAAGAATAATCAACTCAAAATAATTCATAGAATCCAAGTTACACAGAGAATAGCATAGCTGCTGTTATAAGCCACCAGGACAGAAACTTCAACTTCCCCAAGTCTTAAACTGACTTTTACTTCCTCAAAATGGTCAAGGATTTCACCTAGATATAGGCATATGTGTCTATTCATCACCATAAAGATTTTGAGATCCATCCAAGATCTGTAAAGATATAAACTCAAAAATACTACAGATGGCCATTATGAAATTCTGCTACTTGAACAACGAACTTTGAAAACTCGTATCTAAGTCTCGAAAACGTACTTAGGATTGAAATTTTTATTTACATGTTCCTTTACATGCTTACTACCTGATAAAAATTTAGAGAAAAATAACTCGACATTTAAACTTGTCTACTACACCAAATACCAACTGTGCCACAAATTCAAACGCCACAAGTTCAACGTTCTCGCGTTCTAACTTTATGAACGCTTTCTATGCACTAATCGAAAACTAGACACCCTTAATCTCCAACTCATACTCCAAATCAATAAAACAAAAACTTATTATATTCCAAAACTGTTCCTCAAAACATAAGTATTATCCCTCATCATGAAAGCAACATTTAATCTACGCAAATCACCAATGATTATCTCTAGCCCAAAAGTGGCTTATGCAAAAATATTCTAAGAAACCTTAAAGTATTGTCTGGCTTCATTGTTTTATTCCAAGGTAAAACTCCAAAAGCATTAGAAATCTAAGAAATCAAAGCCCAATATATCTACTTCTCACAATTATTCACACTTGCTTCCGATTCCATGTCTTTCCTAGGGTTATCCTCAAACTCATCATTCTAACTAGGACCTTCCACAATATCCTCATCTTCACTAGAATCTATTACGATCATTTGCCATTGACCATGAGCCTTCATCAACATTTACACATAAAGTCGGCATTCACCATCAACTCATTTGATAGAAATAACCTTCATAGTTAGCCATGACATCTCTAAATATGGGTCCCATATGTAGAGCATTCACCATGCAATAAACTTGGAAAGAGGGATTCCGATA
This sequence comes from Linanthus parryae, assembly GCA_023055425.1. Lineage (NCBI taxonomy): Eukaryota > Viridiplantae > Streptophyta > Magnoliopsida > Ericales > Polemoniaceae > Linanthus > Linanthus parryae. Next base: position 3,835,253 of record JALGPY010000004.1, on the reverse strand, counting down.
TCGAGTAAACTGCAACGCATTAAACTTATCTTCACAATACTGGCATAACACGCTTCCTTGCGGTTCTCTTAGTCTTAGCCATCTATAAAAAGAAAACGACTCCATATACTCTCTTACTCCACAACTTGTATCATAAACCAAAATGTTTTCCCTAATGAAATAAGTACATACTCCCAAAACTTTAATTTTTTGATCACACGAGACTTCCGAAAACAATTCACAACTTTCGATTACCCAACACCTAACCCAATCTCCAATGAAAAACTTTAAACCCAAATACTTAGTTAATCAGGTAGGCCAAAATTCTTAGCTAGGAGAGGGTGGGTAGGGATACTTGCTTACTAAGCCTATTTTCTAAAGACTTAAACACATAATAGTCCTATTCAAGACTACCCAAATTCCCAACGGCTTGTCAAATTTTAAATTCTTTTCCTATGTCCATTTTAAATTCCCCTACAGGTTTTAAATTTTCTTTTTGGATTGCCTGGCTATGATACCAACTGTAACACCCCCAAATGGCCCAAGCCGGAGACCCGGGGATGTCACTCCGTACCCGAGAGGAGCCCGAATACAAGGAGATTTTATAACATGGTTCGCAAGCACAAAACATCCACAATAATAATTAAATCCAATTGAAAATATTGCATTATTAAAAATCCAACATCCTGGCCACAAACCGGCATAACAAACTAAAGTGTTTAAACTAATAAGGAATTCAAATTCAAATGAAATACTACTTCTATTATCCCATGTGATGCGCGTCCCCTTCTATGCCAGATAACCATCTTCTAAACCTGTGGTGCGGAATGGAAAAGAAACACCACAGTACAAAATCAGCATGAAATACTGGTAAATAAACATCCAAACTTGTAAAACGATGATGAGGTAGTTATAAAACAATGACTCATTTGTAAGTAAGAGTTTTTCGCAAACACAGCGGTAATAAAGTTGACTCTTGTATTAAAACATAAGGGTTCCCAATTCCATAATATTTCCAACCGATTTCCATAATCATTAGGAAAATCCAAAATCCATCGTTAACTTCTTTCCGTTAACAAAACCAAAAAATCCATTATTACTTTGTTGTGACGGGGGAAACCAACCAACCACTTCGCAAGCATCCAAGACCTTAAGTGTCGACACCCCCTTACAGACTTCTTGCGGCCAGAAGAGTGAGTACAAGGAGCTATCCGGGGACTTGCAACCGGATTAAAATAAAAATAAATTGAAACGGAAGACCGAGATCAAACCGTCCAATGCCAATGGTAACCATACCACACTAATCATAAATGTCCCCGCACAACTATTCCACTTTACGTATTAATGAATTATCATTAACATGGTGATGTTTCCAAGAATAACATTTATCAAGTAGAAATCACATATTGCATGTCACATCACATAAACACATTTTGAGACGTAAAGAAATACAAGAATTCGTTTTGACACGAAAGAGATAAGCACACTAGGCTAGGCATATTTACTTACCTTTAATCTCAAGCAAAGCAAATCACTTCCTAGTAATACTCGACGTGTCCTTCGTCAACGAAATTGTCGCCTACAAATTTAATAGTATCCTAATCAACACATTGCACACGAAGTCCTATATGTAAATGAAATAAATCTCTTACTAACTCTCCCCAACCCTTGCTAAGGTGAACAAACCTCTTTTATAATAAAAATATGCTTTATTAAGCTAACATTTATTATTTTTAAGAACATAGCTATAGTTATATAAATATAACTTATAAGATTAACTAATTATTTCCCTTGTTATAGGGTAGAGAAGCATATTATTTTTTTTTCCCCAAAAACAATAATAATTCTAATAGTAGTTCCTCCCAAACAAACAAGCCTTAGTAGAGAGCATAAGTTATAAACTAACTAACTTTTATTTAAAAGAAATAACAAATTTATTTGAAGAAAATAACCTATTCTAATTTGTTACAAACTTATAAAAATAAATAAGAAAAATATATTTTTATCATCCTTATTATACACTTTTATTTTGGAGTAAAGGTGAGTACTAAAAATGATTTTAAACTTGTATAAAAATAATTGTCTAATTTTTACTACTATAAAGCATAACCCAAGAGTATTATTTTTCAAAAGATTAACCTTTAAACAAGAAAATAAACTTCCTAAATAAATAATTCTCAAGTATTTTAATAAGGCTTTCAAACTCCCAAAACTTCTCTTTCAAATTTTGAGTGTAGAGTAGTAAAAAAAAAATAGTTGTCAATGGTGAGATTCGAACCCAAGACCATCTAAATACTAATAGTCAACTTTAACCACTGGGCCACATCCCCTTTTGTTACTTCCTTCCAACACACTATCTTTTTGAATTAACAGTTAACTAATAATAATGAATAAACAAGAGAAGAAAGGAAAGAAGAGAATACATACGGGTTTCATACCCGAACATAGAGAGAGAGGCAACGGGATGACGCCGATGGTGGCGGCGAATGGTGGTGGTGGCGGACAGAGGGCCGAGGGCGACAGCGGCGAGGTCGCCGGTGTTGGCGGCCGGCAGCGGCGGACGGGAGAGAGAGAGAGAGAGAGAGAGAGAGAGAGAGAGAGATTGAGAGAAATTGAAGGAGAGATTGAGAGCTATGAATCGGTATGAGAATTGCTCTGAGATTGGGGGGTTTATATAGGCTAGAGGGTGAGAAATCCGGCGAGGATTAGGAGACCCGCTTCAAAAATTTTGATTTTGAATCGGGACCAAAAATTGGCGAAATTGGGTTGCTTGATGCTAAATTATCGAGCCTTGATGAGTTTAAATCGAATAGGGAGTGATTTGGGACAAACATCAACGAATTTGGTGAAGATTCGGAGTGGTTATGGTGGTGTTTGGGTTGGAGATGGAGTTCTTCCTCCATGGGAGAGTTTGAGGAAGAAGATGACTATTTTTAGGGTTAAAGACACTTTCACCCCCACTGTTTTGGATAAAAGTCACTAGCGCTCCCGTGAGTTAAATAAAAGACTCTTTATAAAGTTTGAGAAAATACATAATAACCCCAAATAGTTACTAGTAATAAAAATGAACTTCCTACCAATAAGATTAGCTCCCAACACTTATTCTAATGTCATATTCACACCCAATATTATAATAAAATACTCGTTTTAACATACTAACACTTAATATTACCTAAAATGCACTTAATACTATATAAAATACACATAATACCTGTTTCTAAATAACGGGGTATTTCATCACCCCAGTGTTCATGTGAGTATCAGCCAGGGGTGCCATTTGCTATACAAGTGAAGCGCCAAATCCCAGAGTTGCCGCAAGGGGACCCACCTGACTACTGGGAAAGAAATAAGCCATCAGCGGTGCATGCACATGAAGCAGTGCTTCAAATCCAACACAGAAAAGCTAAGCTGGAAGCGGCACAATGTGCCAGATCACCCTCGTGAGGTGGCAGAGGTAACTGGTTTGGGTCGTCGACCTTAAATTACAAGTGCTTATTGGGAGGCAACCCAACCTAGGAGTAGAATTATATACTTAGTTTAGTCGAATTTTATATACTTATCTCCATATGATATCTGTGAGAGGTGAGAGAGAGGGACTGATGAGTTGTCTAGTTTTGCAGGTAATGTTAGCGAAGAATCTACCCCAGTGTGCCGTGGCACATTTGACCCACATGGGTACTCTTGAGGGAGTTGGGGATTTTTCGTGCAATTTTTTCAGGATGGAGCAGTCTACCTCGGTGTGCAAGGCACACACGACCTTAGGGGAGTTATATTGTAGCTTGATGTAGCTTGGAGATTGCTCAGATGATTTTCATCAGCGGAAAACTGTCTACGGTCCACAAGACCCCTTCTTGTTGCAATTTCGCGGCAACGGTGCCCATGTAGGTCCGGGCACCCAGGTACCTCTAACACGCTCTTTCAAATCTACGTATTGAGCGATGAATGTTGCAATCCACCGCCTACAAATTTAAGCGATGAGTCCTCATATTATATCTCTAAATTCGTTGAGGACAACGAAACGCTTAAGTGTGGGGGGGGGGGTTGTATCTACTTCACTAGCCATGTCTTTGTTTGGATCGCCTTGTTACATACAGTTTTGTGTTCGTATTGTGTTGGTGTGTGGTAGAATTGTGTAGTTTATGCATTTCTTTGGCACTTTTACTTTATTGAGTCCCCCACCCAATCGTGTGATTAATCGAGTTGACCTAGCATGTAGAGTGTAGGAGAAAAGTGAAAAAAAAATATATTAATGTGAAAATTGAAAAATCAGAAAAAAATTAAAAATTTTGAGTTAAGGGCAATTGATGAAGCTTTAAACCGAAGAGAGTTCAGTGAAAGAGTCTCTGAGAAGAGGAAGCGCCGTAGTAGGGATGTGTTTAATTTTTAATATCTTGCGCACCTGTTTCACGAAAGGAAGTCCCGGATATTAAGGGAATCAACAAAGTAGATGAGGGCATACCTTTAGTTCCTATATTGTGCTAGGAGGATTTAGTCCTAAGGTAGTTGAATAGTCTGTTTTCGAGTGGAAACTTGTGGCCTCTTGCAAATCTGGGGTGGACCTTCGTGTTGAGTCGGTTCCATGTGGTACGGTTGCCTCGGCCTAAGCGAAGTTGGGGGGCGTACACCACCATCCCTTAAGGCGGTTTCAAGAGCTAACCGAAAAAGCCCACACTTAGTTTCTCTAAATGCACCGTTGAAAAATTTGTAGAGAATGAAAAAGAAAAAAAAATCAAAATCTTCTCTTGGATTAGATACGGTGAGCAACCTGATGTGCCTCCGTTCACGCGGGGAATTTGGATTCAATCCAATTAGAGCGTCTAAGGAAAATTAAAGTCAAGCCGTATTACACGGAGTTGTGTCTCCCGTCAATGGGACAACTTGCATTCAATGCAATAACGGCTAAGAGGGTCTGAAAACCTCCAATGACTTGGCGACGAAAGACTACAACAGGACCAAGGGTCCCTAGACCCTCTGAGCTAAAGGACGTGCCCGAATCTTGGATTGAGTTTGGTGAATGTTTGGGGACTCCTTAGTGAGCTTGTGCGTAGGATCATTGTATTTTCAATTCCTTATTGCGGTTGTGTGAATTGCAAAAGAGATTTGTGAGAACTTGATGATTTTGGTTAGTGATAGCGAGATTGCCCGATCTCTAACGAAAAAGAAAAAAAATGTTTGTGTTGTTTTATTACTTGCATTGTATAAAATCGAGTTGCATTGTCTAGAGTCATGCAGATTGCATTGCGTGTGTGGGTTGTTTGCGTCACATGGCTAGTAAAGTTTTATGCAATTCGGTGGATTAAAACGTAGTGTAAGGTTTGATTTTGCTCGGGACGTGCAAAAAGGTAGTGTGGGGGAATTTGATAAGTCTCTATTAGAGTTACATTTCTTTCTTACTTTATATCGTTTTGCGTGATTCCGGGGTTGAAATATGAGTTTTACACTATGAATGTTGAGAAAACATAGAAAGTTGAGTTTTTAGCACTTTATTGTTAATCTGGGCGTTTCGATGCAAATTTCAATGTTATTTGTCAAATATAATCGCTTGGTATGGTTGTTCATATTGTCTTGACAGGAACGGATGTTAAACGATGGCTAGGAGGCATGAAACGAACTTCGGAAGCAAAGCAAACTCAAGAGGAACAAGAGAAGGAAAGTCGGAGGAGCAAAAGTGACCAATCTCCGCTATTTTGATTGTATCTTGAGCTCTACAATACATTTTGGAGTGAGACCAGTGGAAAATGAAATTAGACTCAAAGAGCTTTCCAACGATAGGTCACGGAGCTAAAACGGAGATCGGACGAGAAAGATATGGTCCGTCAAAGAGGATGCAAATTTGAGAAACTCCCCAGGGGTGTTCGTGCGAACAAACTTTTGTTCGCACGAACAAAATGCCTTAGAAAAATTTCGAGATGGTTAAAAGGGTGAAAAAGGGGCTGTTAAATTGTAGGAACAAGAAATTTGTTCGTGTGAACAGAGAACAAAGGTGTGTTCGCACGAACAGAAAGTTGTTCGCACGAACAAAAAGTAAAATTCTGTTCGCACGAACACCCGTTTGTTCGTGCGAACAGAAGGCCAGAATTGCAATTTTTTGGGGATATTTTGCTATTTTTTGAAAGTTTGAAGACTCCAGACCTATTCTAATGTAGAGGGACGATCTTTTGGGAGTATTCACGCATATTTGGAGCAAGAAACAAGGGGAGACGACGATTGAAGGCGGAAATCATCAATTCTTGAAGATTACTCGTTTGATTTCTCTTCTTTCTCCCTTATTGATTGATTATGGAGATTTATGTATTGATAAACAATCATATGTCTAGCTAAACTTCTGTTTTCCAGATAATCAATGGATAACTAGGGTTTTGATTAGGATTTTTCTGGATTTTGACTTGATTCATGCTTCTAGCTTAATTCTATGTTTATGTTTGATTTATTCATTGTGTTCTTGGTTGTAGTTACATGTGTGCTTGATTTGATCACCCGTAGCATGCTAGTTACCCTTTTAGTTGCACGATAGTGAACTAAACCGGGCGTGTTAAGAACGCAATTGACATTCTTGTAGTTCTTGGAGACCGAGAGGAGAAAAGAACTTGAGTAACCGAGTGTGGGCTGTTTCGGTTGGGATTGGTTAGGTTTTAGTGAAAGCGGTGGACCGATAGGACCTGGTGAACGGACCTAACAAGCCAACTAGAGTGGAATGGTAGACGGAGGTGGACCGAAAGGACCTGATTCTAACCGTGAAGCAAATTTACATGAGATCGATAGAAGAGTGTAATGAGCGTGACCCGGTGTAATCAACCATAACTAGAGTGTGTTAAGCTTTGTCCGGAAATCGTATTCAACCCTAGGGACCCTTGATTATCTAGTTCTCCTCCATAATCGTATCAAACACAATTATTTTCTTTTAAATTGAAAAATCATGCAAAAATAGTTAGCTTAGTTGTTATTTAGTTTAAGTCGCTTATTTGTGGGTGACGAACCTTCAAATCAAACACTTTTTACCGGTGACTTAGGTATCATAAATTTAATTCTTAATTAGCTAATAATCGTCTATTTCCCTTGGGTTCGATACTCGGAGTCGTAAAATACTCCACTTACTACTTGACCGTATACTTGCGTAATACGCGCTAGTAATCCGCGTCATGCCTCCGTCACTGGTGTGCGATTGTGGTAGGAGATGGGGCGTCGGTGGTCGGGTGTTCATTCAGCAACAAGTCGCGTGACCTATTGCAGAGGTCGTGCGACCTGTTGCAGAGGTCGTGTGCCAACAAGTTGTGCGACTTGTTTCAATTCTGCACACTTGCAGCTCTTCTCCCGACGCGTCTTTTTCTGATTTTTGAACTTGTAGTAGTTCGAACCAAGTTCAATTATGATAATTTTACCTCCACACTTAGGTCCCGACACGCCGTTTCGCAATTTAGATCCGTAGCCCACAATTTTTACCTCTTTCGCAATTTCCGGATGTTTTTCGCCTCTTGAGCATCCTTTTTTGCCGTTTTCTCCGTTCCTTTGCTTTTTCATGGATCTCCTCGACCTCGAGACTCCATTTATGTTATAAAAGATTCCCAATGTCCGGGAAATCCTTTAGTCGTCAAATTTTCCCTTCCAAAGGCTCGTTTGGCAACTCCGGATGTTTTTGGACGCTTCATTCATGAAAACATCCAAATGGCCATAACTCTCGCGTCCGGACTCTGATGATGCGATCCACGTATCAACAGAAAGCTCTCGATAACCCCCACACATTGGTGTTTCTTCAATTCAGCTCACGGTATATTTTGCAAAAAAATTACCTCGTATTTCGTGCCAATGTGTTAGCTTTCTCGGTTCTTTTTGGCATTCTTCGCTTGCATCAAGATGGGGAGTCCGGACACATGCTATTCATCGGGTGCGTGTGTTGAGTGAGTGTTAGAATGGCATCCTTTACCCAATTCTTCATTTCGGATCCCGATACGCGGTTTGGACTCCTTTTTCTCGATTTTTGTGAACTTTTCTCCACGCACATCAAGAAGGGGAATCCAGAATAGGCCTTTCACCTAGAATTCCTGCACACACTCATTGGAAATATTAGTCCCACTCTCTCGCACCTCTCAAATAAATCAAACAGAATACAATAAATAAAACAGTATTGAAATCTACACTAAGGCAATTAATAGGTTGGGTCGCCTCCCAACAATCGCTTGTAATTTAAGGTCGACGACCCGACCCAATTACCTCAGATGAGCTCAGATATCTGGAATTGTTTTGAGGCGCTCAATCACCCCAATGAAATTCCCGTCCACGTATAGCTTTGCTCGCTGTCCATTCACCTTGAACCGGTCCCCATTCTCAGCTTCCACCTCAAGCGATCCCCATGGGTAAACCTCTGTGATTGTGAACGGACCACTCCATCTGAACTTCAACTTACCTGGAAACAGTTTCAATCTTGCATTAAAAATCAATACCATCTGTCCCACCTTGAAGTCCCGCGATATGATGTGCTTATCGTGCCATTGCTTGGTTCGTTCTTTATAGATCTTCGCACTCTCATAAGCCATCAACCGAATTTCTTCAAGTTCTAACAGTGCCTGTTTCCTCTGCTCACCTAAGAGCTTTGCATCCAAGTTGATCTTTTTCAGCGCCCAAAATGCCTTATGCTCAAGCTCAATGGGGAGATGGCATGACTTCCCAAACACAAGCTGATATGGAGACATGTCCAAAGGGGTCTTGTATGCACTCCGATAAGCCCATAGACTGTCATCCAGATGTAAGGACCAGTCTTTCCATCCCGGATTGACTGTCTTCTCTAGAATCCCCTTAATCTCTCGGTTAGACACCTCAGCTTGCCCATTTGGCCGCGGATGGTAGGCTAGTGATATCTTGTGCGTCTTTAGCCCGTACTTTCTCAACACATTAGCAAAGACTCTGTTCACGAAATGAGTACCTTCATCACTAATAATTTCCCTGGGCCTCCCAAACCCCGTGAATATTTTCTTGCGTACGAACCTCTCAACAGTAGCACCATCATTCTTAGGACAAGCCATCGCCTCTACCCACTTGGTCACATAATCAACTGCCAGCAATGTGTAGATATTGCCAAGTGAAGATGGGAATGGCCCCATAAAGTCTATACCCTATACGTCAAACGGCTCCACCTCCAACACGAAATTTTGAGGCATCTCATTTCGGTTGGAAATATAGCCGGTTCTCTAACACCGATCACACTGCTGCACAAACAGATGAGCATCCTTATGTAAAGAAGGCCAATAGAAGCCGCTTTGAAGTACCTTAGCCACACTGCGTGTCTTGCCAAAATTTCCCCCACAGTTCAATTCATGGCAATTTCTGAGAATATCCAACGCATCCGGTGGTGCCACACATCTTCGCAACACATTATCTGCTCCCAACTTGAACAGATAGGGATCATCCCAAAAGTATCGTCGCGCATCTGCAAAGAACTTCTTTTTCTGGTGGAAGGTCATGTCTTTGGGAACCATGTTGAGTGCCTTGAAATTTGCAAAGTCAGCAAACCAAGGCACAGCTGCAACCACTACCATGAGCTGCTCATCTGGAAAATCCTCTCTAATTGGCAAGTCTTCCTGCTTTTCATTCTCCAGCCGTGAAAAATGGTCTGCAACAACATTCTCAACCCCCCTTTTATCTTTGATCACCACAACAAACTCTTGCATCAACAAAACCCACCGGATCAATCTTGGCTTGGCGTCCTTCTTGGTGAGAAGATACTTGAGGGCTGCATGGTCTGTGAAAATCATCACCTGAGAACCCACAAGATATGGACGAAACTTGTCCAACGCAAATATGATAGCCAACATCTCTTTCTCCGTGGTAGCATAATTGACATGCGCATTGTTAAGAGTTCGAATGGCATAGTATATGACATGAGCTACCTTATCTTTCCTCTGTCCAAGAACTGCTCCCACCGCATAGTCACTAGCATCGCACATGAGCTCAAACGGCAAAGTCCAGTCCGGTGTGGCGATGATGGGCGCGCTAATCAACTTCTCGTTAAGCACATCAAAAGATGACTTTCACTTTGCATCAAAATCAAAGACTGCCTCTTTCTCCAGCAAACCAGATAGAGGCTTGGTGATCTTCGAGAAATCCTTGATGAATCGCCGGTAAAATCCTGCATGTCCCAAGAAACTCCTTACCCCTTTTACAGAGGTAGGGTAAGGAAGCTTCTCAATAACCTCAATTTTTGCCCGGTCCACCTCTAATACTTTGCTTGAAATCTTGTGCCCCAACACTATCCCCTCGGTCACCATGAAATGACACTTCTCCCAGTTGAGCACTAGGTTGGTGTCAATGCATCTGTCAAGAACCCGAGCTAGCTGCTGTAGACAGTCTTCGAACCCATCACCATAAAGCAAAAAATCATCCATGAAGACCTCAAAATTCTGCTCCATCATATCTGAGAAGATCGACATCATACATCTTTGAAACATAGCAGGTGCGTTGCATAGCCCGAATGGCATGCGTCGAAAAGCAAAGGTCCCATAAGGACAAGTGAATGTCGTCTTCTCCTGGTCTACTGGCTCAATCGCTATTTGGTTGTAGCCGGAGTACCCATCCAGAAAACATTAGTGTGAGTGATGTGCCAGCCTATCAAGCATCTGATCAACAAATGGGAGGGGAAAGTGATCCTTCAATGTGGCATCATTGAGTTTGCGGTAATCCATGCAAACTCTTCACCCAGCAACAGTACGAGTGGCAATCTGATTACCTTTTTCCCCCTCTACCACAGTAATACCTCCCTTCTTAGGGACACACTGCACCGGGCTAGTCCATGTGCTGTCGGAAATCGGGTAGATGATGCCTGCTTCCAACGATTTAAGCACCTCTTTCTTCACCACCTCCTGCATGTGAGAGTTGAGGCGGCACTGATATTGAAATACCGGCTTCTTATCTTCCATGAGCCAGATCTTGTGCTGGCAAACTGTGGGGCAGATCCCCTTGATATCCGCTATGGTCCATCCCATAGCTGCTTTCCTTTCCTGCAATACCTTGAGAGGTTTCTCCTCTTGTTCCCTGTCCAAACATGCAGACACAATCACAGGCAAATTCTCATTAGATCCCAAGTATAAATATTTTAAATAAACAGGTAAAGGCTTTAATTCTAAAACAGGAGCATTAATAAGAGAAGGAGTAAGAATCTTCCCGCTTCCCTCATTAAAGAGGGGTAGGGGCTGGCGCCAGTGAGTCTCCATAACTTGCTCTTTTTCGCTAGAATCAAGTAGAGAAAGTTCTTCATATAGCCGCTCCAATAATATGTCTACCTCCTCATCCGGTGTGTATGCCTCCACACCAAAACACTGCTCACTTACAGCATACGCGGGGAACTTCATAGCTTCAAATACATTGAATGCCACCTTTTCATCGTTAATCCGCATCGTCAACTCTCCATTGGCAACATCAATGATAGTCTTCCCCGTGGCAAGAAATGGTCGTCCCAATATGAGTAGAACATTATCATCAGCCTCCCTTTCTAGAATCACAAAATCCGCGGGGAAGATGAGTCATTCGACTCTCACTAGCACATCCTCCAACATGCCCCTTGGGCATTTGATAGTACGATCAGCCATCTGCAAACACATACGAGTAGGTTTTGGATTCCCTACACCAAGTTGCTCAAATACTGATGTTGGCATCAAATTTATGCTTGCGCCAAGATCACACAATGCTCTACCATGGAACGCATCTCCCTATGTCACAAGAATGATGAAACCCCCCGGATCTTTCATCTTATTTGGTAACGCTTTTTGCACCACGGCGCTACACTCTTCATTCAGGGTCACAGTTTCAAAATGATCCATGCGCCTCCTATTGGGAAGGAGGTCCTTGAGAAATTTAGCATACTTAGGCATTTGTGAAATGGCCTCCGCGAAAGAGATATTAATATGTAACTTCTTGAAGATATCCACAAACTTCTTGAAGTGTTTAGCATCCTCTTGGCTCTTCATTCTCTGCGGGTATGGCACACGCATACTATACTCCTTAGGCTTTTGCTTCTCTCTCGACTTCCCACTCGTGTCCTTTGATTGGGGAATCATGGTAGGCACGGGAATTGCTTTATCCAAAGCCTTCTCAGTTGATTTTGTCGCCTCAGCTCGTGCGTGGGTAGGATATGGAGGATCCTCGGTGGTGATCCCACTGCGAGTAGTGATAGTCTTCAACTGCTCAGGTGGAGTGATTGTGTTTGAAGGTAACATGACAGGTGGAAGTCGAGTATTTTGATTGGCTATCTGGCCAATCTGTGTCTCATGGCTCTTCATCGTAGCTGCCATGGAGATAATCTTGCTCTCAATTTTGTCTTGGCTAGCTAACAGTTTCCTCAACAACACGTTTGTATCTTGTTATTCTGATTGTGGAGCCTGCTGTTGTGGAACCCGTCTTTGAGCTTGGTATGGAACATTTGGCCTTTGACCTGGTGCATATAATCCACTATTTGGATTGGCATAGCTGAAAATGGGGTGGTTGCGGTTATTCGGATGGTATGTGTTAGACCATTGCTGCTGTCGTGGTTGACCCATGTAGTTCACATCTTCAATACCATCTCCATTTCTTTGATTTGCATCTGCTACCATCTCTCCCACTGACTTCACCTGTGCCGATGGATTCATATTACTGAAAGCCGAAGTCATAACTTCCATCTGATGTTCAACTTTTTGTTCCACCATTGAATCAATCTTACTAACCAATGCCCCATATGATTTTGTGTTTCTACGAGTCTCAGACCTCGTGGACTCACGTTTTGCCACATTTTCCAGTAGATCTCGGCATCTCTGTAATCCTAGACCCATAAAGTTGCCATGGGCCATCATATCCAGCTCATTTGCAGTATCTCTGTCTAGGGCATTATAAAAATAATGCAGAAGTTTGTACCATGGCTCTCCGTGAGTAGGGCATCTACGAAGGAGCTGGTTGAACTTTCTCCACGTGTCTCCCAGAGAATCATCTTCCTATTGCGCAAATTTTGTTATATCTGCCATCCATTGAACAACCTTGGACGGCGGAAGATATTTCCTGAGGTACTCCTTGCAACACTCTGCCCATGTAGCGATATTGCCTGCTGGAAGTTCCATAAGCTATGTCTTTGCTTTTCCCGATAAGGAGAAGGGAAAAAGCATGGGCTTTATCGTCTCGACTGGAACTCTATGATCATACATAGTGGAGGTAATCTGCTCGAAATTGAGCAAGTGTTGATGCGGATCATCTCCTGGGGCTCCAGTGAATAAGCACTCATCCCGAACCATGTTGATCAATGGTTGGCGTAATTTGAAATGCGCAGCGTTGATTTGTGGCCTGAAAATAGTGGGTTGGTAACCCTCCGCTGTAGTCCTGAAGTAGTCTACCAAGGACGCTCATCCTCTTCAGCATTATTCACCTGCACAGCCACATCTTGTACATTATTCCCCCCATTATTATTGCTCCCCCCAATGTTATTATTACCTCCATAGTTTCTCTCTTGTACCCCCACACCAAGACGTGGTTGTGGATTGGAGGGTTCAAGCGTGCCATAGCAGCTTGCACCTCGGTCAACTAAGCTCTGAGCTCCTCAGCTTCCCTTGCTCTATTTGCTGCATCTTCCACAGCTGCAACTCTAGCTGCTTCCGCATCTTGCATACCCTTGCGGATCCATTCAAACTCAGCTCTAGTTTCAGCATCCATGGTAACTGAGCTTGAATTCCTCTTGTCTCTACGTTGTGCTCGTAACAAGGATTCCGGGTCTTCAAGTGTAGGATGCAAAGGCTTGTCTCTAGAACGGGACATGCACCGTACAAGCTAACCTGAAATCACAAATCACACAAAACGTAGGTGAGTAATAGATATAAACAGCAAATTAAAATCCCTAAGGCTAGGAATTATAACCAATTTTGCCGAAGTCCCCGGCAACAGTGCCAAAAACTTGACAGGTTCCAACTGCAAGTGTACAGTTGTCGGTGTAGTGATAAAATTACGGAAATCCGGGTTGTCGAACCCTAGAGACTCTTTGTAAATTAGTTAATAATTCAAATCCTTATGTGGGTCAAGCGCAGTTGTTGTTTTTACTAATTCTGCTAAATTAAAGAAAATACGGATCTCAATTAATCGACTAAATTAATTCACGATTAATAAAGATAAATAATGTAGGGTTTTCTCAAAGTTTTACGAAGTCAGGATATCTCTACGGGTCTCTAGGTATGTCACACGATGTTGGATTTATGTTCTACTAACACGATGATTCTTTATCTAGCTAAACGAGCACGTTTATGTTAAAGATGTCTCAACCAACACCTATATTCAAACTATCAAAGCTGATTTCACTAGTCTAATCAAGTTTAAGTACGCGTTATGATCATTAGTCTACTCTTTGATCTTAGCTAACTAGCAAGATTTCTCAACCCTAGATACGGCTAGTGTGTGTTCCAAGATTCCGGGCAATAAACGTAGATGTCTCTATCGTTCACGACCTAACTCAATCCTATCAATATGTCTACTAATAGAAAAGATGAATTAAACGCATAAAACACACATGACTAGATAATAAATCATCAATTAAGCTTTAAAGCATGAAAGCAAATCCATAAATCGTCAACAAAGTGATCCAAACCTAAGTCCCTACGAGATACCCTGATAAAAGATTTTAGCTACTCCAAAACATGATCACAAGACAAAGTTTCATGATCAAAATAGCAAAACTAGAGTAGAAATAGAGTTTGAGAAGCCAAACGAATGATCCAAAAGCTCCAAGCAAGTTATCCAAGCTCCAAGCACGTTCTCCCACCTTAAAATATCGATAAAATTAGCCCTAAATTCTTTTAATACGTTCCCAAAGAGTTTAGAACAAGTTACTAGTAATTTACAAAATAACCCCAAAGTGTTTCCAAAATCTGCTGCCTACGAACAAGTCGTGCGACCTGTTATAACAAGTCGTGCGACTTGTTCCCAACACTTAGAAAATTCAGCAGATCTCAACAAGTCGTGCGACTTTTGTCAACAAGTCGTGCGACTTTTTGTCAAATTTTCAGCATTCTGTCCGTCCTTCAACAAGTCTTGCGACCTCTGCCAACAAGTCGTGCGACTTGTTGTCAACTCTCCAGCATTCTGCCCCATGTCCAACAAGTCATGTGACTTCTTTCAACAAGTCGTGCGACTTGTTTCCTTAGCCAAAATCTTCAGCTTTTCTCCGATTCTCCTCTCGTGCTTCCGAATCATCTCCCGATCATCGATCGTTTGATCCTCCATTCCTCAAATCTCGAGCTCGCCTTAGTTTTCGAATTTTGTCTTCTCTTTCCACTTGCTCCTCGCGTGCTCCGGCCCTGAAAATCACAACACGAAAGCCCTGCGAAGATCAAATGTGACAAATTATGATAGATAGCACGTAAAACGCTGCAGAAAATGCCCGGACTTCATATTTTAGCACACAAACTTGTTTTCACAATTTAAAGCACGATGTACTCGAAAAGACGCCAAATTCTCCATTATGAGCATACAAAATGTAGCAAAATAAACAATAAAATAACTCCGAAAACATAGTTATCCAGATTCATCTTCATCTCTTCCCGCTGGTCCTCGATTCTCGTCCAAGTCAAGCTTTATTCCTCCACTTACTTGCTATTGGGATGGAAATTTGGTCCGATCCGATCTCAGATCCGAGCGATCCGAGCAGAATGGATCCGGATCCGATCCAAATGAAAATGTGGATATAAAAGCAAGACCCATCAAATTTGGATCTGGATTTGGATCTGAGGGCAGATCCACTGGGTTCCGACCCGATCCGATTCGACTTATATGTGTGTTATACAAATATACCCTTATTACCTCCGCACGTACACTTCCAAGATGAATACAATTGTAAATCCAAACTACAAAGTTCTTTCTTCTGTGTTTTAGTGTTCATAACTTACGAACATGCCTTTGCTTAAGATTTTCCACATAAAATGTATCAAATCACCACACCAATCGAACCTCCAGAACTCAACTCCCTCTATCATGGCGCATAGGAAAGGGGCATTCTAACAAGTGATGAAAGTCACAATGAAAGACTTCGTAGGCTCGAGGCTGTGTATAACAGGGGTAAATGGATCAACGGGGGTAACTAGTGGACCAATAAGCTGGAGACGGGACCAGCGGATCCCCAAAAACATCACTTTCACAATGTTTCATTGCCAGTACGAGGAGGGTTGATGACTCCCTAAGTGACGGCGGTGTAGCACTAGTAAGATATCTAGTATGAGAGACCGCTACTTTCATTTCTAGTGTGCATTAGCCCCATAAGTCCTCCTAATCCAGATTCACGCGTCTACCTCACCTCAGATTTTCATACTCCTAAGAAATTTTATCATTGAGCCCTCTACACTTTTAAATCCTTTTGATTGCCCTTCCCAAAGAAAACACAATTTTTAAGATTTTCTAATTTTTTAATTTTTTTTTTGTTTCATATTTTTATCCTAACTATATATGCTTGGGCCAACTCGATTAACCAACAATTATTGGTAGGTGGACTTTGATAAAATAGAAGTGCAAACAACGAAATATACACAATGCAATATATTTAAACGTGCACAAGCAAACCTAATGGACTGACTTTATATGCAAGACTGAATCACTAAACTAACTGTAACAAGGCTACGCAATGACTAACTAGTGGATAGCTAAAAATCCCCCACACTTAAGAGCTTTGTTGTCCTCAACAAAATATAAAGTGAAATCAAGAGGACTCGGCTGCTTAAATGTATGGCCAGTAGGTCTAATCAGACTGAGTCTCCTCATCAGGACTCGACTCTTGATATGCATCTGACAGGTAATGGAAGAGATTAAAAGAGTCGGGGAATACATTCAAAATAAAAAATTATAACCAAAAATGTCTACGAAGTAACCCCTTTTTTAATGAGCTAGGACACATTTCAATGACCAGAGAAGAAAATAGGTTGTTATAGTCTGAGTACAATAGAGAGTTTGGAACTGATCCTCGTGATTAGCAAACAATAGCCGAGCACCTTTTGCAGAGAACTGAATGAACAACAAAGTTATAAATCCTCTTAACAGAAGAAAAAAAACAGCAATTTAGAATAATTTGGCAAAATTTGCATTAATCTCCATAGGATGATGAGTCAGCCTTGAGTTTAGAGCATTAATAATCATTTGACAATATGAATAAATGTAACATTCACGAACCCCTTTCTCTCTATAGCTAAAAGATCCATCCTCGGAGCCATTTATGTAAGTACCGAAGGCTTGGCAATGTAGACTTGATCTTACCCATGAGCTCACAATCTGCAAATTAAGAGCCACGACTAAATGAGAAGAAACATTGAACTTTTCATATTCTAAGCCACTTGCTTTCAGTAATCCTTCTACATAAGATTTCTCAAAATTATCATCTACATGATACCAGAATGGGACATATTTTGAAGGGATGAAAGTCCTTTCACGAGTTGAAAGCGTAGAGAATTGAATCATGTGGTATGACATGCTTTTATCAAGCAATGTATTTAAATCAATAGAGGCAAACTAACAGTTTTTGAAATTGAGAAAGCACGTAGTTATAATTGTTTAAGGAGAGATGATCTCAATCAAATACATGATCGTTCGTCTCTTCACATCCACCAAGCCACAAAAACACCATGTGGTCTAGGAAATATATATGTAGCTTTTTCTCAAACCACTCAGTCGTCTAAATAACATAGAAACGTGTAAGAAATAAACAAAATGTTAGGTTGAAGCATTTTCTCAAATAGGCAGAAGTGAAAGTAACTAAAAGAACACCAAAAAATACAAATAAATGCTTGTATCTTATCATGATGTGCAACAGGTCCTCTGTGTATAACCAAGGTTTGTTGGATCGCGGTTCCCCCAAGAACGGGAACGCGGAACGGGATTGCCGATAGCGATACTGTTGGAATAGATGCCCTAGAGGCAATCTTATTTAGTATGAACATTACTTTTGGCTAGAATATCCACTGTATTATTTATGGAGATATTTAATATAATGAAGTCCTTAGATTTCAAATGTATTTTTTATCTTAAATATCCCTATTCGATTATGTTGATTAATAGGACGATCAACTATAGACTAGCATGTGGGTAGATTGATATGGAGATATCCAGTCTAACACATGGGTATGCATTAGGAGTAATGTCATACTGGATTGACCCACAACGAGGAGGCTACATATAAGTCATGTTAAGTCACAAGTTCTTCTCGTAGTGACAATGGTATTGTCATCCTTAGACTTGAAGTCAATCGATCATCTAGTTGTGGAATATTTTGTTTTGATATCGTCAAACGCTACATTGTAACTAGATAGTAATAAAGGCGCGTATCAGACACAATAGGAATCAAGCTTAGAGATGGTAGTGATGTAGATATAATTTTTCCCTCCCACATAACGGGGGAAAATATCCGCGGCTTGAGGTATGGTGCTTATAGAATGGCTGGCCAGACTCAGATAAATCAGTATGGGATATTGATGTTATCTGCATAGATAAGACTATTCCCACGATCGAGAAACTTGGATATACGAGTATGACTTCTATGTCTAGTGTCCAATCCGGATATAGAGACAAAGGGATGAGACAATACTTGAACAAGTTTTGTCAGATTACTGACTATTTCGATTAGTTGGGTGGCATAATGTGTTGCTAGACACCGTTCCATGTTAGTAATCGTTACTACCAACTAAGTAGAAACCTATGGGGTCACATGCCATATGGATTAAACTAGACTTGAGAATTAATTAATATGATTAATTAAACATAAGGATAAATGGGCAACCACATGCAAACTTAGTAGGACTAATTTGCAATATGGACTAATCCATGTAAGGACATGATTAGTAGAAGGGCTAAGATGTAGTTAACAAGGAGTTATTAGACTATATATATGAACACTCCTAGATTATTTCTCATGATTTTGTCATAATTTTTATAACACAAGGAGAGAACAAAGCAAGGAGAGAGAGAGCAAAACAAGCCTAGGCCGAAGCCTAGACCCGTCCCCCACGCCCCACCATGCATCGTTGGCCTCAAGGAGGCGCGCCGCCCTATGGTTCGTGTGATCGTGATTCTTCTTCTTCCTCCTTCCATCCATTGCTAGGACAAGACGTGAAAGGACTCTAGAGCTTGATCCTAGGCGTGGACTATCCTTAGAGACGTGAACAATATTTCACGTGTGAAGTCATCCAAGGAGACAAACAAGATATTTGATACTAAATCCTTTACTATCGTTATGATGTCTAGTCCTGTGATCCTTCTAGGGTCTTGTGCGGATCTTTATTTGTATTATTCCGCTGCGTAATCTGTTACAAAACCCTACAATGGTATCAGGGCCACAAGGCATAGAGCATAATGTAGTTTATGTGTTACGTTATGTCTATTTTACACCTTAATTGTTGATTATCGCGTCAAACTGAATAATTAATCTTATTGATGCAACTTTAAATATGGTTCAACCAAATAAGATCTAATATTACATGGGATGTAAGGATTAGTGAGTTTGGATCACATATGATGTGTAATTTTGAATCTTGAAAATTAGGGTTAGGGCACAAATTGGAAAATGGGTTTTTAAATTTGGAAACAACTAAACTTGGGCAATAAGGAAGAAGAACTTGTTTTGGAAATAACTCCTAAAAGGGTTCGGCCCCTTATGGGACCGTCCCCCTCTTCCTTGCCGCCCAAGCATGCCACGGCCTAGGGGTCGGGCCTCCCTAGCGCACGACCTGACCGTGAGGGCTAGGGGCTTGCCGACCAAGTCTTTTGTGGCGGTCCTTTGGGGTTCGACCAAGTGTGTTGGTGGGCCCCTTGGACCGTTTGACCCTAGTTCATCCAAAACCAAATAAAATTGACCAAGCGCGTTAAAATTGGATTTTAACTATTTATGTGCTATTCGCATGGTGGTTGGATATGGCCTTAGGTGTGGATGTTGTGATTGTTTTATTTTGTGGTTTGGTTTTACGGCATGCGAGCCGGTATAATTAATGTAATAGCTAGTTAGGTTTTACGGCCTGCGAGCCGGTCTTCTTCTCCACTTGTGAGATCTCTCTATTTAGTAAATATGCTAGCAAGTATTAGATAGAATACATGATAGCCAAGACATGGAGAAGAAGCCTAAAGAATAGAAGAAACCACAACATGGCGGCATTCCACAAAGCTATGGAGCATGGACTAAAAGATGGAGGCAAATAAAGATGAGCTTACTATTTTAGGGTTCATATATATTCTCATTGACTTGGGAATATCTTAGTTTAGAGGCCATATCCATATCACGCTTAATTTTTGTTTGTCGTTGTTTAATTAATTGTCTTGTTATTTATTGTTAGTGTATGGATGATACAAGCAAAATTGGTAACAAGATAATACAACCCCGGAAATTTTATTGTGAGTTTTCCCAACTCAAAATATGTAGATCAGTTGATATGGATCAACAGAAAAATTAAAATTAAAAGAAGAATTCCTCAAATTTAAATATTGCGTTTTGCCTTCTCCTTACTAAAACACTCATCATGATCATGATTTACCAAGCTCGGGCATGCCAAAGCAAGGCGACTTGGTTCATCATGATGTGATGTGATGACACAAGAAAGTAATGTGCAACTGTTTTAGTAAGAGGTTGGGCGCAACTAGGTGATTTTAATAGGATTAAGAAAAACCTAGAGCCAACCAATTGGGATTATCTATATGATAGATAAATAAGGATTTATTAGCCCAATTGAACCAAGAATTGCATGAGGATGCAGTTGGAATTGTTCCTACCTAAATAACTAAGTTTTGGATGACTTGCCAAAGCAAGCTAAAAAAGAAGTGAAATATGGATCTTGTGTAAGGTTTTGATAACGGATACACAGCAGAATAAACATAAATTAATCCGTTCAAGACCCTGCAAGGATCACAGAAAGAAACTGCATAACGATAGTAAAGGATTAGTATCAAAAATACCTTTAGGATCTCCTTTGATAACTTCTCACGTGAAATTGTGTTCACGTCTCTATGGCTAGTCAACTCCTAGGTTAGAACCCAGAACTTCCAACACCTTGTTCTATATAAGAAGAAGAAGAAGAAGAAGAAGAAGAAGAAGAAGAAGAAGAAGAAGAAGAAGAAGAAGATCACGCAAGGAATCACGAGAGAGGGGCTCGGGCCCTCTTTGTGGCCGACGGGTAGGGGGCGGACCAAGGGCGCGGACAGCCTCCTTTAGTTTTGCTCTCTCTCCTTGCTTTTCTCTCACACTCAATGTACTATGAGAATTAGTTGTTGGAAGGAAGCCAGGAGTGTCCTTCAAATAGTCCAAAAAATCCTTGTTGACTGCAAAAAATCCCTTATTCTAATCCTACTCATGTACGATTTAGTCCAACTTGCAAATTAGTCCTATTAAGTTTGCAAGTAGTTGCGCATTGATCCTTCGTATTAATTAATCATATTAATTACTTCCCTAGTCCGGTCTAATCCACAGGGAGTGTGACCTCATAGGTTTCTACTTAGTTGGTAGTAACTATTACTAACATGGAGCGGCCTCTAGCAAGACATCCATGCTACCCAACTAATAGAAATAGTCATCTGACATACCTTGTGCAAGTATTTTCTCATCTCTTTGTCTCAATATCTGGATTGGACACGAGACATACAAGTCACACTCTTATATCCAATCCATAGTTTCTTGATCCTGAGAATAGTCTCATCTAAGCAGATAACATCAATTTCCTATGTTGATTTATCTGAGTCTGGCCAGACATTCTATGAGCACAATCCCTCGAGTGGCCGTGGATATCTACTCCCGTTATGTGGGAGGGACAAATACGTCACTACCATCTCTAAGCTTTCTTCCTTATTGTATCCGACCAACGCCCTTATTACTACCTAGTTACGGTGTAGCGTTTGATGATGTCAAAACACGATATTTCACAACTAGAGGATCTAGTGACTTTAAGTATAAGGATGACAATACCGTTGTCACTACGAGAAGAACTTATGACTTTACATAACATGTATGTAGCCTTCTCGTTATGGGTCAATCCAGTATGCTATTACTCCTAATGCATACCCATTTGTTGGTGTAGGGTTTTGATCATGGATACGCAGTGGAAAAAGAAATTATCCATTCAAGACCCTCCATGGATCACAGGAAGAGAATCGTAACGATTATAAAGGAAGAAACAAGTAACACACCTTAGAGATCTCTTGTGATGACTTGTAACGTGAAATGTGTCACGTCTCTACGGTTGATCCACACCTAGGGTTGATGTCTGGATCTTCCTACTCCTTTGTGCTAGCTTGGAAAGGAGGAAGAGGAAGAAGAAATCACGCAACGAGGATCAAAGAGAGGGCTTCGGCCTCTCTTTGTGGCCGACGGGTAAGGGGGCGGACGCAGGGGTCGGGTTCGGCCCTTGTGTCTTGCTCTCTCTCTCTCTCCTTTTTTTCCTTCCCACTCAACTTATGTTATGTGCATTAGTGTGGGAAGGAAGCTAGGAGTGTCCTTTATATAGTCCAACAACTCCTTGTCAACTACCTAAATGCCCTTCCTAATCCTACATGAGTTCGGATTAGTCCCTTCCTTTCATATTAGTCCTACTAAGTTTGCAAGGTGTTGAAAAGTGATCCTTCTAATTAATTAATCATATTAATTAATTCTCAAATCTAGTTCAACCCTATTGGTCGTGTGACCCCACAGGTTCTATCTAGTTGGTAGCAACAATTTGCTAATATGGAGCGGTCTCTAGCAAGACATCCTAACACTTCACCTTTTTGGTCTCGGTGATTCGGGATTGTGTTCAAGTTCTCGTCACAATTAGTCTAAGTCACTGTCGTGCACTCATTTAATTAGCTAGTGCGCCCGGGTAGCTACTCCATTCATACTAAATATTACGCATAAAACGAGAACAATAACCAAGAAAAAGTTTAACATTAAGCAAGAACATGATTCAAGAGTAAACCCTAGTTTCATTGATAGTCAAATCGTGACCTAGACGTGTCAATAGCCAAAGCTCATTAACAATATCAATAAAATAACAATCACATCCATAATCATGAAACAAGGTTTAAATCCAGAACGAAAAATTGTCTACATAACCCTAGGCTCTCTAGAAAAGCCTAGCAAAAGTCTAGGTAATCGTAATACAAATAGCAAAACAAGAGTTTTTATCCATATAAATATTGAGAGAGGAAGAAGAAGAAAGAAAACTCAAACCCTAGATCATCAATGGAGGTCTTGTCCTTCATCTCCTCTCTCTTGCGTCCTCCTCTTTCTCATTGTGTCTCTTCTCTCCCCCAAACGTGTATCCTCCTTAGAGTTATTCCCTAGGGTGTTTAGTACGTGATTCCTCTTACTTCTTGCCCAAAATTTCTTACAAATCTTATTGAAATCCCATATTTCTGTGTGTTGGGCGTCTGAATGGTCTTAGGACCAGTCGGACCGGTCTTAGGACCAGCAGCATGTGGTTTTATGCTGATTTCGCCAAGAATTCTATGTACAGACTGGTCTTAAGACCATTTTTAATGGTCCTAGGACCAGACTGGGAAAATTCCACTATTTTTCTTTGATTTCTATGGTCTTTTCTTTACCCGCCTTCAACTCCAACATGTTCTTGAGCCTTCTCGTCTTCCGAAGTTCATCCCACCTCCCGAGCCTCCGGTTCTTGAAATTCACAACAAAAAACAAATACTGGATGATCAAATGTGATAATAAAAGCTTGGAATTACACACGGAATGCCCGGTTTACACATTTATGCTTAAACTCTCAAACATGCTAGATTTATCTCTATTTGGACATAAACACTCTCAAATGCATCGTAAATTACGCAAAATGATAGTGAATCTAATATGGATAAAACTCCTAAAAAGGAGTTATCAAATTCCCCCACACTTACCTATTGCGCTCCCGAGCAACAAATCAAATTTCACACCACATTTACATCCACCAAATTGCATACAACTGCACCAGCCATGTGACACAAACAACAAACACACACATTGCAAGCTACATGACAATAAACAATGCAACACGATTATACACAATGTTAGAATTGAAACAACACATATCTTTTCTTTTTCATATGAGATGGACAATCTCGCTATCACTAACCAAAATCATCAAGTTCTCACAAGTCTCTTTTGCAATTCACACAACCGCAATAAGGATTTGAAAACAATGATTCTACGCGCAAGCTCACTAAGGGGTCCCCAAAAATCCTCCAAACTCAATCCAACGTCCTTTATCTCAGAGGGTCTATGCATCCTTAGTCCTATGGTAGTCTTATGAGGTTTTCAGACCCTCTTAGTCGTTATTGCATTAATGCAAATTGTCCCAATGATGGGAGACAATACTCCGTGTAATACGGCTTGACTTTTATTGTCCTTATACGCTCTAATTGGTTTGAACCAAAAATCCCCGCGTGAATGGGAGCACATTAGGCTGTTCACCGTATCTAGTCCAAGAGAAGATTTTAATTTTTTTTTTCATTCTCTTCTTTTTATCTTCAGTCGTGCAGTTATAGCAACTAAGTGTGGACTTTTTTGGTTAACTCTTGAAACCGCCGTATGGGATGGTGGTGTACACTCCCTAACTTCTCTTAGGCTAGAGCAGCGTACCACATGGAACCAACTCTACACGAAGGTCCACCCCAGATTTCAAGTGACCACAAGTTTCCACTGAAAACAGACTATTCAACTACCCCAAATACCAAATCCTCCTAGCACCATATAGGAACTAAAGGTATGCCCTCGTCTACGTTCTGCTTTTCTCTGAATACCCGAAACTTCCTTTCGTGAAACAGGTGTGCAGGATACTAAAAATTAAGGTTCTCCCCACTACGGTGCTTCATATTCCTTAAGACTCTTTCACTGAACTCTCTCTGGTTTCAAGCTTCATCAATTGCCCTTCTCTCAAATTTTTAGATTTTTATGGATTTTCTGCTTTTCTATTATTTTTTTTTCTTTTCTCACATCTTCCTAACTCTATATTCATTTGGCCAACTCGATTAACAACATGTTTTGGGTAGGGGACTCAATAAAGTAAAAAATTCAAAACAATGCGGAAATTTAAAAGTAGCACAATACGACTCTAAAACACCACTCTACACTAACCACATTAACACAGTACTACACAAACTACATGTGACAAGGTTAATGCACGACATCATGGCCATTGAAATTAGAAACAAACTCCCCACACTTAAGTGCCTCGTTGTCCTCAACGAATTTAGAGATCAAGTAGGAGGTGTCATCGCTTAAATGTGTTGGCATTGGATCTACACAATTATGGCTCAAAACGTAGAACAGAGAGAGTTAGAGATACCTGTGGTGCCCGGACCTACATGGGCACCGTTACCGTGAAAATGAAACTAGATGGGGTCCATATGACCATTTACAATTTCCGGAGAAGTCTCACCTCGCGTCCGGATTCTGATGCGCCCACTCAACATTCTCTATCACACATCAAGAAGGGGAACCCGGAGCATCTTCTGTAACTGTGTCCCTGCACACTGATTGGAAGAATTAACACAACTCTCTCTCACCCCTCAAAATCATATATGGAGAACTCAAAAAAAAATCATCATACTCTACATTGGGTTGCCTCCCAAGCAGTGCTTGTAATTTAAGGTCGACGGCCCGACCTGGTTACCTCAACCGAAAAGGAAAGTGGAGGCTGCTTTATCCCTCCACTTCTTCTTCTTCCACCATCTCTTCTGAATGCTTCTCTTTTCACTTGCACCTATGTGTTGTGACGATGTCGGAGAGTTGTGGAAGCTAACTCTTTTCATCTTGCAATTTATCTTCTTGATTAACTTCCACAAAGTACCACTGGGCTCAAATGCCTCATGCTCCATAAAGTCATCCCAGTAGCCTCTTATGGGCTAGATGCTCTTCAAATGACCATGCAATTCATCCACACTCCCACACTTGTTATTTCCAACTCCTTGACTATGGCATATGGATCATCAATAAAGTTTCCCATAGAACAAGAGATTCGAAGTTGCTCATCATGTTCTTCACCATAAGAATTTCCATATAGTAATTGTTCCAGCTAGTCGCAGACTTGCGTGACGTAGGATATGGAGAATTCATCATTAATCAAAGTTGGGGATTTTCCCTCAACAGCACTGAGCACAAGTGTTTCATCACCTTCATCCTTCGCACCCCAGAAGCTTCCAGTGCTGATTTCTTCTCATTCATGCCAAGGAGGTGAGATCACATGAGTTTTTGGCTCGTAATACGACATATCCTCCCACCTTGGACACACAGGTCCACCCTAGTCGGAATCAAAGTCTGAGTCCTCATAAATGGTAGGGTCCACCACTGGTTCCTGGACAATACATTTTTTGCTCAGCTCAGGTATCTCTTCTTCCACTTGTGTTGTGATGATGAAGGTTCAATTTTAGGCTCACTGTCATGTGGCAAGGTCTCCTCTTGTGGCTCTTGAATACCATATTCCCCTACCGCTGACAATTTCTCTACTCGTTTCGTGATCCTCTTTATCATCTATCTCACGTATTCCATACCTGTGGCTGAATCCTCTTGTGGTAATTGAGAAGCTATGGAAAAAAAATTAGCGCACACTTGGATGTCCTCCATAATACTACGACGTTCTGCCATACTCGCTGATGAGTCTTCTTGGTGTTGATGAAGCTTGGGTGGATGAAATCGGTATTGGTCTCTACGGTCGTGCCAAATGCCGCATCCATAATACCAACTCATGCATGCGTCTTCTTCTTCATGGTTGCCCCTGCAGTAGATACAGTAGGGGGAACCCGAATAACAGTCTTAGCTCCACATGCTTAGTAGAATCTTCTGCTTCCTGTGTTCCTGAGAAAACAAACTCACCAGACACCCGTGAAGCACAGTGACAGAAAAGAAAACAATAAAAAAACTAAAATAAAGTACTCTAAACTTAATCCGAATTAAATAATCTACCGTTGTCCCTGGAAACGGCGCCAAAAACTTTACGCGATTTCTTAACATGTATGCGCAAGTGCACAGTCAAGTAATATAGGAGTGGTATTTCAACCCTGAGTAATGAATCCTAAGAGGACATACTTCAGATTATTTAATTAGTTATTTAGTTTAGAATACGATAACAGGAGGAAAGATTTGATTGATTTAAAAATTAAAATAACAAACTAATCTAATACTTTTGTATTTTTATATTTAAGAAGCAACGATGAAGAAACTAGGAAATCTCAATGAAACAACCCGAAATTTAATTGCGTATTCTAAGAATAAATATGCATGTTTTATGGTAATTTAGAGTGTAAGGTGACATCTTGACCTTAATATTTTGTGGTACTATTTTTTTGTGGCTAAATTCTGATAAAAATAACATGGTGCTTTATGTCTACCACAATAATATTTGATAACGTGTACACTATTATAGTATCACATATTTTTACGTGGCGAATTTTATCGTGCTATTCCTATTTTTACGGTATAATCACCACACCCAATTATTTACAACATGTCGGTAACATTTCTTCTGCAAGTCTTCATCTGCAACAAAGAAAAATGTAGTCAAATATTTATTTCTGCAAAAGATGGATCTTGCCAGATGAAAATAATTCACATTCACCTTCCTACAATTATTCACCTACCTTTACTATTCTTTACGTCATTTTTTCTTCCTATAAATAGCCATACAACTCATATGGCATCTCCATGGCAACACGAGCAAAAACTTCAGACTCCATGGCCACCCCCACCATCATCCTCACTGTCCTCACCAACTCTTCCATCTCCAACACCAACACCACCTCCACCAAAATAACCCCTTCACCTCGCCAGAATACTCCATAGCCACCAAGCTTTGGTGACTTCCCGAGAGCACTACGCAACCTCCTTGTTCACTAAAACCACCAACGACCACCATTTAAGTCACGGTTACTACCAATCACTCCGTGACACTCCAAAGACTCATTTACAACCATTCGCAGAGACTCACAAGGTCCCAAAAGCTCAATCCATTTCACCACCTACTTTAGCGAAAAATCGGTACAACTTCCTTACATTACTTCGCATTTAACATATTCTTGCATATTCTTGCTCACACATGTCTCTAGAGTCATCCATGTTAACTTGATCGAAAACGGAACGTTAGAAATCTTCATAGCTAATTATTTCATGTTTTGGGGTAGTAGTTGTCTTTCACAATTACTTTCATTCAAATTTTTAGGAATTAAACGTTCTAAAAAGAGAAGTGTTTGAGACTACCGTTCATATGTTTTTACATAAAAAAGAAAATTAGTGTCGCGGGAACCACCCACGTTATTTTCGTCGAAATCGGAAAGGTTAAAAAAATAATGTTTTGTAATGGGGTTAAACTGTCTTTTAAGAAACTAGCAACAACTTGTTTTTGAGAATTTGATTACTTTAAGGGTAAATGTGCTATTCCTACCCTACCCATACTTTACTTTATTTACAAATGACTACCCTTGTTTTATTTTAGTACTTGATTAGTAAACTAATGTTAATTAAAATTAGGGCTAGTGGTTAGCATATAAGTAATTAGAGTTAATAAACTAAAATTAAGACGTGTAGATTAGTATTAGTTTAGTAATTAAATAAATAAATAAATAAATATTAACTAATTTGGACCAATAAAAATGTCCTAAGATTTTAATTAGAGGAATACCGTTAAGACTTAAGTAGGTCACGTACCTAATCACCGCCGGATAATTAACTAGGATCAACACGCATAACATACATATTAAATTAGACACTTGCATATTAAATGATTAAGTGTTAATTAGGGTTTATCCTTATTTGTTGACACCGAGTTTACCGACGAAGGCTACATCGAGTACATTTGAACCACAATCGGACGTGTAGGGAGTTCGCAGGCTCAACCCTTACTCTTAAAACGCGTGTTTAACTATAATGCCTCTACCTGCTTGACTTGGATATTAAATGTTTAAACTCATGTTTACTTAATACTTGTGTTTACTAAATATTTCATTTCGTTAATTGGTCTCCATTCTTTTACACGATAAAATTAAACATTTCAGGAACTTTACATGGTTGACCAAGCAAAGCTTGTGACTTAATATGTTAGACCAAGCAAAGCTTGGGACATGAGTCGAAGATGACTCTATGAGTACCCCTGGGGCACATTAGCACAGTGTAAGGCTCTAGTACTACTCTTTTGGGACAAAAGCTTCCCTCGTAGGGGGTGTCAACACTTAAAGTCTAGTTGTCGAGGTGGAATTGGTTCGGACAAGCGAATTACTTCGCCGTCCACACTGGATACGATATTGGTTATGGATCATCCCGATTAAATAATTAAATTGCTTTTCAAAATATATAAACTTGAAATAACTTGTTGTGCCTTATTCTTGTTTACGCGTTGTGATACGTTCTCGCTCAGTTTTCACTGACTTTTCAACTGTGGTGTCCTTATTTTGTAAAACCACCACAGGAGAGGCCTACGCCGGGGATGGGAACGTCGAGTACTAGCGCAAGCATCACCTAGCCTAAATAAAGTAGTAATCTCACTATTATTCGCTGTTTGTAAGATATTGGTTTGTAATAACTCTGAACAAGTTTGTGAATGTTTTTATGTATTAAAGTATGTTTTTCTGAATCCGAAGCAAAGATCCTTTCCCCGATCATGGTGGGTAACTCTCCATGAGAAGGGCACACCCAGACTTTCAGTAATGAAAATTTGGGGGTGTTACAGTTGGTATCAGAGGATCTTTAAATTCAAAGTTTAATACACCCTAATTAAAGTGGAAATCGATTTCCGGAAAATAAAACGCAAGATTTAAAAAAAAATAGATTAAGGAAAGATAAAGCATGAACTTAAGGAATGAGGACGGGGAAAAGGGTACCGACGATAATTTGAGAAGCATGCTCTAATTACGTGTTAGAACAAGACACTAAACGTGTAATTCCTTTCTAGATGGAAATCTGGAAGATTCGCGAGCTAGACTGCGACCACCCGGACAACACCACCTTGGGTGATGGGGAGGATTTTACCGACTACCTCGAGCGTATGATTAACTGATGTTCCAATTGGGTGGACATGCATGAAGGCTACACCGAGATCATATTTATGAACCCGAAGGTCATTACGTATTGCATGCTAGCAGGCTTACCCAATCGACAACCCTGGATCCTACTCAAGGAACGATACCAAGATGCCATCACAGGCAACTTCTTCCCGAACCCCTATGTGTACCCCCTCATACCATGTCCACGAACACTTCCAGACCTAATGCTAGGATTCAAGGAACACTGGGAGAGACGAAGATTTTCTGGTAAAGTCTATAGGAGGCGTAGAAAGTACAAACCGAGACCGAGATGCAGAATAACAACTGCGAGGAAGAGTATGTTAGCCCGCCCACGTTTGCCTAAATGAATGGTTGGGTCTAGCTAAGCGTGTTATGAATGATTATGATGCCTAAGTATTATGTGTGTGAATAATCATGTGGTGTGCCTTATTAATCTTGTTGTGTGTACTTGTACTACGTAGTCATGTTGATCTTGTAATAAAAGACCTTCTTGTTAGAAATATTGGTAACTCTTTGAAAAAAAATGACTTTTATTCAAAAAAGGAAAAATAGGAAATAACTACATCACTGGTACTTCATCCTTTCGTACATCGCTGTCTCCTGTTTTTCCAATGAAATGCTACCAACATGAGAATGAAGCCGAACAACCAAATTAGAAGGAAAGGGAGCAACGGTTGATTGATGAAGGGAAGCCGAGTCGCACGAAGAGGACCACCACATACAACGTAAGAATTAGTGTCATAATAGCCATAGTACCCTCCGAAGACATTTCTATATATGTTTTAGTTACGGGAGTCGTATGGTACGAAGCTTCTATTTATATAAACCCCAAGGACATCAATTTACATTTCTAACCTCCCTACTAGCCGTTATACGCATAGGTTGAAGGGTATAATTCACTTTTAGCCTTTTATAGCCGTTGGAGGGACTGCTGACCGTTGGAGAAAAAAAAAATGTGTCTATTCTGCAATTATAACCGTTGGGGGCAATTAGGTTGTTCTACTAAACATGCTTAGGACTAATAATTCATTACTTCCTTAAGAACGGAGAAAAATACAATGTCGAGGCCATTACACTTAAAGACAAAATAGTAATATGACCATGGGCTATCTAGGAACGAGCATTCTGTGACCCTTCATTGCGAGTCTCTCTTCTAGGATTAGGTAGATCCCGAATAGCATGACGCGCGTGCCGAAAAAGCCATTCAATAACTTGGGTGTCATTGTGGAGCCTAAGAAACCACTCCAATTGACCCAGGCGAACGTGAATCTCTTCTGAGATCATGACCGAGCATGCACGAGCAGCGAAACGTGGCCGACCCACTGGTCGGGATGGCAAAATTGAGGATGACCTCAGCACCGAAGGTGGAGCTGGCAATGGCATTGGGATACTGCATAGCCAAGGGAGGGGACCTGCCGAATCTCTATGGAAAGAAGAAATGCCAAGAATAGCCTCTGACTCTGAAATAACGCACACCAGCTCAGGCTCGGTTATAGACACCGAGGGATTTGGAAGAGCCAAGGACCACGAGGACGGAGAAGGAGGAGGAGTCCTTGTGGGAGACTCAGACATGGAGATGCCTAAAGGACTATAGCAACTTAGAAAATGAGTTCAAGGAGGGGTAAGGTACGTTCCACCTGAGGAGAAAGTCTAATACAGTCAATAAGAAAAACTGTTAGGGGAACCATACCCGCAAACTAAGAAGAGTACATCGGAAACTTGTCTCCTTATTCCATGCCACTGAGACTTTTGACTACGAAATTTTGACCATCGACCTAGTTGGCAACACATCAGGGAACACAGCATAGATATTGTAACCCCTAATTTATCATGCTTAGATACGTGTTACCATTAGCCTTGCCTTGAGTGAACTAATCTAACTGCGCTATTGTAATAGGAACTCAAAAAAGTCGGCAGCAAGGAGGAGCGCCCAAATGGAGGAACTACTCATACACTATTGCGATCTCGTTGCGCGGAGAGAAGGGAGGGAACAAAGAGAAGATAGGGAAAGAGAAGAGAGGGAACAAAGTGAACATGTTGGGACAACCTGGTCTAAGAGAGTTGCTGAGAGAAACCCAACCTACTATCTGGGGCAAGAGGACCCAGTAACCCTCGAGAACTGGATCCGAAAAATGGAGAAAATCCTGATCTCTTTCGGTTGCCCACCCGAACAAAAGGTGGATATAGTAGCACTCTACCTCGATGAAGAGGCAGATACCTGGTGGACCCTCAATAAGGACAGGTTGATGGCCCATGGTAACCTTGACTGAGAAACATTTGTGGAAGCACTGAGGGAACGCTTCTATCCCTTCCATGTTAAGGAGCAGAAGTATGAAGAATTTCTGACCCTGAGGCAAGGCAACATGACAGTGTCGGAATACTACAATAAGTTCACAGAATTATCGCGTTTTTTCGGGGCACTGGTAGAAACAGAAGAATTGAAGGTCAGACGCTTCATCAAAGGACTTCGCTACGGCAACCAGAGGGACGTGATTCCTGCTCGGAGTGCTAACCTAAGGAAGGCGTACGAAGTAGCAGCTCTCATTGGGGAAGTCGAGGGAGTGCAAGGGAATCGAGCCAACAAGAGGAAGGAGGAAGACGTAAACAACTCCAAGGAGCACAACCATGCTAACATGAGAACCAAGCCCAACGCATCCGAGGGATACCATGGAATGAACCGCACTAACTTCGGGAACTACAACACTGACGCCAACGGACGACCCCGTCACTACCATTGCAAGCAATGTGGTAGAGACCACCCTGGAGTTGACTGCGAAGGAAAGACCGTGGAATGTTTCTACTGTAAGAAGCGTGGCCACCGAGTGTTTGAGTGTAACGCGAAGAAAGTTGATCTCCAGAATGGCAAGGCAGGAGGGAGTGGATACCCAAGACAGAACCAGGGAAACCCTCGCCCGAACTATGGAAACAAGTACCCACCTAACAATAACCAATTCGGCGGAAATGGTCGTGGAAACAACAACAATCAAGCAGGGAAAACCCAAGGGAACAACTACAACGCACCTGCAGGAAGCAACAACCGGAATGCACAACCAGCTGGGAACGGGAGCAATAACAACAAGGGGAACGGAAACCCGAGGAGCGTGGGACAAATCTATGCCATGAACCAAACGGAAGCAGACGCTGCGACGAACGTGGTTACTGGTACATTCTTAGTTCACAACACTCCTGCTTACGTACTCTTTGATAGTGGAGGATCCTATTCTTTCATATCGTCATCTCTTACTAGAAAACTAGGACTTCAATCCTCTCCTATGAACCCTGTGTCTATATCTACACCTGCAAAACGGGTAGTAAACTGTGATTCCGTCATAAGGGGAGTAGTCATAACCATCCAGAAAAGTGAGATACCCACTAACCTAATCCTCTTCGACCTACAAAACCTTGACGTTATCTGATAACGCCCAAATAGGGGTTATCTTTTAGCCTGATTTGACGTGTCATCGTGTCGGAAAGCCGTGTTTTAGCCAGAATTCACCCTCGGAAAGCCTCGATTTTAGGAACGAGTTCTCCATATTTTGCACTTTTATTGGATATGATCGCGGGTTTGTTCATGTTGTCTGTACAGGAAAAGGTTCAGAAAGTGCATTGGGATGCGTGCCGAGACAGAACCGTGGTTGCCTCGGGAAATGTGCAGAAAATGCTCGGAGCAGGATTGGACCGAGACTGGTACAAGGGAGAGCGGAATGGAAAACGGAAAGACTGGAGGAAAAACGAACAGTGAAAACCGACCGATGCAAGCTGAAAACGCCAAAATCGAGAATCACCGGGATGCGCTCGGTTTACAATATCTTGAGCTTGACTTGGAATTTTGAAGTGAAACCAGGGGCAAAAGAACGGAGACGTCAAGGACTTTTCGAAAACAGGTTATAATGCTGAAACGGAGTCCGGCCGAAAAATCGACTCCCGTCAAGTGTGGGTCCCAGACAGGCCACGCTCGAGTAAGGAGTCTCGGTTCCCGATGCCCGGAGTCATGAGCAGCTAATGCAGGGTCGTGACGATTTCCGGGACAATTCTAATCCAGGGGTATTTTGGTCATTTTGGCACCAGGCCCGGGTTTCCGGAGTCCAGTTTAGATTTTGTCTCCCAAATTCAGTCAGCAGTTTTCATATGGCCAAAGTCAGGATGGGACAGAATTTGGAGCGGTTTTGACCCAGGGGTATTTTGATAATTTTGAAAATTTTCAGGTTAAAACGCAGGCCGAGTCAGAAAGTAGAAGAGAGGCTTGCTGCCTGCGTATATACGCGCACAGGGGGGTTCATACGCACAAGAGGAGAGAGAAAACAAAGACGACATGTCCCTGCCTGCGTATATACGCAGACAGGGAGAAAATGGGAGTTGAAAACAGTTGCTGTTTGAGTATATACGCAGCCATCTGAGTATATACGCAGACAGCGCGTATTCTGAGGCAGTTCCGGGTCAAGGGGCAGTTTCGTAAATACGACAATTTCCAGAAACGTCTTCGACACTATATAAAGACTCGTCCAGGGCTCGTTTTAGGGAACACACAACACAACACATCCACAGAGAAGTCGGAGCATCCCGGGAGAGCACGAAAGCGCGATTCCAGATTCGGAGACCTAGTTTGATCTTATTCTCTCTCTCGTTCAAAAACTGTGTTATTTACGTTATGAATTTCAGTAGCTAAACTTTTACCTAGGTTCTCGGTGAACCTAGGGTTTCGTTTTCAGAGATTAGTTTTACGTTTTGACTATGAATTCATGATCATACTATCTTAATTCAGCAGTGTTTATCAGTTATTCTGTCTTTGAATTTTACTGTTTATGCATGATCGAAGTAGCTAACCAGGATTGCTACAGACCCGAGCCGGTAGGTGAAAACGTCCGGTTAGGGTTAGGAAGAGAAGACATAATTTAGCACCTTACCCCGATGGGCCGAATAGTGAAGGGGAGTTAGGACTAACCTGAAATCGTTGAGACCAACTGTTAGAGAATCTGACCCGGACCATTAGGACAGGTTAGAAACCCTAGAAGCCTTAAAACGAGACTGCAGATTTAGGAAGCTTAACAGGTTTCCGACAGTCTGCAGGATTGTGATAAACGTGCAAGAAAAGAAAAGATACTGTGCAATTGGTACGTGGCACGGATAACGAGACTGTTGTGTGTTTTCATGTCAAACAAAGAACGAAAACCTGAAGATCCCTAGGGGATCCCGGGACCTAGTATCTCAAACCCTAGTTTTACAACCTTAAGATTATTCAGAAAATTCGAACAAAAATATTTACGTTTCAAGTATTTACTTTCAGTACTTAATTAGCAAACAAACTCTCAAAATATTCTTCATTTTTACATTCTGTTCGTTAAAACTGGTTACTAGAAAAACCTGCAGAGTCCCTGTGGGATCGATAATCTGAGTCATAATACACTCTATACTACTTGATTCGTATACTTGCGAATAGTAGCTAAAAAGCGCAACAAGTTTTTGGCGCCGTTGCCGGGGACTTTTAGGGTTTATTTAGTAGTCCGAATTAATTTTCAGAGTTTTTATTTTTTGTTTTATTTTATTTTTCAGTTATCTCACTGCTCTTGAGATCTCAATTTTTTCAGGATGGGCGACAATACCGAAGGAACGCCAGAACGGCCCGAGACACGTACCCCAGCCGAGATGGCTCGGTACATCGAAGATCTTGTCGCAGCAGGTTTTGCTGCCCGGAACAACCAGAGGACATACAACAGGTCTGGAAAGGCATTGGTGGAGAATTTTGAAGTCCCTTCGGGAGGACACGAACCCGCTATCGTAGTACCTCTGATCACTGCAGAGCACTTCGATATAAAACCCTCCACTATCCAGACTGTGCAGACTCTCTGCCCATTCCATGGCAAGGCTAACAAGGACCCGAACGAGTTCATCGGGAAGTTCGAAGATTACTGTAATAAAGTCCGGTACAAGGGAGTCGAAGCAGAGGCACTGATGTTGATCTTGTTCCCGTACTGCCTTTACGGAGTAGCCAAAGATTGGTTAGAATCCCGACCATCCAAATCCATCACCACGTGGGGAGGATGCGTCACATATTTTCTAGCTAAATTCTACCCCGCCTCTCGGGTCATTTGATGCGCAAACTAACGTGCTATCGCAAGTGTACGAATCTTGTAGTACCGGGTGCAATTAGACTCGGATTATCGTTCCCACGAGGACTGTTTCGGGTTTACTCACGTTGTCAGTTTCGGTTTTCCAAGAGTAGTAAACAGGAGGAGTAGGTTGTGATTATATTGACTAAACTAAAAACAAAATTTAAAACTGTAAATATTTTTTGTGACGTTTTCTGAAATAAGCTGATTTTGTTGTAACGATAGTGGATGAAGACTAGGCTCCAGGATCCCCTAGGGTTTCTACAGATTTCAGTTTTACGTTCGATTATGAAAACACTCAGCAGTTTCGGTATCTGTGCAACGTACCAGTTGTGCAGTGACTTTTCAGCTTCCACACGTAATCCCAATCCTGCAGACTTTCGGATTCTTGTTAAGCTGCCTAAGTCTGCAGTCTCGGTCTAATCCTGTTAGGGTTTCTAACCTGTCTGAATGGCCCGGGTCAAATTCTCTAACAGTTGGTCTCACGTTTTTCAATGCTAGCCCTATCTCCCTTTCTCTGGTCGGTCTATCAGGGTAAGGTACTAAATCCCGGTTTTTCTTCCTAACCCTAACTTGACGTTTTCACCTACAAGCTCGGGTCTATAGCAATCCTGGATGATCAATCCTATCATGCATATACGATAATAATCAAACCAGAATAACAGATACAACTTGCTGAATTAAGACAATCATCATGAATCCATAAACGTAGTAATCATGAAATCTGAGTACGAAACCCTAGGTTCACCGAGAACCTAGGTGAAAAGTTTAGCTACGACTAGACATAATACAAAACGCAGTTTCTGAATATAAAGAGAGAGAACGAAATCAAACTAAGTCTTCGAATCTCGAATCGCGCTTTCGTGCTCTCCGTGAATGCTCCGACTTGTCCTTCGGTTGTGCTGTGAATTGTGCTGTGTCTCCGTGATCCCTCAAAACGAGTCTGGACGAGTCTTTAAATAGTGTTGTTTCCTGAAAACGCTTGTACTCGAAATTACGGAATATGCCATCGGTCCACCGTCTTTGACCAAAAGTCAAAACTGGCTGCGTATATACGCAGGGGCTGCGTATATACGCAACCAGGGCCCAACCAAGATCCCCCCACCACCCCACTGCCTGCGTATATACGCAGGTGCTGCGTATATACGCAGGCCGTGGGCTAGGTGGGGCCCACTTGGTCCTCTAGTGGGCCAGGACTGGTCCCCTGGGTCCCACTCTTCTTCCTGATGCTCCCGGCTTGCCTCTTCGGTGTACTTCTGCTTTTCCGTGTTTCCGTCGTGTCCCGGTCTTGTGCACGTTTCCCGAGACGGTCCCGGCTGGGTCCCGGCACGCTTCCCGATGCACCTCCCGAACCTGTTCCTGAAAAGGCAACACGAACGAAAACCCGCGATCATATCCAAATATAGTAAGAAATAAGCAGAAATAAGCAGAAATCCAGCAAGTACAAATAAACGTCTCGTTCTAGATTCCCGGGGCATTCTAAGGCATTTTCAGGCAAAAACCGCTAATTCCGACACAAATACTCATGAAATCAGGCTAAAAGATAACCCCTAATTGGGCGTTATCAAATACCCCCGCACTAAACATTGCTCGTCCCGAGCAATCCTGCCAACTCTAGCCTGCAGTTCTGTCCTCGTGACCGACTCTGCACATACCCTACCGTTGCATACACTTTCGACCCGAACCTTTCAACCGGACGACTCGATAGAAAAACTGACGCAGATAGAATATACACAGACTCAAACGACTCAAAGCAGACTAGTGACAAGAATATTTTTGGCGAGATCGGGCAACCTCAAAAACAGAAACAGTGTGTCCTCGTGATCTCATCCTTTTCAGAATTTACTTCCCTGCAAGCGATCGGTAAGTACGAACAGATTTATATGGTGGATTTAAGCACTGGACCGAAGTACTATTACTTTGGTTATCAAACTGAGCAAATCCCTAGCTAACTTACCATCCGAGCTGTTTCCGAAAGGATCTATGTCTAATCAGGTAGGATAAATATATGTATCAAGGTACGGCATAATCCTACATGTTATGACATTCTCACAATTTACCAAACTCACACCCCTCACCGAGATCCCGAAAAACTGCCCGAAACACCTAAGTTCCTGCTTTCCCAATTCTCCTGTCCCCCGGTGTGTCTTTGCCGTGCTCGCGGCCACAAATGTGAAGCGGTGCAAAACGTCTCGCAAATTGTGCCACTCACTCAGCTTTTTATTTAAACAACAAAAACACAAAACAAACTAAAAACTAGATCATAATAATTTTTCTTTTTCTTTTTCTTTTTTTCTTCTCTTTTTTTTTCATTTTCTTCTTCTTCTTTTTTTCTTCTTTTTTTTTTTCCTTTTTTTTTTTTTTAAACACAACTATATATACATACGCACATGAATATCAACAATTCTAAACTGACTAAAGCTGAGTGAGTGAAAATAAATCTCTGTCGTGGGGTACGTAAAATGTCCTCATGTGAAATACCCCCACACTAATCCTGAAGCGCTGATCCTGTAGTCGAGATAATACTGTGCAGTCCCACCGAACCTCCTCATCACCAAAGATGTAGAAAAACGGCACAACCACCAATTTACCCTACAACCCCCCGGAACCCCGGTTTGTGCGAAAAGATGCTCGCACGCGACTAACTCCTCCTGTGGTCACCATGTAGTGAAGTGATCCACCTCCGCAAATTAATGCATTGTCGCCTCTCACTCACCCTGTCCTTCCCTCGAAAAACGTGTCAAAACCGAAACTGTCCAAAATTGATAACTCATGACGCTCCCCTATCTAAAACCTGTCCCCAACTCACTCCCTCCGTCATAACACGTAGAATAGCCGACTATCGACTGATGAGGTCTCAAAGAAGGCTGCCTAGGCTAAAGTGGCTACGAAGAAAGAGGGTAAATGGCTTCAAACGGGTTGACTAGTTGGACCTAGGGGTAAGAAACAGGATGTGAGGTCCCTTGATAGCCAGTCACTCCACCGAAAAATGCGATGACCGTGACGGCGCCCGTGGGCGGGTTGTCGACTACCTATGTGACGGCGGTGTAGCAACTAGTCGGATTTTTCGCTCAGTTGATAACTACTTGCGGATTCCAAAGGTCACTGGCTCTCACCTATCTACTATACCTCGGTGCAAGTTTCCGTTTCTTTCAAAGGATTCAAACTCAATTTCTTCACTGTTTTCGTTATCTCGATTGCCCTTTCTCAAAATTTTCTGATTTTAAACTTTTTTCTTTTTTTTTTTGAAAAATAATTTATACTTGCTGTTTGCGTATATACGCAGGTCCTGCGTATATACCCAACCAGCAGCATAAAAAAATTTTAATTTTTTCAATTTTGCAATATTTTTTTTTTTAATTAATTATATACAATGCATGGCCAGAATGATTATGGTGGGTTGACTCAAATAAAGAAAATATGCTGACTCAAAAATAAAAATAAAAATAAAAATAAATACGAAAAAACGTGCAGACCGGGTTAATGCAGACACGACTACCACCCCCCCCACTAAGAGGTGGCATGCCCTCATGGCACTCACTCGTCCGGAAAAAATGTCGGGTCTGACCCGGTCTCGGACGTACCGGATATGCTACCCGGTGAGCTGCTCTCTGAATCAGTCCTAAATACCGGCTGGCGTGCCCGTGTACGGGGCCGGTAATCCGAGGACTGCGACTCGGACCCAGTCCAACTGCTAGGTGGCTGGGACCGCAAAGTCGTCCTGCCACTGGACTGCTGGTGAGAACGGGCCCCAGTCTGCTGGGTACGGGT
The DNA here is from genome assembly GCA_023055425.1 of Linanthus parryae. Lineage (NCBI taxonomy): Eukaryota > Viridiplantae > Streptophyta > Magnoliopsida > Ericales > Polemoniaceae > Linanthus > Linanthus parryae. The sequence goes on along the minus strand of JALGPY010000004.1, from coordinate 3,795,429 downwards.
CCCAGCCTGACGACCCGTAGGCTGCCGGGATCGTGTCCCAGGCTGCCGTCTCTCCTGTCTGGCAGGTGGCGGTGATGGCTGAGTCGGTGGTGGTGGCTGAGTCGGGGGTGGCGGAGCAGACGTGTACTCGCTAGAGTCCCCGTCATCCGACCATCCCTCGGTAAAGCTACTGGAGTAGGTGGGCGGAAAATACAGCGGGAGTGGCGGGTCTCGGCCTGCGTGCCGAGCCGCATCCCGCTGCTCCTCTCGAATACTCGCTAGGACAGCCTGGGTGTCCTTGGTGACCTTCCGCTGAGTCCGGCGGACATGCGTCACCGCTCTCCAGATCTTGCCCACTCCCTCTAACACCTTCTCTCCAATGGACTTGCGTCCACCCCGACAGCCCTCAAATCTCTCATCCACTCTGGGCAGTCTACGGGGCGGGGCCGGTCTAGCTCGTGGGGCCGGGTTGGCCCGTGGGGCCGGGCTCTCTCTCTGATGGGCAGGCTGAGGCTGGGCATTCCTCTCAGTCCCCTGCCTACTCGACTCGGGGCGCTCGCTCTCTCGAGAAGTACGGCATCGCCGGAGTCCGGCCGGTGCCTGGCAACTGACTGGTCGCTCCTGAGTCGAACGCCTCCTAGGGGCAGGGGCAGGTGCCGGGTCCTCCTCCATAAATTCGTCATCCTCATCGAGGTCAACAACTGGCGGAGGCGGGCCCGGGTGACGAGTAATAAGCTTCCTATAAGGCCGTAGCAAAGGAGGCGCTAAGTCACCCCGTAAATCATCCATCGGAACCTCGTACTCCCGCGCAAGTTTGGCAATGAGGTTGGCGTACCCCAATCCCTTCTTGCTACCGGTGCAGTTCCGCTCCATCATATACACCCAAATCCGACGAGGAATGTCCACATCTCGTCCCAGCACAAGGCAATAGACTAAGAGTACGTACTCGAAGTCAAGGTAGGTGAAGTGTTTAATACCTACAACCCTGTTCACTACCCACTCGGCCCACCACCGTGGCGGGCCGGCAACAAAACGAGAATGCAATTTCTTGCATATCTCGCCTGGCCCCTCTCTCTCAAAATGGGCACCCGGGTGCCCCCCAGTCACAACCCGCAAAAGCTCAGCATCGCTCGGCGGGTAATCGGAACACTCGGCATATGCGCACGAGATGTGGCGCATCAGAATCTGATACGCTTGGCGGATGGTATCCGCCGTGAGCAATATAAACGTACGCCTCATATAGACCCAACGGACATCCCCATTGGCTTCCCCCTCCCCCCTGTGCATGAGGTTCGCGTAGAACTCATGCACCAAGTCAGTATCGGACAAGTCCGGAAACCCCGCTAGAGACGTCCCAAAAATGTCCGGTCGACTCGCATAAGCGGCCATCTCTGGCGGCATGTAAGTATGGTCGACCTCAAACTTGTAGTCTACGGGAATGCTATGACTCATTTTGGTCCCGGTCATAAAGTAATATTGGGCATGATGGCTGACGAACCTAAAACTGTCAAATAGCAAAGGGGTAAGCTCTTCCGCCTCATAGTCCGTAGGGATGTCATCTCGGTTATGGTCTAAGATGGGCACATGAAACTCCATAACAGCCTAAAATCTCGAAAAACGTGCCGACTCGGGAAATAGAGCAAAAACGTGAAACGTGCACAAAAATAGTGTGTCGCAATAGGTAGTCCACCTAAGATCTACCAGAGGTCCACACGGCAAGTGCCGCTCCAAATGCAAAATTACCGAAAAAAACGGGCCCGGCTACGGGCCGTGCCAAAACGGAAAATAAAGCGAGGGATGAGATTTTCGACCTTCCCTAAACAGGGGTGAAGACCGGAGATTCTGCCCGGAAAGTCGCCGGAAAACCGCCGGTGGTTGCCGGAAAAGTCGCCGGAAAAGTCAACTGCCCGGAATTGAATTCCGAGCCCACCAAATCGAAGCCCTCGATCCCCTCGTTGACGTTCCCTTCTACGGATTTTGCTAGTTCTTGCTCTAACACCTCCGAATCTGCACTTTTCTTCAAGAACACCTCACTTTTTGATGGAACTTGCTCTCTCGATTTTCACTTGTTTCTGGATTTTGATGGATGAATCTTGCTCCTTGCGACGAGGGGATTCCAGAAATGTGCCCGGATTTTGATTTGGAGGTCCGAGTCAAAATTTTTGTTCTTCAAGTGAGAGGAAATGGAGGTAGAGAGAGAAAGGGAGGTGCCAACAATGGCAAACCCGTCCCCCCCTTTGTGCTATAACCTAATTTGGTCAAAATGACCGAAATACCCCTGGGGTTTTGAAAAAATTTCGAATTTTTTTTTTCTTTCCTGTTTACGTATATACGCAGTACCGCGTATATACCCAACAAGAAAACAACCAAAAAAAAGTAAAAAAAATTTCACTTCTGCCCCACGGGTTGCGTATATACGCAGGGGCTGCGTATATACGCAGCCCGAGGGCAAAAGTGGAATTTTTTTTTTTTTTTTCAAAGTTTCTCTCTACCCCTGCTTTCCTGATCTTGGCTGTTTTGGATGATTCTGTTTCTGCACACTTTTAAATTCAACGTTAAAAACCCGCTCATCTCGCCTCTCTCGAAAATTCAGAACTGACATACTAACGTAATAACTAATAAAACTAAATAAATAAACGATAAATTTTGGGTTGCCTCCCAAACAGCGCCTTGTGATTTACGGTCGACGGCCCGACCTTGTTACCTCTTACGGGTCATCAAAATAGACCGGGTCTATTTTGACGACTTCGGCGGTCTCGAGATACGGCTTGATCCGGTTCCCGTTCACCCTGAAACTGGAGTTGTCTTTTGGATTTTCCAGCTCGAATGCCCCCCAGGCAAAAATCTGTTTGATGATGAACGGTCCCGACCAACGAGACCTCAGCTTTCCCGGAAAGAACCGCATCCGGGTATTGTAGAGAAGCACTTTGTCGCCTTCGTTAAACTGCTTTGGCGTGATACGGTGATCATGCCACTTCTTTGTCTTCTCTTTGTAAATTTTTGCGCTCTCGAAAGCCGTTCTGCGGAATTCCTCTAATTCCAGCAGTGCCATCTTCCTCTTATCCCCTGCTAGGTTCTGGTCCAAGTTTAGCAGTTTGATGGCCCAATACGCCTTGTGCTCCAGTTCCACCGGTAAGTGGCACGCTTTCCCAAAAATGAGCTGGTACGGTGACATTCCCAGCGGTGTTTTGAAAGCTGTCCTGTAGGCCCAAAGCGCATCGTCTAGTCTGACTGACCAATCCTTTCGGCCGAGATTCACTGTTTTCTCGAGTATGCTCTTGATCTCTCGATTCGACACCTCGGCTTGCCCGTTCGTTTGCGGATGGTAGGGTAACGAGACTTTATGAACTGACACGCCGTACTGTTTCAGAACTTTCGCAAAAACTCGATTGATGAAGTGAGAACCCTCGTCGCTGATCATTGCCCTGGGAGTCCCGAAACGAGTGAAAACGTTGCGTTTCAGAAAACGCTCAACGGTAGCTGCATCGTTTTTCTGACAAGCGATTGCTTCGATCCACTTTGTCACATAATCTACTGCCAGCAGAATGTAAAGATTCCCCATCGAAGACGGGAACGGACCCATGAAGTCAATCCCCCAGACATCGAATGGTTCTACTTCCTGCCACACGGTCATCGGCATCTCGTCCCGGTGTGACGTGTTTCCTGTCCTCTGGCACCTGTCGCATCCCTGCACATAGTCGTGACAGTCCTTGAAGATTGTCGGCCAGAAAAACCCGGATTGCAGTATTTTATGCGCTGTTCGCGTTCCCCCAAAATGACCCCCACACTGTGATGAGTGGCAGTGTCGGATCACGTTCCAGGCCTCGTGGGTCGGGATACACCTTCTCAGGATGTTGTCGGCCCCCTGTTTGAACAAGTACGGGTCGTCCCAGAAATATTGTCGACTTTCGGCAATGAACTTTTTCCGCTGCGACGGGGTGAGATCCTTGGGAAGCGTGCCAGTTACCAAATAGTTGGCTATGGCATAGTACCATGGTCTCCCGATCTTGACTGCCATGATGTGCTCGTCCGGGAAGTTTTCCTTGATCGGCACCGGGTCCACCTTGACGTTCTCAAGTCTGGATAGGTGATCCGCTACCACATTCTCAACTCCCTTCTTGTCCCGAATTTCCACATCGAATTCCTGCATCAGTAGTACCCATCTCAACAGTCTCGGTTTTGCGTCCTTCTTGTCCAGCAGGTATTTCAGAGCACTATGGTCGGTAAAAACGATAACTTTTGACCCGACCAAATAGGGCCTGAATTTGTCCAGTGCATACACCACAGCCAGCAGTTCCTTTTCTGTCGTGCCATAGTTGAGCTGGGCATCGTTGAGTACCCAGCTCGCATAATAAATGACGTGGCATACCTTATCTTTTCGTTGTCCCAAAACTGCCCCGACTGCGTAGTCGCTGGCGTCACACATCAGCTCAAACGGGAGTGACCAATCTGGCGTGGTTATAACCGGGGCTGTGGTCAGCTTCTCTTTCAAGTGGTCAAAAGCTTGCCGACATGCTGCATCGAAATCAAAGGGTACGTCTTTTCCGAGTAACGCGCAAAGTGGCTTTGTGATCTTGGAAAAGTCCTTGATGAATCTTCGGTAAAATCCTGCATGTCCCAGAAAACTTTTGATCGCCTTTACGTTCGTCGGGTATGGAAGCTGTTTTATCACCTCGATCTTAGCCCTGTCCACCTCGATTCCCTTGCTGGAAATTCTGTGACCCAGCACGATCCCCTCGGTGACCATAAAGTGACACTTTTCCCAATTGAGCACCAAATTTGCCTTCTTGCATCGGATCAGAACCTGGCCCAAATGGAACAGGCAGTCATCGAAACTGTCCCCGAAGAGTGAAAAGTCGTCCATGAAGACCTCCAGATTTTTCTCGATCATGTCGGAAAAAATCGCCATCATACATCTCTGAAACGTGGCTGGGGCGTTACACAGCCCGAACTGCATGCGCCGAAACGCGAACGTACCGTACGGGCAGGTAAACGTCGTCTTTTCCTGATCCTTTGGGGCTATGCAAATCTGGTTGTACCCGGAGTACCCGTCCAGAAAACAGTAGTAGGCATGATGGGCGAGCCGGTCCAGCATCTGGTCCATGAATGGCAGCGGGAAGTGGTCCTTTAATGTTGCATCGTTTAGCCTCCGATAGTCCATGCAGATCCGCCAGCCCGTAACGGTTCGCTGCGCAATCTGCTCCTGATCATTATTTTGCACCACCGTAATACCCCCCTTCTTGGGCACGCACTGGACTGGGCTGATCCACGTGCTGTCCGATATGGGGTAGATGATTCCCGCTTCCAGCCACTTCATGACCTCTTTTCGCACAACGTCTTTCATGTTCGGGTTCAGTCTCCGCTGGGGCTGAATCACCGGTTTCTTGCCTTCTTCAATTCGGATCTTGTGCATGCAGTAGGAGGGGCTGATCCCCTTGATATCTGCAATCGTCCAGGCGATTGCTTCCTTATGCTCTCGCAATACTTCCAGCAGTTTCTGCTCCTGTTCCTGAGATAAACGAGACGAAACAATTACGGGCAGAGTACTATTTTCACCAATATACGCATACCTGAGATGGCTCGGGAGCGGTTTCAGCTCCAGTGCGGGTGGTTCCTTGAGTGACGGGACCAGAATCATCTTTTGCCCGCCTTCTTCGTCCTGGTGCAAAGTGGTCCAGTCTTCGGCTCTCATGGCGTGCTCGCACCGAGTCTTCTCTTTTTCTTCCCCGTACATGCTGTCAATCTCTTCCCACAATTGGTCCATCTCCTCGTTTTCCCAGCCTTCGTCCACCACATCGATAGCAAAGATGTCCTCGTGGTCGTAGTAATTTGGCAGTTGCAGATTTTTGAAAACGTTGAATTTCACTTTTTCCTCGTTAATCTGCATGGTCAGCTCCCCGCTCTTACAGTTTATCATTGCTTCGCCTGTGGCCAAAAACGGCCTGCCGAGTATGAGCGGCACCTCCCCTGCCTCCATGTCCAGGATGACGAAATCTGCCGGAAAAATAAGCTCGCCGACCTTGACCAGAATGTCCTCGATAACCCCGTAGGCCTGTTTTACGGACCTGTCTGCCATCTGCAGCATGATTCTGGTGGGTCGGGGTTCACCGACTTTCAAACTCTTGAAAATCGTTAATGGCATCAGGTTGATGCTGGCCCCTAGGTCACACAGAGCCTTTCCTGTGTAAGCGTTACCTAGGGTGACCGGTATCACGAAACTGCCAGGATCCTTTCTCTTCCTCGGTAGCCCATTCTTCACACAATTGCTCACTTCTGCCGTCAGGTTTATGGTCTCGAAATCGCTCATTCGCCTCCTCCCATACAAGATGTCCTTGAGGAATTTGGCGTAAGTGGGCATCTTAGCCAAAGCCTCAGCAAAAGGTATGTTAATCTGCAGCTGCTTGAACATCTCGAGAAACCTGGCGTAGTCCTTGCTGTCATCCCTCTTTCGTGTTCGCAAGGGGTACGGGACCTCCTTGGAGGCGGGTACAGTTTCTGCACCTGTCTCGTTCTGCACTGCATCCTGCTCAACCGAGCCCTTTGGCTGGGGGCGATCGAGTGTGCTGTTATCCTGGCCCGACAAGTTGCGTTCTACTTCTTTCGAATTTTCTGCACGTGCGTGACTGGGATACGGTGGATCCTGCAGTGCCAATCCACTTCGAGTGAAGATAGCATTGATCTGAGCCCGTGGATTATTTACTGTGTTCGAGGGTAGGTTTCCTGGCTGTCTCTCTGTTAGCTGCTGTGCTAACTGCCCCACCTGCACTTCCAAAGCGCGCAGTGACGTTTTGGTTGTCTGCATATCTGCCGTCAAAGTATCCATGTGCTTGAACCGGGACTCCATGGCCTGGAACATGGACTTGATCTCTTTCATCTGAGCGTCGTACTGCTGTGCTGACGGGACTGACTAAGCCTGCTGGGCCGGGGCAGCCTGCTGGGCTGGTGGCCTGTGCTGGAATCCCGGTGCATAAACTGCTGCGTTTGGGTTTCCGTACCGAAACCCGGGATGGTCTCTCGTGCCCGGTCGGTACCGGCTCGGGTCCCACTGTTGCTGTACGTAGTTGGTATCTTCAGTCCTTAGCTCCTCAATGGCTGTGTCCAGATCCGGTTCCTCGACTGCTGCAACAGTCTTCTTATCCGAGTAGACTTTCTTGACCAAGTCGTGAACGATCTTGGCCAGATTGTCTATCCGGTCATCTTCTGCAGGTTCGGCTCTGGCCGCCATCCTGCGGTCGTCAAACAGTCGGGTGTCCTGCTTGGCCAACTGCTTCATCAGGTCATACGCACCTTCTTTGTCCACGTGATACAAGAAGTTTCCCCCGGCCTCTCTGTCAATCCTGTCGGCGTTCTCCCTGTCTAGGGCATGGTAGAAAACCTGCAGGATTTTTGCGTCTCCAAAACCGTGGTTCGGGCACCGTTTGACCAATCTCATTAGCCTGTCCCATGCGTCCACCACCGTCTCCCCCATCTTCTGTCTGAATGAAAGGATCTCGCTCTGTAGCTGTATGACTCGGGAGGCGGGATAGAACTTTGCCAGAAAATCCGTGACACACTCCTCCCATGTGGTGATGGATCGGGGTGGTCGGGATTCAAGCCAGTCCTTGGCTACTCCATAAAGACAGTACGGAAATAAGATCAACATGAGCGCCTCTGCTTCTACCCCCTTGTATCTGACCTTGTTGCAGTAATCTTCGAATTTCCCGATGAAATCGTTCGGGTCTTCGTCGGCCCTGCCATGAAACGGGCAGAGAGTTTGTACCGTCTGGATGGTGGATGGTTTGATGTCAAAGTGCTCTGCGGTGATCTCGGGCACCACAATGGCTCGCTCATGCCCCCCGGTGGGGACCTCGAAATTTTCCACCAACGCCTTCCCAGATCGGTTATATGTTCTCTGGTTGCTTCGGGCAGCAAGTCCCGCTGTGACAAGCTCCTCAATGTACCGACCCATCTGGGCTGGGGTACGTGTCTCTCGTTCCTGTACACCGGCTTCGGTGTTCGTGGGTGGATCTCTCTCGTTGGTTGCCATCCTGCTTTCTCGGTTTCTGCGGTTCTGTTCGGTATACAGCTTTTCCGGGTTGTCGAGTGGTGTCACCAAATCGCGAGGCAATCTGGGCATCAACTAAACAGTCCTGAAAACGCAGATTCGAAAACGCAGTGAGATAAAAAGAAAAATAACGAAACTGAAAATAAATAAAAACTCAGAAAACTAATTCTGACTACTAAATAGACCCTAAAAGTCCCCGGCAACGGCGCCAAAAACTTGATGCGCAAACTAACGTGCTATCGCAAGTGTACGAATCTTGTAGTACCGGGTGCAATTAGACTCGGATTATCGTTCCCACGAGGACTGTTTCGGGTTTACTCACGTTGTCAGTTTCGGTTTTCCAAGAGTAGTAACCAGGAGGAGTAGGTTGTGATTATATTGACTAAACTAAAAACAAAATTTAAAACTGTAAATATTTTTTGTGACGTTTTCTGAAATAAGCTGATTTTGTTGTAACGATAGTGGATGAAGACTAGGCTCCAGGATCCCCTAGGGTTTCTACAGATTTCAGTTTTACGTTCGATTATGAAAACACTCAGCAGTTTCGGTATCTGTGCAACGTACCAGTTGTGCAGTGACTTTTCAGCTTCCACACGTAATCCCAATCCTGCAGACTTTCGGATTCTTGTTAAGCTGCCTAAGTCTGCAGTCTCGGTCTAATCCTGTTAGGGTTTCTAACCTGTCTGAATGGCCCGGGTCAAATTCTCTAACAGTTGGTCTCACGTTTTTCAATGCTAGCCCTATCTCCCTTTCTCTGGTCGGTCTATCAGGGTAAGGTACTAAATCCCGGTTTTTCTTCCTAACCCTAACTTGACGTTTTCACCTACAAGCTCGGGTCTATAGCAATCCTGGGTGATCAATCCTATCATGCATATACGATAATAATCAAACCAGAATAACAGATACAACTTGCTGAATTAAGACAATCATCATGAATCCATAAACGTAGTAATCATGAAATCTGAGTACGAAACCCTAGGTTCACCGAGAACCTAGGTGAAAAGTTTAGCTACGACTAGACATAATACAAAACGCAGTTTCTGAATATAAAGAGAGAGAACGAAATCAAACTAAGTCTTCGAATCTCGAATCGCGCTTTCGTGCTCTCCGTGAATGCTCCGACTTGTCCTTCGGTTGTGCTGTGAATTGTGCTGTGTCTCCGTGATCCCTCAAAACGAGTCTGGACGAGTCTTTAAATAGTGCTGTTTCCTGAAAACGCTTGTACTCGAAATTACGGAATATGCCATCGGTCCACCGTCTTTGACCAAAAGTCAAAACTGGCTGCGTATATACGCAGGGGCTGCGTATATACGCAACCAGGGCCCAACCAAGATCCCCCCACCACCCCACTGCCTGCGTATATACGCAGGTGCTGCGTATATACACAGGGCCTGCGTATATACGCAGGTCGTGGGCTAGGTGGGGCCCACTTGGTCCTCTAGTGGGCCAGGACTGGTCCCCTGGGTCCCACTCTTCTTCCTGATGCTCCCGGCTTGCCTCTTCGGTGTACTTCTGCTTCTCCGTGTTTCCGTCGTGTCCCGGTCTTGTGCACGTTTCCCGAGACGGTCCCGGCTGGGTCCCGGCACGCTTCCCGATGCACCTCCCGAACCTGTTCCTGAAAAGGCAACACGAACGAAAACCCGCGATCATATCCAAATATAGCAAGAAATAAGCAGAAATCCAGCAAGTACAAATAAACGTCTCGTTCTAGATTCCCGGGGCATTCTAAGGCATTTTCAGGCAAAAACCGCTAATTCCGACACAAATACTCATGAAATCAGGCTAAAAGATAACCCCTAATTGGGCGTTATCATCATTCAACTACAGAGCGAGATTATGTCGTTTAAACAGAAGATGGGGGAGACGGGGGTAGACGCATGGGACAGGCTAATGAGATTGGTGAAAAGGTGCCCTAATCACGGTTTCAGAGATCTAAAGATTCTGCAGGTTTTCTACCATGCACTAGACGTGGAGAGCGCTGACAGGATTGACAGAGAAGACGGAGGAAACTTCCTGTACCATGTGGACAAGGACGGGGCCTATGAGCTGATGAAGCAGTTAGCCAAGCAGGACACTCGACTGTTTGACGATCGCAGGATCACGGCCCGAGCCGAACCAGTGGAATACGACCGGATTGGCAATCTTGCCAAGATCGTGCAAGACTTGGTTAAGAAAGTCTACTCGGAAAAGAAGACTGTTGCGGTAGTAGACGGGCCAGATTTGGATGCAGTCATGGAGGGGCTCAGAACCGAGGATACCAATTACGTACAACAGCAGTGGGACCTGAGCCGGTACAGACCGGGCACGAGAGATCATCCTGGGTTCTTGTACGGGAACCTGAATTCCGCAGTTTATGCACCGGGATTCCAGCACACGGCCACCAGCCCAGCAGGCTGCACCGACACAGCAAGTACAACCGGGCCCATCTGCACAGCAGTACGATGCTTAGATGAAGAAAATCGAGTCCATGTTTCAAACCATCGAGTCCCGGTTTGCACACATGGACGCCCTGACAACCGACGTGCAGACGACCAAAACGTCACTGCGCGCTTTGGAGGTACAAGTAGGGCAGTTAGCACAGCAGCTAACTGAGAGAGCACCAGGGAACTTACCCTCAACCACAGTAAATAATCCACGTGCTCAGGTCAATGCCATCACCACTCGGAGTGGATTAGTACTACAGGATCCGTCGTATCCTAGCCATGCACGTGCAGAAAAGTTGAAGGAAATCGAGCGCGAAGTATTTGGCCAGGATAACAGCTCAGCCGACCGCCCCCAGTCGAAGGGCTCGGTTGAGCAGGATGCAGTGCAGAACAAAGAGAAGGAAGCAGAAACGGTACCTGTCTCCAAGGAAGTGTCGTATCCTTTGAAGACACGAAAGAGGGATGATAGCAAGGACTACGCCAGATTTCTCGAGATTTTCAAACAGCTGAAGATCAACATACCCTTTGCGGAGGCGTTGGCAAAGATGCCCACTATGCCAAGTTCCTCAAAGATATTTTGTATGGACGGAAACATATGAGCGATTTCGAGACAATAAATCTGACGGCAGAAGTGAGCAATTGTGTGAAGAATGGGCTACCGAGGAAGAGGAAGGACCCTGGCCGTTTTGTCATCCCGGTGACAGTAGGTAATGCTTACACAGGAAAGACTCTGTGTGACCTAGGGGCCAGTATCAATCTGATGCCGTTATCAATTTTCAAAACTTTGAAAATCGGTGAACTCAGGCTTACCAGAATCAAGCTGCAAATGGCGGACAGATCCCTGAAGCAGGCTTACGGAATTATTGAAGATATTCTGGTGAAAGTCGGAGAATTGATTTTTCCGGCAGATTTTGTAATTCTGGACATGGAGGCAGGAGACGTACCACTCATTCTGGGCAGACCATTTCTGGTCACTGGAGAAGCCATGATAAACAGCAAGAGCGGAGAACTGACCAAGCAGATCAATGAAGACAAGGTGAAGTTCAACGTTTTCAAAAATCTGCAACTACCGAATTATTACGAGCATGAAGACATCTTTGCAGTGGAGGTAGTCGAAGAAGGCTGGGAAAACGAGATGGATGAGCTATGGGCAGAGATTGACAGAGTGGACAGAGAGAACGAGGAGGGATTCCAGGAGGATCAGGCCATGCAAGCTGAAAACCGGACCACTTTACAACTGGACGAAAAAAGTTGGAAGAAATTGGTCCTGGTCCCGTCACTCAAAGAGCCATCAACCCTAGAGCTGAAACCGCTCCCGAGCCATCAAACTTCAGCACAGCCAAAGCAGTTTCAAGTAGGTCAGAAAGTACTTATCTGCGATTCTCGGAAGCAGTTTTTTCCAGGAAAATCGAGATCTCGATGGTCAGGACCGTTTATCATCAAAGAGGTACTTTCATGGGACGCGGTCGCATTGGAGAATCCGCATGACAGTACAACTTGCAGGGTGAGCGGAAACCGGGTCAAGCCATATCTGGGCCCGAAAGCAGACGTCAAGGTAGACCTTGGCGGTTTTGACGTCCCTTGAGCACACATGAGGTAACTGGGTCGGAACGTCGACCGTAAATTACAAGCGCTGGTTGGGAGGCAACCCAACGTAGTAAGTTTAAATTATTTCAATTTTATTTTAAGTTTTGAATTTTGAGAGAGGTAAGATGAGTGGGTATTGACTATGAATTGAGCGTGTGCAGACACAGCAAAACGGAAAACAGGCAAAAAATAGGAAAGAGGAAGAAAGAGAATTTTTTTTGATCAGTTGTGTGGGTACTGCGTATATACGCAGTCTTTTTCAAAATGCTCCCTGTTTGCGTATATACACAGGAGACTGCGTATATACGCAGGCAGAAGAAGAAAAAAAAATATTTTTTTCGTTTTCAAAATGCTCACTGTCTGCGTATATACGCAGGCAGAAAAAAAAAAGACCCTTAAGCTGCTGGCTGCGTATATACGCAGGCTGCTGAGTATATACGCAGGCTGCTGCGTATATACGCAGACATCAGCACATTTTTGCCCCATTTTTCTCTCTCTACCTCCATACACAGATCCGTGGAGTTGGAAGCGAATTCAGATAATTTCGTTGAAGGAAAGGCATATTTTCAAAATCTTGAAGAATCGACCCCAGTGTGTTCTGGCACACTCGACCATCACAGGGACTCATACGAGTTGGGGATTTTTCAGGAACAGTTTTTCTGCAGAACCGAGCAATCGACCCCGGTGTACAAAAGTATACTCGACCATATGGGAGAACATTGTCAAACACAATGGTGCTCGGGGATTGCACATTTGAAGAGCGCACATAGAGCCCAGAAGGTTGACAACTTCCGTCGAGAAATTTTCTGGCGACCGGTTAACGGTCCTGCTCCACCAGAATCTGCGAAAAATTCCGCACCTGTAAGAACTGACTCCGGGTGCACAGAGGTTCAATTTCTGTCTCTCGCTTTATTTTTCTGCGTATGCTACCAGTTGTTCCCATTTGATGAGGCAAGCCAGCTCATCCAATCCAGATTATATGCCTGATGAATAGTACCATGAGGGCATGACACCATCCAGTGTGGGGGTGGTGGCGTTGTAACTGCATTACTTTTTATTTAAAAATAATAATAAAGAAAAAAATAAATATTAAAAATTTGATAAAAAATGAAAATTTTGAGACTCGGCGAATGATTTAGCTTAAAACTGGAGAGAGCTTAATGATAGAAAATTTCCCGAAGTGGACGAACTTAGGTGAGGAAGAGCTGCGAGAATCTGTATAGGGGAGTTAATAGAGCCAATGCACTCCAGAAAACGCAAGTAGCTGTCTCCCGAGCCATGTATCCGACTAGCTGCCAGACCACCGTCACCAGGTAGTCGTCAACCTGCCATCATGGTCACCACATCATTTGGTGGAGTGATAGGCCATAGGGGACCTCAAGTCCTGTCTCGCGCTTTAGGTCCACTAGTGAGCCCCGTTGATCCATTAACCCTTTTCTTGGTAACCGTTTGACCTAGGAAGCCGTTTTTTTATACTCGCATCATTTTTTAGTATTTTTACCTTTCCTACGCATCATGGCACGAGGGAGTTGAGTTGAGGGGGATTTTCTGGGGTAGAGCAGAATTGTCATAGTTGATAGTGGATGAGCTTTATTTTTATATTTGAGGGTGTGTAAGGGTGAGATAGTGACGGCAGCACACTTCGGTGTGGCGGTGACTCACGACATTACACCGTGAGCACAGGGAAGACGTGTTGTGCAAGGGAAGACGTGTTGTGCAATTTAGTATCCACCCTAGACATCTTTGAAGAGATTAGAAAAGGACAACAAGGAGATGTAAAGTTAGAAAGGATCAGGAAGAAGATCGAGGATGGATCGACCAAGGACTTTCGAGTACACGACGATGGGAGCATAAGGTACAAAGAGATATGGTGTGTACCTCAGAAGTGTACGGAGGTTAAGGAACGGCTGATGAAGGAAGCCCACAACACGCCATACTCTGTCCATCCAGGAGGTGATAAACTATACAAGGACCTGAAGAAGCAGTTCTGGTGGCCAAGGATGAAGAACGAAGTTGCAGAGTTTGTAGCACGATGCCTCACTTGCCAAAAGGTGAAGTTCGAACACAAGAGGAAAGGAGGTTTGGTGCAACCTTTAGAAGTACCCATGTGGAAATGGGATTCCATCTCGATGGACTTTGTGACTGCTTTTCCAGTGATGAAGAATGGTCTGAACCAGATTTGGGTTGTGGTGGACAGACTGACAAAGACGGCAAGATTCATCCCAATGAAGGACACTTGGGATATGGAGCAGCGAGCGGACGCATACATTAAGAATATCGTTAGATACCATGGAGCGCCAAAGGACATCGTGTCAGATCGCGACCCAAACTTTCTGTCACACTTCTGGCAAGCATTACAGAAAGCCTTAGGAGCTCAGCTAAAGTTTAGTACCGCTTTCCATCCAGCTACAGATGGAAAAACAGAACGAACCATACAGACCCTGGAGGATATGTTACGAGCATGTTTCATGGATTTCCAAGGTTCTTGGGTAGACCGATTGCCACTAATAGAGTTCTCGTACAACAACAGTTACCACGCAAGTATAGGGATGGCACCCTATGAGGCACTGTGCGGGAGAAATGTAGGACACCCTTATGTTGGAACAAAATCAGCGAGACGCTAGTATTGGGGCCACAGATGATTGAGGAGATGATGAGTCAGGTGAGAATCATCCAACAGCGGATGAAAGCAGCTCAGGATCGACAGAACTCTTATGCTGACCAGAAATGAAGACCCGTGGAGTTTCAGGTTGGAGAAAAGGTCTTCTTGAAGGTATCACCGACCAAAGGAGTTTCTCGTTTCAATCAGAAAGGGAAACTCAGCCCCAAGTTCATCGGTCCCTACGAAGTACTGGACAGGATAGGAGAAGTAACCTACCACTTAGATCTTCCTTCCAATTTAGGTCGAGTCCATAATGTCTTCCATGTGTCTCAACTTAAGAAGTACATTCCAGACCCATCACATATCCTAGATCCTGAACCCTTGGAATTAGACCCTATTCCTACATCCGCAGAACACCTGTTAAAATCCTAGACACAAAGACTAGAAAGACTCGTACCACGTCAACCACGTTAGTCAAAGTGTTATGGAATAGTCATCTGACTGAAAATGTCACCTGGGAAGCTGAAGCCGACATGAAACAACGATATCCACACTTATTTGACCAGGTACTAACTCGAGTGACGAGGATGTCACTCCTTTAAGGGGGAGGAGATCGTCGCACTTTTATTGTCACACGTTCATACTACATTACATACATTGCATTCTTATCATTACATTTACCACTATGAGATATTATCTTTGCGCTTCGAGAACGAAGCTTGATCTTAAGGAGGGAATGATGAAACAATCCGAAATTTAATTGCGTGTTTTAAGAATAAATATGCATGTTTTATGGTAACATAGAGTGTAAGGTGACATCTTGACCTTAATATTTTGTGGTACTATTTTTATGTGGCTAAGTTCTGATAAAAATAACATGGTACTATATGTCTACCACAATAATATTTGATAACGTGTACACTATTATAGTATCACATAGTTTTACGTGGCGACTTTTATCGTGCTATTCCTATTATTACAGTCAATCATCACACCCAATTATTTACAACATGTCGGTAACATTTCTTCTGCAAGTCTTCATCTGCAACAAAGAAAAATGTAGTCAAATATTTATTTCCACAAAAGATGGATCTTGCCAGATGAAAATAATTCACATTCACCTTCCTACAATTATTCACCTACCTTTACTATTATTTTCTTCATTTTTTCTTCCTATAAATAGCCATACAACTCATATGGCATCTCCACGGCAACACTAGCAAAAACTTCAAACTCCATAGCCACCGCCACCATCATCCTCACTGTCATCACCAACTCTTCCATCTCCAACACCAACACCACCTCCACCAACACAACCCCTTCACCTCGCCGGAATACTCCATAGCCACCAAGCTTTGGTGACTTCCCGAGAGCACTACACAACCTCCTTGTTCACTAAAACAACCAACGACCACCATTTAAGTCACGGTTACTACCAATCACTCCGTGACACTCCAAAGACTCATTTACAACCATTCGCAGAGACTCACAAGGTCACAAAATCTCATTCCATTTCACCGCCTACTTTAGCGAAAAATGGGTACAACTTCCTTACCTAACTTCGCATTCAACATATTCTTGCTCACACATGTCTCTAGAGTCATCCATGTTAACTTGATAAAAAACGGAACGTTAGAAATCCTCATAGATAATTATTTCATGTTTTGGGGTAGTAGTTGTCTTTTACAATTACTTTCAGTCAAATTTTTAAGAATTAAACGTTCTAAAAAGAGCAGTGTTTGAGACTACCGTCCATATGTTTTTACATAAAAATGAAAATTAGTGTCCCGGGAACCACCCACGTTATTTTCGTCGAAATCGGAAAGGTTAAAAAAAAAATAATGTTTCGTAATGGGGTTAAAGTGTCTTTTAAGAAACTAGCAACAACTTGTTTTTGAGAATTTGATTACTTTAGGGGTAAATGTGCTATTCTTACCCTACCCACACTTTACTATAAATACAAATGACTACCCTTGTTTTATTTTAGTACTTGATTAGTAAACTAATGTTAATTAAAATTAGGACTAGTGGATAGCATATAAATAATTAGAGTTATTAAACTAAGATTAAGACGTGTAGATTAGTATTAGATTAGTAATTAAATAAATAAATAAATATTAACTAATTTGGACCAATAAAAATGTCATAAGATTTTAATTAGAGGAACACCGTTAAGACTTAAGTAGGTCACTTACCTAATCACCGCCGGATAATTAACTAGGATCAACACGCATAGCATACATATTAAATTAGACACTTGCATATTAAACGATTAAGTGTTAATTATGGTTTATCCTTATTTGTAGACACCGAGTTTACCGACGAAGGCTACGTCGAGTACATTTGAACCACAGTCGGACGTGTAGGTGAGTTCGTAGGCTCAACCCTTACTCTCAAAACGCGTGTTTAACTATAATGCCTCTACCTGCTTGACTTGGATATTAAATGTTTTAAACTAATGTTTACTTAATACTTGTGTTTACTAAATATTTCATTTCGTTAAATGATCTCCATTCTCTTACACGTTAAAATTAAACATTTCAGGAACTTTACATGGTTGACCAAGCAAAGCTTGGGACTTAATATGGTAGACCAATCAAAGCTTGGGACATGAGTCGAAGGTGACTCTATGAGTACCCCTGGGGGACATTAGCACAGGGTAAGGCTCTAGCACTACTCTCTTGGGACAAAATCTTCCCTCGTAGGGGGTGTCGACACTTAAATTCTACTTGCCGAGGTGGAATCGGTTCGGACAAGCGAATTACTTCGCCGTCCACACTGGATACGATATTGGCTATGGATCATCCCGATTAAATAATTAAATTGCATTTCAAAATAAATAAACTTGGAATAACTTGTTGTGCCTTATTATTGTTTACGCGTTGTGATACGTTCTCTCTCAGTTTTTACTGACTTTTCAACTGTGGTGTCCTTGTTTTGTAAAACCACCACAGGAGAGGCCTACGCCGGGGGTGGGAACGTCGAGTACTAGCGCAAGCATAACTTAGCCTAAAAAAAGTAGTAACTCACTATTTTCCGCTGTTTGTAAGATATTGGTTTGTAATAACTCTGAACAAGGTTGTGAACACTTTTATGTATTAAAGTATGTTATTCTGAATCCGAAGCAAAGATCCTTTTCCCGATCATGGTGGGTAACTCTCCATGAGAAGGGCACGCCCAGACTTTCAGTAATGAAAATTTGGGGGTGTTACACTCTAGGTCACCTAGGGACTGTAGACAAATTCCGGATAGCTAAGTAACACTTTAAATCTATTCTAAGTTAAGCCGGGTAATAGCGACGACAATCTCCTGTCGGTCTCATGTCAATTTACGTCTTGGTTGACTACAATCTCCTATCTGCCTCATGAGTCTACCGGTCTGTTCTAGTAGGCTTACTACGTGCACGTGAACGGGTCCTGTCGGTCCACCATTGCATGAAACAGTCGGAATAACCTAACGAATCTACCCACTAAGGCCAATCCTAACACTTCTCATTTTCGGTCTCGGTGATTCGGGATTGTGTTCAAGTTCTCATCACAATTTGTCTAAGTCCCTGTCGTGCACTCATCTAATTAGATAGTGCGTCCGGGTAGCTACTCCATTCATACTAAAGATTACGCGCAAGAAGAGAACAATAACCTAGGCAAAGATAAACCTTAAACAAGAACATGATTCAAGAGTAAACCCTAGTTTATTGATAGTCAAATCGTGACCTAGACGTGTCAATAACCTAAGCTCATTAACAATATCAAGAAAATAATAATCCACTGAATGAATCACTTCCATAAGAATGAAACAAAGTCTAAAATCCAGAACGAACAATCGTCTACATAACCCTAGGCTCTCTAGAGAAGCCTAGCAAAATTCTAGCTAATCGTAATACAAATAGCAAAACAAGAGTGTTTCTCCATAAAAATATTGAGAGAGGAAGAAGAAAAAATAAACTCAAAACCTAGATCATCAATGGAGGTCTTGTCCCTCGTCTCCTCTCTCTTGCGTCATTCTCTTTCTCCTTGCGTCTCTTCTCTCTTCCAAATGTGAATCCTCCATAGAGTTATGCCCTAGGGTGTTTAGTATGTGATTCCCCTCACTTATTGCCCAAAATTTCTTAAAAATTGCATTGAAACCCCATATTTCATTGAGTTGGGCGTCAGACTGGTCTTAGGACCAGCAGCGGGTGGTTTTATGCTGATTTCGCGAAGAATTCTAAGTACTGGTCTTAAGACCTAGGACCGGTAAACTTCAACATGTTCTTTGTTCTTTTCTTTACCCGCCTTCAACTCCAACATGTTCTTGAGCCTTCTCGTTCTTCCAAAGTTCATTCCACCTCCCGAGCCTCCGGTTCCTGAAATTCACAACACAAAACAAATTCTGGAAGATCAAATGCGACAATAAAAGCTTGAAATTACACACAGAATGCCCGGATTACACATTTATGCTTAAACTCTCAAACATGCTAGATTTCTCTCTATCTGGACATAAACACTCTCAAATGCATCGTAAATCACGCAAAACGATAGTGAATCTAATACGAAGATAACTCTTATCATCGCGGAGCATCTTCATAATGCACAAAAAACGGCCCGTTATTACAAACATGGACAATAGCACCTCAATCATACCACCATTCATGAGAAGCATCTCTCAGACGCCACGTGTGATTCCATCATCGTGCTAATGTACATTTCAAAAAGCATGGCGACTAATTAAGAAACTGAACACTCAATGACATGAGCATGTTCGGTGTTCCCATTAGGATTACCGTTAGAATTCCCGTTATGAACCCTTAGCTTGTTGCATTCCTTTCTGATGTGTCCCTTCTTGCCACAATTGCAAAATTTCGGTTTCTTCTTTTTATATTTGGTAGCACCCCTTGGATTGGTACCATAATCATCGAACTTATGTTTCTTTCCTCCTATGCCTTTTTCATCCACGAAGTTCACTTTAGGACTAGAAGGAAGAGCTATTGTGTGCAAAAGTTCCTTCATGTACTTATGCCAACTTTTTAGAAGTTTGGTTATAATAGCACCCACTAATAATAGCCCCCACTTCATATACTTATGTTCAAAGGTGAAGTCATCTATTGTGTGCAAAATTTCCTTCATGTACTTGTGCCAACTTTTTAGAAGTTTGGTTATAATAGCCCCCACTAATAATTTATCTGGAACAACGATCTTGTGATCATGAAGTTTATTGGCTAGAATTTAAAGTTCATGGACCTGATTGAGAACGGGCGTACTATCATTCATAGTAAAAATAAAAAGAATCTCTTAATGAGATACTTATCTGATCCCCGCTTTTCAGCCTAGTATTTTTACTCAAATGCCTTCCAGATTTTGCTTGGTGACTTCTCCGACGTGAAGAGATCGTACAAGCGATTTGACAGTTTGTTCATAATGTGTCCTCTGCAAACCAGTTCGTCATTCCCTCTTCTTTCACTCCGCACTTGTTTCGTTGGTGTTATATTTTTTTGGTTCTGGTAGTGGCTGAAAATTTTCTTCCGTAACGTACGCCACCTTCAACGCAGTGAGTTTTAACATCAATTTGTCTTTCCATCAGGTCAAATTGGTGCCATTGAATCGGTCCAGTTTGACGAGTCTTGATTCATCATCTTGAAATTGCAGTTTTCCCTCCAGTCTCCATTGTAGTTCGATTTATCCGTTAAAAAAATTATACTAGAAAAAATAGGATGAAGGAAAACACAACTTTGAGGCACATTAGAAAGTTATCTTTAAGGAATAAATCGCCCCACTTGCTGCCTGTTCTGGCGATTCCCCTCGAGGATACAATAAGTTTCCTAGTGTACAACCATCAATCTGCAGAAGACTTTTTAGAATGCTTATGATTGGATCGATTAACGAAACCTGCTAGAGAATGACCTTTGTTTATATATAGTGAGTCATTGGTGTCTTTTCAGAAGAGGTACGTCTAATCAAATAGTTGTGTATGTTTGTAACAACACAATATTTCAGCTAAAAGATGTGTATAATCAGATAGTTGGATCAGTTCATAACAACAAAATCATTCAACCAAATGACGTGTCCAATCAAATAGTATAAAAACATGACCTTTCAAACAAAATAAATGTTAAAACCTCTAACACCCGAAATAAATTACAAACTATCTCAACAGGATGTATGTCAAGATTACCCCCAGAGAATGTTGGATTGATAAATACGCAGCGGAATAAACTCACTAGTAGAGACGAGATAGGAATACTCTTCAACTTTATATCTCACTCAATCAACACTATTTAGAAACTGAGTCAATTACTCTCTACACAATCTCTTGCTTTGCTTTTCACTTCAAATCATATACAGACTACAAGTACATAACTATTAAAGGGTTTCTATAACTTGTACCTAACCTAGGTTATGACTCTTGGCCTAAATACTTGAATTTTATCATGACGTATTCAACTAGCTAGGTACATGATCATCTTGATTCATGTATCTCTAGAAACTCCCCGAATCAACTAGAAATAGATATCCGTGAAAGTATGAAACATATGAAATCAAGTTTATGTTTTCAACATCCCCTCTTAGACTTGATTTTGCGTCAATGACCTTGAGCGTGAAAATCTTCGTCTTTAACGAGGTTGAACAAGTGCCTTTTATAGCCACTTGAGTTCCATCATCATCAATAGTAATGCTTTCTAATGCCATCTCCATAGATGTGAAGCTCTCGATCTTTTGCTTTATTGACATCACAATTTTCTTCACCATCTTTAATAAAATCACCATTTTAGTATGTTGTCAGTTTTCATTTTTAAATTCTTCATACGTTACTTGAAGTTTTTCTTCAGGATAAAAAAAATGCACAACTACGTGTTGAATATGATGCTCAACAAAGTGAAGTCACATTTGACAAGAAGATAAATAAAATTCTTGTGATGAAATCTTTTGGAAGAGCTTGACTTCGTTTTGTTTCCAAAACAAGATTATCTTTCGCCTGTTATAAATTTATCGAAAATGAGAAAAAAGCAGATGAATATTATGTTCTCTACTATGGTAGAGATGAACGTGGCGAATATTTAACCAAGAGAGCTGATCATTTAAAGCATGAATCGGAGTATCATGATTATGGTGGAAGTATCTATATGTTATATGGAGTTTGGTTGTCAAACTCATATTTTGATACTGGATTGAACTCCATTCCGAATAATTAATTTTCACTTAAATGTTTTAACGTCAACAAAAATTCTACATCCAACATACTGGACTCCACTCCTCGTGTCTCTTTCACGTATTGTTACCTTTAAGACTACAATCGTTCCGATAAGGCTACCCAGTTGGTACTGTCCCGCAGACACAATCGTTTACCTAATTTTTAAATTCTTATTTCAACGAAGTAGTAAAAGCTCAATCAGTTAAGAGTGTGACTACTCTGACGATTACAAAATAATCTGGCGCGACTAAACAGACACGGCACTTTTAACGTTTAGATGGAAGGTCATAATATTCTTTTTAACTATTTTTACTTCCATGATATGGGTAGTCATTGTGCTTCTAGATAAAAGGAAACATCAGATATCCTCAACAAGAGAAAGAAATATCATTGTGCAATCTTGATAAAAAGATCTCCTGCCAAATTGTTGTGCAAGGTCTAGGGCTTGCCTTGCTGTGGAAACCCCAACTTTTCATTTTCCTCTTTACTACCAGTGTGACAGCTCACGGCGCAGCCCCAAAAAACCACCAGCAGGACAAAACCTCTGAAATAATATTTTTCACCTCCTTCTCTCTTTCACCTCCATTTGAGAGAGCCCGAGAGAGAGAGAGAGAGAGAGAGAGAGAGAGAGAGATTGCTGAAGAGGAACGGAGGCCTCAGCGAGCTCACCGCTATCTCTCTCTCCACTAGAACTCGATACCCTTTTAACAGATCCTAATCTTCACGACCCCTCTTCGTTTCTCTCTTTGATTTGATGCGAATCTAGTGAAGCTTGTGGTGAAATCTGAGGTTCTGCTCCAAATTACTATCAGGTATGGATATTCCTCAGTCACCCATCTGGTAACCTATTTGAGTAGTCATTCATTCTCGTGTCTCAACTATTTGGGTTTTGCTGCTACTATACTTTAGGTTCTGGGGTTTGATTGTTTTTCTTCTTCTCTTGAATCTGTGTGATGTTGTTGCTAAGTGAGCTTCTGGGTTTACATGGGTTGGTTAGGTATTATATTTTTTTTGGAGTTTTTTTTGTGTATATTGTTATCCTGGAAAGATGGTTCTTGAGTATCCATCTGGGTATCTAATTTCCTAGTTGTTTTACCCTAGTGTTTGGCTGTATGCATATTCAGTTCTGTGTTGTAATCTACTAGTGCATAAGTTTGAATGACTGGGATTGTCTTGTTATGAACTATTTGGTTTGTAGGATATGGTAGGGATAAGCTATTCCACATGTCACATTTTAGAGGAGAGCTTATTCCCCATATCAACTTATTATGTAGATAGGGATAAGCTATTCCACATGTCACATTTTAGGGGATAGCTTGTTCCGCATAGCAGATTTTATGGAACAGTATAGTTTTCTGGTGGATTGCTTGTTTTTTGTCCACTTAAAGTAATGGGTCTTCAGTGCTGTTGTCTCTATTGCAAATTTTTGTAGCTAGGTTCTAGTTTACATGGATTAGTTGGGTATTGATTTTCTTCTTATTTATGGTTATCCCGGACTGGTTTCAGAAATCGATGGCGAAGAAGGTCAAGAGGAAACTCCAAAGAGGTCAAAAAAAGGAACGGGCACCTGCTCCTTCTGAAAGGAGTGTTGCACAGGAAAGCATTGCAAACCCTGAAAATGTTGATGCTGTTGCTGTTCTTCCTGTTGCTAGAGAGAGGAGAGTGTGTGCTCACCTTGAGAAAGGCATTGATTCAGCTAAAGTTTCTTCAAGAATGTTGTCTACTGAGCGCATTAGGTGTGACGACTGTAGGGAAGGTATGGTTGATCGAAGGGCGAGCAAAGGGAAGGGCAAGCAGGGAAAGAAGAAAGGAGGTTCTGGGGATGCAAAGTCTGACAGCAAAGCAATCTGGGTTTGTTTGGAATGCGGACAGTTGTCTTGTGGAGGGATTGGATTCCCTACCACTCCCCAAAGTCATGCAAGTCGACACGCAAAGCAAAGTCGTCATCCACTGGCTATGAATTTTGAAAACCACAATTTGCGCTGGTGTTTCTCATGTAGTACACTTATCCCAGTGGACAATTCTCAGTTCAATGGTGAAAACAAAGATCCATTCACTGAAATCTCAAAGATGTTGAAGGGGTGGTCTCCACTTGGAGCCACGGCAGATGTTGAGGATGTTTGGTTTGGGAGTGGTACTGTATTAAGTAATATAAGAACTGAAAACACTGCTCCACTTTTGGATGGGAGAAGCGGCTATGTAGTCAGAGGCTTGAGTAATCTTGGTAATACCTGCTTCTTTAATTCCGTCATGCAAAATTTGTTGGGAATGGATCGTTTGAGTGACTATTTGCTGAAGCTGGATGAGACCGCCGGACCTCTCACAAGCTCTCTGAAAAAGCTTTATATTGAGACGAGGACAGAGACTGGGTCGAGAAATGTGATAAATCCGAGATCCCTTTTTGGGTGTGTCTGTACCAAGGCTCCCCAATTTAGAGGATACCAACAGCAAGACAGTCATGAATTACTACGATGTTTACTTGATGGCTTATGTACTGAAGAGTTACGCTCAAGAAAACATGCTAAAGAGAGTGGGGTTTCCGCTACTTCTGGTCCAACTTTTGTAGATGACATCTTCGGGGGCCAACTATCTAGTACTGTCTCTTGTTTGGAATGTGGTCATGCTTCAACAGTATTTGAGCCATTTTTGGATCTCTCACTGCCTGTTCCGACTAAAAAAACACCGTCCAAAAGAGTTCAGTCTATTACTCGCGCCAAGAAACAGAAAATGCCTCCAAGGAGAAGTGGACGAAGTTATCCAAAGGCAAACAAAGGTGCAGCATCTGAAAGTGTTCCAGTCTCGGAAGCAAGTAAACCGTCTTCTTGCAACGTCGAATCTAGTGTGCCTCTTGGAGATGTAAATGGTAATTTGGCTGGTCCCGCTCCATCTGTGTCCTTTACTCCAACTATGGTGGCAAATAAGATTGCTGAGGAAACAGAGCCTGCAGAAGATTGTATGACGTGGATGGACTTTTTGGGAGATGATTCTCTGTCCAATGACCATGATTCATCTCTTACAGCTAATGGTGTTGCAGGAGTTCTGGATTCTGGAAAACCGGATGTTATTCAGAAAAGCGCATCATTTCAGGAAGACTTACAATCTAACAGGGAGGTCCACATGCTTTGTGTGGCAGAAATACCAGTTTCATCACATAATCTTGACATGGGTTCAGAAGTCAATGATATGGTAGTAGTTCATGGATCTGAAGAGAATGATGCTCTTCCCAATGGTATCTTTTCACAGGGTATTGAAGCTAGTAATCAAGCTTGTTCCCCTAGGAAGGAGTCAATAAGTGGAGGTGATTCTCTAGTCGATTCTTCAAAGAACGAGATTCCGTTAGAGATACAAAGTTCTGAAGTTATTCTGCTTCCTTACAAGGAAGAAGCTTCAACTATTGACGAGACATTTGGTGGGGATGGTGAAGTACCTCTGTTAGCTGTTGGTTGTGAACCTGATGCAACAGACTATGGTTTTGGTGACTTGTTTAATGAGCAAGACTCAGAGTTCATAGGACCCAGTATGAAACCCTCATCTAGTCATAGTGATTTTCGGGCAAATGGAAGTGTAGAAACCAAGTTTTCAGTTGAAAATATCAGTGAGTCTGAACCAGATGAGGTTGATGATAGTGATTCTCCGGTGTCCGTAGAGAGTTGTTTAGCATTTTTCATCAAACCGGAGCTTCTATCCAAGGAACATGCTTGGCATTGTGAAAATTGTTCAAAAGCACTACGAGAGCTAAGGAAACGATCTAGGACAAAGCAACAGAAAAGTACATTTGAGCTTCAGAAAGATGGCGCCAAAGATAGAACTGAAAGTAGCTTGGCAAGTTCAATTGATGATTTCCCTTGTGAGGAAAGAAACCTAGCTAATGGAGACATTGTGAAAGTAATTCATACTACTTCAGTTTTAAGTTTGTCCGATAATGAGAAAATAGATGATTTCCTCCAGGAAAAAGACACTGAAAGCCAACAAAATGAGCCCATACTTTCCAATGCTAAGTCAGAGGATGCTGTTGAGATGAGTGATGCACTTGCTGGACAACCACAGTCCTCAAGTCATTATAGAACTTGTAGTCAAGTGAGTGTAACTGGTGATTCCAGTGACTTCTGCAGTGTCAATGAGCCTAGTAAAGCTGGGAATGATCCTGATGTGGTTCAGCAGAGGAAACCTGAAATTTTACCTAGGGAATCTGAATCTGAAGAAAGTGACAAGGAGGAAGTGAATTCTGAGAGTGTGAAGGTGAAGAGGGATGCAACTAAGAGAATCTTCATAGATAGGTCGCCTCCTATTCTGACTATTCACCTGAAAAGGTTCAGCCAAGATGCTCGAGGTCGCTTAAGCAAATTGAATGGACATGTGAATTTCAGTGAGACAATTGATCTTAGACCATACATGGATCCCAGGTTTGCTTCTGAACCATCATGGATGTGTTGGATTCAAATTGCAGTTAGTAGTTTCTACCTCATTCCTATCAAGCCATTTCTCTAATTTGCTTTATTTGTTTTAATATAATCCTTTTCTCTTTTGTATTCTGTGCTAGATAATTCATTTGACTTTCTCTTATTTGACACTAAGCTATCATATCGAGAAAAACTGGACGTTTGGTTTGCTTGTTAGGATATTGATAGTGCTATTCTCTTACTATATCATGAAGTTAGGTCTTCCGCGTACTGCAATGAGAGTAAGGGTTGTACTGAAGTTTATTGAGCTGAGCTGTTTAAGCATTTTAGAGGTGGTAGAAGGGGTTGCATAAAATAAGTCGGATTTTAGTAGTTCAAAAAGAAGGCCATATTCTCTCATACATGTGCATTCTCTTAGGTTTACTGTTGAATATGACACGTTGCTTCAATGTTGGGCCGGAACTAGGTATAGGACATGCAGATCAGAGCCGTTGGTGGTGGGGTTTTTTTGGGATATTTAGGTACACACTTTAGAACCTCAAGAAAAAGGTAGACGGACTTCTCTGACTGAACCTCTAGAGAGCGAGTAATTTAGGCTCGTTGGTTTACATTACTTTTTTTGATCAAACCATCCCTGTCAGCTCCTTTTCTATGGTTAATTTTGCTTTTTTTGAACGAATGATCCTTGTCAGCTCCTTTTACTGTAGTGAAGCCTAGCATCCGTCTCTGTTCTCCTTTTATAAGAAGATGGCACGATGCATATCTATCTCATTACAAGAGTTCAAAGGTGGTTACTGTAGATGTCTGCTCCGTTTGTTCTGTATCCAGTTGGCTGTTGCTTTTCTATGATCAGGTACCTGATGGCTGTTTACTCCAGCATGCTTTTGCTGCCACAGCGAACACCTTCCCTAATTTGACCTGATTCCTATCTGAGGTTGAGAGGTACTGCCACACGATTTTTTTCAAACAAAACTCTTCTTTCTGTAGCATCGACCTGAGGTTCTGTTGGCAGAGACCCCCTTAGCTCTTCTTTCTGTAGCATCCACCTGAAGTTCTATTGGCAGAGACCCTGATGCGTGGTCACCAGTGTTATGTTGTTACTGCTTCAGCCATTTGCCTGCATGTTTCTACTTTAGCTGTTTGCCTGCATGCTAATGACTATAAGCTTGGCCCTTCACTCCACAAGTCTTAGAGCATGATCAGCAGATAATTGGATGTTGGAGTAACAATATCAAGATGGATGCACAATATCTAACTTGAATAATAAACTGAAGTGGTTAAACTTTCTGGAACTTTAAAATAGTGAAGGTATTTATATAAGCATGTTCTCATCCTCTTAACTATTAACTTTTATGATTGCCCTTATGTCCTGTCTGGATTGAACTTAGGCTCAGTGAAGAAGTAATCTTCCTGACTATTTCTTACACTACCTTTGTACCCGTATGTATTCGTTATCACTGTTTGTATTCAAAATAAACCTGATAAGATATATATTTATATATATATATATATATATATATATATATATATCTGAATATTTACTTAATATTCATTCTAGGAGCATAACTGTATGAAAGATGTAACTTGGGTCTTGTAACTAAGATAATTGATCTGCTCATGCTTTGAGTTTCGACCTTTGAATGCTGCGCTGGGGAGATTACTTCAGAAAAGATTGCCACAGGTGGGGATGTGGTATACCATACGAGCAAGAATCAACTTTTCAGAATCAAATGATGCAAAGAATAAATTGGGCATAGTGATGAGTGATATCTGGTTAACTTGAACCCGAATTGTCTTCATTGAAAAATGATGCATTAAATGGGATTAAAACAAACTAGGATGAAGAGTTTTACACATTAGGACGAGATACGACCAATATACATTTTGTAGTTCATCAAAACATTTTAAGAGTCATGTTTAGGTATTTGTGCTTCTTATGTGTACTTGCAAGATTTGTAATCATGGTTCCTTTCACTTTCACGTACACTTAGATAATCTTTGTTTTACTTCTCACATGTTATGGTTGAGTTTTGAAGAGTGTATATGTCATCTTATGTGTGTGTGTGTATAATTGTCGCTTCAAATTATGTTATTTATAATCTATAATTATATACTATGTCATTTCAAATTGTGGCATCTAAATACAAAAACATAACTTCCAGGATTTGGATGATAAGCACGCCAATTGTATTTATACCACATATTTTGGCCATGAAAGAAGTACTCCCTCTGTCCTAACAAGGATGTCCTTGTTTGACTTTTCATGGAGTTGTAGGAGATGCTTTTGACTTGATATATTTGTGAATGTGGTTCTTTTTCTGGGAAGTGATATAGTAATGAAATTGAGAAGGGGCATGATGAAACTTGAGAGTATAGTGGAGAAGCATGTAACTTTTTGACAGTAGGACATTTAATTTGGGACATCCATTTTAAGAAAGGAAGACATCCTTTTTGGAATGAAGAGAGTATGATTTGAGACTTTTTGATAATGGCGAGTCCCTTACGGAAGATATTTTAACCCATAATGTGGAGTACCTAGAGCTTAATTCCGCCAAACATGCACCTTGAGGACTTGCTATTCATATATGAATTCAAAGTGCATAGTTATCTTTCGTTACCGTTTCCTAGCATGTCTTGTAGTCCTCAGATTTTGACTTAACCTTTAAATGGACATGTCAAGTTATTGTGTCTGAATTGACAATTGTGCTAGTTATATGAGCCTATTATAATCTATACATAGTTATCTTCTGATTTTGACTAAAAAATGAGGGCTTGCTTATTACAATGAATTTAAAGTGCATGGTTATCTCTCAATGTCCTTTTCCTCGCGTGTCTTGCAGTCCTCAGATTTTCACTAAACCTTCAAATAACATGTCAAGCTATTGTCTTTGATATTTATTTTCGACATTGTTGGATTCCTTGAATTTCCAGAGTCAAAATTTTCCCAAACAATACTCTTTTTCTCAGCTACCCTGACAAGAGAAGAGATGTTAAGAGACAATTGTTGCTTGGTGGAGTGAGCTAGAAAACTGCGGTTTCTCACTAGATTGCAATTGAGTAATTCTAGTATAGGTTATGCTATTGTGTCATTAATGAGACCGCCCCCACTGAGAGCTTTCATAAACTGATGAAGGTCCAAAATATGTCTCTTAACTCTTCTAGTTGTATAATATCTTACCATGAGGCTATCATATTCTTAAACTGTGATAGGCAAGGATAAAGCTTGTCACTGCTCTCAACTGTATAACTTGACAGAGTTGTCATTATTCTCTTGTCGATAAGAAGATAACATTTGTTAATGTCCGTGATAGTGGTTAATACATGGAATATGCAAATTGTTCGAATTATGATAAACTGAAAGTTTCAATCTATAATGAGTAGAACACCTAAAGCATCCTCATATACTCTCTGATATCTTAACATTTAAAGTCCGTTATCGTAAATACAACTTCAAGATGGCGTGATTAGGGTTCGTGGAAGATATAGAATCTCTCTCTCTCCCAGAAGGCAGTTAAAGAACATATCAAAAGCCTTGGTTTGTCCCTGGCACAATCCACAACCAAGAAAAAAAACCAAAATTGAGGATGGGTTGGGACCCACTCAAATAACACCAAGTAGAACAAGACTAGCGCTCGCAAGAATGGAATTTCTTTCTGCATGAAACCTAGGGGCGCCCTCTGCCTCCCTGTTACATCTAAGACTGAGATCATATATAAATGATTCCACTCAAACTAATCAGTAAAATCCTGTTGCAAAGGGACACAAAAGGTCTATGCCACACTTGTCTTGTTATTTTTCTTCCAAACAGCTTTCTGGTGGAACAGAACTTCGGAGAGAGAGATAGAAGTTGGATTTTCCTCGAGACAAATTATTTACCACCTGTCCGTCCATTGCGGACACCGTTCATTCTTCGCTCTTTAATTTCCTCAAAAATTCTATGGAGTGAGTAAATTAACTTTCCTGCCTACCGATTACTAAAGTGTTCTTTCAAAGAAACATCCTAAAATCCACTGCTCTTCAAATAAGACACCTGCAGATGCTTTAGCGTATCTGAGCTTGAAATGGCTTACAGATTGGACTTGGTGTGTTTCAGGTTCCCTAGTTTCTTATTTTCACAGGTTTGTCAACCATTTAGGATCAGGTCTTTTGCTTCCTGTGCCCTAATCCTTATCATTGTATATATTCCCTAAAATAGAAAGTACTCCATGAAGTTTCATATGGTCTCTGGGACAAACATATTATGTAGGAAATGGTCTTGTCTACATGCCCTCCCTGCCCCGAGTATCACCGTACTTTCATTAACCTATTCTTACCACTAACCATTCTTCACTGAAGTGCCTTTTGATATAAATCCCCCAGACTGCCCAGTAAAGATCAAGTAGAAAATACCTACTTGGGAAAGATGGAGCACTTTTTGAGGTCAACTAAACAAGTGATACTAACCTCCTCCATATTTTCCTGAGAAAATTATTCTGCTACTTCTCTGTCTCCTCGACGAATATAGAATTTGGTCGAAGGCAAGCAAACTCATGTAAACCAGGCAAAGTTATCTTCAACTTGGTTAAAGTTGAGAGACTGCCATTGTTTGGGTATAGTGATTATGCATGTGATAGATTTCAGAATTATGTGGGGTCTGTTCGACATAGTGTGTGGCCCGAAGGCACAAAGCACAATCTTACCCTATATAATAGAGGCAAAAGCTATTGGCAACCAGCAAATGCAAGAGTATATGGAAACTAGATTTTTTTAAGGGTAATATGGAAACTAGATTAAGTGCTTGTAGACTTGATTAATCTTACACCCAAGCTTATTGCTTCATCCAAAATCAGACCAATAACTTGGAAATGTTACTCAAGAAGCATGAAAGAAATTAAGCAGTCTTTTATGTCAAGAGTAGCTATCAGTTTACTCTCTCTTATTCTCTGCAGCTCTGCCATGTACCACAGCTGTTGCTTCTGTATCCGCTGGCATAGTCCAAGCTATAGTATGTACTATATTTGTGAAAATGGTATAATGTCGTCAGTGCTAATTTCTGTTTTGTCACAATCAACTGCAGGTGCTCAGAGAGTGGTGAATGCAAATATCGACTGCTTGGTGTGGTGGAGCATTTAGGAACCATGAGAGGAGGCCACTATGTCGCGAATGTGAGAGGTCGAAGGAGCAACAAGAAGCTCGAGAAAGAAGATGGAGATGATTTTGTTTGGTATCATGCCAGTGATAGTTACGTGCGTGAGGTTTCACTGCAAGAAGTTCTTCGGTCAGAGGCCTACATCCTGTTCTATGAGAAAATCTGAGTTTTACTAATATCTACCTTAAATTATTTTGTTACCTCCTTAATAGAAGAGAATCTGAAACTAGAAATTTCCGATACATGACAGAGAGAGGAAAGTTTTGATATATGTGCGATGCGTTACATGTACATCTTCCAATGGAATGTGAAAATTAGTTTTGTTCAGCCTTGGTCCTGCTTTGACCGACAGTAGTAAATTAGCGCTGCTTTTCAAGATTCAAGTTATGTTTCTGCTTAGTTAGTTATACAGAGGGAAGATTTGTCTTCTGCCGGAGCTGTCTTTCCGGAGGTGTCTTTACTTGCTCATTTCCTTGTTTCGTGCGTGCTTGTGCTTATTGTGATGATGAAAAGAATTAGCTTGCAGTTAGGGTAAGTCCTGCTTTTTTTAGTAAAATACCCACAAATGGGTCAAGGTTTTGCTACCTGCATATTCCATTACAGTAGTAATAGAAATTCATGGCTCAACATCTCAAATCGTTGCAGTGCTGATGGTAGCTTTGTTTACACTTTCTTCTTGGGTTCTTCTTCCTTTGTTATTTCTGTGTCCTATTATCATGAATTATGTGAAGGAAACTTTCAAAGTGGTCAAATAAGTAAACAGCTGAAGGCACGCAAACTAATGGACGCTATACACTAGCTATTAGCTAATATGCTATCGTTTCCTTCTATTTTCCTTTTATATATCAATCCGTTTTCATACTGGTGTTGGTTTGTTACCTGGCCACATCCACTATAAATTGATCTTACCTGAACAGCTTTTTTTTGCGAACATAAAGAACTTCATTAGAGAATAGCATAAATACAAGAAGAGTCCACACGCATAAAGCTAACGAAAATAAGCCGACATAACTACCAAACCAAACAAAGCAAGCCCTCTCCAAGAGAGCAAACAAAGTACAAAAGAGGACCAAACCATGACCGGAGTTCAAGGGAAAAGCAACAAGAGAGCCAGATAGAGCCATATAGTACAACTTGAAACATCAAGAAACTAACTGAACTAATCCATAAGGTAGGGGACAATAGCATCCATATTAACAGAGGACTCTGGAAGAGGAGGAAGGGCAACTGCATCCGCATGAGCTGAACCAGGAACATCTGAGGCATCACCAAGAGGAAGGTCTGAGCAGGAGGGAAGAAACACAGATTTCTCCACAAAGTCTTGAGAAGAGATCAAAAACTGGATCTCCACCCAAAGAGACAGCAACATGGGGAATGGAGGCAAGAGGCCTTGCCTCAACCACAGGCTGAACACTGGAGCAAGCAGCAAACTGAGACCGAGCATTAACCCAAGAGGGGACTCCATCAACAACTGCAACTTTAACCATCTCTGACAATTCTGAATAAGTACATCAAAAATTACTGGAATTAGAACCATTAGAGACCTTAATAAAAAAAAAAAAAAAAAAACTTAGATCTTGAGCTTGGAGAAACAGTTGGTCCAAAGAAGAGCACTCCTTGTTGAAAACCCAGTTTATTCCTGGTAATCCGCAAGTTCCACAAAATAGCTGGAGGCCAATGCCAATTTGGTTTAGCCTGCAAAGCTTTTTTTGATCTTAACCAACTTTTAATCCAATAGTAAATATCAATGGAGGTAGAAGTAGGAATAAAAAAAATAGCCTTATGCCATAATCCTTGAGCCCTTGGACAATGCAAGAATAAGTATGAAGATGTTTCAGGATGCAAGTTACAGAAATGACAAAAGGGATTACAATTACTAAATTTTGAATGAAGATTAACAAGAGTGGGAAGGGAGTTAGTAAGAATACGCCAAAGAAGACCAATAATATTGTAAGGTAAGCCAAATTTCCACAGTCTGTTCAACTTATATCAAAGTTAAAAGACTTAAACTGGATTGGAGAAGAGAACAAGTTTGGAGAAGAATTATTATAATTAAGGAGGAAATAGGCAGAAGAGACAGTAAAAACTCCATTTGGAGAGGCATTACAGAAAGGGGTGTCTGCTTGATCAAAATTTCCACAATTTTGGTATTTAATTAAATTTATAAGCCAAGAAGGAAAAAGTTGTTAAAGGGTTCTTAAGCACCATCTGTTTCTTCCATCAATAGAAGCACCCGGAAGCTGGGAAACTTTCTTGAATCTATGCATGGGATCAGTGGTTTTAAGCACTTCTTCAATAGAGCCCGCATGAACAGACTTAATCAATCCAGAAGATCTGATCATGATATGTTTACCATCACCAATATTCCATCTAACCCCCTATTAGGAGTATTTTTCCCTTTACAGATAGTCTGCCAAGCAGTAGAGACAGAGGGATTAAATTTAATAGTTGTAAAGGGAATTCTATTACAATATTTAGAAGTGAAGTATTTAGAGAAAAGAGAAGAATTGGAAGAAACCATCCTCCAACTACTTTTAGCAATCAAAGCATGATTGAAGGGTGAAATATTTTTAAAACCTAAGCCCCCTCTATTTGTATTGTTGCAAAGGAAGTTCCAAGAAACCCTGTGAATTCATTTCTTAGCCAAGTTACCGAACCAGAGAGATTTAGCAAACATAGAGGCAATAACATTGCAAGTTTTAGCAGGAAAAACACTAATAGACATAGGGTAAACGAGTGAACTATTTAGAAGAAACTTAATGAAGACACATCTACCTACAAAATTAAGAAGAAGACCCTTCCAACCTGAACACTTTTGAGAGATTTTACTGACTGCAGCATTTATAGTGTCAGAGTTGTTTCCTTTAGAATTTAGAGTGATTCCTAGATAGTTACCAATTTGAGTTTTCTCAGAAATGTTAAGGGCCTGTGAGACTGACAGTTTGTCTTCTTGAGAATGATTTGGACTAAAAACAATAGAAGAATTATGAACTTTAATATCTAAACCTGATTGTCTAGCATAAGAAGTAATAATATTTTGAAGGTTAAAACCTACATTTGAAGAGATTTTGAAAAATAAAAGAGTATAATCTGCAAACTGTAAATGAGTAATCTCAGCACTCCTACTATATGAGATTCCTTGAATGCTACCAATAAAATTAGCATGGGACATAGAGGCAGAGACGACTTCAGAATGAGAGAAAAGAAACGGAGATAAAGGATCCCCTTGTATAAGACTCCTATAAGGAATAAAAGCCTGCGACATTGAGCCATTAATCAAGACTTGATAAGAAAATGTAGTAACACATTGCATAATAATATTAATAAATTTGATGGGGAAGTGCATTTGATGAAGTAAAGCTTCCATAAATTTCCACCTAACCCTATCAAAAGCCTTAGAGATATCAAGTTTAAGGTCTCCAAGCTTAATAAGATCTTGTGCTCTAGATTTACGAATAGTATGAACTAAGTCTTGATCAATTAAAATGTTTTCCTGAATAAGTCTACCAGGCACAAAACCAATTTGATTGCAAGAAACTAAAAAAGGATGAACAACTTTAAGTCTTTATGCTAGAATTTTAGCTATTATTCTATAGATAACATTACACAGACTAATGGGTCTAAAGTCATTAGCAAAAAGAGGATTATGAGTTTTGGGGATTAAAACTAAGATGATTTTGTTTAACTCCTTAAGGAGATGTCCAGAGTTGAGAAATGACAGAATAGCAGTAGTCACTGAAGTGGTTATGATAGGCCAAGCTTTTTGGAAGAAAATGACTTGAATCCCATCAGGACCTGGGGCCTTGAGAGGTGATAAAGAAAAAGCTGCTCTTTTAACTTCTCCATTGAAAAATCCTGTTGATCAGGACTAAGCATTTTGTTAATATTTAGCAAGTGTTCAAAGGCAATGATGTTGTTGTTTTCTGAGAAGATTTCAGATAAGGAAGGGGAAAGGGGGAGTAAATATCTTTAAAATGAAGCAAAAAAGCATTGGTGATAATCTGAGGATCATTTAAAGTGATTCAATTATAATCATTTAGAGTCCAAATATAATTATTCTGTCTTCTGACTTTGGTGTAGGTATGCAAAAATTTTGTGTTTTTATTACCATCTTTGAGCCAAGAACATCTAGCTCTTTGAGCCTAAAGAGTTTCTTCCCATTTGAGGAGTTTGTTAAGTTCTGCTTTCTTGTGAAGAAAGGTCTGAGCAGAAAAAGGAAGATGATTTTGGATGATAAGTAGATCTTTTTTAACCTGACTAATTTGATTAGAAAGGGAATGTATGTTATTATCCCATGCTCTAACGGTATGGAGGGTAATAAATAGTAATTTGGCTACCCAAAACAAGGAGAGCCAGGAATCGACAAGCCCAAAAATTCAATAACTTGAAAACATCAGAGAACCTACGCCACGAAGCTTCAAATTTCAAGGTTTTATGTCCAAAATTTTGGTTAGAAGGGAGTAAGTCAAGAAGCATTGGGGAATGATCAGAGACTGAAATACCAAGATTAGATATCTGGAAAGAGATTTATAAATTTAACATTACCCCAAGCCCTTTCCAGCCTTTCAAATGTGGGAAGAGTGGAACTACGATTGTTGGTCCATGTAAACCATGGTCAAACATTCTTAATCTCTACCATCTCCCAGACATGCAAATATCCAAGAAGAATATCAGCACCTTTTAAACTAGAAGAGCCAGGACCAGCCTTGTCATGAGGAAAAGAACTTGATTGAAATCTCCTAAGAGAACAAGAGGAACATCTGAAGGAAGAACTAGCTCAAAACATTTCCAAACTTCTTCTCTAGACTCAAAATAGGGAGAACCATAAATCAGACCTAAGGACCAAACACACTTTCTAACATCGATAATTTTGAGCAGAATAAGATTTTTAGACGAGAAACAAACAGAACAATTAAAATTCAAATTATTCCAGGCACACCAAAGCCCTCCACTAGTACCTTGTGGATCCACCCCAAAGTGAGATGGAAACCCTAATTTCCTAATTTTTTTTATTTAAAAAAACCACTTCTTTTTTAGTTTCTGACAAGAAAATAAGAGAGGGATTTTGGTTTTGGGCCAGGGAAAAAACTTCATGGACTGCAGAGTCCTGGCCAATACCTCTACAGTTCCATCCTAAGATTTCCATGGCTGTTTGGATGGCTGTTTTGGGACAACCATCTTGAACCCTAAAGAGTTTTTAGAAAATTTTGTATGTAAAGGCAAAAACACAAGATCAAAATCATCATTTCTTAATTTTTTTTAAATTTAAATTTCTGAAATAATGGTGAGAATGGATTAAAAGTTAAAAATGAGGCAATACCTTTCTGCATGGCCTTATTTATCTTTATCCTTGGTTTCTTACCCTTTGCTCTGCTATATGGAAGCATCATCTGTGTAGAGCCAGCTTCTCTCTTTTTGGGGGCCTTTCTCATACTTACACTCTGATCTTTTTTCTGTGTGATGTCCTTCTTTTTCGTCTTAACAAGCACTCCTCCCCCTTTCTTAACTTTGAACCCAACCTTTTCCTTCGATCTCGTGGCTCTTGGTTTTCTTGGCACCATATTGCTAGACCCTAAAATCGATATGTCAATTTCTTGGAGATCTTGCTTCCTATGAGTGCAATCAACTTCTGGCTCTGTGGTGACTGAAGGTGAAATTCAGGAGCTTTCATGACAAAACCAGAGTGCCTTAACATCTTATAGGTAGTAGGGAGGGTACGCATGGTGGGAGGATTAATTGGGCACGAAAGATAAGATGGGAGAGAGGTGACAAGAGACAAAGAGGATGGCGAAACTTCATCCGTAACCACCTCTTTGCCTTTTGTAGTAACAATCTTGGGTAAACGAAGCAACTCCTGGGAAAGGGAATCGTTGAGAGACAAAGCAGTGGTTCCAACAGACGGTTGGGAATGTTCAACCCCTACGTGCATCTGATTAGCAGGGGAAACGGCAGGAATGGGCATCGATTCTTGGGAAGGACCAACATTAAAAAGATTCAAATGATGAATAAAGATGGGGGGTGAGTTAATGCTGCATTTAAATGATCCAGCCACTAAAAGGCATGGTTAGCATTGATTGAAGTGCATGCATGAGAGTTGGCAGAAGCATCTATAAATTCATGATTGAGTTGGGAATTTTGGTTTTGATTCTGTTCACAAAGATGAGATTGTGAGCAGGGTGTGTAGTAAGGTTCGTCTGGAGAGGATGAGAGACTATCAAGAGAAAACACAAGACCTTGTGAGGGGGGAGGGGGGGTTGTGTAACACCCCTCGATTCCCGAGCTTTCCGTTCCGGACCGGAGAGCCCAGGAGGGTGCTACTCAAAATGAAGCGGCGGAAATCAAGAACAATACATCCCATAATTATATATTACATACTGATAATTGTCTTCAACATGCTGCTTACGATTATACAAGGTGAAATTAAACTAAGAGTTCGACATAATAAAAGTGCTACCAAATACTAGATAAGTTCGCGATTCCCTTATTCCCAGCTCCCAGCTCCTAGACCTGCGGGGGATGAAACAAAGACCGCAGTTTTGCGAAAGTCAGCAAGAAATGCTGAGTGAGATACACCTTGGCATGTAAAAACATGAAGGTTAAGAAAGGCTGCAGGGTCACGTATTTAAAAACAGTTCAGGAGTAACGGAGAATGAGTATAACATCGTAAACTCAAGAAACAAGTAACAGTGTCATAAAATAATGTCAATTTCCCATGTAACAATTTCGTTTACCACGACACGTCATACGTATCCAATACAAATATCTTCATAAAAGATATGTCAATTAAACACACGAATCACGTATAACTGTTCCCAAACAGAGTAATCGAATTATCAACTAAGGCACAGTACCCGGGTAGACCAGTGACCACAATCAGACATTCTAGACCTTAAGTATTGCAACACCCTCCTAAGAGCGTCAATCAAAGGAGTGGTATCT
Organism: Linanthus parryae; assembly: GCA_023055425.1. NCBI lineage: Eukaryota > Viridiplantae > Streptophyta > Magnoliopsida > Ericales > Polemoniaceae > Linanthus > Linanthus parryae. The sequence goes on along the minus strand of JALGPY010000004.1, from coordinate 3,757,160 downwards.
AGAAGCAGTACTCCAGCCTACGGAGAAAAGAGTCGGGGTGCACGTAGTGCCATATCTTTAGGGACCGGGTCCCAGGGAATCATCACCCAAATAAAAACAATATAACTGGTTCCGGCACTTGCGAATTATTTTACCTTACTCCGGGGATCGAACCCGAATATCTCTTTAGGGACTAAGCCCAGGGAATCATCACCCAACAACAACACAGGTTCGTACATCAATACGTTATCGTTGAATTCCGTCCAAGTGTGACAAGTATTTCAAAATCATATAATATTGTGAGGGTTTAAAACAAGTAAGCACATTTATAGAGTGGGGCATGAAATAAGACAACTATTTATTATTTAGGCAAGTAGTCGACACGAAAGAAGCTGGCACGCAAGGCTAAGCATGTAAAACTCACCTGATGTTGACTCAGCAGTTAGTACGTAGGGTGGTCGACAAAGCCAACGTCCACAAATCCGTCGCCTACAATTTATAATTCCTAAATTAATTACAAGTTTAATTATACAAGTATGATATGCAAAATGCTATATCTCCTAATTTCTCATTTGGAATTATCCCCCTTAACCCCGTTAACTAATAGCATAAAACAATTATTTAGTTAACACTTATATTTTCCTCATAAAAATACTATAACTTATACAAATACAATATCGTAAAATTATTGAGAAATAAAACTAATATTAAGTTTATACACTCTTATTTTATAAGAAATAATAATTTAATAAACAAACTATTTATTCATAAGTGACTATAAAAATTAAATCAAACTAAATCAATTATAGCTATTTATTTATTAGAAAATATATACACTACATGATAATTAAATACTCAAATAAAATTCACAAAAATGCTTATTTCAATAAAACAAGTCATACATAACTATAAATTGATGTTGGACAAAGAGTTTCTACTTTCTATATAAAATAATCATGTAATATCAAATAATAGTAATATGGATTTTTATTTAAAAGTATACTTAATATTTATTTCACAAACTAACTTCAAACTTATTTATTTTATCAATATTCTCAAAATAATTTATTTTAATCAAAATAACAATTTACAAGCAATTTAAACTATTTAGTTAAATAAACCGAAATCATGTAATTAAACCAAATCGTACATTTTTATCTTGCTTATAAAAACAACAATATTTCATATAAATATAACTCTATATAATTTTTACAACATATTTACTTTATATAGTCAAAATGATATATAGAAATATTAGCTTATATCATTAACCCAAAAATAACATTTTAAAGTTTATATAAATATGCAGTTTGATAATATACACACATCACCCCCAATCTTTGAGAAACTAAACATGCAGTTAACATTTCACCCTCATATTTTCAGAAACTACATAAACAACCCCCTTTTATGAACACAAGCATACATCTTCAACCCAACATACCCGATTCGATTTAGAGCTAACAAGATGCGATTTTGATGATTAGAAATGAACCAGAGAGTGATTTAGGACTCACCCACGCGAAAAATCGCGAGAAACGGTCAAGAAACGAAGCGGGTCACGTCTCCGAAGGTGGCGGTCGGCGGTGATGAACACCGGCGAGGAATCCGGCGTTGAGGGCTCTGTTTGATGTTGCTAAAGCACTCCTCGGACCTCCGGGAGTATTTTGGTCCAAGCGGGAGTGAGTGGGTCGCTCCGGTTAGCTCGGGTGAGCTTCTCGCCGGATTTAATGGTGGAGGCGGCGATGGTGGTGGTTCTGGTGCACTGCAGCCAACTGCTGCTGCTAATGCTCCTCTTTGCAAAGAAACAGAGAGGGTGAGGGCTTTGAGGAGTTCAAACAGAGTGAGGGAAAGAGAGAGGCTGAGATGGCGGGGTTGATTTCCGTTGGCTGGGTCGCCGGAGGTGGCTGGTGGCGGCTCCTCGTCGGGGAGCTGCTGCTGCTGCTGGTAGGGCGTAGCAGAGAGGGAGAGAAGAGGGTTTTCAGGTGTTTAAACAGAGTGAGGGAGAGCGAGGTTGAGCAGGGAGGTGTCTCTCCCGTCGGGTGGGTCGCCGGAGTGGTGGCGGCTGCCTCCTCGTTGGCGGGAGCTGCTGCAGGTGGTGGTGCTGGTGGCGAGGCAGAGAGGGAGAGGAGAGGGAGAGAGAGAGAGCTGTTGTGGCGGTGAGGGTGGTTCAGGTGGTGATGGTGAAGGGAGGGTGGTGGCGGCGTGTGTTGTTGCCGTGGGTTTGATGAGTGAGAGAGAAGAGAGACTTGTTTTTGTCTGATGGCTTTTTGGGTGTGAGAAACAAATGAGAGTAAAAGGGGTATTAAATAATAATTGGATGACTTGGAGAAGTCATCTTCCCCAACCGACTTCTTTTTTTTTTTTTTTTGTTTTGTTTTTTTTTGTTTTTTTTTTTTTTTTTTGTCTTCTAGCTAGTTATGCTAGAGTAGTTTGGGAGTACTAATTGTGTGTGTCATCTAGTGGGTTGGGTACACACTTTTGGTATATATATATAAATAAACTACATAAAATGCTAAATAAATACACAATAAAAATACCGTTTTCTATAAAATTATGATATAAACGTTACGACTATGTTTTGGACCCAAAAATAATTCAACTCATCACTCGGATTAAAAATTAAATTTTATTTTTCCCAATTACCCAACTCACCCTTCACAAATAGACGGGGTATTACAGGTTGATTGGGTATTGATCGAGAGGGGGCTCAGAGAAGTCATAAACAGGTTTGACACTAGTATCAAACTTCATGGTTCTGAAGGGACCATGTTTGGAGTGAGGTTTGAGAAGATTTGTAAAGAGAGGTCTTTTGGGATTTACATGAAAGGGAAGACTTGAGAGAAACTGAGACTGTAAGTATCTCATCTCCAGATTTTCAAGAAAAGCAACCAGGTTTGAGGTACAAGTTTGATTTGTATGGACAATAAGCCCACACCGATTACACACCTTAACGATCCGTTCATAGCTAAAATAAACCCACTTCAAAGGTTCATTAGACAGCTTGACATAAGTTCCATGAACAAGAGCGTTATTAAGGTTGACTCTAACCTTAATTCTCAATCCATGCATGTTTCTAACTCTTTCATAGGACCAGTCGGCTATTAACAGATTTCCAACCAAGACACCAATATCATTAGCATGATCAAAGTGAAAACCTTCTAAAGGAAAGTTGGGAACTTGAAACCATAAATTAGCTGTTGAAAAATCCACTTTCATTAGAGCTTAATTAGGTTTCCTCTCTTTAAAAACCAGACTCAATCCATGAAAAGTAACCACTGATTCATGCAAAAAGAAATCCTTGTCCTCCTTATTTTTAAAATGGAAAAGATAGAGAGTGTCTTTCTTTGAAATTTCTTTCTTCTCAATCCAGATCAGCCCAAAAGTCTTCTAATTTTTGAAATTTCATTTTGTATTATTGCATGAGAAAGAGTTTTGGGACCAATAAACCTGGCTATCAAGGTGTCTTTCATTAGCTCCCTGAAAGCAAAAGCTTTGACAGGAGCAAGAGCAAGAACCGACCCCCTTTCATCTAACCTCTCCTCTCTGGAGTCATTGGAGGAAGAACTAAAAAAATCTGCTCTGTAAGGGTTAGACATGCAGAGAGAAAGAGACACAACCAAACACAGAAAGTGCAAAGGAAGGGCGGAGAAGAGAAGGGAGAGTGAACTGAAGAAACAATGAGGAAACTGAATCTATCTGCTGACTAAATAGAAGGAGAGTCACCTGCAAGACAAACAATGATTAGCGAACGGAGATACTGCAAGATCGTGCAACAAGAAATAAATCAACATAACACAGTAAATAATGCCATGCAAATCATTAGGTCTAAACGAAAGTTGAGTGAAGGAAGAGAAGAGATAGGAATTGGACGTTGACAAGGTTGATTAGGGGTGGAGTGATGGGCTCAAGGAGCAAGCTTTGCTTATTGGTGAGCAGGAGAGGCTATAGAGTGAGAGCATGACATTTACCCGAACAGTTGTGACTTGTGAATATGTGATTGCCAAGCATGTTTCACAAATATGATTGATTGTTCATCTTCTCTACGTCAAACTCTAGAACATAACTAAGAAATCAAACCACCGGTTAAAAGCATTGAGTGCTTCTTCAGGATGAATCATTGAGTTCTTTGTTATGTTTGCTATCGAATTCATATATGTGGTTAATCGAATGTGGCGAAAAACATAAAATTAATTTCATCATGTTTAAGAAATTCATAGCAATTTTTCCACATAAATTTTCACATAACAACTTCGAGTGTTGCCACAACATTCTCAAACTTAAGATGAGCAATTTAAGGGCTCTAATGTTCATTGGAGCCTCACGAAAATTCAGACTTGTTCATTTGTGTTTCGTTTGACTGTTGGGATTAGTATTTTGATATTCTACTTTGTTTTTTCTTCTAGAAAAAATTATATATCAAAGAGTATATATTGTTGTTTTACTTCAACTGTTTTTTCTTTGAACCTCTTTCACGAGAAATTTTTGTTTGCTCTTAGAACAAATGATGTGGATTTGTTCTAACCATACGTCACAGGACACATCAGAAAGAAAGATGATGAGTTACAGAAAATTCAATAATATGATTTGCAAAACTATATAGAAATTTAATAATCTTTGCATGGTAGTGAAGGGAAAATTATCAAAATATTCTGTCTGTTTTGCTATCTAAATTACCGAGTCAAAATGACCAATTTAATTGAAAAGTCAAACAAGAACGAAAGAGAAGAAAGGGAGGACGTAAAAGATAACAGAAAATCCATTATAGATAGCCAAAAAATAATAATAATCAAATCAAACTGTAGCACACACTCTCTTCAAATGTAGGGTGAGAAAAGCAAAAGCAAAAGAAGAGAACAAAACAGCACAAAATGAAAAATTATAAAACAAAAATACAGCAAAAAGTAGTCCTCCCTCCCACTTGATTCTCACAGTGTCTGGGGACTCTCCTACTTTTCTTTTCTTTCTCTCTTGTCTGCCAACTGAAGCAACCTACCTATAACTCTCTCTCAATGGCATTGCTGCTCCAGGCGGTGACGATCGCGATCACCGTCCTGCTACAACTGACGGGAGTGGCGGAGGCGACGTGGTGCGTGGCGAGGAGCGACGCCAGCAACCAGGCGCTGCAGACGGCGATGGACTACGCCTGCGGCTCCGACGCCGATTGCGCACCCATTCAGAATACGGGACTCTGTTTCCTGCCGAATACCATCCAGGCTCACGCTTCGTACGCGTTCAATAGCTACTACCAGCGCAAGGCCAATGCTCCTGGAAGCTGCGATTTCGCCGGCACCGCAACCATCGCCAAGACTGACCCTAGTCCGTACTCTCTCTCCCATTTCCTTCTTGCCTGTGTAATCCATAGTGAATAATTAATTAATTAAATAATTGTTTTTTTTGATAAAAATATTCAGGTTATGGGAGCTGTGATTATCCGGCGTCTCCCAGGTATGTTTCTCATTTGGTTTTTCTTTTGTGTAACTTTTGACCGAAAACCCTCCCGTAACGTCTCGCTGATATTTAGCAATTATCAGTATTGATTTTGTCAGAAAAATTCTTAAGTTTCACTTTTATCGACATCGCACACTATTTTTCAAACAGAAACTCTCATGCAATTTCACATTTATCGACACATAGCTTACTAGCAATTTTAGTAAATGAGCGATGTCATAAAAGTGAAATTGCAGGGATAGTGATTTTTGCAAAGCAAAAAGTTATTCTTACAGAGCCTCTAACTTTATTTGTGTAGCTACTAACTAATGAAGTTGCCTAAATGAAGTTAGTGATTTTGTAAGAATGATTTTTTGCTTTGAAAGAATCACTACCCAAAGTGCAGAGAATTCTGTGTTAGAAAAGTGCGCGACGTCGGTGAAAGTAAAACTACATGAAAAGTTTCTGACAAAATTAATACTGATGTCCTCGAGAGGCAATAATACTGCTGGGGAGGGGAAGTTTTATGTCAAAATTTATTCTTTTGAGTGCTTCGGACGATGCGTTTTGCCTGTACCCACGATGGTCGGTGGAGATATGTGCATTTGATTTGGGCCGTTGGATGATGAATGGACCGTCCAGAGTGTGTGTGTGTTGTCCTTTCACTTCGTTGGCCGTGAATGGTTTTCTGGTATCGATGAAATCTAACGGTTGGTAGTAGCTTGGTACTGTGGTTGCGGACTGGACCCCACTGAGTACACTGCGCAGCACTTTGGTCACTGTAGGAATCTAGTGAAAATGCATTGACTGGTGAAACCTCATCGGCGACCGAAACTGTGATTATTTAGCTGGCTCATGATACTCATGTGGTTGCGATCCCTAACTTGCAATCTCAGCGATTAAAAGCTTTTTAACTCTTTTAGAAAGGGCGGGATACGCACTTAAGATAGGCAAAATTGCACCTGTGACCTACATTATCGTTTCATATCTATATTTTCGATTTTTGCAATCGCAGTCCCCAAATTGCGAATGGGTACATTTTACTAACGTTGCTGAGTTTTCTTGACGGAATTAAAATATATGCTTCCCACATGACTTGTAGCAAGTTCTAGTTTTTTTTAAGGAAATATTGCACTTCTAGTACCCATATTTAAGATTTGGGTAAAAGACACTGACCACCCCTGAGTTTAGGCATAATTCCATCCCGCTACCCTGAGTTTTGGATAAAGACACTCCGCACCTTTTTTTGGATGGAAGCTAACTGTTGATTAACAGCAGGGGACAAAGACATTTGTACCCCTGATTTTTTTTTAAATTACTCCCTATATATTATCCTAACCCTCTCTCCCCTTCATTCCTAACCCTACTCCTTCTCTCTCTTCCCCTTCTTTCTCTCTTCCCTCTTCATGTGAAACACTGCTGCCCCCTTTTCTTGCTTTCTTCTACTTCAGTTCATTCTTCTCATCTCTCTCTCTTTCTCTCTCTCGATCGATCTGAGATGAAGAAGCAGAGCAAAACTCCTCCCCTCTCCTCTACTCTCCTCCCCTCCTCCTCCCTCTCCTGAAGATCAGATCTAGCCCGTAGTTGGACCCATGGCGGTCAAACCCTCCTGTCGGCGCAGATGGTCCGAAGTGGTCGGATCCATAACCGATCCTAGCGTCGTCATCACGGTGTCAGTCGGATACTGTGGCACGTCATTGCGGCGGCCGTCGTCGTGGATAGTCGGGCGTCAGTCGGGCCGGGCGTCGTACGGAAGATTCTGGACCGACCCGATTGTGGACCGCACTTGTCGTCTTGGTACAGGCTAGATCTGAAGATGAAGAAGCAGGACATGGAGCGGTCGACGGCGAGGGCGCGGGTTACGTCGCCGTGGTAGCAGAGCTTGCCGTGGTGGTTTAAGAACTGTGAATATGCAAGAAGTCTTTAGTTTGGTACTATTGGGTTAAGAACTGATATGGTCAAACACTGGAACTTGCAAGATTGGATGAAGCTTTTTTTGGTGCAGAAACATAACACTCAGGGGGATATCAATCTGGTTGTTTGGATGACTATTATCTGTGATCATATTTGGAGAAGGAGAAATGAAGTTTTTTTGGGGAAAAACAAGAGCAAAATAACTCGCACTTCATGGCAATCTAGAAATGCCCAAAAAATAATTGTGATGCAAGTTGGAAAGAAGGTGTAAGCAGGTTTGGCTTTTCTGTAAGAGATAACAAAGCAAAGGTTGTGCATCAAGAATGGCAGAGTTCAAATAATTTGGAGGAAGACATTGGTGACTTGGAGCTCCAAGCAGTGGAAATGGCTATCAAATACATTCTAAGACAGGGGCTGGAGGAGGTGAATATTGAAACTGATAGTAGAAATGTAGTTGCTGCAATTAGAAGCCCAAACTCAAGTCCTTGGAAGTGGAGGTGCAGAGCTCAAGTGATCCATGATTGTCTTCAACAAAGACCAAGAATCTCCCTTCCTAAGATTCATAGAAGTGCAAATAAAGCTGCATACTGCCTTGCAAATTGGGACAGACAAATTGGTAGAGATGGTTCAGGTTTAGATAATGTTAGTGATATGAAATTCCTTTCTGCTGTGGTACAGGACAGTAGAATTTTGATGTAGTTTGCTTTTGCTTTTTGAATAAATCTACAATTCATCAAAGAAAAAAGATCATAGTGGTGGTTTAAATTACATAGTGTTTAGAGAATGAAGTTTGGTTGGGTTTTAGGTTTGACATACGTGGTGTTCTTGGTCTGTTCTTGATGGTCTTGAACTGATGTTCTTGGGGTTCTTGATGATAAACAAGGACAAAAAGGTGCAAAAAATACACAAGGTCAATATGGTCCAAAAAAATTTGAAAACCCACTTTTTTAACGGAACATAACAGATGGTGATTTCTGTCTATGGAATATTCCGTCAAATGGGTGCGGAGTGTTTTTATCCAAAACCCAAGGTAGCGGGGTGGAATTATACCTCAACTCAGGGGTGGTCAGTGTCTTTTACCCTTAAGATTTTTTACAGTCTTTTCCTCAAACTCCTTTCTTCTTTGGAGACTTTTAATACAGAATAATCCGGAGTCGAATAGAGATTTAAATTAGATTCAGCTCTGTGTTTTTCATTAAATGGAAGAGATTATCTCGTGATATAGGCCCACTCGACTTTTCAAATTTGTAAGTTTACCCTTGCTTTTATTAATTTTTCAACTCTTTAGGAAGGGTGAGTAAGCTGTTAAGATAGGCAAAATTAAACCCCTGGTACCTATATTATAAGTTTATATACATATTTTCGATTTTTGCAATCCCAATTCTCAAACTTCGAATTGTTGCACTGGTGGTACATTTTACTAATATTTCTTAGTTTTTTTACTGAATTAAAATATGTGCTTCCCACACAACTTGTAGCAAGGGTATTTAGGTTATTTTGTAAAAGAATAACTGCACTGTAGTACCCATATTTAAGACAATGTTACAATCTTTCCTTCAAACTCCTTTCATCTTTGAAGAATTTTCTTAATTTTTTTTTTTTTTTTTTTTTTTTGAGAAAATAATTTTGTGGTATAGTAACGCAGAATAATTCGTTGGCGAATACAAATTTTAAATTAGATCCAGCTGCGTGGTTTCCAGTAAATGGAAGAGATTATTTTGTGCTTAAGAGCAAATCCAGATGGTACTCTTGGGCAAGGCCGGAGCCACCTAGTGACTACGTAGTGGGTGCTATAATCCCACTCAACTTTTCAAATTTGTCAGTTGACCCTTATTTTTATTGATTTTTCAGTTTAACCTTATAAAAATTATACTACAGCCCCCCTTCAATTACACAAAATTTAGTTTTGTTTAAAATTTTCATTTTAACTCCTACTGCAAAAGATACCTGGATCTGCCCCTGCACTTGAGTCAACACTACCTCATTTTGTGCCGTTGTTTTACAACTGAGTAGGTTTATGTTCTAAAAGTTGTGGAATTTATTACTTCCTCTGTTTCTTTTCTTTCTTCCACTTTTGAGTTTTACCACTATTCATCAGACCGCGTTGACCGGATGATTTGATTAGCAATACGATTTAATTTTTTGGTAAATTTTCATGGTGTTGTACAGTAAACTTTACTCTACAACACCATGGAAAATTACCGAAACACTGCATCGTTTTGCTATCCAAATCATAGAGTTAAAGTGACATACCTACGGATGAAAAAGTCAAAGTTGGAAGAAAGAGAAGAAACAGACCAAGTATCTAAGTCCACTAGCGTAGGGATGCTTTTGTGAACTCGGTGATGATTTGACAGTGGCCGAGTAACCAGTAGGTTGTTCTACAGAATTTCTGGAATGAGGTTACGTCTCAATATTATGACTTCGAACTTGCTTTCTCCAGTTTGGTTATTTATCCAAGCTCGAAGGATTACCATCTTCGTTGTCTGGTGTAAGGGTAGGGGGTTATATTTACCACAATATATCCTAACATCACTAGTTAGAAGGTTTCGCTCTGCCAGAACTATCTAGGAATGTGGCAATTGATCTCTCCTCCATGAGAGAATGGTCGCTTCAAGGATGAAAAGAAATTAGACAGAAGTTCGTTCAATGAGCTTTCCAAATAGAACTGGATATCATAAACATGCCCCTAATAGGATGTTTGGGATTATGGCAAACCACCATGCTTCATCTATGTTACTCACTTCTCTTGGTCTTGCGAGCCTCAGCACTAGTGAAATTGGTAACTCACGCTTACTACTTTTTTTTTTTTTTTTCCATTTACATAGAACATCATTACAAAGATAATACCTACACTAACCTACAACTACAAAAGCTCTACCACTGAGCTAGCACCCCATTTGCTCATTACTGTTTTTCAAGTTGTCTGGAAATTTGAGGAGGTTTTGCTATCATCAATTGTAGAATAAGAAAGAAAGAAAGGGAAAGAATTGTTAGATGATTGGAATCAAGTCTCCAGAAACTTGGGGATGAGTAAATTGCTCATAATGTGAGGGTTTTACAAAGAGTTCGTTGAGTTTTCCAGACCGGAGTGCTTGCATGTTAACCATATCATCTGATGCTTAGTATAGCAGTTGATTAAACCTGGCCACATAAATGTAATAGTGTGTTGTATTCTGCTGAAGTGGTCTGAAGTCTGTAAACCCGGATGTAATTGTAAATACTTACCCCCTGTTAGCTGCTATTACAAAATTGTGCCCCAAAAAATAGTAGACAGCATTTTAATAACTACTTACCCCCTGTTAGTAGGTTAGTGGGTATATATAATTGGAAATTTCAAATTGTGCCCACTCTTCGCCAATTCCTGGCTCCGCCGCTTCAGAGAGCTGTAGAAGTATCACGTCGCCAATGGCAAAAGAGAATGTGTGTTAGACTGGTTACTCTAATTGCATACATAGGCCACAGAGAGATAGAGTTCTCAAGCTGAGAAAATTGACTAGCATTTTGGAGATGATATTTACGGGTTAATTTTTGTGCTTGCCATTCCAGGATAGTTAAGCTAGATTAGGGATGCCTGAGAAATTGGCATGGATGAAACTACTAATTTGACTTGTGCAGGAAATACTTGCTCTTTTGTATGCAAAATGTTTGATGGCTTATGGTCTTCTAATATTTGCAGCACCGCTGGAGGAACAGGAGGAATGGTGCCTACTACGACCACAGCTACTCCATCCATAGTTGCACCACCACCTCCGGGGACCACCACACCACTCATTGGCGGCAATGGCAGCGGACTGACTCCCAGTGTGGGCCCTCTAGACCCTAGCCCAGAAAATTCAATTGCGCGGCTGACCCTCTCAATAACCACAGTCTTGATTTCTCTCAGCTTTCTTGCTCTTGTTCAGGCTCGTTGATATATCAATCAATCCCTTAAGGTCGGAGCAGTAGCAGACATTGACTTCAGCGAAGACTTGGTTTAGTACAGTTTTGTTAGATATTTGGAGTCTTCTTTTGCGACTACCGCCTAACTGTGTAGGGCACCATGGGATCTTAGATTCCCACTTCTGACATTTTGTTGGAGAAGAATGGTTTGTTAGCAATTACTAGCAAGCTCAAGGTTAGCTGGATTGGGGTAGTTCATTTTGGTTCACTAATGTATGATGTGTTGTAGGTTTCACCCATTTAATTCAATTTAATTGTCCAAATGTGAAATGTTTCTCTCTCCCTCACTGACACATGTGACTGTCCCAAATTACGATTATTTAGAATTTTCCATTGATTACCCAGAATTCTCTTTAGAATTTTCCTTGTTGTCTCTGAAGGTAAATTTGATTGAAGAATGTATCTGTTTTTTTGGGTATCAGGAGTTGCTGAATATTGGGGGTGAAACAACAACCAAACCCAGTCTGCCACAATACAGCATTCACTGCATCAAACCATCACACTGTCAACCACTTTCTTCTCCTCTAAATTACTAATAAGGCGCAATTTTCTCCGACTTGCATATTATTCCAACCTCGGACGAAATCAGGCTGAATACTTCCACCATATCCTCTCACAACCAAAATTCAATCCCGCTTCTCCAATTTTTCCGTCACATGTGCCCGGAAACGTCCTCTGCTAGGTTACATGAAAGAAAAAGGAAGAGAGACCGCAAAGATAAAAAGATGAACACATTCTTCAATAGTTTCTTCGTTTTCCTTATACGGTGCTCTTCCACCAACATGTTCCAATAATGAAGCATTTCATATCTTCTCTTCACCTATAGCTAGATGTTTATCCTTGCTTCAACGAGAAAATTATGCATTGCCCACAATCAGATCCATCTGCGATCGCTAAGCAATTTATAATCTTCTTTATGCATAGCGTGATCGCAAGGCACCATCTTTAGCGTTAGGAAAATGCCGGTGCCTGAACAGACCAATAACATGTATAATGAGATAGAGATACGTAAGGGGCACAGACAATAAAAGAAGAGTCCAAAGATCTGCTCCGGTTCTTGTTTGGAGTGCAAATGAGAAGGGTTGCGAAGGGAGAGAAAAAGGAAGTAACAAAGCCGCATTTGGAGAGATTCAGACAGAAGACGATTGACAGATACTTGTTAAAGAAAACATAAGGACGTCTCGTGGTCCTTTTAGCAAAGAGGTCCTCGCAGTTTTAGGTCAAAGGCGTAGTCCTCATTGACTAGTGTAAAAGGAAGATGATAGTGCAGGCGGAAAAGCTGCTGTATTAACTCTGTTTGCAGAAACATATTATACATAATACACAAAAGAACACAAGCCAGTGATCACTTGTCGACCATAAATAACTACTTAAAAATGGTGTATTTGCATTAACTCTTTCAGTCTAGCAAGTGGGCTGGAAAATGGTGCTATAAAAGAAGATAACATAGTTCTCATTTGATAAAAACATCGCTTGCTTGTTCCTCGAGTTCACTAGTTACCTGTTGTTTTACAGGGCACCTATCAGGTTGCCTAACAATGTAAATCTGGTCTCCTGCTTTGTTGTACATGTCCTGGTTCCGATGCCACGTCCACAGTGCATGTGTCGCATTCTTCACCTGCATGCCAAATAAATACCAATTATCATCACTATGATAAAACTCCATCACATAAGACTCCAGCACGCAGGATGTGTGGGGAAGATTGAGGCTGAGAAACCTATATATAATGTATTGGTTTTGTAGCAATGAAACCTACATATCATATATTGGTTTCAAAACAGAATCATTTTGGCATTTTCACTGAAATGAAGAACATTTCAGTATTTAGCCGGCCAAAGAAGCCTATTTTGGTGGAAAATTCAAGAGATAGGAAGAGGAGAAAGGTGGGAAACCTCTAGAATTCCGTGGCCAAAGCTAGTTTCGCGATAGGCACTGTAATCAGGCTGCCGATCCCAACAAAACTTGCCAGCTGCTGGACCTGATGTAAAATTGGAGGCACAGAAGCCGCCCATAAATTCATCTGGGGTTGTGGCTGGGTCAGGACAGTGGCCTGGATCATCAGCGTGTGGAACCGACATCTTCTCCCTGTTACCACCATCACCAATGGCGATATAAACAGGACCACACGGATCTAGTGTGTAGTTATACACTCTGTTGGACCTTTCATAAGCATGCACCTGTTAGTTTTCCAAGATAATTAGAATTTTTTTCGCAAAATGTGTCTTCTGTATAATACACAAAAAAAATGATACTGCATATCAGCCTACTTAACTTTTGTCACTATTCACTGGGTCACTTTGACCCGCTGATTTGTAATCGTTTTGATATCTAAATCACCGAATCAAAGTGACCCAGTCAGGGTTAGAAAGTCAAACCAGGACTATACAGAAGGGAGGTAGTATAAATCAAGAACAGGGACATTCCATTAGGGTTAAGTCCAAGAAAATACACTCTTTCTGAAATATATTTCCACTTTGATTAAATTGATAACACCTCTTTGTTGAGGTGGCCTTAGTCACAGGTGTTTTTGAATTAGTCCTTGAAAAGATAAAATAAATCATGAACTCGTGGAAACAAAAATCCTTGATTGCAAATAAGAACTTTGTAAAGGTGTTAAGTTTGTGAAACGAAAAAAAGTATCCAAGTTGTGGATTTGCATTTGAATAAACTGGAGTAGCAATATCTGGCTATATTAAATCTCAATTTGTTCCAAGATTTATGTATGATGAGATACCAGTTTGCATGTAGGCCCAAGCCCTAAGCATATCAGAATGAAATTAGCAATATCACTGACATCCTGGATCACCATATGCTCTTAACGCTTCGGGGATAAGTGCATGCTGTTAGGTGGAACTGATGTGGCTTGCAACTCTAAAATGGGACTAGAAACAGACCAAAGTTTACTTATGTCCCAAATTGTTGGGGTTCAATCAGTATGGGACAAATCATGAATAGGCCATAGTTCTACATGCCAGATGACTATCTTCAGGGGAAATCAACATTGTAAAACAAGAGAGCAAATATAGCGAGAAATACCAGGAGAGGAGCACAAAAAAAAAGTTAATAATGATCAGAATAGAGACGAGCTTACATGTCCATTGAAAACCAAGTCGACACCGTATCTGTAGAGGAGTTCTTCCATTGAAACCTTCATGCATTCTGCCTCCCTGTAATGTGCCTTATAGCTGCTGTACCAAGGAGGATGCCAGGTAGCCACTAACCATGGAGTCACATTTCTGTCAACACTAGCAAGGTCTCTTTCCAGCCACTTGTACTGATCGGCTGTAACACCAGAATAACATTTTATGGGTACCTCAAAATTATTATTTTACATATATTGAATGTTAGAGAGGCTATATTGGAGTCATGATAGACTCCTTAAGAAAATATAATGGGTTGTTGCACAACAGTCCCCCCGTAGTTACCTGATTTATCATAAGCTATGTAGCCCCCGAGCATTATGAAATGTATGCCTCCAGCATTGAAAGAATAATAGAATGTCGAACAAGATTTACTTTCTTCAGATGGGAACGCGAACCGAGAATTGTAAGCTGCAAATGTAACATTTCCAGCCTGTTCTTCTATTTCATGGTTTCCTTCTACTACCATTATTGGAACTTTTGACAAGAGAGGCTGCATAAATCTGCATAACTCATTATATGTAAACATAAGTTCTTAACACCCTTGGAGCATCTCCAGTACTAGTAGGCAAAAATTAGGCAAATTATTGATAAAACTACTCTTTTGCGTAACAGATAATGAAGATTTTAAGAGTCTTCTCCAATAGTGATTGGGAAAAAAAGATGTACCAGCATTTTCAATTTATTTTATGTTAGAAAAGTGGACATATGGAGAGAAAATAGTGGAAGTTAGTGAGAAAATTTATAAAACATGTTATAACCCACGTAACTAGGAGAGGAAGATGATTTTGCATAACAAATAATCATCGTCATGTTTGGCGAAGTGGATGCCTATTTTGTGTTTTGCTTATCGAGATGCATATACTATTGGATCCCAACTTTTACCAATTTCTTCTTAGTTTGCCTAACAAAATTAGTTTGCATAACTTATTGGAGATGCACCTTGAGAAAAATCGAAAGTTGAAAAGGAAACTTTGAAAGCATAAGAAGTTGAGTCATACCTGCCCCAATAGTCCCAACGGGGCTGATAGGTCTCGTGAATGGGAGTCTGTGAAAAGGAACAAGAGTAACAGTCGGAGCCTGTACCGTTTGTAAGGTACAAGTTTGCGTAACTGACGTCACCAACTAATAGAATAAGGTCAGGATTATTGTTCTGCAAGTGATCGATTGTTGACGTCGTATTGTAAGTAAGACCCAGATCTCCCACCAATGCTATTCTTCGGGGGTAACTCCAGGGACTAGAAACAGGCATTGTCTTGAAATACAACACCTCGCTTAGAGCTGGTTTAGAAGGATCTCCACACTGGTAATAGTACACAGTGTCAGGATGCAAACCTGTCAAAATGGAAACTGTGAGGATAAATAAATCCAAACGCAGCTAAACAGATTAATCAGCAAAACAGACACTTAAGTTCTTAGTTTGAACATCTCCATTTTGACCAATTTATTTTCTTTATGAAATAGGATGGGTGGAATGCATTATACTAATTTCTATTTGGTGGATGCAATATCATATTAAAATAAAATGGCATGAACACTAATCTGAGCTATTGAAGACTCCAAAACGACCCGTATGATTCAGCTTAAAGAGTTATACACCAAGAGGACAAGTTATTTTCTACTAAGAGGGAAGAAAGCACGGTCGCCTTCATTCAATTCGATCTGGGAGGTGGTTCATCCAGACATGCACTTCAATCAAGTTCGTATATGCTGCCAAGTCATTGAGATCCAAGTCACAATAACAGGATTTCCGGTAGAGAATCATCTCCAGTTCACTAGACTTTACTCTTTCATAGCATATTTTGGTTTATTGAGGTACGAAAGAGAAGTGATTTATTTATTGACATTCCCAGTACTTCATTATAGCCAGTTATCTGTAGGGAAGACATTCTTTACATAGTGGTTTAAGTCTGCATAAGCCTTAGCTACAAAATTTGAAACTTAGACTTGAATTTTATGAAATGACAGAGAGTTTTTCTTCTCTAGTTTGTGGAAGAACTAATCTGAACATATCAGGAGTATCTCTTGTGGCGTTCAAGCCCAACTATCAAGCAAACTGTTCACATTTGCTTGTGGCATCATTCAATCCAGCGTTCTTGTGGAGTTCTCGGATTCTCAATCCAGATTACGTTTCGGATATTGTACTTCCCTTGGCGAGACTCGTACCAGGAACCAAAATACTGAAATTAGTAAAACAAACCCGTAAAGCCCTAACAATTCGTCATCTCTGCAAATAGCGTATTTCTTTCCTACTACTAGTCTACTACACTTGACCCAAACACAGTAAAGCTGAAGAACTACGAGGAAACTATATCTAGGGGATCTCAACTCCTAATTCCATATATCCAGTCATTGAAACACATAAGCCCGCTATTTTTTAACGTCAAAAAATCGAGTTTCTGGGATTTAAACAATCTAGTTTTAGTTTGCAATTCTGAAAAGAAAAGGTAATTGGTAAACGTGCGATCAACAAAAAATATAATATACTATCAGCCAACAACCAAAACATATTAGCGTATGTTAGATAGGGATAAACACTTCAAAGTTCTCTGTTTGTGTACATTTTTCTTGAACATCCTCCAGGTGATGATTTTTTTTGTAAGTTCTCGTGATGAATATAGTATGCTTGATTAAGGAAGTTGATGAACAACAGCTGCACCTTTTTTATTTATTAGGAATAATATCCAGCTGCACATACCTGAAATGTGTTTGTACCATAAGGGGTAGTTTTGGGTGGAGTCTCACCTTAACAGAAAATATAATACATTTCGGTTCTGTTTAAGAAGGTGAAGAAGAAACTAAAGAAGATCAGAAAAAGCAATAACATCACCTGTTTCTTAATATCAAATACCTGTCAGTTTGACGTGGTGTATGATTCCCGAAGTATAATTCTGAAGGCCTTCGAAAGGATAAAGTTGATTATAAATGAGAGAATGGCCTGTTGCTTCATGAAGTAACGCAAATTTTAACTTTCCATAACGAACAAAGCTCGCAACACTTCCTGGAGTCAATGGCTTGATGTTGTTTCCAATCTGGAAATCCCCTGCAAACGTGATAAGATTAAGTTTAAATATTGAATTCAATGTATGCTACGTCATTTTACTGTGGATAATTGTACACTCTGACGTAAAAGTATAAACCTACAAATGTACAGCCTATTTTTTACCAACAACAGTGTTCGAGAGTTTGCATCAACTGATAATCCGAAACCACACAATCAGGAAAACCTGGGTTTAAAACAGGAAAGACCCCAAGTAGAGAAGAAAGAAGGAAAAAAAAAACTCCTACTACAAGTACAAGCTATGTATAATAGGCTCTGTAAAAATCCCCTCGTAGCTAAAGGTTTGAAGAATCTTTCGCGACAAAAGTGATCATTTTGACTCTCAGGTGCCCCACCTTAGTTCTTTATACCAATTAGTTTCAAGTTACTATGAATTTGCAGCCAAGTCAATTATCAAATGCAACATGAAATGTCTGAAAGTACAGAGATCATAAATTTGAACTTGTGCAAAAACTTTTCTCCTCACCATAGTCGTCAAAATTTTCCGAATAACTATTCCAAGATTCTATCCATGATTTGATTCACCGATGAAACGAGGCAAACCCCTCTGTGAATCTTAAAAGGAAAAGAATCAACCTGAATCTCTATTCAAGAGACAGAATCCTAAGACTTCAGGCTGATACATGCGATGTATCGATGATTCAGCTACGGGGTCTAATTAAGTCAGAACCAGTCTAGATATAATACTTTCCCTGATTGTGTTTGTCTAGAAACAGATTGATTTTAAACATAAATAGAACCTTTTACTAAGGCCAAAGCTACTAGCTTCCTACTAGTTTCAATTTCTCTTGATAGCTTATAGTTCCTTCTTCCTTGCTCTCCACAATCTTTTATGCATTTGTTACACTTATGTTTTTGACGTGCGGAACTTGTTATGGCTGAGATTTTTGGAAAACTTGAGTTTGCTTATCGTTGAACTATGAATATATCGTTCACAAATTTATATGAGATATGTTATTTTATCCCCTTAAAAGGATTGTAAGTGAATATTTACTATTAACAATTCAATCCGTCCCACGATACAATGAAGTTGAATATTTTTGATTCACTATCTACATCTTGATTTGATAAGTATGTACCCCCATTGATAATTCTTTCCATTCAGTAGATGGTATGTTTAGAAGTGCATGGAACTTCGTATACTCATATACGAAGTTTCTTTTACTGCCTTAAAGTTTACACAGATGGATTCAACAATAAAATGATGCCTTTGAGATGGTAGTAGTTGTGAGGTATGTGTAAACAGTTCAGTTTTGGCTAAAATTCAAACAAAACCGCAACGTTAAGCCTAAACCTAAACCAACCCGTGAAAGAGCTGTCTAATTTTGTTTCATATTTTGCTTCACATCTAGCACAAGATGATTAATTCAACAGTTTCATTTAAAAACAAATCATCTCAATATAAATACAAAATTGGATTGAAAAGTTAACAGTACTAATTGACACGATTACAAAACTTAATCGAACTCCCGTTCATCTATATGTCTAATTATACAAATTAACAATCACCTATGTTCATTAGACTACAAGAATTACAAACCACAAGCCCAAACTTGGGCAAGTTACAAAACTATGTAGGATGTAAGAGAAAACTGTTGTACCAACTACCAAGTGTGGATAAACACATAACTAATCTTCGGTTAGATTCGTGCGGTTAGCAAATTTTTGAACTTACAATAGAATCATTCATACATTTTAAGGTTTTTCCAGACAGAAACCTAACTAATAAACACGGTTGGGTTCATTTTACCTTTTGACAAGTTTGCACTTGGAGTCCTGAAGAGTAATTTCTCAATACAACACATTTCCTACTATTCTCGTTTACTCTACTTCTGTCTACTGCTTGTTCAAATTTGGATATCAAATTTCCTAATTTGAAAGTAAGAAAAACAACTCCACACACCAATGTTGAGTTGGTCGGGTGACTTTGGGCATTTGCCTTGAGGTCTTGAGTTCAAACATTGGGGCAACCCAAAGACAGCCTATTAGCCTTCTCAATAGCGAGTCTGTCAACGGGTTTTCTCATGCTGGTTTGCCTCTCTAGTGTGGTTTGCACTAGAACAGGTTCACCCAGGATAGTGGCTGCGGATTCCCACGTCATCAAAAAAAATAAAAATAAACAGATAATCAAATTGCGAAAAAACGAGAAATATATTACCAGTAATCCAAGAAATCCAGACAGAATCGTGGGTCGACGAGAGTGAAACCGAAATCTGTTCAGGCTCGAACC
Organism: Linanthus parryae; assembly: GCA_023055425.1. NCBI lineage: Eukaryota > Viridiplantae > Streptophyta > Magnoliopsida > Ericales > Polemoniaceae > Linanthus > Linanthus parryae. The sequence goes on along the minus strand of JALGPY010000004.1, from coordinate 3,737,463 downwards.
CTTGGACCGTCCTCTGGACACGTGGGTCAGTCTCCGGCAAGTCCACGGCGTGTCCACGAAACCCATTGTCCAGAGGAACCGTCACCGGCTTGAATGGTCCATCGAGGGTCGTCGGAATTTGGAGAGTCTTCCCATTGGCGGAAACCAAACTGAGGAGGAGGAGGATACTAAGAAACAGAACAAACATTTTCAATAATACATCAAACGCAGAACAAACCCAAATGATGATAAAATAGATGAAACTGAAATTGACTTGGCGAGAGAGGAGAGAGATTTACGGAAAATCATCAGAGGATATGCTGGTATATATGGGGATATACCCATTCGGGGGTTCACATGTATCGGCACATATATACATTATTAATTTACCAGAAACGTTTCTGCTTTTTTTTTTATATTCATTCTGGTACGCGTCTGTGTTCGTGTTTGGATGATTGCAGGGATGGAGGTAAAGTGGAAGAGAAAAGGATAGGTGGTTTGTTAAAAAGGAGAGAGAGAGAGAGATCGGTAGCGGTTGTGGTGGAGAGACGTTCGGCGTTGCTGTGTCAGTTAGCCTGCGTGCGAAAAGAGAGAGAGAGAGAGAGTTTTTTTTTTTTAGGAACAAGAGAGAGAGAGAGAGAGTATATCAAAGTTACCTTTTCGAGACAAAACTGAAATGTAACTCCACGGGATGCATGAATCATGATGCACTATCGTTAAAAAGGAGATTTCTCCTAAAAAAGAAAAGAAAATGATCTCAAATAGTGAAACGTACAATTGTGTTCATTTTGCTATTTTTTTAGGGTCAATTACAAATGACCCACTTCCAGTCTGGGATAATAATAAATCTACCATCTTCAATTTCAAAACTTTCTTATTAATTCCTTTAGTTGTTGATTATTTGCAAATAACAATTTGGAAATTTTCCGTCTAATTTTATCCGTCGTTAGTTAACGGTTTGTTGGGGATAAAATAATCCAAAGAACAAGTTTATGAACATTAAGAACAACATTCTTCCATTGCCACACCGCCACCAATGCCGCCACCACAAGCTCAGGATCCGGTGACCACAACCAAGACCACCATCACTCCCATCATTTCCTCTACAACCACTATAACTGGAAACCAAAAAAATCCAGAAAGTATGAAAATGAAGAACATATCTATCTCCACTGCTGCACCATCATCATCACCGCCACCATAACACCGTTTACCGCAACAGCCACAGCAATTACTGCCTCCAACTTCATCTTCTTCAACCAAACCACCTGCAACCATCACTGCTACCTCCACCATCCCACATAATCTCCACCATCTCTCTGAAATCAATGAAAAACACATAAAGCCACCAACACCGCCGCACGCACCGCCGGACCTCCATTAAAAGCGGCGAATCATTTAACCCAAACCCCCGCAACCAGTTTCGACCTCCATTAGCACTGATTCAGCAGCCCCATCGATCATTCACTCGATTGAATCAAACCCAGACCCAAACACCCAGGATCCTGTTTGGGGTAATGATCAAGCTTAGCTCAAAAGAAACTGAAATCGAAAGGAAAAAAGATCGGACATTTATGCGAATAGAAGAAACCCAGCTCGGAAATCAACCAAAACCCCCCAATGTCGATTGAACCCGAAGCTGCCTCCTTAATTGAAGACCAATTAAACTCGAAACTGAATCGAATCCAAACACATCTCCTCCGCCTCCTCGCCTGGAAACTCAAACCCATCACCACCGCCTCCTCGCCGGGAAACGCCATTAACGGCGTAAAACCCAAACACCTCTCCACCGCTGCACGACCCAATCCCCATTATCGCCTGCTGGAACAAACCCTTACCACCAAACCCTATACGAACCACCTCTGTTAGAACGAGCAAGAGTGAAGCAGAGAGAGAGAGAGAGAGAGAGAGAGAGAGAGGGGGGGAAAGCGGGAGATTGAGGGCTGCGTTGAAGTTTTTTTTTTTTTCTCTTTCTTGAGTTTTTTTCTTTTGTTTTATATAATTTACAATTTTTTTCTCATTGACGATTATGCCCCTAACGAAGTTAACTTTCTAACGGAATATTCACCCCGGTTTGGATTTGTTAACAATATTAAACCTTAGATATTAATTAATTAGTTTCCAAACTGGAGGTGGCACATGAATCATTATGCCATACTGGAGGTGGGTAATAAGTAATTGACCCTTTTTTATGACGTTTGTAGACAGTCCAAAATATGATCCATACCCACAGCCATGTGGACCAACAAGATATATACTTGACTCTGCTCCATGCACACCAGATCCTGCCCCGATGGTATGTGGGGACCACGAGATAGGGCCCCTCACATCTTATGCATCATACATGAGCCATGGGCTTAGTGGTTTAGAGGCTGCAAGGACAGTCACGAAGGGGTCCGTCCCATTCGAAAATCATACATGTTTAAGGAGTTGACTTGTCCAGAACCGTCCATATATGATTGTCCGACATCACCAGTGACGTTCCTCCGAGAATTGGGCCGTAACTGGCTCATAATGAGTCGTGATTGTTTCGTACAAACCAAGCCAGCCTCATTGCCCTAATTAGACTATATATAGGAGGTATTATTGCTTGCTTGTGGAACTGTCAGCTCATTTGTCACGTCATTTGGTTTCCAGATGATATGGAACTATCACAAAGACATGAGGTCATGTCATGTATTATGATTTAAGTGTTTAATTGAATAACTTAGGGTGCAACATTTTGATCTGGCTTGATTCCTACAACATTTTGCAGCATTTTGCAGCAACATTGAGGTTAATTTAGGGTGCTCTAGAGCAGATCACCCTAAATTAACCTCATGCCAATCCATCTTATGTTGATTCCAACAACAATTTGCAGCAACATTGAGGTTAATTTAGGGTGCTCCAGAGAGTAAATTTGATCAAGAAATAAACAGAAGATATAAATTATTCTGATCAATGAGCACACAGGAAGAAGAATCAAATCAATGGAGCAACTGATGAGGGAGATACACACTTCCAAAGTTGACAGAAAATGTTTTACAACTTGCACAAGTCAAGACATGAGTTTTACATAACTATTTCACATTGACTTCAACCCAATTTTCAAGTCATAAAACGATCGAATTAGCCAAACAAAACAACATGAAATTTCTAGATCCAAATACAGGGAGTACATTGGTCCAAACCCCTCCCAAAAGCGAGGTCCAGAGGCTGAGTTATCGAGCTAAAACAGGGCCTGAAAACTGTAGAAATAACGTAAGTGAAGAATAACCCACGATAGAGTGTTTCTGGTAAGTTAGCAGCCCTAGGGGTGTTTTAGACTTTCCTAGGGAGCATGAAGAAGCAAGAATCAACCAATTTGATTAAGGATTGAGTGACTTACGATATTTCGGTTGAGGTATTAATTTTTCGGCAGTATTAAACCCAGAATCCGACGAGCTTAGTGAAAACCAACAAGTTACGTGCTAGAATTGGGTTCTACGGACTCGTCTTGACCTAAAGAACAACAATACATGAGTTAATTGTAGTGAATTTTGATAAGGAGGGATAAATCAGCACAAAGCCGAGCTAGGTTTCCTCACTTATCTGATCCAGTTCCGAGCTCATTAAGCTAGGCATTCAAAAATTGACCGAGGGTTTTATCTCAGGGCCTCTCTGCGAACCTACAACAGTAGCAACTCCGGGAGTAGTTGTGGTTTTACGGGTGGTTCAATGGTGGGGGTGAAGGTGTTCACAGTGAAGTTGTTGAAGATGAAGGAGAATTCGACCATGAAGATGATAATGGCTTCTATATTATTCCAGCTGGTGGAGGAGTTGCAGAAGGTGTTGCCACCTCACCCACGAGGTGGCAAATTGGGTTTTCCAAGTGGTACACATTCACAAACGGGTGTACGTGTAAATATTGCAAAGTTTGGGGGTAGAAATTAGATTTAGAAAAAAATTATATCCCTGAAAATTCTATATTGGCTCCCATTAGATTAGTAATCACATATTGCCCAAGAATTAGCTTGAATCACAATTTTAGGATAATTTCATAATTGCTTTAGTTTCTCATTGATCTCATAAATTCTCTCAATTGAATTCTCATTCCATACATTCCATGCTATTCAAAAGTCAACATCCACATCTTACTCAAAATTTTAATTTATTATATTTTAACCCCGATGGAAAATTAAGGGTGTTACAACATCTCCCTAGTGTGAAGAGATGACCTAACCTCTTCTAGGGTTACAGTCTCTTTCCCAACGATAAAAGGCTTTACAAAACTCTCATACGACGGAGGCAAAAACATCAACAAAATCATCCTCGTCACTCACATGTTCATTACTATTACGCAACTCAAGCAGAATAGTATTTAACACATCTTGGTGATCACGAAGATTCGTACCTTCATACATTCGCAGACTAAACAAATGTTGCCTCAGCATCAACTTGTTGGTGAGCGACTTCGTCATGTAGAGACTCTCCAACTTAAACCACAAAGCATCCCCCATCTCACGATCTGTGAATTAGGTAATCACATCGGCCGCGAGACACAACATTATTGTTGCGTGCGCCTTCTACTCCATTGTCTTATTCTCAGCGGTGGATGTATTTATGCCCTTCTTGCCTGCCGCCGACGGCAACCAGATGCCTTGCTGCTTCAATAAAGCACACATATTGATCTGCCGCGGACTGAAGTTGCTTCTCCCAGTGAACCGCTCGATCTTGAGTCCTAAACCTGACACCATTCTTCGAGGAAGCTCCAACAACCCTAGCTCGTTACACCAGATCTGAGTGCTCCATCTGAATCGTGAAACCCTAAATTTGAATTTCACTGGATTGTGAAACCTTAGGTCTTAGCTCCTCCTGAATCTTGAAACACCGGCTGTGATACCTGTTTGTTACCGGCTCTGATACCTGTTTGTTATTGTGGCACCCCGCTCCCGCGACCCCGATTAATAACGTAATTAAACGGGAACAAGGCGTCACACGCCATCGAGGCTAACTCGTACCATGAGGATGAGAGTGAAAATGTTTAGAAAATTTGAGGATTAACTGATAAATATTGCGGAAGCTTATGAAAAGGGGTCTTACACCCAAAACCACTTGTTTTTCACAAAAGGAAATAGAACTTTGAGAATTGAATAAAATTTCTCTATCCTCCATGGTACTCGTCGATCTCAGAGTCAAGTCCTTCAAGGTTTTTGTCACGGTTACACATAATCCATTCACAAAAAGGCCCACAGTTTATCTCCAACAATTCATTTAACAAACTACGGGACATCCCCTCATGGGGTTACACATCCCCACTACCAAAATACGACCATACATGATCTCTAAAGAGTGCATAATAAATCTCCAATAGTTACACATAGAAAGATACTACGTACTACCACATAGCTTAAGCAAAAAGAGTCTTAGACAAGCCTAGCACAAAAGCATGAAACTTCTCTCAACATGATATGGCGAATGAAATTATGCGGTTGGATTACTTGGCTCGGTCATCTCCTTGGAACCTGAAAGAGTGGTCATTTAAAACCGGTCAGACTGTGAAGTCTGGTGAGCACGTACTTACCCCTTTGTTAGGTTTGGAAATATACAATATATACAAGTTCCAAATGCCATGGTGAAGTTGTTCCAAACATGCTTGCTTCCATAATTCATACATTGATAAAGAATAATTTAGACAACATAATTTAAGCAAGCATTCAAGTAACTAAACATGCAAAGCATTTAGTTCAAACACTTGGGTCCTCGACCCCTTCCACAACACCACTTTAAGCCCTTGGCTCATTTTATTCAAGTACTTTGGCCATTAAAATCTCATTCGTGACACTTAGCCATCAATGTGGCGAGTCCGCGTATAATTGCTACCTCGGACAAAAATATAGTCGACAGGTCATGACAACGCACGTGTTAGCGGCTCATCCCATATTATATCCCTGGGACAGGGCATCGACCTCCGGTCTATTGTCCCCCCGACGGGAGGGTATTGTTCGGTGTATATCCCCCAACCGTTAGGGTACTGTACCGGTGTATTGTCCCCCACCGTTAGGGTACTGTCCAACACTGTCATTTAGGGCACCATCTCGGCCAAAAATTTATAAAGCATACCATGGACTTTCAGTTTAACAAATATCATTTATAAACATGCTTGAAACATGGGCTATATCTCCAATCAAAAGATACAAATCACCAAGTAGTTATTAAGAACACATTCCACCATTTACAAGTTTCACAATATCCACCTCATAGCCCATAATATATGAAAATAGCACTACCAAAGGGTTGGGTAAGTACTCACCTCGATTCCTAGCTTACTAGCTATCGATACGAGAATCCAAGAGCAAAGCTAAGAAGGAGGCTCTACAAATGGCAATTCAACACGTAAGGACAAGGAAACATCAATTCAAGTGAATCCTAGTGGCTATATGATAATAATAAGGTTCATAATATGCCTCGTCATATGATTATGATAACCCCCTAACTTGCATGAACGAAGGAATAATATTATCCAAAGTAGCACATGCCACTCGGCGAGAAACAAACTTTTCAGATTTGACACACGTTACGAAAACTGGAATTTCGAATGATATATAATAGATATTAACATGAATCCAACTGGAAATGAAAGTAGACACACAAGGATTCGAATCGGTATGAGATAGAGCAAAATACAAGCTGGTATGAGGGAGTATTGACCTCATAAAGTTGGGTGACACAATCTGTCTGAACCCACTCTCCAGCCCTGACACAGTTTACGAAAACTCACATTACGGAAAATTTAAAAGTCTTTTTGGCATGAAACCAATTGGAGATGAATGTAGACACATAGAGCTTCAGAACGATATAAATTTCAGCAAAATACAAGCTTGTATGTGGGAGTAGTGACCTCTCAAAGTCGGGTGACACAATATGTCCGAGCCCAATTACCAGCCCAGACACACTTTACGAAAACGGACATTCCAGAATATTTACAATGAATTTTGGCATGAGACCAATTGGAGATGAAATTAGACACACAGGGATTCAAAACGATATAAGGTAGAGTACAAACCTAATCTTTATGAGTGAGATGTGGCCTCTTAAAGTCAGGTCACAGATGCTGTCCGAAAACAGAGAATCATTACAAGACCAAATTTTCTTTTAAATCAAAAGTTATTCGAGTAAGTATGTGAAACCACTTCATTTTCGATATAAGAAGGAATGGAAGAGACACATACAAGTCTATATGCCGTATATATTCCTCAATGATGAGCAAAAATACATGATTTAGAAGGATGAAGAGTATGGAATGGGGAAATCAAGGACAACTCTCATCTTTTGAGACATGAACTTCTTCTAAACCTTCCTCCATGTGGTTGAACCCATGAATCCGTAAGAAGATGCATAAATAGACACATGCAAGGACATTCTTAGATGATTTACCATAGTAATAGACTCTAGAAACAAGAATATGCAAGAATCAAAGAATAGATCAACAATTTACCTCAAAGATTAAGAATGGTGAGCAAAAGAGTGATTGCAAGCTTCAATCATTGGGTAGGATGAAGGAAGAACTCCCCACCAAGGTTGCATCTAGCTTAGACACAAATTTTTCATGCTTTGGAGCAGGGGCGGAGCCATGTAGGGGCACGGGGGGGGGGGGGGGGGGGGGGGGGCACGTGCCCCCCCAAAATTTTGCGAAAACACTAGAGAACCCTTAATTATTTTAAAAAAACTAACCTATTTTCAATAAAAGTATTAAAGTGCCCCCCCTTAATGTACGTGCGCATCCAGCGCAGTTGGTTAAATATTGTGTTTAACACAACGCTCGCGCAGGTTCGAATCTCCCATGCGCGGTTTTAATTTTTTCTTCAAAAAGTTTAAAAACTCGGAAATAAATTGTCCGTGGGAGGATTCGGACCCTTGTGCCCGAAGTCGTTGGGGGCGGGTTAACCAACTGAGCCAGAGAGCTCTTAATGTCATCTTTGACATTTAATTTTATTTATAGTACAAATATTTTCTCAGCCTTATTGTGCCCCCCCTTGCGTCAAATCCTGTCTCCGCCTCTGCTTTGGAGGCCATAATATGAAGTTTTGATTGTGTTTTGTGGAGGTTTTAGCACAAAAACGGGTTGGGCTTTATTTGAGAGAGGAGGACTTCTTGTGACTCTTAGAGAGAAAAGGGGGTATGAGATTTGAGGGAGATGGGCTGAACTACAATGCTTTAAAGATTCTCAAGGGACATGGTGCATTGTCATGTTACATTTGCTTGCAAGAAATGTCCTAGCATGGTCATAGCTAGGCATTTTGGGACAACAAAAAGATGACACACTTGCTACCATCTTTAGAGTTTAATATGTGGAGTAACATTTGGAAATGACTCTCGGGTGGATAGGTATCCAACTCCCACAAGTTTTACACCCATAATATGGAAAAATGTCAAGTTTTGGCCATGTTTTTGTGGCTTCTTTGCTCAAATCCGGGATTGCACTTAAAAGATTTGATTCATTGAATAAGATGGCTAGGAAAGAGTAGAGGAGACAAGCCTATGGTGTGAGACACAAGTAGTCATGATGTGACTATACATAGATATCTAGCTTGCCTAGTGATAGGTAACTATGTGTCTAACCCCCTACACTAGATGTACATGTAAAGTATACATACTATAGCGATACTTCATACATACTAGAAATACATATATACATTAGTACTTTTATAGATTTAATATTTCATAACAATTAAGTAATTGTCGAAATTAAGATTATTGAGAACCAATATGTAAGTTCTACCATCCAACTTAATTAGCTCAAAACATCACAAACTAAATCAAATAAATTCCTAATTAAACTTAAGTATGCGGGATGTCACAGTTATAATGAGGGTGTTGAATAAAAACGATAAAAGAAATCAAGAATGAGATACAAATTTAACGTTGTACGCTAACGATCACGTTGGCTACATCCACGACGAGAAAAACGTCTTTATTTATGTAATAAACTGAGAAACACAGCCAATATATCCACACTCGCTTAGACACAACCTATGACCCATTTATAAGGAACCTAGACTTGCTACCAAAGTAACCCGAAGCCGCCCCCAAGCAACAAGGGAACAACCTAAATTCCTAGCCCCGAACTTAGTCGTGCGAACACCCTTGTATTTGTAGAATTGTTATGTTGATCATGCGAACACTACTCTGTTCGCCCAAATTCCTGCTCCATCTAGAAAGCTGCAGCCTTGTCTTCCTCGTCGAGCCTTGGTTGTTTTGATTCAAGGCACTCTTAACAGAGGCACTCCTAAGAGCGAGCCAAAAGATCACAAGTTCAAACTTTGAACTTTCTTTCTTGCACAAAATCCTATCTTAACATGAGTGCATGTGATTGATTCCTGTATCTATAATTTCCTCTGTAGTGTTCTAACGAGCAGGCCACACCCAGAAGGGTTCTGCCTAATAAATGAAAATGAAAGCTCAAAGTATTTTGACTCCAGAGTCAGCTCCTTCGAGTTGAGTGATAAAGTCTGAACTATGAGAACAACATGGTTAAAATTCTGTCTATAATGGTGTTTGTAATTTATTTGAATTTGTACTTCAGTCGGAAACAATTAAACATACGATTCCATTAGTCTTCTATCTAGTATTTCCTCTGTTCTCTATCTTTCAAGTTTGCATTTTACCATTATTCACTGGAGCACTTTGATTAAGTGATTTGATTAGTAAAATAATGCAAGAATTTGATAAACTTTGCAAGGTGTTGTAGAATAAACTTAACTCTTGTGCACAAGAGATTCCGGCGGGGAGACCTCCGTGTGCACCGTGTGCAGTGGATCAAGGATCGCACAGGAAGAATAGGGGTGTGTGTAGGGAGAGAGTAAGTCAGTAGCAATGTCTGAGAGAGAGACAGGGGTTTGGCAGAGCTTCCGCGTATGGCAAGTGTGTCCTCCTTTGTATGGAAAGGTTAACGATCTATATATACTGGAGAACATGACCGTTGTAGTGTGGTTAATGCGCCCATTAATGGCGGCTTAATTAGCTTAACCATAACGGCACGTTCGTCCGAGTATATAGGAACCGTTATAGCACGTGGTGCGCGAATACCGGAACCGTTACGAGGTTGACCGGGTTTGACCGGATTGACTGGGTCTAGGGAGCTCGTGCCATAGATCTCTCAAAACAGTTACTAAAGGTCGCGTGCGGGCTTGGCTCGCACGCGACAGGGCTTACTCTAGCCTCCAAACCACTAAGTCCCTACAAGTCCCGTGCAGTGGTATGCGAGGGCTCTGTCTCGCAGCCCCCACATGGATCAGCTCGGCTGGTGATCCTGTGTGTGTGGAGCACAATATGGTGTGCTGGATGGCTGCCACGTGGCCAAGATCTGTCATGTCAGAAAGCAGTATCTACATTAGCCCCCTTTCTGCGCGTGAAGACTCAGAGCCGTATAGACTTCCATGCGCGGAAACCAACATACGCGTCGCCGCCACGCACCAATTCAAATACGGGTAAGTTCAGCCCCCGTGCGTGTCATTATGAACTAAAACCCCTAGAGTCGTGCCGTCTGACCTTTAGGGTTTTAGGCGTGACGTCAGCTTGTCCTGTGATTGCGCGATTCGACGGTGACGGTTGCGATTCGACTATCGAAAGGACGCAACCCTTCATTGTTTTGGATAAATACCTTGTATCCCCCATTATTTCAAAGCATCACTTCTTTCTCTTAAAGTGAATGGTACCCGGAGATCTTCGAGAGCAAATCCAGATAATCAATCACCAGTTCAGAACTGCAAATCGTATTCTTCAATTGTGCATATCCAAGCAGGCTTCAAGAAAACAAGGTTGGCCTCGTTTACTTTTTGATTTAAGATACCAGTGTTTGCCTTGAACTGCGTTGAATCTGTAAACCCATGGAATTTGTGAAGAGGTTTTGATCTTTGAACCCGCTTCGTTTTAATCTTTCAACAATATTGGATCTTGCAACTCCCCAATTTCTGAAATCGGTACCGGAACTGTTCGTTTTCCTTCGCATAGATCTTGAATTCCAAAACTCAAACTGAAGTGTGGTATTTCTCCCCCCCTTTTTTTTTTGCTCTTTCGCAGGAATGGCCAAGACAAGAGTAACCAGACCTGTCAAAGAAGATGAAGAGATACCCGACCTTCCACAGGCCTTGTGGCAAAAAGCCCCCTTTTTAGGCGGCAAAGATTTCTACCATGCGAGGGTAAAGGCGAAGAGGATGCCTGATCCTGTTCCAGTTGAGCGATTGCTGACGCTGACTCGCCCAGTTAACTCAGCCTTGCTCGAGTTGGTTGGCTCCGAAGATGTAGTTCGATTGGGAATCGAGAACGGGCACTTCCCATATACTGCGATTTCTACTCAGGCATTCGTCCAGAAATTGGACTATATGGATGAGTGGATTGACCACGTGTTGGATCATTACGCCGAGACTCTTAATGAAGCCGGCGTATACTTTGCTATCCATGCTATGAAGGGTGCTGCCGTGAAGTTGGATCAGTCCATGCTTCTAGACCTTCTGTCCCGTTACTCGCCTGCGACTCATACGTTCCATTTTGCTGAGTTCGAGGCTGCCCCGACACTCGAGGACGTTCAAATGCTGTACGAGCTTTCCCCCATGGGCGAGGTGGACCCTCTGAGTCCCTTGAGGACATCTGCGGAGATTGCCTTGTACAAGCAGATGGAGGAATGCTTGGCAGAGGTGAAGAAAATCTCCACTCGGTGGACCACTACAAAGCCTCTTCCGAACTGGCAGTTGGTTGATACGTCTGCGAAGAATACCTGGAACAAGTGGTTGCAGTACTTCTTCCGAGACTATGCGAACAGCGGTATTACCAAGAAACTTCTGAGTGAGGACCCGGAGGCCGAGAATTTCGTAGAGGGCAAGGGCTATCATTTGACCCTTTGTGCTTTTCTCTGTGCCTGGCTGTCGAGGTACCTGATTGATGGTCACCCCCATGACGGAGTCTTCTACCATGTGCTGCCACTTGCTGTGAGGCTCGCTCTCGGCCAGAGAGTCGCACTCGGACCCTTGGTCTTGGGCACGCTGTACTATAGGCTTGATCAGCTGGTTCTGGCTATGAGGGAGTCGCGTGGCCGCCTCGATGTACTGACCTTTGTCAATATTTCCTTTTTGACGATGTGGGTGTTCGAGCGCTGGCCGTCCTATGCTCCAACTGCTCTCCAACTTGATAAGTGGTGTCCCCCAGGCGAGACAGAAGCACGCAACAGCGGAAGAGCTGCGAGATGGTTCGGAACAGGCAACCCCAAGTGCGTTTGGAGTTTGATATGCGACAAACGGAAGGAGTTTACTGCCAGGCCCTATGCCACGCGTATTGAGAATGTGCGACGGTTTCCAAAGCTATACCCCTCCAAAGGTATGGTCTTCTCAGAAGAACTTCTCTTTGAAAAGGGACCGCATTTCCACGAGCGCTATCGTGAGTTCTTTTGCTGGTGTCTGCGAGGTTCCCTTCCTGCCCTTGCAGAGCATACTCGTGAGCTCGCGCCAAGGTATGAAAAGCTTACAGTGGATGTTGACCCCACTCGGGTTTCTCCTCAGTTTGGATTTGATGCGGTGGCCCCATCGATCTGGCCCCAGTCCATTGTCAGAGGATGCTACAAGCGCTTGCTAACAAAGGAGTGCAAGACGGTCTTCCTGAGCAATCTTCCCTTTGAGCAGCCTGCGGGAACTCGCGAGGGTGGTTGTTCCCAGAACTGGCTCGCATACTGGGTTGCCCAGCAAACGAGGATTGAGACGGAGGCGGCGGCGCAGCCAGGTAGGGCCCCCTTGCTCAAAAGAAACTCTTTTCCGTTTCGCCCCAATTGCAGTTTGAGCGAGTCTGAGTATGGTTGCTACTCACTGTGGGACCGTGAGAACCATTTGTGCCCTCATTTCATTCTGAAGGAGCAAGTCGCCGCAATCAAGAAGGGCGATACGCATGTCGTCAGATATAGCAAGGCTTTTGCTGAGGTAAGCAAATTTTTCGCGTGCATTTAAGCTTCTTGATTTCCTTATGATGACATCTTTACTCTGGACGGTTGTAGTGTCATGTGCGGAGGTTCGCAGCTGGTGATCGCTCCAAATCGCTGATTAACGCCATTGTTGCCACCAGAAGGCAAGGGGAGTCGTTCCGGCTAGCATGGAGGATGGACGCTGAGATCGAAACAAAGGTTCGCGCAGTCATGAAGGCTTTTGCCGACTCGCTGATAGACAATCCTCCGGCTCCGTCTCCTCCCAAAGATGACTCGTCCCCTGCAGCGATTGCGGCGCCGAGAGTGAAGAGACCTAGGCAAAAGGGAATTACGATTTCTTCCCCTAGAAGTACTCCAGCTTCTCCCCCAGTGAGGTCCCTTTCTATCAAGGACAAAGGCAAGGGTCGCATGCCCAGCAAAGTGCAAAAAGATCTTGCAGTTGAGACTTTTGTTCCATTCAACCAAGAGGAAGAGGAAGAGAGGCAGGAGCCCCGAGCAAGTGATGAAGAAGAAGAAGTAACAGTTGTGATGCGCGAGGAAGAATCAGGAGGTACTTCCGTCGCATTTCCTTTCCCATCATCATAACTTCTTTGCTATTATTTTATTTAAACCAATTGTGTATTCGCAGATGATGATGATGAAACCGTTGGTGGCCTTGTGGCCAAGAGACAAAAGAGAGATGTCCATTCTGGCATTCCAGATGAGCCCATAAGCGAGGACGTTCTTGCTGAGTCCCGGAAGACAGCCGCGGAGGCTGCTGAAAGAAGAAGGCAGCGAGAGGAAGAGGAGCTCGAGCGTGTGAAGCAACGGAGTCTCGAAGAGCAGCATGTCGACGACTTAGTGCGTCCAGTCGGCGAGGAAGACGAGCTTCCCGAAGAAGTGGCTCCTCATGTGGAGGAGGAAGATGAGGTTCTCGGAGAGGATGCAGCAGCGCTAGAGCAAGTCCAAGCGGACTTCGAAGAGATCGCAGGCGGCGATAAAGGTGAGATCTTCAATCTCGCAGTAACTTATAGAGATGTTATTGTGGGTGCGTTAAAGCAGGGTGTGTCAAAGGCTGACATTCGCCGTTGGTTAGTAGGCAAATGCGGAGAACCCTCAGGTAACTATTTGAGTGATATGCACGAACTAGGCTTTAGCCACTTGAGGCAGAATCATGACTGGTTTATTCGCACTTCAGGTCACGCTTCTCTTAAGGACCTGCTTAGTGAAGACACACTGATAGGGCATGGTTCCACGTCCTTAGTGTATGACGAGGATACCTCAATCCCACCTTCGCGTGGAGGTGCTTACTCTTAGCTTTAGTAAAGATAATGAAAATAACTTATAACACAAGTTACCTCATATCCTCGCATTTAATGTCGCAGGTCATGCTGAGGAACCTGCGCTGGAGCAGAGAAGTCAGTCTTCTGCGTCCTATGTTCCGATTCCGAGCTCCCATACCGAGAAGCCCGTCGCAGCTGCTGTCCACACGGGTGAGCCTCGTGAGGACATCATCGAGCTTTCCGACGATGCTGGAGCTGACACTGTGTTGATGGATGAAGATGTCCATGCTAGTGCTGAAGAGATAAGGACAATTTCTGCTAATGCTTCCGCATCTCAGAGCGTCCTTCGACAAGCGACTACGGCTGCCCCCTCGCCTCCGGCGATGACTGAGCCAGAGGCACCTATTCCTGCGTGGAGCATTTGGGGCTCGCAGGCCGGGAATGCAGTCGCAGCTGGTGCGGCCTACACTCTTCCTCCTGACTATGAGAGGTTGGAGCTCGCAGCTGATAGGAGAGTCATGGAGCGAGGGCAGTCTTCGAACAACCCGGCAGCCCGCATTCCTTCTCTTCATGAGATTCTGGAAGGAACTGGTAAGTAGAGCTTTACTGTTCGCACGTCGCATTATTCGCTTGCGAGATCTGACATCATAACTTATTTTTTGACGTCTCCTCAGGTTTGAAGCAAACCGATGTAGACTGGGTAGTTCGAATGCGTCTCAGGTATCCCCGCTCGTTTGTGAGATCTCTGGAGATCGGGCCTTTTGACAGGAGGCTGTTTCTTACTGAAGCCATTTGGATTTTGGAGCAGCTGTCTGCGGCTACACCTGCGACCATTTCGGTCCAGAGTGCTGAATTGTTATGCGGCATGTGCCAAAACCTCGTGACCAAAGTCCAAGGCAGAATGGGCTTCAAGTTTCTTAAGGACAGAGTCACGCTGATTCGCGCGGCCGTAACTTTGAAACTCGGTCACCAGAATCTCGCAGTCGAGATGCAGAAGGTGGAGCAGCAGAAGCAAAAGGTTGATGAAGCTCTAAAGCTGTATCATGAGATGAATGCCAGGTGCGAGCTACTGAAGCAAGAAGTGAAACAAGTGGAGGAGCTGAGCGAGCAGTTCGAGCCCCAAGACTCCTTAATCAAGAATTTGCTTTGATTTTTCGAGTCTTGAAAAATAGCAAGGAAATAGCTGAAGCATTAATGTAATGTTTTGAAACATTAATGTAATGTTGCTTAGGGTTTCTCCCCCCTTTTTTTTTTTAACAACGAACAATGAATTTGCCCGTTTTGCCCTTTTCGGGATTTGACAGGATATCTTCGTGCATATCCAATCATGACGTCAGCAATTGATACTTTGCTTGATTTTCGCGCTAATTTATCGGCAGATATGCATGCTTCCGTTGGGAAGTCCATCCGAATCATGACTATCCGTCATTTATTAGGATACGCAACTGAATCGTCGTAGCCTTTAGTAGGGTAATTGATTGTCACCGCTTTTCAAGGCGTAAGTGATTGAACTTACCCTCTTTTTGAATCCTGCTGACTCATCTTAGGCAACCGAAGAGTCTGTACAGGGTCTATATAAACCCTGTCTTTGCTATTTGGGTTCTTCATCCCAAAGATGTGCTTTGCCGTGAGTCCTTACGACTGCTGGCTTCAACGCTTGTTTTTCGTTGATTCATGGCAACTTCAAGTTTTGAATCCTGAGTTTGCGCTTTGTGCTATAGAAATAGTTTCCAAGATCCACTTTATGAGGCTTATTGCTCTTTATAACCATCGTAAAGAAGATGCAGATAATATCTCATATGTGTTCGAAGAAGTTTCTTCGTGTATTATGTGTGCAGGTCATGTTTCCGGCCGCCTCGTGGTGAGGTGCAGCGCCGAAGTGACCGTGCTACCGCCTCGTAATGAACGGCGGAATTCTTCTTCAGCATCTCCGAAGAAGAATCCGTCACCTTCACGTTTGTGAGCTCGGGATGACGAACCGTCGCGTTCATCCCCGTCTACAAGGAGCCCTTGCCCTTTGGAGCTTCTGCTTGCCCGTGGATCGCCGGAACCGGTGGTTCCTTGGGCAAATGTTATGGGGTGCATATCTGACAACGGTCTTGTCGGATAGCGGGATCTCGAGCGTATGGCTTCACGTGGCTCTTTTAGAGCAAGATCCCCCCTGCTACAGATGTACACCCGCAGATCCGGGCGTTGCGTAGCCGGTGTTTGAAACCGGTGGGTTCATCCTTTGCAGTCCGGGTTTCCGTACTGTGTCTCTGCTGGCTTACCAGCCACTTTTCGAATGTATTATAAGCCATGTTGGCTGCGTAGTTAGATTCGAGCTTTTCGCTTGTAAGCTGCTATCTAGACAGATAAATTGTAAATCATTTGACTCGTAATGATAAATAGCTTTCTGTATTATCTGCTGTCTCTTTACAACAAAAATACAATTTCGCATGCGTTTCGGCATATTTCGCCTTGCATAATGCTAATGAATGGTGTCGCATCCGCAACGTCAATTCGCGGATGTTTTGCTAGATCATTTGAGATCATATTTTTGCAACTGTGCCATCTCGGCGGATGGGCTTACAGTCGGCCGTTGTAAATCATTTAAGATCATGTTCACAACATTGCTATCGTAACAGATAGTCTTTAGCAGATCAATTAAGATCGTTAAGTGGTGCGAATTGCTATCACGAAAGATAGGCTTTATTAGCGAACTGCTTGAGATCGTTTCTCGCATAAACTGTTGTCGCAACAGATGGACTCTTGGAAGATCTGATAAGATCATCTTGCGCATGCGTTGCCATCGTAACAGATGGGCTTGGACGATCAACTAAAATCGCTTTGCATATAAGTTGCTATCGTAACAGATAGGCTTAGATGATTAACTAAAATCACTTTGCATATAAGTTGCTATCGTAGCAGATAGGCTTGGGTGATCAAGTAAGATCGCATTTAGACAGGCTGCTATCGTAAGAGATAGGCTTATATGATCAATTAAGATCGCATTTGCGTTGGCTGCTATCGTAAGAGATAGGCTTAGATGATCAATTAAGATCGCATTTAGACAGGCTGCTATCGTAAGAGATAGGCTTATATGATCAATTAAGATCGCATTTGCATTTGGCTGCTATCGTAAGAGATAGGCTTTACATGATCAATTAAGATCGCATTTTCGCTTGGCTGCTATCGTAAGAGATAGGCTTTAGATGATCAATTAAGATCGCATTTGCGTTGGCTGCTATCGTGAGAGATAGGCTTTAGATGATCAATTAAGATCGTATTTGCGCTTGGCTGCTATCGTAAGAGATAGGCTTTAGATGATCAATTAAGATCGCATTTGCGTTGGATGCTATCGCGAGAGATAGGCTTTAGATAATCAATTAAGATCGCATTTGTGTTGGCTGCTATCGTGAGAGATAGGCTTAGATGATCACTTAAGATCGCATTTCATTGGCTGCTATCGTAAGAGATAGGCTTAGATGATCATTTAAGATCGCGTTTGCATTAGCTGCTATCGTGAGAGATAGGCTTAGATGATCACTTAAGATCGCATTGCATTGGCTGCTATCGTGAGAGATAGGCTTAGATGATCACTTAAGATCGCAGTTTGTATGGATTGCTATTGCAGTGAATAAACCATTGTTAACAGTAATAAAAAATTAAATAGAGCAACATAAACAGCTAGAAATATGAACTTCTCATTTGGGAGAATTCTTTTATTATAACGCTCTCATATGGGAGAGATGGGATTACAATCCTCTCATATGGGAGAGGAGATTGCGTAAATCATAGCCACATGAGACATTAAGCACGTTATCATAAAACGTATGAAATGAGAGAAGTCAAGGATAGTACTTCTTGATCCAACGCATGTTGATTGAACTGGGAGTTGAGGTTGTGCCGTGCAACCTTCGTATGCTGCAGTAGCCACTATCGAAGACTTCTGTGACTTCGAAGGGTCCTTCCCAATTAGCTGCGAACTTTGGGTGAGTTGCTTCTCGCATGCAGTGGTCAGATGCGCGCAAGACCAAGTCTCCGACTGCGAAATCCCTTCGCTGGACTGTCTTGTTGTAGGCGCGAGCGATTCTTTCCTGGTACCGCTTGTTAGTCCTTTTGGCTTGTTCTCGCTTTTCTTCCAGCAAGATTAAGTCATGATCGCGTTGATTTTCATAGAGTGCATGGAAGGCCAGCCTTGCCGAATTGACTCTAACCTCCGCAGGTACCACAGCTTCGGCCCCATAACACAGTAGAAATGGCGAGGCCCCTGTGGGTGTCCTTGGAGAAGTTCTGTAGGCCCACAGAGCTATGCTTAGAGAGTCGGCCCACTTCTTGTGGTCGTCTGCGACCATTTTGCTCAATATTCTCAACAGCGTCTTGTTAGTCGCTTCGGCTTGTCCGTTTCCCTTTGGGTAGTAAGGGGTAGAACATATCTGCCTGATATTGTACTCCGCTAATTTCGCAGCTACCTGGCGATTAACAAAAGGAGTACCGTTATCTGAAAGAATGGTGTTCGGGATTCCGAACCTGCATACGATGCTTTCTTGGATAAAGTTGACCACAGCCAACGCATTTGCCGTCTTTAGTGGTATTGCTTCCACCCACTTGGTGAACAGCTCGGTTGCGGTGAGAATGAAATGATTCCCGTGCGACGTTGGCCGGATGGGACCGATGAAGTCCACAGCCCATGTGTGAAATGGCCATGGCGTCCCTAGTGCATGTAGATCCACAGCAGGAGCGTGCACTAGGTTCCCTTTGAATTGGCATTCCTGGCAGCGTCGCACTTTGGTGCGACAATCGACTTCCATCGTGGGCCAGAAATATCCGATTGAGAGGAGCTGTCTGCATAATTTCGCACCTCCTTAGTGTTCCACCTGATGAGAAAGGTCCATGACTTCTTGTGCTTCTCTGCCGTCTAGACATCGCAGCAAGTTGCCCTCGTGACCTCTTCGCCAAAGCAGGTTTTCCTGTACCACGTATCGAGACGCTTTCCTTTTCAACTTTTCGGCTTCTTTTCTCGATTCGGGTACGGTGCCCTGGGTGAGGAAATCAAACAGTGGCTTCCTCCAGTCCGTGTCGTCATCGGTTAAGGCGACGAGTAGAGAGTCTTTGATTAGTGCGCAACTTTCGCACTTCCCTTGTATCAGGGCTGCAGCTGTTGACATGCCTCAATGAATGCCATATCTCTGAGCCTTTCTGTAGATTGACACCTCGCTTTCTCTGCAAGCGTGTTGGTGAATCTTTTCTAACAGCTGTTGTCCCTCTTGCTCGGAGACACATCGCATGAGTATTCCTCCAGGACCCTTGTAGTAAAGGGTGTTGTCATGGATGCAGTATCCTTTTGTGAGCGCCCAGCTTTCGCTGCTAGTGCCTTTTGCAATAGCTTGCAGGATTGCTTTCCGCAAGTCTGCGTCATCCATGTGTTCATCGTCGCACGCATCCTCTGTTAATGCCGACGATGTTCGCACTTCAATGGAAATCCTTGCGGGGCATTTGTCTATGCTGACCTTAGATCCCAGAGTTGCTAAGGCGTCTGCATGCCTGTTGTCTGCTCGGGGCTTGTGCTCGTACTTCACATCGCAGAATTGTTGCATCAGTTTCTGTACTACGGTGCGATAAGACAGGAGGTTGATCTCCTTTAAACCATATTCGCCCGAGGCTTGCTTAACAATCAGCTTGGAATCTCCCATAACTGTTAAGTTGCTTACTTCCAAAGCTTTCGCCGCACGGAGTCCCGCGATGAGAGCCTCGTATTCCGCCTCGTTGTTCGTGACTGCGAAGTTGAGCTTTGCGGACATTTGTATGACTTCCCCGTCTGGCTTTGTCAAGACTATCCCAATGCCTCCGCCTTTTCTGGTTGATGAACCGTCGAAGTGGAGGGTCCAATAGGGCACGTCGAGTGCGTAGATTTCGGGGCCTTCGAGCTCTTCTTCGATCACGGGTTCGTGGCTGTTGTCGGGAAACTGTGCCAACAGATCCGCTACTGCCTGCGACTTGATCGCTCTTGGTTTCACGCATGTGATATCGTATTGAGAGATGGTCATGTACCATTTTGCCAATCTCCCGCCCGGGGTAGTGTGAGTTAGCAAATATCTTATGGGGTCGCTCTTGGTAACCACTACTTTGTGTGATGCAAAATAGTGTCTCAACTTCTCTATCACAAAGAATAAAGCAAGGCAATGACGTTCGATATCTGTGTACCTTGATTCAGCAGGCTGCACAATGCGAGAGATATAGTAGATGGGCCTCTCTTGGCCTTCATACTCCTGAGCCAAGAGTGCTCCTATAGATCTCCTTGTTGATGTAAGATATAGCAGAAGCGGTGATCCCAGCTGAGGCGCGATCATAATCTTTGAGGACGTGAGCAGCTCTTTCAGCTTTTCGAATGTGGCTTCGTGGTCCGGAGCCCAGTTGTACGCGACGTCCTTCTTGAGAAGAGTGCTGAAACAGCATGTGATTTCTGCAATTGCTGGAATGAATCTCCGCAGATATGACAGTTTTCCCAAGAATGTCTTCAAGGTACTTTGGTTGTGGGGTGGCGTCATGCTGGTGATGGCTGACACTTTCGCAGGGTCAGGCTCGATCCCTTGGCGATGGACTACACATCCCAAGAACTTCCCCGAGGTCACGCCGAACGCGCATTTCATGGGGTTCATTTTCAGTTGAAAGCTCCTGCATCTGTTGAACACCTTTCGCAGGTCTGCAAGGTGATCCGCTTCGTGCTTGGATTTAACCACCAGGTCATCCACATAAAATTCCACCTCTTTGTGCATCATGTCGTGGAATAGAGCCATCATGGCCCGCTGATAGGTTGCGCCCGCGTTCTTAAGACCGAACGGCATTACCGTGTAGTTGAATACCCCCACAGGAGTGATGAATGCAGTTTTCCGCGCATCTTCGGGATCCATCTTGATTTGATTATACCCGCTGAAACCGTCCACGAAACTGAACATGCGATGGCCTGCTGTTGAATCGATAAGCAAATCGATGTTGGGCAGTGGGAAATCGTCCTTAGGGCAGAAGCGATTGAGATCTCGGAAGTCCACGCAGATGCGGAGCTGTCCGTTCTTCTTCACTACCGGCACGATGTTGGCCAGCCATGTGGGATGATGATTTGGCTCTATGAACCTGGCCTCTAGGAGTTTGACTATCTCCTGCTTGATCTTCACGTTAAGCTCTGGCCTAAAGCTTCTGGTGCTCTGCTTGAACGGTTTAGACCCCGGGATGATGTCCAAACAGTGCATGGTGATGCTTGTATCCAGACCTGGCATCTCATCATATTCCCACGCGAACACATCCTTGTACTCAGTTAGGAGCTGCAGTAGTCCTTGTTCCTCTTCGCTGGTGAGATCCGCACTCAGGAAGACTGGCCTTTTCTTTTCCTCGTTCGGGCTGAGGAACACTTCCTTTAGTTCTTGCTTTTGTGGTCTTGGCCTGTCTTCCATGCATTCAGGCGCTTCTTTGAGTTTCTCGTCGGAAGTGCCTTGTGTTGGCTCTTCCGTCAGCTCAACTTGCTCGATTTGATTGATTTTCTCAGGGACATCCCCATGCCCGTGTGAGGACATCCCCGCGCACCTTCATATGCGATAGCATTTCTTCCCATTGGCGTAGAAGCTCTCTATCTCCTTGCCCTCGGGGTCATGCTTTGCGATCCTCTTCAAAGTGTACACATTCTTTCGGTGATATGCGATACGTGGCGCCTCTTCGCGTGTAGGCGGCTTTTCCTTGGCATCTTCCCTTGTCACCATCACGCCCGCAGGTGACTGGTCCTTGATGTCCTCCCAGAGAGGCAAAGGAGTAGGGTTGAAAGGCCCGGGTGTTTGCTCGTCCGCCATCTCAGTGAACCACACCGCCTCGCTGAGGTGTGCTTCGTCCAAGTTGAACGGGTTAGTCGAAGCCGGCATCTCGACTATTCTGTCGTTCCATATAGCTTTCATAACCTGGTGAGCCGTCGAAGGGACTGCGTCGAAGCGATGAATCCAGGCTCGACCTATAATCATGTGGTATGTGGTGTTCGCGTCTATGACATAGAACTTCGCCGAGCACTTGATCTTGCCAATCTGGACGCCCAGGCGGATCCACCCGATCGTCATTCTAGAGTCGCTTCCGAATCCCACCAGTGGAGATGGACGTTTGACTACCTTGTGCTCGGGGATCCCTGCTAGCTTCAGTGTGTGGAGTGGAACAACGTTGACCGCTGCTCCTCCATCGACGAATGCTCGCTTGAATTCGACGCCATTGATGATGGCGATCACGTACAGAGGCCTCTGGTGACTCGCATCCGTCTTCTTGTCGCTGGCAGAAAAGGTCATGATCTTTTCTGTGGAACGAGACGCCCTGATGACTTTCCCGTTGGAGACCACGAGGTCCTCCTCGTAGTCCTCCGCTATCCTTAAGATTGCTTTTGTCATATCAGCCCGGCACCTCTCGGAGAAATTCATCTCGTCGAAGAATTTGTTGAAGCCGTGCGACCCTTTCATGCGGTCGGCACGTTCATCCTCCGTGTCCATGCTATAGTCTTCGTCTTGATGGACCTCAGCAATGATGGGTAGACCATCCTCTGCGACTTCCTCCAAGTCTACGATCGAGATCATGGCGACCTCTTTGCCTTTCGAGCCTGACTCTGTATGGGCAGGAAGTGGGTTGTTGCGCACGTCCTTCCTGTTGTCGCTGACGATTAGCTCGCCGTTCTTCATCTTCTGATCGAACGCGAACCTGAGTTTCTTGCACTCGGCGGTGGGATGCATGATCTTGCCGTGGTACTCGCACCACTTAGGGTCCCTCACCATCTCCTTGGAGGGTGTTTTCTCGAGCGGTGGCAGGACGCCGTCCTTGCGCCACTGTTTGCAGAGGTCACTCGCTTCCTCTACCGAGCATGGCAGAGGCGGTACATCGAAGTTCACAACCTTCGCTTGTTTCTGGGGCGAAACTGTATTGACCTCAGCTTCGCGTCCCCGCTTGTAGCTGAACCTTCCGATCTTGTAAGTGGTACCGCTCGCAGGTCGCTCTGGAGCGTTCTTCTTTTTCTGTCTCTCGACTATGGGCTCGATGTTCTTCGTGCATTCGATTAGTTTTGAAAACGTAGGTGTTTGCAAATTGAAGAGCATACCTTTGTATTCATCTCGCATGCACTGTAGGCATATCTCCACGAGCCGGCTTTCGGGCATTGGATCTTTGCACTCCAAGGATTTCGCCCGAAATTTCTTGATGAAGGTGATCCCATCCTCCTCGCGCTTCTGGTACATCCGCGAGAGATGGATCATTGTCACCTTTTCCTCCATTTGAAAGAACTTGGTATAGAACTTTTGGACCATGTCGTCCCAAGTCTTCACGGATCCGGCCTCCAATGTCCGGTACCATTTGTATGCTACGTTCCCAAGAGATTTTGGGAACTCTCGCATCAGCAGTTTGGGATCGGCTCCGTACGGACCCATGACATCAATGAAACGCATGACATGCTCATGAGCGTTTCCATTGACGTCCTCGAACTTATCCCATTTGGGAGCCTTGTACCCCGCCGGGTTAGGCATGAGATAGATATCTCGTGGAATAGGTGGATCATTGTCTAACTTCGGGATAATGGTATCCGCGAATGACTGATGAGCCAGGATGGTGTCCACGCGCTTTTGCAGAGACGTCATGCATTCTGGAATGCTCCCCTCGGTAGTTGTCGCAGGGGCTGCCGTAGGCGGTGGCGACACATATGCCGCCGGAGGATTGGGAGCGTACTGAGTACCCGCGTTTCCCCAGATCATCGTTGGGGGAGGCAAAGGGTACTGCAAAGTTGGGTTAGACGCCAAAGCCGAGGGCTGAGGAGCGTGAGCAGCAGGAGGCAGCATTTGTGCTGTCGATCCTTGAACCGAAGGCAGTTGCGCAGCCGACGGTGGAGTCTGCAGATGAGGGTTGGGAGGTGTGGCTGGCACTCCCAATCCTGGAGCAGTAGGGGTTCCTCCTCCTTGAGGGATAGCGGTGGCTGGTGGAGGATTTGGCGCGAGGGTGCCCAGAACAGCCAAGATTTGTTCTAATTGCGCGGATTGAGACTTGAGAGCTTTCGCCTGACTTTGGACGGTGGCGTCCAAAGACTCTAACGTCGGTGCTTCGCCGGGAGTCGTCGGAGTACGGCGGGTCTCGTCTCCCGAGGGAGTTTCGGTGGAAGGCGACCGGTTGCTGACATCATCCTCCTGAGACATGGTTGCTTTTGCCGGTAAGTTTCACGTCGGGTTCACCAAAATGTGCACAAGAGATTCCGGCGGGGAGACCTCCGTGTGCACCGTGTGCAGTGGATCAAGGATCGCACAGGAAGAATAGGGGTGTGTGTAGGGAGAGAGTAAGTCAGTAGCAATGTCTGAGAGAGAGACAGGGGTTTGGCAGAGCTTCCGCGTATGGCAAGTGTGTCCTCCTTTGTATGGAAAGGTTAACGATCTATATATACTGGAGAACATGACCGTTGTAGTGTGGTTAATGCGCCCATTAATGGCGGCTTAATTAGCTTAACCATAACGGCACGTTCGTCCGAGTATATAGGAACCGTTATAGCACGTGGTGCGCGAATACCGGAACCGTTACGAGGTTGACCGGGTTTGACCGGATTGACCGGGTCTAGGGAGCTCGTGCCATAGATCTCTCAAAACAGTTACTAAAGGTCGCGTGCGGGCTTGGCTCGCACGCGACAGGGCTTACTCTAGCCTCCAAACCACTAAGTCCCTACAAGTCCCGTGCAGTGGTATGCGAGGGCTCTGTCTCGCAGCCCCCACATGGATCAGCTCGGCTGGTGATCCTGTGTGTGTGGAGCACAATATGGTGTGCTGGATGGCTGCCACGTGGCCAAGATCTGTCATGTCAGAAAGCAGTATCTACAACTCTATAACACCATGAAAAAATATCAAAAAATTACATCGTCCTACTATTCAAATGATCGGGTCAAAGTGACCCGGGTACAGAAGAAAAAGTCAAACTAAAAAGATAGAGAGAGAACGGAGTAAGTACAACTCTATTCCAAACGTTTTTCTTTTTTCTTTTTTCGTTTTTTAAGAATTAAGGATTTTATAGAAAAGAAAACCTGGGTTGGTTATGCCCATCCAAACCTGTAAAACTTGAAGACGCAGCCCATTTAGCCAACATATGAGCTATTCTATTTGCATTCCTAGGGCTAGGTAGAGCTGCGATTTCGGTTCGTTCAACCGAGAACCGAACCGAAACTGGTGGATTTGAACCGGCCCGGTGAGACCGAGAACCGAACCGGCGAGCAAGGGAATCGAACCGACCCGGACCCGGTAGTATACCGGGTACGGTTCGGTTTGTGCATCTACCGGAACCGGAATCGGTCCGGAACCGAAGGCAATATTCCTTTTTTTAAAGAATTTGACCGTTTTGAACCATCACCATCATGCCCAGTGACCGTTTGGCTAACGGGCTGATGTTTTTTTTTTTTTTTTTTTTTGACTTTTTTTTTACAATTACCCCCCCCCCCCCATCACTTCCACAATTTTTTTCACACTTCCTCATCAAACTCTCATCATATTTCTCACAATTCTTCACTCTCAATTCATCATACTCTCTCAAATTTCATCATCTTTACTCTCTCAAAGTCCTTATACACCCTCAAAGTTACAAAAATCCTCCAACTTCCTTTAGTTCTCGTTCTCGACGGCTAAGTTCTCATCTTCAACATTCGACAAGCAACGTTCTTCCATCTTCGACAAACAACGCATATTCAATCTTCGACGTTACGCTTCACCTCCAAGAATTATTCTTGGAATTTTGTAAGTTTTATTTTTTGTTGTTTGCCATTTGATTGTGTTATTATTCATTTATTTGTGCTTTATTTGTAAAACTTTTTTTTTCCATCAAATTTCTATAAGAAAAAAATGGCTTCTTCTTCTCATGTAAATGTTGATGACCAAAACAACCAATACGTACCCATAATCGACGACATGACTATTGATGATCAAATGGACATTTTATTTGGCGATGGTGCCGCTAATTCTTTTGACGGTATAGAGGAAAATGATCCGAATTTAGGTAGTAATAAAAGAACACGTAAGGTGGAAAAAACTAAAAAAAGCCCCGTTTGAGAACATATGGATAAATTACCCGATGGCTTAGACGACAAATGTAAACAAAAATTTAGGGCTAAATGCAAACATTGTCAAAAAAGTTTTGTATTGGATATAACCGGTGGATTAGGATCAATGAGAAAATATTTACAAAATGTACACGAACTTTTGAAAGATACACCCGCCGTAGGCGACATGATGCTCCAAACCCAACTAGGATTCGACGCACACGGCAACGTAGTTACTTTTGTCTACGATGAAAATAGGGCAATAAAAGCATTATCTCATTATATCACCGCCACCGAAAAACCTCTAAATATGACCGACGACGTAGAGTTTGACACATTAGTACAAACCGCTTTTTGCCCGAGTTATAAGCATATTACTATACACACTATTAGGAAAAATATAATGGAAATATATAGTGAGAGGAAAGCGGAAATTATGCAAACATTTTTAAATTCTAATTTCACAGTTGCTTGCACTTCGGATATGTGGTCGGGTAGAAATAACAAAGGATATATTTGCGTCACCGCACACTACATTGACACAGATTGGATTTTACAAAAATGTGTTATTGCATTTCAAGAAGTTTCATATCCTCACAACGGTGTAAACATAGGAGAAGCCATAATCGATGTTTTTGAAGAGTGGGGTATTGATCAACGAATTAGATCAATTACTTTTGACAATGCATCGTCATGTGATAGTGCGATAGATCATATTCGAACTTTGATACAAACACCATTTCGCGAAGAAATCGAACATGTTCGTTGTGTATGTCACATTATCAATTTAATTGTACAAGATGGTTTGAAAAAACTAGATGAGTATATTTCTCCTATTCGTGATGCTATTCTCTTTATTGCGTCTTCAAACAAAAGAACCAAACTTTTTGCGGAATATTGTGTTAAAATAGGCAAGAAAAAAAGAAGGTTTGGGGGAGATTGTAGGACTAGATGGAACTCGACTTATTTGATGTTGAAAAGTGTTGAAGGTTATGAGACCACAATCACACGCTTTTTGAATGAAAATGGCAATCCCGTATCCGTTTCACATAATGATTGGAACGCAGCCAAGGTCTTAAGAGAGTTTCTTGAACCATTTTATAACACAACTAATATTATTTCGGGTCTTTATTATCCTACTACTAACAACGTTGTTCCACAACTAATGTTTTTAACTATGGCTTTTAAAGAGTATAGGGAGAATGAAATTTTATACGACGCAATTAACGACATGGAAGACAAATTTCTCAAATATTTTGAAACGATCCCTATGATTTTTTGTTTGTCAAGTATTTTGGACCCAAGACAAAAGGATGCTTCCCTAGGTTTTATGCTAAACCAAATTTCGGAAAACATGACTACCGAATATAGAGATGTAGTGATATCACCAACTATTGAACAAGTTAAACAAGAACTTAATGTTATGTACGATAAATATCTTGCTAAATTTGGTGTTGGTGGTGCTCAAACATCATCGAGCGATCCGAAGGGTAAGGGTAAGAGTAAGAGTAAGTATGCTATTGGTTCTTTATTTAAGAGTAACACAAGCCACACCCACCGGGACGATCGAGTTGCGTCTAGGAATTATTGTTGTTTCTCAACCAGCATTATTTCTTAAATTTATCGGAGCAAGAAATAGAAAATGTAGATATACTTGATTGGTGGAAAAATTATGAAAGAACTTATCCAATTGTTTCTAAAATGGCACGTGATTTACTAACCCCTCCCGCTTCTACAGTCCCTTCCGAATCTACTTTTAGTGCAGGTAAACGAGTTTTGTCGGAGAAAAGATCGTGCCTAAACCTCGGAGATACTCATATGCTCGAAGGATTGGAGCGACGCCAACAAACGCACACAAGACCAACACCCTTTGGACGTTTTGGTGACCGAACTTTACCAAGATTTGGGAATAGACCCGGACACTCTGCTAGATGTAGACGAATTGCCAAAGACAAGGCGTTGAAAAATGAAGACTATTATTGGGTATTTTTGTTCATTTCAATAAGTTTGTATGTAAGTTAGAAAAAATGCAAATGATTGTTAGTTAAGTGGGTGCCAACCTAGTTGGGATGTACTTAAACTATAGTGATGCAATTTTTTCTAACATTTGATGTTTTAATCAATAATACAAGTTTAGTTGTTTTTTTTTCAATATTTGTCAAATTTAATGTATTATAGATACTACTTAGTACCTACTAATACTACCAAAAATATCTGATGTTTTTTAAAGTAAAAATTTAATGTTTAAGTACAGTACATTAAATTTGTACATTAAAAAAATCAAATATTAATTAAGAACATTAATGGAACCCTAAATCTAACCCTAGTTTTATTAGTGAACCCTAACCCTAAATTTATTAATTAATACTACAACAATTACTATCACCACAACAAATCAAAAAAAAAAAAAAAATACCGACCGGTTCATAACCGGAACCGAACCGAAACCGAACCGGTGACCCAACCTGTTCCGGTTCACGGTTCCGGTTCGGTTCCAGCTGAACCACTTTCCCCGGTTCCGGTTCAACCGAACCGAACCTCCATGTCTACCTGTGTAACCGAACCGAAACCGACCGGTTTCGGCTACAACCGGTTCGGTTCCGGTCCGGTTGAACCGAAATCGCACCCCTAGTTAGGGTTCATTAATAAAACTAGGGTTAGGGTTAGGGTTCCATTAATGTTCTTAATTAATATTTGATTTTTTTTAATGTACACATTTAATGTACTTAAACATTAAATTTTTACATTAAAAAACATCAAATATTTTTGGTAGTATTAGTAAGTACTAAGCATAGTTAGTAAAATACGGGACAGAAATAAAACGTGATACGGTACGTACGTGTACTATACAATTTTAGGTTAAAAATACGTTAGTAAAAATTCGGCTTAAAAATACGTGATTTGATTAATTCGAGTTTTCTATTTGTACGCGTATAGTTCGTATACTAGTTATTTATTCGGAATTAAAAATACGGGTGCATTTCTTAGTATTTAGCATATATAATGAGTTCTTTGTGTCACACATTGTCATTTTTTCATATTTTTATCAAATATTATAAAATAATTTATAAGGCATGTACTCAGTTGTTTATCGTTTCTGATATTTACACTATATTTACTCATAACTAATTACTTAGGTAAAATAATATCATACAATTCAAACTATTTCTGTAAAAAAAGAGTAACTACGCATTCCCTAATCTTAAACATGTATTATTTTAAAACTTGATAATATAACACATAGATGCGTGTATACACACACACATATATATATATATATATAATTATAGTAATTTGAACTTATATATTTTCAAAGTTTTATAATAATACTTGTAAATATTTATAACAATAAGTATTTGAAATAGATAAATAATAAGAAAATATTTAATAATAACTAATTACTATAAGTTACACACTATTTTGGATGATAATTTATTCACTGCAGTACTTTTTTTAAGAAGTTTTATTCGGATGTATTATACGTTAAAACGTGAAATACGAGTATTAAACTTTTTTGCTCAAATATTCGAGTATTTTTCATTAGGTCCAGCAATAGTACGAAATACGGAAGTATTTTTCATTTATACGTACGGACGGGTATTAAACGGAAAAATTCGGAGTAGTTACTAACTAGGGTACTAAGTAGTATCTATAATACATTAAATTTGACAAATATTGAAAAAAAACAACTAAACTTGTATTATTGATTAAAACATCAAATGTTAGAAAAAATTGCATCACTATAGTTTAAGTACATCCCAACTAGGTTGACACCCACTTAACTAACAATCATTTGCATTTTTTCTAACTTACATACAAACTTATTGAAATGAACAAAAATACCCAATAACAGTCTTCATTTTTCAACGCCTTGTCTTTGGCAATTCGTCTACATCTAGTAGAGTGTCCGGGTCTATTCCCAAATCTTGGTAAAGTTCGGTCACCAAAACGTCCAAAGGGTGTTGGTATTGTGTGCGTTTGTTTGCGTCGCTCCAATCCTTCGAGCATATGAGTACCTCCAATATCTCCGAGGTTAGGAACGATCTTTTCTCTGACAAAACTCGTTTACCTGCACTAAAAGTAAATTCGGAAGGGACTGTAGAAGCGGGAGGGGTTAGTAAATCACGTGCCATTTTAGAAACAATTGGATAAGTTCTTTCATATTTTTTCCACCAATCAAGTATATCTACATTTTTTATTTCTTGCTCCGATACATTTAAGAAATAATGTTGGTTGAGAAACAACAATAATTCCGAGACGCAACTCGTCCCGGTGGGTGTGGCTTGTGTACTCTTAAATAAAGAACCAATAGCATACTTACTCTTACTCTTACCCTTACCCTTCGGATCGCTCGATGATGTTTGAGCACCACCAACACCAAATTTAGCAAGATATTTATCGTACATAACATTAAGTTCTTGTTTAACTTGTTCAATAGTTGGTGATATCACTACATCTCTATATTCGGTAGTCATGTTTTCCGAAATTTGGTTTAGCATAAAACCTAGGGAAGCATCCTTTTGTCTTGGGTCCAAAATACTTGACAAACAAAAAATCATAGGGATCGTTTCAAAATATTTGAGAAATTTGTCTTCCATGTCGTTAATTGCGTCGTATAAAATTTCATTCTCCCTATACTCTTTAAAAGCCATAGTTAAAAACATTAGTTGTGGAACAACGTTGTTAGTAGTAGGATAATAAAGACCCGAAATAATGTTAGTTGCGTTATAAAATGGTTCAAGAAACTCTCTTAAGACCTTGGCGGTGTTCCAATCATTATGTGAAACGGATACAAGATTGCCATTTTCATTCAAAAAACGTGTGATTGTGGTCTCATAACCTTCAACACTTTTTAACATCAAATAAGTCGAGTTCCATCTAGTCCTACAATCTCCCCCAAACCTTCTTTTTTTCTTGCCTATTTTAACACAATATTCCGCAAAAAGTTTGGTTCGTTTGTTTGAAGACGCAATAAAGAGAATAGCATCACGAATAGGAGAAATATACTCATCTAGTTTTTTCAAACCATCTTGTACAATTAAATTGATAATGTGACATACACAACGAACATGTTCAATTTCTTCGCGAAATGGTGTTTGTATCAAAGTTCGAATATGATCTATCGCACTATCACATGACGATGCATTGTCAAAAGTAATTGATGTAATTCGTTGATCAATACCCACTCTTCAAAAACATTGATTATGGCTTCTCCTGTGTTTACACCGTTGTGAGGATATGAAACTTCTTGAAATGCAATAACACGTTTTTGTAAAATCCAATCTGTGTCAATGTAGTGTGCGGTGACGCAAATATATCCTTTGTTATTTCTACCCGACCACATATCCGAAGTGCAAGCAACTGTGAAATTAGAATTTAAAAATGTTTGCATAATTTCCGCTTTCCTCTCACTATATATTTCCATTATATTTTTCCTAATAGTGTGTATAGTAATATGCTTATAGCTCGGGCAAAAAGCGGTTTGTACTAATGTGTCAAACTCTACGTCGTAGGTCATATTTAGAGGTTTTTCGGTGGCGGTGATATAATGAGATAATGCTTTTATTGCCCTATTTTCATCGTAGACAAAAGTAACTACGTTGTCGTGTGCGTCGAATCCTAGTTGGGTTTGGAGCATCGTGTCGCCTACGGCGGGTGTATCTTTCAAAAGTCCGTGTACATTTTGTAAATGTTTTCTCATTGATCCTAATCCACCGGTTATATTCAATACAAAACTTTTTTGACAATGTTTGCATTTAGCCCTAAATTTTTGTTTACCTTTGTCGTCTAAGCCATCGGGTATTTTATCCATATATTCCCAAACGGGGCTTTTTTTAGTTTTTTCCACCTTACGTGTTCTTTTATTACTACCTAAATTCGGATCATTTTCCTCTATACCGTCAAAAGCATTAGCGGCACCATCGCCAAATAAAATGTCCATTTGATCATCAATAGTCATGTCGTCGATTATGGGTACGTATTGGTTGTTTTGGTCATCAACATTTACATGAGAAGAAGAAGCCATTTTTTTCCTTATAGAAATTTGATGAAAAAAAATAAAGTTTTACAAATAAAGCACAAATAGATGAATAATAACACAATCAAATAGCAAACAAAAAAAAAAATAAAACTTACAAACTTCATGAATAATTCTTGGAGGTGAAGCGAAACGTCGAAGATTGAATATGCGTTGTTTGTCGAAGATGGAAGAACGTTGCTTGTCGAATGTTAAAGATGAGAACTTAGCCGTCGAGAACGAGAACTAAAGGAAGTTGGAGGATTTTTGTAACTTTGAGGGTGTATAAGGATTTTGAGAGAGTAAAGATGATGAAATTTGAGAGAGTATGATGAATTGAGAGTGAAGAATTGTGAGAAATATGATGAGAGTTTGATGAGGAAGTGTGAAAAAAATTGTGGAAGTGATGGGGTATTTGTAGGTGATGAAGGGAGGAAGGGGGGGGGGGGGGGGGAGGGGGGTAATTGTAAAAAAAAAAAAGTAAAAAAAAAAAAAAAAAAATCATCAGCCCGTTAGCCAAACGGTCACTGGGTATGATGGTGATGGTTCAAAACGGTCAATTTTTTTAAAAAAAATGCCCGTTTCCTTCGGTTCCGGACCGGTTCCGGTTCCGGCTAACACGGGTCCGGGTCGGTTCGGTTCCCATGCTCGCCGGTTCAGTTCTCGGTCTCACCGGGCCGGTACAAATCCACCGGTTTCGGTTCGGTTCTCGGTTGAACCGAACCGAAATCGCAGCTCTAACCCTAACCCTAAATTTATTAATTAATTCTACAACAATTACTATCACCACAACAAATCAAAAAAAAATATCGACCGGTTCATAACCGGAACCGAACCGAAACCGAACCGGTGACCCAACCTGTTCCGGTTCACGGTTCCGGTTCGGTTCCAGCTGAACCACTTTCCCCGGTTCCGGTTCAACTGAACCGAACCTCCATGTCTACCCGTGTAACCGAACCGAAACCGACCGGTTTCGGCTACAACCGGTTCGGTTCCGGTTCGGTTGAACCGAAATCGCACCCCTAGGGCTAGGACAGTGTTCTAAAGAAATAAACTTTTGATTTCGGACATTCTACAACCGGTTCGGTTGAACCGAAATCGCACCCCTAGGGCTAGGACAGTGTTCTAAAGAAATAAACTTTTGATTTCGGACATTCTTGCAAGCAATAGCTCTAATTTGTTGAAAAATAGTTTTCTTGATGGGTATCTTATACCCGACTTTGAGCTCGATTATAATCCGGCTTATCTAAGAGTTAACAACACCAATTGCGTCATCGTATAGAGGGCAACTTGGTGGTTGTTTCGGTAACTCATTTGTCAAAAACCACTAAGGAATGAATGATCAAATCATGCTCTCAAAATGAGTTAATGAGAAATAAATTGTGTTGGAAAGAAAATAGAACCACATCTTGGTTCAAGGGAGAATATGAAGTACATATCTACTTCAAGATTGGACCATAAGGGCACGCCCTTTGGGTGGAACACATTTTGTGCAGGAGAGAGGACCTTGGGCTGAGTAGTTAGTTAAAGCCTATATCTTTTTGGGCCAGAAACTAATTAATTATTTTAGTTAATTTGGCCGGCTCAGTCTCGGGCACGGGCCATGACGTGGTGTGGGTTGGGCTGAGTAGTTAGTTAAAGCCTATATCTTTTTGGACCAGAAACTAATTAATTATTTTAATTAATTTTATGTTAATAACTAAAAAGTTGCAACCGTTCTGTTCAATATTTTTGAACAGTCGGCCCAACCGCCACCTCTCTCTCAATAAATTCAATGCCTTCTCCAGTTTCAACACAACCGAAATTTCTCTGCATTCATTCTCTCTAACAGCAAACTCTCTCTACCAAGTTTCGGTTCGTCAAGCTTGGTGGTTACCTGCTTTCAACCACCGCGCCGGAAGACTTTTATCCTGGAAAACAGAAACCACTCGTGGTAGCAGACGGCTAATCTGTTTTAAAGAACCCGTACTCATACATTTACGAGACTGTCTTCGACATCACAGCAGTCAATTTTATTTCATCAGTGTACATTAATTTGCAGAAACTCCAACAAACTTTCCTGACATAATTTTCCATCTCCGGCGACCTTTTTGCATTGAACAACTCCCAACCAATCAGTTTCAATTGTTACCAAGCTCCATTCTTCCTTCTGAACTCTTTTCAAATCAGTTCAACTGCATTAAATTCTGCATTTAGGACATCAGAACTCTGTCCAAAAACAGCTTCAGCTCCCAAGCAAATTCCATCCTCATTATGAATCACATAGACAGCTGAGGAAACATTATTGTTGAAAGTGAATTTTAAACAAACATATTTCGCTCGACCATACCAAACGCTTGATTAAAAAATTAAAAACAAAATCTAAAACATTTTGAAGATAAATCTTCTTCTTTGAGGTTGTGCCCTCGGGCACGGCTTATGCACTACTCTATATAACAATGGACTATGGGGAATAAGTTATCCCCAAAATGTGACATGTAAAATAGATTATCCTCGCCATATCCTAGAAACCAAACACTATATAAAAAAAAAACTATTTTTTTGAAGATAAATCTTCTTCTTTGAGTTGTGCCCCCGGGGCAAGGGTTATGCACTAGTCCTTCAATAAAAAACCAATTAAAATATTATTCCTTACTAGTCCAAACTAACCAAAACAAGATATGACACAAAGAAATCACCAATATGGCTCACCTGAGGTTTGTGGACGGACTGGAGAGCATGCAAAACGGTTATTCCGCTTGAATGGTGAACAATCCTTATTGAATGGTGAACCATTACAGAACCCTGCGACATTCGGCGTAAAGCTTTGTACTAGGATAATAGGGAGGCAGCAAATGTTGAATATGAGAACAATCACATTCCAGAAAACAACTTAGAACAAATTGCTCTGTTATATCCTGAATGACCTGCCCTAATCATTGACAGTCAGAAAGCAACATAATACTACAACAAAAGGGAAGATATTTCACCCATTACAATATATCTTCAACCCATTAAGATATTACTGCATCCATATCTAATACACCATGTGAATTCAAAAAAAAAAAAAAAAAAAAAAAAAAAAAAAAAAAAAAAAAAAAAAAAAACTCATATGTAAGAAATAGAATGTAAACTGTCTTTATTACATTTGAGATTTGACCCTACGTAGCATACCCCGAGCAACCAACCTTGTCATGCCCAATCA
The DNA here is from genome assembly GCA_023055425.1 of Linanthus parryae. NCBI lineage: Eukaryota > Viridiplantae > Streptophyta > Magnoliopsida > Ericales > Polemoniaceae > Linanthus > Linanthus parryae. Next base: position 3,702,048 of record JALGPY010000004.1, on the reverse strand, counting down.
TCATCGAAGAAAGAAACGCCTCGAAAACAATATGGGTCCATAAAATCAACATAGTCATCCAATGACGAACCCTCGAGCATGCACGTGCGGATATGAGAAGCAAGCTTTAATATTTCCTCATCATCCTCTTCAAAACCTACACATTCTCTAATATCAAGAAACTCGAGATATTTGCATCCCTGTAAAATCATCACTAGATTCTCCTTTTCCATGTATGCGTTCGTCAACCTCAAATACTTTATGTTTGGAAGGAAAGTGACTATGGCCAATGCTTCCTCTTTTCCAATATGAGCTCTAGGAACAGCCAACGAAACAAAATCCTTGCAGTGGAGGCTGATATGAGGGACTGTCTGTTCTATGAAACCACAATCATTTAGTCTTAAGTTTTCCATTTTTTTCCACTTGCAAATATGGGTTGGGATTAACGGTACAACATCACGGCCTAGATCACAAGGCAGAATCAATGTTCTGAGGTCAGGACACCTGATCATTATATAAGAGGATCACAGTTATCCATCAACTCAACGTGACAAGTATTTAGCATATAGCATGTTCTTCCAGAAACAAAGTAACTTTTATATCATGTGTCCATTTCCAACACATACAATATCTCACCTTTTCTGGAAGGCCATGTATAATTGAATTTTGGCCAAAAAAAGAGACGACACCTAAACTATATGTGGAGAGTCAAAATGGAACTCAAACAATTATTCTGGTCAATTGTGCACCCCTAAACTCTGTGTGTGTGTGATTCAAGTCCTCTGACCAAACCTGGCTTTCGAAACAAGTTCAAATTTCAAAATTTACGATATCATATTATCAAAAAGAAATAACAAAATTTAGGCAAAATACTATTTTACACCCTTTATATTTTGTGGCATTTTCAAAATGTTCTCTCAAGTTCCAATTGCATCAATTACCCAGTGCATTTTAAGTCTGTTTGCAAACAAGGTTTCTAAATTTGCGTTAAACCAGTCATGCGGACTAATTGACATTGATTTTCCACTGGAAATGTACTCTAAGTTACAAGAAGCTCAAAAGACTTGAATACTCATGACAATTCGTTAGCTTTGCTAAACTACCCTTTGCCCTAACCCGCATTCTCTCTCTCTCTGTTACACCACAAAGGAGAAAAGTCTACAGACCATTGCGATCACCACTAGAGCCGTTGCTGCCAACACCATTGAACCACCTGGGTGCCCTCATCATTACTTTCTATATATAGTCTATGGCACCGACATCAACCAAGCCAAATTTTGGTTTTCCTTGCACCATCATGCAACCACCATCTATCCTATTTAAAGAGTGTCTTCTACACCCGCAATCCACATCCATTGTAAACTCTCATAAATAACTTTTTAGCATAAAAGATCAATTGAGAAAACGAACATTCTAATCCCTCCCAACCCGCAATCCACTACTTTCGCTCCCACTTCCTCCTGGGCCTTAAAGCGGTCTTATGTGATGGATGGCTTTGGGGGGCCGCCAATAATCTATCTGCCTTGGACTTCTTACTCTTTACATGTTTTACATTATTGTCTTATTAATCTGGAGTTTCTCATATATATAGGGAAAAATTAGGGAATTAGAATTCATTAAAAAGGTAAAAATAGTTTTGTCCATTTCTAAATGAAAGGCTGCAACAAATATTTTGCCAACTCCAAAATTTGTATTAAAAGAAAATGATCAAACAGAGATTTATCGTCCTCAAAGACCATCCTTCCAAGGCAGTCAACAAATAGAGGAACAATTGAAATCCCCCTCTTTTTCCATTTTCTTTGCTGCCAGCCTTCCTAGTCTCACTCTTTTGTCTCTTCCCTCCATCGCCATTTCCGAATTACATCCTTCACTTTTCAAGCCTGAAATTTACTTCTGCAATTGACTCATTGAGTTGGGCAGCTAGGCTACTGGTCGGATTGAGTGGGTTTGTGGACTTGTGGTTGCTGTTGGTTGAGTGGTTTGGTTGGCTTTAGTAGAGAGGGTCAGGGGCTTGGGGTGGTGGAATGGCCGACTTTGATGCTGGTTATTCTGGTGTGTTGTTCGCTGCTGCGATGGATGAGTGAGAAAAAGTGAAGGGTAATTGTTCAGCTATAATTTTGACTATAAACATACAAAATAATTTTACTCACATTTTGACAGTTTAGACATAAATAGCGAGACTGCAGAGTGTGGATCGTGTAAAACAAATTTGAATGGAGGAAATCAATGGCATAGACCTTTTGTCTGGGATGCAAACCAACCAAAATCATATTTTGTGTACCATTCTGACCATCAACCCATAGTTTCACGTTTTCCTAAACTGCTTATACATACCTTCGGTATACAGTAAAAATTGTTGTACATTTCCTACACACCTTGAGTATACAGTATAATTTGTTGTACATTTCATGCACGCATCATATTTGCATTATTAAGTTTGGCTTAGATCAGATCCTCCTCTGAATTTTGTCCGTTTCAAATCAGATTATCTAATAGATGTAGCATACAATATTTTTTGTTCACGAAATCTCAGGTAATATTGATTGAGTTTGCAAATAAAAAAATTATTAATCTAAAGACAAACGATAACAATAAAGTAACAAGGGAACCAAGTAGTTTCCCTTTTGATCATAATTCACAGATGCTTTTCAATATCTTTCACCAGTGAGCCTCTTCCACAACTATGCATTACTTTTTCTAACAGTTTAGGTTTTCCGGGGTTTGTTTGCAGCTTTCATCCTCCATAGCCTAGAAGATCTATGGCTTCTCTCTCCGACCTTGATAAGACAGTCTCAAAAATGCTCTGTGACACAACATATCATCAGCATTCAAAGGAGGCAAACTCTCTATAGAATACAATGAAGGACATCCAACAAGGTACCAGGCTCATACGACTCTACAACACCATTGAAATTCTGAACCAACTATACCTAGTACAGTCTGTATCTTCATAATCCGCATTAATAACTCAATCAACCAACTTGCTGGAACTATGCAAAATTGTACCATACGCTATAATTTGTCTGAATCCTGAATTAACCTTTCTTCTACCGACTCCACCATGCTAACCAAGCACCACTGACAAAGTCTTCAAAGTCTCAAAATTGTTACGAACTGGATCCCTATCATCTTAGCTCCTGACCTGTGCACAACCTTGGTCCAAGCACCAAAATATTTAACAGAAGCTTTTCCACTAATGTTTGTAGCTCTATTGTCCTGCTTAAGCATCCATGCTGGATAGTATTACATCAACAACAAACCTGAGAAACACTTGATCTCGGATAACCACGATTGTGTTTTTCGGACCACAAAGCGGAGGTCAACAGGCTCCAAAAATTGCACTGCTGATTTCTGGACTATAAAGATGAACATATGTACGACTTTCCTCCCCCTAATCTGCAAACACAACAGAAACAAACCGTCATGTGAAGGGAAAACATGCACTGCTGATTTCTCTCCCTAACGATTCTCAGCCCACTCCTAAAACCCAACAAGACCAGCAACTCGACCAATAACACATCACCCGGAAAGAGAAGAAACCTCTTTTTAGAAGCTTGTAGCGTTGTATGGCACACCAATGAGAAACATCTGGATGCCAGAACGTGGGGAAGAAAAGTGCTATAAGCACCTACCAATAGGCGTCTAACCACGCATCTTTTCATCTTCCAGCAACAAAAATTGACCTCCACCTCCCTTACAGGCAATAGACTCGACAAAATTCTTCCACCTGTTCCATTAAGCAACATTACCTCAACACCAATAGATGACCATCTGTTCCACAGCTGACCGACCTACACTTTGCTGACAAAGAAGGAACCTCCTGCAGAGCTCTAGAAAGCCAAGAAACTTGCCCCAACCCTAACCACAGTGACCTCTTCGTGGTAATGTCGGAAACAAGGGACCAAAATTGTCCACCCTTGCGCTGCACCAACAATGCGTCTCAAATAACAAATACAGAAAACATTACTCTAAACAACACCCAACAGCAACACTCGGGATCTCCATTATTTTTTATCAACCTCAGATCGGCAGTTCTTCAATTTTGTGGCGTCATGTGTGCCACCAATGGCAACGCCCGAGAACACAGTACCAAAAACCCTAGGTAGAATCTTCCTTTTTCTCCTTCTTCTTTAGACTCCGCCCTTTCCTATTTTTGCAAACTGTCTCTACCCTCATACCCTAAATAATTGATTTTGGTGCATCCTATTGTTCATATCCTTGCTATCTAAACCACTTAACATATTGTGTGGCCATTTACATCCACTTTGTGCTTCAAAGGTTAGGCAACTCCCAAATCAAATCGTAGCAGTGACCGTAAGATAACCCATCCTACAAAAGAAAATTTAAATTTAGCCAATCGATTCTGCTCTCATCTATGCACAAACACCATCCTCAAAGACACTCTATAACTTCTCTAAAGTTTGTTCTTGTAATACTACATCTCATCCTTCCACAGTCATTAGGTCTAGCATAGGTGATTGTCACAGAGTAAATCCAAAAAATATACTTTAACAGTTAGACTACAATAGAAAACATTTGGGGATAGAATCGGAGCACTAGTAAAACAGTTAATGGCTATGAAGGTCCACTCTTTCTAAACTCTAAATGCTAGAAGAATAGATAGTTTCATTTCTGCTGGTTAAGAGCTTGCTAATCTGTCGATACATCGTAATGACTTAGTAAATTCAGAAGGTAGTATAACCTCCTAATACCTATGCAAAGTCCCTTGTTCCTAGACATGACAACCAAGAAACATCTCTAGGTCTTGCCTCCTTGAAAATCCCACATAGACATCAGTCCTACGGGTTACACACAATACCTTGGAGCACCATTGATAATATATCACTAACCCATATCCTACTAACTCTAGGGTAATACACTCTACTCGAAAATCACCCACTGCTCTTCACCACTACTCTTCACCATTCAAGGACTGATATATATCCCTCATTTTGTCACCTTTAGTGTGCTACTTATTTTGTAACTTTATGTGTTTGGAGAGTGGATTGAAAAACAAGAAACTAACCAGAGCAATCAATGCCAAGGACACCAAGTGGTGGGAAAAAACATTGTCCTTACTAGTATATTATGATTATGCTGATTACTGTTAAACCAAATAGCTGACAGGGGGTTTTTTCAAGGTAGTACGATGGCTTTTTCAAGGAAGTGTCGCCTTTGTTGTTAGTACATATCAACGGATATAAGGAAATATTATGATGAAATATATAGTATTTTAAGAAGTTTAAGGGGATTTCAAGTTTTTCCTCAATGTACTCTTATTGTACAATTGTTTCTTGAGAAACAGAAAACAACTTATGAATTTCATTATTTTAGATCAACTAAAATAGAGTTTTCTTTCAGACATGGTACAAGAGTCTTAGTGAATTTCAAGAAACCACTGAATATCTGATTCTTTCCTGTATGGTGAAGATGGCATATCATTTAACCTCAAAATTAACACCAGCATTCTACTATGATCCAAAGCTGCAAGCGTATTTTCTTTAAACTACAAGTGTAGCCTATTAAACATTCACTATATCTCTGAAGGTTTGGGCTAGATGAAACCCTGGGAAACAAATAAAAGCACATAAGGGTTTCTTTTCAATTCCACTTTAGTGATATAATTATTTGAAATTCATTCAGCAGAACCAGATTGTAAGGTCCCAGACCCAGCTTTCGCTGAATCAGACTCGAATGACCTTGTGGCAAACTCGGATAGGATCCCAGAAGGCCAGAACTGGATTTTCGTACCCGAGACCCGTTTTCTCATCATCTGGGTCCCGTTTTGCTGTTTTGACCCAGATGATGAGAAAACGGGTCAGCTCCTAGACACCAGCATTATACAATGATACAGGGATGCTAGTGTATTATAACTATTATTGAGCTACAAGTCTATCCTATAACACATTTCACTATATCACCAAAAGTTAGGGCTAAACGAAATCCAAGGAAACATATCTATAAGGGTTCCTTTTTCACTTTCAATTCAGTGGTACAGTGATTTGATATAGCTTGTAAGACTTACTCATTTGCAACAAATGTGAAGGCTTCTTCCGTACAGTAGCTAGGGAGCTCCAGAAAGGTAGCAGATCTATTACTACGCCTGACAACAGACTTCACAAACGCGGTTAATCTCCAGGTGATATCATCAGCATCATCTTTATCATAACCGGACAACCCTTGAATCAAGATCTTAGGAAAGACAATCTTCTTCCAGCACTGAGGATCAAGAGTTGCTTGGTACCATGATTTGCATACAAAGGGAACACTGAAGAACAGTGAGTCCATTCCTACTCTTCCAAAAATATTCACCAGACAATCCAAGTCTAAATCTTCCCATTTTCGTCCATCCATCTAACTAGACTCTCAAAGGAGGTTTAAATTGGTCGCAGCTGTACTTCTGCCTACCTGAAAAGAAAAGAGTGCCCTTATGAAGTGTCTAGTTGATGTTGTGTTAAATGCATCAGAGTAGAGGTTTACCTGTCAAGAAAATACATTACAATTCAAACTTCCAGAGTTATATCAAACTGGGCTCAACTCTATTAATCAAAGAACGAAGCATCGACCCTACTAACAACACAGTGATGTTCTATCCCTTTGCAACTAGAAACGCCGTAACAGGTTTAGTTCACGCATGACATTATATTTAAAGGCACAAAGTATGTTTAAAACAAAAAGGTTTTGCTTCTCTTGTAGCTACATTAAAAGGTAAGGAAACTTGTTTTAAAAAAAAGGAAGGTAAGGAAACCTACTTCTCCTGATCCCATTCTAGTACTGCAGAATAAAATTTCAAATCAATAGGCAATAAAAACAGGAAGGGCAGGGGAGAGAGAGAGAGAGAGAGAGAGACCAAGCAACCTAGAGGATATTTATTTACTACTACCTACGTTTCTTCTGGATTGTCTTACTTTGACTTTTCAACCTGTAACTGGGTCACTTTGACTCGATATTTAGATAGCAAAACGATATAATTTTTTGACAATTTTTCCATGGAGTCGTCGAGCAAAGTTTACTCTACAAGACCATGCAAACATTATCAAGTTCTTATATCGTTTTGCTAATCTAATCACCGGATCAAAGTGACCCAGTGAATAGTGACAAAAAGTGAAGTAGGCTGAAAGAGAAGAAACAGAGGTAGTATTATATAACTTCTCTCAGTAGTTTAACGACTTGTTTCAATTACTTCTCCAACCAATTTCCATTTGTGTTTCTGGCAAATGTAGCCATTTCCGGCTCAGAACGCTACACACTACGCCTAGCATGAGAATACAGAAGTGTAATGTGTAAAGGAACCAGCTAAAAATGATAACACAACTGAAGCACATTTCGATTGTCTGGATTTATTTTACAAAAACAATCCACCCCAGGAACCCGGATTTCTTCAAGGAAAATGTCCGCTGAACTTGGAACCTTACAAAGCATAAGGGCAGTTTTCATTCGAACGACCAATTTGAAGAAAACAATTTTTTTTTTTTTTTTTTTTGAAATAGAAGTAAACAAAATTGTATATAAGGAAATTTTACAACATTTTATTTCATTTTCACAACTCCTTCAGATTAAGTTTATTTGGGTCATTCTCACAATTACAATTTTGCACCAAGATCTTTTGTCCTTCAGATCTTACGATTACATTTGGGAATTCATTTATATACAGAGAACTAGGGTTCAAGAACTCATACAATCATATATATTCAGAAAGGAATTCACTTGAATCATGCAATAGTTTGAAGAAGAATCTGAAGGAATTCGACAAAAAATTGAACATCTAGATAAGATATATCATGAATTTAACGATCGGTGAAACGATACCACATACCTCTGCGATGACGGCAGCGGGGTTAAGCACTCCGTACAGTTTGCCTGTAGTTGAAATCAATTCCACTTGCTTCATCTACCAACTGTTTTTATTTATTTAGTAGAGTATTGCCCATGCCCGAGAGCACTGTCCCAAATTTGATAGTTTTTGAATTTCTTTGTGTTTTTTTAATGAATTTTTGAACTGTTATTTAAATATTATATTTTCAAATGTGGTGAAAAAAAACAACTTCTAAATATGCGATCATGATGGTTGTAACAGCTTGAATTATTGCTTTCAAAAAAAAAATGTGAGATCGTTAAAGAGAATTATGATGGTTGTAACCATCTAAATATTATAGTAATGGAATATTATAGTAATGGAATCTTCCAAAGCGGTTGTAACCATCTAAATATTATAGTAATGGAATTATTGCTTTCAAAAAAAAAAAAAAAAAAAAAAGAGAATTATGATGGACGTGATAATCACTCACAACTTATCTTCTATTAATTATGAATGTAGTTGAGAAAAACTTCTGCTATTAGTTAACAATGTCCAAAGAGAGTGGATAGTTAGGAATGTCCAAGAAGAGTGGGTAGTTACATATGTAATAAATATGTGAGATCTAATGGTGGGATGGAGTTGATTTAATCTAACGGTTAAAAAATCATAAATTAGTTAAACCATGCTATTTTATAATATAGAATTTATAGCAAATTTGTGCTAGCCCAAGTGGTTTAGCTTTTAAAAGTCTTGCATGAAGTCTTGGATTTGACCACGCGACAAACATATACTCCCTCAGTCGCAGCTAATTGTTCAAATTGGCAATCGAATATTATTTGGCTAGCGATTTGATTACCAAATAAGGTAAGAATTAGATTTTTTTTTTGCACGAGCGTGTACTGTAAAGTTTACTCTACGGAAGCATACAATAGTTGTCAAATTCTACAAGTGTTTTGCTAACCAAATTGGTAGGCTCAAATAATACACAATTGCCATTTTAAACAATTGGTTGGGATGGAGGGAGTAAGTCTAAAAAAAAGAACTGTTTTATTTATTTATAGCAAATGGGTTCTAGTTCAGTGGTAGAGCGTTTGAAACTCCCACACGAGCTCTCGGGTTCGAACTTGTTTATATGATGTAATTCTAAAAAAAATGTTTTGTTTAATTACTTTACTACTTCCTACGTATCTCCTATTTCTCTATGCTTTGACTTTTCGACTCGTCTCTGGGTCACTTTGACTGGGTGATTCAGATTGCAAAACGATACGATTTTTTTGTTAATGTTTTCACCATGTTATAGAACAACTTTTACTCTACAACAGCATAAAAAAAATTATTAAAAAATTAGATTGTTTTACTATCCAAATCACCGGGTCAAAGTGACCAAATGAATAATGACAAAATTCAAAACGTAGAGAAATAGACGTTACAGAGGAAGTAGTAAATCACCCGTGCCATAGGGCACTATGGGAAAAAAGCTAAAGTAATGGGTTTCAAAAATAATAATTTTCATTAAAATATCATTTACATAATTTCTCGTGCTTTATACGTGGAACGATTTTCTACCATCAAATTAGCACCTAGAAAAACTATTGTTTTTATTTTTAGACATAACATTAAACTGCAGCTAGGGTGGTAGCTCAAGTGGTAAAGCGTTGGAAGCCCCTGCATGAGATCCCCGGTTCAAACCTGGTTGACGACAAAGTAATTTCTCAAAAAAAAAGACGTAACATTAAAATTGCTAAATGCTTTTTCTTCCCACCCAAGCCCTCTTGATGTAAATGACCTGCTCAAGAAAAAAATCTTAGTCATAATTATCTCCTCCAAATAAGAATGTAATAGCAGCTAGGGTGGTAGCTCAAGTGGTAGAGCGTTGGAAGTCCCTGCATGAGTTCCTGGGTTCAAACCCGTTAACGACAAAACAATTTATAAAAAAAAAATGAATGTAATAATTCACATTCCTTTTCGGTCCGTTTGGATAGGCCTGGATTTTGGACTTGACTTGGATTTGGAGTTATATTGGCTCAAATCCATTGTTTGGTAGACAAATTTGATCGGAGATTTGTTTTTGGTGGAGATTTGTTTTGGATTTCGCTATCATTAATCGATGGATTTCAAATTCCCCCTCCAGCTATGTAATTTGAAATCATCACGCGGCTCCCTCGCCAACTCGATGGGGTCTCTCACCTTCAAACACGTCTTCGCTGTTCATCTTCGTCGTTCGTCTTGCTGGAGTCTGGTAACACTCTCTCTATCTCTCTCCACATCTAGTCCAACATCGTTCATCTCCAACTTCATCCAAATCAATGTCGGTAGACATCTCGCCCTCTCTCTGTGTACCCAATTTCAGGGTTGGTTGAGGCTCGATGGGAGTGGACTTGATGTGGTTGGTGAAGATGTTGGTGTATGCCCTAAAGACGTTGTTTTGACTAGACTATTCATTTTATTAGATATGGATATATTAATAAAATGGAATCCTTATATTACATTTTTTGTTATCTTACATTATCCCTAGTCAAGTATATTGGTTAATAGGATGATCATTATACATTGAGACTAGTATGTGGGTAGATTGATATGGAGATATCAAGTCTAACACATGGGTATGTATTAGGGGTAATGGCATATTGGATTGACTCACCGCGAGAAGGCTACATAGAAGTTATATGAATGTCACAAGTGCTTCTCGTAGTGACAATGGTGTTGTGGTCCTTTGACTTGAAGTCACTAGATACTCTAGTTGTGAATATCATGTTTTGATATCGCCAGACGTTGCACCATAACTGAGTAACTATAAAAGCGATAATCGGACATGATATGAAGCAAGATGAGAGATGGTAGTGATGTAGAGAGGATTTGTCCCTCCACATAACGGGAGTATGTATCCTTTTTCCACTCGATGAGTAATACTATAAATGTCAGGCCAGGCTCAGGTAGATTAATATATGATATTGATGTAGGGTTTTGATTCATGGATGCGCAACGGAAACAATAATTAACCATGCAAAACCCTCCAAGGATCACAAGTCAAGAGACATAACGATGGTAAAGGAATAAATCAATAAACACACCTTAGGGTTCTCCTTTGATGACTTCAAACGCGAATTGTGTCACGTTCTCTACAGTTGATCCACGCCTAGAGTTGATTTCTAGATCTCCCACTCCTTGGTGCTAGCCCGGAAAGAGAAAGAGGAGGAAGAATCACGCAAAACGAGACAAACCAAAGGAGGTTCGGCCTCCTTTGGGGCCGACGGGGACGGGCGGCGAGCAAGGGGGGGGGGGGGCGACGACTTTCTCTTGCTTGCTTGCTCTCTCCTTTTTGTTCTCTCCCACTCAAGTTATGATCTAATGAATCATAAGTGTGGGAAGGAAGGAAGGAAGGTCCTTTATATAGTCCAACAACTCCTTGCCAACTACCTAAAGGACTTATTCTAGTCCTACTAGAATTCAATTTAGTCCCTTGCAAATTAGTCCCTACTAAGTTTGCAAGGTTTTACAAAGTTATCCTTCTAATTAATTAATCCAATTAATTAATTCCCAAATCTAGTTCAACTCTATCTAGCGTCTGACCCCATAGGTTTTACCTAGTTGGTAGCAACTATTTGCTAATATGGAGCGGTTTCTAGCAAAACATCCATTCTAGCCAACTAATAGAATAGTCATCTTGACAACCTTTGTACAAGTAATTCTCTCATCCCTTTGTCTCTATATCCGGATTGGACACGAGACATACAAGTCACACTCGTATATCCAATCCACAGTTTCTCGATCCATGGGAATAGCCTTATTCGTGCAAATAACATCAATATCTCATATTGATTTATTTGAGTCTGGCCAGACATTCTATAAGCACTATTCCTCGAGTGGCCTAGGATATTTGCTCTCGTTATGTGGGAGGGACAAATTCTATCTACTTCCACTACGATCTCTAAGCTTGCTTCTTATTGTATCCGGTACACGCCTTTATAACTACCCAGTTACAGTGTAGCGTTTAACGCTACCAAAATCACAATAATCCACAACTAGAATATCTAGCGACTTCAAGTCTAAGGATGACAATACCATTGCACCGCGAGAAGCGCTTGTGACTTAACATAACGTGTATGTAGCCTTCTCGGAGATGGGTCAATCCAGTGCAACATTACCCTTAATGCACACCTATGTGTTGGATCTTGATATCTCTATATCAATCCAACCCCATACTAGTCTATAGATGATTGTCCCATTAATCATTATACTGGACTAGGGATATTTAAGATAAACAACACAATTGTAAATCTAAGGACTTCATTATATTAAATATCCAATAAATAATAAATGAATTTCTAGCCACAAATAATTCATACTAAACTAGATTGCCTCTAGGGCATCTATTTCAACAGTCTCCCACTTGCACTAGAGCCAATCTGGCGCATCTCGTATGCCCACACTCCTAGTGTGCCCTTGATGCTTCCACTGCGTGAGCGGCTTTGTAAGCGGGTCTGACAGATTCTCATCTGTAGGAATCTTGCATAACTGAACGTCTCCTCTATCAATAATATCTCGAATCAGATGAAACTTCCTGAGCACGTGCTCGGATTTTCGGTGTGACCTGGGTTCCTTTGATTGCGCGATCGCCCCAGTGTTGTCACAGTACAACTCAACTGGATCCGCAATGCTAGGAACCACACCAAGTTCAGAAACAAACTTTCTGATCCAAACAACTTCCTTTGCTGCGCCATTTGCAGCAATGTACTCAGCCTCTGTTGTAGAATCAGCCACCGTCTCTTGCTTGGAACTCTTCCAGCTCACCGCTGCTCCATTCAGGCAAAACACATATCCCAACTGTGATCTAAAGTCATCTCTGTCGGTTTGGAAGCTTGCATCAGTGTAACCCCTTACACGCAACTCTTCCTCCCCGCCAAATATCAAGAAAGCATCCTTAGTTCTTCTCAAGTACTTTAGGATGTTCTTAACTGCAATCCAGTGACTCTCACCTGGATTGGATTGGTATCTGCTTGTCATACTCAAGTCATATGACACATCTGGTCTAGTACATAACATGGCGTACATGATAGATCCAATGGCCGAGGCATATGGAATTCTACTCATGCGTTCCTTCTCAATCTCATTGGAAGGACAACCACTCTTCGAAAGAGTGATCCCATGTGACATGGGCAAGAATCCCTTCTTGGAATCTTGCATGTTGAACCGTTTCAACACCTTGTCAATATATGTACTTTGACTTAGGCCTAGCAGTCTCTTAGATCTATCTCTATAGATCTTTATACCGAGTATATAGGCTGCTTCCCCTTAAGTCCTTCATTGAGAAACGCTTCCCTAGCCAATCTTTAACAGATTGTAGCATGGGAACGTCGTTTCCAATGAGTAGTATGTCATCCACATACAAGACCAGAAAAGCTATAGAGCTCCCACTAACCTTCTTGTAGACACAAGACTCATCTTCGTTTATGATGAAGCCAAAATCTTTGACAACTTCGTCAAAACGTCGATTCCAACTCCTAGAAGCTTGCTTCAATCCATAAATGGATCGTTGCAGCTTACAGACTTTGTTGGCTTGCTTTGGATCTTCAAAACCCTCCGACTGTATCATATACACGTCCTCGAGGAGATTCCCATAAAGGAATTATGTTTTGACATCCATCTGCAAAATCTCATAGTCGTGGTATGCTGCAATCGCAAGTAGGATTCTGATGGATTTGGTTATAGCGACTGGTGAAAAGGTTTCATCATAGTCAATACCATGAATCTGTCTGAATCCTTTAGCCACCAATCGGCCCTTATAGGTAATCACATTACCATCCATGTCGATCTTCTTCTTGAAGACCCACTTGCACCCTATGGGCCGCGCCCCTTCGGGTGGTTCCACCAAAGTCCATACTTTGTTGGTATACATGGATTCCATCTCGGATCTCATGGCTTAGCCACTTCTGAGAGTCTCGGCCCTTCATGGACTCTTCATAGGTAGTATGCTCATCATCTATGAGCATCGTGTCACCGGAACCGGTCACGAGAAGTCCATACCTCTCGGGTTCCTGGCACACTCTACTAGATCTACGAAGCTCTTGTGTTACCTGAACAGGATGCTCCACAACTGTTTGTGGTTCCTGTTCATGTTCCATAATCGGTTCAGTGATTTGTGGTTCTTGAGCCTCTTCAAGTTATACAGTCCTCCCACTTGCTTCTTTAGAGACAAACTCTCTTTCTAGAAACACGTCGGTCCGAGCAACAAACACTTTTTTCTCGGTTGGATTGTAGAAGTAGTAACCCTTAGTTTCCTTAGGGTACCCCACAAATTTACACTTATTCGATTTTGGTCCTAGCTTGTCTGATTGTAAACGTTTTACATAGACATCGCAGCCCCAAATCCTCATGAACGACAGTGTGGGACGCCTCCCACTCCACATCTCATATGGTGTCTTCATGACTGATTTAGATGGAACACGGTTAATGGTGAAAGCTGCACTTAATAGAGCGTGGCCCCAAAATGATGATGGAAGATCGGTTTGACACATCATAGATCGAACCATATCCAATAGCGTTCGATTCCTCCTCTCAGACACGCCATTCCATTGTGGCGTTCCGGGTGGAGTGATTTGGGACACGATCCCACACTCTCTAAGATAGTCGTCAAACTCTTGGCTTAAGTATTCTCCTCCACGATCCGATCGTAGAGCCTTGATACTTTTGCCAAGTTGCTTCTCTACTTCATTCTTGAATTCTTTGAACACTTCAAAGGATTCGGATTTTGCCCTCATGAGGTACAAAAATCCATATCTACTGTAGTCATCAGTAAATGTAATGAAGTAGACATAATCACCCCTGGCAGGCGTGGCAAATGGCCCACACACATCAGTATGTATGAGTGCCAATTGCTCACTAGTCCTCTCACCTTTCTTATTGAAAGGGGACTTTGTCATTTTTCCCAATAAACAAGCCTCACATGTCTCATATGATTCAAAATCAAATGAGTCTAGTAGTCCATCCTTATGGAGTCTAGATACACGTTTCTCGTTTATGTGGCCTAAACGACAGTGCCATAAATAAGCGGGATTTAAATCATTTATTTTAATCCGCTTGGTATTAATGTTGTAGACAGGATTGCTTAGATCAAGGACATACAATCCATTAAATAATTGCGCACTAAAATAGTGAATATTATTCAAATAAAAGGAACAACAATTGTTCTTTATTGAAATAATAAAACCATCCTTGTCCAAACAAGAAATAGAAATAATGTTTCTGCTCATAGCAGGCACAAAATAGCAATTATTTAATTCTAAAACTAATCCTGAAGGCAGAGATAGCTCGCACACGCCTATGGCCAACGCAACAACTTTTGCTCCATTCCCAACTCGCATATCTACCTCCCCTTTAGCCAATCTTCTAATTCTCTTTCGATCCTGCACATTTCGACAAATGTGAGATCCACATCCAGTATCTAATACCCATGATGTAGAGACAGTTAAATTGACATCTACAACAAAAATACCTGGTGGTGGTGGAATCACTATTCCAAGCCTCTTATCCTCCAGATATTTTGGGCAGTTACTCCTCCAGTGTCCAGGCTGACTGCAGTAGTGACACTCACCTTTAGTCACACCTTTGACAATGCCACCAACAGACTTAAGGGCAGGTTCCTTGGACTTGGCAACTGACTTGCCTTTGCCCTTGGAGGATGAGGCAAACCTTTTGCCCTTTCCTTTCTGCACCATCATAATGGCCTTGCCCTTACCCTTGTTGATGCTCTGTTCAGCTGTCCTCAACATATTGAGCAAATCTGGCAGTGGTTTCACGATCTCGTTCATGTTATAGTTCATGATGAACTGTCCATAACTCTCGGGCAACGATTGCAACACGAGATCGGTTGCCAACTCTTGGCCGACCGGGAACCCCAGTCGGGCGAGATTCTCCAAGTACCCGATCATACGGAGTACATGGGTTCCCACTGGGTTCCCTTCTCCCAGATGACACTTGAACAGTGCCTTAGAGACCTCATACCTTTCCACCCTTGCCTGCTCTTGGAAGAGCTGCTTCAGATGCTCGATCATATCGACAACATTCATGTTTTCGTGTTGCTTCGGAAGCTCAGAAGTCATGGTGCATAACATAAGGCAGGCTGCATCATTAGCGTCATCTATACGCTTTTGATACGCCTTTAGGGCAGTAGGTGTTTGGTTATCTGGACCTTCTGGAACATGCTCCTCTATTGCGTACAGTTTCTTCTCTTTCTTGAGAACAATTCTCAAGTTTCTGTACCAATCAAGAAAGTTGGTTCCAGAGAGCTTGTCCTTCTCAAGGACAGATCGTAGGGAATGTTGTGAACTCGATGATTTGTTTGCCATTTGGAATTCTACAAAAGGAAAATACGCAAGTTTTAGTTTGACTATATTCAGTAATGGCTAGTTTATCAAATATCTACGGATTAATAACCCTCAAGATATTAATGCGGAAAATATCCTTATATTTTCTAGTGGGCCAAGATCCATGTTTCATCTCCTTATGAGCTTGCTTTGGCAAGTCACCCATAATTTGACTACTTTAGGTAGGAACAATTCCAATTGCATCCCTTATGCAACTCTTGGTTCAATTGGGCAAATAACTCCTTATTTATCCATCCATATGGATAATCCCAATTGATTGCCTCTAGGTTTCTTAATCATATTAATAGCCTAGTTGTGTTCAACCTCTTATTTAAACAATTGCACATTACTAGCTTGTGCCATCGCATTCCATCATTATCAACCAAGTCGCCATGCTTTGGCACGCACGAACTTGATAAATAATGATGATAATGAGTGTTTAAATAACGAGAAGGCAAGAACACAATATTTGAATTTTGAGTGATTTTGAATTCAATTTTTTTTTAATTGTTTTTGTTGATCAATATCAACTAATCTATCTATTTGAGTTTGGGCACAACTCCAAATAATAGATCCGGGTTGTCTAATTATCTTATTATCCTAATTGCATGCATCATTCATACACCAACCACAAAATAATAAGACAATAAATTAAACAACCACAAAACAAAAATTAAACGTGATGTGGATATGGCCTTTTCTAGACTAAGATAATTCCAAGCCAATGGAATTATCTATGAACCCTAAAAGCAAACACATCTCCATGCGTCTTGATTCTTTTGGTCCATCCTTCATAGTCATGTGGAATGCTCCATGCTCTATCTTTTGTGGCTCCTTTTGGCTTTGGGCTTCTTTTCTTCGATCTTGGCTAACAATATACTTTATCTAGCACTAGCTAACTTCTATACTAAATAAAATAAATCTCACAAGTTGAGAAAAACAAATGGCACGAAGGCCATAAAACCATAATTAATTATTACAATTAATTGATCAGCTCGCAGGCCGTAAACCAAACCACAAATTTAAACATCCACATCAAACCACATCCTAAGGCCATATCCAATCACCATGCGATTTGCACATAAACAGTTAAAA
Organism: Linanthus parryae; assembly: GCA_023055425.1. Lineage (NCBI taxonomy): Eukaryota > Viridiplantae > Streptophyta > Magnoliopsida > Ericales > Polemoniaceae > Linanthus > Linanthus parryae. The sequence goes on along the minus strand of JALGPY010000004.1, from coordinate 3,684,813 downwards.
TCCAATTTTAACGCGCTTGGTCAATTTTAATTGATTTTAGTATATTCTAGGGTTAAAACGGTCCATGGGCCCAACAATCCAATTGCCCGGGCCCAAAAAATAAACCGCAAGGCCCTAGGGCCGGACCGGCCCCTAGCCCACGCGGCTATGGATGCCCTGGCCCCTAGGGCGGCCAAGCTTAAGCGGAAAGCAAGAGGGGCGGTCCCTTTAGGGGGGGGGGGCGAACCTCTTAGGGAGTTGTTTCCAAAACACTCCCTTGCTTGGTGCCCAAGTTTGGTTGTTTCCTTGTTTTGGAAGAACTCCTTCTTCCCCAAGGATGCCCAAACCCTAGATCTAAGATCCTAAAATTTCTCAAACTCACTAATTCATGCATTTAATGTAAAACCTAGATCTTGTTATGATAGATTATTGAGAAATTGCATCCCATGCTTGATTTGTCTTGTTTTACGCGATAAACAATCAATTTAAGGTGTAAAACTATCAAAACGTAACACATAAACCACGTTTATGCTCTACGACCTGTGGCTCTGATACCACTGTTGGGTTTTTATTAATGGATGCGCAACGGAAAAAATAATTAACCATGCAAAACCCTCCAAGGATCACAAGTCAAGAGACATAACGATGGTAAAGCAAGAAATCAATAAACACACCTTAGGGTTCTCCTTTGATAACTTCAAACGCGAATTGTGTCACGTTCTCTATAGTTGATCCACGCCTAGAGTTGATTTCTAGATCTCCCACTCCTTGGTGCTAGCCCGGAAAGAGGAAGAGGAAGAAGAATCACGCAAAACGAGACGAACCAAAGGAGGTTCGGCCTCCTTTGGGGCCGACGGGGACGGGCTGCGAGCAAGGGGGCGGCGGCTCTCTCTTGCTTGCTTGATCTCTCCTTTTTTGTTCTCTCCCACTCAAGTTATGATCTAATGAATCATAAGTGTGGGAAGGAAGGAAGGTCCTTTATATAGTCCAACAACTCCTTGCCAACTACCTAAAGGACTTATTCTAGTCCTACTAGAATTCAATTTAGTCCCTTCCTTGCAATTCCCTACTAAGTTTGCATGGTTTTGCAAAGTGATCCTTCTAATTAATTAATCCAATTAATTAATTCCCAAATCTACTTCAACTCTATCTAGCGGGTGACCCCATATGTTCTACCTAGTTGGTAGCAACTATTTGCTAATATGGAGCGGATTCTAGCAAAACATCCATTCTAGCCAACTAATAGAATAGTCATCTTGACAACCTTTGTACAAGTAATTCTCTCATCCCTTTGTCTCTATATCCGGATTGGGCACGAGACATACAAGTCACACTCGTATATCCAATCCACAGTTTCTCGATCCATGGGAATAGCCTTATTCGTGCAAATAACATCAATATCCCATATTGATTTATTTGAGTCTGGCCAGACATTCTATAAGCACTATCCCTCGAGTGGCCTAGGATATTTGCTCCCTTTATGTAAGAGGGACAAATTCTATCTACGTCCACTACGATCTCTAAGCTTGCTTCTTATTGTATCCGGTACACGCCTTTATAACTACCCAGTTACGGTGTAGCGTTTAACGCTACCAAAATCACAATAATCCACAACTAGTATATCTAGCGACTTCAAGTCTAAGGATGACAATACCATTGCACCGCGAGAAGCGCTTGTGACTTAACATAACGTGTATGTAGCCTTCTCGGAGATGGGTCAATCCAGTGCAACATTACCCTAAATGCACACTTATGTGTTGGATCATGATATCTCTATATCAATCCAACCCCATACTAGTCTATAGATGATTGACCCATTAATCATTATACTGGACTAGGGATATTTAAGATAAACAACACATTTGTAAATCTAAGGACTTCACTATTTTAAATATCCAATAAATAATAAATGAATTTCTAGCCACAAATAATTCATACTAAACTAGATTGCCTCTAGGGCATCTATTCCAACAATTGATGTTATATGTTCATATCAGGCTATTCTCAGTATCGTGAAAATATGGATTGGATATACGAGTGTGACATATGTTTCTCGTGTCCAATCGGGATATTGTGACAAAGGGACAATACGGTAACATTGGTCACAGAGGTTTTTCAGATCACTGACTATTCCTATTGCTCGGGTAGCATTGATGTGTTGCTAGATACCACTCAATGTTTGTAATTGTTACTGACAATGTAATGGGAACATGCATGGTCACACACCAAAGGATTAGACTGGATGTAGATGTTAATTAGTTGGACTAATTAACAATTAAAAGAATCAGATATCAAAGTGTAACAACATGCATATTTAGTTGGACTAAATAGCAAATTGGACTAAACTACCAATTAATCTAAGTATGGATCAGATTAGTAGTGGGGCAGTTTTATAATTAATAATGATTTATTAATTATAGACTAGTCCAGCCCTAATTATTTATTAGATGAAATAATTTTTTTTTGGCAAATAATTAGAGCAAGAGAGGGAAGAGAAGGAAGATGTTCGGCCCCCCTACCCGATGACAAGAAGAGGCCGCCCATCCTTCCTCTATTGTTGTGTGCATTGCTTGATTTGATCAAGCTCCTGATTGTTCCTTCCCTACACAGCTAACACAAACAGTAGAGGAAGATCATGTTACTCATCCAACGGTGTGGATACCAGCAGAGGCATGATACTACTTATGCGCAGTGATCAGTCAGATCAACAAGGTAACCTTTCTTCCTTCATCTTGTTATGATGCTTCACCTGCGATCCGTGGAGAGTTTTGGGCAGGAAAGTTTTTGTATTTCCGTTGTGTAACCTGCATCATAACCCTACAGAAGAATCTGATTCAACCCACGACTGTGGAATAGCTTCTTACTTGAAATCGGGATGCTTCCCGGAGGCAATGGTTACTTCTCTGTCGTGAATAGGGCGGCGCCTGTAACCGCCCCAGTCACCACCACATAAGACACCCAAAATCTCGTTACAGAGACATCAATTGGGACAATCCGAACAGCCTAATGATGCATGTAAGTTAAAATTGAAAAGTACCCATGCTGGAAAAGTACCTGAGAATGAGGTAGTTAGTTGTAGTGAGAATTGAGAAATGTATAAGAAAACATAGAGCAAAGTGGAGAACACAAAAAGATAGTGAGGGTACTAGATCGAAACTTACCAGTGTTGGTGAAGTAAACATTTGTTTGCTCCCTCAATCTAATCTGGTTATGCAGACAAACTGTTATGTTACTCTCCGATCACTCACACCTCACCAATAATGAAAAATGATGAAAACACAGTTTACGTGGTTCTCTAGCACCAATTATGCAAACTATGTCCACGAGCACAAAGATCCTTTATTCAACTCAAGAGACCGTTTTACAATGCTTATATACGATCATAGGACCCCAAATGATCGTTTTATACCCTCTGATAACTCCTTAATAATAAGTTATCCTACATACATATTACATTGTCACTTGTGTGCGTTTCGGTGCAAAGTGACGAGATTCAAGTCAAAATATGAAGAAAATGTACTTTTGGATGTTTTGAGCTTTAAAGTACAACTCGGGCGTTTCTTGCATGGTTTTGAGTATGAATTTGATAATTTATCACATTTTTTCTTCGCGATAGTGTTCTTGTAGTTGTTTGACAGGAATTATGTATGCGGGAATCAAGTGGAGAGAAGAAACGAGCTGTGGAATAGAAGAAACAGGCGAATTTGGCGCAATTTGGATGTTTTCGCCAAATTTGGGTAATAATTGAGAAAAAAGAGAAAAATGGTCCGGAAACAGAGATTTCTCTACATGGGTGAATTCTACGTTGCAAAAGGAATCCAAAGGTGCAAAAATCACATTCATCGGAGTTCGAGATCAAAATCAGGGTCCTTATTTGCTTTTCAAAAAGCTTAGTAGCTTTTCCAGGATGTCTTAGAGTGAAGTAAGGATGTTTGAGGATATTTTGAGTTCTAAAATAAATATGGAAGTGAGACCGGCTGCAATTGAAAGTACACTCGAAGAGCTTTCCAACGGCAGGTCACAGAGCTAAAACGAAAGTCGGACGAGAAAGTTATGGCAAGGAGAAAGTAAGAAAAAAAAAGCCAAGTGTACACTAGGTCGCACGACCTGGACAAGTGGGCCGCACGACCTAATGGTCAGAGGACAGAACTCAGAAATTTTTTGAACTAGGTCTCACGACCTATGATCATAGGTCGCACGACCTAGATGAGGTCTGAAAATTTTCTAAGTGTTGGAAACTAGGTCGCACGACCTAGTTAAGTAGGTCGCACGACCTAGTGCGTGCATAATATGCTTTTGGGAACTTTTGGGAACTTATTTTAATTACTTTTAACTATTCCCAAACACTTAGAAAACATACTTAGACATTGTTAGGGCTTATTTTGGCTAGTTATGAAGGTTTTGGACGTGATTTGGAGCTGAGGATCATTCGTTTGGATCTTTTTCTCTTCTCTCTCTTTGTTGTTTTGGATGATGATCATAGAACTTTGTATTTTGATCATGTGTTTGAGTAGCTAAACCATTTTTGCTGGGAATTCTCGTTTGGTATCTAGGATTTTGATATGAACTCATTGTTTTGAGATTGTATTCACGTTTTGAACTTAATTAAGCATGTTCTTCTATTGTTATGAGTAGTTTAAATCTCTATCTTTATTACGCGTAGCTAATGTAGGATTTATATTAATTGGGATTCACGCGGAAACTCTGTAATTCCTAGTCGGTAAATTGAACTATTCACCTAATTGTATCACTGCTTGGTAACTCGGTAGTGTTGGTTAGGATCGTAAAGTAGAATAATAAGTGTAATGCATGCTTAAAATTGGATTAGACTTGGTAACTCGATTTAAGTTGATTTTAGACATAGACAACTTGTTTGGTAAATCGGTGAGTTGTGTAGTGCTAGATTAATAATAGAAGACATGTTGGTGTTTCATGAATCAAAACATAACTCATATCATGTAACACCCCTCATTCCCAAGAGAATTCTTAGTGCAATATCAAGACTTCGGGGGCGAATTTGTACATAGTTTTTCACGACCTTAAAGTTGGAATTTTGGAGTATTTGCCATATTTGGAAGTTTTTAGAATGATTTTGAAGCACTAGAGATGTTTGGGGTGGTTGTGCAAATCTCTGAAATTTGAGTAAAACCTATAATTCTAATTTATATCCTAAAAGTTTAGAAAACTACACTTTTACCCCTATGCATGAGTGCCACTTGGCAAACTCATTTTGACACATCAAGAGCTAGGTGGCAGCTCCACTCTCCCATTTCAATACCAGCTAAGAAAGACAGGAGAGAGAGAGGGAGGGAGAGAGAGAGACTACATCATCTTCATCATCATCTTCTTCTTCTCCCCTCAAGAACTACCACGAACACTTCCACTGTAACTCCACTACAACTCCATAACCTGCATACTACACAAATTCCCCTCGGTATGAGGATCAAAACGCACAAAGTAATTCGAAGCTTGGTGAAGGGACGAAGGAGATAAACGGGTATGTAGTTGAAGAACCCTAGAGTGTTTCGAAGCCGAATTCCCTCTCCTCGCTATGAATTGTTGGAAACAAACAATGGATTAGTGACCCTCACACTCAGGCGGACCTGTGGGGTACGCAATTTGGCCCTAATTCGTCGGATTCAGACACACCCGCCGGAAACTGGTAGCATGTCGCCGGATTTTCCACCGGAGTTCTTGGTAACCCCTTAGTTTGTATGCGTTTTCGACTCCTAACCGTGTACTTCTAGTCTGTAGAGGTTGTAGAGCTTATTAGTTGACATGGGATTGACAGGGTGTTGAGAATCATCGAAAACTGGGAAGGATTCTCGATGGAATCCTCCATGGCCACCGGAGAGCGATGCAACAAGGTATATCTCTCATTATTTCACTATTTTCATTGCTTCTTGCACCAAAATCATCCCTAGAACATCTATGATGCATTAGAAGTATCAAATCCTGCCCAGAATCTAGTTCGAATGGAGTTTGTTTTCATGTCTCACACTTTTTGTTCGTTTTTCCGGAACAAAAACTGCCCCTGTTCAAATGATCGTATCTCCCTCGATTTAATCTGTTTTGAGCGATGGAAACCTCAAACGATTGGCTTCAACTTTTGTGTTTTAAATTTTTCCAAATTCGGTCTCTAAATCACTTAAAAGTCCAGTTGAAGTCGCCGCAAATCGTGTTGTTCAAACTGTCCGGAGCTGAATTTTTTCGAAGTATTGAAACGTTGGATTGATGTAGTAATTTTTAAATGATCATAACTCCCACAATTCTTCATGGAATCTTATGTTTCTTTCTCCTGTGTGTAGCTGGTACATAATAATTCGAATTTTCGTGTCTGGATCATGTTCAATTTGTAACGGATTGCTCACAAAACGAGCCTAAAGTTGCTAGTTTGAACTCATGAAACTTTTTTGAATTTTCCTCTGTGTTGGATCAGAATTTTTGTCCAACTTTGACTAGCGATATGTCTTTGAATACTTTGATTTTTTAGGAGTTCAAATACATTCTGGAATCCTTGGACTATCATCTTCAAACCCAATTCCTATTTTCTCAAAACTTCTTCCCTACGGATTGGAAATTAGTCACGAAGTTAACTACTTGAAACGACTTTTCGCTATCTTTGACCTTCGGTTTTGACCATTTGAATGACATTTCTGGCCTTAGAGTTCTTCATGAAACTTTTTCGTATTCATATTCTGAGTCTAAATATCAAGTTTGACCAAGTTTGACTATTCGAAAACCCTGGTGTGACTGATCTAGATAGGAGGGCCCAAATCGTAATTTCATCTAAGGTTTGAATTGAGATTAAGTTAGTAACTTGGAGTTTGTCAGCATGCCTTGTATGCATATTTGAAGTACTCGTATTTCATTCTCGTCTAGGGTTGACCAAGTCAATAGTTGGGGCCTTTTTGCAATTTTACAAAACTTTGGGGGCCTAAGTGTAATTTATTGGAAGTTGTAGATTCCAATGCTAAGTTCATATGGGAGAGCTTAGAGTCATGTTTACATGTTTTTGGACCAGTATGATTATAGTTTGGGGTCCATGCACAATCAAAGTCGGTACTGGACGGTTTTCGAGTATCAGGGGCGTTTTGGTCAAGATAGCTTGCATGACCTGCATTTCATTGCATTCTTGCATACAAACTCATACAAAGGGTATATGTTAATAGGTTTTATACTTTACTTGTGTATATCCAGCCTTTTTTAAGGATCGTTCGAAGTAGATGTATGTATTCGTGCTGCCGCATTTACTGTGAGTGTAACACCCCTTGATCCCCAAGCTTTCCGTTCCGGACCGGAGAGCCTAGGAGGGTGCTACTCATAATGAAATGGCGGAAACCGAGAACAACACTGCCATAGTTATATATTACATGTGCCAACAGTCTTACACATTATCTTAAAATATTATTACACAAAATATGCAAACCATCTAAGAGTCCGAGTTACTACAAGTACTGATAATTACCAGGTGAGACCGTGTTCCCCCATCTAAGCCAAGACGTCTTCTTCTAGACCTGCTGTGGGAATAAAACATGAACCGCAGTTTTTCTAAAGTCAGCAATGAAGTACTGAGTAAGTAAACACCCAAGCTTGTAAACAGACTATGAAGCATATCCTTTGAAAATACAATCATAAAGGAGAATGGATAATAGCTGAATAAATACTTGAGGAATAAAGTATGATTGTTGTAACCATATGAAATTCTTTTTCTTTTTCCTTGCATTTCAATCTTTCTCTTATATCTCAAACGGGGAGTATCATTCCCAATCTATCTCTTATTTCTTGTCATAAATCTCTTTCTCAAAGAAACTCATATTATTAACTTGTTGATACGAGGAATATCTACTTTCACTAAGCTACCAAGACCTTAAGTGCCGGCACCCCCCAAGACTCATCGCGGCAGAGAGGTGAGTACATGGAGCGACCCGGCAGGTTGCGACCGGGTTAATATAATACGGGTCGAGTGAACGAAGTCAACACGACCAATCTAGCAATAATATAATGATCCCCGCACAACTCTTTCCACTTTACATCATTAATGGATTATCATTATCGTGTGACATTCTCAAAACATTTATCTCAAAACATAATCAATCTCAAGTAAAGTACGTAAGTCATAAAACATATTTTGAGATATAAAATCACATTTCGACACGAAAGAAGCTTGGTACGCTAGACTTGACATGTTTACTCACCTCAATAACACGACAAATAGCACGTAAGCTCTTACGGGTAGACGTAGCCCTCGCCTACAAATTCGTCACCTACACATTTATAATTTCTAATTAATTGAGAGTCTGACTATCACGTAATATGCAAGTGACGACGTGAGAAAGTCTAATTTAATTTAATACGACGTCTAAATCTTTCTTTGTAGCTATAATTGTCAAGAGTGTGCTAGTTTACAATCATCATATCCTCAAGTTATAACTATCTAACATTACTATTCAATTTTACAAATAATACACTTGTATTTTAAACAGTGAGAAAATAAAATATTTACTTTTAGAATTTCCCTAAGTATAAACTCTTACAATAGGGAAATACTAGATTAGACTTTATTGTAAGGAACCAAATTCTATTCTTAGTATTCTAACAAATAAGTTTAACTCTTCTAGAATAATATATTTAGAAAATAAATTATTTAATTAATGGAATTAATTATTAAGGATATAATCTTGATAGTGAAATAAAAGACTATATGCTAACTTGTTTAGGAGATGAAACCATAAAATGCATACTAGTTAGAATAAGTATTATTTAACATCTATTTATTGGTATGAGAATTAATTATTTTTAATTTAGAGAAAGATAAAATACTAAGTCAATAATCTATTCATAAAATTATTTTATTTATAATTATTATTTTTAGAAAAATAAAAATAAAACGATATTTAGACAAGCAAATTATTTAGAATGGCAATTTACAATACTTTGAGAATAGCTAGTTAATCAAAACGATATTGATTATTGAATAAATAGGCATAGTATATTAAATAACTCTAGTTTACTTTGTAACAACTTTTTATTGTAAAATTTTACTACTCAAGTTATTCTTTCATATCACAACATAGAGGCTTAGTTTGTTGGAATCAATGCTTGGTTGTAGGATTGTAGTTAGGGATGTGTATGTAAGATGCCATGGTGTGCTTTGTAGTCGTAGTAGTAGCTAGCTCCAGCTCCGCTCCTGTCACGAAGGTGTAATCCTTAGCTTCCTTTCTCGCTATCTTTATATATAACTCTTGCCTTCGATCAAAAAAAAAAAAGTTATTCTTTCATATTTAAATAATAATTATAAAATTCCGAAATTAATTAAATTCCAAATCCCCTATCTTTATTTTCATACAAATGTGTGTGTGTGTGTATGTATGTGTGTGTGTGTGTGTGTGTGTGTGTGTGTGTGTGTGTGTGTTTGTGTGTGTATACTTATATATGTAAATATTATTTCCTCGAAAGACTTCACCCCCTTCCCACTAGAATAACAGTTTTAGATGCCACACTAAATGCCCTTAGCTCTTCAGAAAGTACACAACAACCCCCCACTCATAACCTATATACAGTTTAGGTAAAAGACACTTTATACCCCCAAGTTTTAAGAAAATACACTTTCACCCCCTTTTACATAAACTATGAAATCGATCAACCTAAACGCTGATTCATGACTCAAGATAGGATTTTGATTATCTAATATGAACTAGGGAGTAATTTAGAGCTTACCCAAGCCAAAAACCACGAAAAACGGTCGAGAAATGAGGCGGTTCGAGTTTGCCGTTGGGTGGGTCGGCGATGGTTTTCGTCGGCGACTTTTCCGGCGTTCTTGGCACCGGATGGGTTCGTCTATCGTCTCCTCGAGTCCTTGGGAGTCTCCTCGAACAGATTTGAACTGGTGGGTAGCTTCGGTTCGTTTGGGCTTCGAGCTCTTCGCCGGCGTCAATTGAGTTGGCCACCGGCGGTGGTGGTTCTGGGTTGATTCAGCAGCTATCTGCTGCTATTTTTGTCTCTACTTAGGTCGAAACAGAGAGGGAGGCTAAGGGTCGAGGGAGGCAGGAGAGAGACGGAGGTGGTGGTGGCGGGGTGTTTCCGTCGCCCTTTTTCCGGCGGCGGAGGTGGGGTGGCCTTTGGCCACGGCTGCTGCTGCTGACTCTCGTTCTGTGTGATCGAGGGAGAGGGATGGGAGAGGCAGAGAGACAGAGATGAAGGCATAGGGAGAGATGGAGGGTGGTGGTGCTGTTGTCGGGTTTGAACCGAAGGAGGGAGGGAGAAGAAGAAGACGTATAAGAAGGAGAAGAGACGGGAGAGAAATTTTTGTGGGAACTGTGTATCACAGGTGGGTTGAAGAATGTGAAAATAAATTCATTGTTTTTCTTCTTATTATTTTATTTGCTTTATTAAATTACTTATAAGGATTTTAGCTTTTTAACAACTACAACTTCTACCCCCAGCTTTACTAGCAAACACTTTTTGAAACGACAACTTCCTCCCCTCTCGCTAAATAACTTTTAATATTAACTTATAAACGTTACAAAAAAGTCATCAATTACTCGTATACTAGAAATGGGGTATTACATCCTTCCCCCCCTTAAAGAAGGCTTCGTCCTCGAAGCTTAAACCAACTAATCAGCAAAATGCTATTATTAGATTTTATATTTATCGCGACAACCAATACACATACTATAATATGATAACTTTATTAATATACAGTTTGATTCATGTGGCATTGAAGCGGTACAAGGATTAGGGTCATGAATACTAAAGGGTTACAGTCCTTACCCCCTTAGAGGAGTGACCTCCTCAGAGCTGTGTTTTTCCTCGTTAAACAGGTGTGGATACTTTTTTCTCATATCGTCCTCTGCTTCCCAAGTAGCTTCTTCTGTCTGATGGTTCGTCCATAGGACTTTCACTAGCTTAACGCTCTTGGTACGCGTGTCCCTAGTCTTAGGATCTTGACAGGATGATCGTCGTAAGTCAAAGACGAATCTAGCTCGATTGGTTGGGGTCCAGCACGTGGGATGAACCTGGTACATACTTCTTTAGCTGCGATACGTGAAAGACATTGTGTACACGTCCCAAATTAGAAGGTAGGTCTCGACAGCATGCTACTTCTCCAATTCTCTCTAGAATGTCACCCGATAAACTTTGGGCTGAGTTTCCCTTTCTGATTGAATCTTGTTACTCCCTTGGTAGGCGAAACCTTAAGAAACGCCTTTTCACCCACTTGAAATTATAATGGTCTCCTTTTCTAATCTGCATAGGATTTTTGTCTGTCTTGTGCTACCTTCATTCGTTGCTGGATGAGTCGCACTTGATCTGTCATTTCTTCGATCATTTGTGGGCCTATCACCACTGTCTCGCTGATGTCACTCCAACATAGAGGCGTTCGGCACTTTCTCCCATACAATGCTTCATGGGGTGCCATGCCAATGCTGGCGTGGTAGCTGTTGTTGTATGAGAACTATATCAGTGGCAACTTGTCGACCCATGACCCTTGGAAATCCATTACAGAAGCCTTTAGCATGTCCTATAATGTTTGAATGGTCCAATCTGTTTGTCCATCCGTGGGTGGGTGGAATGCTGTACTGAATCTTAGTTGGGTTCCGAACGCTTCTTGAAGAGCCTTCCAGAAATGAGAGAGGAAATTAGGGTCCCTGTCATATATTATTTGAGCTTGGAACCCCATGATACCTCACTATATTCTTGATATACGCATCAGCTCTTTGCTCCATGGTCCATGTGTCCTTCATTGGAATGAACCTTGCTGTCTTGGTCAGTCTATCCACCACTACCAATATCTGATTGAGTCCATTCTTTGATGTCGATAGGGCAGTTACGAAATCCATCGAGATGGAATCCCATTTCCAGACTGGGAAATCCAATGGCTGAACTAATCCTCCCATTCTCTTATGCTCGAACTTCACCTTCTGGCAGTTCAAACACCGAGCTACAAACTCAGCTACTTCTTTCTTCATGTTGGGCCACCAAAAGGTCTTCAAATCCTTGTAGAGTTTCTCGCCTCCAGGATGAACAGAATAAGGTGTGTTGTGCGCTTCATGCATTAACTTCTCCTTGGTTTCTGTGAAATTTTTGCGGTACACACCACCTTCCTTTGTAGCGAATGCTTCCGTCGCCATGAATCTTGAAGTCTTTGTCTTCTCTTGCTGCAATCTTCTTTCTGATCCTTTCGATCTTCACGTCTCCGGCTTGATTGCTTCTTATTTCCTCAAATAAGTCTGGTACAACTGTCATACTTGAGAGCAGGTTTTGTACTCCCCCTCGGTCCACCACTTCGATTTGGAGCTTTTCGAATTCGTGGCATAGCCAGTTTGGCAAGACTATCATAGCATTCATTACATGGCTCGACTTTCGGCTTAACGCATCGACGAACACATTTGCCTTTCCTTCGTGGTATTGAATATGAACGTCATAGTCCTTGATAACCTCTAGCCATCTCGGCTGCCTGTTGTTTAGTTCTTTTTTGTGAAGATATACTTCAGGCTTCTGTGGTATGTGTAGAGCTTGCAGACTGCCCCATAAAAAATGATGTCTCCATATTTTCTGTGTGAAAACTATTGCTGCCAACTCCAGGTCATGCGTAGCATAGTTCTCCTCGTGGGGTTTAAATTTTCTAGAGGCATAGGCAATCACCCTTCTTTCTTGCATAAGCACGCACCCTAACCCTTTCTTCGATGCGTCGCTATACACTTCAAACTCGCCAGAGTTGTTTGGTAGAGCCAATACTGGTGCCGTAGTAAGTCTCTCCTTCAGGGTCCGAAATGCTTCTTCACAACTGTCATCACACTGATATTTCACTGCTTTCTTTGTCAGCGTAGTAAATGGCCTAGCAATTTTGGAGAAGTCCTTTACAAAACGCCGGTAATAGCCTGTTAAGCCAAGGAAACTCCTTATTTCAGACACGTTCTTTTGCGTTGGCCACTCTTTCACTGCTGAGATCTTCCCTGTTTCTACTGATATCCCTTCCTTTGAGATGATGTGGCCCAAGAATGGAACACGATCAAACCAGAACTCGCACTTAGACAGTTTGACATACAACTGTTCTTGTCTCAGAGTGTGCAACACTTCTCTGAGATGTTCTCCGCGATCCTCATCGTTCTTTGAGTACACGAGGATGTCATCAATAAAGACAAGTACAAATCGATCAAGAAATGGCCTCAGCACTCGGTTCATTAGATCCATAAACACTGCAGGTGCATTGGTCAGACCAAATGGCATCACAAGAAACTCATAGTGGCCATATCTGGTTCTGAAGGAAATTTTCGAGATATCCTTCTCGGCTACCGAAGTTGATGGTATCCTGATCTCAGATGAATCCTTGAGAAAACACTGGCCCCTTGAAGTTGATCGAACAGATCGTCAATCCTTGGTAGAGGATATTTGTTCTTGATGGTTGCACTGTTCAATTCTCGGTAATCAATGCATAGCCTCAGGCTTCCATCCTTCTTCTTTACGAAAAGCACTGGTGCTCCCCAGGTGACACACTTGGCCGTATGTACCCTTTCTACAGGAGTTCTTGCAGTTGATCCTTGAGCTCCTTTAATTCTGCTGGTGCCATCCGATACGGTGCTTTCGAGATAGGAGCGGTTCCAGGTACTAAGTCTAGGGTAAACTCCACTTCTCGTTTGGGTGGCATCCCGGGAACTTCGTCTGGGAAGACATCGGGAAATTCCCTTACGACATGTATCTCCTCCAACAGATTTTCCTTCTTGGATTCATCCTGGACGTAGCACTGGTAAGCAGGGTTTCCCTTCCTCACTTGATTGACTATAGTCAAGGCTGACACTAGTCTGATGCGAGGTTCCCTTGTGATACCACGATAGGTGTTCTCCCCTTTGGGTCCTTTCAACCGAACCTTCTGATCGTAGCAGTCAATAAATGCTCGATACATCGCGATTCAGTCCATCCCTAGAATAACATCTATACCCCCGAGGTCAAACTTTATTATGTTGCCTGGCAAGGTACTTGCTAGGATTTTTATTTCAATGCCTTCAAATATGGTGTGACATACTGTTATTTGGCCAGTAGGGGTTGCTACGGGAATGGATATGGTAGATGACTTATTCAAACCCAGTTTTTCAACAAATGATGATGATATGAACGAGTAAGATGCACCAGAATCAAATAATACAAATGCTGGGTGCTCGTGGATAAGGAATGTATCAGTGACAACTCCATGATCATCTTCTGCCTCAGTCTTTATTATGACAGCAATCCTTCCGACATTGGCATTCTGAGCTCCAGCTCCTCTTTCTGCATTGTTGTTGACTGCAGCGCCAACATTGTTGTTACGGTTCTGGCCTCCATTCTTTCTGGCATTTCCCTGGTTGTGGTTCAGCTGCCTTCCATAGCCATTACCTCCATTGTTTTGATGGTTTCAAAAGTTCCCATACCCAATCTGCAAGTTAGCTAGGTGCTGGTTCCCATACTGCTGGTTGTGGCCAAAGTTGTTCCTAACTTCCCATTTTGCTAGCGATTCCCCTGGGAGTTGTTTTGTTGCAGCCTTGGAAAGTTGCCTCCTTGGTTCCATTGCTGGTTCCCTGCTGGTGGCGATCGACATTCATAGGCTCGATGTCCCCTCCTAGCACAATTGTTGCTGGTGACAACATTTCCAGTACAATCCTCTCCTGGTTGGTTTCTTGGGCACTTCTTGCAGTAATAGCGTCGAACTTTCTGATTTCCCTGGTTCTGCTGGTTGCCTCAATACTGTACCTGGTTACCCCCTCCATTGTTGGGCCTGAGCCTTTGGTTTCCCCTCGCAAAGTTGTTGTTATTTCCTCCTGCCTCTTCTAGCTTGTGCTTCTTGCGTCTTTCCTCTTGGACCGCTCGGACTCGCCAGATGTCAGCGGCTCTATCATAGACTTCATGAAGGGTTAGATAAGTTCTGCTCAACAGAGACGTTTGCAGCTGCTCGTGCAGTCCAGAGATGAATTTTGAGACTTTGGATCTTCATCGGGAATCGTGTTACCCGCAAACCGCATCAGCTGTGTAAATTTTTGAAAATACTCAGTTACCGAGTCACTCCCTTGTTCTAGGTTCTGAAACTCTTGTTGCTTGATCCTTTTCACATGACAAGGATAGAAGCGGGATCTGAGAGCAGTCTGGAGGGATTCCCAATTGAAGTTGGGCCGAGCCAAGAGGGTTTCTCGAGCATTCCTCCACCAAAGGTTCGCCTCGCACTTCAGATAAAACACCATGCAATTTACCTTCCGGTCTTCAGGGCATTCCACATTCTCAAGGATCTTGTACATCTTCATGATCCAGTCTTCCAGTTCAACGGGGTCTTCATTTCCCATGAAACTTGGCGGTTTCATATATGCCACTTGCTTGGCCCAATTATTTTCTGTCTGAGCTCCATTGCCCATCATTTGAGCCATTTGAGAAAAGAATTGCTCCATGTCATTGTTGTTTTCTGCCATCTGTTCTTGCCGGACTCTCCTGGTGTAGTAGCGCAGTGGTCTATCAGTCATATTCCTACACTATCACCTATTGTATCATTTCTTAATCTATTATTGGCTCGAAAGATAAACATAAATCACCTTATAAAGTACATGCTTAACAGTCCATGTAAAAAATGTATCACACGTATCACACGTATCACACTTAAATACTATATACCACATAAGAATTAAGACATGCAACATCTAACATTTCATGATCATACATAAACTTTCTCAATGTATAATTGCCCTTTTCTGAGGCAAACTTCTAGAATACATAACTCTTTTCTTCATTACGGGAGCAAATTATATCGCACAAATAGCAATAAAGATCATCACAACTAATATTTCCAAGTACTGTCAAGCACATAACGTGTCTCGTGACTAACTAAAAGGCTGTGGGTGGGTGGGACCAATAAGACCAGAACTTAGACTACCCATAACCCAATCGGCTTGTCCAATTTTAATTATATTTTTCCTAGTTTCATTTTAAGGTTGCCCTAGAGGTTTTAATTTCCCATTTTGAACAGCCCGCTCTGATACCACCTGTAACACCCCTTGATCCCCAAGCTTTCCGTTCCGGACCGGAGAGCCTAGGAGGGTGCTACTCACAATGAAATGGCAGAAACCGAGAACAACACTGCCATATTTATATATTACATGTGCCAACATTCTTACACATTATCTTAAAATATTATTACACAAAATATGCAAACCGTCTAAGAGTCCGAGTTACTACAAGTACTGATAATTACTAGGTGAGACCGCGTTCCCCCATCTAAGCCAAGCCATCTTCGTCTAAACCTGCGGTGGGAATAAAATAGGAACCGCAGTTTTTCTAAAGTCAGCAATAAAATACTGAGTAAGTAAACACCCAAGCTTGTAAACAGACTATGAAGCATATCCTTTGAAAATACAATGATAAAGGAGAATGGATCATAGCTGAATAAATACTTGAGGAATAAAGTATGATTGCTGTAACTGATAACTCCATAATTGGAGTTATATTCTATTGTGATTACTTGTCGTTTCGCGTACTTTCCGATGCATTTATGTGTGTTTTAGGCCGAGTTTTGATAGTTTTGAGCATACTTGAGTATTTGGACTTCATGGTGTAATCTGGGCGTTTTATGCATGTTTTATGCTTTATTTGTCGCATTTGATCTTCCGGTATTTGTTCGTGTTGTGGATTTCAGGAACCGGAAGTGTGGAGTGCGGATTTTGGAGCGGAAGCGAACTTCGGAAAGAAAGAAACTCAAGGAATGCATGAGAGAATAGAAGAAGAGGAGAAGCTAAGAGGAGAAAAGACTTAGCCAAATTTTCAAGAGGTGAAAAGAAGCAACACACATGGAAGATCAAGGTGATCCTACAAGACAAAAGGTGATCCTATGATCACAAGATCAAGTGCAAGACCACCAACGTGATCCTACAATCAAGTAAGGTGATCCTAGGATCACAAATTGTGATCCCAAGATCACATTAGTAGATCTGACGTGATTAGAAAAGGGGTAAAAAGTGTAATTTTTAAAAACTTGCAAGAAGTGACGTGATTTAACAAGGAGGAACGACCTAGGGAATTACTTTTCATCTATTCTACGCCATTGGAGAGCAAGGAGCATTCTTGGGAGCTTGGAGACCATCGTTTGATTCTCTATCTTCTTCCCCTCTTTAGTTTTTGTTTAAGATCATTGAAACTTTGTACTTTGATCATGTGTTTTAGTAGCTAAACCCTCTATTCGGGATATCTCATAGGGAACTAGGGTTTTGAACACCATATTTTGGTGATTTATGGATTATGCTTCATGTTTATTGACTTAATTGGATGTTTATGCTTAGTTATGCTTGATTCACACGCGTAATTCTATCTTTCATATTGTTTGACGTCACAATAAGATTGATCTAGGTGATAATTATTAGAGGAATCAATAGTTATTGCTTGAACTTGAATCTTGCACTAGTCGAATCTAGGGTTGAGGAATCTTGCTAGTTAACTAGAACTAAGAGTTGATATCAAGATCATAATGCGTATTTAAACTTGAGTAGGCTAGAGGAATCAGGTACAAGAGTTTGAATATAGGCTTTGGTTGAGGAATCTTCAAAGTGAAATTGCTCGTTTAGCTAAGTAGAAAATATCCGTGTTGCATGAACATAAATCCTAAGTGGTGTGAATTCCCTAGTGAACCCGTAGAGATATCCTGAACTTGTCCACTTGTTAAGTAACTTAAAAATCATTCTTCGTCAATCGTCAATCTTTTCACCTGATTAATTGAGATCTTTGTCTTTTAAATTCAGTAGAGTTAGTAGAACAAACCACTGCGCTTTGCCCACACAAGGTTAAGAACTAATAGATAATTTACAAAGAAGTCTCTTGGGATTCGACAATCCGGACTTTTCCGATTATTACTGCACCGACAGCCATACACTTGTGGTTTGGACGTGTCAAGTTTTTGGCGCCGTTGCTGGGGACTTCGGCTAAATTAGTTATAATTCCTAGCCTTAGGGATTTGTTTTATTGTTTATATCTATTACTCACCTACTTTCTGTGTGTAATCTGTGTTTTCAGGTTGAACTTCACGGTGCTTGTCCCGTTCTCAAGACGAGCCTTTGCACCCAACACTTGAGGACCCGGAAACTTTGTTACGCGCACAACGCAGAGACAAGAGGAAGACAAGCTCAGTTGCTATGGATGACGAAACTAGAGCTGAGTTTGAGAGGATCCGCAAAGGTATGCAGGATGCGGAGGCAGCTAGAGCAGCATCTATAGAGGATGCAGCCAATAAAGCACGAGAAACTGAGGAGCTGAGGGCTCAAATGGCTGAGATGCAGGCAATGATGGATCGCTTGGCTCCCCCAAATCCACAACCACGTCCTGGTGTGGGGGCACAAGTGGCGAACATCGGTGGGAACAATAATGGGAATAATGGGGGAAACAACAGGCAGAACAATGCCGAGATTGAAGAACGCCCTATGGTGGATTATTTCAGGACTACTCCAGCGTGTTATCAACCTACCATTGTCAGGCCACTGATCAATTCCCAACACTTCGAGTTGCGCCAACATATGATCAATATGGTTCGTGATGAGTGCGCATTCAACGGAGCTCCAGGAGATGATCCCAATCACCATCTGCTGGTATTTGAGCAAATCACATCAACCCTGCACGACCAACGAGTTCTAGATGAAACAGTTAAGCTATTACTATTTCCCTTCTCCTTATCTGGAAAAGCCAAGAAGTGGCTTATGGAGCTGCCAGCTGGTAGCATAGTGACATGGGCAGATTGTTGTCATGAGTTTCTGAGAAAGTATTTGCCACCATCCAGAGTCGCTCCGCAGATGGCTGAGATTGCAAAATTCACTCAGGAAGAAGACAGCTCATTGGGAGATGCTTGGAGGAAGTTCAGCCAAATTCTCCGTAGATGTCCGAATCATGGGGAGCCATGGCACAAGCTCTTCCATTATTTCTACACTGCATTAGACAAGGAGACAGCTGACCAGTTAGATATGCTAGCCGGAGGTAATTTTATGGGGCTTGGAGCACAGCGAGCTCAAGATCTGCTGAACAACGTGTCAAAGAGAGAGTCTACACGAACTGAAACTCGTAGGTACTCCAAACCGGGGGATGCAGCCTTAGTCAACAAGATTGAATCTATGGAACAAAAGCTGGAATCCATAACCTCAGCATTTCACGGCATGCACCCTCCATCACAGAAGCCCATGGGTGAATTACTAGAAGATGAAAGCCAGGGATATGATAATAGTGTTGAAGATGTGAATTTTATGCGAAAGCAGCAATGGCCTAACACCTATCATCCCAACAATCGCAATCACCCCAACTTCAGCTACGCCAATCCGAACAGTGGATTATATGCACCCGGTCAGAGACCAAATGTTCCATATCAAGCGCAAAGGCAAGTTCCACAACAGCAGACTCCACAAAAAGAAGAGCAAGAGACGAATGCTTTATTGAGAAAGCTCCTAGCTAATCAAGACAGGATGGAGAGCACGATTGTCTCAATACAAGCCACAATGAAAAGCCACGAGACTCAGATTGGGCAGATTGCCAATCAAAATATCAAGCTTCCACCAGGTATGCTTCCAGCAAATACCATCACTCCTAATGAGCAGCTGAATGCCATCACAACTCGTAGTGGCATCACTACTGAGGATCCCCCATATCCTAGCCACGCGCGAGCAGAAGCAACTAAGGCAACCGAAAAGGCGTTGGATGGAGCAATTCCCGTGCCTACCGTGATTCCCCAATCAAAGGACACGAGTAGGAAGTCGGAAGAGAACCAAAAGCCTAAGGAGTATAGCATGCGTGTTCCATACCCGCAGAGGTTGAAGAGCCAAGAGGATGCAAAACACTTCAAGAAGTTTGTGGATATCTTCAAGAAGCTGCATATCAATATTCCCTTTGCAGAGGCCATATCACAAATGCCAAAGCTGTAGGGTTTTGATTCATGGATGCGCAACGGAAGCATAAACAAACATAAACCATGCAAAACCCTCCAAGGATCACAAGTCAAGAGACATAACGATGGTAAGGGTTAGAAATCATAAACACACCTTTGGGTTCTCCTTGATGACTTCAAACGCGAATAGTGTCACGTCTCTACGGTTGATCCACGCCTAGAGGTGAGATCTAGATCCTCCAAATCCATGTGCTAGCTAGGAAGAATGGAGGAGGAAGAAGGAATCGCCAACAATGGAGTGCCAAGAGGTGGGGCGGCTTCCTTTGGCCGACGGGTAGGGGCGGCGGTCCCAAGGGGTTTCGGCCCTTGCTTGGGACTTGCTCTCTCTCCTTGCTTTGTTCTCTCCTTTCTTCTATCAAATAGATGGGTGTGTGTGTAGAGAGAAAAATAAGCTAGGAGTGTTCTTTATATAGTCCAACAACTCCTTGTCCTACTACATAAAGAACCCCTCATAATCCTACTCAAGTTCGGATTAGTCCCTTTTGCAAAATAGTCCTTATCATGTCAATACATGGATTAGTTCTATTTGCAAATTAATCCTAATCATGTCCCTACATGAATTAGGCCACCTTGGCAAATCCTAATCATGTCTATACATGGATTAGTCCAACTTGCATATTAGTCTTACTAAGTTAGCAAGTTGTTGCGATTTGATCCTTTTAATTAATTAATCATATTAATTAATTAATTCCCATGTCTAGTTCAACCCTATATGGCGTGTGACCCCATAGGTTCTATTTAGTTGGTAGTAACAATTTACTAATATGGAGCGGCCTCTAGCAAGACATCCATTCTAGCCAACAAATAGAATAGTCATCATGACAAACCTTGTGCAAGTAATTGTCTCATCCCTTTGTCTCAATATCCGGATCGGACACGAGACATACAAGTCACACTCGTATATCCAATCCATAGTTTCTCGATCCTGGGAATAGCCTTATTCGTGCAAATAACATCAATATCTCATATCGATTTATTTGAGTCTGGCCAGACATTTTATAAGCACTATCCCTCGAGTGGCCTAGGATATTTGCTCCCGTTATGTGGGAGGGACAAATTCTATCTACGTCCACTACGATCTCTAAGCTTGCTTCTTATTGTATCCAGTACACGCCTTTATAACTACCCAGTTACGGTGTAGCGTTTAACGCTACCAAGATCACAATAATCCACAACTAGAATATCTAGTGACTTCAAGTCTAAGGATGACAACACCATTGCACCGCGAGAAGCGCTTGTGACTTAACATAACGTGTATGTAGCCTTCTCGGAGATGGGTCAATCCAGTATGCCATTACTCCTAATGCATACCCATGTGTTGGATCATGATATCTCCATATCAATCCAACCCCATACTAGTCTATAGATGATTGTCCTATTAATCATTATAATTGACTAGGGATATTTAAGAATATAACACTTATATTCTAAGGACTTCATTCATGTTAACATATCTCCATATCGATAACATAATGAATCGTAAATCCATAAATGTCACAATTAATTGATTGCCTCTAGGGCACAATTCCAACAAAAGTATGCTAAATTTCTCAAGGACCTCCTTTCCAATAAGAGGCGCATGGATGATTTTGAGACAGTGACTCTGAATGAAGAGTGTAGCGCCGTTGTTCAAAAAGCGCTACCAAATAAGATGAAAGATCCAGGTGGTTTCATCATTCCTGTGACTTTGGGAGATGCCTTTCATGGTAGGGCATTGTGTGATCTTGGCGCTAGCATCAACTTAATGCCTACATCAGTTTTTGAGCAGCTTGGTGTGGGAGATCCAAAACCCACTCGGATGTGCTTGCAGATGGCTGACCGCACCATCAAACGCCCAAGGGGTATGTTGGAGGACGTGCTTGTGAGAGTCGAGGGACTTATCTTCCCCGCTGATTTTGTGATCCTAGACATGGAGGCCGACGATGATGTCCCCCTTATCTTGGGCCGCCCGTTCTTGGCTACAGGGAGGACAATCATTGATGTGGCTAACGGAGAGCTAACTATGAGGATCAATGATGAGAAGGTGGCTTTCAACGTCTTTGAAGCTATGAAGTTTCCCGCGTATGCGGTGAGTGAGCAATGTTTTGGGGTGGAGGCATACACACCAGATGAGGAGGAAGACATTTTATTGGAGCGACTATATGAGGAGCTTTCTCTACTTGACTCTAGGGAAAAAGAGCAGGCTATGGAGACCCATTGGCGCCAGCCCTTACCCCTCTTTAATGAGGGAAGCAGGAAGACTCTTATTCCTTCTCTTGATATTGCTCCTATTTTAGAGTTAAAACCTTTACCTGCACATTTAAAATATTTCTATCTTGGATCTAATGATACTTTACCTGTGATTGTGTCTTCTTGTTTGGACAGGGAACAGGAGGAGCAATTATTGAAAGTGTTGCAGGAAAGGAAAGCAGCTATGGGATGGACCATAGCGGATATCAAGGGGATCAGCCCCACAGTTTGCCAGCACAAGATCCAGATCATGGAGGACAAGAAGCCGGTAGTTCAATTTCAGCGCCGCCTCAACCCTCATATGCAGGAGGTGGTGAAGAACGAGGTGCTTAAATGGTTTGAGGCGGGCATCATCTACCCGATTTCCGACAGCACATGGACTAGCCCGGTGCAGTGTGTCCCTAAGAAGGGTGGTATTACTGTGGTGGAAGGGGAGAAAGGTGATCAAATTGCTACCCGTACTGTTACTGGGTGGAGAGTTTGCATGGATTACCGCAAACTCAATGATGCCACATTGAAGGATCAATTCCCCCTCCCATTTGTTGATCAAATGCTTGATAGGCTGGCGCATCATTCTCATTATTGCTTTCTGGATGGGTACTCCGGGTACAACCAGATCGCCATTGAGCCAGCGGATCAGGAGAAGACAACATTCACATGTCCCTATGGGACTTTTGCTTTTCGACGCATGCCCTTCGGGTTGTGCAATGCGTCTGCTACTTTTCAGAGGTGCATAATGTCGATCTTCTCAGACATGATGGAGCAGAACTTTGAGGTATTCATGGATGACTTTTCGCTTTATGGTGATGGTTTTGATGATTGTTTGCAACAGCTGGCCCGGGTTCTTGATAGATGTATTGACACTAACCTAGTGCTCAACTGGGAAAAGTGTCATTTCATGGTGACTGAGGGCATAGTTTTGGGGCACAAAATTTCAAGCAAAGGCCTGGAAGTAGACAGGGCAAAGATTGAAGTCATTGAGAAGCTTCCATACCCTACTTCTGTCAAAGGGGTAAGGAGTTTCTTGGGACATGCAGGGTTCTACCGGCGATTTATCAGAGACTTCTCAAAGATCACGAAGCCTTTATCTGGATTGCTCGAGAAAGATGCAGTATTTGATTTCAATGCAGAGTGCAAGTCAGCTTTTAATTTGCTCAAGGAGAAGTTGATTAGCGGGCCTATCATCACCACCCCAGACTGGACTTTACCGTTTGAGCTCATGTGTGATGCTAGTGATTATGCGGTAGGAGCAGTTCTAGGACAGCGAAAAGACAAGGTAGCTCATGTCATCTATTATGCTAGCCGGACCTTGAACAATGCACAGGTAAACTATGCTACTACTGAGAAAGAAATGTTAGCTATTAGTTTTGCATTGGACAAGTTTCGGCCGTATCTTGTAGGTTCTCAGGTGACTATTTTTACCGACCATGCCGCTCTCAAGTATCTTCTCACCAAGAAGGATGCAAAGCCAAGATTGATCCGGTGGGTACTTTTGATGCAAGAATTTGATATAGAGATTAAGGACAAGAAAGGGGTGGAGAATGTTGTGGCGGATCACTTATCCAGGTTAGAGATTGAGAAGCATGAGGAGGTGCCTATCAGAGAGGAATTTCCCGATGAACAGCTAATGGTAGTGGTCGCAGCTGTGCCTTGGTTTGCTGATTTGGCAAACTTCAAGGCTCTCAACATTGTTCCCAAAGACATGTCCTCGCATCAGAGAAAGAAGTTCTTTGCAGATGCACGACAATATTTCTGGGATGATCCCTATTTGTTCAAACTGGGAGCAGATAATGTATTGCGGAGATGTGTAGCGCCACCAGACACGTTGGAGATTCTCAGACACTGCCATGCGTTGAACTGTGGGGGTCATTTTGGCAAGTAGCGAACAGTGGCCAAGGTACTTCAGAGTGGATTCTATTGGCCTACATTTCATAGAGATGCTCATTTGATTGTGCAGCAGTGTGACCGGTGTCAGAGAACTGGCAATATTTCCAACCGGAATGAGATGCCTCAGAATTTTGTGTTGGAGGTAGAGCCATTTGATGTCTGGGGCATTGATTTCATGGGGCCATTCCCCTCTTCACTTGGTAATCTTTACATATTGCTTGCTGTTGGTTATGTGACCAAGTGGGTAGAGGCAATGGCTTGTCCCAAGAATGATGGCGCTACTGTTGAGAAGTTCGTGCGCAAGAACATATTCACGCGGTTTGGGACACCCAGAGCCATTATTAGTGATGAGGGAACACACTTTGTGAACAAGGTCTTCGCCAATGTTTTGAGCAAATATGGGGTGAAGACGCACAAGATATCACTTGCCTACCATCCACAATCAAATGGACAAGCTGAAGTGTCAAACCGAGTGATTAGGGGGATTTTAGAGAAGACGGTCAATCCGGGACGCAAAGACTGGTCCCTACATCTAGATGACAGTCTATGGGCTTATCGGACTGCATACAAGACCCCTTTGGGCATGTCTCCCTATCAGCTTGTGTTTGGGAAGTCATGCCACCTCCCAGTTGAGCTTGAGCATAAGGCGTTTTGGGCGCTGAAAAAGATCAACTTAGATGCAAAGCTCTCAGGTGAGCAAAGGAAGCAGGCATTACTTGAACTTGAAGAATTTCGATTGATGGCTTATGAGAGTGCAAGAATCTACAAGGAGAGGACCAAGCAATGGCACGATAAGCACATTATACCGCGAGACTTCAAGGTGGGACAAAAGGTGCTGATCTTTAACGCATGTCTGAAACTGTTTCCTGGCAAGTTGAAATCGAGGTGGAGCGGTCCTTTCACGATTACAGAGGTATATCCATGGGGGTCACTTGAAGTGGAAGCTGAGAACGGTAATCGGTTCAAGGTGAACGGACAGAGAGCCAAGTCGTAGTGGACGGAAATTTCATTGGGGCAATTGAGCGCCTCAACGCAATTCCCGTGTTCTGATCTCTTGTGAGGTAACTGGGTCGGGTCGTCGACCTTAAATTACACGGCGCTTGTTGGGAGGCAACCCAACGTATTTTTATGCTTTAGTGTAGAGTGTGTGTTTAAATATTGTTGTGTGCGTTTTTCAATACAGTTTTCTTATCTGAGGGGTGAGAGAGTGAGAATCTTACATTTGAATTGAGTCTATGCAGAAATACAGGTTAAAACGCACCCGAGACTCCCCTTCTTGATGCGTGCAAAGAGGATTGCGTCGAACCGCGAAAGCACAACACAAGCAAAGAGATTGAAAGTACGGAATTTGTGAGTTTTTCCTCCGTAAATTTTGGAGTCACTTGTACGAAATAAAAACGTACGCGAAACAAGCTTTCCGACGGTATATAACACGCACGCATCGGAGTCCGGAGGTGTAAAGTAGAAGAGAAAGAAGAAAAAGAGAAAAAAAAAGACACCGGATACTTAGAAAAAAAAAGTGGGGAAGAAATAATGAGCAACTGACTGTTAACACAAGATCACATTAGCTGATCGTGTGAATTTTTTTTGATCGCAGGATCATCTTTTCTTGCCCTGCGTGGCTTTTCATTAAACAGGGGTGAATTAGTCTTTTTGCGTTTTAAGTGAAAAAAAGAAAAAAAAAACAAAAAAAAAAAGCAACACGCGGGATAAAAAGAAAAAAAAAGAAGAAGATGAAGAGAAATAAGAGCAACAGAAGGTTCACCCAAATTTTGAAGCACTCCACAAAAATTTGCTCTGCCCTCTCTCCTAATTCCCTGTTTCTAGCCGAAAATTTAGTAATCTTTTTCTTGGCAGTTTCCTTCTACCGAAGGAGATTGTCCACGATCTCCTCTTCCAAAAATTCGTCCTTATCCCTTTAGATTCAATTAATCTGGTTAAGTTTTTTAGGAAATCCGTCAGTTTTTGACGGTTTCCACCAGTTATATTGTTCCTAAAATCTTGCAAGCCTTTTCAATAAACTTTTATACCCAGAATCTTAACCTTCGACCATACCTACTTTCTACAATGGCGAATACACACACTGTGGATATCGCAAACCTTGACCTCACCCATCTCCTTGACCATCTTCAACTTACCGAACAAGAGAAATCCGCAACCAAACTGTCAGTGGAAGCAAGGGAAGAATCTAAAAAGGTTTTCAATAAGAGTATCTTCGGAAAGATATTCTCTGCAAAACCGGTAAATTTGGGAATTCTTCAGATGCAGATGGCAAAAGCATGGAAGGATCCTCCAGGAATGATGGTAATTCCTAAAGGCGACTACATATACCAATTCTCGTTTGATTCTGAGGAATCAGTTGAGATGGTGTATAACTCCCAGCCCTGGTTTCTATTTGGAGACCTCATCGTGATGAGAAAATGGGACTTCTGGATGGAGGACATCTCGGATCTTGACTTCTCCGAGACATCACTCAAAGTACACATCTGGGGTTTGCCAACAACAAGCCAAACTGAACTGATTGGGAAGGAAATAGGGCATAGTCTTGGGACAGTTGAGGATATTTGCGTCCAAACAAAGGGGATATTGGCTGGCAAAACGATTAAGATCCAACTTGGTATAGACGTCAAAGATCCTCTGCCACGTACTAAGAAAGTGACAATTGATAAGGGGAAGGACGTCCAAGTGTGGATTCGATATGAAAGGTTACCGAACGTATGCTCGTACTGCGGAAGGATGGGGCATGAAGTGAAGTACTGCGCTGTGGGTCGTGCAAAGAATCCAAAAACAGAAAACTTGCCTCTACTTTACGGACAATGGCTCACCAACAAAGCAATGATCAATTATGTCCTTGGTTTAACAACCGATTTGGCACATGCTTTTGGGCCGTCCGCTGCTTCCTCTTCATCTTCGAAAAATCAGGACATCAACCAGGTTGATGGGTCCAAGTACACGGGGGGTTCCTTCGAAGATGATGATGAAGATTTGGGTATGTCTATCGAAGAGAAGGAGTTCCATGAGCGTCAACAGAGGAAGCAATCCAGGAGGGAGATGATGCACGAGCTTAATGACGTTGACAGGGGTGAAGACGATGATTTCGACTTCATGGAGGAAACTAGGATGAATCGCAAAAATTACGGATTTCAGATTAACAGAGCAGAATCAGTGGCTACGTCTCCAGGGCAATCTTCGGGTCTGAAAAGAAAGCAAACTGACGGTTTGGAGGCAAATGCAGCCATGGAGGACGCTGTTAAGGGGAAAGCAGTAACCATAAAGGGAGACATTCAAGAACTGGGTTCTTTCAATGAAGCAAAAAAGAAGAAATCGGAGGAAAATATATCCTCTTCGGAAGCATCAATGGGTAATCGAGACGTTTCTCTTACCCCCGATTCGGCAGAGACCGGTGAGAACCGGTCCTGCCGGTCACAATGAGGCTCATAAGTTGGAATGTACAAGGACTGGGGAAACCTTGTACATTCCAGTCTCTAACTTCCCTCTGTAGAAGAAGATGCCCAGATGTACTGTTCTTGATAGAGACGAAGCAGACTTCTTCACAGTCGAATCATTGTAAGTTTAAACTGGGTTTTAACCACGGTATCTCGGTGCCTAGAGAAGGACTTTCGGGTGGGCTCTCACTATACTGGAAGAAGGATGTCGAAGTAAGAGTCCTAAAAGTTCAGAAATTTTATGTTCATACGTTTGTTCGTCCACCTGATGCAGTGGACAACGGTTTTTATGCTACTTTCTTTTATGGTGATCCTTTCACTCCAAATCGAAAATATTCTTGGGATCTCCTTAGACGCTTAAACCCAGGTTCTTGTAATCCATGGGTCGTAGTAGGAGATTTTAATGAGATTTCCTCTCAAAAGGAGAAAAAAGGACGAAGGTTGCGAAGCTGGAGACAGATTCAGGATTTCAAAGACGCCTTAGCGGATTGTGAATTGAGAGATATGGGATTTAAGGGTTATGAATATACCTGGAATAACAGACGTCAGGGGGCTGCTTTTGTAGCCGAAAGACTAGACAGAATGGTGCTCAACCAACGGATGGAATCCAGATATTGCAACATCAAAGTCGAACACTTCATAACGTCTGGGTCGGATCACATACCATTAGTGGTGGATCTCAGCAACAGACAGCAGCCTCCCCTTGGCCCTAGGCGGTTTCACTTCGCTGCGGAGTGGGCTAAGTCCCCGGACTGCAGAGAGATAGTCCAGCAGGTATGGAATACATCTCCTACTTCTACTGTGATTTATTTACATAGCTTACATCATAAAATTACTAATGTTACTGAACACATTAGAAACTGGGGCACTAAGAAGCATAAAAATGATTCTAGATTGCGTAAAGATTTGCATCAAAGGCTTCAATTTCTTCATACTCTAGCTCCTACTGCTCATAACCTGCATCAAATCCAGAAAACGTTAACTGATTTAAATGTTTTGAACTCTAATGAAGAATTAAAGTGGCGTCAACAATCTAGAGCCATTTGGCTAAAAGAAGGGGATAAGAATACGGCTTTTTTTCACAAAATAGCTACTAATAGGAAAAGAAAAAACCATATCTCTTATATTTTAAAAGAAGATAACTCTGTTATTGATGATCCTAGAGATATTGGCTTGGCTTTCAACGAGTATTTTCAAAATCTTTTCCAGTCGGATAATAGTGCGCATCATCATGTTACTGACTCTATTCAATGCAAAATCTCTCCTTCCATGACAGCGGATCTAGAATTCCCCTTTACACATGATGATATCCTTGCTTCTTTGAATGAGATGCACCCTCTTAAGGCTCCTGGGCCAGACGGTTTACCTGCTTTATTTTACAAAACTTATTGGGATGTGATAGGTGACGATGTTATTAACTGTTGTCTCAATTTCCTAAATAACGGGACTGATATTTCTACTTTGAATGAATCTTGTATCGTTTTAATTCCTAAGAAAAAGGATGCTAAAAAGGTTACTGATTTCAGACCCATAAGTCTTTGTAACGTTATTTACAAAATCATTTCGAAAACCATAGCAAACAGATTGAGGAATTTTCTACCTTTTATTATTGACGATTCTCAGTCTGCTTTTATTAAAAATCGTCTTATCACTGATAACGCTATAATTGCTATGGAAACACTTCACACAATGCACAATCAAAAAAGCAAAACTGGTTCTTTTTCTCTAAAATTAGATATGGCAAAAGCCTATGATAGAATAGAGTGGGGTTTCCTTTCGACGGTTCTTACAAAAATTGGCTTCCCTTCCTCTTTAATTCATAAAATTATGCTTTGTGTGACTACTGTTAGTTTTTCTGTCTTGATTAATGGTCATAAAACACCTAGTTTCTACCCTAGTCGAGGCTTAAGACAAGGTGACCCCCTTAGTCCTTATTTATTTGTTATTTGTACTAAGGGCCTTTCTAGTCTTATAAACACTGCTAGGAGTAATAAATTGCTTTTTGGGGTTAAGGCTAGTAGGTACAGTCCTTCTATCTCTCATTTGCTCTTTGCGGATGATTGTCTTCTTTTTGAAAAAGCAATCTTAACCAATGCTATTACCTTACATTCTATTCTTAGTGCCTATTGTAGTGCTTCGGGACAATTGATCAATAAGGATAAGTCTTCTTTAGTTTTTAGCCCAAAAGTTCCCACCAACATTAAGACTAGTATATCTAACATTTTTCAGATTCCCATCTCTACTGGACACGAAAAGTACTTGGGTTTTCCAGTTATTTTAGGTAGAAACACTACCAATTTCTACTCAAACCTTAAGCAACGTGTTATGGACAAAACCCTTGATTGGAAAAGCAAAATTCTTTCTTTTGGGGGCAAAGAGGTTCTTATTAATTCTATAGCTCAGGCCATTCCTACCTACATCATGTCAATGTATTTACTACCCATTTCTATTTGTGATGACATACAAAAAATTCTTTCTAGGTTTTGGTGGTCTAGTAATACGGATACTAAAGGCATAGTGTGGAGAAGTTGGAACAAAATGTGTGTTACCAAAAGAGATGGTGGCATGGGCTTTAGAAATTTCCACGCTTTTAACCTTTCTCTTTTAGCCAAACAAGTATGGCGTTTATGGGATAATCCGGATTCGTTAGTTGCAAGAGTTATGAAAGGAAAATATTATCACTTGTCTAACCCCTTAGCTTCCTATCCTTCTACCCACTCGTCTTGTATTTGGAAAGGGCTTGTTTATGCGAGGGACATTGTTTGGAGGGGTTTTAGACACGGTATTGCTAATGGAAGCAATACTTTCATCTACCATAATAGATGGATTCCAATAGGGCTTGGTAGACCTTCACAAGCACCCCACAAATTACCAGAAAATGCCCTAGTCAAAGACCTCTTTGATAACACTGGGAATTGGAATTATGAACTTATTCACCAAAATTTTCCTCCTCATGAGGTTGATGCCATTCTTAACATCCCTAGAACCAACATCCATGGTAAAGACTCCTTAGTTTGGACGCAAACAAAAGACGGTTTATATACTGTTAAATCTGGATACCATGTTGCTTTTTCCATAACAAATGAAAAAGTTTGTTCGAACATTGTTGGTTCTAGTACTTTTCATGATCAAAATCGTATCATTTGGGATTTGCATGTACCAAATAAACTAAAAATTTTTATGTGGAGAATTATCAATAATCTTCTTCCTACAAAAACGAATTTAAACAAAAAAGGAGTGATCTTACCTGTTCTGTGCACTTTTTGCTCGACTAATTATGAAAATTCTATGCATCTTTTCATCAATTGCTCTTGGGTAAAGAAAATCTGGGCCTCTTCTAATCTGCCCATCAAAATAAAACCCAGAAATTTGCCCTTCCATTTGTGTATCAGAGAATTGTTGCAGGTTTTGGAGAAGAAAGACAGATCGCTCTTCGTCTTCATCCTTTGGGAAATATGGTGCTCTCGAAATAAAAAAAATTTCGAGTCAGTTCATATAAACCACCGATCTGTTATAAACATTAGCAAAGCAAAAAACATGGAATTTTTTGAATCAACTTACACTTGGGTAGATGCTTCATGTGCAGGATCAAATTCTTCAAACCAAAGATGGAAACCACCGGAATTGGGCCGCCTCAAAGCCAATTTTGATGCTGCATGTTGTGCTTCATCAAAAACTGCTACTGGAGCGTTCGTTATCAGAAATGCAAGGGGAGAGTTTGTTCGAGCTTGCAGCTTCCCAATCCCTTTCAACCCAGATTCGACCGTTTTGGAAGCAGAATCTTTGCGAAAAGGTCTCACACTCTTACATCAATTTGGATTCACAGACATGCAAGTGGAGATTGATTCAAAAGATCTCCAGACGAAACTGAACTCAAAATTGAAGAAGAGGAAGATGAGAAGCTTAGCGGATAAGACTGCCTCGGAAGGATCAGAAATGAACGGCCTCCTCGAGGAGGTCGCTAGTCAACTTAATTATTTTAATGCTACTGCTGTTAATTGGGTTCCTCGAAAAGCGAACCAGTTAGCAGATAAATTATGTTTGTATGGTTCTGGTACACCAAATGTATTGACTTGGTGTATAGTGTGTCCTAGTTTCCTTTGTAACGAATATTTGGCGGATAAAAATCTGCCCTAAGTTTATAAATATTCCTATTTCAAAAAAAAAAAGAGCAACAGAAGGCGAGCGACGAACAAGAGGCGAACGACGAACAGAGCATTACCACTCCCAACCATCGCCGACCGAAAATCGCCGGCAATTGACGCGATTGGTGTTTCCTGCGCGGCTCCAGCAACGCCGACAACCTCCGTTGGGGCGATTGGTAAGATTCAGCGAGGATTTTCAGACCCAAGCAACAAACTCATAACGAAGACCCACGCAGAGCTTATCTCGTCGGAAAATCACCGGATTCCGCCGGCGTTTGGAAGGGTTTTCTCGACTCAGCAGCGCCGACAACACAAGGGGGTGCGTTTTTGACGATTTGGCGAATAATAGTGTGGGGGGAAGCAGTGAGGGCTAGGGTTTCTTCAACACAAATTTGCAAATTCGTTCTCAACCGGTTGGAATTAGAGCAAATCGTTTGCGGGCTTGTGACGGGGACAACGAGGAGAAGCTATTGAGATAAAAATCTCAAATCGCGAAAAGTATCGAAAAATCAGTCGACCGTACGGTCCAACTTGACTGATTTTGTCGATTCAGCCCCGTTTGAACGGAACTCCGGGGCTTCAGGTATCACTAATCTTTCTCTTGCAATTTAATTTTATCGAGTCTAGGCACATTGAGTAAAAGCCCAAATTTATTATTGTTGTCGCTTAGTTGCGGCGTTTGGGGGCGATTGACTAGTGTCCTAGGACGTATCTGCTAAATTGCTTTCTTGTTTTGATTCAGTACACACTCCTTGTCACGTGCACGTAGCGAATATAATCTCTAAATTTGAATTGCTACTTTCTTGTGCAATGAATTCATCTAGGGGTAAGAGGAGTAAGGCACCTGAATCTCGTAGTAAAAAGAAACAGAAAGTAGTTGGGGAAGCAGAAACTGATGTCGTGACTGAGTTTGAGTGTCCTAGATCTCCACCTTATCAGTGGTTGAATAATCCATTGCCGGTTATCCCTGACGCTAAGGGAAGTAGAGGACATAAAATTAAGGATATTACAGACCCTGCGAAAGTGACTCCTACTAATTTTTGCAGCCTCAGGTTTGTGTGTTATCATGCCCATATTCACTTTCTTACAAATTAGGTCCTTAAGTATAAGCCAAACCCTGAAAGAGTTTTTCAAGCTGAAAAAGTTGCTCCACCACTTTGCGGTTTTGTGCCCCAAGAGTTGAAAGATGTAGCAGTGAGAGAGAACTTTGAGGGCATGGAAAAATTAATTAATGGTGATTCGTGCTCGGCCCTTGCTCATGACATGACCGTTAATGCCTGTTTTACAAATTGTAGTTGTCGATATAGCGAGATAAGAGATGATAGGGTGATTTTTGCTAGGAAAGTGTTTGTAATCTTCACACCGGAGACTATTGCCGAGGCCCTTAAGTGGCCACCCGTCGAATCTTGTAAGTTTCGAGAGACTTTGGAGAGAGAGAAAATAGAGGATGAATTAGAAGAGTTTTGCTTCAAGGGAGTACCGGGAGCCGCGTGGGTTAAAAAGAAAAACAAAAGGCATTGGCAAATCGATAACAAGTTTCTCCTTCGGCCCGCATGATGGTTGATTGAGTGGGTAGAGACATGGGTTTTGGGAATTACCTCGACCCGTTTCGTCGACTTATAAACATGTGTCATGGCCTATTGTCTATACAAGGGTTGGAGATTTGATATTCCTGCTCGGATTCACAGAAATTTCCGAGCAAGGTTGATGGAAAAGGGTAACCGAAGAGCGCCGGGGTATAGTTATTTGCTCATGCATCTGGCTCTCAAAGCAGGGTTGAATCTGCCAACTTGTGACCGCGATTGGCGGATGCCCGCTAGGCGGTTCTATGCAAGCATCCCAGATCCTTTTGCAGTCAAGATGACTGGGAACATGCCATCAAAAGGCGGTAAGAAGAAGGGTAGCAAGAGTAGAATTAGTAAGCGAGCAGTTGAGAGAGACCCCTTAGGAGAGGAGAGTGGATTGAGTCAGCCGGAGCCCATTTCCGATACTGAGCATGCCGTTCGTTTGATGAGAGCATATACCTTAAATGCTATTGGGCAGGTGTTGGATAAGGAAGATAGGCATTTTCTGCATGTGCGTAGCAGTTTAAGGGAGATAGGGGCAGAGCAGACTAGGCAGAACCAGTGGTTTGCCCAGATGAACGCTAAATACAATCTTGAGCTTCACCCTCAGCCTGGATTGTATGAGTATGCTTCAGATGCCTATAGTAGTGATGAGGAAGAGGGTGATGATGGCCCTGAGTAGATTCACCGCCCCTCGCATTAGAATTGCCGAGTCCTCTTAATTGATATCTTAATTCGTTGAGGACAACGAAGCATTCTAGTGTGGGGGGATTTTTAATCTTGACTAGCCAGTCCGTGTCTGCATTAACCTGTCACATATAGATTGTTAGGGCGTATTGTGTCGTATTCGTGGTCCGTGTCGTGTTTTGTTTTAGTGTCGTAATGTGTATGTTAGTTATATATATGTGTTAGTGTTTGTTTCTTGCACGTTTATTTAATTGAGTCCACCTACCCAAACTGAGTCAGTTTCGAGTCTTCTTTCGCGTCTGGCCTTGCATGTAGAGTTAGAATAAATAAAGTAAAAATACAAAAAAATTAAAAATTTGAAAAAGAAAAATAAAAAAAAAGAACAAAAATTTGAGAAAGGGCAATCAAAAGAAGCTTAAAATTTGGTAAATCGAGGAGTGTGAGAACTTTAGGCATAGGGTATGACTTGTGACCGAGAATGACAATGTGAGTTCCCCTTAGTATGTATAGAGAGACTTTCTTTACGGGAATACCTGCCTATTTTAATACACTTAAATGATTTTCAAATCTAAAGTGTGTGCCTTGTTTTCTTACAAGAGTTGAGCTAGGTGTGAGCTAAACAAGCCGAACATTCATGTGTACGTCTTAGGTAGTCGCCAACCCGCCTCGTAGTGGCACACAGAACAGCTGTGCGAGGTGTGTATTAGAGCACTCACTGCTTATAGAACTTACCTTGTAGGACCACTAGTGAACCCTGTTTCGAACCTTGGATTCTTTGATAACCTCTGGACTTAGGGTGACGATTCTTGGCCTTCATCACAAATCGCTTAGAATCACCGCTTTAGTGCGTCACGAGGGTGTTTGTAGTTGAGGGGGTTCGATGAGGGAGTACTTCATGATATATTTGTGTGAGTCTTACGTATCGCATGTACTTCATTTATGATTATCGAGGGGAATGCGAGGGTGAGTGAGAGTAGGCTTGCGCACTTCGGTGTGGCGGTGTTCCATGTCATTACACCATGGACACAGTTGTGGAGAGCCGTGAGTGCGTGACATCTAATACGCACAAATTGGGTTGGGTGATTTAATTGGTGGATCGTGCTAGGGATCGTTTCTTTTCATCATCTTGGTGTAGGAGGATCGGTTGGATTAAGCACGAGACTTACATTGTTTTGATTACTTGAGAGGGGACATGGGTATATTCTAGTGTGGGGATGTCGACTTTTGACTACGGACATAGAGATTGAGCTTTTGACGACTCCATCCCCATACATGTACTTGGATTTTTTTGCGGCTTTGTTTGGTGGCACCGTGTATTTCATTGAGTTAGGGGGAGATGGATTTTACTTGTGATATATATTCATTGGATTGTTTATTTCCTCCCCTTGACATATTTGCTTTGCTTGATTCTTGGAAGACCACTCGGATACTTTTACGGCATTTTGTTATATTGAGAGATGAAAAAAAAAAAATGAAAAGAAAAAAAAAATAAAAAAAAAAAAAACAAAGAGAGAAAAAAAGGAGAGATGGAATAAAGGAGTAAATTTGAGCTTATTGGAAATTGAGTGGTGGAAAGTTACTAGTTCGTTGACGACGGTTTGCATTTCGTGCACGTATCGCCATTGTGGCCACGGAGATCGTTATTGTACCGGGGTTTGAGGGGATCGAGGCCCGGAGACGGTGAGTTTCGGGTTGCGGTTTCTATCATCGTGGTGAGGGTGTGTGAGATGTGGGGTTTAATGTGAGAATGTGACGCTTAGGACTTGTTACTACATAATTATCCTTTTATCCCTAAGCCTCTACATTCTAACCCGTTAGCAGAATAGGAGCTCGAACCTTGAATGTGGCTTAGCCTAGCGTAGCCTCTTATTTATCGGCACACGCGAAGAGGTAGGTTATTCTTACACTTAGTAAAGCTAGGCTTTCTATACTAACTAGGGGAAATTCTCGTTGTCGAGTTTAGTTGCAATTCACGTCTTGTTCCTAGATTGATCATCATTCCATGAGAACCGGTTTGAGCTAATTGAGATTGCCCAATCTCGCAAAATAAAGAAAAAAGAATGTGTTATTTTGTTATGTGCATTGTATATATTGCATTTTCATATTGTTGCATAGTCGAGTCATGTATTGAGTCGTGTTTATGTCGAGTCGGCTAGTCTTGGTTTGTATGCAAGTGGTGTTTCGAAAAGTATGCAATTGGTTAGACTGTACCATGATTTATTGGGGAGAAAGTTTGGAGATGATGGCCAGTTTTGATAGATTGCTCGGGACGCGCAAATGGTAAGTGTGGGGATATTTGATAACTCCATAATTGGAGTTATATTCTATTGTGATTACTTGTCATTTCGCGTACTTTCCGATGCATTTATGTGTGTTTTAGGCCGAGTTTTGATAGTTTTGAGCATACTTGAGTATTTGGACTTCATGGTGTAATCCGGGCGTTTTATGCATGTTTTATGCTTTATTTGTCGCATTTTATCTTCCGGTATTTGTTCGTGTTGTGGATTTCAGGAACCGGAAGTGTGGAGTGCGGATTTTGGAGCGGAAGCGAACTTCGGAAAGAAAGAAACTCAAGGAATGCATGAGAGAATAGAAGAAGAGGAAAAGCTAAGAGGAGAAAAAGACTTAGCCAAATTTTCAAGAGGTGAAAAGAAGCAACACACATGGAAGATCAAGGTGATCCTACAAGACAAATGGTGATCCTATGATCACAAGATCAAGTGCAAGACCACCAACGTGATCCTACAATCAAGTAAGGTGATCCTAGGATCACAAATTGTGATCCCAAGATCACATTAGTAGATCTGACGTGATTAGAAAAGGGGTAAAAAGTGTAATTTTTAAAAACTTGCAAGAAGTGACGTGATTTAACAAGGAGGAACGACCTAGGGAATTATTTTTCATCTATTCTACGCCATTGGAGAGCAAGGAGAATTCTTGGGAGCTTGGAGACCATCGTTTGATTCTCTATCTTCTTCCCCTCTTTAGTTTTTGTTTAAGATCAATGAAACTTTGTACTTTGATCATGTGTTTTAGTAGCTAAACCCTCTATTCGGGATATCTCATAGGGAACTAGGGTTTTGAACACCATATTTTGGTGATTTATGGATTATGCTTCATGTTTATTGACTTAATTGGATGTTTATGCTTAGTTATGCTTGATTCATACGCGTAATTCTATCTTTCATATTGTTTGACGTCACAATAAGATTGATATAGGTGATAATTATTAGAGGAATCAATAGTTATTGCTTGAACTTGAATCTTGCACTGGTCGAATCTAGGGTTGAGGAATCTTGCTAGTTAACTAGAACTAAGAGTTGATATCAAGATCATAATGCGTATTTAAACTTGAGTAGGCTAGAGGAATCAGGTACAAGAGTTTGAATATAGGCTTTGGTTGAGGAATCTTCAAAGTGAAATTGCTCGTTTAGCTAAGTAGAAAATATCCGTGTTGCATGAACATAAATCCTAAGTGGTGTGAATTCCCTAGTGAACCCGTAGAGATATCCTGAACTTGTCCACTTGTTAAGTAACCTAAAAATCATTCTTCGTCAATCGTGAATCTTTTCACCTGATTAATTGAGATCTTTGTCTTTTAAATTCAGTAGAGTTAGTAGAACAAACCACTGCGCTTTGCCCACACAAGGTTAAGAACTAATAGCTAATTTAAAAAGAAGTCTCTTGGGATTCGACAATCCGGACTTTTCCGATTATTACTGCACCGACAGCCATACACTTGTGGTTTGGACGTGTCAGTAACCATATGAATTTCTCTTTCTTTTTTCCTTGCATATCAATCTTTCTCTTATATCTCAAACGGGGAGTATCATTCCCAATCTATCTCTTCTTTCTTGTCATAAATATCTTTCTCAAATAAACTCATATTATTAACTTGTTGATACGGGGAAGATCTACTTTCACTAAGCGACCAAGACCTTAAGTGCCGGCACCCGCCTAAGACTCCTCGCGGCCAGAGAGGTGAGTACATGGAGCGACCCGGCAGGTTGCGACCGGGTTAAAATAATACGGGCCGATTGAACGAAGTCAACACGACCAATCTAGCAATAATATAACGATCGCCGCACAACTCTTTCCACTTTACATCAATAACGGATTATCATTATCGTGTGACATTCTCAAAATATTTATCTTAAAAGATAATCAATCTCAAGTAAAATACCTAAGTCATAAAACATATTTTGAGACAAATTATAAAATCATATTTTGACACGAAAGAAGCTAGGCACGCTAGACTTGACATGTTTACTCACCTCAATAACACGACAAATAGCACGTAAGATCTTACGGGTAGACGCAGCCCTCGTCTACAAATTCGTCACCTACACATTTATAATTTCTAATTAATTGAGAGTCTTACTATCACGTAATTTGCAAGTGACGACGTGAGAAAGTCTAATTTAATTTAATACGGCGTCTAAATCTTTCTTTGTTGCTATAATGGTCAAGAGTGTGCTAGTTTACAATCATCATATCCTCAAGTTATAATTATCTAACATTACTATTCAATTTTACAAATAATACACTTGTATTTCAAACAGTGAGAAAATAAATATTTAATTTTAGAATTTCCCTAAGTATAAACTCTTACAATAGGAAAATACTAGATTAGACTTTTTTGTAAAGAACCACATTTTATTCTTAATATTCTAACAAATAAATTTAACTCTTCTAGAATAAATTGTTTAGAAAATAAATTATTTAATTAATGGAATTAATTATTAAGGATATTTTCTTGATAGTGAAATAAAAGACTGTATACTAACTTTTTTAGGAGATGAAACCATAAAATGCATACTAGGAGGAATAAGTATTATTTAACATCTATTTATAGGTATGTGAATTAATTATTTTTAATTTAGAGAAAGATAAAACATTAAGTCAAGAATCTATTCATAAAATTGTTTTTTTTAATAAAAATGAAAATAAAACTATATTTAGACAAGCAATTTAGTTAGAATGTCAATTTACAATACTTTGAGATTAGCTAGTTAATCAAAACGATAGTGATTATTGAATAAATATGCATAGTATATTAAATAACTCTAGTTTACTTTGTAATAACTTTTTATTGTAAAATTTTACTACTCAAGTTCTTTTTGCATATTTAAATAATAATTTTAAAATTCAGAAATTTATTAAATTTCAAATCCCCTATCTTTATTTTCATATAAATGTGTGTGTGTGTGTGTGTGTGTGTGTGTGTGTATACTTATATATGTAAATATTATTTCCTCAAAAGACAACAAAACCCCCTTCCCACTAGAATAACCGTTTTAGATGCCACACTAAATACCCTTAGCTCTTCAGAAAGTACACTACAACCCCCACTCATAACCTAGATACAGTTTAGGTAAAACGCCCTTTATACCCCCAAGTTTTAGAAAAAGACACTCTTACCCCCTTTTTCATAAACTATGAAATCGATCAACCTAAACGCTGATTCATGCCTTAATATAGGATTTTGATTATATAATATGAACTAGGGAGTGATTTAGAGCTTACCCAACTAAAAACCGCGAAAAACGGTCGAGAAATGAGGTGGTTCGAGTTTGCCGTCGGGTGGGCCGGCGATGGTTTTCGTCGGTGACTTTTCCGGTGTTCTTGGCACTGGCTGGGTTTGTCTATCGTCTCCTCGAGTCCCTAGGAGTCTCCTGGAACATATTTGAAGTGGTGGGTAGCTCTAGTTCGCTTGGGCTTTGAGCTCTTCGCCGACGTCAATGGAGTTAGCCGCCGGCGGTGGTGGTTCTGGGTTGATTCAGCAGTTAGCTACTGCTTTTTTTGTCTCTACTTAGGTCGAAACAGAGAGGGAGAGAAAGGCTAAGGGTCGAGGGAGGCATGAGAGAGACGTAGGTGGTGGTGTCGGGGTGCTTCCGTCGCCCTTTTCCGGCGGCGGTGGTGGCGTGGCCTTCGGCAACGGTTACTGTTGCTGGCTCTCTTTCTGTGTGATCGAGGAAGAGGGATGGGAGAGGCAGAGAGAGAGATGGAGGCAGAGGGAGAGATGGAGGGTGGTGGTGCTGTTGTCGGGTGTGAACCGAAGGAGGGAGGGAGAAGAAGAAGACGCATAAGAAGGTGAAGAGAAGGGAGAAAAATTTTTGTGGGAACATTGTATTGCAGGTGGTTTGAAGAATGTGAAAAGAAATTCATTGTTTTTTTCTTCTTATTTTATTTTATTTATTAAATTAATTATAAGGATTTGAGCTTTTTAAGAACTACAACTTCTACCCCCAGCTTTACTAGCAAACACTTTTTGAAACGACAACTGCCTC
Source organism: Linanthus parryae (assembly GCA_023055425.1). Taxonomy (NCBI): domain Eukaryota; kingdom Viridiplantae; phylum Streptophyta; class Magnoliopsida; order Ericales; family Polemoniaceae; genus Linanthus; species Linanthus parryae. The sequence goes on along the minus strand of JALGPY010000004.1, from coordinate 3,644,661 downwards.
CCCTCTTGCTAAATAACTTTTAAAAAGTAACTTATAAACGTTACAAAAAAATCATCAATTACTCGTATACTAAAAACGGAGTATTACATCATTCCTCCCTTAAAGAAAGCTTCGTCCTCGAAGCTTAAACCAACTAATCAGTGAAATGCTACTATCAGATTTTATATTTATTGCGACAACCAATACACATACTATTATATGATAACTTTATTAATATATAGTTTGATTCATGTGGCACTGAAGCGGTACAAGGATTAGGGTCATGAAGACTAAAGGGTTACAGTGAGACCCAGTTTGCTCCATGGAGTGCTAGCTTTGCTTTTAGCTTTTCTTGGCTCATTGGTTAGTACATACGAGCGAACCTTAATTATCAAAATGTGCGTATGCGTATGAAGTTTTGGAATGAACGGTTTGTTATATGAAATAGTATGAGAATGCATGTTTTCCACTCGAAAGTTGTTAAACTATTTTATTCATCTCCTTTGAGAACTCTCGGATATTAATTTTGAAATGTTGATATTCTGATCCTATTTATGTGAAAGAGAAGAAATAAAATATCTTTAATAGGATTAGGACGATGTACATAGTTCTGCTTATTAATGGCTCCGGCCGGAGGCGCCAAGCGATCGTCCCCTTACTTATGGCTACGAAAATCGAAGCAATGCTTCCTTATATTGGATAGAATTTAATTGTTCACAAATTTTCCCCCGATGAGCCAAAATGTACCAAGATGTTGAGGCCAAGGGGTTTGTAGAGCTATAGAGTGCTACTTATACTTTTAAGGGTCACTACGGTATAGAGTGTCGACACTTAAGGCCTTTTAGCTAAAGTTGTGAGCGGGTTGACATATGAGCTCCCTTAACGCTCTGGTGAAATAGGGTTCGATAGGCCCTATAAGGAACCCTTTATGATTACTTTGTGATCCCTCTGTCTCCATCGATCTTGCTGGTGGCTCTCGACATGCCTCGGCTAAATTAAACTGTTGATTGAAGTCGAAAGAAAATTGACTACTCTATTGATGTTGTTAGTGGCTCTCGATATGCCCTAATCGATTGAAATTATTTGAAAAGCTTTGGCTACCCATGAACTAATATCGTTATCAACTTAAATGGACTTGTTTACTCTGAATATATTACCGAATACTCGTGATTTCTCATTGTTCTTAAATTGAGAGGTTTTTGTTACTCGGTTACTTTCAGTTGATCTAAATTCTCCAACCAGTTAGTTTTACTATTTTAAATCTTCTGATTTGTCTCAACTCATGCTTCCGTGCCACTCGTTGCTTTACATGTCGTAGTGTGTACTTACTCAGTTTTTACTGATCATTTTCTTCAAAACTGCGTCGACTTTTGCTATTTTAAAATCGCAGGTCACCAATCAAGGTGGGGGATCGGAACGCGGATCGAGACAAAGGCGTTTAGCTTAAATTAGGTCACTCAGTAGATCACATAACTTATTTCAAATCACATCACATTTGTAAACTTATCTTCTCAAGATTGTTCTATTTATTAGATGAAATGTAATCTTAATAGTTAATATTCTACTTTTGGTTATCGATTGTCTCTTTAACCCTGAACCAAGATCACGGGTTGTTTCATATCATCCCTAGTGATCCTAGAGAGAATTACCGGTATTTTGCCCTCTTATTAGTAACATTATAAAGCATTCTTTGTTAATCGTGAATCAATTCACTCTGTTAATTGAGAATATTGTTCCTTTCAGTTTAGTATAATTAGTGAAACACACAACGCGCTGTGCCCACATAAGGTTGAGAAATATTAACTAAATTACACGAAGTCTCTTGGGTTCGACAACCAGGATTACAGGCTTATTACTTCACCGACAACTGTATTGCAGTTGAAGCGTGTCAAGTTTTTGGCGTCGTTCCCGGGGATTTCGGATAAATTAGTTATAATTCCTAGCCTTAGGGATTTTATTTTTTGTTTATATCTATTACTCACCTATTTTCTTTGTGTGATCCGTGTTTTCAAGTTGAATAGCACGGTGCACAACCTGTTTTAGAGACGAGCTTTTGTACCCAGTACTTGAAAACCCAGAATCTTTGTTACACCAAGAACGTAGAGACTCGAGGAAGACAAACTCAGCTCAGATGGACGACCAAACCAGAGCTGATTTAGAAAGATTTCGTAAGGTTGTGCAAGATGTAGAGGCAGCCAAAATAGCAGTTGTGCAAGACGAAACCACTAGAGCATAGGAAATCAAGCAGCTTAGAGTTCGGATGGTTGAGTTGGAAGCAGCTATGACACGCCTGAATCCAGCACCCGGTGCAGGTGTAGATCCTAGAAACAATGGAAGTAAAACGGTGGAAATAATGGAGGCAATAATGGGGGAAATAAGGGTGGAAACAACAGGAAGAATAGCACGGCAGAAGTCAACAATTCATGATCAGAGGGTTCCAGATGATACTGTAAAGCTAATTCCCTTTCCTTATTCTTTATCGGGGAAAGCAAAGACATGGCTTCTGGAGCTTCTGGCGGGTTGTATTACTACATGGGCAGAGTGTGGCCAAGAGTTCCACATGAAATATCTTCCACCGTCCAAGGTTTCACAACGAATGGCTGACATCAAAAAGTTTACGCAGCAGGAGGATGATTCTTTTGGAGACACATGGGGAAAATTCAATCAGCTCATTCGCTGACGTCCTAGTCATGGAGAGCCACGGTTCAAGATACTGCACTACTTTTATAATGCCATATATAGAGAGACAACAAAGGAACTGGACATGATGGCTCAGGGTAATTTTATGGGCTTGGGAGTGTTGAGATTCCAATATTTTCTTAACAGTGTAGCAAAGCGTGAATCTACGAGGTCTGAGATTGGTAGAAACTCGAAATCTGATGGGGCGTTAGTCTGCAAAATTGAGTCGATGGTGGAGCAGAAATTTGAACAGCAAATGGTAGTCATGACCTCGAATTTTAACAACATGAATCCATCAGCACGAGTGAAGTCTGTGGGAGAGATGATGGAGGATGAGAATCAAATATATGGGATTGAAGACGTGAACTACATGGGTCCACTACGACAGCAGTGGCCGAACACTTATCATCCTAACAAGCGAAATCACCCCAACTTCAAGTATGTCAATCCAAACAGTGGGTTATATGCACCGGGTCATCAACCAAATCCGCCATAGCAGGCACAACAGCAAGCTTCGCAACAAGAGGACCAAGAGAAAAAAGTGTTAATGAGAAAACTTCTTGCTAATCAAGATAGAATGGAGTGTAAAATTGTCTCCCTGGAAGCCACACATGAGACGCAGATTGGGAAAATTGCCAATCAGAGTACTAAGCTTCCACCTGGCATGCTTCCATCTAATACCATTGTTCCTACTGAGCAGCTTAAAGCTATTACTACTCGCAGTGGCATGACTACTCAGGATCCTCCATATCCTAGCCATGCGAGAGTTGAAGCTACAAAGGCCACAGAGAAGGAATTGGGTGAAGAGTTTCCCAAGGCCGTGAGTCCCCAATCAAAGGACACGGTAGAAAAGAAATAAGAGCCCAAGAACACTTTAAATCCGGCTAAGTATGTGCCCGATGTGCCATATCCTGCGGCAATAAAGGGGAATGATGAGGAACAGTTTGGGAGATTTATGGATATATTCAAACAGTTTCACATCAACATCCTTCTTGTGGAAGCACTCGCTCAGATCCCAAGTACAAGAAGTTCTTGAAGGAGATCTTATGGGGCAAGAAGAGCATAGATCATTATGCCACGGTGAAGCTTACATAGACGTGTAATACAACATTCATAGGGACATTCCCGAGATGAGAGATCCATGTAGTGTCACAAAGAGCTTAACTCAGCATAATATGCAGCAACATACAACCCCTTTTGTTGAGTTTCACGAAGCCTTTTTCTCAACTCAGAAGCTTGTGAGTCATTACCAGTGTGAGAATATGTCAATTCAACCGCATTCCAAATATTTGCGGCAGTGTCTAGGAGCAAATAACCTTGACTAATATTGGGCTGCATCGAGTTGTGCAACCACGACATGACCAATGCATTCTCATAAATCCACAACGATTGAGCAGGACCAGCCTCTTTTCGCTTTATAGTCTCTCCAGTCAAGTAGCCATATAATGAACTTGCTTGAACAGACAATCGACATGCTCTAGACCATGCCAAGTAGTTATTCCCATCCAATTTAAAAGGGCTGGTCTGAAGAGAAGGATTGTGACCATAAGGCCAAACACGATTACCTCCCTCAGTTCCCATTGATAGAGAGTTTTTTGGCTCAGTCATTATAGCAGAAAAAAGGAGAGAACAATATAATCAACCCCGCTACAGAACTGCAATGTAAAGCGGGGAAAACAATCCAACTCCTGGAACACTGCTAAATAGTCGATTTTGATTACAAAACAATGACCAAAGAGGTGTGGTATGAGTGAAACAAGATAACAGAAAAATGAATAGGAACTCACTGGACGGTTAAAAATCTTCGTGGATCATCACAAGAACCCTAGATGCACCGAACAATGGCGAAACATGTCTGGTATGAGTGAAATAAGATACCATAAAAGTGAATAGGAACTCACTGAAAACAATCATGCTGACGCCATCACTCTGCCAATGACATCAACAAAAACCGGCCAACAAGGCCCTCAGCAGAAAGCTAGAAAGGCCTTCCACAGAAACCTAGCGTATGAATGAAACATATTTTATTCCCAGACCAGTGATATTATCTCAGGCTCTGATACCAAGTTCGAATATTCACAACCGTAACTAGTGTAATACCCCGTTTAATTAACAAGGGTAAAATGATAATTTTAGAAGCCTAATAATAATATTTGCAAAATAATATTTGGGTAAATTATTGAGTTTTGTTTGTATAAAATTTTAGAAGAATATTAGATAAGTATTTGCGAATTGATACGGGAGCGTTTCGTTAATTTTAGTTAGTTTTAGTTTTTAACGCGCGTTCGACCACCGCGAAGTAATGTGAGTATGCTACACCAAATCACCTAAAGTGGCTAGTGCTCCACCTACACTATACAATTTCTCCCAACTCCCTCTTCTCCAAGCTTTCATGCTTCGGGAGATTTCTTCAACCACCTCCAAAGCCATCACCGCCCCTATCACCATCATCTCTACTTGGTCTCCAAGCAACCTGTGCTATAAAAGCAACTCCCCCTCCACCCCCAGCAGCAGCAGCCACCCTCACAACCATCACCTCCCTCATCACCGTCGTTACTTCCACCATCTCCACCTTCAAGCCTCGGCAAAATACAACCCACCACCACCACCACCACCACCTTTGTTCTCACTCTCCCTCTATGTTTTCGGAACCCAGCAGCAGCAGCTAATGGCCGTAGCCACAGCCACCATCGCCGCCGAAGCTCCGGCGAAGAGAACCCGATTTCGTCTCTCTCTCAACCCTCGACTCTCTCTCTCAGTCTCCCCTCTTCCGCTGTCTCTCTCTCCTTCTTTGTTTTCAGAAATCAGAAGAAATAGAGCAGTGGCATTGGCAGCCACAACCACCACCGCATCCACCATTGTTGCCGGCGGCAACCACTGACAGGAAACCCACTTTTCTCTCTCTCTTCTTCCCTTCTTTCCCTCGTCATTTTCTGCTCGGTATTGTGACTCTCTCCACTGCCACGAAACAGAGTCCAAGAAGCAGCAGCAGCAGAAGCCATTGCCGCCACCGTCGACCTCCATTGTTGCCGGCCAAAGCTCCGGCCAAGCTCCACCGAAGCTCCGCAGCAGCACCCACTCTCTCTCACTGCTTCCAGACGACTCCTTGGACCCCGACCAGATCTGTAGGAGGCTCAAACCAGGCGGAGGAAGCCATTAAAGCCGACCACCATGTTCAACTCCGGCGAATCCGACGTCGAACTCCGACCCGACCCAATACTTGACTGTTTCAGGCCATTTTGGGCCTAGGTATGTTCTAGACTCTCTAATTAGTCGTTATACATAGTCAAAATTTCATCTTCCTAGCTTAAATCCAAGTTTAGAACGATGAAATTGAAGTTTTGTGAAAAGGGGGTAAAAGTGTTGTTTACACAAACTGTTAAAGCATAGTATAGGGGGTGCTGGTTGTATTTTCATAATCTGAGTAGGTTGTTAGTACACGTTACCAATTCTGTTTGTAAGGAGTGGGGGTGTTGGCTGGCTTTTAATAAAACTTAGGGGTTCTATATGTCTTTTACCTAAAACTTGACACTTTTTCGCTAAAAATAAAAATAATAATTTTGGATTAAAAATAATTTCTAAAAATACTATATTTCGTCCTCGTTTCGGAAAAATAATTCGGGTGTCAAGATAATATCTCTATTGTTCGTTAAAAATTAAATAAGAAATATTTTTATTGAAAAACTTTACTAAAATTTCATAATCACTTAGTTTATAATTTGAATATCTAACACTTGTAAAATTTGACATTTTTCTAGCTTGTTAATACTATAATATTGTATAAATTTTCTTGAATATATTAGTCGTTTAAAATAGACGCGTTGTTTTAGAAAATTATAATTAAATAATAAAATGTTAGGAAATAGCAAGTGGGTATTTGGGTTGATTTAAAAAGAGTCTTGTTAGGACTTATAGTATTCTATTTTGGATTTGTGTTAACTCGTGAGCTACAATTTGTGGGTGTCAATTTTGTAGGCAGGAGCTACTTCTAGAACGTGCTGTCGCTGTTAATAAGGTAAGTGAACATGCCAAGCCTTGCGTGCCAAGCTCCTTTCGTGTCGCAAGTTGATTTTGATACTTGTCTCAAGATGTGGTTTCTATTTATTTACATGTTTTTATTTGAGATATTCTTACATTTTTCAGAAGTTGATTTGCTTGATATTGTCTCACGAATAATAATAATAATTCGTAATTAACTTAAAGTGGGAAGAGTTGTGCGGGAGAATCTTATTATTATTGCTGTGTTGACTTCGGTCACTCGGCCTGTGTTTAGATTAGTTGTGTTGGCTGCGGTCACTCGACCCGTTTATTTTCACCCGGTCGCAACCTGCCGGGTTGCTCCATGTACTCACCTCTCTGGCCGCAAGAAGTCTTAGGGGGGTGCCGGCACTTAAGGTCTTGGAGTATGCGAGATGTATAGTAGATTCTTCCCTGCAGTAACACAGTTAATAATACAGTTCTATGAGATTTGGTTATTTATAAAAGAAAAGAGGAAAGAGATTGGGACTATTTCTCCCCGTTTGAAAGTTGAGAAAGGAAGATCAAAAGAATGAGAATTTTATAAGTGTTCTTACTGGATACGGCATGTTCACTTCTACAGTTTTACAGTTTATATTTGAGTTCCTGATTTACTCTACAAGTTTATATTTTTATGATTTATTTCCTCTTTATATTTATTGTGAAAAGGAAGTTATGCCCCATTTTATGATTTACGAGCTTGGGTGTTACTTACTTAGTATTTCCATGCTGACTTTGAAAACTGCGTTTCCTGTTTTCCTTCCCACCGCAGGTTTAGGAGCTGAAGACTAAGGTGTAGCTGGGTACGAGACTCACTTAGATGGATTTCATCACGAATAGAATCTAGTATGGTTAGCCAGAATAATGTACTAGTTTTGAAAACGCATGTTATATCTACAAACTTTTGTAATGTTTAATATTATGTAATAAATAAAGATTTTGGGATGTTATGCTTTTGATTTCCGCCGTAACTTTTAGCATCGCCCTCCCGGTCTTGTCCGAGCCGGATAAGGGGGTTCTTGCAGGTGGTATCAGAGCAGTCGTTCCAGTTTAAAACCTGTAGGGTAAACGTAAAATTAACATAGGGCAAGATGATTAAAATTGGAAAAGCCGTCCGGGTTATGGATAGCCTAAGTATAAGTTTTGATTATTCCTGCCCACCCTCATCCAACTTTGAGAATAGTTGTGTGTTAAATGAGATATGGTTTGATTTGATATTTATTTCAATGATAGTTGTTACTTTCATGATGAGAAGAAGGATTGAGATGGAGTTTGATTTATGCTTATTGTGCAGAGATTATATTATCTTAAATGTTGACATGAGTTATATGTGTCTTATTGTTAAGTGATGCATGCTACGTTATGTGATAACTGTGCTAGAGATATTATTAATTGTGAAATTATGAAATAGTCGTTATGAGTTTCGCGACCATAACCCAGGATACCGTAGGGTGAGACTGATAGACCATTACGATATCACTTTAGGAAAGTTTGACTGGAACAGATGGCTGAGAACATCACCATGGAGCAATTCTTCGCGCAAATGACTCAGATGATGAATAATGGAGGACAAACAGGAACTAACTGGGCAAAACAAGTGGCAGACATGAAGCCAATGGAGTTTATAGGGAAGGAGGATCCTGTGGAATTGGAAGATTGGATTATAGAAATGGACAAAATCCTCGAGAAGGTAGATTGTCCAGATGATTGGAAAGTCAATTGTGTAGTCTTTTATTTAAAAAGCGAAGCGCATCTTTGGTGGAGGAATGCACGAGAAACTCTGCTAGCCGATCCCAAATTCAACTGGGAAGCCCTTCAAACTGCGATCAGAGTTCATTTCTACCCTCACTATGTAAAGAGGAGCAAAGAAGAGGAATTCCAGAACCTGCAGCAGGGAAGCGAATCAGTGACGGAGTATTTCCGAAAATTTACAGAGTTGACACGGTTCGTGGGAAACATGGTGCCTGATGAAGATTCCAAGATTTCAAAATTCATCTCCGGACTACACGAAAGGCTACAAGAGTCTCTCTTGAATTGAATCTATTCGACCCTCCACGAAGCCTACGACAGAGCCGCTGATATATATCGAGTTCGTGTCGCTCAGGAGGAGAAACGTAAGAAACGTAAGCTAGAGGAGGCAGGAGGTAGCAACAACAACTCCGCAAAAGGGAATCAGAAGCTTAAGAATGGAGAAGGTAATCTGGGGCAATACCGAGGCAATCGGCAGAATTCTGGAGGACAGCAACCCCGCCGCTATATCTGGAACAAGTGTCAGCAGAACCACCTTGGAGTTGACTGCATGGGGATTCCGGTGATATTTCACAACTGTGGTAAGAGGGGACACCGAGCTTCTAAATGCCGATCACACCCATCCATCAACCAACAGATGAATCTAGGAGGTAACTTTGAAAGGCCACAAGGAAACAACTACCAACCGAATGACTTTGGGCGTAACCATCACGTTGAGAGTCAACAGAACATGAATCGTAACTACAAGAACAATGGAGGAAATGGATATGGAAGGCAGCAGAACTACAACCCAGACAATGCCGGTCGGAACGGAGCTCAACCTAGGATTGGAAACAATAATGCGGGACACGGGAGAAACAACAACGGAGCAGGAGGAGCAGGAGCCCATAACGCCAATGTAGGAAGAATTGCGGTGCTGACAAAGACTGAGGCAAAAGCTGGATACGGAGTTTGCACGGGTGATTTTCTTAACTATGAGCAGCCAACTTCGGGTTGACAACCTACTTGATCAGGTACTAAGGGATCATATTTTTCGAAGATTGAGTTAAGTCCTAGGGACGTCAACCTTTCGATAAGTAGTGTTATGTTCTTATTACCTTTGAGACATGCTTAGCCTTGAGACTTAGAAACCAAATGAGACCAGGACCACTTAAGTAAATAGACGTGCATACGACCTTATTTGATATTAAGTGCATTACAAAAAATAGTTATTTGCTATTATTTGCTGTGTGAAACTACTTGCTTGCTGTGTGATCTTGATTCTGATAGATAATTGCGTGATGAATCGTTTGAGCATCTTGATTAGTTGTGTGATATTAGCTTCGAGGACGAAGCTCTGTCTAAGGGGGAGAGGATGTAATAACCCGTTTAATTAACAAGGGTAAAACGGTAATTTTAGAAGCCTAATAATAATTGTATTTGCAAAATAATATTTGGGTAAATTATTGAGTTTTGTTTGTATAAAATTTTAGAAGAATATTAGATAAGTATTTGCGAATTGATACGGGAGCGTTTCGTTAATTTTAGTTAGTTTTAGTTTTTAACGCGCGTTCGACCACCGCGAAGTAATGTGAGTATGCTACACCAAATCACCTAAAGTGACTAGTGCTCCACCTACACTACACAATTTCTCCCAACTCCCTCTTCTCCAAGCTTTCATGCTTCGGGAGATTTCTTCAACCACCTCCAAAGCCATCACCGCCCCAATCACCATCATCTCTACTTGGGCTCTAAGCAACCTCTGCTATAAAAGCCACTCCCCCTCCACCCCCCCAGCAGCAGCAGCCACCCTCACAACCATCACCTCCCTCATCACCGTCGTCACTTCCACCATCTCCACCTTCAAGCCTCGGCAAAAGACAACCCACCACCACCACCACCACCTTCGTTCTCTCTCTCCCTCTATGTTTTCGGAACCCAGCAGCAGCAGCTAATGGCCGTAGCCACAGCCACCATCGCCGCCGAAGCTCCGGCGAAGAGAACCCAGTTTCGTCTCTCTCTCAAACCTCAGCTCTCTCTCTCATTATCCCCTCTGCCGCCGTCTCTCTCTCCCTCTTTGTTTTCAGAACTTAGAAGAAACAGAGCAGTGACATTAGCATCCACAACCACCACCGTGTCCACCATTGTTGCCGGCGGCAACCACCGACGGGAAACCCACTTTTCTTTCTCTCTTCTTCCCTTCTTTCCCTCGTCCTTTTCTGCTCAGTATTGTGACTCTCTCCTCTGCCCCGAAACAGAGTCCAAGAAGCAGCAGCAGCTGAAGCCACTGCCGCCACCGTCGACCTCCATTGTTGCCGGCCAAAGCTCCGGCCAAGCTCCACCGAAGCTCCGCAGCAGCACCCACTCTCTCTCACTGCTTCCAGACGACTCCTTCGACCCCGACCAAATCTGTAGGAGGATGAAACCAGGCGGAGGAAGCCATTAAAGCCGACCATCAAGTTCAACTCCGGCGACTCCGACGTCGAACTCCGACCGACCCATTACTTGACTGTTTCCGACCATTTTTGGCCTAGGTATGTTCTAATCTCTCTGATTAGTCGTTATACATAGTCAAAATTTCATCTTCCTAGCTTAAATCAAAGTTTAGAACGATGAAATTGAAGTTTTGTGAAAAGGGGGTAAAAGTGTAGTTTACACAAACTATTAAAGCATAGTAGAGGGGGTGCTGGTTGAATTTTCATAATCTGAGTAGGTTGTTAGTACACTTTACCAATTGTGTTTGTAAGGAGTGGGGGTGTTGGCTGGCTTTTAATAAAGTTAGGGGTTCTATATGTCTTTTACATAAACTTGACATTTTTTTGCTAAAAATAAAAATAATAATTTTGGATTTAAAATAATTTCTAAAAATACTATATTTCGTCCTCGTTTTGGAGAAATAATTCGGGTGTCAAGATAATATCTTAATTGTTCGTTAAAAATTAAATAAGAAATGTTTTTATTGAAAAACTTTACTAAAATTTCATAATCACTTAGTTTATAATTTGAATATCTAACACTTGTAAAATTTGATATTTTGCTAGCTTGTTAGTACTATAATATTGTATAAATTTTCTTGAATATATTAGTCGTTTAAAATAGACGCGTTGTTTTAGAAAATTATAATTAAATAATAAAATGTTAAGAAATAGCAAGTGGGTATTTGGGTTGATTTCAAAAGAGTCTTGTTAGGACTTATAGTATTCTATTTTGGATTTGTGTTAACTCGTGAGTTACAATTTTTGGGTGACAATTTTGTAGGAAGGAGCTACTTCTAGAACGTGCTGTCGCTGTTAATAAGGTAAGTGAACATGCCAAGCCTTGCGTGCCAAGCTCCTTTCGTGTCGCAAGTCGATTTTGATACTTGTCTCAAGATGTGGTTGCTATTTATTTACATGTTTTATTTGAGATATTCTTACATTTTTCAGAAGTTGATTTGCTTGATATTGTCTCAGGAATAATAATAATAATAATTCGTAATTAACTTAAAGTGGGAAGAGTTGTGCGGGAGAAGCTTATTATTATTGTTGTGTTGACTTCGGTCACTCGGCCTGTGTTTAGATTAGTTGTGTTGGCTGCGGTCACTCGACCCGTTTATTTTCACCCGGTCGCAACCTGCCGGGTTGCTCCATGTACTCACCTCTCTGGCCGCAAGAAGTCTTAGGGGGGTGCCGCACTTAAGGTCTTGGAGTATGCGAGATGGTTAATAGATTCTTCCCCGTAGCAACACAGTTAATAATAAAGTTCTATGAGATTTGGTTATTTATAGAAGAAAAGAGGAAAGAGATTGGGACTAATTCTCCCTGTTTGAAAGTTGAGAAAGGAAGATGAAAAGAATGAGAATTTATAAGTGTTCTTACGGGATACGGCAGGTTCACTTCTTACAGTCTTACAGTTTATATTTGAGTTCATGATTTACTTTGCAAGTTTATATTTTTATGATTTATTTCCTCTTTATATTTATTGTGAAAAGGAAGTCATGCCTCATCTTCTGATTTACGAGTTTCAGTGTCAATTACTCAGTATTTGCATGCTGACTTTGAAAACTGCGGTTCCTGTTTTCCTTCCCACCACAGGTTTAGGAGCTGAAGACTAAGGTGTAGTTGGGTACGAGACTCACTTAGATGGATTTCATCACGAATAGAATCTAGTATGGTTAGCCAGAATAATGTAGTAGTTTTGAAAACGCATGTTGTATCTACAGACTTTTGTAATGTTTAATATTATGTAATAAATAAAGATTTTGGGATGTTATGCTTTTGATTTCCGCCGTTACTTTTAGCATCGCCCTCCCGGTCTTGTCCGAGCCGGATACGGAGGTTGTTGCAACCAGGGTTTATAGAAGGTGATAGAGAGAATAGAAGAGACGCAGGAGGAAGAGAAACTAGGTCGTAGTGTGTTATCTCACAACTACACCGTACCACTTTATTTATACTTGTGCATATGCAGAAAATAATGAAAATACAATATTACCCCTATAGTTTAAGACTCATTACTTAACAGTAAGTGTGGGGGTATTTGATAACTCTCTCTTATGATTTATTATTATACTTTATTATAAATTGTATTAGTCTATATGTGCACTAATATGTGAAATTGATGACATATAAGCCTAAGAGTGAAAAATGTAGTTTCTATCTTATTTGCTCATGTTTTCTTTCATATTTGCGATGATAATTGCACGGGCAGTATATTTTTGTGTATCTCAGATCAAATATGTGCAAGGAGCTTATGATATGCTTGTATATTCTTGGAATGGAGCTATACGAAGAGGAGAAAAGAAGATGCAAAAGCGAAACAAAGTTGGAAAAGTCGCACTGGATCAGCCTGCCCTCTTTTCGATGCTCACGAAAATCTACAAGGAATTTTTGAGCAAGGCCTGCACCATTAGAAAGTAGACATCCAGGTATTTCCAATGATATATGGTAGGCCCATAGACGAGTCTGGCTGAGAGAAAAATGACCTGCGCAATATCAGCTTACAATTATGTCCGAGAATTACAAACTGGAGGGGCTGAAGTGCAATTTCGGCCAAACTACATTAAAAATCGTGCCCACCTGGTAAAAAAGTGACATATAAGACCTAGAAGCATTTGATTCACGTACTGGAGCCATTGGAGAGAAACTAGGAGCTTGGGGGTTGCACGGATTCGTCAAAGCTTTGGCGATTTCATTGTTTGATCACTCTTTTACCCTCTCTTTATCAATCTATGGAGAATACTTGTGATTTTAGCATAACTATGAGTAGTTAATTTCTTTGATAGGAGCCTAGGGTTATGACTTAGAAATATTTTCCGGATTTTGTTGATTGATTCTTGCGGTTCATGCGATTTATGTTTATTATTCTTCATCTTGTAGTGTGAATCCTTAAACTAAGGCTATTGACACGTGTTAGTGATGAAGGGAACAACCATGTTAGATAAAGATGGTGAATTAGTTGAGTTCATAGCTTAATGTTAAAAACTAATTGGTTATAAATCATGATCTAGCTTAACTCTTAGCAACGAGGGAGTCGCGAACCGGAGTTATTAGTGAACTAGGTGGGTGCTCGACAGAGACTTAATCGGTTACGAATAAGAGCATATTTTGTACCCCCGAATCATTGAGACCGATAGGCGAGATCAATAGGAGTAGACATGTGTGGGTAGATTCGGCTGAACTAGTTAGGTGAGTGAATCGATGGACCGACTGGACCCGGTGAACAAAGTTGACTAGCCAGCTAGAACGTTACGGTAGGCGGCAGTGGACCGACAAGACCCAAAGTAAACTGTTACGCAAAATTAAATGAGATCGACAGAAGATTGTAAGTGTTATTACCAGAAATAATTAATTAGTGCATAACGTGTTTCAATACAAATTCCGAAACTGTCTAAAGACCCTAGGTGATCCATAGATCGCCTGGTTCACTCCATAGTTTGATTAAATTATTTTAATTGAAAATACAAAAAATATTGTGTCTATATTCGTTCAATTTAGTCGCTTGTTTGTGGGATGCCTTTTACAAAACTAACTCATTCCTCCTTTGTTAATTGAAGTACTTTAGAACCCGAAGTCCTAAAAATACTCCACTCTTACTACTTAACCGTGCACTTGCGCATACGCGTTAAGAAATCGCGTCAACTTTATTTCGTACGAAATAGATCCCTATTCGTACGAAATGAAGTCTGGCGATATACCTTTCTTTTTGCTGAGTTTTTCACCTCGTAACCGGACTTCGAAGCGCAGTCTGCACATCAAGAAGGGGAATCCAGCACCTGTACTTCCTCTTTCACTCCTGCACTTCTCAATTCAGATGTCAGATGTAATATCCGTCCCACATCTAGATATTGTGGATTGATATTGTCGATTAGATGTATATATGGTTGGGGGATTCTGATAACATGTCCCACATCAGAGATTTGTGAGTATGACATCTGGTATATGGTAAACATTGTTGATTACTACTAGAACCTTCAAGGCTTAAGTATTTTATCCAGTGGTATGGGTAAAGAAGTTGTTGGGAGAGTAATCCACGGTTATTACAATTGGTATCAGAGCCAACCCTGGTCCCGCAAGGGCTCTGTGGCGATTCGCCGCTAGACAAAGGAATACTTGACTGTGCACACTCGACGGGGACGTCGAGCATATAAGGTGGGGGGATTGTAGTATCCTTCCCACACCGAGATATTGTGGATTGATATTGTCGATTAGATGTATATATGGTTGGGGGATTGTGATAACATGTCCCACATCAGAGATTTGTGAGTATGACATATGGTATATGGTAAACCTTGTGGATTACTACTAGCACCTTCAAGGATTAAGTATTTTATCCAGTGGTACAGGTAAAGAAGTTGTTGGGAGAGTAATCCACGGGTGTTACAATTGGTATCAGAGCCAACCCTGGTCCCGCAAGGGCTCTGTGGCGATTCGCCGCTAGACAAAGGAATACTTGACTGTGCACACTCGACGAGTACGTCGATCATATAAGGTGGGGGGATTGTAGTATCCGTCCCACACCGAGATATTGTATTGTCGATTAGATGTATATATGTTTGGGGGATTGTGATAACATGTCCCACATCAAAGATTTGAGTATGACATCTGGTATATGGTAAACCTTGTAGATTACTACTAGCACCTTCAAGGCTTAAGCCTTTTATCCGTTGGTACGGGAAAAGAAGTTATTTGGACAGTACTCCACGGGTGTTACAAAACAAGTCAACGCAAGACAAGAGTGCTCTGGCACCAGCATTCTGGTTGTTTCCATATTGGTTTTGATATGTTTCTACCAACTTGGGATGCAAGCAAAGGGGTCCTAGCTCTATGTAAGGGTTCTAAGTCACGTCTTAGACTTGTATACTTGTGACTGGTGTGTCTTCGATGTCTTTGAGTGTTTCTGATATAATAAAGAGGGATTTCTCGCCGTAGAGGCACGGATTTAAGACAACGGAAGCTACCAACATATTGGTCGTGGTCAGGTGTAACAGAATCGGACCGTAACGGAGGGATTGTAACAAAAACAGGAATCATATGCGTGAATTTTAAAAAGTCGTTAAAAATGTATTAAAAAACTTTTATAAAACCTGGTCTTCGTATATAAAACATAATTATAGACCATTTACTACTATTTTAGACTATGAGGGGGTAGAACTGTATTTGCATCAACATGATAGGGTGCAAGTGTCTTTTACTTAAAAGAAAACACAACTCCTTGGAATAAGATTACTAACATTTATTATTTTTTACTAGCGACTATCATTAAACACCTATAGTTAGCCAAGGACACGTAGAGAGAAAGAGAGGGAAAAACAGAGAGGGAAAGGGAGAGAGGACTGGTTTCTTCCTGCAACGATTATAACGAGGAGGCGACTGTGAGAAAGACTCCGAAGTTGTAAATCCGATTAGTGAAACTGGAGAATTGGAAGCTTGTGGGAGGTCGATTTATAGGCTGGTTCAGAAATTGTGAGTGATTTCTCGATATTTGGAATTGGGGTTTTTCTTCAAGAACAAAAATTAGGGCTTTTAGACTATTGATTCTTCTGCTTCAAGCTGCTATATTAACTCGGAGAATCAGAAAGGTCGGTTAAAATGATTCAATTAGCTATCGTGTATGGAATTCATCTCTTGTTCTTCTTCCTCACATAGTCTTCCTTCTTAAACGGACAAAAATCCCCACATCGTCTTCCTTCTTAAATGTTCAAAAGTCAGTGCATATTTGACGTTTTTCTCCGTATCGGTGCGAGTCCACCGTTTTCACATGTAACGGGTGAAACGAAAGTTCTCACTGCCGATTCCGTTACAAAACGGGCGCTCAGCACCGTTGCACCCAGTTTTTTAAATCCCTGCGTGGAGGTAGCAAACTTGATCGATAGTAAACCACATCAATATAATTCGCGTCTCCTTCTTGATTTTTGCATATTAGTTCTTGTTTTAAGACGGCCGTTATATCACGTTATGATAGTGAGACCCAATTGACTCATATAAAAGTAAGTAGAACTAACTCCTAGAACGAACAAAGTGTAAAGTCGTAGAGGTTTTTGGTCATGCATAAACATATTATAGACAATGTTTCTCTGTGAGATGAGTATGTGTTCTCCGTTAAATTCAATTGATACAGTATATTTAAGCTGGATCGAAAATTAGTTTTTAGCTGAAAACCTCACTTTCAACAACATTGGGGAGAAGCTATATATGGTTACACCAAACAGGCTGTAAGTTTCAACTCCTACCAGACGGTTTTTCAATTTAGTGTTCAGACAGACTTTTCAATCAAATTTTCAGTGTTTAAGACTTAATAATGTCCTTTTCCCATTGTTGTACTTCATACAAAAACTTGAAAATGTGCAAACACATTATGAATGCACAAATCTAGTTAGAAAATCAAGTTGGGAAACAGATTAAATCGCAGCTCATGCAGGGCTTTTATACTTTGATTTGCCTAATGCCTACAGTTGAACAGCTACGCGGCTAGCAATGTCTACAGACAATGATAACGAACTGGAATTGAACGACAAGTCTAGAAAAGAGGGACTATAAGAAAGATGAGTTACGTAGTCGTATTGATCCGAAGATAAAAGACCGTGTCAAAGTAGCAAAGCAAGATGAATATAAGATGAAAACATTGCCACACACAGTAGAAATCAACTGTCACAGGACTTTTGGAGACAGTGGGCTTGGTATAAATGCGTGCTCGACCATACCCTCATCATAATCGATCATTCTCTCAAGACACGTACTGCCGCGGTAGTATGTGAAGAGACCTCCCTTGAACAAAGAAGTTAAAAAGATTTTATCATTGGACACAATTGCCAGGGGGTAGATATCGTAGGGCCTGTTATTCTGGAAAACAAAGTCTAGGACCCAAGATTCTCTAACCCCGTACTGCTTCATGATCCAGACCCTCCATATCCTTCCACGGTCGCCAAATTGACAGAAACTAACTGAAATCGAGTCTCCGTGATTGCAGATGCGCAAGCCGCTCTCGCGGAAATACCATACTCCCTGTACAGTCTTCCGCATCAGAACAGTTTGTGTTTTGAAATTCTCCAGGGGAGGTGGAGGTGGTAGTACGTGAAATTTCTCTGTTTCCATGTCGAGACAGCATATAGAACCAGACGAGTATTTGTTACCCGCTGGTTCAGTGATGAACCAATACAGAGCCCCACCGATATATACTCCGGCGTGGTTCCACCACTCACCGCATGGCGGGGAGTTTTGGGTGCTCCTCCACGAGTTAGAGCTATTTCCTAGAACAAATATCTTCGCTTCTGTCCGATTATCAGACAGTTGAGTAATTTTAACTACTTTATACTTGGCAGAAGTAAGACTATAACCAATTCCGTACGTATAATCAGCGTGTGTTGTACTATAATCTTTCTCCTGTGCCTTGCCATCTGCTTCGTCCGGTGGGATAATAATTGTATTGTTTCCAACGAAAGGGTTTTGGACGTAAAGAGTGGGGCACGATACATACCCGTATAGAAGCAAGCCGTTGCAAGAACCGAAAACTAATACGCGGTCGGCTTCACGTTGCTGCGGCCGACGTATGTAGAAGACGTAATCACAAGGTGATCTGTTTACATACTGACTGGCAAACCAAGGATCTGACAGCATACGCAGCCAGGTTTTGGACACGCACTTGCAGGCAAAGATGGTTTTCAGGGGAAGCCTCAACATGATATGGATAAATATGCTCTGCGGTAGATCGGAAGGGGATGAAACTCTCAAGCTATTGCAGCTGTGAGGAGGTGAGGAACGCCTACGAGGAGATCTGTTTTTTATCTCCATCTGCAACTCTATCTCGTAATCCACACGAACTGTTCTAGTTTGGAGTTTGGAGTCTGGACTCGACCAAAGTAGTACTTGTATATATATGTCCACGCACCGCCCTGCTATACCAAAGTAGTTCAACGAGGAGTAGAACTGGTTTCTTTTTTGGCTAAATTGCACCGAAGGTACCCAAAGTTTGCCAAAACGAGCAAGTAGGTACCCAAATTTCAAAATCGAGCACCACGGGTCTCAAATTTTGGATTTTCGAGCAAATAGGTACCCTTCCGTTAACTTTCCGTTAACATTGGACGGAAAATTATAAAAAGACATTTGTACCCCTTATTTTCACCTCCAACCTTTTTTTTTTAAATACAAGTTTTACTAAAAATCTAAAAAAAAAACTAAAAAAATTAAAATTTTAATTTAATAATTTGATATATGTAAGATAATGCAATATATTTTCTCGAAATTACATATTTTTACATCATTTCAAGATATAAAATATGTTTTTATTAACACATATCCGTCAATCTTAAAGTATTTAATGTTTTAAACAGTTTTAAAAAGAATCTCAAATTTCATAATTTCCCGTGTATTTTTTAAGAAACAATAACATACAAGTATCTTTGTACATTTTATACAATAGTCTCTTTTACATTTGCTTTAAAAATACAAATCATTAAAATAAAAGCTACTCAAGATTGTCAGGTATCAACTCTTATGTTTGTTGTTAAAATGAACAAAGATTCTTGTATGTTATTGTTTTATTAATAAAATACATGTGAAATTATGAATTTTTGAGATTTTTCTTGAACACTATTAAAAAAAAGTTAAAGACTCTAAGATTGACGGATATATGTTAATAAAAATACTTTTCATATCTTGAAATGATGTAATGTAATTTTAATGAAATATATTGCATTATCTTACATATATCAAATAATTTAAATTATTTTTTGAATTATTTTTTAGATTTTTAGTAAAACTAGTAGTTAAAAAAAATAGGAGGTGAAAATCAGGGGTAAAAAAGTCTTTTTATAATTTTTCGTCCAATTTTAACGGAAAGTTAACGGAAGGGTACCTACTTGCTCGAAAATCCAAAATTTGAGACCTGTGGTGCTCGATTTTAAAATTTGGGTACCTACTTGCTCGTTTTGGCAAACTTTGGGTACCTCCGGTGCAATTTAGCCTTCTTTTTTTCATTTTTCAAGAGATTTTGTCTGTGATTTTTTTATTGGATTCTGGATTTTAATTATCTGTATCGGTAATGTGAGTTTTTAACCACAGTAATGTTATACTGAAAATTAATTCGCTTGCAGATAGGGTGGTAGCACATGTGGTAGAGGAGGAATTTCCTAAAATACCCCTCTTTAGTAGTAAAAATCCCACAATACCACTCTTTTAACACAAAATCCTAAAATGCCACCCTTTTTAAAATGTCGGGGGTTTCTCTCGATTATAGGCAGCCGGACAGGTCAGGATATATTACAATTTCTGAAAATTAAAATAAAAAATAATTTATTTAAAAACAGTTTTAATAAAAGAAAAAAGTCACCCACCTTAAAAAATAAAAGAAAAGAAAAAGTCATTAGTTATTTGAAAACCGGCCGGGAAAAAATTACATCAACGTCTGAAAGTTTAAACCGCCTTACAAAAAAATATATTTATATAAAACTTAAAATTTTCAGCTAATTTTTTTCTCTCAGGTCATTAGTTATTTGATCTTTTTAATTGTTTATATTGTACGCTTATGAATTATTTGAAGTCCTGATCCATCCTCTAAAAAAAAAAAAGAGAAGTCCAGATCCAAATTTTCAAAAAAAAAATCTCCAGCACTTCAACATGAACCTGAAGAACTTTTAAGTGAATCCCAGATCAAATAGAGGGGGTAGGGGGATCTGATCGAGAGAGACTGCCGCTGTTGAATCCTGGATCAGATAGAGAGGTTGGGGGATTTGATCGAGAGAGAGCGAGACATATGGGTCGCCGGAAAAGAGAGGTGGCAGCGATGGAGGGGCTTCTAACGCTGCTTTTTCTTCCTTGTTCGATCGAAGAGAGAAGACAAGAGGAAGGAGAAACTCATAGGGCTGCGGAGATAGAGTAGATCGGTGGAGGTGGAGGTGGCGGTAGCTCTCTATTGTTGTGTCCGAAGATGGCTGAAAGATGAAGAGATGGTTGGGAAGAGAGCGAGGGAAAATTCGATGAAGAAACACAGTTACAGAGAGTGAGAAGGAGAGTGCGAGAGAGAGAACGTGGAAGAGGTACTGGGGAACAGAGGGTGACCAAGAATGAGGGGAGGAGAGAGGTTAGTGGGTTATAAAGATAGGGTTGATAATGAATGGATCAGATTTAATGTAGTCGGTATTCTAATTAGCGGCTTAGATTAAATTTTAGTAAATACATTATTTAAAGATATTGGTAGGCTTTAATAATATTTAAAGATATTCAAATTGTTGGAATGCCCGAAATAGATGGGCTGCCCGAATTTGTTAGAAACTCCAAGACAAAATCAAGGTTTCATTGAAATAGTGGCATTTTGACATTTTGTTGAAATGGTGGTATTTTGGTATTATTAGTACTAAAGAGGGGTATTTTAGGAAATTCCTCGGTGGTAGAGCGTTGGAAGTTCCTGCATGAGGTTCTGGGTTCAAACCTGGTTGACAATAAAACGATTTCTCAAAAAAAAAAAAAAAACTAATTCCCTTCCCTAAAAAAAAACTAATTCCCAAAAAAAAACACACTAATTCCCAAGGTAATGCAGTTTATAAACTATTTTCCACAATGGGTTTGTATTGCCACATAGATAACTCGAGGAAGAACCCAAAATACCCCCATGTTGTACTTAAAATATCAAAATACCACTGTTTTGGTACAAAATCCCAAAATATCACTGTTTTGAAACCTCATTTCCGTCTCGAGGTTTCTTTGCAATTTAACATCTTAAGGATTTTGTGTGAGCTGGGCTTAACAATATGCAGAGAAGTCAAAATGAGATTTTTAAAAAGTTATTTTTTTGCGATATGTTTTTATCTAAGATTGATTAAGTATAATTAATTCAATTTTTTTACTTTTTGGATATGTTGTCGATATTTTTTTATCTCTTTTTTGAGAAAAAAAGTTATTTTAATATTTTTGCAGCTGGTTTTGAGTATCCCAGTTTACATCTATTTTCTTTGCCCTTATCATCTTTATTGAGCAAGAGATTAGTCTAACTGTTATGTAAAAAAATTGTTACCTTGTGATTACAAGTTATTATTTGCTTGAATTTAAAGTGTTGATGACTTTGTGTTCATCTTGGATAGTATTACTAGTATCTTTTGTAACCTAACGAATCAAATCAAAATTAAATTTGATATTTAGATTATAAGACGATGAAAAGTAATGCGTGTATCAATACGCGATATTTCTAATTTTACAAGTTTTGAAATTTTAAAGAGTTTTTTTCCATTACTTTTGAAGAAAAATTCTTTTGTTCGTTTTGATGAATTTTGTTGATTTTTTTGATAGTATGTGTCAAGATTAATTTATGTTTAACCGATCTTAAATAAAAATACTATAAAAATAGCTTTTTGAAAACCTAATTTTCATTAGTTTTGAAATTTCAAAGAATTTTCCCATTAATTTTAGAGAAAAGTTCTTCCATTATTTTTTTTAACTTTTACTGAAATAATTTATTGTAATTATGTGTCAACACTAATTTATGTTTAATCAGTCTCAAACATAAAATATATACTATTTTTTTTTTCAAAACAAACCAATTTATAAAACTGAAGAACAACCGGTTACACTTTCTTTCTTTCCTCTCTTTCTATGATTGGCTCCAGATCTAGATTTTTGGCACTCTTGCATCAAGACTTCCTCATGAGATGATGTCCTCGTGTCTTCTTCGCGTCTCCACTCATTCAAGCCTCTTCCGAGCTCCTCTTTCTCTCGTTCTTTGCATTTCCACTTGAATTTTATATTGGAATAGATGCCCTAGAGGCAATCGTAGATTTAGTATGAACATTGTTTTGGCTAGAATATTCATTTATTATATATTGTGATATTTAATATAATGAACTCCTTAGATAAAATATGGTGTTTATCTTAAATATCCCTAGTCCACTATATTGATTAATAAGACGATCAAATATAGACTACTATGTGGGTAGATTGATATGGAGATATCAAGTCTAACACATGGGTATGCATTAGGAGTAATGGCATATTGGATTGACCCACAACGAAAAGGATACATCAGATTATGTCAAGTCACAATTGCTTTTCGTAGTGCTAATATAATTGCAATCCTTAGACTTGAAGTCACTAGATACTCTAGTTGTGGAATATTGCGCTTTGATGTTATCAAACGTTACACCGTAACTGGGTAATCATAAAGATGGCTATCGGGCGTGATAGGAAGCAAGCTTAGAGATCGTAGTGATGTAGATAGGATTTGTCCCTCCCACATAATGGGGGTAAATATCCACGGCCACTCGAGGGATGAGGCTTATTGAATGTCTGGCCAGACTCAGATAAATCAATATAGAGATATTGATGTTATCTGCAAGCATAAGCATATTTTCAGGATCGAGGAACTATGGATTGGATATACGAGTGTGACGATGTATGTCTCGTGTCCAATCCGGATATGGAGACAAAGGGATAGTGCAATATGACATATTGGGCACAAGAGGTTTGTCGGGATCACTGACTGTTTCTATTGGTTGGGTGGCATGGATGTGTTGCTAGACACCGCTCCATGTTGGTAAGAGTTACTACCAACTATATAGAAACCTATGGGGTCACACGTCAAATAGAGTAGAGCTAGATTTAGGATTAATTAATATTAATTAATTAATAGAAGGATCATTGTGCAACACCTTGCAAACTTAGTAGGACTAATTTGCAAGGAAGGGAATAGTTCTAGTTCATCTAGAATTAGGAAACTCTTTTATGGAAACAACAAGTAGTTGTTGGAGTATATAAAGAGGCTTTAGCTTCCTTCCCACACTAATGTGATTAGACATAACAAAGTGAGTGGGAGAGAGCAAAAGAGAGAGAGCAAGACAAGCTAGGCCGAAACCTAGCCCGTCCGCCCCCCTTCCCGTCGGCTCCAAGAGGAGGCCGAATCCTGCTCTTGCCTTTGTTGCTTTGATCTTCTTCCCTCTTCCTCCGGGTTCAAGCTAGCACTTGTTTGAAGGAAGAATCTAGATCTCACCTCTGGACATGGATCAACCGTAGTGACGAGGACATCATTCTTCTTGTGGTCTCATAAATCAAAAGGTACACAATACTATGTCTCTTATCATGTTATGATATCTCCTCCTGACGATCCGTGGTGGGCATTGAAGTAGGAATTAAATTTTTGTTATTCCGCTGCGTTACCTACTTCAAAACCCAACAGTGGTATCAGAGCCACATGTCGTAGAGCATAACATGATGTATATGTTACGATTTCAGTTTACACACCGTTTTATTTATTATTACGCGAAAACTGAAATTAATTGGCATAGTAGATGCAAAATTGAATTTGATTCAATAGAACAAGATCCAATTTAACAATGGATGTTAGAACTGGTGAGTTTAATCACATAAGATGTGTATAATTGGGTTCTTGAAAAATTAGGGTTCATGGACACATGATTATGGAAATAAATTTATGGAATTAAATCCATAAGGAAACAACCTTGCTTGGGCAACAAGGAAGAGGGAAGGAAGACTAGGGCCGAAACCCTAGCCTTCTGCCCCCTCCCTTGCGTGCCAAGTAAAGGCCACGGGCCAATGGGGCGGCCGGCCTAGGGCCGGGGCTTGAGGCGGCGGCGGTCCTAGGGGTTCGGGCCCCTTGTTGGCTTGAACCCCTTGGACCGTTGTAACCCTAATTACCCAATTTCATTAAAATTAAACAAGCGCGTTAAAAATTGGTTTTAACTGTATTATGTGTTTTATTGCATGGTGGATGGATATGGCCTAGGATTGTGGATGTTTATTGCTTTGTGGTTTGGTTCACGGCCTGCAAGCTGATCAAATTAATGTAATAATTAATTATTTAGATGATAGCCAAGAGAATGGAGAAGAAGACCGGAGAACCAAAGGAGCCAAGAGACAAAGAAGACATCCCTAGGCGCGCAGCTATGGTGGAGCACATGGAGATGAGCTCGGCACTTTAGGGCAATTGAATATTATCATTGGCTTGATAATATCATTAGTCTAGGGGCCATATCCATGCCACGTTTCTTTCATGTTTGTAGATGTTTATTGTTCATGCCTTGTTATTTAATTTTTTGTGTGTATGGCGATACTAGCGAAAATAATAACAAGATAATAATAAACAAGGTTGGTCTTTTATTGTGGATAGCCCAGTCCAAATAAGTAGACCATGTTGATAAGATCAACCAAACAAATTAAAAGAAAAATCTCTCAATTAAATATTGCGTTTTGCCTTCTCTTGCCAAAACACCCTTCATGATCAGGGTTTATTAAAATTCGCGCTTGCCAAAGCAAGGCGATTTTAATTTACCATGGTGTGTTGCGGACGACACAAGCTAGTAATGTGTGTATGTTGAAGAAAGAGGTTGGACGCAACTAGGCAAGAATCAATTGGATTGATGAGTCTAGAGGCATGACAAATAGGGGTTATCCACGGGATAAAGAATAAAAGAGTTATTCACCTAATTGGACCAAGAGTTGCATAGGATGCAATTGGAATGGTTCCTACCTAAATCACCTATTCTTGGGTGACTTGCCAAAGCAAGCTCAAGAAGAAGTAAAGAAGGGATCTTTGACCTACTCGAAAATATAATGATATTTTCCGCATTAATGGTGAGGGCTATTAATCCGAGGAAAATAGTGGGAGCTATATTTGATGATCTAGCCATTATTAAATATAGTTAAAATGTTTAAAATACTAAAATTGCACATTTCTCGTTTTGTAGAATTCTAAATGGCAAACAACAACGCATCGACTTCATCCCTACGATCTGTCCTTGAGAAGGATAAACTGTCTGGAACAAATTTCCTTGACTGGTACAGAAACTTAAGGATTGTCCTTAAACAAGAAAAGAAGTTTTACGTCTTGGACACTCAAATTCCAGCACCACCACAAGACGAGTCTCTTCTAGCGGAAGTGAGGGCACGTCAGAAACATATTGATGATTCTAAAGACGTGACTTGCCTCATGCTATGTACCATGACTCCTGAGCTTCAGAAGCAGCATGAGAATATGGAAGCCTATGATATGATCATACACTTGAAACAATTGTTTCAGGAACAAGCTAGGCATGAGAGCTATGAGGTGTCTAAAGCATTATTCAAGAGTATTCTTGCAGAGGGGAATCCAGTAGGACCTCATGTGCTCCGAATGATCGGCTACATAGATAACCTTGAGAGACTGGGGTTCCCATTGGGCCAAGATTTGGCTACTGATCTTGTCTTGGAATCGTTGCCTGACAGTTATAATCAGTTCATCATGAGCTATAATATGAACGAGATCAATAAGACTCTGCCTGACTTATTGACCATGCTAAAGACAGCGGAACAGAGCGTCAACAAAGTCAAGGGCAAGGCCATAATGATGGTGCATAAGAAGAAGGGCAAGTCAGCTGCCTCTACTTCAAAAGGAAAGCGCAAGAAAGTTGCGAAATCCAAGGAAGCCCTGAAGCCTAGTGGAGGCGTGGC
Organism: Linanthus parryae; assembly: GCA_023055425.1. Classification (NCBI taxonomy): domain Eukaryota; kingdom Viridiplantae; phylum Streptophyta; class Magnoliopsida; order Ericales; family Polemoniaceae; genus Linanthus; species Linanthus parryae. Next base: position 3,618,355 of record JALGPY010000004.1, on the reverse strand, counting down.
TAAGGGTGAGTGTCACTACTGCAGCCAGCCGGGTCACTGGAGGAGGAATTGCCCTAAATATCTGGAGGATAAAAAGCTTGGAATAGTGATTCCACCACCACCAGGTATTTATGTTATAGACGTCAATCTTTCTATTTCTTCATCTTGGGTATTGGATACCGGATGTGGTTCTCAAATTTGTCGTAATGTGCAGGATTTGAAAAGAAGTAGAAGATTGAGTAAAGGGGAGATAGACCTGCACGTCGGGAATGGAGCAAGAGTTGCTGCATTAGTTGTAGGCGTTTATGAGCTATCTTTGCCTTCTGGACCTTTTTTAGAATTAGACAATTGCTATTATGTGCCTGCTATGAGCAGAAACATTATTTCTGTTTCTTGTTTGGACGAGAACGGTTTTTCTATTTCAATAAAGGACAAGTGTTGCTCCATTTATTTTGATAGTATGCACTATTGTAGTGCGCATTTGTCTAATGGATTGTATATCCTTGATCTAAATAGTCTAATCTATAACATAAATACTAAAAGGATTAAAACTAATGATTTAAATCCTACATATCTATGGCACTGTCGTTCAGGCCATATAAATGAGAAACGCATATCTAGACTCCATAAGGATGGACTTCTAGACTCATTTGATTTGGAATCATATGAGACATGTGAATCTTGTTTATTAGGGCAAAATGACAAAGTCCCCTTTCAATAAGAAAGGTGAAAGGACTAGTGAGTTATTGACACTCATACATACCGATGTATGTTGACCATTCCCCACGCCTGCCAGAGGTGGTTATACCTACCTCATCACATTCACTGATGATTTCAGTAGATATGGATTTGTATACCTTATGAAGGCCAAATCCGAATCCTTTGAATTGTTCAAAGAATTCAAGAATGAAGTAGAGAAGCAACTTGGAAAAAGTATTAAGGCTCTACGATCGGATCGGGGAGGAGAATACTTAAGCCAATAGTTTGATGAGTATCTTAGGGAGTGTGGGGTAGTATCCCATCTCACTCCACCCGGAACGCCACAATGGAATGGCGTGTCCGAGAGGAGGAATCGCACTTTATTGGATATGGTGCGATCTATGATGTCTCAAACAGATCTTCTGATATCCTTTTGGGGACATGCTCTAATGACGGCAGCTTTTACCGATTAACCGCTTTCCATCTAAATCAGTCATGAAGACACCATATGAGATATGGACTGGGAAGCGTCCCGTAGTGTCTTTTATGAGGATTTGGGGCTGCGATGTCTATGTAAAACGTTTACAAACAGACAAGCTCGGGCCCAAAGCAGATAAGTGTAAATTTGTGGGATATCCTAAGGAAACTAAAGGATATTATTTCTACAATCCCATCGAGAACAAAGTTTTTGTTGCTCGGACCGGCGTGTTTCTAGAAAGAGAGTTTGTCTCTAAAGAAGCAAGGGGGAGGGCTGTAGAACTTGAAGAGATTCAAGAACCACAAATCACTGAACTGATGATGGAACATGAGCTGGAACCGCAAGTAGTTGTAGAAGAACCTGTTCAGGTGACACAGGAACTTCGTGGATCAGGAAGAGTGCATCATGAGCCAGAGAGGTATGGACTTCTCGTGACTGAGCCCGATGACGTACCACTCATAGATGATGAGCCTGCAACCTACGGAGAGGCCATGAAAGGCCCAGGCTCTAAGAAGTGGGTAGAAGCCATGAGATCCGAAATGGATTCCATGTATACCAACAAAGTATGGACTTTGGTGGAACCACCCGAAGGGGCTCGACCCATAGGGTGCAAATGGGTCTTCAAGAAGAAGACCCGACGTGGATGGCAAGGTAGTTGCCTATAAGGGGCGATTGGTAGCCAAAGGGTATAGACAGATTCATGGTATTGACTATGATGAGACCTTTTCACCAGTCGCCATGACTAAATCCACTCGAATCCTACTTGCTATTGCAGCATACCACGACTATGAGATTTGGCAAATGGATATCAAAACAGCGTTCCTTTATGGGAACCTCCTCGAGGATGTGTACATGACACAACCGGAGGGTTTTGAGGATCCAGAGAATGCCAATAAAGTCAGTAAGCTGCAAAGATCCATTTATGGATTAAAGCAAGCCTCTAGGAGTTGGAATCGACGTTTTGATGACGCAGTCAAAGAGTTTGGCTTCATCAAGAACGAAGATGAGCCTTGTGTCTACAAGAAGGTTAGTGGGAGCTCTGTAGTATTTCTGGTCTTGTATGTGGATGGCATACTAATCATTGGCAATGATATTCCTACTTTGCAATCTGTTAAAGATTTGCTAGGAAAGTGCTTTGCAATGAAGGACTTAGGAGGCGCAGCCTATATACTTGGTATAAAGATCTATAGGGATAGATCTAGAAGGTTGCTAGGCCTAAGTCAAAGCACATATGTAGACAAGGTGTTGAAAAGGTTCAACATGCAAGATTCCAAGAAGGGATTCTTGCCCATGTCGCATGGAGTCACTCTTTCTAAGAATGATTGTCCCTCCAATGAGATTGAGAAGGACCGCATGAGTAGGATACCCTATGCTTCGGCCATATGATCCATCATGTACGCCATGTTATGTACTAGACCAGACGTATCATACGTATTGAGTATGGTGAGCAGATACCAGTCCAATCCGGGTGAAAGTCACTGGATTGCTGTCAAGAACATCCTAAAGTACTTGAGAAGAACTAAGGATGTGTTCTTGATATTTGGAGGTAAGGAAGAGCTAAGTGTAAAGGGTTACACTAATGCCAGCTTCCAAACCGACAAAGATGACTACAGATCGCAGTCTGGATACATGTTTTGCCTGAATGGAGGAGCTGTAAGCTGGAAGAGTTCCAAGCAAGGGACAGTTGCTGATTCTACAACAGAAGCTGAGTACATTGCTGCTGCGGAAGCAGCGAAAGAGGCAGTTTGGATAAAGAAGTTTATCACTGAGCTCGGTGTGATCCCTAGCATCGTGGATCCCATAGAGTTGTACTGTGAAAACTCTGGGCAATCGCACAGGCCAAGGAACCAAGATCACACCAGAAATCAAAGCATGTACTTAGGAGATTCCATCTTATTCGTGATATGATCGATCGAGGAGATGTGGAGATGTGCAAGATTCTAATGGATGACAATGTTTCAGATCCGCTCACGAAACCTCTTGCGCAGCGAAAGCATGAAGGGCACGCCAGATCTATAGGCATACGAGTGTAGGGTTTTGATTCATGGATTGCACAACGGAAGCATAAACAAACATAAAACCATGCAAAACCCTCCAAGGATCACAAGTCAAGAGACATAACGATGGTAAGGGTTAGAAATCATAAACACACCTTTGGGTTCTCCTTGATGACTTCAAACGCGAATTATGTCACGTCTCTATGGTTGATCCACGTCTAGAGGTGAGATCTAGATCCTCCAAATCCATGTGCTAGCTAGGAAGAATGGAGGAGGAAGAAGGAACCAAGCAACAATGGAGTGCCAAGAGGTGGGGCGGCACTCTTCATGGCCGACGGGTAGGGGCGGTCCCATTGGGGGGTTCGGCCCTCTTTTGGGACTTGCTCTCTCCTTGCTTTATTCTCTCCTTTCTTCTATCAAATAGATGTGTGGTGTGTAGAGAGAAAAATAAGCTAGGAGTGTTCTTTATATAGTCCAACAACTCCTTGTCCTACTACATAAAGAACCCCTCATAATCCTACTCAAGTTCGGATTAGTCCCTTTTGCAAAATAGTCCTTATCATGTCAATACATGGATTAGTTCTATTTTCAAATTAATCCTAATCATGTCTCTACATGAATTAGGCCACCTTGGCAAATCCTAATCATGTCTATACATGGATTAGTCCAACTTGCATATTAGTCCTACTAAGTTAGCAAGTTGTTGCGATTTGATCCTTCTAATTAATTAATCATATTAATTAATTATTTACCATGTCTAGTTCACCCCTATATGGCGTGTGACCCCATAGGTTCTATTTAGTTGGTAGTAACTATTTACTAATATGGAGCGGCCTCTAGCAAGACATCCATTCTAGCCAACAAATAGAATAGTCATCATGACAAACCTTGTGCAAGTAATTGTCTCATCCCTTTGTCCCAATATCCGGATTGGACACGAGACATACAAGTCACACTCGTATATCCAATCCATAGTTTCTCGATCCTGGGAATAGCCTTATTCGTGCAAATAACATCAATATCCCATATTGATTTATTTGAGTCTGGCCAGACATTTTATAAGCACTATCCCTCGAGTGGCCTAGGATATTTGCTCCCGTTATGTGGGAGGGACAAATTCTATCTACGTCCACTACGATCTCTAAGCTTGCTTCTTATTGTATCCAGTACACGCCTTTATAACTACCCAGTTACGGTGTAGCGTTTAACGCTACCAAGATCACAATAATCCACAACTAGATAATCTAGTGACTTCAAGTCTAAGGATGACAATACCATTGCACTGCGAGAAGCGCTTGTGACTTAACATAACATGTATGTAGCCTTCTCGGAGACGGGTCAATCCAGTGTGCCATTACTCCTAATGCATACCCATGTGTTGGATCATGATATCTCCATATCAATCCAACCCCATACTAGTCTATAGATGATTGTCCTATTAATCATTATAATTGACTAGAGATATTTAAGAATATAACACTTATATTCTAAGGACTTCATTCATGTTAACATATCTCCATATCGATAACATAATGAATCGTAAATCCATAAATGTCACAATTAATTGATTGCCTCTAGGGCACAATTCCAACAGTCTCCCACTTGCACTAGAGTCAATCTCCTGCATCATATGCCTATTGATCTAGTGCGGCCCTCCACGCTTACACTGCGTAGGGGCGAGACATATGCTGGCACCTTGCAAATATTCACATCTCCTCCATCAACAATTTAATTGAGATTGAATATTCTGAATAAATGCATCTTATGCATTAATTTACTCAGTCCTCTATGTTAGAATCAGTGACTGAATCTTGCCTGGAACCTTTCCAGCTCACATTCGCTCCCACTAAGGCAAAACTCAAAACTTGACTTATAATCTGAAATCTTCTTTGTCAGATTTGAAGTTCGCATCACTGTAACTCCTTACAGCAAACTCTTCATATTATCTATTTATCAATAATTCATCCTTAGTGCTTCTCAAGTACTTAAGGATAATCTTGATATTTTATCCAGTGACTCTCACCCGGATATGACTGGTATCTGTGTCATGCTTTATGACACGTCTGGCCTAGTACATCTCATGGCGTATCTCGTGAATCTAATTCATACGGTCCATTCCCAATCTAATTGGTAAGACAATTAGCCTTCCAAAGACTAATTCCATGTGACATGGGTAAGAATCAATATTCTTTTCACGTTGAACCATTTCAACACCTTTGTCAATTTGTGTACTATGACCTAAGCTATACAACCATCTTGATCTACCTCAATAGATCTTCACAAGTTGCTTCGCTTAAGTCTACCATTAGAAAGTCAACTCCCTAGTCAATCTACGTAAGACTGCCAAGTAGGGGCAACATTCCCAATGATTAAGTATGTCTTCACATACACGACCAGAAACATAACTATGCTCCCACTAACCTTCTTGTAAACACAAGTCTCATCTTCAATTTTGATGGAACCAAACTCCTTTGACTACATCATTCATTTGAAGAGTCCAACTCCTAGAAGCTTGATCCAATCTATAAATAGATTGCTACAAGCAAGATGCGAATGGATTTAAGCATCACAATTTGGGAAAGATTTCGTCATAGTCTATGCTATGAGCTCACATGAAATCCCTTTCCTACCAATTTTCCCTTAAAGGTAATCATATTACCATCCATGTTGGTTTCCTCATAACCCACTTGCACCCTATGGGTCCTACCCTTCAGGTGTTTCCACCAAAGTCTATACTTTGTTGGTATACATGGATTCCATATCGTATCTCATGGCTCCAAGCCATTTCTGAGAGCATGGCCACACGTGGCCATCTCATAGGTTGTAGGCTCATCTTGATGAGCAATATATCAGGGGTTATGAGAAATCCTTATTTCTCTAGCCCCTCGATATAACCTACCTTACCTACGAGGTTCTTGTGTTATCTGAGTAGGTTACTCCACAACACCTTGTGATCCTGCTCATGTTCCATCAAACGGATCAATGTTCTATTGTGGTTCTTGAACTTTTCAAGTTCTACTGTCCTCCCACTGTTTCTCTTAGAGACAATCTCTACCTAGAAACACTGTAGTTCGAGCAACAAACAGTCTGTTCTCGATTGGATTGTAGAAATAATATCCTTTTCAGGATATCCCACAAAACATTTATCCGACTTGGGTCCAAGTTTATTTGTAAACTCTTTTACATAAACTTCATAATCCCAAATCTTTATGAATGACACACTAGGACACTTTCCTAGTCCATATCTCATATGGCGTTATTCATAATCCGTTTTTGATGGAACAAGGTTAAGGGCGAAATTTGCTGTAATTAGAACATAGCCCCAAAAGTAAACTGGAAGTTCTGTTTGACTCATCATGGACCAAACCGTGTCCTACAAGGTCCGAACTCTCCTCTTAGACACGCCAAACCCATGTGGCGTGCTAGGTGGAGCGAGTTTTTGGATAATATCCAACACTCCCATAGATTCTTGTCAAACTCTTGGCCCAAGTACTCTCCTCTATGATCCAATCGTAGAGTCCTAATACTTTTGCCAAGCTGGTTCTCTACTTCATTTCTGAATACTTTGAACAATTCAAAGAATTCTGATTTGTTTCTTCATAAGATACACAAATCCATATTTCTTTGATCCTATCAGTAAATATGATGAAGTACTAAAACCATCTTTAGTATTTGTTCTTAGCGGCCTTCATACATCGATTTGTATGATTTCCAAAAGATCATATCTTTGCCTAATAAGTCTTACATGTCTCATATGATTCAATAATCAAATGAGTTCCAGAAATCCATCCTCATGGAGTTCTAGATATGTATCTCTTATTTATGAGGCCTAAACGATAATGCTAAAGATAAGTGAAGTTCATATCATAATATGCAAACTTCTTGGTATTAATGTTATAGATGAAATTATCATGATCAAGGATATACAATCCTTTTAGACAAAATTGCATTACAATAATGCATATCATAATAAATGGATCAACATTTGTCCTTTATTATGATAAGGAGCTTTCTTGTCCATACAAGAAACTATGACAATGGTCCTACTCATAGCAGGTACATTATCCCTTTTGTCTAATTCATGAACAATTTCTGAAAGGTAGAAATAATTCCCTACGGCTTTTCAGCAACCCTTTACTTCATAGCCCCACGTGTAGGATTATTTCTTCCTTATCCAATTGTCTTCGTCTCTTGAGATCCTCCACATTTCTATAAATGTGAGATCCTCATCTAGTATCATATACTTATGATGATGAGATAGACACATTGATTTATATAACAAAATACCCAAATCGGAATTCATAATTCCTTTATTATTTACTTCCATGTACTTTGGGTAGTCTCTCTTCCTCTACACCATCTATGGGACTTCAGGGCAACTTGGTTTTAGCAACAAGCTTGCTTTTTATCCATGGGGTCGGCGCAAACCATTTGCCCTTACCCATGCTGTTAAACATTAACAGCTTTGCCCATGCCCATTATTAGTGTTTTGTTTAGTGATTTTTCAATCATATTGAGTAAATCAACTTTAAAACAAAACTATAATTGCATCCAATGCAATTCTTGGTCCACTTGGTTGAATAACCGTTTATTCTTTATCTATCTCATAGATAATGCCCATTCACTAATGTATCAATCATATTGAATTAGATTTTTTTTTGCATAACGCAAAGTGGAGCAACACTTCAAACCTTTCATGTTTAACTTGCTCTTTTGAAAAAAAAAACTTCTTTAAATGTATGATCATATCATACTTCTCCATGTCTCTCTTCTTGCTTCCAAAGCTCAGAGTTCATGGCAGCTAACATGGGGCAAGTCATAACTAAATAACCATTCTTTGGTGTTCCTTTCATAGGTTTTAGTGTGTTTTGGTAGTTGGTAGGAAGAGAGCTTTATGTTCTACTATTTACAACAATTTCCTTTTATTTGAGAACAATTCTCAGTTTTATACCAATCTAGATTCCAGACAACTCGTCCATCTTATGGACATCTAGTCGTGTTTTATTTGTTTAATGCCATGGGTATTCAACACAATAGGATTATGCAAAGTTTGTGACGTTTTAACTATATTTAACAAGGACTTAAATTGTTAAACATAGCTCCCACTATTTTACAACGGATTAATAACCCTCAAGATATTAATGCGGGAAATATCATTATATTTTCTAGTGGGCCAAGATCCATGTTTCATCTCCTTATGAGCTTGCTTTGGCAAGTCACCCATAATTCGACTACTTTAGGTAGGAACAATTCCAATTGCATCCCTTATGCAACTCTTGGTTCAATTGGGCAAATAACTCCTTATTTATCCATCCATATGGATAATCCCAATTGATTGCCTCTAGGTTTCTTAATCATATTAATAGCCCAGTTGTGTTCAACCTCTTATTTAAACAATTGCACATTGTTACGTGCCATCGCATTCCATCATTATGAACCAAGTCGCCATGCTTTGGCACGCACGAACTTGATAAATAATGATGATCATGAGTGTTTAAATAACGAGAAGGCAAGAACACAATATTTGAATTTTGAGGGATTTTTAAATTCAATTTTAATTGTTTTGTTGATCAATATCAACTAATCTATCTATTTGAGTTTGGGCACAACTCCAAATAATAGATCCGGGTTGTCTAATTATCTTATTATCCTAATTGCATGCATCATCCATACACCAACCACACAATAATAAGACAATAAAATAAACAACCACAAAACAGAAATTAAACGTGATGTGGATATGGCCTTTTTCTAGACTAAGATAATTCCAAGCCAATGGAATTATCTATGAACCCTAAAGCAAACACATCTCCATGCGTCATGAACTTTTGGTCCATCCTTCATAGTCTTGTGGAATGCTCCATGCTCCATGCTCCATCTTGTGTGGCTCCTTTTGGCTTTGGGCTTCTTTTCTTCAATCTTGGCTAACAATCTACTTTATCTAGCACTAGCTAACTTCTATACTAAATAAAATAAATCTCACAAGTTGAGAAAAAAAATGGCACGCAGGCCATAAAACCCTAATTAATTATTACAATTAATTGATCAGCTCGCAGGCCGTAAACCAAACCACAAAATTAAACATCCACATCAAACCACATCCTAAGGCCATATCCAATCACCATGCGATTTGCACATAAACAGTTAAAATCCAATTTTAACGCGCTTGGTCAATTTTAATTGATTTTAGGATGTTCTAGGGTTAAAACGGTCCATGGGCCCAACAATCAAATTGCCCGGGCCCAATAAGGTGAACCACTAGGCCCTAGGGCCGGCCCGGCCCAAAACCCACAAGCCTAGGCCGCGGGTTAGGGCCACCCGGCCCCTAGGGCGGCCAAGACTTGGGCGGCAAGCAAGAGGGGCGGTCCCCTTAGGGGGCCGAACCTCTATAGGGAGTTGTTTCCAAAACAACTCCCTTTCTTGGTGCCCAAGTTTGGTTGTTTCCTTGTTTCGGAAGAACTCCTTCTTCCCCAAGGATGCCCAAACCCTAGATCTAAGATCCTAAAATTTCTCAAACTCACCAATTCATGCATCCAATGCAAAAATTAGATCTTGTTATGATAGATTATTGACAAATTGCATCCCATGCTTGATTTGTCTTGTTTTACGCGATAAACAATCAATTTAAGGTGTAAAACAACTAAAAACGTAACACATAAACCATGTTTATGCTCTACGACCTGTGGCTCTGATACCACTGTAGGGTTTTGATTCATGGATTGCACAACGGAAGCATAAACAAACATAAAACCATGCAAAACCCTCCAAGGATCACAAGTCAAGAGACATAACGATGGTAAGGGTTAGAAATCATAAACACACCTTTGGGTTCTCCTTGATGACTTCAAACGCGAATTATGTCACGTCTCTATGGTTGATCCACGCCTAGAGGTGAGATCTAGATCCTCCAAATCCATGTGCTAGCTAGGAAGAATGGAGGGAGGAAGAAGGAACCAAGCAACAATGGAGTGCCAAGAGGTGGGGCGGCACTCTTCATGGCCGACGGGTAGGGGCGGTCCCATTGGGGGGTTCGGCCCTCTTTTGGGACTTGCTCTCTCCTTGCTTTATTCTCTCCTTTCTTCTATCAAATAGATGTGTGGTGTGTAGAGAGAAAAATAAGCTAGGAGTGTTCTTTATATAGTCCAACAACTCCTTGTCCTACTACATAAAGAACCCCTCATAATCCTACTCAAGTTCGGATTAGTCCCTTTTGCAAAATAGTCCTTATCATGTCAATACATGGATTAGTTCTATTTTCAAATTAATCCTAATCATGTCTCTACATGAATTAGGCCACCTTGGCAAATCCTAATCATGTCTATACATGGATTAGTCCAACTTGCATATTAGTCCTACTAAGTTAGCAAGTTGTTGCGATTTGATCATTCTAATTAATTAATCATATTAATTAATTATTTCCCATGTATAGTTCACCCCTATATGGCGTGTGACCCCATAGGTTCTATTTAGTTGGTAGTAACTATTTACTAATATGGAGCGGCCTCTAGTAAGACATCCATTCTAGCCAACAAATAGAATAGTCATCATGACAAACCTTGTGCAAGTAATTGTCTCATCCCTTTGTCCCAATATCCGGATTGGACACGAGACATAAAAGTCACACTCGTATATCCAATCCATAGTTTCTCGATCCTGGGAATAGCCTTATTCGTGCAAATAACATCAATATCCCATATTGATTTATTTGAGTCTGGCCAGACATTTTATAAGCACTATCCCTCGAGTGGCCTAGGATATTTGCTCCCGTTATGTGGGAGGGACAAATTCTATCTACGTCCACTACGATCTCTAAGCTTGCTTCTTATTGTATCCAGTACACGCCTTTATAACTACCCAGTTACGGTGTAGCGTTTAACGCTACCAAGATCACAATAATCCACAACTAGATAATCTAGTGACTTCAAGTCTAAGGATGACAATACCATTGCACTGCGAGAAGCGCTTGTGACTTAACATAACATGTATGTAGCCTTCTCGGAGATGGGTCAATCCAGTATGCCATTACTCCTAATGCATACCCATGTGTTGGATCATGATATCTCCATATCAATCCAACCCCATACTAGTCTATAGATGATTGTCCTATTAATCATTATAATTGACTAGGGATATTTAAGAATATAACACTTATATTCTAAGGACTTCATTCATGTTAACATATCTCCATATCGATAACATAATGAATCGTAAATCCATAAATGTCACAATTAATTGATTGCCTCTAGGGCACAATTCCAACAACGAGATGCGCCATATTGGCTCTAGTGAAAGTGGGAGACTGTTGGAATAGATGCCCTAGAGGCAATCGTAGATTTAGTATGAACATTGTTTTGGCTAGAATATTCATTTATGATATATTGTGATATTTAATATAATGAAGTCCTTAGATAAAATATGTTGTTTATCTTAAATATCCCTAGTCCACTATATTGATTAATAGGACAATCAAATATAGACTAATATGTGCGTAGATTGATATGGAGATATCAAGTCTAACACATGGGTATGCATTAGAAGTAATGGCATACTGGATTGACCCACAACTAAAAGGATACATTAGATTATGTCAAGTCAAAATTGCTTTTCGTAGTGCTAATATAATTGCATTCCTTAGACTTGAAGTCACTAGATACTCTAGTTGTGGAATATTGCGCTTTGATGTTATCAAACGTTACACCGTAACTAGGTAATCATAAAGATGGCTATCGGGCGTGATAGGAAGCAAGCTTAGAGATCGTAGTGATGTAGATAGGATTTGTCCCTCTCGCATAATGGGGGTAAATATCCACGGCCACTCGAGGGATGAGGCTTATTGAATGTCTGGCCAGTCTCAGATAAATCAATATAGAGATATTGATGTTATCTGCAAGCATAAGCATATTCCCAGGATCGAGGAACTATGGGTTGGATATACGAGTGTGACGATGTATGTCTCGTGTCCTGGATATGGAGACAAAGGGATAGTGCAATATGACATATTGGGCACAAGAGGTTTGTCGGGATCACTGACTATTTCTATTGGTTGGGTGGCATGGATGTGTTTCTAGACACCGCTCCATGTTAGTAAGAGTTACTACCAACTATATAGAAACCTATGGGGTCACACGTCAAATAGAGTAGAGCTAGATTTGGGATTAATTAATATTAATTAATTAATAGAAGGATCATTTTGCAACACCTTGAAAACTTAGTAAGACTAATTTTCAAGGAAGGGAATAGTTCTAGTTCATCTAGAATTAGGAAACTCTTTTATGGAAACAACAAGGAGTTGTTGGAGTATATAAAGAGGCTTTAGCTTCCTTCCCACACTAATTTTATTAGACATAACAAAGAGAGTGGGAGAGAGCAAAAGAGAGAGCAAGACAAGCTAGGCCGAAACCTAGCCCGTCCGCCCCCTTGCCGTCGGCTCCAAGAGGAGGCCGAATCCTCCTCTTGCCTTTGTTGCTTTGATCTTCTTCCCTCTTCCTCCGGGTTCAAGCTAGAACTTGTTTGAAGGAAGAATCCAGATCTCACCTCTAGACGTGGATCAACCTTAGAGACGAGGACATCATTCTTCGTGTGATCTCACAAATAAAAAGGTACACAACACTATGTCTCTTATCATGTTATGATATCTCCTCCTGACAATCCGTGGTGGGCATTGAAGTAGGAATTAAATTTTTGTGATTCCGCTGCGTTACCTACTTCAAAAACAAACATTTCAATTCTTCGCTCTCCATCTCGTCTCAAAATATGCCTAAATCACCTAATCCAGTAAAACATCACTTAATGCTAATAGCAAACCCTCAAAATGCAAGTCTAGACACTGCATGGCTCTAAATACCGAGCTATCAGGTGCACATGCACATTAACAACCTCCTCAAAAGGCTTATTGAATAGATTATATTCCTCCTTAAAGGTTGCACCTGCAAGTTAACTAGTATTCCTTGAGAACTTAAACGAAGGAGCGGACATAACTAAAACTTGAACATAAAGAAAGAGCAGTTGGTGATCTTTGAGGAGGCCCCAATTGAGCAGAGAAAGTAGCTTGTGAAAAAAATAATCTTGTTATGATCTGGACCTAGCTTGAAAACGATGTATACGATAAAACAAGAACACAAGTATTAACGTGGTTCACTAGTTATTAGCTAGCTACCTCCACAATCCAAAACCCCGATTTTATAAGATAGAAAAGCACCCGGTACAACCACTCGACACACAATAAAATAGCTATCAACCTATGCTAATAGCCTCCCCGTACTCACTGTGTTGTGTGTCACAAATTAAAAGGCTTCATGCCTTTAAATACTGCCAAGAGAACAAAAGAGGCCACCGCCCCATTTAAGTTTCCTATTCAAAATGGGAAACACTTTTCTTCTTGTGATGGGCGCCTTTGAGTTTTTCTCTTTTCATTTCTTTCAATTCAAGACACTTAACAATTCTCCACCTTGTCTTGAATCATCTCAGCAACCCGGACTCATACCGATGCTTCTCTCCGATAACCAATCCTAATGTTTCGCAGCTTTATGCGAAACCCTCACGTCACAAGTTGCTCCAACTTCGCATAGCTCCTACAACGAGTTCCCCCAGCGATGCTCCAACTCCCGTTTAGTTCCTGCAATCGAACCCTATCGATGCTCCAACTACGCCCGAGTTCCTGCAATCGAAGCCCCTGATTTTTGTTCCAAATCCCACTGAGCTCCTACAACAAATCCGTTTGTTGTTCCGACTCCCACCGAGTCCCTACAACAAACCCCCCTGCACGTTGCTCCAATTCCCGTTGAATTCCTGCAACGTTTTTCGAGATTGCTCCAATTCCCACAAAATTCCTGCAATATCGCCCCCTTGGGCGCCTCCTTCGCGCCCCTGATGCGCTTTCTAGCGTGCTATTCGCAAGTATACGAATCAAGTAGTAAAGAGAGTATTTTAGACTCGGATTATCGATCCCACAAGGACTTTGCAGATTTTTCTAGTAATCAGTTTTAACGAACAGAGTGTAAAAAGGAGGAATAATTTGAGATTTTTATTATGAATTAAGTACTAAAAGTAAAGACTAAAACAGTAAATCTTTTTGTGAAAGTTTTACGAATAATGCTAAGGTTGTAAATCTAGGGTTTGGGATACTAGGTTCCAGGATCCCCTAGGGTCTCTATAGATTTTCGTTCTTTGTTTGACATGAAAACACACAGCAGTCTCGTTATCCGTGCCACGTACCAATTGTGCAATATCTTTTCTTTTCATGCACGTTATCACAATCCTGCAGACTGTCGGATTCATATTAAGCTGCCTAAGTCTGCAGTCTCGTTCTAAGTCTGCTAGGGTTTCTAACCTGTCCTGATGGCCCGGGTCAGATTCTCTAAAAGTTGGTCTCAACGATTTCAGGCTAGTCCTAACTCCCCTTCGCTAGTCGGCCCATCGGGGTATGGTGCTAAATTCTGTCTTCTCTTCCTAACCCTAACCAGACGTTTTCACCTACCGGCTCGGGTCTGTAGCAATTCTGGGTGATCAAGCCGAGCATGCATGAACAGTAAAATTCAAAGACAGAATAACGAATAAAGCTGTTGATATTAAGATAGTTCAATCATGAATTCATAGTAAAAAACGTAGAACTAATTTCTGAGTACGAAACCCTAGGTTCACCGAGAACCTAGGTAAAAAGTTAAGCTACTGAAATTCGTAACGTAAATAACACAGTTTTTGAATAAGAGATAAGAAGAGCAAACGGGTGTCTTGAATCTGGATTCGCGTTTCCGTGCTCTCCGGGGATGCTCCGATTTCCCCTTGGCTCTGTGTTGATGTTTTCAAAACGAGTCTGGACGAGTCTTTATGTAGTGCTGAAGACGTTTCTGGAACTTGCCTTTTTTTACGAAACTGCCACTGACCGAAACCGCCTCAAATTTTGTGATGTCTGCGTAAAATACGCAGGATCTTGCGTATAATACGCAGACAGTAGCTTGACATGTGCTGATTTCTGCGTATTCGTCCCTGGCTACGTATTTTCTTCCCCTGGCTGCGTATAATACGCAGGATGCTGCGTATAATACGCAGGATGCTGTGTATAATACGCAGACAGGGTCAGGAACTGGCCAAAAATCCTCCCTCTGGCTTGCTGTCTGCGTATAATACGCAAAATCCTGCGTAAAATATGCAGACAGCAAGGAAAACTGCTCTTTTCCTCATCGGCCTGCGTTTTGACACGAAACTTGTCAAAATTACCAAAATACCCCTGGGTCAAAACTGCTCCAAATTATGCCAAATCCTGACTTTGGCCATAGGAAAACTGCTGACTGAATTTGGGAGACAAAATCTGAACTTGACTCCGGAAACCCGGGCCTGGTGCCAAAATGACCAAAATACCCTTAGGCCAAAACTGTCCCGAAAATCGTCCCGAACAGGAAATAGTTGCTCACGACTCTAGAAACTGGAAAACGAGATTCCTTACTCGGGCGTGGCCTGTCTGGGACCCACACTTGACGGGAGTCGGTTTTTCGGCCGGACTCCGGTTCAGCATTATAACATGTTTTCAGAAAGCCCTTGACGTCTCCGTTCTTTTTCCTCTGGTTTCACTTCAAAATTCCAAGTCAAGCTCAAGATATTGTCAACCGAGCGCATCCCGATCATTCTCGGTTTTGGCGTTTTCAGCTTCCTCGGTCGGTTTTTACTGCCCGTTTTTCCTCCAGTCTTTCCGGTTTCCATTCCATTCTAATTTTTACCAGTCTCGGTCAAATCCTGTCCCGAGCATTTTCTGCACGTTTCCCGAGGCGAATCCGGTTCTGTCTCGGCACACATCCCAATGCACTTCCCGAACCTATTCCTGTAAAGACAACATGAACAAACCCGCGATCATATCTAATAAAAGTACGAAACATGCAGAAATTTACGAAGAGAAAATAAACGTCCCGTTCCTAAAACCGAGACTTTCCGAGGCTGAATTCTGGCTAAAACACGTCTTTCCGACACGATGGTACGTCAAATCAGGCTAAAAGATAACCCCGATTTGGGCGTTATCAAATACCCCCACACTAAACTTTGCTCGTCCCGAGCAAACTCCAGCAATATACTACCAATGCATACTATTGCGAATCAATCCAGATCGGTGTAACTGCACTTATTTAAGAATAGTAATACTATGATAAAAACAGTTTATCTTTTTGGTGAGACTGGGCAGTCTCTTCAACTCAAACTGGACATCATTAAGTTCTCATATTCCCCTAGATTTCAGCAATTGCGGTTATCGGAAGAACTCGCGGCCAGCCTAGGTTAGGAACAAGCACGAACACCACTTACTTCTGCTTTTGTACGCAAACCGAAGGTATCCCTAACGCACACCTTCCGTGCTTTTACTCCGGGTGTAATGTAAATCTGCCGGCTTTGGGACGGTAGGATAAGTTATTTAGAAGCGATGTCCTAAACGTCACAGCACACTCACACATACCCCAATCTCACACTCCCTCACCAAGATGACGGAAACTGACCCAAATCACCTAAGATTCTAGACACTCAATTTCCCCACTCCCGGTGTAACTCCCGTTCTTGCGGCCACAATAAAAATTGCCGGCCTGGCATTTTGAAATAAAATCAATCAAGCACCCTGAATTTTCTACCTTTGATACTTTTTTTTCCCGTGTTTTTTATTCTTTTTTTTTCTCTGTTTCTTTCCGTCATTTTTTTTTGCGGGGCAACACAATAAACAACAATAATATAAGCCAGGCCAACTCTATGATAAACCAAAAACGTGGGGTGGCAAAAAAATATTGAAATAAAATCTGAAACGATCACCCCCACACTAATTTCGAACCATGTAGTCACTCTGTAAACTAATCGCGCTTTTCCGACCAATCATCCTCACTCCAAGGATGTGTAAATAGCACAAAGCGTCCTCCTATCAACCCTGTCAACCCAAGTTCCCCATGTCGTGCGGAAAATTTACGCACTACGGCTCTCCTCCTGTGCTCACGGTGTAATGTTGTGAGTCACCGCCACACCGAAGTGTGCTGCCGTCACTATCTCACCCTTACACACCCTCAAATATAAAAATATGACGCTCATCCACTATCAAATATGAAAATTATGCTCTACCCCAGAAAATCCCCCTCAACTCAACTCCCTCGTGCCTTGACGCGTAGGAAAGGTAAAAATGCTAACAATGATGCGAGTATAAAAAACGGCTTCCTAGGTCAAACGGTTACCAAGAAAAGGGTTAATGGATCAACGGGGCTCACTAGTGGACCTAAGGCGCGAGACAAGACATGAGGTCCCCTATGCCCTATCACTCCACCAAATGATGTGGTGACCGTGACGGCGGGTTGACGACTACCTAGTGACGGTGGTCTGGCAACTAGTCGGATACATTGCTCGGGAGACAGCTACTTGCATTTTCTGGAGTGCATTGGCTCTATTAACTCCTCTAGACAGATTCTCGCAGCTCTTCCTCACCTAAGTTCGTCCACTTCGGGAAATTTTCTATCATTAAGCTCTCTCCAGTTTTAAGCTAAATCCTTCACACAGTCTCAAAATTTTCATTTTTTAAATTTTTAATTTTAATTAATTTTTTTTACATTTTTTTAAATAAAAAGTAATGCAGTTACAACGCCACCACCCCCACACTGGATGGTGCCATGCCCTCATGGTACTAATCTTCAGACATATAATCTGGATTGGATGAGCTGTCTTGCCTCATCGAATGGAGCAACTAGTAGCATATGCAGAACAAATAATGCGAGAGACAGAAATTGAACCTGTGCACCCGGAGTCAGTTCTTACAGGTGCGGAACTTTTCGCAGATTCTGGTGGAGCAGGACCGTTGACCGGTCGCCAGAAAATTTCTCGACGGAAGTTGTCAATCTTCTGGGCTCTATATGCGCTCTTCAAATGTGCAATCCCTGAGCAGCATTGTGTTAGACAATGTGCTCCCATATGGTCGAGTATACTTTCATACACCGGGGTCGATTGCTCTATTCTGCAGAAAAACTGTTCCTGAAAAGTCCCCAACTCGTACGTGTCCCTGTGATGGTCGAGTGTGCCAGAACACACCGGGGTCGATTCTTCATGTTTTCGGAAATCTGCCTTTTCTTCCACGAAGTTTTCTGAATTCGCTTCAAGCTCCACGGATCTGTGTATGGAGGTAGAGAGAAAAAACAGGCCAAAAATGGCTCCAACCCGTCGGCTTTAAAAACCCAACTTTTGCCAAAATTACAAAATACCCCTCTCTTGAAATTTGAAAAAAAACTGAAGTTTTGTGCGTATAATACGCATACTGTGCGTATTTTACGCACACAGGGCCATCTGGAGTGAACAAAAATGCAAAAAAAATGATGTTTTGCTTGCTAGCTGCGTATAATACGCAAGTTCTGCGTAAAATACGCAGACAACAGGCAAAATGCAAATTTTTTTCAAAAATCAAGTTTTTCCTGCTCGCTGCGTATAATACGCAGAAAGCTGCGTAAAATACGCAGACAGCAACAAAAATATTTTTCATTTTTTTTTCAAAGAAAAAAAATCATGAAAAATCAGGATTACACTGCTCGCTGCGTATAATACGGTAAAACCTGCGTAAAATACGCAGACAGCAGGTAAAAATAATTTTCCAATTATTATTATTATTTCAAAAATTTGAAATTTTACTGCTGGCTGCGTATAATACGCAGGTTCTGCGTAAAATACGCAGACAGCAGGTAAATCTTTTTTTCTTTCAAAATTTTGGCAATCTGAGCAGCGATGTGCGTAAAATACGCACACAGCAGCCTAGACATAGATTTTTTTCCTCTCTCTACCCCCCTGTGTGCGTATTATATGCACAGGATGTGCGTAAAATACACACACAGAGTATTTCTGCTCCGTTTTGTTCTCGTTTTCTGCTCTGCTGTATCTGCACATGCTCAATTCAAAGTCAATATCCACTCATCTTACCTCTCTCAAAATTCAAAACTGAAAATAAAACTGAAATAATTTAAACTAACTTACTACGTTGGGTTGCCTCCTAACCAGCGCTTGTAATTTACGGTCGACGGCCGGACCCAGTTACCTCATGTTTGCTCAAGGGACGTCAAAACCGCCTACCTTGACGTCCTCTTCCGGGCCCAAATATGGCTTGACCCGATTTCCGCTCACCGTGAAAGTTGTACTGTCATGCGAATTCTCCAATTCAACTGCATCCCATGAAAGTACCTCTTTGATCATAAATGGTCCTGACCACCGAGATCTCAATTTTCCGGTGAAAAGCTGCTTACGAGACTCGCAGAGAAGTACTGTCTGACCTACTTGAAACCGCTTTGGCTGTGCTGAAATTTGATGGCTCGGGAGCGGTTTAACCTCTCGGGTCGGTGGCTCTTTGAGTGACGGGACCAGGGCCAATTTCTGTCCACCTTTTCCGTCCAGCTGTAAAATGGTCCGGTTTTCAGCTTGCATGGTCTGCTCCTCCTGGAATCTCTCCTCGTTCTCTCTGTCCACTCTGTTAATCTCTGCCCATAGCTCGTCCATCTCCTCATTTTCCCAGCCTTCTTCGACTACCTCCACTGCGAAGATGTCTTCATGCTCGTAATAATTCGGCATTTGCAGATTTTTGAAAACGTTGAACTTCACCTTAACTTCATTAATCTTCATTGTCAGTTCTCCGCTTTTGCAGTTTATCATGGCTTCTCCAGTGGCCAGAAACGGTCTGCCCATAATGAGTGGTACGTCTCCTGCCTCCATGTCCAGAATTACAAAATCTGCCAGAAAAATCAATTCTCCGACTTTCACCAGAATATCTTCAATAACTCCGTAAGCCTGCTTCACGGATCCGTCCGCCATTTGCAGCTTGATTCTGGTGAGCCTGAGTTCACCGATATTCAAAGTTTTGAAAATCGAAAACGGCATCAGATTGATACTGGCCCCTAGGTCACACAGAGCCTTTCCTGTGTAAGCATTACCTAGGGTCAACGGGATGACAAAACTGCAAGGGTCCTTCCTCTTCCTCGGTAGCCCATTCTTCACACAATTGATCACTTCTGTCGTCAGATTTATTGTATCGAAATCGCTCATACGTTTCCATCCATACAAAATATCTTTGAGGAACTTGGCATAAGTGGGCATCTTTGCTAACGCCTCCAAAAAGGGTATGTTAATCTTCAGCTGTTTGAAAATCTCGAGAAATCTGGCGTAGTCCTTGCTATCATCCCTCTTTCGTGTCTTCAAAGGATACGACAGCTCCTTGGAGACAGGTACCGTTTCTGCTTCCTTCTCGTTCTGCACTACATCCTGCTCAACCGAGCCCTTCGGCTGGGGGCGGTCGGCTGAGCTGTTATCCTGGCCAAATACTTCGCGCTCGATTTCGTTCGATTTTTCTGCACGTGCATGGCTAGGATACGGCGGATCCTGTAGTACTAATCCACTCCGAGTGTAGATGGCATTGACATGAGCACGTGGATTATTTACTGTGGTTGAGGGTAAGTTCCATGGTGCTCTCTCAGTTAGCTGTTGTGCTAACTGACCTACTTGTACTTCCAAAGCGCGTAGTGACGTTTTAGTCGTCTGCACGTCTGCTGTCAGGGCGTCCATATGTGCAAACCGGGAGTCCATGGTCTGAAACATGGACTCGATTTTCTTCATTTGAGCATCGTACTGCTGTGCCGATGGGCCTGGCTGAACCTGCTGTGTCGGTGCGGCTTGCTGAGCCGGTGGCCTGTGCTGGAATCTCGATGCATAAATTGCAGAATTCGGGTTTCCGTACCAGAACCCGGGATGATCTCTCGTACCCGGTCTGTACCGGCTCGAATCCCACTGCTGATGTACGTAATTGGCATCTTCGTTTCTGAGCCCCTCGATGGCTGTGTCCAAATTTGATTCTCCATCTGCTGCAACAATTTGCTTTTCTGAGTAAACCTTCTTGACCAAATCTTGAACGATTTTGGCCAGATTGTCTATCCGGTCGTCTTCCACGGGCTCAGCTCGGGCGGTGATCCTGCGATCGTCAAACAGTCGAGTGTCCTGCTTGGCTAACTGCTTCTCCGTCTTTGTCCACATGGTACAGGAAGTTTCCTCCGGCTTCTCTGTCAATCCTGTTAGCACTTTCCCTATCTAAAGCATGGTAGAATACCTGCAGGATCTTCGGGTCTCCAAAACCGTGGTTTGGGCACCTCTTTACTAATCTCATCAATATGTCCCATGCGTCTACCACCGTCTCCCCTGTCTTCTGCTTGAATGACAAAATCTCGCGTTGTAGTTGAATGACCCGGGAAGCGGGGTAAAATTTGGCCAGAAAATCCGTGACACACCCCTCCCATGTAGTGATGGATCTGGGTGGTCGGGATTCGAGCCAATCCTTGGCCACTCCGTATAGGCAGTATGGGAAAAGAATTAGCATAAGTGCCTCGGCTTCAACTCCCTTGTACCGGACCTTGTTTTAGTAGTCCTCAAACTTCCCGATGAAGTCGTTCGGGTCTTCGTCAGCTTTTCCATGGAATGGGAAGAGGGTTTGAGCAGTCTGGATAGTGGCGGATTTCAGGTCAAAGTGCTCTGCGGTGATCTCGGGCACCACAATAGCTGGCTCATGTCCTCCCGTCGGGACCTCAAAATTTTCCACCAACGCCTTTCCAGACCTGTTGTACGTCCTCAGGTTGTTCCGGGCAGCAAAGCTTGCTGCAACGAGATCTTCGATGTACCGAGCCATCTCGGCTGGAGTACGTGTCTCGGGCAGTTCTGGCGTTCTCTCGGTATTGTCGCCCATCCTGAAAAAGTAGAGATCTCAAGAGCAGTGAGACAAAAGAAAAATAAAAATAAAAAAATAAAATAAAAAAAATAAAATAAAAAAAAATAAAAACTCTGAAAATTAATTCGGATTACTAAATAAACCCTAAAAAGTCCCCGGCAACAGCGCTAAAAACTTGATGCGCTTTCTAGCGTGCTATTCGCAAGTATACGAATCAAGTAGTATAGAGAGTATTTTAGACTCGGATTATCGATCCCACAAGGACTTTGCAGGTTTTTCTAGTAATCAGTTTTAACGAACATAGTGTAAAAAGGAGGAATAGTTTGAGATTTTGATTATGAATTAAGTACTAAAAGTAAAGACTAAAACAGTAAATCTTTTTGTGAAAGTTTTCTGAATAATTCTAAGGTTGTAAATCTAGGGTTTGGGATACTAGGTTCCAGGATCCCCTAGGGTCTCTACAGATTTTCGTTCTTTGTTTGACATGAAAACACACAGCAGTCTCGTTATCTGTGCCACGTACCAATTGTGCAGTATCTTTTCTTTTCATGCACGTTATCACAATCCTGCAGACTGTCGGATTCCTGTTAAGCTGCCTAAGTCTGCAGTCTCGTTCTAAGTCTGCTAGGGTTTCTAACTTGTCCTGATGGCCCGGGTCGGATTCTCTAACAGTTGGTCTCAACGATTTCAGGCTAGTCCTAACTCCCCTTCGCTAGTCGGCCCATCGGGGTAAGGTGCTAAATTCTGTCTTCTCTTCCTAACCCTAACCAGACGTTTTCACCTACCGGCCCGGGTCTGTAGCAATTCTGGGTGATCAAGCCGAGCATGCATGAATAGTAAAATTCAAAGACAGAATAACGAATAAAGCTGCTGATATTAAGATAGTTCAATCATGAATTCATAGTAAAAAACGTAGAACTAATTTCTGAGTACGAAACCCTAGGTTCACCGAGAACCTAGGTAAAAAGTTTAGCTAGTGAAATTCATAACGTAAATAACACATTTTTTGAATAAGAGATAAGAAGAGCAAACGGGTGTCTTGAATCTGGATTCGTGTTTCCGTGCTCTCCGGGGATGCTCCGATTTCTCCTTGGGTCTGTGTTGATGTTTTCAAAACGAGTCTGGACGAGTCTTTATATAGTGCTGAAGATGTTTCTGGAACTTGCCTTTATTTACAAAACTGCTGACTGAATTTGGGAGACAAAATCTTAACTTGACTCCGGAAACATTGGCCCGGTGCCAAAATGACCAAAATACCCCTAGGCCAAAACTGTCCCGGAAATCGTCCTGAACATGAAATAGTTGCTCAGGACACCAGAAACCGGAAACCGAGATTCCTTACTCGGACGTGGCCTGTCTGGGACGCACACTTGACTGGAGTCGGTTTTTCGGCCGGACTCTGTTTCAGCATTATAACATGTTTTCGAAAAGCCCTTGACGTCTCCGTTCTTTTGCCCCTGGTTTCACTTCAAAATTCCAAGTCAAGCTCAAGATATTGTCAACCGAGCGCATCCCGGTCATTCTCGGTTTTGGCGTTTTCAGCTTCCTCGGTCGGTTTTTACTGCTCGTTTTTCCTCCAGTCTTTCCAGTTTCCATTCCACTATAATTTTTACCAGTCTTGGTCAAATCCTGTCCTGAGCATTTTCTGCACGCTTCCCGAGGCGAACCCAGTTCTGTCTCGGCACGCATCCCAATGCAATTCCCGAACCTATTCCTGTAAAGCCAACATAAACAAACCCGCGATCATATCTAATAAAAGTACGAAACATGCAGAAATTTACGAAGAGCAAATAAACGTCTCGTTCCTAAAACCGAGACTTTCTGAGGCTGAATTCTGGCTAAAACACGTCTTTCCGACACGATGGTACCTCAAATCAGGCTAAAAGATAACCCCTATTTGGGCGTTATCAGCCCCCATGCACGTCTCACACGTGCCCGTGTCTCTCGTCAGAGACTTCCCCATGCCTAATCCGCCTCCTCGTTAAGAGCACGGATTCCATGCCCCCAACGGGGCCTAGAGGACGTAGTTGATCTTCGAAGCTGTTGCATCTACAGCCAAGTCTGCAGATGCCTTCTTCGGACACTCCCTCTACCAGTGACCCCTCTCTTACACAGTGCATAGACTTCGTTTGGAAATTTAGAACCCTTGTTCTTCCTATTACCAAAACCCCCTTTGGAAACCATGAATGCGCCCGAACCCGGAACGTTGTACTCCCCATACGCGGCCCTGCGCCGCATGTCCCTCGTGTGAAGAGCAGATCTCACCTCCTCCAACGTGAGAGTCTCTTTTTCGGCACAAGCAGACTGCACAAATCCCTCATAAGACGGTGGTAGCGACACCAACAAAATCAGTGCGGCATTTTCATCACTTATCTTCTCATTACTGTTTCGCAACTCAAGAAAAATAGTATTAAGCCGATCCAAGTGATCTCTTAGATCCGTATATTCTGTAGGGTTTTTGATCATGGATACGCAGCGGAAAATCAAATATTATCCATGCAATACCCTCCAAGGATCACATGAAAAGAGACATAACGATGGTAAGGGAAGAAACCAAGGTACACACCTTAGGGTTTCTCCTGTGATGACTTGTAACATGAATTGTGTCACGTTCTTTATAGTTGATCCACGCCTAGAGTTGAAATCTAGATCTTCCTTCTCCTTTGTGCTAGCCCGGAATGGAGGAAGAGGAAGAAGAAATCACACGACGCGAGGAAACAAGGAGGATCGGCCTCCTTGTTTGGGCCGACGGGATGGGGCGGCGGCAAGGGGGGCGGACAGGTCCCTCTTGCTTGCTTGCTCTCTCCTTTTTGCTCTCTCCCACTCAAGTTATGAAATAAAGGCTCATAAGTGTGGAAAGGAAGGAAGGAGCATCCTTTATATAGTCCAACAAATCCTTGCCAACTACCTAAAGGACCCATTCTAGTCCTACTAGAATTCGGTTTAGTCCCTTCCTTGCAAATTAGTCCTACTAAATTTGCAAGGTGTTGCAAAGTGATCCTTCTAATTAATTAATCATATTAATTAATTCCCAAATCTAGTTCAACTCTATATAGCGTGTGGCCCCATAGGTTCTATCTAGTTGGTAGCAACAATTTGCTAATATGGAGCGGTTTCTAGCAAAACATCCATTCTAGCCAACTAATAGAATAGTCATCCGACAAACCTTGTACAATTAATTGTCTCATCCCTTTGTCTCTATATCTGGATTGGAAACGAGACATAGAAGTCACACTCGTATATCCATTCCATAGTTTCTCGATCCATGGGAATAGGCTTATTCGTGCAAATAACATCAATATCCCATATTGATTTATTTGAGTCTGGCCAGACATTCTATAAGCACTATCCCTCGAGTGGCCTAGGATATTTGCTCCCCGTTATGTGGGAGGGACAAATTCTATCTACATCCAGTACGATCTCTAAGCTTGCTTCTTATTGTATCCGGTACACACCTTTATAACTACCCAGTTACAGTGTAGCGTTTAACGCTACCAAAATCACAATCATCCACAACTAGAATATCTAGCGACTTCAAGTCTAAGGATGACAATACCATTTCACCACGAGAAGAACTTGTGACTTAACATAACATGTATGTAGCCTTCTCGGAGATGGGTCAATCTGGTGCGCCATTACCCTTAATGCACACCCATGTGTTGGATCATGATATCTCCATATCAATCCAACCCCATACTAGTCTATAGATGATTGTCCCATTAATCATTATACTGGACTAGGAATATTTAAGATAAACAACACAATTGTAAATCTAAGGACTTCATTATATTAAAAATCCAATAAATAATACAATGAATTTTCTAGCCAAAATAAATTCATACTAAACTAGATTGCCTCTAGGGCATCTATTCCAACACCTTCCGCCATGCGTATACCAAATAGCTGCTGCTTCAACATCAACATGTTGGTGAGCGACTTCGTCTTGTAGAGGCTCTCCAACTTGTTCCATAGTCCTTCAGCGTCTCTTGATCCGCAACCTCTGTGATCACGTCGTCCGCCAAACATAACATGATGGCTGAGTGTGCTCTTTATTCCATCGTCTTGTACTCCTTGGTGGTTGTCGAAGCCCCCTCTTTATCTTCCGTGAACGGCAACCACAGGCATTGCCGCTTCAAAAAAGCACGTACCTTGATCTGCCATAAGCTGAAGTTGTCTCTCCCCGTGAACTTGTCGATCTCGGTCATCCCCCCGGTCATCTTCTCTCCAACTCCTTGTCCAGATCATTACCCCCGAACGTGTGCTCCACCTTGATCGTGAAACCCTAGCTATGAATTTCACGGATTGTGAAACCCTAGCTCTTTAGCTCCACCTTGATCTTCAAACACCGAAACCCAAGCTCTGTTACCAGTATGTTATGATCTGGACCTAGCTTGAGAACGATGTAAACGATAAAACAAGAACACAAGTATTAACGTGGTTCACTAGTTATTAGCTAGCTACCTCCACGACCCAAAACCACGATTTTGTTAGAGAGAAACGCACTTAGTACAACCACTCGACACACAATAAAATAGCTATCAACCTATGCTAATAGCCTCCCCGTACTCACTGTGTTGTGTGTCACAAATTAAAAGGCTTCATGCCTTTAAATACTGCCAAGAGAACAAAAGAGGCCACCGCCCCCCATTTAAGTTTCCTATTCAAAGTAGGAAACACTTTTCTTCTTGTGATGGGCGCCTTTGACTTTTTCTCTTTTCATTGCTTTCAATTCAAGACACTTAACAAATCTAAAGCACCAAGATATGTCTTATGTTGTATTGTGACGATGTATGTAGTTTTGTTGTACTGTGATCTTTCATTTCTAATTCAATTTCAAATGTATTCAAGAATAGAAGGTTTTTCGCCTTATAGATTAAAATCGATTATGGATACTAGTCGGGGTTTGACTTGTAACCATATCGTGGGTTTATAAGTGCTCTTACGCTGAACTGGCACCGATTTTCCAAAGAAAAGAAGATTATGACACAAATTTGTTAGACTAAAAATGTAAGAGGTGAAAGTGCAATTAAGTACGTGTAAACCCTATCGATGAGCGGTACTGGGCTTGGCTCGATGTGCAAGGTGAGCCGCAAAATGGCCTCATTTCATTAGGTTATTTGCTATATAAATGTAAACATTGTCTTTGAAGTTTTATGTCTAAAATGTAATAGCCGTCTCATATCGGATACCAACTTTCGGCTCTTCATTCTTTACGTCCTCATCTACTATCATGAAATATATATTTTTCATGTTGCCACATTTGTTAGGTTTAAGGTCTTAACATCTTTGTGGCGTTGGATCTTTCAGATACTTGAAACAGGTATTTAAATCGCATTGATGAATCATTCTCGACTCTTGTTAGACAGAATTATTGATAAACTATTTACATGATTATTATTGGATAAGATAAGTTCATTCTCTCATTTCAGTTTGTTACATTTTGTTATGGAACTGGCATCTACCGAAGGATGAAATTACACAGAGCAAAGAAGAGATCGTTGTTCATGCTATTTCAGTGAAAAGGTTGAAAAATATTTAGATCGTCGAAGTAAGTCTTTTATTCAATTATTATTATTATTATTTTTTTTTATCGTAGCAAGCATACTTCTATTTTCATATCGAAATAATAAACAAAATTAGGTATTTTCTTACCGTATCACCATTGATAGAGGAGTTTGATTTTTATTTTTATTTTAATTTTTTCATAGATTTCTGTCACTGAATCTTGCATGTTAATTAAAAAAATTGTTTCTTTTTTAGATCTTGAACAAACAAGAAATTGGAAATCATCTTGATCTTGGCCGACATGTTTTAGAGGAAATAAAACAGTTTTGGTAATTGAAATTGTTCTGCCTAACTCATCTTGCTTTATATTAAGATGAACAATTTCAATTATCAAAATGCGGATGAGAAATGCTCGTCATGGAGCGTGGTTGATTTAGGTCAGGTGATGGTGGTTCTTGTTTAGAGGAAATAGTGTACAAATGTCAACTAACGGAATATTTCATAACATGATTAACGAAATTTGTTTTTTAATTCCAGTAAGATATTACTTTTGCAAATGGATATTGCAATCAGCCAATTTCAGTATACTGGTGGTTTGCAATTATAAGTTCAGCCTATCTTTTAAGAAGGTTCATTTACAAGATTATATATTTGTTAACCCTACATTATAAATTTTCTTTTTTTAGAAATAATTTTTTTTGCCGTCGACCGGGTTTGAACCGGGACCTAATGCAGGGGCTTCCAACGCTCTACCACTTGAGCTACCACCCTAGCTGCTAAATTATAAATCTTATGTATGGCCAGTTATTTTTAAACTATAATTAAAAGTTTTATGCTTGTTGAATATTAATATAAATACATTTATAAAGATTTTATACCAATTTATAGATTATAAATTGGTATAAGCTTCATAAATGTACTTTTATTGCGGCTAGGGCTAAAGCGGTAGACCTTTGGTAGCCCCTGCACGGGGTCCTGGGTTCAAACCCGGTTGACGACAAAACAGTTTCCAAAAAATTGTACTTTTATTGAATTCACAAAGTTATAGAGTGGTAAAAAAACTTTGTAATTGTATTTATATAAATATTCAATGAAGTACAAAGAGATAAATGTTGCATGCATTACATTGTTCACATGTGGTAAATAGGTACTAGCTCAGTCGTAGAACGTTTGAAGTTCTTGCATTTTGTCCCGGGTTTGAACCCGGCTATGTGATGCCATTCTGGAAAAAATGTTCAGATATATGTCACAATGAATGTCGATTTTCATGTATACCACTTCATTCAACAAATTACATATACATTAACTGAAAGGAAGTGAACTTACACGAGCATTATTGTTTTGTGAATATACCACAATTAGTTAGGGTTTGAGTATGTAGCTGTAGAGCATGGTTTGGTGCAGCTAGTGACTCAGGTTTATGGGAAAAGGTGCCCCCAGATATTTAAGGTGTATTATGACAAGAGATAATTAATTATGCAGGTCGAAAGTGCGTGTATGTGTCACCAGAGAGTTGGAAGGCATGATCCGCCACAACATGACACTCAACGGAGCTCTTCCTAGCTTGACCTTCTGCCTTCTTTGCACGGCCGGACCAGTACTCAACATTGGCCTTCTCTTTGGCGAGTTCTCGCATCAACACCTCGGTGCGAGACTCATGGTAACGGGAGGTTTCGTTAGCCTTATCAAGGTCATATTGAACCTTACTACTGCTTGCCAACAGCAAGTCATACATAGCAAATACACTCAGGACAAGACGTTCGTGGCAGAGAAGGTCCTGTTGTCGCACTTGAAAGTATATACTGGCTTATATCCATACTTAGCCTCGAAGGCGACCGGGTTAAAAGAAACGTCCGAAACCATCGGCAAGCTTCACCTCCCACTCGATAATCCAATAGAGGAGGGTCCAATTCCTCCATCTTATTCGTCTTCCATTCTTTGAACATCTTCAAGCATCCAACATGGAAGGAATGCTCGCCCACGCCATGCAAGTCGACCATGCACTTTGTAGCTTGACCTTCTGCCTTCTTTGCACAAGCGGACCAGCGTACCAGTACTCCACATTGCCTTTCTCTTTGACTAGCTCTCGCATCAAAAATTTAGTTTAGCACCACCCGAATGTGTATTCCCGACTAGCTCTCAAGTTTTGTTTTCGTATATGGATGAAATTCATATTTGTTATGTAAATCATTTTAGTTTTAGCAATTATTTTCCTCGCTCTTAATAGCCAATTACGTTTTGTTTCGATTGCAGTCTTAAGAAAAAGCTTATCGTATCAGCTTATCTCCTTGTTTCTTAATCTCAGAAATGTTGTATCTCAGTCAATCCATGCTCGCTGAATGATGTAGAACACTATATGCCTTGTTTATTTTCTCAGATATTTTAAAAATAGATTAAAACCACTAAATGAAAGATTATAGCCCACATTACAACAGAAGTACATATCATATATTACAATTAAGACATGTCAAACGTCTCTAAGCTATTCTAACAGAACATAGCCATCATCTTCCTTAGATGGCCGCATAAGAAATAAAGGATTTACTTGTGAAAGAAATCATCAAAATCCAAACTGTTGGGTTGTGACTTTGAATCAAAGTCAGCAAAGGAAATAATTCTTTTGGGTCAAAGTCAAAGTAGCCAAATAGGTAACTACTTTGCCTTGTAATCAATTGGAATGTTTCCATTCTGATTTTGAGGCGGTGTTTTTTTAGCTTTGTGCCCAAGTAACCCCTTGCCACACATGTGGCTATATAAGGGATCTTTGGGTACTAAACACAGTAACAAAAACACACGGGCATAATTTAAGTAGCTCTTTGAGAGCTTTGGTAGGGTGTGTTTGGGTGGGTGTTTCGGGTTGCCGCCGTTGTGGCCACGGCAGCGTGCATTGTAATCGGGTTCTCTTCTCAATAAAATATCTGGTTCTGGTCGTGGATTAGCTGGCGGGTTCGTTACGAATTCGTTAGTGAACCACGTTAAATATCTGTCTCGTTCTTGTTTTGCTTTCGTCGTTCTTGCTCGAATACCCACACGTTATAACAAACTGGTAACGGAGCTCTGAAACAGGAGTTCTGTTACAACAAACTGGTATCAGAGTCAGGTCAGAAGATTACCAGTTTTAACAAACTGGTATCAGAACCAGGTCAGGGGGATCACCAGTTTTAACAAACTGGTATCAGAGTCGGGGTTTCAAGATCCGGGTGGAGCCAAGAGCCTGAGTTCGCGCTTTGGTGGAACTCAAAGCTAGGGTTTCGCGATTCAGGTGGAGCAGGCTATCGGGAGTTGGGTTTCGAGATTCCGCCAAGAACGATGTCAGGTTTGGCAAACAAGATCGATATGTTCGTGAGAGAGAAGCAGGTACACCCACCATCTGAAGCCTCGTGGAAGGGGCTATCCGAGCTCCTGTCAGAGCAATCTGGCGCGCATCTGATTAGGCGTGCAAGGGATCTGGCAAATCCAGCACGCATTCGGTACTGGCGCGAATCTGGCGGTTCACGCGCATATGGCGTTCTGGCGATTGACGTTCAGGCGCAATCCGGCTCCCGGCGTCGAGCATCTGGCGTGTGAATTGAATCTGGTTCTGGCTCATGCGTTGCAGGAACTCGTTGGAGTTGGAGCAACGGCATGGAGCATCTGGCACGTGAGATTTCTAGCACGCACATCTGATTCTGGTTCTGGCGCGCATTATGCACGAGTTTGTTCTGGCGTGCATCAGGTTTTGCAGCGTGTACCATGACACGCACTGAGCTCGCATCTGGCGCGATCTGTTTCTGGCGAGCATCTGGCGCATCTGAGGCATACGGGGCGCATCGGGCATGACAATTTGGGCACTCGTCATCGGTGCATCTGGTCTGGATGACATCTGGGCATTCTGTCATGGTGCATCTGTCTGGCGCAATTGGGCGCATCTGGAATGTATTCGGTCCTGTCTCAGTGAATACATTCGAGTCTGGTCTCGGGTGGAGCACTTGTTTCTGATTCCGGAAGTACATTCACATCGGGCACAGTCGTTGCAGGAACGCATCTAGTTGAAGCAACGATTTGGCGATTCGGTTTTCGCATACAGCTGCGGAATATCTGTCTAGGTAAGCGTGCTTGTTTCGGGTTTCTGAGAGACGCATCCGGATCGGGTTTGAGAAGAGAAGCATCAGGTTCAGGTTTCGAGTTGCTGAGATGATTCTAGTCAAGGTGGAGATTTGTTGGGTTGTGACTTTGAATCAAAGTCAGCAAAGGAAATAATTTTTTTGGGTCAAATTCAAAGTAGCCAAATAGGTAACTACTTTTCCTTGTAGTCAATTGGAATGTTTCCATTCTGATTTTGAGGCGGTGTTTTTTTGTAGCTTTGTGCCCAAGTAACCCCTTGCCACACATGTGGCTATATAAGGGATCTTTGGGTACTAAACACAGTAACAAAAACACACGGGCAGAATTTAAGTAGCTCTTTGAGAGCTTTGGTAGGGTGTGTTTGGGTGGGTGTTTCGGGTTGCCGCCGTGGCCGTTGTGTGGCCACGGCAGCGTGCATTGTAATCGGGTTCTCTTCTCAATAAAATATCTGGTTCTGGTCGTGGATTAGCTAGCAAGTTCGTTACGAATTCATTAGTGAACCACGTTAAATATCTGTCTCGTTCTTGTTTTGCTTTCGTCGTTCTTGCTCGAATACCCACACGTTATAACAAACTGGTAACGGAGCTCTGAAACAGGAGTTCTGTTACAACACAAACATATGTTCCAGTAAATATAGTTACCTTAGTCATCTTTACTTAGGTAACTTTGATATGTCTTATGTTGGTAATGTGGGCTGTGTACTCCGTACTTTCATAGATGTCCCGAAAAAACAAAGTTGTAACTGGAAGATTTTTTTTTAGAATAAATTAGAAGTTTTGATAATGATAGTGTACGACCATTTTCAATATTGAAAAATGTTTAAAGGTGAAAGTGAAATTAAGTATATGTAAACCATGTCGATATATAGTTTTAGACAGGGTTTTACAGGCGTAGTGAGCGAAAAATAGCATCATTCCATTAGGTCCTTTGCTATATAAACTCGCACATTTTCCCCTAGGTTTCGCCGCCTCATATGAATGTCATCATCCGGCTATTCATTTTTCGTTTCCTCATGAGCGAAAAAATTGTACCATTCCATTAGGTCATTTGCTATATAAACCAGCAAATTTTCTCCTAGGTTTAGCCGCCTCATATGAATGTCATCGTCGGCTCATTTACCGTTTCCTCATGAGCGAAATAATAGCATAATTTCATTAGGTCATTTTCTATATAAACTCGTACATTTTCCCCTAGGTTTAGCCGCCTCATATGAATGGCATCCTCCGCCTCTTCATTTTCCGTTTCCTCATGAGCGAAAAAATAGCATCATTCCATTAGGTCATTTGCAATATAAACCCGCACATTTTCCTCTTGGTTTAGCCGCCTCATTTGGATGCCATCATCCGGATCTTTATTTTCCGTTTCCTCATGAGCGAAAAAAATAACAACATTCCATTAGGTCATTTTCTACATAAACCCGCACATTTTCCTCTAGGTTTAGCCGCCTCATATGAATGTCATCATCCGGCTCTTCATTTTCCGTTTCCTCAGGAGCAAAAAATTACCATCATTCCATTAGGTTATTTGCTATATAAACCCAAACATTTTCCCCTAGCTTTAGTCACCACATATGATTGTAATCATCTAGCTCTTCATTTTCCGTTTGCTCATGAGCGAAAAAATAGCATCATTCCATTAGCCCATTTGCTATATAAACCCGCACATTTTCCCCTAGATTTTCCGCCTCATATGAATGTTGTAATCCGGGATCCTCATTTTCCGTTTCCTCATGAGCGAAAAAAAAGTATCATTCCATTAGGTCATTGCTATATAAACCCGCACAATTTCTCTCAGGTTTAGCCGCCTCATATGAATGTCATCATCCGGCTCTTCATTTTTCATTTCCTCATATACTATCATGATATATTTGTTTTTGGTAAAAGACAAAAACCACCCCTCGAGTATGGGTTATATAAAAAAACAATCCTTGTGTTTGGGGATATACAAAAGCCACCCCTGTCGAGACAAAAACCACCACTGTCAATGTATGGACGTTAGACGAAAAGCACCCTTATGTTACAATCAATTCCTATGGGGTGCAATATGTCTTTTTTATGACCATTTTGCCCCTATTTGTATTTTTTTTTATGTTCTTGATGTTCTTGGTGTTCTTGACCAGATGTTCTTGACCATCACCACCACTGCGCTGCCGCCACAACAATAATAACAAAACAAAAAAGGGTAACAAACAACAATTTTTATCATCGACATGGCTGCAAAATCTCCTCAACCTCCACCACCACCACTACCACCACCAACAACAACAACAACAACTAACCTGCACCTTCACAATTCAACCACTGCCACCATCGCTCCATGAAAATGCACCTGCCACTCATACATCACCTTCAACCATTACCATTACCACCCAATTCCTAAACCTACAACTTTCTCAAAGAGTCTCTTAACACTTTTTTTTCCATAGCCTAAGAAATCAAAGTAGTTTATTACATACTTGTAATCGAGACCACATAGCTTCTGATACTCATCACAGTGAGTTATTATGAAATGAGAGCACAATGAACCAACATTGATCAGAGATGAAGATGGGCTAATTCATTAGCACAACACGCAATGAGGTACAATGAAATGAGAGCAAAATAAACCACAATGAGATAGAAACCAAGAAATCAAAGCACAGTGAGACAAAATCTTTATCAATGAAAACTTTCTGGGTCACAACACTCTTTTTCCACAGCTAAAGAAATCAAGCAGTTTATTACACAATTCTAATCAAGAACACATAGCTTCTGATACTCATCCCAGATATTGCAGCATTCATGACAGACCCCGGGTCCAAAAGGCCACTGTCCACCAAGAACAGGGTCAGCAAATTCTTGGAAAACCCACTCACAAGAGAAACTCCCTTCTGTGTCCCCGGTCCGATGCCAAGAGAACACATTCAGGAAGGGATTTGTGCCAAACACATCTGCAAAAACAGGGACTAACGAAAATCAAAATGAAATCTTCCCCAATTTGTCCTCAACCTTTCCTTCCTTCAGAACCCATCCTTTCTCGGGTACCTTGCCTCGGTTTCAAACCCAGAAATGCTGGTTTGTGGCCGCTAGGTACAACGGCATATCGACGGTGGTGCTGGTTCTGGTGGACGGTGATTCACAAGATCCGCAACCACCCACAGCCAGGTTGTCGTTATCACCTCCGACAAGGGCGGCGTCGGCAAGACCACTACCGCCGTTGCTGCGATTAAACCCAGATCTGAGACAGAGAGAGGGAGAGAGAGCAAACAGAGAGAGAGAGCGGGCATATTAGGTTGAGGGAGGCTGATTGTGAGGTGAAATCATCTGCAATTTCGTGTTTCTTTTTATTATAACCGAGAGAGGAGACGAGAGAGACAGTGATAGAGGGAGGAAGAGAAAACAGATGTCTTGTTATCATGTGAAATTAATTCGTATTTACTAAGAAAAGATGAAATTTCTTCAAAGGTTAAGTGAGGTTAACAGATGGAAAAAGCTTCTAGTGTATTCTATTTTCCCGGGGTAACAAGACAGACTTCCAGACCAAAATATGGAAAATAGCATGTGGCGACAAGTACCGGTGTTTGTGCAGTGTATGTGGTCACTACAACAAATCCTGCTTTCAGCGACCTGTTCCATTATGACAACCAGGATTATGGTCTTTAAAAGCAGTTTTTTCAGTTTGTCGTTAGGAAGGTCGTCTTTCAAATTTTTTAAGACCAACTGTGATTCTGTCGTGGGAAAACGACTAGTCATCCAAAATTCAAAATTATTGACGACCTGTACTATTGTCATCAGTGGATCTAAACACAATTTTGACCAAAATTTTGACCGTAAATTAAATTTCGATAAATTTTGGGGAGGGAAATGAAATCTCACCAAATGTTGGAGGCAAAATCAAATCATACAAAAAACTAAATTCACTTATCTTCACTACAACTAACAATTCTCCCGCCATTACTCCCTCACTTCGGCCGCCATATTGAATATCGATCTATCCATGAACCCTAGATAACTCATCTTCCACACCCGCCACCACCGCCGACTCTCTCTCTCTCTCTCTCTCCGCACGACCGTGAATGGAGAAATTCCACCTGCAGAGAATGGAGTTTTGGCGCTGGAAGAGAAAATCCATGTATCAACCTTCAACAAAATCTGTACTCAGAACTGTTTGGTCTCTCTCTCTCTCTCGCACACAATCTAAATTTGGGTTATGAGTTTCATGCACTTTTGAATTTGGGTTCTGAGTGTGGTGGCTTGAGGTCAGATATAACAAGCCCTTTTCATTTTTATGACTTAAAAGGAACAATTTTACTGTGATAGCTGTATTTGTAGGCCGGGCTCCATCTTTCATTCTTCTAATTTGTATGTGATTTAGTTTTACTGTGTATCTGAATAAAGTTTAACTATGGAAAAATCCTTTTTCGGATCTGCTGAGTGTGGAATGTGGTTTTACAGTACTGTATGTGAAGCTAAACTGTTTCTCACATAACCAAGTGCTTGCTGTTAACTGATTGGAAAGAGTATATTCATGGGTTGAATGATATATATATATATATAGGCGGCAAGATATATACTGATATGAATGTGTGTTTTCATGTTTTATAATTTGAATAGTTGAAAGTGATGTGGATGAAACTGAGGTACCTGAAAAAGTGCATGTCTCCCAATTTATATGTACTATATGAAGTTTTTGAGTACCCAGTGTCATTGCTGGCAGTTGATAATTTGATGTGTCCAAACTTTAAGTTTTGTAAGGGCCGTGATGATATGGATCTATTGAATTCACTTATTTGAAGCTGTTAGAGTGTAATATGCATGGCGAGACAAAATTATTTTTATAGCCGGCTGTGATCATATCTTATCTGGTTTATATGAGTAATGATCTGATATGTCCTCTTCATGCTTACTGTAGAGGCTGTTATGATATGGATAGTTCGAATTCAGTATTTGTAGCCAATATATAGAGTGTCATGATATGCATTGCGAGGCAAAATCCTTTTGCAGCATGTGATCATCGCTCTCTTATCTGGTTTTCACGAGTACATATCTGAGCCCATTTCCGTATTTCCCTCTAATCATTCCATGTTTGTTATTTGTTAATTATTTGTTATTTCCTCCGTTCAACCTCTCTATTTTGTGTGGTCATGTGAAGGTCATTATGACCTGCTGCTAATGTTGACAAAATGATGCAAACATTTTTGCATGAAAGCCGGGTCAGTGTGTCCTTCACATGACCCCGCAGACGATAGCAGATTAATGGATGAATTTCCAATGAATGTAATTAGTTCTTTAATAAGTCAGTATATTGAAAATAAAATTTATTCATAATAATAAGAGAAAGATAAGAGATAAATTACAAAAAATAACAGTAAATAAAATTGTCGACCTCGTTGTACTCTTTGAGTTGTTTATCTTTCGGGGCCTCTGCTGGTTCCTCCTTGTCTAAACCCACCTTTCGTGGAAGTCCCCAAAGTCCCATTTTGTTATTTCATCGTTTGAACCTCTTTTTCTAGGGGTGCATGTGAATGGAATTTTGACCCCGCTGATAATGTTGGCAAAATGATGCAAACCTTTGTGCATCCGAACCGGGTCGAAATGGCCTTCACAAGTACCCGTAGACTAGAGGGTGAAAGATTCAAATTAGGAATGAATGGTTTTTTGGTACCCTTCAAATCTATGTTATGGATTAATTCTTCGACCGCTAGGGAAGTTATGAATGATGCATATGAAAGAACTATAACAAATATCTTAAACGGAACAATGTTGTGCTGTATTTGTAGGGCTCCACCTTCATCTCCTATATATTTGGTTGTCATGATTTGGGCCTCTTCATGATATTATGATGTTCTTTATGCTCACTACTTGCTCACTGTAAGAGGCCATGATGATATGGATCGTTCGAATTCACTCTTTATAGCCGGTAAAGAGTGATATGCATGGAAAGGCAAAATCCTTTTGCAGCATGTGATCTCTTATTTGGTTTTTATGAGTACATATTTGAGCCTCTTCATGCTCACTGAAGAGACGGTGATGATATGTATCTATCGAATTCACTCGTATCCATAGAGTGTGATATGCTTGGCAAGCCAAAATCCTTTTGTAGCATGTGATCACTAATCTCTTATCTGTAGCTTTCAACAAGTACTGATATGATCCTCTATTTGTGATTAACACTTCAGGATGCACTATGAATGTGTACTTGTTTAGTTCAGAAATGCTTGTTTACCCGGAATGCTCAATTTTTTCCTGTGCAGTACTGATATGAGCCTATTAATGCTCTTTATGATATTGCTCTTCATGCTCGCTGCTTGCTTAGTGCTTGGTGACTATAAGAAAAAGTTATGATATCTATATATATATATATATATCTATTAACTACATATTTGCTTCCTACCGAGACTACTGAGCCTACTGATCATGGCAAGCTGGCGAGGGAGAGCAGCGGACTACGGAAGCTTATATAATAGGCATGCTGGCGAGACAGACGAGACATATTGCTACCGACGAGAGATCTACCAACTACAGAGCCTACAAACCAAACCTTCTTCTATGCTTTTCGAACAATAAAATTGAAAACTCCATCGCTCCAACGTCACCTTTCTTACACACTATTGACTAGCCTTCCTTTCTTGCTTGGATGACCTTTTCTCCTACTTCTTTCGACTAGAGACCTTGTAAACTCGCTTCCGAAAGAAAGGCGGGATTGTTGGGTTGATGGGTTTCCGGGTCTTGGCTAGTCCCCACTGCTAGCGATTCTGCTCTAGGATTCTCCTCGTTTTACCGATCACCTACGAGATTCTTTGTGGCAGTTTTCAAGTTCTTGGATTCAACAACTACTAGTTGTGGCTGCTATCCAATTAGGGGACGGGTTACTCACCCTTGATTAGTTGTTTCTCTTACCATTTCTTTATCCTTCTCTTCCATTGAGCAAAGTAGTGAAATGCGAGACTACGCCCTATCTTTTCTTTACTATTCCCTTTATCACTCTATTGCATGTGTGTCAGTAACGACTGCAAAAATCCCCATCCTTTAAAGAGGAGGAGGTATTGCTATAACACGATGGCCTCCAATGTATTTGAATGCTCCATTGGTCATACTTGATTCCGAGGATGAAAAAGATGACACACCGAAACTGACTGTATTCCAGTAATGCATGAAGATTGTCAAGTTTGAATGCAACATAATTGTTGAAGTGCCTGTGGAATTAGTGGAAGGGACGGGTGAATCTGTTAATTACAGAACATATGATTTTGGGGGCACATGCAAAGGAACCATGAGAAGCTAGAAGCTACATGCTATCTTTGTTATGCGTTTTGGTTATTTTCTGTTATATATGTAATTGCGTCTTACATGTAACTATTTCATAAACATATTTTGTAACAGATGTACCTATTCCTGAAACACTACCATTTGAAGAATGTCATAACATGTTCTGTTAGCTGTGTGACTGGTGATCCTGGTGTCTTTAAATTTGAAAGTATTTCATATAATTATAAGTGCGTGATATATAAATGAGTATGTTAATCAGGTGATATGATATCAGTTTGACTACTAATTTTGGTAATATCTAATTACCAAAATTTCAAATATTACATTACTGTCGTTGTGAAATTTTTATTGGACGACCCAAGGTTTCGGGTGCCTAAAGCGAATAAGAAATTTGGAGGCCCTATTTAAAGAAAAAAATCACAAAAATAGTAATTTTTTTAAAGTGAAAATAAGGTAATTTATCAGGTAAGAAATTTGTGTCAAAAATTAGAACTGCCACCAAACTAATATATATACAATTATTGATGAAATTGCATCAAAATATGTAATTAGGATTACTATAGAGCTCTGTTTAAAAAAATAATATTAATAAAAAAAGGGCCCTCGCGCAGCAGGGGGTCTGAAGCGGCCACCTCGGCTGCCTAACTATAGGGGGGGGGGCCTCTTTGCGAATTATCGTTTAAAATGCTGATTGTAACAAGGTCAAAACTGAACGGGAAAGTCACCTCCACTGTGAAAGTTGGTCCAGAAGATTCGATCAACTCTATATGAAGTGAACGGTCAACTTTTCGGTCTCCACTTGGTCATGGGTATTAGAATTGTGCCCTAGAGCAATCAATTTTTCGTGAAATTTATATAGACTTACTATTCATTATTTTAAGTTCAATGCAGGTTCAAAACTTGAAATATATTTTCTATTTCATGGCCTTGAAACAACTTTCAAAGCCTTGAAACTGACAGAGCTTTATATGCATGAACTTAGGGGGAGTTTCTGTACTTGATTCAACTCCTAAACCCTGTGCATGATTAGATGATACTTGATGATGAAAGACAAAGTATTTTTACAAATTTTACAGGATCTAACATCATCTGTTTGACACAGTTATGCAGGGATATTGTGTTTCCTAACTTATGTTTTGCAGGAATGGAAACTACTTGATGACTTGATTCTGTGATTGATCTTCTATGTTTTAGAGCCTCTCAACAGACTTCCAACAAGATAAAATCAATATCTTTGAAGATACTGAACTACTAGCTATTGGAAGAAGCTGTTAGAGGATTCAAGATCTAAAGCTATTTTTCTGGAAAGTTTGTTGAAGAAGATTCTGAAGAACTTCAATTCAAACTGGGTGTTTAAAAGCAGAACTGCTGAAGGAATTCGACAGAGAACTACATAGACAATTGGCAGAGACACTCAAAGTACTCAAGGTTTGACAAGCAACAAAGAAGCAGATTCATCTCTTTCAATTCAAGCATCAGAAGAACACGGCATACTCACTGCAGTTTCATCTCCTGTGTTCTTCTTGTTCTGAACTTCATTTGTATATCATTTTGATAATACTCAAAAAAAAATCAAGGTGAACGATAGAGAATTCTTAGTTAATTAGATGGCCAGAGGAGGTACTAGATAAGTTAGTGAGTACCACAAGCTGTAACAGAGTAAGGCATCTCTCTGTGCTTGAGATCTAGGGCTTAGCTATTGATTAATAAGAAATGTGTTGAAAATCCTGCAGGGAGAAGATCCCTGAGGTAGAGCGGTAGGTCCAAGTGTACTGAACTCTATATATCTTGTGTCTCTTTCATTTACTTTCAAGTTTCATACTTAGAATTTTCGCAGCATTCAAAACAGTTTATTTCAAGGGTTTGAAATTCATTTCAAGGCCTTGAAACAGACTTTTTCTTTTCATACTCTAACTGTTTTCATTCCAACGGCTTGAAACTCATTTCAAGGCCTTGAATCTATTTACAAATCTTTTAAACCACTACTCTTGCACAGTTTGGCAAAAGTCTGCATACTGTATTCAACCCCCCCCCCACTTCGAGAGTATTGATCTTGTATTTCTACCTACTGTACACCCCTTCAATTAGTATCAAAGCTTGTATCACTGCATAGATTTAACCATCTTGTGATTATGAGTACTGTAGGTGATGGTGGTTTATCACAGGAAAGAGCTGCTAACAGACCTCCTCTCTTTTGTGGAGACAATTTTGTCCATTGAAAGATTTGATGAAAATGTTCATCATTGATCAAGATATATTGGTCTATCATCCATAATGGTCCTCATACTTTCTACACAGAGAAGGATGGGATTAGAACTCCCAAATCTGAAGACTCTCTTTCTTCATCTGAGTTAGAACAATTTTTTTTAAAAATTATAAAGCTATGAATCTCTTATATTGTGCTTTGAGTGCAGATGAATTTAACAGGATCTCAAGCTGCAAGATTGCCAAGGAGATATGGGATAAGCTTGTGGTAACCTTTGAAGGAACCAGCCAAGTCAAGCAAACCAAGATCAACATATATCTCGGGCAATATGAGCTATTCTAGATGAATGGAGATGAGCCAATCAGAGATATGTTCAAAAGATTCACTGATATTGTCAATAACCTTGATTCCTTGGGAAAGCATATTTCCAATAAAGAAAAGGTGAGGAAGATTATAAGAAGTCTTCCAAAGGCAAAATGGGAACCAAAGTCCAATGCTATTGAGGAAGCTCAAGATCTCTCATCACTTCAACTTGATGACCTACAAGGAAAGCTCCTTACACATGAGATATCCATGAATGAAGTTGATGGAGAACTACCAGAAGATGTCAAGAACTTAGCTCTTAAGGAAAAGGAGAATGAACCAATCCACAGCCTTGAAACTGAAGATGATGATGAGGATCCAATGCCCTTATTTTCCAAAGCCTTGACCAGAATTCTTAAAATGAAGAAAAGCTTTGGAAACAAGGACTTCAACAGAGACAGACATAGATCCTCCAGTAGTAAAGAATACAAAGGTAAATCTTCTTCACATGGTAATAAGCCTAAAGTCATGAATTTATTTGAGTGTGGTGATGCTGGACACTTGATCAGAGACTGTCCACACAAGAAAAGAAAGAACTTTCAGAAGAAAGATCATGATAGAAGAAAGAAATCTATGATAGCTTCATGGAGTGATTCAGAAACATCAAGTGACTCTGAATCTGAAGAAGAACATGCCAACCTATGCTTTATATCCGAGCATGATGAAAGTTCTGAAAAGAACATTGAGGTAATTGTAAGTTGCTTGATTTCAAAACCAACATAATCCCTCTCTGACTATCTTGGAACAATGCTTTTAAATGAAGAGGAATATCTGAAAGATATTAGAGTTTTGAATGAAAAAGTTCATGAGCAAGCAAAAGAGAACTTACA
Organism: Linanthus parryae; assembly: GCA_023055425.1. Taxonomy (NCBI): domain Eukaryota; kingdom Viridiplantae; phylum Streptophyta; class Magnoliopsida; order Ericales; family Polemoniaceae; genus Linanthus; species Linanthus parryae. Next base: position 3,576,259 of record JALGPY010000004.1, on the reverse strand, counting down.
TCTTGTTTGCCTAAATGAGAATCTTGAAATCTCTTAGAAGAAAATTGACAGTGATGTCAAGGCCTTGAAAACCAGTTTCAAATCCTTGAAAACACAAGTCAAGGAAGTAGTCACTAAGAACTCTCTCTTGAGTGACAGTATTGTTAATCTAAGACATCAAGTTGATGAATTGGATAAAAAACAGACTACTCTGAATGAGAAACTTCAAGAATCTGAATTGGTCAAAGCAACACTTGCAGGCTCAGAACACAACTTGAAATTTATTCTTGGAGGTAGATTAAAGTTTGTTCACAAAACTGGTATTGAATACAATCCAAATTTTCCAAAGAAGAACAATACCAGATTTGTGAAAGCTGGAAGCAAAACATCTCCTAAATGCCATTACTGTAGTAAGATTGGTCATGTTAAGATGACTTGTTCTTTTTTAAGAAGAGACCCTCACATAATGAGGAACACTTTTCCCTTCCACCTCAAAGGACAAGTTAGACAGATTTGGGTTCCTAAAGGGTTTACACCACCTAACATGGTTGAACCTGAATAGGAATCTAAATTTATCACTTGGTCTAACAGCTGGGTAAGGCAGTGAATGGTGTTTGCAGGGTGTCACCACGATCAAAGAGCAAAAATGGTTTATGGACAATGGTTGCTCAAGACATATGAGTGGAAAGAGATCTTTATTCTCTGACTGAAAGAGCAATCAGAAGGATCAATTACACTTGGTGACAAAGGAAAATGCAACATTCTCGGTATTGGTAAAGTTGGTAGAAATTCTAAAACTCTATTTCTGATGTGTATCTAGTTGATGGCTTGAAATTTAATATGCTTAGTGTATCTCAGCTTTGTGACAATGGAAACAATGTTATTTTTGATAAAGAGAAATGTTTGGTGCACAATGAGAAATCTGGCAATTGCGTGCTCACAACTCATGAGGACCATTATGAACTATTGACCACCGTTCCATGTCTTGATCTATGATGAACATCTTCATCAATGCCTTCCAGTGCATGAAGTTATCACCACAGAACAATGGAGGTCTGTTGGCTGCCCTTCCTTGTGAGAATCCACCATCTCCTACATTACTCATAGTCACAAGATTGTTAGATCTATATCAGTGACCCAAGCTCTGATACCAATTGAAAGTGTGTAATGTAGACTAAATAGAGGACATAAATACTCTAGAAGGGAGGTTGAATAGAGTATGGAAACTTTTTGCAAAACTCAAATTCTAACAGATTAGCTTTGTGTGAAACTCAAATCTCAAGGCCTTGAGATTTTATAAAACTGTCAGAAACTTTCAAAGGCTAATTAGAAAGCTTCAAGGCCTTGAACTATTACCAGTTCTAAACAGCTTATAAACCCTAGTTTGATTCGAGTTGTGAGCAGCCGAAAATAACAAAACTGTAAAGTAAAGAACACAATGCAATTTACAGAGTTCAGTCCCAATGGACCTAATCTCTGCCTGAGGGATCTAATCCCACCAGGATTGGGCAAACACTTCTTATTACTCACACAGAAACAACCCTAGATCTTCAAGCCTAAGTGATTTCTCTTACACCTATACAGCTTGTGGTTCCAAACCTATCTAGTTCCAGCTACTAACTGTTGAGCTAACAGGAACCTCTTTTTGTTCACTTGAACAACCAACCACTAGGTTTAGTGAGGTTTAAGATATTTAAAAGATACACAGATTACAAAACAGGTGAAGAACACAGTAGAAGAAATAAGCTTGTGAAGCCTGGATGTGTTCTTCTGGAAACTGGAATGAATTGATCTTCTAAAATCTGGAATTGAAGCTTGAATTCCTGTGTGTTTGAATGAATGATCTCCCACGAATTTTTCACACTTTTCTTAGTATTCTGCAAGCCTCTTATCTTTCAAAATTCAAACCAGTCTCTTTATCCACCAGCTGCAATTGAATGAGAGATTTTAGGATCTCAGTTCCTACAAATCCTCCTTCTCTTTTCAACTGAAATTCAAACAGCTCTAAGTGGATATCTGTTGGAGTTTGTTGAGATTATTCTTGCACGTTTAACAAACCTGCAACAACATTAAAATACAGCAACAACAAAGTCCAGAAATATAACAGTACTATGAATGTTTGGTTTTCCGGTTTCTGATAAAAACTGGTTAAAAGATTAGAACAGTAATCTGATTAACTTCTCACACATATAAAACATGATAAACAAGTTTAAGACTCTTATAAGTCAATAAATAATCACAATAAAAATGATCAAAACCTGCAAGAAAGAATCAGCTTAGTTCTGTCAAACTGTTAGCAGCTCCAGGAACATCTCAAGGCCTTGAAGCTCTGAACATGCTTCACAGATTTTCAAATTTAAGTCCATAAAACTTTGATTCTCCCTGTTCTGATCATCTGCATTTGTGTTATATATGTAGATAATGTAAAACAAGAGTATATGCAGCAAATTCTTGATCTGTATAATCAGATAACCAATATGCAACACATGATTGTTAGAACATTCAACAGAATAAAAACAACTCTCAAGGCTTTGAAGCTCTGTCAGTATCTCAAGGCCTTGGAGCACCAAAAATGCTTTGCTGCCTATGTCTTTGTCTTTCGTCACTCCCAACAATTACTTCTCAAAACACACTCCAGGGTCCTTGAGTCAACAGATTTGTTATTCTAATTTAATGTCAAATGAATATAAGAAAAGAAAATTTTTGGCGGTATATATTAAAATCGACAATAGATACTATCTGGTAGGGGTTTGACCCCGTAACCATATGCTAGGTTTATAAGTGCTCGCACTTCCACTCCGATTTTCCAAAGAAAAAAGGGTTATGACAAAAAAAAAAGTTGAGACTAAATATGGAAGAGGTTGAAAGTTCAATCAGGTACGTGTAAACTCTATCGATGAGTGGTCCGGGCCGGGCTCGATGTGCATAGTAGGCCGCCAAATGGTCTCATTCCATTAGGTTATTCGCTATATAAATCTAATCATTGTCTCTAAAGTTTTATGTGAAAAAAAAATAATCGCCGCCTCATACCGATTACCATCTTCCGGCTCTTCATTCTAAATGTCCTCATCTACTTTCCTGAAATAAATATTTTTCATGTTGCCGCAATTGTTAGGTTTAAGGTCTCAACATCTTTGTGGCGTTAGATCTTTCAGATACTTGAAACAGGTATTTACGTCTCATTGATGAATTATTCTCGACTCTTGTTGGATGAACTATTTATACGATTATTATTGGATAAGATAAGTTCATTCTCTCATTTCAGTTTATTACATATTTTTATAGAAATGGCATCCCCCGAAGGATGAAATTACACTGAGCAAAGAAGAGATAATTGTTCATGCTATTTCAGTGAAAAGGTTGAAAAATATTTCGACCGTCAAAGCAAGTCTTTTATTCAGATTTAATTTTTTTTTATCACATCAAGCATACTTGCATTTTCATGTCTAAATAATAAACAAAATTTGGTCTTTTCTATCGTATCACCTTTGATAAAAGAATTTAAAATTTTGTAATTTTTTCATAAATTTTAGTCAATGAATTTCTTGTTTATTAATTCAAAAAAAATTGTTTCTTGCTTAGATCTGGAAAAACCAAGAAATTGGAAATCATCTTGAGCTTGAGACGAGACATGTTTTAGACGTAATAAAAACAATGTTGGTCATTGAAATGCCTAGCTCATCTTGCTTTATATGAAGATGACCAATCTGAATTACCAAAATGCGGATGAGAAATGCTCATCATGGAGCTCGGTTGATTCAGGTGACGGTGATTTTTTTTAAAGGAAATATGGTACACATGTTAACTAACGGAATATTACATAGCAGGATTAACGTCAGTTTCAATAAGACAGTACTATTGCAAATGGATATTGCAATCAGCCAATTTCAGTATACTAAAGGTTTGCAATTAGAAGTTAAGCCTATCTTTTAAGCTGTTTCATTTATAGATTATATATTTGTTAACCCTAAATTATAAATCTTACATATGGCTAGTTATTTTTTAACTCTAATCAAAAGTTTGTGCTTGTCGAGTGTTAATAGAAATGCATTTATAAAGATTATATACCAATTTATAAAGCTTCCTAAATGTAGTTTTATTGAATCCACACATTTATAGACTGGTAAAAGTGCATGTGGTAAGTGATGTCTGATAATAATGACGCTTTCGCCGATTCTTAGATGGGCTGCTTCAAAAATTAACTTGTTTTTTTTCGTCTTTCGAAGGTTGCACAGATGGAAACTGTACTGCAACTCATGTTCCTGTTTTATCGAATTAGAGAGAATAATACGCAGAGCGGAAAAAACTCATAGTATAGAGGAGGAGTAGTGGAGAGGAGAACACTCTTCAATCTTTATCTCACTCAATCAACACTAATTGACAAACTCACTCAAATGACTCTCTACAATGCTTTACTTCTCACTTTTCACTTGATTGCAAATGACCAACTACATAGACTATTTATAGGCTTTCCGTGACATGTACCCAAGCTAGGTATATAAATGACTCTTAGCATAATACATGAACTTCAAATTAATTAGGTACATGATCATCTAGATACATGTACACCTTGAACCTTCTAGAATAAGAGAATCAAGATTAATTTCCAACACGCCCCCTTAAACTTGATTCTCGCATGCCGAGTTTACTCCTCAACTTCTCGAATATTTCTTTCTTGAGGGGCTTCGTGAAGATATCCGCAAGTTGATCTTCATATTTCACGAAATTCACTTGGACTTCTTTCTTAGCAATGCACTCTCAAATGAAATGATACAGAGTATAAATGTGTTTTCTCCGATCATGAAACACGGGATTTTCTGCTAGTGCAATTGCTGACTTGTTATCAACAAATATCCATGTCGACTCTTTTTTATCAAAACTGAGTTCTTTCAATATGCTCCTTAACCATATGGCATGACAAACGGCTGATGTCGTTGCAACATTCTCAGCTGCACAAGTTGATAGCGTAACTATCTCTTGCTTCTTTGATAGCCACGTGAATGCTACCTCACCAAAGTAGAATACAAAGCCGGTTGTACTCTTTCGATCATCGAGATCTCCGGCCCTGTCACTGTCACTATATCCAGCCAACTTAATGTCTCCCGTTGTTGGAAAGAACATACCCAAACTAGAAGTTCCGTTGATGTAGCGGAGAATCCTCTTTGCGACTTTGAGGTGATACTCCTTTGTATCTTCCACATATCGGCTGATAAGACCCACTGCAAACAGAATATCGGATCTTGTGCACGTTAAGTACCTCAAACTTCCAACCAAACTTTTGAATAAGGTTGGATCAACCGCATCTCCTCCAACGTGCTTTGACAATTTCTCTCCAACTTCAATTGGAGTGCTAATTTCTTTGCAATTCTCCATCTTGAACTTCTTCAGCAACTCTTTTGCATAGCCTTCTTGAGAAATGAAGATTCCGTCATATTGTTGCTTCACTTCAATACCAAGATAGTAGGACATTCCCGATATCGTCATTTCAAACTCCTTGGCCATCTCTTTCTTTAATTCTTCAAACAATTTATCATTGTTTACTGTAAATATCAAGTCATCAACGTACATGCACACGATCAACACATCACCTTTATCTACCTTCACATACAAGGCATGTTCATGGGGACATTTGTGAAATCCCTTCTTCGAGAAGTATTAATCAATGCGGCTGTTCCATGCCCTTGGTTCTTGCTTTAGGCCATAAAGTGCTTTCTTTAACTTTAGCACCTTGTTCTCTTGACCACGAGCTATGTAGCCTTCTGCTTGGTCAATGTACACCTCTTCTTCAAGCACTCCATTTAGAAATGCAGATTTGACATCAATTTGGTAGATTCTCCACTTATGTTGCGCTGTCAATGAGATTAGCAGCCTTATGGTCTCCAAACGGGCTACTGGGGCAAATACTTCATCATAGTCAACACCTGCTTTTTGCTTGTAGCCTTTCACAACAAGTCGCGCCTTGTGTCGTTCCATTTCACCTTTGGAGTTCTTCGTCACCTTGTAAACCCATTTGACTCCAATAGGTTTATGCCCTGATGGTAGGGAAGTCAGTTCCCAAGTGTCGTTCTTTTTTATGGCATCAATCTCCTCATTCATGACCTTTCTGCACTTCTCACTTTTTGACGCCTCCTGAAAATTGATAGGCTCCGTATCTGCAACCAAACAAAATAAGTTTGGATTTGGATCGGGCTGATCATAAATCTGCTGCAATGAATTTTTCCATCGAGGTCCTTCACTACTCGAACTCTCGCTTTCGGAAGAAGCTGCAGGGGATGCAGGGGGAGTTTCTTCATTCTCAGGCTCATCTTCTACTTCCTCTCTTTGATCTACAAATGGATAGAAAGAGTATTCCTCTTTCTCCGGATCATTCCCCTCCCACAAGCTCGTCTCGTCAAATACAACATCTCGGATGATCCTTCTTTTCTTCTCAACTGGATCATACAAATTGTATCCCTTCGAAGCTTGATCATAGCCCACAAAAATATTTTTTTTTACTTTTGTCGTCAAGCTTGCTCCTTTGTTGATCAAGAACATGCATATGAGCAATACTCCCGAAAACCTTCAAATGTGCTACACTTGGCTTGAAATCGCTCCAAGCCTCTTGTGGAGTTATCTAAAAAACACTCCGTGTCGAGCTTCCATTTAATAAATAGAAGCGCAATCAACAGTTTCCGCCCAAAATTCTTTTGTCAATTTCTTGGTCTTCAACATGCACCGAACCATATTCATAATAGATCGATTCTTCCTTTACGCAACACCATTTTGTTGTGGTGATTAAGCCACGGTAAGAGGTCGACGAATACCATGCTCATCACAGAAATTATTAAACTCGGCTGATGTGAACTCTCCTCCACGATCCGATCTCATCGCCATAATTTCATAGCCACTTTGTTTCTCAACAAGAGCCTTGAATTCTTGAACATTGAGAATGCTTCTGATTTTTGTTTCAAGAAGAACACCCACGTTTTCCGACTATAATCATCAATAAAAGTCTGAAAATAATGATTACCTCCAAGAGATGTGGGCTCATTAGGGCCACATATATCAGTATATCAACTCCAGTGGCTGCTTTGCTCTTGACATCGACCTTTTTTGAAAATTTAATCGAGACTGTTTTACGGTAAGACATCCTTCACATACTTGAGTGGGATGATCAATCAATGGAAGACCTTTCACCACCTTCTTTGAAGCCGTCATCTTCAATCCGCCAAAATTTAGGTGTCCTAGCCTTAAATGCCATAGCCAGAAGTGATCGTCATAACATGATTGCAAACACCTCGCCATATCATGACGAATATTCAAAATGAACATTTAGTTGCTTGTCATCGGAACAGAAGCTATCAATTTTTCTTCAACATTCTTCAAGTAAAGATTACGACCTGTCATGCGAACATCGTAGCCTTTCTCCAACAGTTGGCCAATGCTCAGAATAATGGTCTTCAGACCTGGTACATAATAAACATTTTCTTTGAATTGGTGAGCACAATTCTTCCGCCGAATGAGCATTCTCCATTTTCCTTTGATACTTATCTTCGACATATCCCCAAACGAGATATTTCCGGTCTTTTTTTCATCAATTTCCACAAACATGCGTTTGTTACCGCACATGTGGTTGCTAGCACCCGAGTCAAGGGCAAGGAATCTTTCTCCTTCGTATATACCTTACACGCCATTAGGGAAAGCTCTGCGACTTCCTTCTCCACTTCTTCAACATAATGAGTCTTTTCATCATTGCCCATATCGATGAAAATTGTAACACTCGACATCCTTCTTGTCTTGACGACGATTGAATCACCCTCGTCCACGACATCGTGAAGATCGATTCTCTTGCTTAGGTTCCCCACTATTGCTAGGGACTTGTTCTTCACGGACCTTTCCACGACCACGATCACGACCGCTTCCTCGACCACGGCCTCTACCACTTCCTCAAAACCGAGCACCATCGAATTTTTGTTGGTCGGCGTTTGCCTTTGCTTGAATGGATTGTTCAACTTCGGGCTCTTTGCTTCGTCTCTTGATCTTCTCTTCATGGACTTGCAACTTTCCCAATAACTCGTTCACTTTGAGAGCCTCAATGTCGTTAGACTCTTCAATCGCCACGACTACATAGTCAAACTTCGAATTAAGAGAACAGAGTATTTTTTTCAATCACTCTACGCTCTTCCATTTTCTCACCATTTATCTCAAGTTGGTTGACGACCAAGACCACCCTTGAGACATAGTCTGAAACTTCTTCGGATTCTTTCATCTTTAAGGATTCGAACTCCCCTCAAAGTGATTGGAGACGAACCTTTTTTACTTTGTCAATGCCTTTGAAAGCATCACAAAGAATATCCCATGCTTCCTTTGCCGTTTTAGCTTGAGAAATCTTCTCAAAATTGTTCTCATCTACACCATATTGGTTGGTTGAGAGAGCACTTCGATCTTTCGCCTTTTCTTCTCGTTCCGTCTTCTTTTGTGCTTGAAACATGGCTTCCAAATTTTCTGGCTCCGCATATCCTTCTTCAACGGTGTCCCAAATTCTTGTCCACCAAGAAAAGTCTTCATTTGAATGCTCCATGGATCATTAGTTATCCTTTACAAGCTTTGGAAATGTTGTTGGAATAGATGCCCTAGAGGCAATCTAGTTTAGTATGAATTATTTGTGGCTAGAAATTCATTTATATTTATTGGATATTTAATATAATGAAGTCCTTAGATTTACAATTGTGTTGTTTATCTTAAATATCCCTATTCAAGTATAATGATTATGGGACAATCATCTATAGACTATTATGGGGTTGGACTGATATGGGGATATCACGATCCAACACATAGGTGTGCATTAGGGAATGTTGCACTAGATGACCCATCTCCGATAAGGCTACATACATGTTATGTTGAGTCACAAGCGCTTCTCGCGGTGCAATGGTATTGTCATCCTTAGACTTGAAGTCACTAGATATTCTAGTTGTGGATTATTGTGATCTTGGTAGCGTTAAACGCTACACCGTAAATGGGTAGTTATAAAGGCGTGTACTGGATACAATAAGAAGCAAGCTTAGAGATCGTAGTAGACGTAGATAGAATTTGTCCCTCCCACATAACGGGAGCAAATATCCTAGGCCACTCGAGGGATAGTGCTTATAGAATGTCTGGCCAGACTCAAATAAGTTAATATGGGATATTGATGTTATTTGCACGAATAAGGCTACTCCCAGGGATCGAGAAACTATGGATTGGATATACGAGTGTGACTTGTATGTCTCGTGTCCAATCCGGATATAGAGACAAAGGGATGAGACAATTACTTGTACAAAGGTTGTCAAGATGACTATTCTATTAGTTGGCTAGAATGGATGTTTTGCTAGAGACCGCTCCATATTAGCAAATAGTTGCTACCAACTAGATAGAACCTATGGGGTCACACGCTACATAGAGTTGAACTAGATTTGGGAATTAATTAATTGGATTAATTAATTAGAAGGATCACTTTGCAAACCCTTGCAAACTTAGTAGAGACTAATTTGCAAGGAAGGGACTAAATTGAATTCTAGTAGGACTAGAATAAAGTCCTTTAGGTAGTTGACAAGGAGTTGTTGGACTATATAAAGTACCTTCCTTCCTTCCTTCCCACATAACTTATGCTCATAATTGAACATAACAAAGAGTGGGAGAGAACAAAAGGAGAGAGAGCAAGCAACAAGGGAGCCCGACCGCCCCCTTGCCGCCGCCCCGTCCCCGTCGGCCAAAGGAGGCCGAGACCCTCCTTTTGGGTCTCGTTTTGCGTGATTCTTCTTCCTCTTCCTCTTCCGGGCTAGCACCAAGGACTTGGGAGATTCTAGGATCAACTCTAGGCGTGGATCAACCATAGAGAACGTGACACAATTTGCGTTTGAAGTCATCAAGGAGAACTCTAAGGTGTGTTTATGATTTCTAACCCTTACCATCGTTATGTCTCTTGACTTGTGATCCTTGGAGGGTTTTGCATGGTTTTATGTTTGTTTATGCTTTCGTTGCGCATCCATGAATCAAAACCCTACAGTGGTATCAGAGCCACATGTCGTAGAGTATAAACGTGGTTTATGTGTTATGTTTTAGTTGTTTTACACCTTAATTTGATTGTTTATCGCGTAAAACAAGACAAGTCAAGCATGGGATGCAATTTGTCAATAATTAATCATAACAAGATCCAATTTTTGCATTGGATGCATGAATTGGTGAGTTTGAGAAACTTTAGGATCTTAGATCTAGGGTTTGGGCATCCTTGGGGAAGAAGGAGTTCTCCCAAAAACAAGGAAACAACCAAACTTGGGCACCAAGCAAGGGAGTTGTTTTGGAAACAACTCCCTCAAGGAGGTTCGGCCCCCCTAGGGACCGCCCCCCTTGCTTGCCCCCCAAGCTTGGCCGCCCTAGGGGTCGGGCGGCCCTAACCCGCGGGCCTAGGCTTGTGGGTTTTGGGCCGGCCCGGCCCTAGGGCCTTGTGGTTCACTTTGTTGGGCCCGGGCAATTTGATTGTTGGGCCCATGGACCGTTTTAACCCTAGAAATCCTAAAATAAATTAAAATTGACCAAGCGCGTTAAAATTGGATTTTAACTGCTTAAGTGCAAATCGCATGGTGATTTGATATGGCCTTAGTATGTGGTTTGATGTGGAAATTTAATTTTGTGGTTTGGTTTACATCCTGCGAGCTGATCAATTAATTGTAATAATTAATTAGGGTTTTATGGCCTGCGTGCCATTTTTTTTCTCAACTTGTGAGATTTATTTTATTTAGTATAGAAGTTAGCTAGTGCTAGATAAAGTAGATTGTTAGCCAAGATTGGAGAAAAGAAGCCCAAAGCCAAAGAAGCCACAAAAGATGGAGCATGGAGCATGGAGCATTCCACAAGACTATGAAGGATGGACCAAAAAGATCAAGACGCATGGAGATGTGTTTGCTCTAGGGTTCATAGATAATTCCATTGGCTTGGAATTATCTTAGTCTAGAAAAGGCCATATCCACATCACGTTTAATTTCTGTTTTGTGGTTGTTTATTTTATTGTCTTATTATTGTGTGGTTGGTGTATGGATGATGCATGCAATTAGGATAATAAGATAATTAGGCAACCCGGATCTATTATTTGGAGTTGTGCCCAAACTCAAATAGATAGATTAGTTGATGAAGATCAACAAAACAATTAAAAATTGAATTTAAAATCCCTCAAAATTCAAATATTGTGTTCTTGCCTTCTCGTTATTTAAACACTCATTATCATCATTATTTACCAAGTTCGTGCGTGCCAAAGCATGGCGACTTGGTTCATCATGATGGAATGCGATGGCACGTAACAATGTGCAATTGTTTAGATAAGAGGTTGAACACAACTAGGCTATTAATTTGATTAAGAAACCTAGAGGCAATCAATTGGGATTATCCATATGGATGGATAAATAAGGAGTTATTTGCCCAATTGAACCAAGAGTTGCATATGGGATGCAATTGGAATTGTTCCTACCTAAAGTAGTCAAATTATGGGTGACTTGACAAAGCAAGCTCATAAGGAGATGAAAGATGGATCTTGGCCCACTAGAAAATATAAGGATATTTTCCGCATTAATATCATGAGGGTTATTAATCCGTAAAAAATAGTGGGAGCTATATTTGATAAACTAGCCATTATTGAATATAGTCAAAAATTCACAAATACTAAAACTTGCGTATTTTCCCTTTTGTAGAATTCCAAATGGCAAACAACTCATCGAGTTCACAACATTCCCTACGATCTGTCCTTGAGAAGGACAAGCTCTCTGGAACCAACTTTCTTGATTGGTACAGAAACTTGAGAATTGTTCTCAAGCAAGAGAAGAAACTGTACGCAATAGAGGAGCATGTTCCAGAAGGTCTAGAGAACCAAACACCTGCTGCCTTAAAGGCGTATCAAAATCGTATTGATGACGCTAATGATGCGGCCTCCCTTATGCTTTGCACCATGACTTCTGAGCTTCAGAAGCAACACGAAAACATGAATGCTGTCGATATGATCGAACATCTAAAGCAGCTCTTCCAAGAGCAGGCGAGGGTAGAGAGGTATGAGGTCTCAAAGGCACTATTCAAATGTCATCTGGCAGAAGGGAACCCGGTGGGACCCCATGTACTCCGAATGATCGGGTACTTGGAGAATCTCGCCCGACTGGGGTTCCCGGTCGGCCAAGAGTTGGCAACCAATCTCGTGTTGCAATCGTTGCCCGAGAGTTATGGACAGTTCATTATGAACTATAACATGAACGAGATCGTGAAACCACTGCCAGATTTACTCAACATGTTGAGGACGGCTGAACAGAGCATCAACAAGGGTAAGGGCAAGGCCATAATGATGGTACAGAAAGGAAAAGGCAAAAGGTTTGCCTCTTCCTCCAAGGGCAAAGGCAAATCAGTTGCCAAGTCCAAGGAACCTGCCCTTAAGTCTGTTGGTGGCATTGCCAAGGCCATGACTAAAGGTGAGTGTCACTACTGCAGTCATCCTGGACACTGGAGGAGGAACTGCCCAAAATATCTAGAGGACAAGAGGCTTGGAATAGTGATTCCACCACCACCAGGTATTTTTGTTGTAGATGTAAATTTAACTTTCTCTACATCATGGGTATTAGATACTGGATGTGGATCTCATATTTGTCGAAATATGCAGGATCTAAAGAGAAGTAGGAAATTGGCTAAAGGGGAGGTAGAGCTGCGCGTTGGGAATGGAGCAAAGGTTGCTGCGTTGGCCATAGGCGTGTGCGAGCTATCTCTGCCTTCAGGATTAGTTTTAGAATTAAATAATTGCTATTTTTTGCCTGCTATGAGCAGAAACATTATTTATATTTCTTGTTTGGACAAGGATGGTTTTATTATTTCAATAAAGAACAATTGTTGTTCCTTTTATTTAAATATTATTCACTATTTTGGTGCGCAATTATTTAATGGACTTTATGTCCTTGATCTAAGCAATCCTGTCTACAACATTAATACCAAGCGGATTAAAATAAATGATTTAAATCCTGCTTATTTATGGCACTGTCGTTTAGGCCACATAAATGAGAAATGTGTATCTAGACTCCATAAGGATGGATTACAAGACTCATTTGATTTTGAATCGTATGAGACATGTGAGGCTTGTTTATTGGGAAAAATGACTAAGTCCCCTTTCAATAAGAAAGGAGAGAGGACTAGTGAGCAATTGGCGCTCATACATACCGATGTGTGTTGGCCATTTGCCACGCCTGCCAGGGGTGGTTATGTCTACTTCATTACATTTACTGATGATTACAGTAGATATGGATTTGTGTACCTTATGAGGGCAAAATCCGAATCCTTTGAAGTGTTCAAAGAATTCAAGAATGAAGTAGAAAAGCAACTTGGCAAAAGTATCAAGGCCCTACGATCGGATCGTGGAGGAGAATACTTGAGGCAAGAGTTTGACGACTATCTTAGAGAGTGCGGGATTGTGTCCCAACTCACTCCACCCGGAACGCCACAATGGAATGGCGTGTCCGAGAGGAGTAATCGAACCCTATTGGATATGGTTCGATCTATGATGTGTCAAACCGATCTTCCATTATCTTTTTGGGGCTACGCTCTATTAAGTGCAGCTTTCACCATTAACCGTGTTCCATCTAAATCAGTCATGAAGACACCATATGAGATGTGGAGTGGGAGGCGTCCCACACTGTCGTTCATAAGGATTTGGGGCTGCGATGTCTATGTAAAACGTTTACAATCAGACAAGCTAGGGCCGAAATCGGATAAGTGCAAATTTGTGGGGTACCCTAAGGAAACTAAGGGTTACTACTTCTACAATCCAACCGAGAACAAAGTGTTTGTTGCTCGGACCGGCGTGTTTCTAGAAAGAGAGTTTGTCTCTAAAGAAGCAAGTGGGAGGAATGTAGAACTTGAAGAGGTTCAAGAACCACAAATCACTGAACCGATAATGGAACATGAACAGGAACCACAAGCAGTTGTGGAGCAACCTGTTCAGGTAACACAAGAGCTTCGTAGATCTAGTAGAGTGCGCCAGGAACCCGAGAGGTATGGACTTCTCGTAACCGATTCCGGTGACACGATGCTCATAGATGATGAGCCTACTACCTATGAAGAGGCCATGAATGGCCCAAACTCTCAGAAGTGGCTAGAATATATGAGATCCGAGATGGAATCCATGTATACCAACAAAGTATGGACTTTGGTGGAACCACCCGATGGGGCGCGGCCCATAGGGTGCAAGTGGGTCTTCAAGAAGAAGATCGACATGGATGGTAATGTGATTACCTATAAGGGCCGATTGGTGGCTAAAGGATTCAGACAGATTCATGGTATTGACTATGATGAAACCTTTTCACCAGTCGCTATGACCAAATCCATCCGAATCCTACTTGCGATAGCAGCACACCACGACTATGAGATTTGGCAGATGGATGTCAAAACAGCATTCCTTTATGGGAATCTCCTCGAGGACGTGTATATGATACAGCCGGAGGGTTTTGAAGATCCAAAGCAAGCCAACAAAGTCTGTAAGCTGCAACAATCCATTTATGGATTGAAGCAAGCTTCTAGGAGTTGGAATCGACATTTTGATGAAGTGGTCAAAGAGTTTGGCTTCATCAGAAACGAAGATGAGTCTTGTGTCTACAAGAAGGTTAGTGGGAGCTCTGTAGCTTTTCTGGTCTTGTATGTGGATGACATACTACTCATTGGAAACGACATTCCCATGCTGCAATCTGTTAAAGATTGGCTAGGAAAGTGTTTCTCAATGAAAGACTTGGGGGAAGCAGCCTATATACTCGGTATAAAGATCTATAGAGATAGATCTAAGAGGTTGCTAGGCCTAAGTCAAAGTACATATATTGACAAGGTGTTGAAACGGTTCAACATGCAAGATTCCAAGAAGGGATTCTTGCCCATGTCACATGGAATCACTCTTTCGAAGAGTGGTTGTCCTTCCAATGAGATTGAGAAGGAACGCATGAGTAGAATCCCCTATGCCTCGGCCATAGGATCTATCATGTACGCCATGCTATGTACTAGACCAGATGTGTCATATGCCTTGAGTATGACAAGCAGATACCAATCCAATCCGGGTGAGAGTCACTGGATTGCAGTCAAGAACATCCTAAAGTACTTGAGAAGAACTAAGGATGCCTTCTTGATATTTGGCGGTGAGGAAGAGTTGCGTGTAAGGGGTTACACTGATGCAAGCTTCCAAACCGACAGAGATGACTTTAGATCACAATCGAGATATGTGTTTTGCCTGAATGGAGCAGCGGTGAGCTGGAAGAGTTCCAAGCAAGAGAAGGTAGCTGATTCTACAACAGAGGCTGAGTACATTGCTGCAAATGGCGCAACAAAGGAAGCTGTTTGGATTAGAAAGTTTGTTTCTGAACTTGGTGTGGTCCCTAGCATTGCGGATCCAGTTGAGTTGTTCTGTGAAAACACTGGGGCGATCGCGCAATCAAAGGAACCCAGATCGCACCAGAAATCCAAGCACGTGCTCAGGAAGTTTCATCTCATTCGAGATATTATCGATAGAGGAGACGTTTGGATATGCAAGATTCCTACAGATGATAATCTGTCAGACCCGCTTACAAAGCCTCTCACACAGTGGAAGCATGAAGGGCACACTAGGAGTATGGGCATACGAGATGCGCCAGATTGGCTCTAGTGCAAGTGGGAGACTGTTGGAATAGATGCCCTAGAGGCAATCTAGTTTAGTATGAATTATTTGTGGCTAGAAATTCATTTATTATTTATTGGATATTTAATATAATGAAGTCCTTAGATTTACAATTGTGTTGTTTATCTTAAATATCCCTAGTCAAGTATAATGATTATGGGACAATCATCTATAGACTATTATGGGGTTGGACTGATATGGGGATATCACGATCCAACACATAGGTGTGCATTAGGGAATGTTGCACTGGATGACCCATCTCCGATAAGGCTACATACATGTTATGTTGAGTCACAAGCGCTTCTCGCGGTGCAATGGTATTGTCATCCTTAGACTTGAAGTCACTAGATATTCTAGTTCTGGATTATTGTGATCTTGGTAGCGTTAAACGCTACACCATAACTGGGTAGTTATAAAGGCGTGTACTGGATACAATAAGAAGCAAGCTTAGAGATCGTAGTGGACGTAGATAGAATTTGTCCCTCCAACATAACGGGAGCAAATATCCTAGGCCACTCGAGGGATAGTGCTTATAGAATGTCTGGCCATACTCAAATAAATCTATATGGGATATTGATGTTATTTGCACGAATAAGGCTACTCCCATGGATCGAGAAACTATGGATTGGATATACGAGTGTGACTTGTATGTCTCGTGTCCAATCCGGATATAGAGACAAAGGGATGAGACAATTACTTGTACATAGGTTGTCAAGATGACTATTCTATTAGTTGGCTAGAATGGATGTTTTGCTAGAGACCGCTCCATATTAGCAAATAGTTGCTACCAACTAGATAGAACCTATAGGGTCACACGCTACATAGAGTTGAACTATATTTGGGAATTAATTAATTGGATTAATTAATTATAAGGATCACTTTGCAAACCCTTGCAAACTTAGTAGGGACTAATTTGCAAGGAAGGGACTAAATTGAATTCTAGTAGGACTAGAATAAAGTCCTTTAGGTAGTTGACAAGGAGTTGTTGGACTATATAAAGGACCTTCCTTCCTTCCTTCCCACATAACTTATGCTCATAATTGAACATAACAAAGAGTGGGAGAGAACAAAAGGAGAGAGAGCAAGCAACAAGGGAGCCCGACCGCCCCCTTGCCGCCGCCCCGTCCCCGTCGGCCAAAGGAGGCCGAGACCCTCCTTTTGGGTCTTGTTTTGCGTGATTCTTCTTCCTCTTCCTCTTCCGGGCTAGCACCAAGGACTTGGGAGATTCTAGGATCAACTCTAGGCGTGGATCAACCATAGAGAACGTGACACAATTTGCGTTTGAAGTCATCAAGGAGAACCCTAAGGTGTGTTTATGATTTCTAACCCTTACCATCGTTATGTCTCTTGACTTGTGATCCTTGGAGGGTTTTGCATGGTTTTATGTTTGTTTATGCTTCCGTTGCGCATCCATGAATCAAAACCCTACAAATGTAAAAACTACATTTGTGCCCACCATATTATCTCTCTAATAATGAGGCTCTCATACCACTTTGTTGGATCGAATTAGAGAGAATAATACGCAGAGCGAAAAAACTCAAAGTATAGAGGAGGAGTAGTGGAGAGGAGAACACTCTTCAATCTTTATCTCACTCAATCAATGCTAATTTACAAACTCACTCAAATTACTCTCTACAATGCTTTACTTCTCACTTTTCACTTGATTGCAAATGACCAACTACATAGACTATTTATAGGCTTTCCTTGACATGTACCTAAGCAAGGTACATGAATGACTCTTAGCATAATACATAAACTTTAAATTTATTAGGTACATGATCATCTAGATACATGTACAGAACCTTCTAGAATAAGAGAATCAAGATTAATTTCCAACAGTTCCAACACCTGAGGTTCTTCAAGCACTTGCTGACATGTTCAAGTGTGTATTTTTCGATGAAGGAGTTCCGTCATTCTAATTCTTGTACAGTTTACGAATTCAGTTATGTTGCGATTTTCTAATCTTGTTATTGTTGTGTTTGGGTGTCTCTTGTAGCCTTAAACCAGAACGTTCGGGAACAGTTCAAGTTCAGGCAAAACAAGTTGAACACCTTTTCTTGTCTTGATGATTTAATTTGGAATCACCATCAATGAAGGTTCCTAATTGTACATTTTTTGTTCTTCAGGTGAGGAATTGGTATCAGAATAGGAAGTGTGCTATTGCTAGAAAAAAAAAGCAGGTACGAGTACAACTCCCGTGAACTGACATGTCTCATTTATACCTAGAGAGGATTCTATTGCCGTAAGAAATATGTCGCGTGTGCCATATCCTGTAAATCTTTGTGCCGGTGGCATTGCAAGTAAACTATCTTCACTTCTTGAATTACCTACACGATATTTTCCCAAAAACCATAATTATTCCCCTGAAGTTTTTCGCAAATTGTCAAAGGGTGTCATGTCTCGGCTTGTTCCTCCTACTAGCATGTGGTGATTTATGGAAATTCATACAATCTAAGGTTTTAGCTTGTATTTATAGCTAAGGCTAAAGTGAATTGGATTCTATGGGCGCCTGTATGTATGAATCTGTAGGGATGGAAAATGGAACAAGTCAGGTGGATAGTGCTCTTGAGTCTTCCCAGGAGACTGGCGCGACTGGTGCAGATTCAAGAAGATGCTTGTGTTCTTGAGTCCATTAGGGCCACTTGTACAAGGGAAGCCATTTCTCAAGGTGATCGCAAGGCTCTTTTCGTTTCTCTACTCCCAAAACCTATCCTCTTATGAGAAGCAGGTGCTCCCTATATGATGTCTAATAATCTAAAGCTTTTAACTCTTGTTTTCTTTTTTACATTTTTTTTAACATAGATATGTGAATTTGGTATGCTAGGAGATATAGGTAACTTTCTTTGCCTTGACTTTTAAATGTTAACTTTTCAGGCGCGAAGGACACTAAGGGAAGCGTGGGTATTAAACTCCGTGATGAAGCTCCTGCACCCAAGGGCATAATTCTGCAATAGTTGAATATCACTCTGGTGAGGGGCCTTTCTTTGCAGGTTTTGTTCTGTATTTCAACGAAAAGCCGTGTTACGGTTCGCCCAAATGTTGTCTTCTTTAATTATTTTTGCTATTGTGATAGATTCGAGAAGCCTTGAAGGTCTTCTACGAGAAGACCATGATGCGCGCGGAGGTGGTGCTCAAGGGGGGAGGATCATTTGGTCCTCTGCTGCTTCTAACCGAACAAAGCTGGTCGTAGCTTCTGCTCCCTTGCCTTTTGGTTACGAAGACCGCGAGGGGCAAGTTGATTCCGGAAGAGATGATGTTCCTCCTTAAAGGAACATCATTCGCGGAGTTGACACCTGCGTTCTCGAATAGTTTTTTTATTATTATTGTAATGATTTTTATTTTTCATGCAAATATATGTAAGCTTGTTATATTTGTGAATATATATATATATATATTATTTACATATATCTAAATTTGGAAATTAAAATTTTGCCATTCTTTATATTATTTTTTTATTTGTTTGTAAAACTTGTAATTTTAAACAAATGTATGAGTGAAAATGAAGGGTACAATAGTCTTTTACATTATTCCTTTCAATATGGATGGAAAGTTAATGGAATGGTTTCCGCTGAACGAGTTTTGAAAGTTTGGGACATGTGGTGCATGTTTTTGAAGTTTGAATACCCACCTACCATAAAATTATCAGTAACATATAGAAGCCATCCTAATTTATCTATCATGAAACATTACATCTCAAACACTTTCTACCATTTGAAAAATTGCAAGGCATTTCATGGTTGGGACTTTGGAGAACACTTGTCTGCGACCAGACCCTCTCTCTAAATCAGTATATAAAAATACTCAATGATAAACGAAATAATATGTTGGATTCCATACCATTTATACGTAGTTTGAGACTGGAAACAGAAAAAACGTTGTGTCTGTAATTGGCTTGACAATAAGTTGCTTGCGCTCATTCATAGATGCCCGTGATCGTGATCGGTTGATTGGTTATTTTTTTCTACTTATTTCATTGTTTCTCAGGCTTCGTCAATGCTGATGATGACGATGTTGTTGAAGAAGATGATTCATATGCACACCTTCTCCAGACCAAAACGAGCTAGTACCTTCAAGTCTTGTTTGAAAAGGAACAAGATCATGAAAAAAGAAAACACGCCCAATGGACAACATGTTGGTTGGTAAAACCCTTAAGGAGTCATCAACAATGTACTTTTGGAGCATTGGTTAGGAAAACTAGAGATTATCACCATGTACTCGTTCGACTAGATCAATATAAAGCATAAGTGAAGATGACAATATCCGAATTTGGATGAGAAAAATAGATGATAGCAGAGTTGCGAATAATTAAACAATTAATATGTACATGTAGTTAGCAAAAAGTTGTATTTAGCTTTGGGGGCCTAAATCTTCATTTTTCTAATCCATTCTTTTACTAACTTGCAATGCTTCTGTAGTTAATATATACCTGTCAGATATAATTATTATTTTACTTCCATGTAACATGTTTACAGTACATTTTACTAATGACCATATCAACATTTTAATGTAGCTTTATGTACTAAAATTTGCCAAATATCATTTTATCTACGCTTCAATGCGAGATTTCCACAATGATTCTAATGCAATAGCTTCTACCCCCCCCCCTACCCCCACACTCAAACTGGCCTTATGTCTGGATTGAGAACAAAAGCGGTATCGACCCTCATGCCAATCCAGTGGCATGACTTGAAAAGAAGACGAAGCATTGAGAGTGAACGTTAGCCATAGGAACTGTAACACCCTAAAAATGTGTGGGGGTACAAGTGAAATAAATCAAAATTTTAAGGTCAGAAGTGTAAATATAATTTTCTAGCGACCCAGCTCAGTTTGAATATGGAAGACGTTACGATATAGTAGTGGTGAAAACTTAGCTACTCAAGCACCCAACACGGGTCCTAGTAAACGAAAACTTAGCTACTCATTGTTTTAGATTCAACATGTTTTGATAACAAGAGTTTAATAAAAAGAAGAAGAAATCTAACGAAGATATCGCAAAGTTGATGTGCTTCCACGATTTTGCCATGACCTCTCATCCGAAGGTGGATCTCGAGTTCCCCCAAGATGATGAACTGATGCCAATATATGATAAATTTGATTTTGGAGGATGTAGACAGTATTATGTGTGTTGGGGGCGAATTAGAGTAACTATGGAATAATTCGTAAAGTCCCCCAAAAGTTCAATGTGTCGCCTCAGCATTCATATGTGGTATGCTTGTGGGCTTACTGACACGAATTCTTACGTGTTATCGCAAGTGTACGGTTCAAGTAATATAGGGGTGGTATTCCAACCCCGAGTTATCGATCACACGAGGACAGGGTTACTGTATAATCAGGAAATGGGTTTAAAGAATAAAAATGTAAAAAGTAAAAAAGGTGAATTTTGAGCTGATTTTGATCTAAACTAAGTACTGAAGGTAAAAAGAGAATTAAACAATATTTTTGGTAATGTTCTGGTAATATTTTGTAGTAGGAAACCTATGTATTAAAGATCTAGGCTCCAGGATCCCCTAGGGTTACTATTCAACTTTCCTAGTTTTTCTCTATTTCAGAAACACACAACTATTTTATTTATGCCAGTAAACCAGCGGTACAATCTCCTCTCGGTCTCATGCACCTGTCACTACCCTGCAGATTTTCGGTTCCTCTCGATACTCCTGAATCTGCAGATTCGTTATAAGTCTGCTAGGGTTACAGGTTCCCCTCTCGATCTCCCCCTAAATGTAGCAGTTGGTCTTATGCTTTTCAGGCTGGTCCCCGATCTCTTCACCTCTCAGTCTATCAAGGCAGGAAACTAAATTCAGTCTTCTCTTCATAACTCTCACTCGCCACTCTCGCGCACCAGACCATGTATGTAGCACTCCAGGTTCATGACTTCGTTCATGCATAAACAGTAAAACCCGAAGACATAATAATAAACAAAACTCTACTGTAATAAGACTTAAACAGTCATGAATCCAAATTCGGAATAAACTAAGTCGGAGAAATCATAAACCCTAGGTTCACCGAGAACCTAGGTAAAAAGTTTAGCTAATGAAAACTAACTTAAAGAAGATAAGAATCACACCGCTGACGGAAATCTGGCGATTCCCGAGACTGCTCCTGAACTCCAACTTCTTCTCTGCTCTGAAACCTGGATGTGATTCTGAATTTTCTGACCTCTAAAATTGCTAGGCAGAGTTGCTTTATATATTGCCGACGTTTCCATATTCCGGTGCTGAAATTCCGTTTTGGTCTTCAATTATGGCCGCCTTTGACTATTCTGCTGAAGTTTGACTTTTTTCCACCGCCTTCAGAGCGTTTACTTTCCTTTCCTGCGTTTGAACACAAATGTCTTGCTTTTGAACACAGCTTGTTTCATTTCTGCATGTTGACCTCCTGCGTCTGAACGCATGATCTGCATTTAAACGCAGTCAACTTTAGTGCATTAGCCAAATTTCTTCCTTTTCTGCGCATGTCTCTGGATGCCTGCGTCTGAACGCAGGTAAGCTGCGTCTGAACGCAACTTCAGACTTGGACATTTTTATACCTGATTTCTTGCATTTGAGTTGGGTCTTGCGTTTAGCCAATTTTCGCTCCTTTTTGGCATGCGAGACTCAGTTTTTGCGTTTGGATTCAAATCTTGCGTTTGGACATAAGTTATTTTGGTCATCGGGGCTGCGTTTGGAGGCAGCTCAGCAACATCCCCGACTTTGAAACGTCGTAACTTCTTCTTCTGATCTCCGATTTGGCTCCGTGATCTATCGTTGTAAAGCTCGCTAAGTCTACTTTCATGTTTCACCAGTATCACTCCAAAATTCCTTGTATAAATCAAGTTATGATCAAAAGAGTGGAGAGTGGTCATTCTAGCTTCTCCAATTTTGCATCTCTTCACTCTTCTTCAGCGTTTCTTTGTTTCCGAAGTTCGTTTGATGCCCCAAATCAACCGCTAAGCATCCGTTCCTGTCAAGACCACATGACAAGCTATACCAAGTGATTATATTTCTCATTTAACCTCAAATTATGTATAAAATGCCTGGATTTCACAAGTAAGCTCAAACTCATCTTTTTTATGGTACGGAGGCTTTGCTGGCTAAAATGTGCTCAATCTTTTGGAAACTCAACTTATTACATACTAATATAAGCTCACAGATAACTCATAAATGGGAGCTATCAAATACTCCCCCACTTAACTTTGCTCATCCTAAGCAAACTCTGTGCATATTATCCCGAATCAATCCAAAGCGTTGTAACTGTATTTATTTAAAAACAGTAAAAGTATTATAAAAACACTTTATCTTTTTGGTGAGACTGTGCAAGCTCCTTAACTCAAGCTAGACATCATCAAGCTCTCATGTTTCCTTAAACTTCTGAAACTGTAGTGATCAGAAGAACTCGCGGCCAACCTAGTTTAGGAGCAAGCACAAACACAACTTACTTCTACTTTTGCACGCAAACCGAACATATCCCTAACGCACACCTTTCGTGCTTTTACTCTGGGTGTAATGTTAATTTGTCGGCTTTAGGACGGAATGATAATTTATTTAGAAGTAAAGTCCTAAGAGTCACAGCACACTCACAAATACCCAAATCTCACACTCACTCACCAAGATGAAAGAAACTGACCCAAATCACCTAAGATTCTAGACACTCAATTTCCCCAATTCCGGTGTCAATGTCGTTCTTGCGGCCACAATTGTGAAAGAATATGAAACTGATATAAAAATTTGCCGGCCTGGAGTTTTGAAAAAAATCTTTTTTTTCATTTTTTCATTTTTTTTCTTTTTTTTTCTGATTTTTTTCTATTATTTTTATTTTATATTTTTTTCAATGAGGGGAAACACAATAAATAACAATAATATAAACTAGGCAATTTTTGCAAAAAAACAAAAAATGTGGGGTGGTAGAAAAATAATGTGAATAAAATCTGAGTCGACCACCCCATAACTGATCCAAACCACGAAGTCAATCTGTAAGATAATCGCGCTTTTCCAACCGAACCTTCTCACTCCAAGGATGTCTAAATAGCTCAGCGCAACCTCCAAATAACCATGTCAACCCAGGTCTCCTATGTCGTGCAGAATAATTGTCAAGCACTACAGCTCTCCTCCTGTGCTCATGGTGTAATGTCGTGAGTCACCGCGACACCGAAGTGTGCTGCCGTCACTATCTCACCCTTACACACCCTCAGATATAAAAAGGAAGCTTATCCACCAAATATAACAACTCTGCTCTACCCACGAAAACCGCCCTCAACTCAAATGCCTTGTGCCATGACGCATAGTAAATGTAAAAATACTAACAATGATGTGAGTATCAAAAAACGGCTTCCTAGGTCAAAAGGTTACCAAGAAAAGGGATAACGGATCAACGGGGTTCACTAGTGGACCTAAGGCGTGAGACTGGACATGAGGTCCCCTATGGCCTATCACTCCACCAAATGATGTTGTAACCGTGATGGGGGGTTGACGACTATCTGGTGGCAGTCGTCTGCCAGCTAGTTGGATACATGGCTCGGAAGACAGCTACTTACGTTTTCTGAAGTGCATAGGCTCTATAAACTCCCACAGACAGATCCTGCAGCTCTTCCCAATTAAAGTCGTTAATTTTCGAGAAATGTTTAATTATTAAGCTCTCTCCAGTTTTAAGGTAAATCCTTTTCCCAATCTAAAAAAAAAATCTTTAAAAAATAATTTTTTTTATTTTTTGTTAAGATATGTATTTTACAATAAAATAAAACTGGTGCAATTACAACGCCACCATTCCACACTGGATGGTGCCATGCTCTCATGATTTTTTATGGACATGTAATAATCTTGGAGGGAAACTGTAGGATGTTGGTTTTTGTTCTTATTATGTGCAACTGTTTTGTCTTTATGATCTTGTGTGCTGTAAAATGGGGAAACAAAGTGTTATATGATGTGGTTTTATATTGTCTAGTCTTACTATTGTGTTTGAGTTGCATAAAATCCAGGAAATCTTGGATAAGCAATAATATTTGTTTTCTCTTTCATCAAGGGGTAGATAGATAGACAGAAGCTCTTCAGTATTGAATGAGTTCATAAACTTAGGGGGATCATGTGTTCCTTGATGATGAAAGCCAAATCAGAAGTTGAGAAACAACACTAAGTATCAAAGCATCAAAGCTTTGAGATACTGTAGTGTTCATATGATTATATTGTGCTTATATGTTTCTAAAGTTTGTTACTGTCAAATTTAAGCACAATGAAACCTCGTTACGTCGAAATACCAAGTGCAAACAATATTAGATTGTTAATGTTACCCGTAACAGTACAAACTTTGCGTACTGAAACACAATACTTGAAAGATCATGCTTTAGATCAACAGTAAGAAGCACTGCCACGAAATAATTATGAACACCTGCTTGAAGGTATGTACGTCTATTTATTTGCTCATGCACTAAAAAGGAAATCAAATGGTAAAAAAATCATACATACATGCTACATAACTAAATCAGTTTGGAGGATGTCAATAGTTATTTTCTTCTGACCACTCTCTCACAATTTTCTCTCCGAATTAATCTGTCTCTCAATTATCGATGGAAAGAAATGCAACTACTAAGAAGAAAGAAAATGTTTAACACCCAAAATCAAGCAAAAACATATTGTAAACCTATCAACTGCATAAATTGCCCAACTCTTTTCGGCAGAAATGATAAGCACAAGGTCATATTGTGTAAACAAACTTGTAGTAAAGACAAGACATTAGCATTAGCATGACATTCAATAGCATTTCGAACTAACCTTCATCAGCATTGAAGAATTCACCCTGGGCCGATACACAACTCTGAGCCTCATATTGCTTTCCCAAATCATCTACAGAGGTAACAACACTCAAAGAATCAGCGTGAGGATTGAAGAAGTCGACAATGTCTTCTTCCATATTAGAACCTCCATTAACTTCATCACCGCAGAATTAACCATCCAAATTCAGGTAAAAAAAAGAGAGAAGCGAAGCAGGCTGTTTGTTGCCAATATTGAAGAGAGTAAGAGATTCAATGATAGTGATGCAATGAACTATTGAGTACAAACAAATCACTAAAACCTTAGTACACATAAAATAAGAACCAAGTCAGAGAATTCGAACATACCTAGCATCAATTTGAATAGTCAAGTCAAGCAGAGGGTTTGTTGCAACGCCTTCCAACACAACATCTACCATCAATAGTGGGACCCTCTTCTGCTAAAATACATATAAAGGTGCGAATCAGACATCACTAAATACAAAACATTAGCTCAGTGCAGGTAAATCAGCCCCATATCCCTCAGAAGTACCTCTTCATAGGGAGGAGTTGAGAGCAGCCAGACCTACACCCCATGCAACCAAGAGTTGTCAGAAGACTCCCGAAGCAAAAAGTGCACAAGCAAGTGCAAGATAAACCTATATACAAAATTGAACATCAGAGCAGAAACATCAATTGAGATGTAGCTATGAACAATCAACAATCTCTAAAAAAACGACTCGTTTAATTAACCCTAAGCCCTAACAAATACCGCAACAAAATTTTTACTTAATAAATTTTGTAAAATAAGATATTCTACAAAGTTTCAGGAGGGAATGCAAGGATTTAGGAACCCTAACTTTCACGAATCCAATTATTCCGATACATATCACAATAAATGTCTTGGAACCAATTGAAATTCCAAATTCAGACCGAAAGACGACTTCACACACCGAATCCAATTGAATTTGTTGAGAATCGAAAGCATGAACATAGCAAACATAAACCGGAATACCATAACAGCTGGCGAACATCAAATAGACATTTTCCAGCGAAGGTGCATCACTGCCAATTTCCAGCCAAGATGCACCTTCTGATGTCAATACCTGAAAGTGATCTTCCTCCTAGTCTAAGTTTGCAAATTGATTGCAAAGAGGATTAGAAACAGGTACAATACCTCTTTTCAAATGCCTAACTGGTAATGAGGATCCAACTATTCAATCAAATCATTAAACCAAGCCATGGAGTAAACGAAACTAGTAATTTAAAGCCTGGCCATGAAGCATGTCATATAAAAAGCGGTGCACTATCTCACTAAATCCAGAATTAATTACTTCAGTGTGAGGATATATATATATATATATATTAACAATGTCGATTTACAGTCTGGTACTAAACCAGATCTTCAACTCTTAAGATAGAAGTTAAAAATTTCATGAGTAGGAAACATGCCCATAAAGCACCAAGACGCTGCTTCACCTCCGACTCTTTCACCTTCTCCGAGACCTTCTGCACATAGATGCACATAGAAGTTTATCATAAATCAGCTAAGTAGTTTTACCAATATCATTAACTCAAGACCGTCGGTGAGCAAGAAATGCAGATTATAAATGAGGCGTTTCCGGTTATGGTGCGATATGGGTCTATTTTCAGTTAATCAACAACACTCTGCACATTGCATAACAAAATGCAGGAGTTCTAAGGTGCCCGATTGAATATCAGGGAGAGGCTCAGATCTGTTAGAGTGATCGTCCGAGAACGAACCCGTCGTGGCTGCAACTACGGCGGAAAAATCCCTCCGAGTTTCCCTGCCAACACGCGGTTCGATCTCCGTGTATTAATCACTTGATTGAGAGAATTCATTGTCACAGCCTCATATCAACCTAAACCAACAAATTTACAGAGAATCCGTCGTCTCCGATACTCTGCATCGATGAAACGAAGCCAGGAAATATTCGTTGTGAAATGAATATTTGCCTGAACTTACTTGAATAACTTAAATGAAGATATATATGTAATTTCATAAGCTTTTTTCACGTAGCTGGCTCAGATCTGTTAGAATGATCGGCCGAGAACGAACTCGCCGTGGCTGCAACTATGGAGGCAAAAATACCTCTGAGTCACCCCGCCAACACGTGGTTCGATCTCCGTGCCTTAATCACTTGCTCGAGGGAATTCATCGTCACAGCCTCGTATGAACCAAAACCAACAACAGTATAGAGGATTCGTCGTCTCCAAAACTCTGCACCGATCAAACAAAGCAAGGAAACAATTATTGGAGCGCGGTTTCCAATTATTGATGGACCTGACATTCATCACAGTTCCGGATTTTCTGCTTCTCGACTTCACATCGATCAACAGTATTGAAGGTCGAGTGACGAATGTATTTACCACCATTACCGATACATTTTCAGATATCTGCATCATCCAGTAGAGACCCAAGAGTTATTATTCATCTGCAAGATGACACGTTTAACTGGGGTTGCAATGTGATAGTTTCGATAAACTGGGGGTGGGCATTAAGTGATTAAGCCAATTAAGAAATATTTTTTTAGTAATTCATCTCTAGCTTCGGCAAATAACTCGCCCTTTTAAGTCAAACTATTTCTTGAAATAGTTCTTTCTTTGAGAAAATTGAAATATTTCTCCTCCCTCCATGGAAATAATTATATCTAGACATATTCACATGAAGCATACAATCTATTGTATGCAATCATTTAACGTAAGGGCCAACTTAAAATGTTAAAGATCTTTCTGCTTGTTTTCTATAAGGTTTAGCTCATATATACTAAAGAGATACCAGGAGAATGACCGGCTATACTAAAATATTTCATGGTATTTGATACATTTTTCATGCGAGAGAGGAACTTATTGAAAGAAGAGCACACTTTCATAATACTGTAAACAATGATTTCAAACCCTGATCTTAGAAAGAATCTATAAAAGTAGAATGAATCAATCTCTGAGTGCTCAAATATTGTCTGAAAATGAATATGAAATGAACTTAGGTAATCACCAATCTATTGGCATGAATTGACACCAAAATAAATGGTACTAAATCATTGCAGTAGAACTCCCTTGAAAAAAAGTGATGTTCAAAGGCATTCTTTAGTAATTACTTAAGTTATAAGAGATTCTTAAAAGCTCACAAAGCAGAGATTCTTAAAAGCTCACACAGTAAGCATCGATTGCGAGTTCAAAAGTGAGGAGGAAAGTTGAAATATATGTAGCCATAGGATTACACTTGACATAACTACAATAAAAATTATTTGACACACGGCAATATGAGGTTCAACCTTAGCACTTCTCTCTCTCTCTCTCTCTCTCTCTCTATATATATATATATATATATATATATATATATATATATATATAGAGAGAGAGAGAGAGAGACCATCAAACGTGGACAATTTCCGTTAGAAACTTAACATCCGTTATCAATTTGGAGTTAAGTGTCCCGCGGACATATATTGCAGGGGGTTGTAGGGGGAAATTGAAAGTGCGGCAGGTTAAGTGTTCCACAGATGTATATTGTGGGGGCTCTAGTCAAAGATTGAAAGTGCGGGATTGCGTCCCAAAATGTATTTTGCATGTAGGTTTAGTGTCCATTACACTAAAACTTTTAGTTAGGGTAGTCCATGACATAACAATACAATTAAGCAATATTGAATACAAAGAGTTATCTATGGTCCAAAGAAAAACATTTTAGTGCAGGGCTCACAACGTTCCAGCTAGAGGCACATCAAAATTCATTGAATCGGCAGTGTCGTCTGATTTCGGGCCGATGGATTAGGAAGATTTGATTTAGATCCACGACATTGTGCAGTGGTTTAGAATCAGAGACTCAACCATACTCGATCCTTTATCATTAATCATCTTTTATGAGAAATTTCAGTATTAATTATGTTATTTGTTATTTTTACAATATAATCGATTCAAAACAAATTCATATAAAGTATTGTGACCTTTATTGTTTTGAGGAAGATAATGAAAAAGTATGCATGGGCACATGAAGGTCCAGAGTCTTACTGAACAACCATAGCATGAAAATGTTGCAAGTATATTACCAGCTAAAACAGTTTAACTATTTTTGTGTTACCAATTGATGAAACCATCTCGTAGGATAGTTGTTGTTGCGCATGCACCATTTTTTCTCTTTGAGAACAAACATATTGTCGATTTATGCACTAACATCGATATTCAAATTGACGAATTTAGTTCTCAAAAACCTAAACCATAGGTCTGATTCCCAATTGAAGAAACACGCCAATCAGTGGATATAACACATAATAGAGAAATTACAAGTAGGAGAGAGAGAGAGAGAGAGACCTGAGTGTGAATCACCACCGCCAAAGGCAACATCGCAGGGCCACGAATCTTTGTGGATCGGAACATGCACCAGTGGAGGGGGAAGGTAGAAGCCTCGGCAGTACCTAATCGACATCCCACACAGTCTCTCGCTTTCCAGAAGCGGTGATGAACACCGGCGAACAGTCGAGATCGATCTAGAAGAGACAAAATCGAACCCATTTGCGGCGCCGATGTGCAGAGGAGAGTGGCGATCGGAGAGAGAGAGGAGTGAGAGAGAGACATCATCGGAGGCAATGAAAAGGAGAGTGATGAGAGAGAGAGACCAGCTTCTCGTGAAGCTAAGACGACTGAGCCAAAGGGGGTAGGATGCTCAAATGACAAAAGTAGCCTCAAGTGGATGTGACTAAGAAAAGCAACAAACACAAGGGCAAATTAGACATTTTGAGAAGCAGACCTGGCAGAAGATGAAACGAACACAGTGAAAAAAACCGCTGACGTGGTGCCAGCATGTAAGGGCCATTTCTGCATTTATATAAGGTAGAAAGATTACAATATAACTGATCCAAAAAAAAGAAGCAGTTTGAGGAAAAGCAGAGTAGCCTGTAAGAAAAGGGCGAAAAGAAGAAACCGAAGAAAACAAAAATGAAAACACCAGTTAGAATTTGGCCACTAAGTTGTTACAAAAGAGTGGTGAATAACACAAGGGAACTGAGTAAGGGCAGCCATAACAATCATAATATTTCTGGTAAGTTATCGACCCTCCGACCTTGAAACTCTTAAGGGAAGAAGCCAACTTCTTGATCTCTTGGTCGTCTTCGTCGAAACCCACACAGTCTCTGACATCAAGATATTCAAGTTGTTTGCATCCAAACAGAACAACCAGACTCTCCTTCGTGATAAAAGCACGCCTTAGATCCAGCGCTTTAATGTTCGGCAGCAGCTTTACTATATCGCGTGCTTCTTCTTCCTTGATATAGGCTCTACCAACAGCTAACGCAACAAGGTTGTTGCAGTGTCTGCTGATTTGAGTAAGCATTTCTCGGAACATATAGCTGCTCCCCAGCCTCAAGTACTCCAAGTGTTTCCACTTGCTTATCAATTTAGGGATATTGATTGTTTGTGTGAAACCAAGGTTTATATCATCAGGTAATACCAGAGTCCTCAAAGCAGGGCACCTTTAAATAAACAAGTTAAAGAAAGACCAATCGTGAGAAAAGCTTTGATTTCATGACTTAACGTACATACCGGTATATTTTGGTATGTATTGTGTAGTTTATATGTAGGACACAACATGAGCCGGCTCATCAACTTTGATGTACTATAATGTGTGGTTCAAAGAACTTGGCATATATTCACTTCTAACTTCTTAAGCAGACTACTTGAATTTTCTAAAAAATGTACAAAAAAAGAAAGCAAGATCATAGATGAACAACTTACTCATTTGCAACACAAAGCAGTGCATCATTAGTAAAGCACTCAGGAAGCTCCAGAGAAGTGGCAGATCGATCACTGCGCTTGACCACAGACTTGATGAACGTCGTAACAGACAATTCATCTTTCAGATTGTGAGTTGCAACTAATCTTGATGGGCTAACTTCGAATTGATAGTCGGAGAATGGGGGTCCATCAGGTGTGATGTCAGGGAAAACGAGTCGCTTCCAGCAACGAACATCTGAAGTTGCATCGTACCATGATTTGCACACAAACGGAACATCTAGTAATAGAGATTCAATATCCAGTCTCCCGAAAATATTCACCAAGCAGTCCATGTTCATATCTTCCCATCTCGACTCCTGTAAATTGATTTCCCAATACCAGCAAAATTGTTAAGACATCATCAGCATTTGTTTATTAATTATGAGTAAAAGAAAACACCAAGAACAAAATTTAAGTACCTCTAACATGATGGTTTAGAAGAAGACCGGTAAGTAAGTTGGTTCTCCTTAGGCTATGATCTCACAAAATTGAAGTTTCTCTAACATGATGTTTTAGATCGTGAGAAGAAGGCTATATTTATGTGTGTGGGACTAGGAGGAATCTCTGGAGGAAGGTAATAGGAAAGTTGAAGTGCTGAAAATCTAATAATAATATAAATAAAGAGAACATCGTGGCTTATATATCTAAGTTCACACTTTTGGTCCAGATCAACAATTAGTTGCCATCTACGTTCACACTATTGGTGGAATCTATGGAAGTTTGTATACATCTATGGATGGCTACGTACACATGTGTCCCTTAATCAAATCTGGACAAATGTGATGTAAATGTTCTCAAACGATGCTATGTTACAGAAGTGGATGACTAACGAAATAATTGTTTCTTGGGTAAAAGACAGTGACCACCCTGACAATTGTATTAATTCCATCCCGCTACCATGCCGTTCGGAAAAAGACACTCTGCACCTTTTTCGGATAGAGGCTAACGGTTGACTAACAGCATGGAAAAAAGACTATTTTACCCCTAACTGTTATAAAATTACCTCCTATATATTACCATGACCATTCTCTCTCCTTCATTTTTAACCATAATCCTTCCCTCTCTTCCCCCTTTTTCTCTCTTTCCCTCAATTTACACAACCTAGAAGAAAATGAACACAGAGGAGGACGACTGTGTTTCTCTCTGCCCACTGGTCTTCTTCCTCCAATTTCTCCCATTTCTTCATCAATTCAATCCCTCTGGTTTCAGATACTTGCACCATCTGGGTGTTCATCTTCTCCACTTCCATGGCCCCTCCTTTCATCTCCTCCCCTCCTCCTTCAAAACCCAACCAAGAAGGTGGTCGAAGGCGACGGGGACCACGAAGGCGTCGAGGATTCCGGCAGTGTTGAGGTCTAACAGATCTGTAGAGGTCCTCGAGGGATCTGAAGAGAACGACAACGACGTAACCTGGGCGGCGACGCTGCTACTATTGGCGATGGCGAGAGGCGCTGCTGGTGGCGGTGGTGCGACAACTTCTTCTTCTTCTTGGATGTGGCTGTCGCAGAAAGCGATGGATCCGTCTTCGTGTTCCTCAGACTTGAGAGCCTTAGCGCCGCCGCCGAGATAGGTACCCAAGGATTGTTAATAATCGTCTCCTCCATGTTAATCACCTACGTCGAGATAGCAGAGAGCGATGAAACTGTCGCGAGTTGCTTGGGTTGTGTGTTGATTTGATGTTGAATGAGTTTCAATTTGTACAAGGGTTTAAGAAGCAGAGGGTATGAGGTGTTGATTTGGGGGTTCAGAGGTCTGTTTGTGGCTCTTTGTTGGGGGAAGATTTTTTCAGCTTTAAACTTCCACAAGTACTGATTCTCAATCTCCTTTCTTTCTGTTGAACATGTGTTTTTTGAAATTCATATGCATGTCTAAGGAAGCATGCACACCCAGGATAGGTTTTCAAGTTTGGTGATGGTGGTTGTGTTATGGTAAAATAAGATATTTCCACATAACTTAAGTGATTTTTTATTCAAATTTGTAATTTCTTCATCAGATTTGTTATTTGGGTAAAAGACAGTTACCACGGTAATACCCCGCATTTATACGGGTAGATTACTCGTGAAGTTTAAATGTGAATTAGGGAGGTATTTGTAGTTTAAGAAGAGATATACTAGTTAATGTAGCGGGGAGGAAGTTGTAGTTTGAAGAGAGTTAAATACTTAAAGAGTAAATACATATAAGTGAATTAAATAATAAAAACCAAAATAAAAAGGAATAAATAAATGAAATAATAAAATAATTGAGGAAGATTTTTCCACCAGTACACACAAACACCTGCTGAAGAATTCTCCCATACATCAAGAAGACTTGTCTTCTTCTTCAACTCCTCCTTCAAATTCACACCCTGCCTCCCTCTTCTCCCCCGTCACCACCACCAACACCATCGCCACCTCCAGCGGCATCACCCCCTCCGACAGCACCACCACATCCTCCTCCATCTCTGCCTCCCTCTGTCTCTCTCAGTCTCTCTCCCTCTTCCCTGTTCTGCCCGACAAAAACAGAGGAAGCAGCAGCAGCGGCAAAGCTGCTGCCTCCCCGTCGGTGACGCCACCACCACCAGCCACATCAAGCTTCCCCTCACCACCCCTGATCTCTCCCTCTGTCTCTCTCTCGCCTCTCTGGATTAGCCGGCGAAAACCCAGCAGAAGCAGCAGCGGCACACGGTCGCTGCCGTCTCTGGCGAGGTCCCCGACGCCAAGAACGACCGCCACCACCACTTGCACCTCTCTGCTCTCCCTCTATTTCGACTCTCTCTTCTCTACCCTCTCTGTTTCGAGCCAAAGGGAAGCCAACACTGCAGTGAACCACTGCAGAAACAAGCCAAAGTCACCGCAACTCCGGCGACCTCCATTAACGCCGGCGAGAAGCTCGACCCGAGCTATCCGACGATACCCAATCCCTCGAATCGATCCTAATCAACTCCCAGAGGTCCGATGAAGCTTTAATCGCTTCCAATCGAAGCCAAGAACGCCCCAGTCGCCGGAATCGTTCATCACCGCCGACCCACCTCGACGGCAACCTCAATCGGACCCAATTCTCAACCGTTTTTCGCGATTTTTGGTGTGGGTAACGTCTAAATCCTCCTCTGATTCGTTTTTGATAATCAAACTGCAATTTTAATGGCTAAATCCGAACTTGGATCGATTGGGTGTTATGTGTTCTTGAAATAGGGGTTAAAGTGTAGTTTCAGAAACTTTAAGGGTATAATCTGTCACATACAAATCTGTTATTTGCTAGTAGGGGGTAATTGTGTGTCTTTTATCAGAACTTGGGGGTTTCAGTTATTGTTTATATAAACTGCATATAAACTATAAAATCAAACATGCTATTTTTAGATCAAAATTATTTCCTAACATTTCTAAATAATATTTTAATTATGTAAAAGAAAAATTGGCTATTTAAAACTATGTAGGAGTTATTTAATATACAATATTGTTGATTCTCTTGGAAAATAAGCAAATTAAAAATATATGTTGTTAAATAAATATTTTCTAAATACTTATAAACTAGTGTTTTGAGTAAGATATGTTATTTGCTTAATATTGCTAACACAAAATAAGTTAGAAAGTTAAATAGAAAAATAACTTTTAAGAAAAATCCTTTATTTATAAATAGATAAAAACTTGATTATTATTTTGTAGATATTAGAAATTGTTTCTCAAAAATGAAGCTATAATTATGTATGACTAAACACTTATTTTCTTAGAATAAATATTTTTGGTGAATCTAATTCTTTTATAGAATGTATATTTTCCAATAAATAATTAGCTATAATTAAATTAATTGGAATTAAATCTTTGTAGTCACTTATAAATAAATGTGTTGTATAATAAATTAATATTTTCTAATTATGAGAGTGTATAAATTTAATATGTGATTTCCTACTTAATAAATTTAAAGAGCTAGTATTTATATAAGTAGTGATTTTCTATGAGGAAAATAAATAAATAATAAATAAATATGTATATAGTTGTGGTTTACGTCGCCGGTTTATTATATAAATATTGTATACTATTAAATTAATGGGGTTATGGGAAAAATGAGACTTGTTAGGAATTTAGCATTTCACAAAATCATACTTGGACTTGTGATTGATTTAGAAATTATAACTGTAGGTGACGAGTTTATAGACGAAGGTTACGTCTACCTGTGAAAGCCGACGTCATATTTGCCGTGTTATCAAGGTGAGTAAACATGCCAAGTCTAGCGCGCCCAGCTTCTTTCGTGTCGAAATATGATTTTATAATTTGTCTCAAAATGTGTTTTATGACATACATGCTTTACTTGAGATTTGAATTGTGTTGAGATATTTTCTTTGAAATTTGACACGTGAAATTAATAACGCGTAATAACGTAAAGTGGAAAGAGTTGTGCGGGGAAAACTTATTATTGTCGTGTTGGCTTTAGCCACTCGGCCTGTGATTATTATTGTTGTGTTGGCTTCGTCCACTCGGCCTGTGATTATTATTGTCGTGTTGGCTTTGTCCACTCGGCCTGTGTACTTTAACACGGTCGCAACCTGCCGGGTCGCTCCATGTACTCACCTCTCTGGCCGCAAGAAGTCTTAGGGGGGTGCCGGCACTTAAGGTCTTGGATGCTTGTGATGGATTATTCTTCCTCGTATCAACTAATGGATTTTATGGTTTGGATATTGGATATTAATGGACATGGAAATATTGAGATTAAATGGTTTGGATATTGGATATGGATTTAATTATGATTAATGAAGATTTTCTGAAAACCTACGAGAACTCGGAAATGTCTTACTATTACACTGTCTTTTACTTCCGCTGTATTTCCATTTGAAGTTAATACTTGTGAAATATTTACTCTTCGTCCGTTTATTATTATTACTTGAGTCAAAATATCTCGTTCCCGATTTACATGCTTGGGTGTTACTCATTCAGTATTTCATTGATGACTTTAGAAACTGCGGTTCCTGTTTTAATTCCCACCGCAGGTTTAGATGGAGAAGGCTTGGCTTAGGACGGGGAAAACGCGGACTCACCTAGTTTTATCAGCACGTCTAGTAAATCGAACTCCTAGACTTTAACTTTGTGTAATAATGATTTAAGACGATGTGTGAAACTTTTATCGTATGTAATATATATCTATGGCAGTGTTTGTTCTTGATTTTCACCATCTCATATTAAGTAGCACCCACCCGGGCTCTCTGGTCCGGAACGGAAAGTCTGGGAACCAAGGGGTGTTACAGGTGGTATCAGAGCGGGCTGTCCAAAAAGGGAAATTAAAACCTGTAGGGCAACCCTAAAATGAAATTAGGAAAATATAAATAAAATTGGACAAGCCGATTGAGTTATGGGTAGTGTGGGTCCTACTTTTATTAGTCCCACCCACCCACGTCCTTTTCTCTCCATTATGAGACACGATGTATGCTTAACAGTATCTGGATTTATTGGATGTGAAAATTTTCCTTGATGACCATTGGACAAGTATTATTTCCGTAAAGAAAAATATAATTATGGATTATGGTATGGTGATTACAAATCTGGGATTGATTTATGGAAGCAGGAATGAGAATGAATTACTATATGATGCCTGCCTTGTGATAGATGATATTTTTATGTGTGATGTGTGTGTTATATGAATTGCCAAGCATGTAATTTATTGGATGATTCATTTCAAGCCCATGGTAAATTAGAGAATAATACAATAGGTGATAGTGTAGGAATATGACTGATAGACCCCTGCGCTACTACACCAGAAGAGTCCGGCAAGAACAGATGGCAGAAAACAACAACAACAACAACAACAACATGGAGTAATTCTTTGCTCAAATGGCTCAAATGATGGGCAATGGAGCTCGGGCAGGAGTTAACTGGGCCAAGCAAGTGTCAGACATGAAGCCACCGAGTTTCACTGGAAACGAAGATCCCGTTGAGCTGGAAGATTGGATCATGGAGATGGACAAGATCCTTGAGAACGTGGAATGCCCTGAGGATCGGAAGGTCAACTGTGCAGTGTTTTATCTGAAAAGTGAGGCAAATCTGTGGTGGAGAAATGCTCGAGGAACCCTCTTGGCTCAGCCTAACTTTGGCTGGGAAGCCCTCCAAACTGCACTCAGAACCCGCTTTTATCCTCATCATGTGAAGATGACCAAGCAACAAGAATTCCACAATCTACAGCAAGGAAGCGACTCGGTGACTGAGTATTTTCGGAAGTTTACGGAGCTGATGCGGTTTGCGGGCAAAACGGTTCCCGATGAGGAGTCCAAAGTCTCTAAATTCATCTCTGGACTGCAAGAGCGGCTGCAGACGTCTCTGCTAAGCAGAACTTATCCTACCCTTCATGAAGTCTATGACAGAGCCGCCGATATCTGGAGAGTCCAGGCAGCCCAAGATGAAAGGCGCAAGAAACGGAAGATAGAAGAAGCAGGAGGAAGTAACAACAACTTAGCAAGGGGGAACCAGAGGTTCATGCCCAACAATGGAGGAAGTAACCAGGGACAGTACCGAGGCAATTAGCAGAACCAGGAAGCTCAGCGAGCCCGTCGCTATATATGTAAGAGGTGTCAGAGAAACCACCCCGGAGTTGATTGCATAGGGAATCCAGTTAACTGCAAAAATTGTGGTAGGAGGGGACACCGAGCCTATGAATGTCGAGCATCACCAGCAGGAAACCAGCAAGTGAATCAAGGAGTGAACTATCCCAGGCTGCAACAGAACAACTACCAGGGGAATCGCCAGCAAAATGGGAACAATTTTGGGCACAACCAGCAGTATGTGAACCAGCAACCTGCGAACTTGCAAATTAGATATGGTAACTTTGGCAACCATCCAAACAATGGAGGTAATGGCTATGGAAGGCAGCCAAACTACAACCAGGGGAATGCCAGGCAGAATGGAGGCCAGAACCGCAACAACAATGCTGGAGCTGCGGTCAACAACAATGCAGTAGGAGGAGCTGGAAACCAGAATGCCAATGTCGGAAGGATTGCTGTCATAACAAAGACCGAGGCAGAAGCTGCTCATGGAGTTGTCACTGGTACATTCCTTATCCACAAGCAACCAGCATTTATATTAGTTGATTCTGGTGCATCTTACTCGTTCATATCATCATCATTTGTTGATAAACTGGGTTTGAGTAAGTCATCCACCATATCCATCCCCGTAGCAACCCCTACTGGCCAAATAACAGTATGCGATACCATATTTGAAGGAGTTGAGCTAGAAATCCTATCAAGTATCCTGCCAGCCAACCTGATAAATTTTGACCTTTGGGGTATAGATGTTATACTAGGGATGGATTGGCTCGCGATGTATCGAGCTGTTATTGACTCTACGATCAGGACGTTCGGTTGAAAGGACCCAAAGGGGAGAAGATCACTTATCGTGGTATCATAAGGGAACCTCGCATCAGACTAGTGTCAGCCTTGACTATAGTCAATCAAGTGAGGAAGGGTAACCCTGCTTACCTATGCTACATCCAGGACGTGACCAAGAAGGAAAATCTACTCGAGGAGATACCTGTCGTAAGGGAATTTCTTGATGTCTTTCCAGACGAGATTCCAGGAATGCCACCCAAACGAGAAGTGGAGTTCACTCTAGACTTAGCACCTGGAACCGCTCCTATCTCGAAGGCACCGTATCGGATGGCACCAGCAGAATTAAAGGAGCTCAAGGATCAACTGCAAGAACTCCTACAAAAAGGGTACATACGACCAAGTGTGTCACCCTGGGGAGCACCAGTGCTTTTCGTGAAGAAGAAAGATGGGAGCCTGAGGCTATGCATCGACTATCGAGAATTAAACAGCGTAACCATCAAGAACAAGTATCCTCTACCCCGGATTGACGATCTGTTCGATCAACTAAAAGGGGCCAGTGTCTTCTTCAGGATTGATCTGAGGTCAGGGTATCATCAGCTTCGGGTAGCCGAAAAGGATATTCCGAAGACTGCCTTCAGAACCAGATATGGCCATTATGAGTTCACAGTGATGCCATTTGGTCTGACCAATGCACCTGCAGTGTTTATGGATCTGATGAACCGGGTGATGAGGCCATTTCTAGATCAATTCGTAGTGGTCTTTATCGATGACATCCTTGTGTACTCGAAAAGCAATGAGGACCACGAAGAACATCTTAGAGAAGTGTTGCAGACTCTGAGGCAAGAACAATTGTATGCCAAGCTGTCTAAATGCGAGTTCTGGTTGGATCGTGTTCCATTCTTGTGTCACATCATTTCAAAAGAGGGAATATCAGTAGACCCAGGAAAGATCTCAGCAGTTAAGGATTGGCCAACACCAAAGAACGTGTCTGAAATAAGGAGTTTCCTTGGCTTAGCAGGTTACTATCGACGTTTTGTGAAGGATTTCTCCAAGATTGCCAGACCACTGACAACGCTAACGAAGAAAGCGGTGAAGTATCAATGGGATGACAGCTGTGAAGAAGCATTTCAGACTCTAAAGGAAAAGCTGACTACGGCACCAGTATTAGCTCTACCAAACAACTCTGGCGAGTTTGAGGTGTACAGCGATGCATCGAAGAAAGGGCTAGGGTGCGTGCTTATGCAAGACAGAAGGGTAATTGCCTACGCCTCAAGACAATTGAAACCCCACGAAGAGAACTATGCCACACATGACTTGGAGTTGGCAGCAATAGTTTTCGCGGTGAAGATATGGAGACATCTGTACGGGGCTGTTTGCAAGCTCTATACGGACCATAGAAGCCTGAAGTATATCTTCACCCAGAAAGAGCTGAACAACAGACAACGAAGATGGCTAGATATTATCAAGGATTATGACTTGCGTATTCAGTACCATGAAGGAAAGGCGAATGTGGTCGCCGATGCGTTAAGTCGAAAGTCGAGCCATGCGGTGAATACCATGTTAGCCTTGCCAAGCTGGCTATGCCACGAGTTCGAGAAGCTCGGAATTGAAGTGGTAGAACAAGGAACAGTGCAGGGCCTACTTGGAAGCATGACAGTTGTGCCAGACTTCATTGACGAAATAAGAACCAATCAAGCCGGAAACGTGAAGCTCGAAAGGATCAGGAAGAAGATTGCAGCAGGAGAAGCAAAGACTTCAAGATTCACGAGGATGGAAGCATTCGCTACAAGGGAAGGTGGTGTGTACCGAAAAAATGCGCAGAAACCAAGGAAAAGCTAATGCGCGAAGCACACAACACATCTTATTCTGTTCATCCTGGAGGTGACAAACTCTACAAGGATTTGAAGAAGACTTTTTGGTGGCCCAACATGAAGAAGGAAGTAGCTGAGTTTGTAGCACGATGCTTAACCTGTCAGAAGGTGAAGTTCGAGCACAAGAGAATGGGAGGCTTAGTTCAGCCATTGGACGTCCCAGTTTGGAAGTGGGATTCCATCTCTATGGATTTCGTAACTGCTTTGCCAACGTCGAAGAATGGACTCAACCAAATATGGGTAGTGGTTGACCGATTGACCAAGACAGCAAGGTTCATTCCAATGAAGGATACATGGAGCAGAGAGCTGATGCGTATATCAAGAACATAGTGAGGTACCATGGGGTTCCAAATTCAATAATCTCAGACAGGGACCCTAACTTCCTCTCACATTTCTGGAAGGCTCTTCAAGAAGCGTTGGGATCTCAACTGAGATTCAGTACAGCGTTCCACCCAGCTACAGATGGACAAACAGAAAGGACCATTCAGACACTGGAGGACATGCTAAGGGCTTGTGTCATGGATTTCCAATGATCATGGGTTGACAAGTTGCCACTGATAGAGTTCTCTTACAACAACAGCTACCACGCCAGCATAGGCATGGCACCCCACGAAGCGTTGTATGGGAGGAAGTGTCGAACACCTCTATGTTGGAGTGACATCAGCGAGACAGTGGTGTTAGGCCCACAAATGATTGAGGAAATGACAGATCAAGTGCGACTCATCCAGCAACGAATGAAGGCAGCACAAGACAGACAAAAATCCTATGCAGACCAGAAAAGGAGACCATTGGAGTTCAAAGTGGGCGAAAAGGCGTTTCTTAAAGTTTCGCCTACGAAGGGAGTAACGAGATTCAATCAGAAAGGGAAGCTGAGCCCAAAGTTCATCGGGCCATATGACATTCTGGAAAGAATTGGAGAAGTTGCGTACCGACTAGACCTACCTTCGAATTTGGGACGAGTACACAATGTTTTTCACGTGTCGCAGTTAAAGAAGTATGTACCCGATCCATCTCACGTGTTGGATCCCGAACCAATTGAGATAGATCCGTCTTTGACATATGAAGAGCATCCTGTCAAGATCCTCGATACCAAGACAAGAGACACGCGCACCAAGAGCGTTAAGCTAGTGAAAGTTTTGTGGACGAACCATCAGACGGGAGAGGCTACTTGGGAAGCAGAGGATGAAATGAGAAAGAAGTATCCGCACCTCTTCGACGAAGATAACTGAGTTCCGAGGACGTCACTCCT
Organism: Linanthus parryae; assembly: GCA_023055425.1. Lineage (NCBI taxonomy): Eukaryota > Viridiplantae > Streptophyta > Magnoliopsida > Ericales > Polemoniaceae > Linanthus > Linanthus parryae. Next base: position 3,534,700 of record JALGPY010000004.1, on the reverse strand, counting down.
CTAAGGGGGAGAGGAATGTAACCTTCTACTTTTCGTGACCTTAGTTTTCGTGACCTTAATCCTGGTGCCACATCGAACCAAGGAGTAATTTCATTAATATATTGGGTGTGTTGACTGTTCCTACATATCATATTATGAGAATTGGCTGTTGTGATACATATAAAGTCTCATATTAGTAAAATGTGGATTTGTTGGTTTGCGCTTCGAGGACGAATCTCTATTTAAGGGGGGAAGGATGTAATACCCCGCATTTATACGGGTAGATTACTCGTGAAGTTTAAATGTGAATTAGGGAGGTATTTGTAGTTTAAGAAGAGATATACTAGTTAATGTAGCGGGGAGGAAGTTGTAGTTTGAAGAGAGTTAAATACTTAAAGAGTAAATACATATAAGTGAATTAAATAATAAAAACCAAAATAAAACGGAATAAATAAATGAAATAATAAAATAATTGAGGAAGGTTTTTCCACCAGTACACACAAACACCTGCTGAAGAATTCTCCCATACATCAAGAAGACTTGTCTTCTTCTTCAACTCCTCCTTCAAATTCACACCCTGCCTCCCTCTTCTCCCCCGTCACCACCACCAACACCATCGCCACCTCCAGCGGCATCACCCCCTCCGACAGCACCACCACATCCTCCTCCATCTCTGCCTCCCTCTGTCTCTCTCAGTCTCTCTCCCTCTCCCCTGTTCTGCCCGACAAAAACAGAGGAAGCAGCAGCAGCGGCAAAGCTGCTGCCTCCCCGTCGGTGACGCCACCACCACCAGCCACATCAAGCTCCCCCTCACCACCCCTGATCTCTCCCTCTGTCTCTCTCTCGCCTCTCTGGATTAGCCGGCGAAAACCCAGCAGAAGCAGCAGCGGCACAGGGCCGCTGTCGTCTCTGGCGAGGTCCCCGACGCCAAGAACGACCGCCACCACCACCTGCACCTCTCTGCTCTCCCTCTATTTCGACTCTCTCTTCTCTACCCTCTCTGTTTCGAGCCAAAGGGATGCCAACACTGCAGTGAACCACTGCAGAAACAAGCCAAAGCCACTGCAACTCCGGCGACCTCCATTAACGCCGGCGAGAAGCTCGACCCGAGCTATCCGACGATACCCAATCCCTCGAATCGATCCTAATCAACTCCCAGAGGTCCGATGAAGCTTTAATCGCTGCCAATCGAAGCCAAGAACGCCCTAGTCGCCGGAATCGTTCATCACCGCCGACCCACCTCGACGACAACCTCAATCGGACCCAATTCTCAACCGTTTTTCGCAATTTTTGGTGTGGGTAACTTCTAAATCCTCCTCTGATTCGTTTTTTATAATCAAACTGCAATTTTAATGGCTAAATCCGAACTTGGATCGATTGGGTGTTATGTGTTCTTGAAATAGGGGTTAAAGTGTAGTTTCAGAAACTTTAAGGGTATAATCTGTCACATACAAATCTGTTATTTGCTAGTAGGGGGTAATTGTGTGTCTTTTATCAGAACTTGGGGGTTTCAGTTATTGTTTATATAAACTGCATATAAACTATAAAATCAAACATGCTATTTTTAGATCAAAATTATTTCCTAACATTTCTAAATAATATTTTAATTATGTAAAAGAAAAATTGGCTATTTAAAACTATGTAGGAGTTATTTAATATACAATATTGTTGATTCTCTTGGAAAATAAGCAAATTAAAAATATATGTTGTTAAATAAATATTTTCTAAATACTTATAAACTAGTGTTTTGAGTAAGATATGTTATTTGCTTAATATTGCTAACACAAAATAAGTTATAAAGTTAAATAGGAAAATAAACTTTTAAGAAAAATATTTTATTTATAAATAGATAAAAACTTGATTATTATTTTGTAGATATTAGAAATTGTTTCTCAAAAATGAAGCTATAATTATGTATGACTAAACACTTATTTTCTTAGAATAAATATTTTTGGTGAATCTAATTCTTTTATAGAATGTATATTTTCCAATAAATAATTAGCTATAATTAAATTAATTAGAATTAAATCTTTGTAGTCACTTATAAATAAATGTGTTGTATAATAAATTAATATTTTCTAATTATGAGAGTGTATAAATTTAATATGTGATTTCCTACTTAATTAATTTAAAGAGCTGGTATTTATATAAGTAGTGATTTTCTATGAGGAAAATAAATAAATAATAAATAAATATGTATATAGTTGTGGTTTACGTCGCCGGTTTATTATATAAATATTGTATACTATTAAATTAATGGGGTTATGGGAAAAATGAGACTTGTTAGGAATTTATCATTTCACAAAATCATACTTGGACTTGTGATTGATTTAGAAATTATAACTGTAGATGACGAGTTTATAGACGAAGGTTACGTCAACCTGTGAAAGCCGACGTCATATTTGCCGTGTTATCAAGGTGAGTAAACATGCCAAGTCTAGCGCGCCCAGCTTCTTTCGTGTTGAAATATGATTTTATAATTTGTCTCAAAATGTGTTTTATGACATACATGCTTTACTTGAGATTTGGATTGTGTTGAGATATTTTCTTTGAAATTTGACACGTGAAATTAATAACGCGTAATAACGTAAATTGGAATGAGTTGTGCGGGGATAACTTATTATTGTCGTGTTGGCTTTAGCCACTCGGCCTGTGATTATTATTGTCGTGTTGGCTTCGTCCACTCGGCCTGTGATTATTATTGTCGTGTTGGCTTTGTCCACTCGGCCTGTGTACGTTAACCCGGTCGCAACCTGCCGGGTCGCTCCATGTACTCACCTCTCTGGCTGCAAGAAGTCTTAGGGGGGTGCCGGCACTTAAGGTCTTGGATGCTTGTGATGGATTATTCTTCCCCGTATCAACTAATGGATTTTATGGTTTGGATATTGGATATTAATGGACATGGAAATATTGAGATTAAATGGTTTGGATATTGGATATGGATTTAATTATGATTAATTGAGATTTTCTGAAAACTTACGAGAACTCGGAAATGTCTTACTATTACACTGTCTTTTACTTCCGCTGTACTTCCATTTGAAGTTAATACTTGTGAAATATTTACTCTTCGTCCGTTTATTATTATTACTTGAGTCAAAATATCTCGTTCCCGATTTACATGCTTGGGTGTTACTCATTCAGTATTTCATTGCTGACTTTAGAAACTGCGGTTCCTGTTTTAATTCCCACCGCAGGTCTAGATGGAGAAGGCTTGGCTTAGGACGGGGAAAACGCGGACTCACCTAGTTTTATCAGCACGTCTAGTAAATCGAACTCCTAGACTTTAACTTTGTGTAATAATGATTTAAGACGATGTGTGAAACTTTTATCGTATGTAATATATATCTATGGCAGTGTTTGTTCTTGATTTCCACCATCTCATATTAAGTAGCACCCACCCGGGCTCTCTGGTCCGGAACGGAAAGTCTGGGAACCAAGGGGTGTTACAACCACCCCTGAGTTTAGGAAAAAAGACATCCCGCTACCCTGGGTTTTGGATAAAGACAATCCGCACCCAGTTAACGGAATATTCAGTGGACAATGACCACCCTTCTGTTAAGTTCCGTTAAAAAAGTGGTTATTTGAATTTTTCCGGACAATATTGCCCCTGTATCATTTTTTCTGTTACTATTAGTGTTCTTGGTGTTCATGGTTCAAGAACACCAAGAACACAGCGAGATTCATCAAATCCAAACAAAAAAACTACAACGAACTCAAAGTAGAGAATGCAAATTTTTAGAGAAATACCAAAAGTCGTTACAATTTTTTGGTGACAGTAGCACACAATCTGAGAATACAAAAGTTGTTGCAACTAAAACCCATTAGGGGTTGATTCAATCAATCTTCTTCGTCTCTTCTAACAACAACAACAACAACAACAACAACAACAACAACAACAACAACAACAACAACAACAACAACAACAACAACAACAACAACAACAACAACAACAACAACAGCAACAACAACAGCAACAACAACAATAGCAACAACAACAAAATACATGTTACTCCCTACTATCTCCCTTGTTTTGCCGAACAAAAATAGAGACCCACAAAATTTTTTCTTCCAGAAACTTCCGCATTACTCTATTCACAGAATTGAATACCCATAATAAAACCCCAAACCTAGAAATTGAACATCTTAGATTCAAAGAGATCGATCGAATTAAACCTGGTACCAGAAAAATACACACTTTATTAACAAATGGGATGGATCAACTTTGATTCAACAGCCCAGATCAGCTTCCAAAATATACAAAACGGAGGGCCTTTTCATCGTATACCCAGATCAACTATGGAAGAGAGGTCGATCCTTGGCCTCTTCATCGTCGCCAGGCGTCGCCGTGGGAGGTGCTGTGGTGGTGGTCAAATATATACATATCGAAATTGACAGAGCGGGGGGGAGGTGAAGAATTACAGATCCGAGATGGAGAGAGTCAATTGATCCGAACTTACAGATGAAGGCGACAGCGTTGTTGTTTAAGACCCACGAGTTGGCCGAGGACACGGTGGCCGAATCCAGGGAGGTCGAGGAGGAAGGGGATGTTGTAAGGGCCGGAGATGAGCGAGACGCGATCTGGGGTTGAGTATGTACCGAGAAAGGAGGCGTCGCCGGTGGAGATGAAGTCTTGGAGGAGGCCATGGTTGGCGAAGCCTTGCTTGTGAGTGTCGTATGTGAAGATGAGAGATCTGGTGGTGGTGTTGGTGATTTCTTCAGCCCCCATCGCCGATGGATCTGTGTTTGTTGGAGAGAGATGGGGTTTGATTGATTGATGGGGAGATGAAGATGAGAAGTGTTGCGGATCTGTGGCTGTTGAAGAAGGTGGAGAGAGAGAGAGAGAGAGAGATGAAGATGAGATGTGAAGGCGGGCGGCGGTGAATTTGTTCCAGAGGAAGTTGGATATATCTGCTGTGAGAGAAAGAGGTGAAAAGAGAGAGGGATTAGGGTTAGAATGAGGGGGGGGGGGTGAAGAATTGAGACTATATATAGATGTAATTTTGTTCTAAAGTTAAGGGTACGATTGTATTTTCTCTACGACCGTTAGCCTCCGTCAGTTACAAGGGTGCGGAGTGTCTTTATCCAAAACCCAGGGTAGCGGGGTGTCTTTTTCCCTAAACTCAGGGGTGGTAACTGTCTTTCACCCTTGTTATTTTTATTTTTGATCTGATGATGGTATTGGTGTTGTTCTTGTTGGTCTTGTGGTAATTAGAGCGAAATAGATTGTTGGTGATCTTCATGACAAGCAAATGGACAAAATAATCCAAAAAAAAAATATAAGGGCAATATGGTCCGGAAAAATCAATCACCCACTTTTCTAACGGAACATGACAGAAGGGTGCTAAGTGTCCACATAATATTCCGTTAATTGGGTGTAGAGTGTCTTTTTTCAAACGTCAGGGTAGTGGGGTGTCATGGGATTAAGGGGTGGTCACCATCTTTTATCTTTGTTTCCAAATACAACTCTCCTCTCTTAATTTTTGTGAAGGACAGCAACAATAACTAAATACATGCGCACATTGAGTATCAAAGAATTAAGAATATAAGTAATCATAATAATCGTGAGACGCTGTCCGGAATAATAATAATAATAACAATAATAATAATAATAATAATAATAATAATAATAATAATAATAATAATAATAATAATAATAATAATAATAATAATAATAATGGACTTGTTTGGGAAGTATTTTAGTGGATTAACATAATGCAATTTTGAAATGTGTGGATGTAATGAGGAGAGATAAGGACAATTCTTCATCACAACCACACTGAGAAAATCGATTTGTAAATTAATTCAAAATTTTACATCACAAACGCGCTCCATAATAATATGATAAAGGCATAGATCCCCTCGCCCCCACCCCCAGAGAAATGTGGTTTACAAGGAATTGTATCCTTTTTTGAAATAATCAAGTGGCAGAGGAATTAGCATCTTGTTTTTTCTGGCACTACAGGGAATCTTTTTTATTATTTTTACTAAAAGGAGGGATCCGTTGTAAACATGTATAGAGCATCTTATTATCATGGAACAACAATAATAATAAGACTAAATTCAAAAAATGTAAATGCAGTTTTTAAAAGACATCTACATGCCAGTGAGATATAAGTTATATTAAACAAATCGAGGAATTGAGGAAAATAACATGCCATTAGTTACAAGCAAATACTTATGTATTTCAAAAAAAAAAAAAGCAAATACTTATGTAGTATAAAAAACTAATAATAATATAAATGAAGGTAACATCATGGCTCGCACCTCTCATCCTCTTTCTTTTTCTCTTATATATCTAGTTATCTATGTTGGCACTTTTGGTCTCGATCAAGAATTAATGCTTTCACTGTTGGTCGAATCTATGGAAGTTCGAATTCATCTGTTGGTAGGCTGCATTTCCCCTTAATTTCAGAAAGATCTGTGAATACCAGCTAAGGGCATGTCCACCAAGTCAATCTAGCCAAATTTGAATTCATCTGCTAAGGGCATGTCCACCAAATACTAGTCTTACCCCATTGAAAAAAATATCGGAAAAAAAAAAGCTGTTTTAAAAATTGTTTAGAAAAACTAGGAAAAAAAAGTTTGAAAATTGTTTGCAAAAAAGTTGGAAAAAAATAAAAAAACAATTTGCAAAAACTGGAAAAAACAGTTTCAAAACAGTTTGCAAAAACTAGAAAAAAGCAAAGTTTGCAAAAATTGAAAAAAAAAAATCTGTTTCAAAATAGTTTGCAAAAACTGGGAAAAAACAGTTTGAATAACTGTTTCAAAAAACTAGTAAAAAAAACAGTTAAAAGCCAGTTTCAGATAAATCGCGAAAACTGGAAAAAATAATTTCAAAACAGTTTGCAAAACACTGGGAAAAAAACATTTTGTAAACTATTTGCAAAAGTTCAAAAAAAAAACACAGTTTAAAAACTGTTTGTAAAAACTGGAAAAAAAACAGTTTCAAAACAGGAAAATAACTACTTACAAAACAAAAAGAAAAAACAGCTTCTAACTGCTTGTAAAAAACTTGAAAAAAATTGTTTCAATTAAACTTCGGAAAAATTGGATAAAACTGAAAAGAAAATAGTTGAGGATCACATGTAGATATTTAGATAATAAAACGTCAGATTTTTATCACATACTTGTACATTATAATTATAAAAAACATATTTATAATAATATTTTTTTGGGTAAAATTTGAATTTATATTAATATAATCATAAGTATAATACAAAAGTATATTTAAATATTTTTTACACTTTTTATAGTAATTGAAACATAATATTTTCATTACATGAGTAAAAGTGTTACTAAACACAAAAAGAGTAATTTACTTTTTTTCATAGTGAACAGTGTCTTGCCTTTGGCCCTGCGTCTGACGGGTCGAAACAGACTTTAAGAAATAGTGAATAGTGTCTGTCTCCATAAACCCTTGCCTTCTGCCTTGGTGCCTCAACGGGTGGACATGCCCTAAGTTGGTACTTTAAGCATATTACCAGTCCGTCCCAGTTCTTTCTTCCCATCTGACTTTTTTGACTCGTATCTTGGTGACTTTGACCGGGTGATTTGGATAGCAAAATAATACGATTTTTTGATAATTTTTTCACCATATTATAGAGCAGCTTTCACTCTACAACACTATGAAAAAATTATCAAAAAATTACATCGGTTTGCTATTCAAATCACCGGGTCAAAGTGACCCAGTGAATAGTGACAAAAGTCAAATTGAGAAGAAAGAGCTGGGACAGAGTGGTACAGTTTTACTTGCTAAAAGACAAAAACTGTACGCCACCATTAGCAACTTCTGAATTGGTATCTTGCAACCTAGGAATAAGCCACTTTAACTACTTACCCTTAAGGACAAGCCCCTGGAGTTCAACGAGGGTAGTTACCTTCTTTACTCCGGCTTCCATTCGCTTCTCCGGAATGAAAGAAGTACTCGGAGTAACGGCGCATGGAAGGAATAGATGCTCGGGGCCCGGACTTACATGGAAAGGAAAGGTAATCAGCTCGAAGACAACATTAAAAGTGATGACACTGTTGTAGTGGAAATATGACATTCATCCAATATTAAAAATAAGTCATTTGTGTCGATAACAAATACTAGTCTGATTCTTCTCTTTCACAACATTTGACTTAAGGAGTCATGTTTGGCCGAGAAATTTAGTTAACAATATGATACGAAACTATGTTAACTTTTTTCATGAAATTGTAGTGTTAAAGAAAGATGTACAATGTTATGAAAATTTAACACATTTTCCTATCATTTCGTTAGCTAAATTAGTGGGTCAAAGATGACCCTAAAGTCAAACATTAGGAAAGAGAAGAATTAAACCTAGGATTTTGGTAAAGTTATAAGTCCTAGGAAATTAAAAATATGAAATATCTAAAATGTCCCACCCCAAAAAGTAAAAAAATCGGACTTACATCCTATGGATGTCGAACTTTTTCAAGTAAAAAAGTGACTTGCACCCTATGAAACCCATATTTTTAATGGAGAAACAAATTAGAAAATTGTAAAAAGTTACTAGTTTTTGACATTTTTCTTCATAAAAACCCCTCCATAGATAAATTAAAGTTATGCCACATGATTGGGCGTAAAGAAAAATTCATTGAGGATGCATTCAAAATCTCTTATTGAAAGTATTTTATCTTTAATAAACTTCATTCATGAACTCAAAATATTCAGTGATGAAAAATTCTTCTTCATGAAAAATTAAAAATAACCAAAAGAATACTTATTTCTCCTCAATATTCACAAATAATAGAGTGGAGAGTATAGAGAGAAAAATTATTCTAAACAAATGTCCAAGCCCTGGATACATATAAATACGGAATTATGTTTGCTAGAAGGTGATCCTATGTAAAGGCATACTAAGGCTTCCGTACTAAAATCGTTTTTACCTTTAACAAAATGTGTTAGAAAATTACGTAGCGCCCATGGAAACTTCATAATTAACTCAAATCCCTAGAGAGTACGCTGCAAATAGCTAGAAGTTTGTCTATAAATAAAGAAAAATTCACAATAAACCATTTGAGTGTGAGAAGTGTGTGGTAGAATACATATACGAAGGAACCTTAGTTCTTTCTCTCTCTAACACTCATCCAAAAGCGGAACGTGCAGTGAAACATCGTGCTCACCCTAGAGGTTCACATGGACTGCTGAGAGCTTGGAGCACGTGAGCACTAGCGCAACAAAGAGTGGGGATGTTGTTTGCAGACGATTACATTACAAGTGGTAACCTTAAATTGCTTCCGCTATGGTTAACTGTCTGGGGGTAGACTTTTAAGAAAAATCCTTCATTGATGTCAAAGCTTCATTTTGTCTTTCGTGGCTCAAAACCTGAAAAAATATCTACACGTAGCCTCTACCTCGTGTTCAGTTCCTTAGTTTTGAGTATGCAAATAATATATCATCGCATAGATCTTTCTGCAAGGATTCTAGAAATATAAAGTTTGTAAATTTTGAGAAAATGAGCTAAACGTTATAGCCGTTTTCGTATTCTGCCTGGACTGCGTTGCTAAATCTAGATCTATAAAATAAAACGTGTATATAAAAACGTGTTGAAATTGATTTTGAACACATGGGTGGAGTTAGGATGAAAAACGAGCACGACTGTGCAAGTCTCGCCGAAAATGGACCGTCCGAAGGCGGTGCTTGGGCTTCACGCGCCTAACAGCTCCGCCACACGGGGGCCACGAGCCCTTACGCACCGCACATGCCAAGGTCGGCTGCGGCGGCTGACGTTGCAATTTGGGCTGACGGAACAGTGACACGTGAGGTGGCTGCTAACGTGGCACGAAGACATGGCATGCACAGTCAGACTAGAGGCTGACCTGGCAGTCGGCGTGGCTAGACCGGAATACATGTGGCATCCAAATCATCAAGGTGCTGACGTGGCTCTAGCTCGAGAGAGGCGCGTGACGGAGGCGAGCTGGCCGACGCGCGGTGGTGTGTGGCGGCGCGTGCAGCCTCCTCTGGCCACCATATTATTCCAATTATTTGACCGGCTACTCATAAAAATATTTTTGATTTTCGGCGGTATTTTTCCTATTTTTTTGGAATAGAAAAAAAATTATTTAGTTATGGGACTAAATAATCGTTATTTGCACACTTATCGAGGCAAGTGAGAGACCTTAAACCCACAGTTTTCAACCCAATTTTACTTTTGGAGACTAAACTTATTTTCCCTATTGTAACCATAGGAGGTGAGATTATAGGATATTTAGCGCTCTGTTTGACTATTTTGAGTAATTAATTAAATGGTTATTAATTGCCAGTAATCGCTATATAATTCTAGAAATTTCCTAAGAATTTATGAATGTTTATTATTCAGTTTTATACATTTTTTTGGGTTGAATGGATGTGTTTGGTGCATGGATGTGACATAGATATGGTTTTTTACATTTATCGTTTAGTTTTGATTAATTAATTTGTAAATTAATAATTTAATCAAAATACGGCATGCGTGTTGTTCTTCTCTTATTTTTATTGTCTTCTTCTCTAACCTACTCCCTCACTATGAGTTCCTTCTTATTAAGATATAATATAGTTGGTTAGTGTTGTTGAAGATTGAAGACTAAAGAGATGGTTAGACCGAGATACATGGAGTATGATGCGTGTAGAAAAGATGACTTCAAGGATTTCGCGAGAGCGTTCCCAAGAGAAGATGACGCAAGGATTTGAATTCCAGGTTTGCAAAAGACGTATTCTCATTGATGAGAATGAAAACTAAGGGGACACATCCATGCAAATTTTAATTTTTATGCTCGTGTATGATTTCTTTAGTTTTCTTAACAGCGTGTGATTGGATATATCTGCATATACCGTATAATCTCACATGCTAAGGAATAAAACAAAAGTATCTCGCATTAGATACGTGATTAAAATTAATAACGAGACATTGCGGATGAGATTTAATTCCTAGGACATACACTAGGTTTTGGCGGAGTTCTTATGAAATATTGTTAAGTTTTAATTAGTGGCTCATGTTACTGAGCTAAGTAAAATGCTAGTATTAATTTCCTAGTATGTCTAATATTAGTTAATCGTGTCCAAATCGAACTGTCAAAGGTTAATGGTGAAGACAACTACGTGATATATCGTCGTACTATGTACAACGCGTTGAACATTGGTTGTCAACCCACCTACAAATGGTTGAACATGTGATGATTGGGTGTCATAGTAACACATATAAAGTGTCTTGAGGCTAACCAATAATAGGAGACTGCGGACAAGATAGTTTCCTATGGTGTGCTTTCCCGGGGTGGGGGAATAACCTCATCGGCAAGTTCATGACCACCTTGAAATGTCAAGGGATTGTAGGAATCAATCAAAGAAAAGTATGAATCCAACTCAGCCATTTGTGTGCCTTGTTTGTGAGTGATGACTCATAAATTACACCTTAACTATGAGTGATGACTCATATCATGATAATGAGCACTCGACGATAGCATATGAGAGACATATCGTTTATGATCATGAAGTTAAAGCTGCGAGACACAAGTTATCTGATGAGCAACAAATATATTTTATATTGTAAACTCTGTCACCTTCATGGGATGCCATGAAGATTTATAGGACACACTTTATGATTGTCAAGTTATTTGATGAGATCAAACATCGCTTGGTACTAGGATATAAGAAACCATTGATTGCTAAGAATACTCTTCAAGCATACTTATGAAGTCTATTCAATTACATATTGCTAAGACTGTTAGTGAAGTACCATAGGAAAATGCAGTCCCTAGCTCGGTGTTGAGACAGTAAGGCAAAGAGGAAAGCATGATAAGGGTGTATAAGGGGAAATAGTGTTATAGGAGCGATAGCCCAAGACTGGAAAACACAAAGGGGGCATAAAGAGTTCCTAAGGCTAGAGACATGACCAGGGTAGGCACTCGTTTCTATTCTAGGATTTAGTTTCGGATTTGTAGGCTTATCTTTGAGGCAAGAGCTGCCAATGTTGTATTTCGCCAAAATTTTCCCTTTGGATTTGTTTATATCATGATGGTTTGACATTTTTAAATTCTAGCTAGGATGTCGCTCAGAATCCTTCGATGTTACCTACAGAGTGGTGACTAAGATTCTTCTGAATGACTTGCTAGATTAAGACACATATGGCAAGAAAGGATGATGGGGATAGCTAGGGCAGGCCAGCTTGGGACATGGTCTTAAATTTCCTTACCTATATGTGATTATTTCCTTACAGAAAATATGAAACGCAAACCAAGTAACGAAGCAATAAGGGCTAACGATTCTTTACATCTTATGAATTCTGTTTTTTGTGTTCCATTGATTGTCATAGTTAAGACGTGGTGCTCACTATTCCATAACATTTTTTGATGATTGTACGTGTTTCGAATTTGTGTACTAGATGTCACATATGTCCGAGGCCTTACAGTGCTTCAGAAAAGTATCTATAAGAGGTCGAAAACTATATGGACAAGAGAATTGAGTCTCTTAGGACAGATTGAGACCGCGAGTATCGATTTGAGCATGAGCCATGTGATGGAAGAGACTATTAAGGCAATTAGTCATTCCTTATACTTTGTAGCAAGAGCTGTAACGGAAAGGAGGAATATGATATTGTTAGATATGATTTAATGTATGATGGCGCGTGCAAATTGCATGTTTCCTTTTGAGGAGACGCTTTACTAACGACTGTCGGCAATACTCAACTAAGTGCCCACCAAGTCTGTATCCATTACACCCTACGAGATATGGACTAAAGGAGACCCTGATTTAGGTCACCTTAGGCCATGGGAATTGGTAACTTATGTATGAACCAATTTCCATAAGGATTGGAAGTTGGACCCTGGACCGAAGAAGTACATCTTCATTCCCTGTTTAGAGCATTCTAGGGGTCACTTATTGTAACGCAACAACCGATAGGTAGTATAATGTAAATGTATTCAGAAAACATATGATTTCTCTGGAGAAATTTTCCTAATAAGGAAAAGGTTCGTGGAGACGTTGATCTATGTGAAATGGATGATGTTTTATTCGCTAAAATATTCATTTTATTATATATAGAGACATTAATATAATGAAGTACTTAGATTGCAATTGTTGTTATCTTTAAATTCTACCTAGTCACGTATAATGATTAGTAGGACGATCACTATGCATAGAGACTAGCATGTGGGTAGATTGATATGGAGATATCAAGTCTAACATATGGGTATTAAGAGTAATGGCATACTGGATTAATCCACCACGAGAAGGCTACATGGGAGTTATGTGAATGTCACAAGTGCTTCTCGTAGTGACAATGATGTTGTGGTCCTTTGACTTGAGTTCACTAGATACTCTAGTTGTGAATTATCATGTTTTGATATCGTTAAACCTTTCACCGTAACTGGGTAACTATAAAAGAGATAATCTTACATGATATGAAGAAAGATAGGATATGGTAGTGATGTACAGAGGATTTTTCCCTCCCACATAACGGGAGTATGTATCCACGGCCACTCGATGAGTAGTACTTATAAATGTCTGGCCAAGCTCAGGTAAACCAATATACGATATTGTTGTTATCTATTCAGATAAGTATATTCATAGGATCATGAAACTATAGATTGGATATACGAATGTGACATATGTGTCTTGTGTCCAATCCGGATATTGTGACAAGGGAAATATACAGCACGATAACATTGGTCACAGAAGTTTGTCAGATCACTGACTATTATTAGTTAGGTAGCATTGATGTGTTGCTAGACACTGCTCAACGTTTTTAATTGTTACTGCCAATGTAATAGGAACCTAGAGAGTCACACACTACAGGATTAGAATGGATATAGATGTTAATTAGTGGGACTAATTAACAGTTAAAATAATCAGGGATCAAAGAGCAACAACCTGCATATTTAGTTGGACTAAATAGGAAATTGGACTAATCCAACTATTGATCGGATTAGTATTCTACTAACCCAAGTATAGAACAGATTCGTAGTGGGCCAGTTTTCTAATTAATAAAGAGTTATTAATTATAAAAGGCTAGTCCAGGCCTAATATTTCATTAGATGAAATGATTAGAGAAATAGAAATAGAGAGAGAAGGAGGATGAACCCCTTGGACCCCACGGCAAAGAGGCTCCCCTCCCCCGTCCTCCATTGTTGCGTGCACTGCTTGATTGGATAAAGCTCTTGATTGCTTTCTTCCCTACATTGCTAGGACAAATAGTAGAGGAATATCCAATTTCTCATCCTACGGTGTGGATATCTGCAGAGGCGTGGACATTAATTCTACGCAATGATCAGTCAGATTAACAAGTTAAGCTTATCTCCTTTTATCACGTTATGAATGCTTCACCTGCGATTCATGGAGGGTTTTGAGCAGAATTTTTTGTAATTCCGTTGTGTATTCTGCATCAAAACCCTACATATGAACCCCTAAAAGGCGCTCGTTCCTTTGTCGATTATGAGGGAATAGTACCTCAAGATCCTTTGGACAATCAGAGTGACTTGCTAAGCAATGTTTCCATCCATAGGGATGAGAGCACTGACGATCCTCATATGCAAAGGACTTGCTCGAAGGAGCATACACCATCGACTATTTGAGATAAAAGGGGAGACCTTTAGGGTCACCTTGCATGACGATAGGATAGTATCCTTGAAACAGCCCGGGATCTCGGTTCAAGGTTAATGAAAAAATCGATAACCAAAAGTAGAGTATAAACCATTAAGATTACATATCATTTAATGTATAAAACAAATATTTATAAAATGAGTACAATTTGGAATAAAAATGTTTGTTATCTACGAAATGATCTACGCAAGCTCGCGTCATGGTCTCGATCTGCGTTCCCATCCCAACCTTGACTGATGACATGCGATTTTAAAATGGCAAAAGTCGACACAATTTTGAAGAAAATGATCATTAAAAATTGAGTAAATACACACTACGACATGTAAAGCATCGAGTCGCACACAACCATGAGTTGAAATAAATAAAGAGATTTGAAACATCAATAAGTAAAAGAGTTGGGATTTTTTTAAATAATTATGAGTAAACGTGTAGGAAAATTTCCCATCTTTAAAACATTTATAGATCACGAGTAGTCAAGATACTCTTAAACCATAGCAAGCTCGCGTAAGCAAATTATGTTTCACTGAAAAACATTTAATTCATGAGTCCCGAATTTCTTTCAATATCATACAATCTGGTGGGGGCATATCCAGAGACACTAACATGATCATTAGAGTAATCAACTTTTTTTCAACTTCAATTTATAGCTAAGTTTACCTGAGACATGTCCATAGCCACCAAGAGGATCGATGTAGACAGAGGGATCACGAAGTAATCATAAAGGGTTCCTTCTAGGGTCGATCAAATCCTATTTCACCTGAGCGTTAAGGGAGCCCGTTTGTCAACCCCGCCCACAACATTAGCTAAAAGGTCTTTAGTGTCGACACCCCTATACCGTAGTGACCCTTACAAGTATAAGTAGCACTCTATATCTCTACAATCCCCTTGGCCGCAATACCTTGGTAAGCTTTGGATCGTCGGGGGCGGATTTGTGAACATTAAAGTTCTATCCTATAATAGAAGCATTGCTTCAATGGCCGTAAGCATAAATAATTGGAGGGTCGCTTGGTGCCTCCGGCCAGAGCCATAAATAAAGACAACTATTTACATCGTCCTAAGTCTATTAGAGGTATTTTATTACCTTCCTTTCACAGAACCAAAGTTGGTATAAACTATTTCACAAGCCATTTCCTAGAGTTTTCAAAGGAGATCAATAAAATATTCCAAACAATTTTTGAGTTTACATCAGGCATTCTCATACTTTTTCATATAATAAGCATTCATTTGAAACATCACACAATACGCGCATTTTGATAACAATAGGCCGCACATATGTACTTACAGCTGAGCCAAGAAACACGTAAAGCAAAGCTAGCACTCCTACAACGCTCGTCTCATATGAATCTGGGACTCACAGTTAATGTAGCAATACGAACGCGTACGTATATAGCAAAACGATGCTCAATATTGGCTGGATACACACAAGTAAAGTATTCAACCTATTATCACATACCCTCTATATGAGGTTGTATGCAAGAATGCAATGAAATGCAGGTCATACAAGCTAACTGACCGAAACGACCATGATACTCCAATATTGTCAACTACAGTCTCTGATTGTGCCTGGACTCCAAATCATACTCATACTAGTCAAAAAAAACATGCTAGCATGGCTCCTAAATCTCCCATATGACCATAGCATCCAAATCTACAACTTTCAGTAAATTACACTTAGGCTCCTAAAGTTTATTAAAAGTGCAAAAACGCCCCAACCATTGATTGGTCAACCCCTGGGTGAGAATGACATACGAGTACTCCAAATATGCATACAAGACATGCTGACTAACTCCAAGTTACTAACTTGATCTCAATCAAAGCTTAATTGAAATTACTATTTTGCCCCTCCAATACAGTTCAGTTAAATTAGGGTTTACGGAAAGTCAAACTTGATCAATATTGATATTTAGACTCAGAATATGAATACGAATAAGTTTCATGAAGAAATCTAAGGCTAGAAATATCATTTAGAATGTCGAATTTGAAAATCAAATATAGATGAAAATCAAATCAAATAGTCAACTTCACAGCTGATTTCTGATCAAGTTAGAAAGATATTTGGAAATCTAAAAATAAGGTTTTGAAGATAGTAGTTCAAGGATTTCAGAACATATTTGAACTCCTAAAAACTCCAAGTATTCAAAGAGATATCGCTAGTCAAAGTTGGACGAACAATCATGATTTCAACACTTAAAAAAATTCTGGGTTTTGTTAGCGAAGAACAAAACTTTGCAACCACTTTTGGATCCAAAATCAGGGGGTTTAGAGATCGAATTGGACCAAGAAATTAACATGAAAGTTGGAGTACTACATGGAGGGGATCCATAGCAACAAGAATCGGGTCAAGACATCAACTATACAGAGAGTTACAGGCCCATGAACAGGGCTGTAAACCCCACCGGAAAAATAGCTCATTCATGAATCAAAATCGATAATTCTTGGTCTTGGTCATGATTTAACCCTCCTAGAAGACTCATGAAATTGAGAGCAATTTGATGTAAAGAATGCGAAATTTGGTGGACAAATGAGAGCTTACAAGATCCTGTTGGCCATGGAGGTCCGACGGCGGAGCTAGGGAGGTTCCGGCGGCGTGCTGCTCTATTACACGAGATTCAGGTGATTTCTAAGCCATTTAATGAGCTCTAAATCATCTAGAGACCTCAAGGGATGGCTTGAAACTGAAGAAAATATGAGAGAAGATAATCGAGCCTCCCTCGTCCATGGTTGTTGACGGCGGCCAAACACGACCCATATTCCAACAAGTTGGGCTCTCCGGCTAATTGGGGGTCAAGACCATACCCCTTGCACTCGTGCGAATCAGGAGCATGAAACCGTAGGTTAATTAGGCTGAATGAAAACATAAACAAAGAATTTGGCCGAAGAAAAGCTAGGGTTCTTTACCTTCAAATCGGGTTTTCTCTCTCGGTTTTGATTGAACCCTCAAATCGATCGGGGTGTTTTGCTCCTCAGATGGTGCTGAATATCCAGTTGTAGTAGATCGAATAGAGGAGAAGAGACGGTAGTGCTGTGGTGGAGGAGTGGTGGTTGTTCTTGAGGGAATAAGAGGAAGAAGAAGATGATGAAGATGATTGAAAGAAAAGAAAAACAATCTTTTCCATAGAACTCAGCAGGTGCTGAAGAGGGAGAGTGGAGATACCACCTAGCTCTTGAGGTGTCAAAATTGGCATGCCAAGTTGCATACATGCGTTAGGGGGTTAAAAGTGTAGTTTTACAAACTTTTGGGGTACAACTAGAATTAGATAACTTCTAAGTTTCAGAGAATTGCACAACCACCCCAAATATTAATAGTGCTTCATGATCATTATAACAACTTCCAAATATTGCCAACACTCCAAAATTCATACTTTAAATTCGTGAAAAACTATTTACAAATTCGCCCCCAAAGTCTTGATATTGCACTTAAGTATAATCTCGGGAATTAGGGGTGTTACAATATTATGCGTTATCGCCTCCTGATTATGAAGAAGGAAAATTATATTTACAAATAGGGTTGTAGTCTAGACGGGGTAACCAAGTCTAGGACTAGGTTGGCTTTTCGGCTGGAAGCAAGACTGTTGGAAATCAGTGGGTTTCCATGGTCAAGCAGAGACGCCGACGGAAGCATAGAAATGCATAAGACTTTCATATAAGCGAAAAGCCTACACTCAATAGTAGAGTGTGGACATCTATGAGATATTTTTCTTAAGTGCCAGGGTAGCTAGAATTACGTTGGTTCAATGGGGTATCCTCCTTTAACGGATTGGGGTGGTGAGGATTACACTGATTCGTTTAATATCGTCAATAGTTATGTATAATGGACTTAGATCTCAATTTAATATTGACGTAACCACTTCATTTCTTGATGGATAAATTTGAGAGGTGATCTATAGGACTCAACCAGATGGTTTTGAGAAAATAGGTCAAATGCACAGAAGTGTGCAAACTATTAAAGTCCATGTGTTGTCTTAAGTAGTCCTTCGAATAGTTGTATTTCATCGGGGAATTGTTTACTATATGTTTACGATGAGGGTGAAAAACACTATGTATATGTCAATCTATCTAGGAGAGAGTTGATGATTGTTCGACAAAATCCCAAGTATAGGATATCGTCTCAAGTAATACAATCCGGTAAGTCCGGAGTTGAATCCACAAGGAGAGGAGGTTTAGACAATGACTTGCGAAACTAGAAAACGACAAACTAAAGCAAGAAACACAAACTCTCAATGGCTTTAAAGCTTGCCAAGCTATCAAATCCACCAAAATCAATTGATGGAGCAAGTTTGAAGTTTGAGTTTAAGAACAAAGTAAACGACTACTAGAGCTACGATTCAAGAAACTAAGTGAAACGACAAGTAAAGAGGGGCTAGGGATCATCAGTTTCTCTAGTGACCAATCCTCCTATTATATTCAAGCCCGATTCTCAATTCGCATGTGTCAATCCACAAGACAAGTATCTCAAGAAGTGATTGCTCATACAATCCAACTCGCGACAAGAGAATTGTGTAAATCCAACACGCTAATCAAGCACCAAAGAGGCTATTCAAATGAGATTCTCCAAATTTCAAGTGTTTCAAGCATCAACCATATGTAAACACACATAGGTGTTTCCACATGAAAGATCAAGCAACAAATGAGATTTATAAATTCTCACTCAAATCACCTAACTAGAACTCGATTTCTCAAAGTTAGGATTGATGAGTTCCTCTCACTCAAATGCAACTTCAAATCAAACAAGTCAAGAGTATTCGCACATCTACCTATTCAATGCATCAAATACTTCAACAAGAGAAATCCAAACATTGCACTAAGCATTCAAGTGAACCCAATTCAACCCATTCATCCTTGAAGTTCAACTTGAATCAATAGAGAGATTTAGACACTAGATAGTCCCAAATCACCCAAGCAAATTGAATAGCTAGACATAATAGAAAATTCAAGAGAGATTGAGAGAAATTTAACTTTCAATAATCAAAACTTGAATTCATACTTGATAGCACCAATACACTTTTCACTAATTCAATCCCAAACACTTGTTTCAACTACAAACATGAAGAACAAACCATCCAATCGAATCAAACTACACAAAATAGAGCAAAACAGCCCCAACTCACTACTAAGCTACCAAAATGATGAGAAATCAACAACCTAAGCTGCTGCTGCTGCTGATGATGAACACAGCAAGAACACAGCAGCAGCTGTGAAACAGTGACCCAGAACAGATTACAAAATCACCCAAAAACAGTACTCCTCTCTCCCTCTCTTCCTATTTCTTCTGGTTCTTGGCCCTGATTCTGCTCAAGAATGAGCTCAGGTGCACAAGAACAAACCCAGAATTGGGTTGAAATCGGAGAGAGAGAGAGGAGGGCGAACAGAGGCGTCCCTGGTAACGTCGGGTCAGAGAGTGAGCGAACCCCCCTCTTCTTCTTCGACTTCAGATTATATAGAGGGTAGGCATATGATTGCGTAGCCTCCAAGCACAAATCTCCACCCTTGAATTGAACTCAGAAGCCCTCCATCGTTGATTGAAACAAACCCTAGAATTTGGGGCTTTTTCGTCCATTCGTTCTTAGGACGAATTGATTGGAGTATGGGATAGAGGATGGGCTAGGGAGTTGATTGGAGCCAATTTGAGCTGATTCCGTGAAGGTTTGATCGAGTTTGAGCCTTTGGTTGGAGCTTTGACGAGCAACCATGGCTGCTCCTGGTGCTTCTGCGTTCCTTCGCGTTGGGGAGAGAGATGTGGCAAGCTGGTGTCTAAAAGTTTGCCCGAATTTCAATTTGGCCCCCTCTAGTTTGCTGGGGGCTTTAAAAGTCCCCCAGCTCTCTTAAAAGGTTTCGGAAATTTGCACAAACACCCCTAAACCGTTAAGGATCCTTCAAATAAGCCATTAAAATGTCTAGAAAACTGCACTAAGCTCCCCAAATCCGTTAAAAGGTTTTCAAACAAACCCTTGGATGCAACTTTGGTCTCTTTTCTTCTAAATCTTCAATAACGGCCCCATATTTTTCTCTTGTCTTCTAAAATAGGTCTTCAAATCTTCACTAATCTTCCAATCAAGCGCTTTAAGTTTCTTTAATTCATCGTTTGGCCCTTCTAGGCTAGTCTCTTGCATTCCAAATCACGATTTTACCTACAAAATGAGAGAAAACAAGCAAAGCTACGAAAACAAGCATAAGTCTAGAAAGAGAGATAAAATAGCTAAATTACACATATTAGCAAGTTATGAAGAGTTCCTTAACATACTAAAATATGCAATTTTAAGTCGTTAACAATGATCATATCACTTTACATTGATGACACACTAATGTCTAGTAGAGCTTGAGGACTGTTCATATCCACTAAGGGGTGGTTAACCTGATGAAAAATATTGGTAGAGAGATATGAATTCTCGTTCGTTCATAGAGACTTCTTGCGTTGTTGACGTGATTTCTTAACGCGTATGAGAAAGTACACGGTAAGTAATAGTTGAAATGTCTTTAACAACTTACTTGGGCCTCCCAACGGCCATTGGGCGCAAAAGAAGAACATCTTTTAGCTACCTTTCAGAAAGAGACTTCAAAAAGGTTAAGGGGTAGAAGAGCGTGGAGCTATCAGCTATAGATAAATAAGTTCTAATCAAAGCAGTAGTTCAGGCAATTCCTATATATGCTATGGGATGTTTTCTTCTCCCTATTAAGGTGTGCCAATACATGGAAACATTAGTGTGTCAATTTTGGTGAGCTGTCTGTGAAGACAAGAGGATAGTCCATTGGGTTTCTTGGGAAAAGATGAAACTAGCAAATGAAGATGGCGGACTGAGTTTCAGAGACTTTCATAATTTCGATGTAGCATTGTTGGCAAAAAGATATGGCGATTCTTCACGAAGCCCAATTGTTTAGTCAGCAAGGTTTTCAAAGCAAAGTATTATCGCGATTCGTCCATTCTTGATGTGGAACTCTCTCCAATTCGCCAGGTTTGTTATGCTTTTCGTAGTATTATTGCTGGAATAAATCTCATTAAAGAGGGTTTGTGCTGGAATATTGGTGATGGGAGGAAAGTCCGGGTGTTTAAAGATAATTGGATTCGTAGAAATAGCACGTTTAAAGTGATTTCCATACCCCCTCTAAGGGCCGAGAACATCACTGTCCACGAGCTCATAGATGAAAACTCGAGGTGTTGGAGAGAGGATAGACTGGCAGACCTTCTCTGGCCGGTAGATTCGGACTTCATCTGGTCTTCTATTCCGTTGGATCATGCTGGGCAACAATAAAACCTTTTTTTCTGGTATCACATGGATGATGGACGCTATTCAGTATCGTCAGGCTATAGGGCTCAATTAATCATATCGAAAGGGGATCCATCTTCATCTAATGGGCATGTGAACAGACAATGGCTGCAAAAATTAAGGCGACAGAAGATCCCAAAGAAGCTTGTTCAACCTGTTTGGTGTCTTTGGCACACTGCACTCCCGGTTACTATGAATCTGAGAGCAAGGGGGTGAATGTACCATCGCTATGCCAACAATGTCAAGAGAACGAAGAAACTGAAGATCACGTATTCATGGGCTGCCCCTTCAACAGGTCTGGATTGCTAGTTTGGGTTTTGATTTTCTCAACACTAGAGCTGGAAGAATAAATCACGGCACCTATATGGTCTATTTTGCTGTTTCGGCAAGGATTACATAAGCTGGTACAAGGAAGCCCAATTAGTACGACAGTTGGACAATTAGAGGATGCAGCTGGGTTTTCGCAGAGGCCACCGCAGGAAATGTTCAAAATCAAATAAGATGCCTCGTTCCCTTTACTGGGAGAATTCTCGGCAATTGAAGCGGGTCTGGTCCTTGCCTAGGTGCTGCAGCTACGTAAGGTGGTCATGGAATCCGATAGTCTATTTGCAATGATGAGAGATGGAATAGTTGGAAAATGAAGGTTGGGGACTCTCGCAGAAGTGAAGACAACAACAGAATCCATGTACAGTTTGGCAGCTAATTTCGAGTTGGTGAATTATAATTTCTGTGGAAGAAGTAGAAATATGTTGGCTAACAAATTTGCTAGACGGGGTGCTTTTAGAGGATGATATATCCTACTATTCAGAAATAGTATGAAAAAAAAACATCAAAAAATACCATAGTTGCTATTTTTTTTCAAGGAGCTATTTTTCAGCTTGTTTTTGTTTTTAAATAGGCAAAAAAAACAGCGTTGCCAAATGAGTTTAAGAAAATACCTAGTTTTTAATCAAAATTGATTACTTTGATTAAAAACAGGAATACCAAACATGCACTAAGCTAGAGCCCGTGAGCACCGCAGGAACTTCTCAGAAGAAATCATAACAAAGCAAACAGCAAAGTTTGAAATACCAAGAAGAAATTAAAGCAAGCCAACATCAAAGTTTGAGATACAAGTTTCTAAAAAGCCCACAAAACCACCTCGTCATGCCATTTTTTTTACTGGTGAGCACCTCCTTAGTACCAATTACCAAGTTATAATGATTTTCAAAACCTTCTTTCATAATTGAGATAAGAAGTCATCATAGTCCATATTCTGATAATTGGGTTCATCATCAGAGGAGACCCCGCAGCAATCGCAGTAACCACCGTAGTCGTCATCACCTTTCCAGGTCGAGCCTTCAAACTTAGCCCGCAGAATATGAGCTGCCGATTTTAAAATGTCATCATCGCCCTCGTCAAAACCAACGCAGTCCCTGGCATCCAACACCTCCAGTTTCTTGCAGCAATTCAAAATCACCAACAGGTTTTCCTTACTAATGTGAGCATATCTTATGCTTAAAACCTTGATGTTCGGGAGAAATGTCCCCAGAGCAGATGCTTCTTCTTCTTCAAACTGGCCCTCAGAAATTTCCAGTGCTTCAAAATTGTTGCAGTGTATACCGATTTGGGCAAGGATTTCTTTCGTGTTAGAACGCCAGGACAGACGCAACTTTTCTAGTCTTTTCCACTTGGTGACAAGGGAAGGGAACAGCGAAGCTGGAAAATGATGCATATCAAGTGATAGCCTCAAAGTTTTCAAATTAGGACACCTGTAAGTGAACAGCGAAACATGATAAGTACTTGCATCAACTTCTAACGAGTCGGTTTAAATATAAATTACCAGCAACTTACTCATTCGATATGAAAACTATTGCTTCCTCTGTACAGCATTGCGGTAGCTTCACGAATGTAGCTAAGCCATTGCTACGCTTCACCACATACTTGATGAAACTAGTAACAGCAGAATAATTGTACGGCCGATATTTTCCCGCTTTCTTTGCCGGCAAGTCACCCTTGTACAACTTGTATTCATCTGCTAATCTATCCGCCAGCTTGTATTCATCTGTAATTCTCTGTGGGAAATTCCTATCATAGCAATGCTCTTCATCCACTAAGATTTTTGTGAAGTTGAGAGTGGTCCAACATTGAGGATTACAGGTGGCTTTATACCATGATTTGCAAACATAAGGAACGTCAAGCAATAGATTTTCCATGTTGACTCTTGAAAATATGTTCACCAAACAGTCCAAGTTCAAGTCTTCCCATTTTGGTCTCTCCTCCATCTGCTAAGCCAATTAGAACAAAATAACATAAAGTAATACATTTTCACTCATCCCTTGTATTACAACATAAAACAGAATAAGGAAAGCATCGCTACGAATGCAATCAAGACACTTGAGAATAGAGGTAAACTGGAAACAAAATAGAGCAATATCTCAGAACGACACAGGCAATGTATTATGGTTTAACAAAGAGGACGACTACTTTGTAATTCATCGTCAAGAATTTTCTTCAATACACAAGTTCATATCAGTTTGGCCTTGAAAAAGCCATTTCGACTGCTGGTTCTTGCCTTGCAGAAGCACCACATAATACACATCTCAGCTCTTCCTAAATAGGGGTATCTAGCATGATTTAGTCCCCAAGGTAGACTCAAGGGCGACAGACAGGAAAGAAAAAAGGCAAAGAGAGAAGCGTTCATGAAACTTTCAATGTGAGGCTCGACTTCGATGTGGTTGGGCCAAGTATTAAGTGGCTTGTTTGAAATAATAGTTTCAGTTTTCCAAAATGCAATCAACTTTTTTAGAGTAACTAGGATACGGGGCACCCGCGTTGCGTGTGAAAATTTGAAATTAATACTAAAAGACCCACAATATTCAGCGAGACTAAATCGTACTCAATAATACACATATAAAAAAATTTAAAAAAAAAAAAAAAAAAAAAAAAAAAAAAAAACAATAGCATTGTTTTGTTCTTGCACTTCCTTTACTGTGTACAAAAACATGGTCAAACGTTCACCTCTTCTAGTACAAACACATTTGAAATTAGTAGGCAGCCAACTTTTCACATATGAAAGCTAAGTAATCCAAAGACAGTGCAAACTTTATTCTGTATCTGAATCCAGTGTTGAAGAATAGGGAAAAAGAGTACTAGTTGAATACCAAACTCAAAATAGGGAAAAAGAAAACACCAAACAAATCAAAATTAATTAAGAAGACAAAATTAATGAAGATACCAAACCAAGATTGATCACATAAATACAATACTTGGAGAGGTAGTTAGATAAACTTAAGGCGTTGCAAGAAATGCAATAAGACCTACAGGAATAAGTGAGACAAAGGAACAAAAAGAAGTACATCACATGTAACAGAGTATAAAGAATTTAGGAGGAAAATTGGAACATAAGAACAAAAACAGAAAAGAAATAAGTCACATGAACTGAGAACAACAAACCCAGGAATTTAGTACCAGCAACCACGTCGAAGACGAAGTTCGATCCAGACCAGCAAACACCAAAAAAGATCAACCCATCAAAAGTATGTCGTCAATGGTGGTACCGTAATAGGCAGAGAGTTTATGGTGTTCTGGATTTGGTTTGTGGGAGAGAAGAAGCAGGACAATTGGGAGAAGTTATGAGTGTGTGGTTTAGTATAGTTACACATTTAACCCCAAGTAACCGTTTTACTTTCAATAGACTTTCATTAGATTTTAAGGGTATTTTAGTCTACATGAAAGTATGACGGGCTTCACATTTTGATTTCACCAAGCTTGGCGTTGGCTTTTTTTATTACTAAAGATATCATAGATTTTAACAAGAGCCTTGTAACTTGAGCGAGTAGTGGGACCATCTATTAAGTAGCAAGTGGTTGGGCCAAGTGGTAAGTGGCTTGTCAACTTGCTGGAATCATCCACGCACGGAGGTCATTAGATTACACGACGCTTCCTCAAGAAAAAAAAAAAAAAAAAAAAAAAAAAAAAAATTGACAATGGTTCAATGAAAATGCAAGTTCTATTTATTCATTCTTAGCTAGCAAGATGAACCAAAAAGCAAAGAGTTAAGTACTTGACGTGAGTGAGTTGCAGACTCGTCTATAAAGTCAGAGCCGAGGGAACAATCTAATCCACTATGTTGAAGAATTTTACATTACTGACAACGACCCCGATGGGTGAGACTAAAAACTTTACTTGATTGAGTAGTGGAACCATATACTGGTATTAAGATAGAGCTTGAGTGAATAACAAAAAAACTTACAAACTAAGTTTTGATTTGGATGTAAAAGGGGTTTTTAAGTTCTGGATCTGATAACAAGAAAACATCAGCTGCATCATCCTTGTCTATACATAAACATCTGTTTCTCAAACACAAGTAGAATACCTATTATCGAGTCATCAATATAACAAGTGATTTGATGACTCGATAACAAGTGCAAAGGAAGGCATACCCAACCTCTATCCATGGAAGCAGACAACCTGCTGCCGATGTCATAAACAATCGCAATTGTCGAGTCATAAAATCAATATCATTAAACCCTAACACACGCAGCCATCGAAAATCACACGACAAGTAAACCCTAAATGTGATGGAGACAGTGAGTCAAAAGAAAGACTAGAAGACACAAACCTCTCTTCCGCCGCCGTCCATCTTTCTTCGTCGACGTTGCATCGTGATGCTCTCCGACTCTACTCTCAGTCGAAAACACGCCGAGAAATGGAACTGATGGGAATACAGAGAGAGTTTAAAACGGATTTGGATCCACTATCTCGTAACCGACGCGACTCAACATGACGTTTAGTGCATGTTTGGCATCCCTGTTTTTAATCAATTTTGATTAAAAACAGGGTTGTTTTTTTAAACACATTTGGTATACATGTTTTTCTGTCTGTTTAAAAACAAAAACATACTGAAAAACAGTTTTTTAAAAAAACAGCAAATGTGGTATTTTTTTGGTGTTTTTTGTCATACTAATGGTGTTTAAAGACATTTCAAAAAAACTATGATTAGATGCAACAAATATCAAATATATGTCGGTATTGTACATAAAAATGATTTCAAGCAAATTAACATTGAAATTTAGTAATGTTGCCAAACGTGTTTTTTATTTTAAACACTGTTTTTAAACGGATATCAAACAGTTTTTTATTCTGTTTTTAAACGTGTTTTTTCGGTACGTTTTTTTTCACTGTTTTTCTTGTTTTTAAACGGATACCAAACAAGCTCTTAGAATACCCTTTGTAAATGACGAGACTAAACTGGGAGTAATACCACTTTGCCCTCCTACGTTTTACTAGTACTCAGTCCTCGCGGTCGAAAGTTGAGGTGAGCGTGGCCCTACTTGGACGGGTTTGTCAAAAAAAGTTTTCTCCGACCAATAGTGACAGGTTGAAGAGTGTTCAGTCCAAACCAAATCAATTGATTGTGATACCCAAACCAAATCAATTGATTGTCGACTCGAACCGATTCGGACAGGGTTGAACAAGGATGTTTAATCTGAAAAAGATATTTGGAAGTCCTAATAAATTTAGTTAAGCATGTCTTTATATTTTCTTTACTATTGAAAAATTATCTTTATATTTCTTTACTATTAAAAAAATATACAGTTTCACCTAGTTCCAAGAATATCGGAGAGAGAGAGTGCGACGAAATTCCGATCCAGTTTGACGACGGACCACCACACTGCAATCAATCGGCCGACCACTGCATCCTCTTCGGGGGTAGAAACCCATGTCCAAACGAAGAATAACCAGTCACTGTATTCAAAGACGAGTACTGCTTGGAGGCAACGACCGACTTCTCCCACTCTTGTGGGTTCCTTTCTCACGACAAATCAGATTAATGGTTGGGCCATGAAATTGCTTTTCAAGAAACTATGGACGGGAGGAGACAAGGTATAAATCTTTGAAACAAACCCTAATATCTTTATCTTTAAATTTCCTGATAAAGAGACTACGGTTAAGGTCTCTCAGGGGGACCTTGGGTTTTCGATGGCTATCTGTTGCTCAGAAGAAGAAGAAGAAGAAGAAGAAGAAGAAGAAGAAGAAGCAAGCCTTAATGAAAAGGATGATGCAAGATCCGAAATTCAGACCCTACCCAATGGAGAAACAACAAGACAGAAGATTGAGCACTACTACATTTTAGCAATGGCATTGCAATCAAGGAAAATGATGAAGGGGGAGCCCCAAAAAACCCAACTGCATTAATGGCAGCGACTGGAAATAATCAATCCCGCCAAGCATCATGAATGCGTTGAGCTGGAACATACGGGGGGTATGGAACCTCCGTAATGTTTTTACTTTACAAAGTCTCTTAAGAGGTAAGTCCCCGGATTTAGTCTTCCCCGGAGACTAGAGTGATCCAGTCAGAGATTGAAGATATTAAAGTCAAGCTAGGGTTTTCCGTCTACGCTAGATTTGACTGTGTTGGCCAGAGTGGTGGTTCGGCAATCTTTTGGAACGACAAGATTAGTGTTCAGATTCGTCACAGTTCCACTCACCATATTGATTGTTTCATCAAGGATAGTGTAAGTAATCAAGTTGCAGTTTATCGGTAATTACGGAGACCCGGTTAGTAGTCGGAGAAGAGATTCTCGGAATCTCCTCTCTAGGATTCGAGCATCCCCTAACATGTCTTCGTGCGTTATGGGGGATTTTAATGCAGTTGTCTCATCTGGGGAGAATGATGGAATTCGGGATATTGATAATAAACTAGCTCAAATTTCTGTAATGCTTTTTCTGATAATGCATTGTTGGATTTGGGTTTTAGTTGGAATCCATTCACCTTGGTAAGAAACCCGGGGAATGGACGCAGAACTCGAGAACAGCTTGATCGTGTTGTTGCAAATTCAGCCTGGATGAGACTCTTCAAAAAGGTTATAGTTTTTCACCTAGTTAGTACCGTTTCAGATCATGTACCAATTTTACTTTTTTGTTAACAAAAAAAGATAGAAAACCAATATTCCATTATGAGAGTGTGTGGGAAAAGTTTACATGATTTGACCTCTGTCAGAAATTTGATGTAATGGCAATATTGTTGAAAAAGTGAATAGGGATGTTTTTTGTAAACGTCAAGTGCCAAATGAAACAGTTGAGACAATGAACAGTCGTAAGGAGCTTATGACATCGACGGGGTTGATCACGAGATCAACAAGTGTAAAGATGACCTAAATTGTCTTCTCCTTTGCGAATAGGGGATGTAGCAACAACGATCCCGCACTCAGTGGCTACAAATAGGAGATTCGAATACAAGATTTTTCAACAGAAAGCGTCCATCAGACAATTGCAGAACACTTTGAAAGGTCTAGAGAATGATGAAAATGAATGGGTAACAGATGAATAAGGAATGATTAATATCATCAAAGTGCACTTTGGCACGCTGTTCCAATCGACCAACCCCACTATCGAGCATATTAACGCAGTGCTTGTGCACTGCGCCACAGTGCTTACCGACCACCACGGGATTGAGCTTGAACGAGCTTATACGCGACAAGACGTTGACCATGCGCACGAGCAAATGGCGCCTGGTAAGGCGCCCGGAATCGACGAGTTTTCGGCATACTTTTTTCAAACCAACTAGTATCTGATTGGTGAAGAAGTTGCAACTACTTGTCTGAAATTTCTTAACGGTACCAATGTATTAAATATGTTAATCACACGATGTTGGCACTCATCCCAAAGGTCAAACGGGTACGAACCCCTAATGATCTTGCCCCATCAGTTTGTGTACTATGGTATATAATCTTGTGTCTAAAACAATTGCAAATCGTTTATAAACAGTTCTGGATGTGCAAATATCATAATACCAAAGTTCCGTTTTTCCAGAAAGATTGATTACGGACAACATTCTTATAGCTTTTGAGCTGTTACATATTATGCGTAGTAGGAAAAAAGGCAGAACATGTTTTATGGCACTAAAACTTGATATGCCTAAGGCCTATGATCATACCGAATGGAACTTTCTAGACCCGGATCATGTAGTGCTCAAAATGGGGTTCAACGACTCTAGGATAGAAGTCATTGGGGATTATGTTCGAACTTCGTTGTTCGAACTTCTCTATGGACGGGCAGGGCAGGGGAAACATCATTCCAGAAAGAGGAGTCTGGCATGGTTGTCCACTTTCACCTTATCTCTCTTTATTTTGTAGTGAAATCTTTTCATGTTCTCTCACTGCAGCTTTCAATCAAAAAGAGAATCTCGGGGGTTGCTGCCTCGAGAGGTGAACCAATTATTTCTCACTTATTGTTTTCGACGACGGTAACTTATTCTCTAAATCTTCAGCCAGTGAAACAACCCAGATCCAAGAAATTCTTATCAAATATGAAAAAGCTTCCGGTCAAATGGTCATCATAAAAAAATCACTGGTGGTTTTATCCTATATTGATCAATCAGAAGGACTTCAGTCACCTCCTTGGGGTTCAAAAGACGAGTAGCCATGAAAAGTACCAGGATCTGCCAGCTTCCATGGGGAAGAACAAAATTCGAAGCTTCAGTGGTCTGACTGAAAAGGTGGCCAATAAACTGCACGGGTGGAAACAACCATCCCTCTCTGTTGAAGGTAGAGAAGAAGTTATCTAATCCATCCAAGTCTATAGGATAAACTACTTCAAACTTCAATACAGCTCTCCTTGGTAAAGAACTTTCGAGGTTGATGACATCTGTGAGCAGGTTCTTTAAGGAACAAGTAAAATCCCCATTCTTACATCCTTGAAGCTGAGGAGCAAAACAACCGCTCCTTTTCTTGGCGGAGTATCTTGAGAATATAGTGACTTCAAGTCATAGGATCACAACACCATTGTCACTAAGAGAAGCACTTGCGGCACTCACATAACACCCATGTAGTGTTCTCATGGTTGGTCAATCAGGTACACCATTACCTCTAATGGGTATCCATGTGTTAGACTTGATTTCTCATATTAATCTACCCACATACTAGTCTCGATGCAATATAGTCTTCCTAATTAAAAATAATACTTGACTATAGATATTTAAGAATACAATATTTATTCTAAGGACTTCGTTATGTCAACATATCTCCATATAGATAAAATTATTAATAAAAAGTCTTTATAAATGTCACGATAAGTAGATTGTCTATAGGGCATACTCCAGCAGATGACTTGAAAATCAGGATTGACGTAAATTTGAGAAAAATAAAAAACCATTTTGTCCATTAACTAAATCAAATTGAAACCAACAGTGAATGTGAATACAACAAAACGAAAAAACAGACACATGTCCATCATTAGACTATAACAGTATTAGGCCGCCAGCAAGACCTCTTCTAGTACATTCAGAGCAATTTGGTAGCCTGTTTTCAGTCGAAGCCTTTCACCTTTATTCTTACAGAACTTTGTTCAGAAAGAAAAACTAAAGAAGGTAAAAACTTCTACACCCAAAAGTGAAGAGTATTGGACGTAACGAGATTTCCCAATCCACGTACGTTCCAAGCTAAGGCATTCGTGGATGTGGGCGGAGATGGTCCTCTCCAATCCCGCCTCTCCCGTATTTTTCTCAGCCTCATTCACAAAATGCCTACATCTCTTCAGACCAATTCATGCCCCGGTATTGAACCCAGACAAGTGCTTTGATACACCTTGGCCTATCGTATTTTCAACCTCTCTCGGTTGGATCTTTAGGATCTTGATTTCGGCTCTATATGTACCCAAAGACTTGGCTCCGTCATACAGTACCGTTACCCCCATTTTTTGTCATGCAGCGTCTCTCCGTTTTAATAATTAGCTTGTTATTTACTTCTCTTAGTTTAGTAATCAAACAATTTGCTTGCCCACATTAAGTTAATCATCGTAATTGATTCACAATAAGTATTCTGGGATTCAACAACCCTCTTGTTCACATTATTACTATACACGACGATCGTACACTTGCGGAGATAGTGTCACACACTTGCTCTGATGCAATCTCCACAAGCTTTAGTGATTGGCCTCCCCTTCGGAGTGGTTTCCGGAGGTTGAGCGGGACTTGTAATATGAGACATCTCCCTTTCAACATCCACCTTTCCGGGATCACCAGCGCCATGAGAGATCCTATTCCATTGTCGATGTCCTTACCAACCACTTCAGTTAAGCCATCAGAAGGAAACCCCCAAATGTGGATCCAAAAAACTTTAATCAGCAGACTTCATATCCGCCCCTTCGACCCAGTTTCTCAGGACGATCAGGTTGTTATTAATCAACCATTGCTGCCCCGCCATGACTCTTTCCATATCATTCATACAACCGGAAGTAAAGCGCTAAATGCTTTCACCAATTGAACAAACATTCAGGCCTCGCGGTTCGTTCCGAACCAGGTTTATGGTTTTCAGAATCCCCATCGCGTTAAGCGGTTTGGATGACCAAACTTTTCCGAAAAACTTCTTCTGCAAATTTCAATTCCTTCTACGAGGGAAACTCTGAAATCAAAATTTCATCTTCCTCCAGTTCATTGAGACTAATGGAAATGAACTCTTCTAATATCTTGCTCGCATAAGCATTGTTGTTGTTTTCGGAAGCCATTAGTGACTGATAAAAAACGAACGAAACGATGAAGAACAAGAAGAGAGCAAAAAAATGGAAAAGATAGCACCTTGAAAGGTAATTAACACCGCTTGTCGTACTATCTCCGGAAGCGCAGAAGTTCTAAATAGAGCTATTCCACTCTGCACGGTTGTTAACCACCCTTAATCTCCACTAATATGGTGGAGAAATGCTCTTAACTGCCCACAATGTTGCTGGATCGTGGGTTTTTACAGGAGAGATTATTTTTTCATGATAGGTTCAACTGTTAACTGTGTTGAACACATAATAAACCCTAAATGACTGAGCATCTCCAACAATAAAATCAACAAATAGTTAAATTTTGACTAGTATGAATTTTAACTGAAATGACTTTTTGGTGTTTGCTCCAATGATGTTATGTATTTTATATAACTTTGTGTTTATTGAATTCTAAAAATAATATTTATTAAATTAAAGTATGACAGAGATAGACACAAAAAAATTAACTACCTACTTTCTAGCTAGCTACTAGTAGAGAGGGGGATACATAATATGTGAAGTATTGAGTCATTTAACTAATCCATTGGAGCCCGTTATTTTCTTTAGTTATGTAAATTTACTTTAGTTATGAACCCTAAAGCTGAATTATTAACCATAAAATAGGCAAATGTCGCCACATGATCTCTTGCTAATGGCCATAAAATTTCTGTTTGTTTCTGTCCAATATTTTTTATGTTTGTTTGGAATTTTTCTTTTCCCTATGTAAATCAAATTTGGA
Source organism: Linanthus parryae (assembly GCA_023055425.1). Classification (NCBI taxonomy): domain Eukaryota; kingdom Viridiplantae; phylum Streptophyta; class Magnoliopsida; order Ericales; family Polemoniaceae; genus Linanthus; species Linanthus parryae. The sequence continues at coordinate 3,501,636 of JALGPY010000004.1, read as the reverse complement.
TCCTCTACAGTCCTTGATTTCCTACAGCCCCTACAGTCCATATCCTCGCCGTCCATCTTGATTGATAGTGAGATATCGACACATCATCTTCATATAGCTAACGGCGTTCCTCTAATTCTTTCCTTCCCGGTAATCTCTGGAGTTTCTCGCCTGGAAGTACAAATCTCAAAACACGAATTCAAGCTCTCAAGCTATGTATAATCAAAAAAAAAAAAAAAACTTTCGAAGTCTGCTAAATTCGTGAAGCAACTAGAAGAAGTAAAACATCAAGCAATGAACATCAAGGAAGTTCCAACCCGACACGGCCATACTTCATTTCCTGGTAAACTCTTGGAGTGGGTTTGTAATGGTGAAAATTTTAAGAATCTTCCGTTCAATCAACTAATCTTTCTCCGGCTGATTACTAGTTTGTCAGATCGATATTCAATTCCAATCTCTCAATTCTTTATCCCCTTAAGGTTTCAACTTTGCTTGCAGAGACCAAGGTTATTGATTTGTTCGCTCTCTCTCTCACTTCTCACAACACCCAGAACTCTCATGGTGAAAGGGTTGTCGGCCTATGATCTCGTGTGGCGGTGTGAACAGAGGAAGTAGAGAGACTGTTGTAGATAGTGCTTTCTGAGCTGACAGATCTTGGCCACGTGGCAACCATCCAGCACACCATATTGTGCTCCACACACACTGGATCACCAGCCGAGCTGATCCATGTGGGGGCTGCGAGACAGAGCCCTCGCATACCATTGCACGGGACTTGTAGGGACTTTGTGGTTTGGAGGCTAGAGTAAGCCCTGTCGCGTGCGAGCCAAGCCCGCACGCGACCTTTAGTAACTGTTTTGAGAGATTTATGGCACGAGCTCCATAAACCCGGTCAACCTCGTAACGGTTCCGGTATTCGCGCACAACGTGCTGTAACAGTCCCTATATATTCGGACGAACGTGCCGTTATGGTTAAGCTAATTAAGCCGCCATCAATGGGCGCATTAACCACACTACAACGGTCACGTTCTCTGCTATATATAGGACGTTAACCTTTCCATACAAAGGGGAACACACTTGCCATACGCGGAAGCTCTGCCAAACCTCTGTCTCTCTCTCAGACATTACTACTGCCTTACTCTCTCCCTACACACACCCCCACTCTTCCTGTGCGATCTCTGATCCTCTACATACGGTGTACACGGAGGTCTTCCCGCCGGAATCTCTTGTGCACATTTTGGTGAACCCGACGTGAACTTACCAACAAAAGCAACCATGTCTCAGGAGGATGATATCAGCAACAGATCGCCTTCCACTGAAACCGCCTCGGGAGAGGGGACCCGCCGTACTCCTACCACCCCCGGCGAGACACCGACGCTAGAGTCCTTGGACGCCACTGTCCAAAGTCAGGCGAAAGCTCTCAAAGCGCAGTCTGCGCAACTAGAACGGATCTTGGCCGTTCTGGGCACCCTTGCGCCGAACCCTTCAACAGCCACCGCCGTCTCTCAAGGAGGAGGAGCCCCTACTGCTCCGGGGCTGGGAGTGTCAACCACGCCTCCCAACCCTAACCTGCAGACTCCTCCGGCGACTACGCAGCTGCCTTCGATTCAGGGTTCAACAGCTCAGATGTTGCCTCTCACTGCTCACACTTCTCAGCCTTCGGCTTTGGCATCTAACCCGACTTTGCAGTACCCCTTGCCTCCTCCAACGGCGATCTGGGGCAATGCAAGTAGTCAATATGTTCCCAATCCTTCGGCGGCGTACGTGTCGCCTCCGCCTGCGGCAACCCCTCCTTCAACTACCGAGGGAAGCATTCCAGAATGCATGACGTCTCTGCAGAAGCGCATGGACACTATTCTGGCTCACCAGTCATTCGCGGATACCATTATCCCGAAGCTGGACAACGATCCACCCATTCCACGAGAGATCTATCTCATGCCTAACCCGGCGGGGTACAAAGCTCCCAAATGGGACAAGTTCGAGGATGTCAACGGAAACGCTCACGAGCATGTTATGCGTTTCATTGATGTCATGGGGCCGTACGGAGCTGATCCCAAACTGCTGATGCAAGAGTTCCCAAAATCCTTAGGGAACGTAGCATACAAGTGGTACCGAACACTGGAAGCCGGATCCGTGAAGACTTGGGACGACATGGTCCAGAAGTTCTACACCAAGTTCTTCTAGATGGAAGAAAAGGTGACAATGATCCATCTCTCGCGGATGTATCAGAAGCGCGAGGAGGATGGGATCACTTTCATCAAGAAATTCAGGGCGAAGTCCTTGGAGTGCAAAGATCCAATGCTCGAAAGCCGGCTCGTAGAGATATGCCTGCAGTGCATGCGAGACGAATACAAAGGTATGCTCATCAATTTAAAAACACCTACGTTTTCAAAGCTAATTGAATGCACAAAGAACATCGAGCCTATAGTCGAGAGGTAGAAAAAGAAGAACGCTCCGGAGCGACCTTCGAGCGGCACCACCTACAAGATCGGGAGATTCAGTTACAAGAGGGGACGCGAAGCTGAGGTCAATACAGTTTCACCCCAGAAGCAAGCGAAGGTGGTGAACTTCGATGTGCCACCCCTGCCCTGCTCGGTAGAGGAGGCAAGCGATCTCTGCAGACAGTGGCGCAAGGACGGTGTCTTGCCACCACTTGAGAAGATACCCTCCAAGGAGATGGTGAGAGACCCTAAATGGTGCGAGTACCACGGCAAGGTCATGCACCCCACAGCGGAATGTAAAAAGCTCAGGTTTACATTCGACCAGAAGATGAAGAACGGCGAGCTGATCGTCAGCGATCGCAGGAAGGACGTGCGCAACAATCCGCTTCCTACCCATGCGGAGCAAGACTCAAAAGGCAAGGAGGTTGCTATGATCTCGATTGTCGACCTGGAAGAAGTCGCAGAGGATGGTCTACCCATCATCGCACAGGTCCACGATGACGAGGACTACAGTATGGACACAGAAGACGAACGTGCCGATCGGATGAAGGGGTCGCACGGCTTTAGCAGATTCTTCGACGAGATGAACTTCTCTGAGAAGTGCCGGACAGATATGACGAAAGCAATCTTGAGAATAGCAGAGGACTATGAGGAGGATCTTGTAGTCGCCAACGGGAAAGTTATCAGGGCGTCTCGCTCTACAGAAAAGATTATGACCTTTTCTGCCAGCGACAAGAAGATAGATGCGAGCCACCAGAGGCCTCTGTACGTGACAGCCATTATCAACGGCGTCGAATTCAAAAGAGCATTCGTCGATGGAGGAGCAGCAGTCAACGTTAATTCGCTCCACACACTGAAGCTAGCAGGGATCCCTGAGCACAAGATCGTCAGACGCCCATCCCCGCTGATGGGATTCGGAAGCGACTCTAGAATGACGATCGGATGGATCCGCCTGGGCGTTCAGATTGGCAAAATCAAGTGCTCAGCAAAGTTCTATGTCATAGACGCAAACACCACGTATCACATGATCATAGGTCGAGCCTGGATTCATCGCTTCGACGCAGTTCCTTCAACGGCTCACCAGGTTATGAAAGCTATCTGGAACGACAGAGTAGTCGAGATACCGGCTTCAACGAATCCATTCAACTTGGATGAAGCACATCTTAGCGAGGCAGTTTGGTTTACCGAGATGGCGGACGAACAAACACCGGGACCATTCAACCCTACTCCTTTGCCTCTCTGAGAGGACATCAAGGACCAGTCACCTGCGGGAGTAATGGTGACAAGAGAAGATACCAAGGAAAAGCCGCCTACACGCGAAGAGGCGCCGCGCATTGCATACCATCGAAAGAATGTGTATACTCTGAAGAGAATCGCAAAGCATGACCCCGAAGGCAAGGAGATAGAGAGCTTCTACGCCAATGGGAAGAAATGCTATCGCATATGAAGGTGCGCGGGGGTGTCCTCACACGGGCATGGGGATATCCCTAGGGAAATCAATCAAATCGAGAAAATTGCGCTAACAGAAGAGCCAATGCGGAGTACTCCAGATGAGAAGCTCAAAGAGGCACCTGAATGCATGGAAGATAGGCCCAGACCACAAAAGCAAGAGCTAAAGGAAGTGTTCCTCAGCCCGAACGAGGAAAAGAAAAGGCCAGTCTTTCTAAGTGCGGACCTCACAAGCGAAGAGGAGCAAGGACTGCTACAGCTCCTAACTGAATACAAGGATGTTTTCGCATGGGAGTATGACGAGATGCCGGGATTGGATACAAGCATCACTATGCACCGCTTAGACATCATTCCAGGGTCTAAGCCGGTAAAGCAGAGCACAAGAAGCTTCAGGCCGGAGCTTAACGTGAAAATCAAACAGGAGATTGTCAAACTCCTGGATGCCAAATTCATAGAGCCGAATCATCATCCCACATGGCTGGCAAACATCGTGCCAGTGGTGAAAAAGAACGGACAGCTTCGCATCTGCGTGGACTTCCGAGATCTCAATCGTTTCTGCCCCAAGGACGATTTTCCACTGCCCAACATCGATTTGCTTATCGATTCAACAGCAGGCCATCGCATGTTCAGTTTCATGGACGGCTTCAGCGGGTACAACCAGATCAAGATGGACCCTGAGGACGCTCGAAAGACTGCATTCATTACTCCGGTGGGGGTGTTCAACTATACGGTGATGCCGTTCGGTCTCAAAAACGCGGGTGCAACCTATCAGCGGGCCATGATGGCTCTATTCCACGACATGATGCACAAGGAGGTGGAATTCTATGTGGATGACCTGGTGGTTAAATCCAAGCACGAAGCAGATCACCTCGCAGATCTACGGAAGGTGTTCAATAGATGTAGACGCTTTCAATTAAAGATGAATCCCATGAAATGCGCATTTGGGGTAACATCAGGGAAGTTCTTGGGAAAGTATCAGCCATACCGGCATGACGCCGCCCCATAACCAGAGTGCCTTGAAGACATTTTTAGGAAAACTATCCTATCTGCGGAGATTCATCCCAGCGATTGCCGAAGTCACATGCTGTTTTAGTGCTCTTCTCAAGAAGGACGCCGTGTACGACTGGGCTCCGGAGCACGAAGCTGCATTCGGAAAGCTGAAGGATCTGCTGACGTCCTCAAAAATAATGATCGCACCCCAACTGGGATCACCGCTTCTACTATATCTGACGTCAACAAGGAGATCCATAGGAGCACTCTAGGCTCAGGAGTACGAAGGCCAGGAAAGGCCCATCTACTACATCTCTCGCATCGTGCAGCCTGCTGAATCAAGGTACACAGACATCGAACGTCATTGCCTTGCTTTGTTCTTCGTAATAGAGAAATTGAAACACTACTTCGCATCGCATAAAGTAGTAGTGGTCACCAAAAGCGATCCCATACGATATCTGCTAACTCACACTACTCCCGGTGGGAGATTGGCGAAATGGTACATGACTATCTCTCAATATGATATCACATGCGTGAGACCGCGAGCGATCAAGTCGCAGGCGGTAGCGGATTTGTTGGCACAGTTCCCCGACAACAGCCACGAGCCCGTGATCGAAGAAGAGCTCGAAGGACCTGAAATTTATGCAATAGACGTGCCTTATTGGACGCTCCATTTCGACGGGTCGTCGACAAGAAAAGGCGGAGGCATTGGGATAGTCTTGACTAAGCCGGATGGGGAAGTCATACAGATGTCCGCAAAGCTCGACTTTGCAGTCACCAACAACGAGGCAGAATATGAAGCCCTCATAGCGGGACTGCGCGCAGCAAAAGCTTTGGAAGTAGGCAATCTGACGGTCATGGGAGACTCCAAGTTGATCGTCAAGCAAGCCTCGGGCGAATACGGTTTGAAGGAAATTAACCTTCTGTCTTACCGCACCCTAGTACAAAAGCTGGTACAGCAATTCTGCGATGTGAGGTACGAGCACAAGCCCCGAGCGGACAACAGGCATGCAGACGCCTTGGCAACCTTGGGTTCTAAAGTCAGCACGGACAAATGTCCCGCAAAGATCTCCATCGAAGTGCGAACATCGTCAGCATTGACAGAAGACGTGTGCGATGACGAACACATTGATGACACGAACTGGAGAAAAGCAATCCTACAAGCTATTGCGGAAGGCACAAGCAGTGAAGGTTGGGCATTCACAAAGGGGTACTGCATACATGACAACACCCTTTACTACAAAGGCCCTGGTGGAATACTCATGCGATGTGTTTCCGAGCAAGAGGGACAATTGCTGCTGGAGAAGATTCACCAACATGCTTGCGGAGAAAGCGAGGTGTCAATCTATCGAAAGGCACAGAGATATGGCATTTATTGGCCAGACATGTCAACAGCTGCGGCCCTGATACAAGGGAAGTGCGAAAGTTGCGCACTAATCAAAGATTCTCTACTCATCGCTCTAACCGATGATGACACAGATTGGAGGAAGCCGCTCTTTGACTTTCTCACTCAGGGCACCGTGCCTGAATCGAGAAAAGAAGCCGAAAAATTGAAGAGGAAAGCATCTCGATACGTAGTACGAGAAAACATGCTTTGGCGAAGAGGTCATGAGGGCAACTTGCTGCGATGTCTAGACGGCAGAGAAGGACAAGAAGTCATGGACCTTTCTCATCAGGTGGAACACCAAGGAGGTGCGAAATTATGCAGGCAGCTCCTCTCAATTGGATATTTCTGGCCCACGATGGAGGTCGATTGCCGCACCAAAGTACGACGCTGTCAGGAGTGCCAATTCAACCTAGTGCACGCTCCCGCCGTGGATCTACATGCATTAGGGACGCCATGGACATTTCACACATGGGCTCTAGACTTCATCGGTCCCATCCGACCAACGTCACACGGGAATCATTTTATTCTCACCGCAACTGAGCTATTCACCAAATGGGTGGAAGCCATACCACTGAAAACGGCAAATGCGCTAAGCGTGGTCAACTTCATCCAGGAAAACATCATATGCAGGTTCGGAATCCCAAACACCATTCTTTCAGATAACGGTACTCCCTTTGTTAATCGCCAGGTAGCTGCGAAATTAGCGGAGTACAATATCAGGCAGATATGTTCTACCCCTTATTACCCGAAGGGAAACGGACAGGCCGAAGCGACCAACAAAACGTTGTTGAGAATTTTGAGCAAGATGGTCGCAGATGACCACAAGAAGTGGGCCGACTCTCTAAGCATAGCTCTGTGGGCCTACCGAACTTCTCCAAGGACACCCACGGGGGCCTCACCATTCCTACTATGCTATGGGGCCGAGGCCGTGGTACCTGCGGAGGTGAGAGTCAATTCGGCAAGGCTAGCCTTCCACGCACTCTACGAAAATCAACGTGATCATGACTTAGTCTTGCTGGAGGAAAAGCGAGAACAAGCCAAAAGGACCAAAAAGCGATATCAAGAAAGGATTGCTCGCGCTTACAATAAGACGGTCCAGCGAAGAGATTTCGCAGTTGGAGACTTGGTCCTGCGCGCATCTGACCACTGCATGCGAGAAGCGGCTCACCCAAAGTTCGCAGCCAATTGGGAAGGACCCTTCGAAGTCACAGAAGTCTTCGACAGCGGCTACTGCAGCATACGAAGGTTGCACGGCACAACCTCAACCCCGAGTTCAGTCAACATGCGCTGGATTAAGAAGTACTATCCCTGACTTCTCTCATTTCATGCGTTTTATTATAACGTCGCTTAATCTCTTGTATGGTTACGATTTACACAATCTCCTCTCCCATATGAGAGGATTGTAATCTCATCTCTCCCATATGAGAGCGTTATAATAAGAGAATTCTCCCAAATGAGAAATTTATATTTCTCAATTGTCAATTGTGCTTCAGTTTAGTTTGTTATAACTGTTAACAATGGACATCCGCCACAATAGCAGCCTATGCAAATGCGATCTTAATTGATCATTCAAGCCTATCTGTTACGATAGCAGCCTATGCAAATGCGATCTTAATTGATCATTCAAGCCTATCTGTTACGATAGCAGCCTATGAAAATGCGATCTTAATTGATCATTCAAGCCTATCTGTTACGATAGCAGCCTATGCAAATGCGATCTTAATTGATCATTCAAGCCTATCTATTACGATAGCAGTCTATGCAAATGCGATCTTAATTGATCATTCAAGCCTATCTATTACGATAGCAGCCTATGCAAATGCGATCTTAATTGATCATCTAAGCCTATCTGTTACGATAGCAGCCTATGCAAATGCGATCTTAATTGATCATCTAAGCCTATCTGTTACGATAGCAGCCTATGCAAATGCGATCTCAATTGATCATCTAAGCCTATCTGTTACGATAGCAGCCTATGCAAATACGATCTTAATTGATCATCTAAGCCTATCTGTTACGATAGCAGCATATGCACATGCGATCTTAATTGATCATTTAAAGCCTATCTGTTACGATAGCAACTCATGCGAAAAACGATCTTAATTGATCTTCTAAAGCCTATCCGTTACGATAGCAACTCATGCGAAAAACGATCTTAATTGATCTTCTAAAGCCTATCTGTTACGATAGCAACTCATGCGAAGAAAAAAACGATCTTAATTGATCTTCTAAAGCCTATCTGCTACGATAGCAACTCATGTGAAAAACGATCTTAATTAGTTTATTAAAGCCTATCTGTCACGATGGCAACTCGCACGAAGAACGATCTTAATTGATCTGCTAAAGCCTATCTGCTACGATAGCAATATTGTGAAAATGATCTTAAGTGATCCACAAACGCATATCTGATGAGATAACACTAGCACTTGCATCTGAAAGCAAATCACAAGCCCATCTGCCAAGATGGCACAACTGCGCAAGTATGATCTCGAACGATCCAATAAAACATCTGCGAATTTATATGGCAGATAGCAAATGCGAAACGTGTACACAGCATTATGCAAGGCGAAATATGCTGAAACGCATGCAATATCACATTTGTTGCAACAGATCAGCAAATAGTACAAAAGCTATTTATCATTATGAGTCGAAAAGACTTACAATTTATTTTTCTAGATAGCAGCTTACAAGCGAAAAAGATCGAATCTAACTACACAGCCAAAATGGCTTACAATACATTCGAAAAGTAGCTGACAAGCCAGCACAGACACGCTACGGGAATCCTGACTGAAAAGGATGAACCTAACGGTCCTAACACCGTCTATGCAATACACAGATCTGCGGCCAAAGATCTATAGCAAAAGGGATGCTTCTGCGAAGAGATCAACTCGTCATTCGCTACGTCCCTAGCAGCAAGATCTGGGTGACGTTACGTCCAAAACCCCAAGGGGTGACAAAGGCCTCTGTCTGATCAAGATAGGCACCGGAGGAACCTCCTGTTCCGGCATATGCTGTCCTGCAAAACAGGCGAAGCAGTCATTCCTCTGGTGATGGGTTCCTTGTCATGATTGACAAGCGCATTGACAAGCCCCCTGAGTTCAAGAACGAAGAGGCAAGAAATCCTCCCCCAGGGATGCTGGAGGAGAATTCCGCCGTTCATTACGAGACGGTAGCACGGTCACTTCGGCGCTGCACCTCACCGGGAGGCGGCCGGAAACATGACCTGCAAACATAATACACGAAGAAAATTCTTCGAATACATATGAGATATCATATCCATCTTCTTTATGATGGTTATAAAGAGCAATAAGCCTCATAAAGTGGATCTTGGAAACTATTTCTACAGCACAAAGCGCAAACTCAGGATTCACAACTTGAAGTTGCCATGAATCAACGAAAAACAAGCGTTGAAGCCAGCAGTCGTAAGGACTCACGGCAGAGCACATTTTTGGGATGAAGAACCCAAATGGCAAAGACAGGGTTTATATAGACCTTGGGGAGACTCTTCAGTTGCCAAAGATGAGTCAGCAGAATTTGAAAAGAGGGTAAGGCCAATCACTTACGCCTTGAAAAACGGTAACGATCAATTACCCTACTAAAGGCTACGACGATTCAGTTGCGTATCCTAATAAATGACGGATAGTCATGATTCGGATGGACTTCCCAATGAAAGCGTGCTTATCTGCCGAGAAATTAGCGCGAAGATCAAGCAGAGTATCAATTGCTGATGTCATAATTGGATATGCACAGAGATATCCAGTCAACTCCCGAAAAGGGCAAAACAGGCAAGTTGATTCTTGTTGTTAAAAAAAAGGGGGGGGGGGGAGAAACCCTAACAACATTACATTAATGTTTCAAACATTACATTAATGTCCCAGTCATTTCCTTGCTATTTATTTTTCAAATTCAAAAAGTCAAAAGCAAATTCTTGATCAAGGAGTCATGGGGCGCGAACTGATGGCTCAGCTTCTCTACCTGCTCCACTTCTTGCTTCAATTGCTCGCACTTGGCATTCATCTCATGATAGAGCCTCGTAGCTTCTTCAGCCTTTTGCTGTTGCTGCTCCACCTTCTGCTTTTCAGCTGCGAGGTTCTGGTGGCCGAGCTTCAAAGTTACGGCTGCGCGAATCAGAGTGACTCTTTTCATAAGAAATCTGAAACCCAGTCTGCCTTGAACTTTGGTAAGAAGATTTTGGCACATTCCACAGAGCAATTCGGCACTCTGGACAGAAATGGTCTCAGGCGTGGCCGCAGACAGCTGCTCCAAAATCCAAATGGCTTCGGTAAGAAACAGCCTCCTGTCAACGGGCCCTATCTCCAGAGATCTTGCAAACGATCGGGGGTAGGTGAGGCGCATCCGAACTAGCCAGTCCACATCAGTTTGCTTCAAACCTGAAGCAATGTTAAAGCTAAGTTATGCTATCAGACTCGCAAATGAACAATGCGAGATGCAAACAGCGAATTACTACTTACCAGTTCCTTCAAGAATCTCACGAAGAGAAGGAATACGCATTGCTGGAGTGGTTGAAGACTGCCCTTGCTCCATGGCTCTCCTGTCAGCTGCGAGCTCTAACTCCTCATAGTTAGAAGGAAGAGTGTAGGTCGCACCAGCTGCGACTGCATTCCCAACCTGCGAGCCCCAAAAGCACCACGCAGGAATAGGTGCCGCCGACTCAGTCATCGCCGGAGGCGAAGTGACAGCCGAGGTTGCTTGGCGAGGGACACTCTCAGATGCGGAAGCATCAGCATTACTTGTCCTTACTTCCTCAGCGCCAGCATGGGCATCTTCAACCATTAACACAGCGTCAGTTTCGGCATCGTCGGAAAGTTCGATGATGTCCTCGAGAGGCTCACCTGCGTGTTCAGTAGCTGCGACGGGCTTCTCGGTATGGGGGCTCGGAATCGGAACGTAGGACGCAGAAGGCTGAATTCTTTGCTCCGGCGCAGGTTCCTCAACATTGCCTGCGATACAAAATGCGATGGTATGAGGTAACTCACATTGAATGATATTTTACTATCTTTACTTAAGCTGAGAGCAAGCACCTCCACGCGAAGGTGGGATTGAAGTCTCTTCTTCATACACTAAAGACGTGGAACCATGCCCTATTAGTGTGTTCTCATTAAGCAGGTCCTTAAAATGAGCATGACCTGGGACGCGAAGAAGCCAGTCATGTTTCTGTCTCAAGTGACTAAGGTCTAGTACATGCATATCGCTCAAATGATTACCTGAAGGTTCTCCGCACTTTCCTACTAGCCAACGGCGAATGTCGGCCTTTGACACACCGTGCTTTAACGCACCCACAATAACATCTCTATAAGTTACTGCGAGATTGAAGATCTCACCTTTATCGCCGCCTGCGATTTCTTCAAAGTCTGCTTGGGCTTGCTCCAGGGCTGCTGCATCCTCTTCTGGACCTGCATCCTCCTCCTCAGCCTGAGGAGTCACTACTTCGGGGAGCACATCTTCCTCGTCAGCTGGACGCACTAAGTCGTCAACATGTTGCTCTTCGAGGCTCCGCTGTCTCACACGCTAGAGCTCCTCCTCCTCGCGCTGCCTTCTTCTTTCAGCAGCTTCCGCGGCTGTCTTCCGGGACTCAGCAAGAACGTCCTCGCTTATGGGATCGTCTGGAATGCCAGAATGGGTATCTCTCTTTTGTCTCTTGGCCAAAAGGCCACCGATGATCTCATCATCATCATCTGCGAAGATATGATTGGTTTAAGAAAGAATTGCAAAAGAATTACGATAATGGGAAAGGAAATGCGACGGAGGTACCTCCTGATTCTTCCTCATGCATCACCACTGTTCTTTCTTCTTCTTCATCACTTTCTCTGGGCTCCTGCCTCTCTCCTTCTTCCTCCTGGTTGAATGGAACGAAAGTCTCGACTGCGAGCTCTTTCCACACTTTGCTGGGCATGCGACCTTTGCCTTTATCCTTAACAGAAAGGGACCTCGCCGGAGGAGAAGTTGGAGCACTTCTAGGGGAAGAAATTGTAATTCCCTTTTGCCTGGGTCTCTTCACTCTCGGCGCCGCAGTCGCTGGAGGGGACGGATCATCTCCGGGAGGCGACGAGGCCGGAGCATTGTCTATCAGCGAGTCAGCAAAAGCATTCATGACTGCGCGAATCTTGGTTTCGACCTCAGGGTCCATCCTCCATGCTAGCAGAAACGGTTGCTTTTGTCTTCTGGTGGCGACAATGGTGTTAACCAATGACTTGGAGCGATCACCAGATGCGAATCTCCGCACATGACACTACAGCAAACAGTGCAGAATGAAAACATCAGTATGTGAAAATCAAGAAGTTTAACGCACGCGGAAAATTGCTTAACTTAGCAAATGCCTCGCTATATCTAAAGACATGCGTGTCGCCCTTCTTAACTGCGGCGATCTTTTCCTTCAAAATGACGTCAGGGCACAAATGGTTCTCATGATCCAGCAATGAGTAGCAACCATACTCAGACTCGCTCAGACTGCAATTGGGGCGAAACGGGAAAGAGTTTTTCTTGATCAAGGGAGCTCTACTTGGCTGCGCGGCTGACTGCGTCTCAATCCTCGTTTGCTGGGCGACCCAGTATGCGAGCCAGTTCTGAGAACAACAACCCTCGCGGGTCCCCGCAGGCTTCTCAAAGGGAAGATTGTTCATGAATACTGTCTTGCACTCCTTTGTTTGCAAGCGCTTATAGCAACCTCTGATAATGGACTGGGGCCAGATTGATGGTGCCACTGCATCAAAGCCGAACTGGGGAGAAACTCGAGTGGGGTCAACATCCACGGTAATCCTCTCATACCTTGGCGCGAGCTCGCGAATGTGCTCTGCGAGGGCAGGAAGGGAACCTCGTAGGCACCAGCAAAAGAACTCGCGATAGCGCTCATGGAAATGCGATCCCTCTTCGAAGAGGAGCTCTTCTGAGAAGACAACACCCTTAGAGGGGTACAGCTTTGGAAACCATCGCACGTTCTCAATGCGTGTGGCATAGGGCCTGGCAGTAAACTCTTTCCGTTTGTCGCATATCAAGCTCCAAACGCACTTGGTGTTGTTCGCTCCGAACCACCTCGCAGCCCTGCCGCTGTTACGCTCCTCCGTCTCGCCTGGGGGACACCACTTGTCGGGTTTGAGAGCAGTTGGAGCATAGGATGGCCATCGCTCGAAAACCCACATTGTCAAAAAGGAAATATTGACAAAAGTCAGTACATCGAGGCGGCCACGCGACTCTTTCATGGCTAGAACCAGCTGATCAAGCCTATAGTACAGCGTGCCCAAGACCAAGGGTCCGAGTGCGACTCTCTGGCCAAGGGCGAGCCTCACAGCAAGTGGCAAAACATGGTAGAAGACCCCATCATGTGGGTGACCGTCAATTAAGTACCTCGACAACCAGGCACAGAGGAAAGCGCAAAGGGTCAGGTGATAGCCTTTACCCTCCACATAATTCTCGGCCTCTGGGTTCTCACTCAGAAGCTTCTTAGTGATGCTGCTGTTCGCATAGTCTCGAAAGAAGTACTGCAACCATTTGTTCCAGGTATTCTTCGCAGACGTATCAACTAACTGCCAGTTTGGAAGGGCTTTCGTAGTAGTCCACCGGGTGGAGATTTTCTTTACCTCTGCCAGGCATTCCTCCATATGCGTGTACAATGCAATCTCCGCAGCCGTCCTCAAAGGACTCAAAGGGTCCACCTCACCCATGGGAGAAAGATCGTACAGCATCTGCACGTCCTCGAGTGTAGGGGCAGCCTCGAACTCAGCAAAATGGAATGTGTGAGTCGCAGGCGAATAGCGGGAAAGAAGGTCTAGAAGCATGGACTGGTCCAGCTTCACGGCAGCACCCTTCATAGCACGAACAGCGAAGTATACGCCGGCTTCATCAAGAGTCGCGGCATGATTGGTCAACACGTGGTCAATCCACTCATCCATGTAGTCCAATTTCTGGACAAAAGCTTGGGTAGAAATTGCAGTGTAGGGGAAGTACCCGTTTTCGATTCCCAATCGAACCACGTCCTCGGAGCCAATTAACTCGAGCAAGGCTGAGTTAACCGGGCGAGTCAGTGTTAGCAATCCCTCAATTGGGACAGGAGCAGGCATTCTCTTTGCCTTAACCCTCGCATGGTAGAAATCTTTGCCACCTAGATAGGGGGCTTTTCGCCACAAAGCCTGCGGAAGATCGGGGATCTCTTCGTCCTCCTTGAGGGGTTTGGTTCCTTTTGTCTTGGCCATTCCTGCGGAAGAGCAAGAAAAAGGGGGGGGAAAAAATGATACTTCGGTTTGAATTTCGAGATTCAAGATCTACAGAAAGAAAGATGAACAGTTTCTGGTATCAATTTCAGAAATTAGAGGGTTGCATTATCAGGGGATTTCAAAAACCTATCTAAGGTCCTTATTATTGAGGGATCAAGCCGCAATTGGGTCTAAAGCTTAAAGCTTCTTCACAAGTTTCAACAGGTTATATGGGTTTACAGATTCAGCGCAGTTCAAAGCATACACTGGTATTTTAAATCGAAATTGAACAAGGCCAACCTTGTTTCCGCAAAGCTTGCTTGGATATGCACAGTTGAAGAAGACGATTTGCAGTTTTGAACTGATGATTGATTATCTGAATCTGCTCTCGAAGATCTCCGGGTACCATTCACTCTAAGAGAGAGAAGTGATGCTTTGCAACAGTGGGGGATACAAAGTATTTATCCAAAAACAATGAAGGGTTGCGTCCTTTCAGTAGTCGAATCGCAACCGTCACCGTCGAATCACGCAATCACAGGACAAGCTGACGTCACGCCTAAAACCCTAAAATCCAGACGGCACGACCCTAGGGGTTTTAGGTCATAATGGCACGCACGGGGGCTGAACTTACCCGTATTTGAATTGGTGCGTGGCGGCAACGCGTTTGTTGGTTTCCGCGCATGGAAGTCTATACAGCTATGAGCCTTCACGCGCAGAAAGGGGGCTAATGTAGATAGTGCTTTCTGAGCTGACAGATCTTGGCCACGTGGCAACCATCCAGCACACCATATTGTGCTCCACACACACTGGATCACCAGCCGAGCTGATCCATGTGGGGGCTGCGAGACAGAGCCCTCGCATACCATTGCACGGGACTTGTAGGGACTTTGTGGTTTGGAGGCTAGAGTAAGCCCTATCGCGTGCGAGCCAAGCCCGCACGCGACCTTTAGTAACTGTTTTGAGAGATTTATGGCACGAGCTCCATAAACCCGGTCAACCCGGTCAAACCCGGTCAACCTCGTAACGGTTCCGGTATTCGCGCACAACGTGCTGTAACGGTCCCTATATATTCGGACGAACGTGCCGTTATGGTTAAGCTAATTAAGCCGCCATCAATGGGCGCATTAACCAAACTACAACGGTCACGTTCTCTGCTATATATAGGACGTTAACCTTTCCATACAAAGGGGAACACACTTGCCATACGCGGAAGCTCTGCCAAACCTCTGTCTCTCTCTCAGACATTACTACTGCCTTACTCTCTCCCTACACACACCCCCACTCTTCCTGTGCGATCTCTGATCCTCTACATACGGTGTACACGGAGGTCTCCCCGCCGGAATCTCTTGTGCACAACTGTCATGACTCGGCTTTTGTGGCATTTAGTTTCACTCTCCTCTGATTTTTTTTGTCAACCTGAAAACTATTATTAGCAAAAAGGAGGGAAATTACAACCATCTAACTCCAGAACATTTTTGAAACCTTGACACACCAAGATTTCACTACTATCAGAAACATTGTTATGAATTTGTCTAGCTAAAAAATCAGCAACTCCATTAGCTTGCCTTTTTACTCAACTAACTTCTAAGCCTCCATTTTTCAGATAAGAGATGTATTCAACAATACTCCCAACTTCCCACTTAACCAAACTGGCACCATTCACCATATCAATTAGAAGCTTGTTATCACCTTCAAAGATAAGATCTTGCCATCTGCTTCTATTCTGAAAAATGGCCTCCTTCAAACCTTTTGCTTCTGCTAATAGAGCAGAGAAAGCATAATCTTTCATCCATCCAGTTTCCAAGACCAAACCTTGGTGGTCTCTAACAATCCAAGCAGAGGTCATCATCAAACTTTGGTGATCCCAAAAAGCATCTACATTACACTTCAATTTTCCAGCTGGAGGTAGTTTCCACTTCATTGTGATAATCTGGGGAACATTTGAACTTTTTGACCCTTTCTCTTTCTGCTTAATGCTAAGTAATAGAGTCAAGTTGTTGATCAATCTCCCTTGAAACCTTCACTGAGTTCACCTTCACTTTATTGAAAATAAAGTGGTTTCTCTCCTGCTAAATTAGCCAGCACACCGTAACCATTTCTTCCATAAAGCCTCTATCCTTACTGGTGGCAAAATCCATCTCCCACATATGAAGTGCCCATTGAGTTATGGAATTTTGATCTTCTGGAATCAGGCTAACATTAAGACCTCTTTTGAACCATATAGAGTGAGTCCAAGGGCATCCCAGAAATAAGTCCCAATCATTTTCTTCAACACTTTCACAAATTGAGCAAGTGGTTAACATCCCACAGCCTCTCACTGAAAGATTCTTTTGTGAAGCCAGAGCTTTATGCAACAACCTCCACCAGAACATTTTGATTTTTGGTGGTAATTTTAAGTGCCAACTCTTCACCCAAAATTCTTTTGGGAATCTAAGAGATGAAGAACTTCTTTGGTAATTATACTCTTTGTAACCTTTTTTACCCCTCAAAACAGAGCAGTAGCAATTCTAGCATCATCACTTCCTTGCCTGAGTTTTGCCTCCCCACCAAAAGTTTCTCATTAGTTTAATAACCTTCAAAATCAAATCATTAGGCACCAAGAAGCAAATCATAATGTAACAATGAATGGCCAATGCTATGGCTTTAAAATAACTTCTCTGCCAGCAAAGGATAAAATAGACATCTTGACGCAGAACCGACGTGACCCGTTCAGGATGGGTACACCCTTATTTGATGCTGAATCGCTAGACAGAAATAACCAAGTGCTTTCGGCGCTTGCCAACGTCAGTGTTCGGCGATCAGTGATCGTTTTGGGTGTCAAATGGGAGTTTTTCTGTTCTCTTTTCTATTTTTGGTAATAATTTATCGCGTAATAACTCGAGATTGACAACTCCTTTTGCGATTCCGCAAATTGGACTGTCTTAGAATCTCGTCCTTAGTTAGTGGCAGGATTTTGGGATATTTTTATTTTTTACTATTTTTGGAGAGAAAAAAATTCCAGATTCGTCAAAGTTGATTTCCATACCTGAAGAACTGCAGAAAGAATCCATCAAGGTAAGGAAATACTGAACTTCCTCTCTATCTGCTTTTAAAAAAACAATTGCATCGTCAGCAAACAACAAATGATTTATTGATGAATAAGATTTCTAAAAGTGTCACAGAAGCCCAAATTTGCTAAAATATCCAATAAGAAGCTCCAATCAACTTTGTCATAAGCCTTCTTGAGATCTAACTTCAGTGCTAACACCCCTGACTTCCCTTGCTTCTTGCGTTTTATAAAGTGTATGAGCTCTTGTGTCATAATTACATTGTCTTGTATAGCTCTACCTGCTACAAAAGCTGACTGATTCTGAGCAATAATTTTTGGGAGGAACCCTTTCAATCTGTTTGATACTAACTTGGCAATAACCTTATAAGAAAAGGTGCAAAGGGCAATAGGTCTGAATTCAAACATTTTTGCTGGGTTTTTCACTTTGGGGATAAAGGGCAATGACATTTTTATTAAAACTGGGAAGCATGACTTGAGTCTGAAAGAAGTTCTGAATAGCTTTGGTAAAATCATCTTTAATCACCCCCCATTGAGAGTGAAAAAATGTTCCAGTGAATCCATCAAAGCTGGAGCTTTGTTAGGATCAATAGAAAAGACAACAGCTTCAATCTCTTCACTAGTAGGGCAAATACACAAAGACTCATTTTCAGCTGCATAGATAATGGGAGTAAAGTTTGAAAACAAATCTTCATCTCTTTGATAAGTATGATCATCAAATAGATTTTCAAAAATACAGCTTTGCAGTGAAATGAACCTGATCTTGGCTATCCACCCAGCTACCATCTTCCACTTTGAGCTTATTGATTCTGTTGATGTTCCTTCTCTTCAAAGTAGATAGAAAGAAGAGTTTTGAATTTTTATCTCCTTCCCTAAGATATTGAATCCTGGATTTTTCTCGCCAAAATTTCTCATCTTTGTCCCAGGTTTCTGCATTTGTAGCTTTAGTCTTTTTTGGCCTTCCCAAGAATCTTCAACTCCATTTTCACATTGAAGGTTATCTCTGTCGTTAATGGGAGAAGAGAAACCAGAAGCCACATGTATTAATCTTGCTTCTTAATCGAACGGTCCACAAAGGACTGCAGGGGCTGTAGGAAATCAAGGACTGTAGAGGATCCAGATCAAAATATCTCACTCTCCTAGTTTTACGAATTAGTACTTCTTACACTTAACTTCCTCTGAATAAATCTCCACACTATCTCCCCATGTGGTCTTCCTACAATTTGTCTGTGCCAGTAAGATTCCAGATGCAGATGGTACGGTTCTTCTTGTACTTGAAGAAAATAGTGTGGCTATGAATGCTTCATTTGATCCAACTTCCAAGTGATGAAATTATTTCAGAAGTACAAAGTGAGGAATCTCAATTAGCTCACCTGAGCTGCCAAGCACATATGAATTTTAATTGTATGATTCCGAAAATTGGTTGAATGTTGATATTAAGTTGAAAGACAAACGAATTGAAAGAGATCAGATTACATTTTGTGATATGGATTTCCTAAACATACTATTTTAGGCACTTTTTATAAGTATTTAACACACACATGTTTCTAATTATCATTAAGCCCCAATCTTAAATTTGCTTAAGCCCCCAAAATCCTTTAGACGGCCCTGTAGACAAATTGTCACAATTTATAGCTCATCCTAAAGGGCCACATATGGAGGCTGCATACAGAATACTCAGGTTCATCAAGAGCTCACTTGGACAAGGTTTGTTTTTTGGTAAGAAATCTGATTTAGTTCTCAAGGCATTTGCTTATTTTGATTGGGATGGGTGTCCTGATGCAAGGAGATCCACAAGAAGCTCAGCTGAAGCATAATGTAGGAGCTAAGCATCAATGACTTGTGAGCTACAATGGCTTCATCCCTTGCTTGCAGATTTCAAAGTTGCATTGAGACAACAACTCTGGTATACTGTGACAGTCAAGCAGCTATTCACAATACCATTCACATTGCCACAAAAACCCTGTTTTCCATGAAAGAGCCAAACACATAAAGATCGGCTGCCATTTGGTAAGCGACAAGGTTCGAGACAACAAATTGACGCTGCTCCATGTTCAATCTAAGCATCAATTAGCAGATTTGTTAACGAAGTCCCTTGCTCCAGGACCATTTCAAAATTTGCTAGCTGGGTGCAAATAACATTTACAGTCTAGCTTAAGGGGACTATTCTAATATTGAATAGCAGTTCACTGCAAATAGCATAGAAGTCCGGGATAAAATGTAAATAGTAGAAAATAAGACCAAACGAAATCAAAAGGTTTCAGACTGATGTAGAGAAAATTAATACTACATACTAGTCCCAATATATAGTCAAAAGTCTGAAACTCCAATTATAATTTTAACTTGCTAGGACATGACCATTTTGGATACACACAATGCCAAATATTACACTCCAAAAGCTTAAATCACTGAATATGTGCTGCTGAATTTGAAATGTCATCATAACTCTCATCCAAATCTGGAGCCCCTAACATCCAGGTACTCCAACTTCTTACAGCACTTACAAAACCACACCGAGTAACCGAAGAACTTCGTAATGATAGCAAGCCAAGAGCAAAGTTTGAGTCTCAAAAAGCCCATAAAATCTCTCTTCACACGTCATGCCATGTCTTCATAATGGTAATCACAGTAGTTATCATAGTCCCAATTCGGATCCATGAGGTAAGCATGGTAATCACAGATGCCCTCAGAGTAAGCACAGTCATCACAGCCATCACCGTAGTCGTCGTCGTCATCTTTGTCGTACAAGCTCGAGCCTTGAAGCTTTACCCAAGGAATATGAGCTGCTGATTTTAAAACTTCATCATCACGCTCGTCGAATCCCACACAGTCCCTAGCATCCAAGTACTCCAATTTCTTGCAGCAATTCAAAATCATCAGCAGGCTCTCTTTACTAATATGTGCTGATCTTAAGCTTAGAACCTTCAAGTTCGGAAGAAATGAGCCCAGAGCTGAAGCTTCTTCTTTCCCAATTTGTCCGTCAGAAATCTCAAGTGCTTCAAAGTTGTTGGAGTGTTTACTAATTTGGGCGAGGATTTCACGCGTGTTCAACTCCAAAGTAACACGCAAGTTCTCTAGTCTTTTCCAGTTGCTTATAAGGGACGGGAGCAGCAAGCTTAGATTATGTTCCATATAGATTGGTAGCTTCAATGTTTTCAAATTAGGACACCTGCGAGTAATCAGCAAAAGACGTAAGTACTTGTATCAACTTCTCACGAGTCAGTTTAAATACCAGAAACTTACTCAACAGATATGAAAACTAGTGCTTCCTGTGTACAGCATGAGGGTAGCTTCACAAACGTAGCTAAACCTTTGCTACGCTTCACCACATTCTTGATGAACTTTGTAACAGCTGAGTCCAAGTACGGTCGATATTTTCCCATTTCATTTGCCGGAGACTCATCAATGTACAGCTTGTATTCATCTGTTATTCTCTCTGGGAAATTACTGTCATAGCAATCGTGTTCATCCGCCAAGATTTTCATGAAGTTGAGAGTGGTCCAACATTGAGGATTACAGGTGGCTCTATACCATGATTTGCATACATAAGGAACATCAAGTAACAGATTCTCCATGTTGAGTCTTGAAAATATGTTCACCAAACAGTCCATGTTCAAGTCTTCCCATCTGGGCCTCGCCTCCATTTCCTAAGCCAATAAGAACAAAACCAAACATCAAAGTCAAAGTTAAATAAAGCTAACATATTGTGTTTCAAAACTAAGAGAGTAAGAGAAAGTTGCTTTGCGAATGCAGTCAAGGCACCTACGAATAAAGCTGAACCAAATAACTAAACAGAGGAGCAACATCTCTGAGAAACACAGGCAATGTATTTTGTTTTCAACAAAGCAGATTACGGATTCGCAATTCATCATCAAGAATTTCCATCACTACGCAAGCTCGGATCTGGCCTCGAAAATTGAGCGAGTGCTAAATATTATTCATTCCTAGGTCACCAGATGTACCACAAATTAAAGAGTCAGAAAGGAAGACAAAACAAGAAAGAAACTGGTGTGAATTCAACATATTCATTCAAGAAAGAAAAGTCAACTGACATGCACTCACATAGGTGGAACTCAGTCAGAAGACCTAGGAGTGGTTTTTGTATGCTCTAGAGTAAATGATGTGGTTTTGCTCTAACCATACATCACAGAACACGTCACGAAGAAAGAGAATAAGTGGCAGACAAAAGTAAGTGGATTTCTTACATGTTCCTGACGTGTCCTGTGCTGTATTGATTGGAGCACCACGTCATATTTACTCTTAGAGCATGCAATAATTACTCAAGACCTAGAGATTGGATTTGATAACAACCCTACTTCACTAAAGATTCAATTCAACAATTTTAGTACACGAGCAACAAACCAATCGGAGAAACAAAAAAAATATTTAGAACTTTTGACAGAAAACTCCCTTGCAGTATCGTTTCGCTGACACTTAGCTACCAACAGTATTGATTTTGTCACAAAATCTCCCCGCACTTTGTAATTTTCGGATACTTAACTCCAGTTGACTAACACCGTTAACTTTCATTAAATAAGTGGGTCCAATTTTAATATTTTAATACTTTAAGAGGGGACAGTATGGTCCTTTACCTTCTTTTCCTATTTTATTTGTTATTTTTTCTTTTTTATTTTCTTATTTTTCTTCTCCTTATGCTTCTCTGTCGTCTCCTCTTACCACCACTCCCACCGCCACCAATCAACCATCGCCCCCTCCATCATCACCACCCCTATTTCATCCATTGTGCACCACCAGAAGGCCACACCACAGCCACCAACACCACAACAACAACCACACAAACCACAACAACAACTCTACAACAACCACACAAACCACCTCCACCAGCGGACCAACGGCGACGACCAACCACGAGAGCCATCAACACAGCCAGAGAGAGAGCGGAGAGAAGAGAGACGAGCAGATCTGGGTCCAAAAGGAAAAAAGAAATCTAGGCTACCCAGACCGCCGCCGACGCCGGAGAGGAGCAGAAATCGAAGTCAACGCTTCCGCCGGCAATCTCCCCTGCTTCTTCTTCTTCCTCTCCTCCTCCAGATCCCCTCCACCACCTGCAAAAATACAATTTCTTTCGGAACCCTAGATTGATCGATGGAGAGGGAAGAAGAGGGAGTCCGAGTTTTCGAAGGTCTCTAGGCAGAGAGGGAGAAATTGAGAGAACAGAGAGTTGATTGGTGGTATTGCTGGGTGTGGTGGTGTGGTTGTGGTGTGGTCTGGTGGTGGTGAAGATGGTTGGGGAAGAAGAGGAGGAGGAGGAGGAGGAGGAGGGGGGAAGACGAAAATGAAGAAGAATAAAAAAGAAAAAAGAATAAAAAGGAGAAAGACAATTTTGACCCCTCCGTAATGAGGTTAACGGCTGTTAACAGCTCAAACTTAACGTCCATTAAAAAAAATGTGCCAGATGTCTGTAAAAGTTAAATTGCATGGAGGTTTTGTGACAAAATCAATACTGTTGGTAGCTAAGTGTCAGCGAAACGATACTGCAAGGAGGTTTTCTGTCAAAAGTTCAAATATTTAATACAAACTGTTGAAGAATTAGGATAAATGTAATCGAACCAATGGGTGAGAGTTCATACATGTCTTAAGTGATTGGCGGATACATCAAAGTTAGAGCCAGCCAGGGGCACAATCCTATGCACCATGAGTGAATAACAAAAAGCCACAAACTAACTTTTGATTCAGATATCAAAGGCGTTTAACTTCCAGAATCAGTTGACAAGAAACATCACTTGCATAGTTGCACTACTTTTTTAAGAAAGATTTGTCAGTTTGACATCTATTTCTCCCACACATGAAGAAAAGAAACACATAGCAACAATCACACTCTGCAAATAAGCCGTACTCTCAATCATATGGAGACACTGGGCAGAAGAATCAATTCTTAATTAGAAGAACAAACATCCTAAACAAGTAAAAACAAAATAAGTCACAGGTTTCAAGCTCTCCGTTTCAACATGGAATAAACCCTAGCCACAAACATAAAAACTCAAAAGTTTCCGATTCTCAATCTCTAAACCCTAGCCTAGATATAGAAAAACGGTATGGAAATCGATTACCCACAAAACCCTAAATTCGCCATCTCACAAACCATCGCAAACATTCATTCAACGCTATCAAATCACGCGACAAGTAACCGCGAAAAGGGAAAGGGTACAGATAGAGTCACCGAAAGAATGAAAGAGCAGAGAAGTCAGATACATACACGCCTTTGATGGTGGACGCTGAATCGCTGTATTCTCCTACTCCAGACTTCGCCCTCGGTCGGAATATCGCAGTTGATGAAATTCCCCACAGGCGAAAAGATTCCGCTCTCCTTTGTGCAGGGGATATAAAATGGCGGGATACATATGTATATTATAATATATATTTTTTTTGAATAAAAGCATGCACTTTTATTTAATATTGGGCCAAGTCTTTAACCCATAAGGAGTACAAGCTAGAAGGGCAATTAACAGCCCAGTTCAACAATTCATTACAATTCAGGCCCATTTGGGCTAAGTAATGGGCAAGCCCATTTTGACTTCTACGACACCAGCTAACCCTAGAGCTTATAAGGGACTGAAGCTTCGAGAGGATAGCATTTGTGAGGCGGTCCTTCTCGGAGAAGGCCGGAGCGTTTCTTTCTCTCTCTAGCGCCGATTTGAGTTTTTGATTATCCGTCTCAACAATCAGGCTAACAAAGCCTCTTCTTCTAGCTTCTGTAATCGCCAAAGACATAGCATATGCCTCTTCTACGAACGAATCCTCATGAAAGGGGATCGGGAAAGCCAAACCAAGTACAAATTCACCATTGGAGTTTCTGATAACTCCGCCTCCTCCAGATCTGCTATTCTCCTTTGAGATAGCAGCATCGATATTGAGTTTTAGCTTCCCCGGGGGCGGCGGCTTCCATCGTTCCACCGTAGCTTCTGCTCCAAGCCATGTTTCTGCACCAAGCCCAGCTTTTGATCCTGCAGAAGACAAATCTCGACCAAGATAAGTGTGTTCTTAACATTCTTGATTTTCAGAAATAGAAAGAATAATTAAATCTTTCTGACTTTGCGATTCAGATCTGAAAATACGTCTATTCCTTTCTAGCCAAATGTTCCAAAGTAAGAAACTGAAGATTTGTTGATTTTGTGTATTTAATTCCAGGAAAAGATGTTTCAATTGGTGGTTGAAAGGAATGGTTGAGGATTGGATCTGCATGTTTAAGAGGTCAGATTTATAGAGCTTGCGGGTCCAGGTACAGTCAAGGAAGAGATGGCTGGTGGTTTCGCTACCATTTTTACAGAAACAGCAATTGGAAGGTAAGTGAACTCCTCTTTTTGAAAGGTTGTCTTTGGTAGCACAACAGTAGTGATATAAACGCCAAATAAAGTTTTTAGTCTTACTGGGAACATTTGTTTGCCACAGTTTAGACCAGAAAATATCTTTTGAGTTAACAGAAGAACAAGTGTTTTGAACATTTGTAAAGCTGTTGAAATTGGTAACAAGCATGTTGTAGGCTGATTTAACAGTGTAATCCCCATTTTCAGTTTGAGACCAGATGAGGTTATCGTGATTTTGAGGAGTGGAAAGGGGGATTTGAGTAATGGCTGAAAATTCATCTTCAGAAAAGTGGTTTTTAATAAGTTGGACATCCCAAGTGAAATTTTCAGTGATTAAATCAGAAACTTTGGAACTCAGAGGAAGGGTAGGAGGGCTCATAGGTTTTCTTCCCATACCCATACGAATCCATCTGTTGTGATAGATGTCGGTGTTTTTAACATTACCAATGCCTTGTCTCACTCCTTGAAAAATGATGTTTTTAGCACAAACAATACTTTTCCAAACGAAAGAAGATATGTTGTTATAGTCAGCACTTAAAAAAGAAGCATTTGGAAAATATTTGCCTTTAAAAACACGAGCAAGAAGGGAATTAGTATTATTGCAAATTTTCCAAGCTTGTTTCCCTAATAAAGAAATATTAAAAGCATGGAGATGACAAAAACCAAGACCACCCATAAATTTGGAATTACGCAACTTGTCCTATTTTTTCCAAATAATCTTATTACTTTCAATGTCACTACTCTACCAAAATTTGGAACAAAGTTTATTGATATCATCACAAAAGGTAGTAGGGAGTAAAAACATGGACATAGAATAGGTGGGAATGGCTTGGATGACAGATTTAATGAGAATCTCTTTACCACCTGTAGATAAAAAAAATTCAGTCTAGCCATGCATTTTTTTCTAGATTTTTGTTTTAACATGTTGGAAATCTTTTTGCTTGTTTCTACCAATACTTGTCGGTAACCCCAAATATTTTTCGTGCATGGGTTGGACAGGAATTTGCAAAATTTGGGAAATAACAATTTTATTTTCCGTAGGAACGCATTGGCCAAAAACAATAGCAGACTTATTTTTGTTGATGAGTTGACCCCAGCATTGACAATACTGATAAAGAATAGAGTTAATAGTGATAGCACAATCCTTAGTGGCTTGGGCGAAAAGAATACTGTCATCCGCAAATAAAAGGTGTGTTATACTTGGAGAATAAAAAACCTGGTTTAACACCTTTAAGGATATTATCAGAAACAGCTTTTTTTATTAAGCAAGATAAGCCTTCAGTACAAAGTAGGAAGAGGTAAGGGCTAATAGGATCTCCTTGTCGAATTCCTCTAGAAGGATGAAAAAAATCAGTTTGATGACCATTTATTAAAATAGAGACGGAGGCAGAAGACATACAAGTCATAATACGGTCAGTGAAATTCCCATTTTTAGCAGAATTTGATGTAAATAGGACCATTCAATTCTATCGTAGGCTTTGGCCATATCAAGTTTGAGAGAAAAGGAGCCAGTTCTATTTTTCTGGTTTTGGATTGTATGAATGGTTTCAAAAGCAATTATGGAATTGTCAGTAATATAACGGCCTTTGATAAAAGCAGATTGGGCGGGGTCAATAATATTAGGCAGGATAGATTTTAAACGATTTGCTAAAGCTTTAGAAATAATTTTATAGGAAACGTTACAAAGGCTTATAGGCCTAAAATCAGACACATACTTAGGATTCTTTATTTTAGGAATAAGGGCAATACAAGTTTGGTTGATTATTGAGATATCACCACCTTTGTTTAAAAATTGAAGACACATGTTGATAACATCTTGACCAATGATATCCCAGTAGTTGTTGTAAAAAATAGCAGGAAGCCCATCAGGGCCAGGAGCTTTTAGAGGACCAATTGAATGGACAGCTGCAAGAATCTCTTCCTCAGTGAAAGGGGAATTTAGTAAATCAAACATTTCCGAATCTATGCAGTTGGAAATACAGTCAATAGCTTGAGGAAAAAGATCAGTTTCAGCAGTAAAGATTTCTGGTAGTAATTTGAAAAACAGTTCTTAATATCCTCCAAATTAGTGAAAAAATTTCTGTTCAGGTCATGGATTTCAGAAATAGTGTTCCTACGTTTTCTTTCACTAGCACACTTATGGAAATATTTGGTGTTACGGTCGCCTTCTTTTAACCAGTTAACATAGGATTTTTGTTTCCATCTAAGTTCTTCATCCGCAAGGATACATTGTAATCTAACAGTAGTAATCTTTTTTTGTTGCAGGATAGAAGCGGAGAAAGATTGTGAATTCAGCCAAGAAAGACGACGAAGCAACTCTTTTTTTTTTCTTTATTTGTAGAATTAAAATTTTTCCTCCCCCAGATTTGAAGGATGTTTGTAGTATTGTAAATTTGAGTAGGAAAAGCATGTAAATAATTAGAAATAGCAGTAGAGATAGGCCATACCCTTTTGACTGTATCGTAGCAGTCCTGGTTCCTGGTCCATTTAGCCGCGATATGGAAGCGCCTAGGTCATCTCGGGTGAGCAGTCCGTCTGGAAATCGTTACAATCAACGGGTAGTGGTCCGACCCAACCCAAGGCAGCACTTCAACAGAAGTTTGATCGAAGCTCGTATCCCACTCTGCATTACCAACAGCTCTGTCTAATATTTCCTGCACCGAGTAAGGAGAAACACGGCCATTCCACCAGGTATACTTTTCCCCTTTAAAACCCAAATCAAACAAACCACAAAACCGTAATGCATCCCCGAAATCTTGAATCTGGTTCCAACTACGATCGTTCCAACCCAATTTTTCAGAATTTGATAAAATTTCATTGAAATCACCTACTACCATCCAAGGAGCATTGGTTGTAGGTTTCAAACGACATAGTAAGTCCCAAGAGAGTTTCCTGTTATGAGTAACCGGGTCGCCATAAAACCCGGTAAAATAAAAGGAAGGTGAACCACTCTCGGGGGGTCTAACAAAGCAGTGTATGTGATAGCTATTCCTGGATAAGATTTGAACAGCAACATTATTATTCCAGCAAAGAGATAGGCCACCACTTAACCCAACACGAGAAATATGATATCCCACATCAAAACCCAATTTTTTGCGAATAACATCAGCTTTGGGGACAAGCGTTTTTGTTTCCATAAGGAAAAGTAAATCAGGCCGCTTATCTCTAATTAGGGACTTTAGGCTATGGAATGTGGAGGAACTCCCAAGACCTCTCACATTCCAACTAATGATATTCATGGCTGTCGGCAGGGTTGATTTTCACCAACCTCTGCCGTTGTTTGGGGAAGAGAACCGTCTCGACTCCCTGTTTTACTCTCTTTGCTTCAACACTGACAATCTCATCAGAAGTGGACATGTCATCGGGAGATCTCTTATCTCCCAACACATTAGTAGACTCCACATAAACAGCAACAGTGTCACACTTATTGAAGACTGAATTGTCAAGTGCCTCCACTAAATTACCCCCTCTGACAAAGCGTTCCTCAAAAGGAGCCACGTTAAAAAACCTTTTAGAAGAGGTATGACGATTAATGAGGCTGCCTTCCTCTTCGATAGGATCATCCTGGCCTATATCAGCATCCTCCATCTCTGCCAAGTACTCAGCGTGAGAAATTTTCTCTCTCTGTTTGGAAAGAATCTGAGGCAGGGTCTGGTTACTCATCACTCTCTTCATGGCTTCCACCTGAGTAATCATTTCGTTGCAGATTGTCAATGTGAAATTTTTGTTTGCGTTCCTCAGGGGACAGGGTTGAGGGGCCGAATGCCGAAGACATATCAGTGTTGTAACCCAGCACAAAATTTAACATAGCTGCTGCCGTCATCCAATTCCCATATCTTAAAGGCACATCTTCCATAGGGATTCCCAATCCCAAGGCAAGTGGACACTCTTTGATTTCATGGCCCATACGACCACAATGATGACAAAGGTTGGGCAATTTTTCATAACGAATAAAAACCCATTCTTTGCGTTGAGCAGATAAAGTTGCCAATGCTGCACGACTGAGTGGCTCACTAATATCTATAAACACTTTCATACGAATACAGCGACCCACTAAAGGACCCGAAGTCGGGATGACAATTTCATGAACTGTACTAACTGATTTTCCAATGTCCTCAGCAACCGCCTGTGATTGACATTCAGGAGACAAGTACCATGTTTGAATCCAGATGTAAGCCCTGATATAGCGCGCTTCCAACATCTTACGCTACTGATACCATTTTTCCATCACAATCATGTCCCCCTTATAAAACCATGGCTGTGCTTCCATAACAGACTCTACCTGTTCTTCAAACTCAAAAACAAACTGAAAAAGATTTGCTCCCAGAGTTTTGACCTCAAAACCTTCCGGGTCTTTCCAAGCCCTTGACATCACATTTTTCAGATTGCTAATATTGATGTTACGAGTAGTGATTATCTTACCAAAGACACTGCGTCGGCAAATACTCTGTCCCTCCGCAAGAGAGGCTTCATTGATGATGCAGCCTTTCTTTTCCTTCTCCATGAGTTGAAGGTGGGAAATCATTTCATTGATTTCCAACGCGGTTTTACCCACTAGGAAATCCAGATTGTTAACTCTCGAACTGGATGCAATTATTGTGATTATCAGTCAGATGTAAAACAATGATAAGGTTACAGAGAGCGAAAAGATTAGAACCCATAATTTGAAAAGTAGAAAATCTCAGCAGATAACCGACAAAAACTGTCGGAAACTGCTAGAATAAGTAACTGAAAGGGTAGTTAATGGTAGTTATCTCCTTTGGAAGGAGGTAACTTCCACGGTTATGGTAAAGTGGAAGAATAAAAATAAAAGATGGAAGAAGAAAATTGTCACGAAAGTTGATCGATGTATATTATAATATGACATCAATATAAATACTTAAATAGGTCATCATTATTATTTTAGTTTTTTTTGCAAAGATTTTTTTTTTTTTTTTTTTTTTTTTGATAATCAAGCTTTGTATTAAGACGAACCAGAAACCAAATCTAGGCTCAGAGCCTTACAAATATTATCAGGAATCCTATCCAGGTCTAACACACCAGTAGACCTATTAATCCTGCTCCAGTTTGCTACTTCATGAGCTACAAAATTGGATTTCCTACAACAAAATTTAAGAGAGACAAAATCATTCTTACATAGCCATCCATTAACTGCTTCATCTCTAGATCTCCATCTCCAATTGGCCTTTCTGGGTCTGTACAAGCATCTACTACTTGTTTGCAATTAGACTCAATAATTATCTTCCTCCATCCATTCAGATCAGTACCAGCAGTTCAGCTTCACAAATATCCATTATTCCTCCATTGCTTCCACCCATACTAATAGTAGTTGCATCACTATTTCTGCACACATACCCCCAGGCCATAGTGGCTATTCTTGAGACTAGCATCCACATTGATTTTCAGAAAATCGGCAGGGGGAACACCCCATCCAGCTGAACCAGAGCTTGCCATATTACTATCCCTGTCTTCTAAATCTTCAACTACTTCTTTCGGAGTGTTAAATTCCATATAACTAGCTCTGATTTTTGCTAACACTATATCCACTCTTGAAGTATTTCTGGACATCTGTGGGTTGCTCCAACTTTGGTTTCTTTCTCTCCAAAGATGGTCAAAATGATGACAGTAACTAGCTTAACATTGTATCCATTAGCACACTTATCCCCTTTTTCAAATAATAGCATTTGTAACCAATCCTCAAGTCTACTATGACTTCCACTCTCTCTTCAAATACCCAAGATAGTGAACCAAATAATTCTTGCTAGAGGGCAGTTGAAGAAACAGTGGACTTCACTTTCATAAGGAGCATAGCAGGTAGGACATGAAGCATCCACTGAATCAATTCTGAGTGTAATATTGCCTCTTGTTGGTAAAGCTCTTGACATAATCCTCCAGACGAAGATTTTGTGTCTATTGTGACACTTCAAATTCCAAATTTTTGCCCATCTTTGGTCGGGGGAGGGAGGGTTAGGACTTCTATTCTGCATCTGCCAGTGGTGTGCATTTCTGACAGCAAAGTTTCCATTTTTTCTTAAGTACCACCTCCATTTATCTTCACAGTGGTGGACAGGTGAAAGCGTGAGTATGCAGATATATAAGCAGCCAATATACTCTAGAAGAGGGGGGGGGGTTTGAAAAGAGTATGCCAACTTTTTGCAAAACTAGCTAACAGGTAGAAAAACTAGTGCAGACAATGAATTTCAAGGCCTTGAACACAGGTTCAAGCCTTTGAAATGTAACAGAAAGTTTTAGAACAAGTATGCCTTTTTCAAGGCCTTGAACACAAGTTCAAACCCTTGAAAAATAAACAATTTTTGTATGCTGCAAAAGCTTTGAAAGAAAATGAACTGAAAATGCACAAGACAAGTGATTTATAGAGTTCAGTCCACTTGGACCTACGTCTCTACCTCAGGGATTAGATCCCTGCAGGATTTTCAACTCAATTCTTATTGATCAAAAGCTAAGCCCTGGAACTCAAGCACAGAGAGTTCCCTTCCTCTGTTACAGCTTGTGGTTTTCCCTAACCTGTCTAGTACCTGCTCTACCTCAGGGACCTACGTCTCTACCTCAGGGATTAGATCCCTGCAGGATTTTCAACTCAATTCTTATTGATCAAAAGCTAAGCCCTAGAACTCAAGCATAGAGAGTTCCCTTCCTCTGTTACAGCTTGTGGTTTTCCCTAACCTGTCTAGTACCTGCTCTATCTAACTGATTAACTAAGAATTCTATATTGTTCACCTTGAAAAATCCTTGAGAATGAATGTAGAAATAATATAGAAATGATCTACCAATATAGCTCTATATAGAAGATCACTTAAGAGTAGAAAATTGCAGTGAAAAGCAGTGAACTTCTTGGTATGGATTGGAATAGACGAAGAACTTCTTTGATGCTAGTCAATCCAGAATGCTTTCTCTGTATTTTCCCGTTGAGAATTGTGTTGTTGCTGCTTGAGCTCTTTAAATACTTCAAACAGCTCTGCACATCTCTCCAGATTTTCAGCAACAACCTTCCTATTTTGTCGGCAACCTAGTTTGACTACTTTGAGATCTTCTCCAACGGGTAAATGATCATAATCTTCAGAGATATTGTTGAAAACCTTCATTTAACCATCATGAGAAGCTGTCAAACACGTCTGATTGATCATAGGATCAAAGTGTTCAAATGTTTCCAAATCTGCAGCAATCCAGTTTAGGAAACAATCCTGCAACACTTAGAAACAATATTTCCTGCATTATCATGGTCAAACAGTTGATATAGTACGATTCAAAACATGTTTAACAATTCTTCTTTCATCGTCTAACAACAGATAATCAAACATTTGAAAGAGAGATAGTAAATTAGATCAGAGAGTTAATAGAAAAACTCCCCCTGAGAATATGCTTTCAGGTTTAACAGTTTCAAGGCTTTGAATCCAGTTTCAAGGCCTTGAAAATAACTAACACTATTTTCACGCCTCTGAAGCTGATTCAAGGCTTTGAAAGCTGTTTCAAGGTATTGAAATAGCCAAGCTCTTTCAAGTCGTGAACAACCTGAGCTTTAAATCTCCCCCTTGATGAAAGACAAAACCAAATTATGTTTGATCCTTAGTCCCTGCAAAATAAACTGATTAGTCTGCAATTTAAAGACACAGTTATTCCAAAAAGATCCAACTTATTTAAATACCAACACGAACACCTAAAAAGTTCAGCAGATAACATCAAATAAACCTAAATTCCTAAACTGAAAACCTAGAAATTTCTCCCCCTTTTTGACTTTCATCAAAAAGACAGAAGATGTTGGATCAAGTGTCTGAATTTTTTTAAAAACTTACAGAAATAATTAAAGCATAGAGAATGTGGAAGAAATAATAGGCAACATTAAGGGGTTTGATCTTCATCTTCCTCCTGATCTCCTTCCTCTTTCTCTTTGTCTTCTTCATTAGTCTTGTCCTGCTCCTCCTGTTCTTCTGCAACATCTGTCTCTTCAGTCTTGTCCTTTTCAGCAGCCTTTGGAGATTTCTTCTTCTTCTTCAAAGTGATCAGCAGCTCATCTGAATCAGGGCTAATGACTTCATCTACTGCCTGTCTACTGCCTGCTTACCCTTATATGAGACTGGAGTAGCTTCTTCCTGGTCTGAATGCTCACTAGGAAAATCCTTGTCTGATTCTCTTTTCTTTGTTCCTTCAGGATCCTCAGGAACATCAAGCAAGGTCATGCTTCCGAAGATACTTTCCACCATATACTTGACTTGTCCCATGTCACTTTCCAGTCCAAAAACAGTAGCTTTGACATCCTCCATGTCCAGTTCTAAACCATCAAGTCTTTGATTGTCTGTAGGCTGAGAGGTCTGGCTTGAAGTGGGAGTCAAGGTCTTGGGCTTAGAAAATTTCTTTGCACCTAGTTCTGCTTCAGTCAGGTCAGAGTAAAGTTTCCAAACTTTATCTTTCGTTTTCACAACTCCAATTTTCTCAAAGGCTTTCTCATTGAGTTCCCCAAACCCAGATGTGACTGATTCTTCGCAAGTAAAAGGGATCTCAAAATGCTCAAGAACATGGTGAGGAGGTTTGCATATGGAAGAGGGTGAATCCTCTTACTGGTTAGGCTGAAGAGTATGTGTTCAAGAACTAGTTTTGGAAGATCAATCTCATAGCCATGCATAACTAGGTACATGATGTGCAGCATTCTCTCAGTCACCAACTCTCTTGAGTGCTCTCTAGTAAAGACACATCTTACTAGTATAGTGTGAAGGACCTTGGCTTCAACATTCAACACAGAGTGTGTTAACTGTTTGGCTGAGGTTGAGATGTTGGGAAGAAAGAATTCTTCTTTGGCTACCTTTAAAGTTTCTGACTTTGGTGGATGGTTGCTAGTGTCATACCTCTTTGGAAAACCTAACATATTGGCAAACTTAAAGTGATCAAGTTCAATTATTATCCCTGCAACTTTAGATTTGATCACCAAATGTGCAGATCTCTTGGGTTAAGTTCAGATAGAAGAGTCTGGTGAGTCTGGGGTAGGCTAATTCTCTAGGATTAAGCATACACCACAAAGAGCTCTTCTTTAACATAGAGATGCACTTGAGTTTCATATGTTCCAGCACATACTTATTAACCAAACTACAAAAACCAATAGACCTTGAAGCAAAACCATCTAACCACTGATCTTTAGATATGTTTGAGATAAACCATGTCTCATCTGGAGCTGTGTTCTTTGTTGAGACTTGAGAATAGATCCGTAATGCCTTCTCCAATTGACCTTCTGGTTGTGCTTCAGTCACCTTCCCTTTTCCTGCATGAGTTGCCTTCTTCTTCACCTTCTTTGATCTGGTAGGCTCTTTTTCTGGTTGTTTTTCTGTAATGGCCTTCTTCTTCTTCTGCTTTTCTGAAGAGGAGGTTGTAGCCTTCTTGATCTTCTTCTTTGGAGGAGGAGGATCTGGAACTGCTTCTGCACTAGGATTTCTGGAGCTAGAGTCTCCACTGACTTCTTGAACCTCTTCCACTGCTGCTTTTCTCTTCTTCTCTGAGACAGGTTTTGAACCCCCAGCCATCTTGATTCGATCCGAGGCTCTTCTTGTGCTCATTAGGGTTAGGGAGAAGAAAAGAGAGATATGGAATGAAACGGAATGAAGGAGAAGAGAAGAGGATAAATACTGAGAGAGTTTGAGTTTCAAAAGGAAATTAGTATCTCTCTGATTCAAAAAAGATTTGCAAAGATCAGAGAAAATTTCAAACTATTATGCCGTTGGAAAAAGAATATACTAATACTATTTTTGGTTAAAACAAATTTTCGAAAAGGGTAGGGACTATATCAAGCAAATATCTAGAGAGATATCACTCTGTATAGAATGATCCAAGTTTATTGACTATTAGTATAACAGATTCATTTTCATGGCTTTGAAAAGGCTTTTAAGGCCTTGAAACATTGTAATACTGCAACAAGAAAGAAATCAAAGCTTTGAACTGATTTTCAAGGCTTTGAAACTCAGCTCAAACCTTTGTATACACAAACAACTTACCTTTATTACCTTATGCTCCCCCTAAACCAATGCAGCCTTATTTAGCATTCCCAATTCCAATCTTAGAGCTGAGAACCTTTCATCTGCTAAAGGTTTGGTGAAGATATCTGCAATTTGCATGTTAGTGATAACGCCCAATTAGGGGTTATCTTTTAGCCTGATTTCACGAGTATTTGTGTCGGAAATAGCGGTTTTTGTCGAAAAATGCCTTAGAATGCCTCGGGAATCTAGAACGAGACGTTTATTTGTACTTACTGGATTTCTGCTTATTTATTGCTATATTTGGATATGATCGCGGGTTTTTCGTTCATGTTGCCTTTTCAGGAACAGGTTCGGAAGGTGCATCGGGAAGCGTGCCGGGACCAAGCCGGGACCGTCTCGGGAAACGTGCACAAGACCGGGTCAAGACGGGAACACGGAAAAGCAGGAGAACACCAAGGGAGGCAAACCGAGAGCGTCAGGCAGAAGAGTGGGACCCAGGGGACACAACCAGGCCCACCAAAGGACCAAGCAGGGCCCCCATCTCCACCCCCTGCCTGCGTATATACGCAGGCCTGCGTATATACGCAGCCTTGCGTATATACGCAGGCGGGGAGGGAGATGGGGAGGAGGAGAATTGGCCCTGGCTGCGTATATACGCAACCCTGCGTATATACGCAGCCAGTTTGACTCTTTGGTCAAAGACGGTGGACCGATGGAAGATTCCGTAATTTCTGGCGCACGCGTTTCGGGGAAACAACACTATTTAAAGACTCGTCCAGGCTCGTTTTGAAGACACAACACAATTTTCAGCACAACCGAAGGGCAAGTCAGAGCATTCACAGAGAGCACGAAAGCGCGATTCGAGATTCGAAGACTTAGTTGTATTTTGTTCTCTCTCTTTATATTCAGAAACTGCGTTTTGTATTATGTCTAGTCGTAGCTAAACTTCTTACCTAGGTTCTCGGTGAACCTAGGGTTTCGTATCCAGATTTTATGACTACTTCGTTTATGGATTCATGATGATTATCTTAATTCAGCAAGTTGTATCTGTTATTCTGGCTTTGATTATTATCGTATATGCATGATAGGATTGATCACCCAGGATTGCTATAGACCCGAGCTTGTAGGTGAAAACGTCAAGTTAGGGTTAGGAAGAAAAGTCAGGATTTAGTACCTTACCCTGATAGACCGACCAGAGAAAGGGAGATAGGGCTAGCATTGAAAAACGTGAGACCAACTGTTAGAGAATTTGACCCGGGCCATTCGGACAGGTTAGAAACCCTAACAGGCTTAGACCGAGACTGCAGATTTAGGCAGCTTAACAAGAATCCGAAAGTCTGCAGGATCGGGATTACGTGTGGAATCTGAAAAGTCACTGCACAACTGGTAAGTTGCACAGATATCAAAACTGTTGAGTGTTTTCATAATCGAACGTAAAACTGAAATCTGTAGAAACCCTAGGGGATCCTAGAGCCTAGTTCTCATCTATTATCGTAACAACCGATTCAGCTTATTTCAGAAAACGTCACAAAAAAATATTTACGTTTACGTTTTTAATTTCTGCTCTTTAGTTTAGTAAACAACAATCACAACCTACTCCTCCTTGTTACCACACTCGGTTAACCGAAACTGACAACGAGAAAAAACCCGAAATAGTCCTCATGGGAACGATCACCCGAGTTTAATTACACCCGGTATTACAAGATTCGTATACTTATGAACAGCACGTTAGTTTGTGCATCAAGTTTTTGGCGCCGTTGCCGGGGACTTTTTAGGGTCTATTTAGTTGTTAGAATTAGTTTTCAGAGTTTTTGTTTATTTTCAGTTTTGTTATTTTTCTTTTTATCTCACTGCGTTTTTGAATCTGCGTTTTTAGGACTGCTCAGTTGATGCCCAGATTGCCTCGCGATTTGGTGTCACCACTCGACAACCCGGAAAAACTGTATACGGAACAGAACCGCAGAAAACAGGGAAAGCAGGATGGCAACCAACCAGAGAGATACGCCCGAGAACACCGAAGCCGGTGGACAGGAACGAGAGACACGTACCCCATCTCAGATGGCTCGGTACATTGAGGAACTTGTCACAGCGGGACTCGCTGCCCGAAGCAACCAGAGAACATATAACCGATCTGGGAAAGCATTGGTGGAAAATTTTGAAGTCCCCACCGGGGGAATGAGCGAGCTATTGTGAAGCCCGAGATCACCGCCGAGCACTTTGACATCAAACCATCCACCATCCAGACGGCACAAACTCTCTGCCCGTTTCATGGCAGGGCCGACGAAGACCCGAACGATTTTATCGGGAAATTCGAAGATTACTGCAACAAGGTCAGATACAAGGGGGTAGAAGCAGAGGCACTCATGCTGATCTTATTTCCATATTGTCTATACGGAGTGGCCAAAGACTGGCTCGAATCCCGGTCACCCCGATCCATCACCACATGGGAGGAGTGTGTCGCAGATTTTCAGGCAAAGTTCTATCCCGCCTCCCGAGTCATACAGTTACAGAGCGAGATTCTGTCATTCAGGCAGAAGATGGGGGAGACGGTGGTGGACGCATGGGACAGGCTCATGAGATTGGTAAAACGGTGCCCGAACCACGGTTTTGGAGACGCGAAGATCCTGCAGGTTTTCTACCATGCCCTAGACAGGGAGAACGCCGACAGGATTGACAGAGAGGCCGGGGGAAACTTCTTGTATCATGTGGACAAAGAAGGTGCGTATGACCTCTTGAAGCAGTTGGCCAAGAAGGACACCCGACTGTTTGACGATCGCAGGATGACGGCTAGAGCCGAACCAGCAGAGGATGACCGGATAGACAACCTGGCCAAGATCGTTCATGACTTGGTCAAGAAAGTCTACTCGGATAAGAAGACTGTTACAACAGTCGAAGAACCTGATCTGGACACAGCCATTGAGGAACTAAGGACCGAAGACACCAATTATGTACAGCAGCAGTGGGACCCGAGCCGGTACCGACCGGGCACGAGAGACCATCCCGGGTTTCGATACGGAAACCCGAACGCGGCAGTTTATGCACCAGGTTTCCAGCACAGGCCACCATCCCAGCAGGCTGCCCCGGCCCAGCAGGCTCAGTCAACCCCATCTGCACAGCAGTACGACGCTCAGATGAAGGAGAAAAAGTCCATGTTCCAGACTATGGAGTCCCGGTTCAAGCACATGGACGCCCTGACGGCAGACATGCAGACAACCAAAACGTCATTACGCGCTTTGGAAGTACAAGTGGGGTAGCTAGCACAGCAGCTAACAAAGAGACAGCCAGGAAACCTACCCTCGAATACAGTAAAAAATCCACGGGCTCAGATCAATGCTATCTCCACTCGGAGTGGATTGGCACTGCAGGATCCACCGTATCCCAGCCACGCACGTGCAGAAAATTCGAAAGAAGTAGAACGCAACTTGTCGGGCCAGGATAACAGCACAGTCGACCGCCCCCAGCCGAAGGGCTCGGTTGAGCAGGATGCAGTGCAGAACGAGACATATGCAGAAACGGTACCTGTCTCCAAGGAGGTCCCATACCCCTTGTGAACACTAAAGAGGGATGACAGCAAGGACTACGCCAGGTTTCTCGAGATGTTCAAGCAGCTGCAGATTAACATACCTTTTGCCGAGGCTTTGGCTAAGATGCCCACTTACGCCAAATTCCTCAAGGACATCTTGGATGGAAGGAGGCGGATGAGCGATTTCGAGACCATAAACCTGACGGCAAAAGTGAGCAATTGTGTGAAGAATGGATCCAGGCATCAACCTGATGCCGTTGACGATTTTCAAAAGTTTGAAAGTCGGTGAACCCCGACCAACCAGAATCATGCTGCAGATGGCAGACAGGTCCGTTAAACAGGCCTATGGGGTTATCGAGGATATTCTGGTCAAAGTCGGCGAGCTTATTTTTCCAGCAGATTTCGTCATCCTGGACATGGAGGCAGGGGAGGTACCGCTCATACTTGGCAGGCCGTTTCTGGCCACGGGCGAAGCAATGATAAACTGCAAGAGCGGGGAGCTGACCATGCAGGTTAACGAGGAAAAAGTGAAATTCAACGTTTTCAAAAATCTGCAACTGCCAAATTACTACGACCACGAGGATATCTTTGCCATAGACGTGGTTGACGAAGGTTGGGAAAACGAGGAGATGGACCAATTATGGGAAGAGATCGACAGCATGTACGGGGAAGAAAAGGAGAAGACTCGGTGCGAGCACGCCATGAGAGCCGAGGACTGGACCACTTTACACCAGGACGAAGACGGCAGGCAAAAGATGATTCTGGTCCCGTCACTCAAGGAGGCACCCGCACTGGAGCTGAAACCGCTCCCGAGCTATCTCAGGTATGCGTACATTGGTGAAAATAGTACTCTGCCCGTAATTGTTTCGTCTCGTTTATCTCAGGAACAGGAGCAGAAACTGCTGGAAGTATTGCGAGAGCATAAGGAAGCAATCGCCTGGACGATTGTAGAGATCAAGGGGATCAGCCCCTCCTATTGCATGCACAAGATCCGAATTGAAGAGGGCAAGAAACCGGTGATTCAGCCTTAGCGGAGACTGAATCCGAACATGAAGGACGTTGTGCGAAAAAAGAGGTCATGAAGTGGCTGGAAGCGGGAATCATATACCCCATATCGGACAGCACATGGATCAGCCCGGTCCAGTGCGTGCCCTAAAAGGGGGGTATTACGGTGGTGCGGAATAACGACCAGGAGCAGATTGCGCAGCGCACCGTTACAGGCTGGCGGATCTGCATGGACTATCGGAGGCTAAACGACGCAACACTGAAAGACCACTTCCCGCTACCATTCATGGACCAGATGCTGGACCGGCTCGCCCACAACGCCTATTACTGTTTTCTGGACTGGTATTCCGGGTACAACCAGATTTGCATAGCCCCGGAAGATCAGGAAAAGACGACGTTCACCTGCCCATACGGTACGTTCGAGTTCGGCGCATGCAGTTCGGATTGTGTAACGCTCCTGCCACGTTCATGAGATGTATGATGGCGATTTTTTCCGACATGATCGAGAAAAATCTGGAGGTCTTCATGGACGACTTTTCACTGTTCGGGGACAGTTTTGATGACTGCCTGTTCCATTTGGGTCAGGTTCTGATCCGATGCAAGAAGGCGAATTTGGTGCTCAATTGGGAAAAGTGTCACTTTATGGTCACCGAGGGGATCGTGCTGGGTCACAGAATTTCCAGCAAGGGACTCGAGGTGGACAGGGCTAAGATCGAGGTGATAAAGCAGATTCCATACCCGACGAACGTAAGGGCGATCAAAAGTTTTTTGGGACATGCAGGATTTTACCGAAGGTTCATCAAAGACTTTTCCAAGATCACAAAGCCACTCTGCGCTTTACTCGGAAAAGACGTGCCCTTTGATTTCGATGCAGCATGTCGGCAGGCTTTTGACCATTTGAAAGAGAAGCTGACCACAGCCCCGGTTATAACTACGCCAGATTGGTCACTCCCGTTTGAGCTGATGTGTGACCCCAGCGACTACGCAGTCGGGGCAGTTTTGGGGCAGCGAAAGGATAAAGTCTGCCACGTCATTTATTATGCGAGTCGGGTACTCAACGATGCGGAGCTCAACTATGGCACGACAGAAAAGGAACTGCTGGCCGTGGTGTATGCCCTGGACAAATTCAGGCCCTATTTGGTCGGGTCAAAAGTTATCGTTTTTACCGACCTTAGTGCCCTGAAATACCTGCTGGACAAGAAGGACGCAAAACCGAGACTGTTGAGGTGGGTACTACTGATGCAGGAATTCGACGTGGAAATCCGGGACAAGAAGGGAGTTGAGAACGTGGTAGCGGATCACCTATCCAGACTTGAGAATGTGAAGGTGGACCCGGTACCGATCAAGGAAAACTTCCCGGACGAACACATCATGGCAGTGAAAATCAGGAGACCGTGGTACTATGCCATAGCCAATTACTTGGTAACTGGCACGCTTCCCGAGGATCTCACCCCGTCTCAGCGGAAAAAGTTTGTTTCCGAAAGTCGACAGTATTTCTGGGATGACCCGTACCTATTCAAACAGGGAGCCGATAACATCCTGAGAAGGTGTATCCCGACCCACGAGGCCTCGAACGTGATCCGACACTGCCACTCATCACAGTGTGGGGGTCATTTTGGGGGAACGCGAACAGCTCATAAAATACTGCAATCCGGTTTTTTTTGCCGACAGTCTTCAAGGATTGTCACGACTATGTGCAGGGATGTGATAGATGCCAGAGAACAGGAAACACGTCACATCGGGACGAGATGCCGATGACCGTGTGGCAGGAAGTAGAGCCTTTTGATGTATGGGGAATTGACTTTATGGGACCATTCCCGTCATCCATGGGTAACCTCTACATTCTGCTGGCAGTAGATTATGTGACAAAGTGGATCGAAGCGATCGCGTGTCAGAAAAACGATGCAGCTACCGTTGAGCGTTTTCTGAAACGTAACATTTTCACTCGTTTCGGGACTCCCAGGGCAATGATTAGTGACGAGGGCTCTCACTTCATCAATCGAGTCTTTGTCAAAGTTCTGAAAGAGTACGGCGTGTCAGTTCATAAAGTCTCGCTACCCTACCATCCGCAGACAAACGGGCAAGCCGAGGTTTCGAATCGAGAGATCAAGAGCATACTCGAGAAAACAGTGAATCTCGGCCGAAAAGATTGGTCCGTCAGACTGGACGATGCGCTTTGGGCCTACAGGACTGCTTTCAAAACACCGCTGGGTATGTCACCATACCAGCTTGTGTTTGGGAAAGCGTGCCACTTACTGGTGGAATTGGAGCACAAGGCGTATTGGGCCATCAAACTGGTCAACTTGGACCAGAATCTAGCAGGAGATAAGAGGAAGATGGCACTGTTGGAATTAGAGGAGTTCCGCAGAACGGCTTTCGAGAGCGCCAAAATTTACAAAGAGAAGAAGAAGAAGTGGCATGATCACCGTATCACGCCAAAGCAGTTTAACGAAGGTGACAAAGTGCTTCTCTACAATACCCGGATGCGGTTTTTTCCGAGAAAGCTGAGGTCTCGTTGGTCGGGCCCGTTCATCATCAAGCAGATTTTTACATGGGGAGCATTCGAGCTGGAGAATCCAAAAGACAAGTCCAGTTTCAGGGTGAACGGAAATCGGATCAAGCCGTATCTCGAGACCGCCGAAGTCGTCAAAATAGACCCGTCTATTTTGATGACCCGTAAGAGGTAACAAGGTCGGGCCGTCGACCGTAAATAACAAGGCGCTGTTTGGGAGGCAACCCAAATTAATATTTAATTAATTTATTTTTATTATTTTATTACGTTATTATGTTCAGTTCTGAATTTCCGAGAGAGGCGTGACGAGCGGGTTTTTGACTTGAAATTTGAGAATGTGCAGATACAGTAAAATTCAAAACAGTCAGAACCGGGAAAACAGAGGAAGAGAGATAATTTGAAAAAAAAAAAAGTTGCTGGTTGCGAATATACGCAGCCCTGCGTATATACGCAACCAGGCGCGATTTTTTTATTTTTTTATTTTTATTTTTCTTTTGTTTTCTGATTGCGTATATACGCATACGCAGTATTGCGTATATACGCAGCCAGAAAGAAAAAAAAAATTGTAATTTTTCAAAATCCGAGGGGTATTTTGGTCATTTTGCAAAAAAAATTAGGGTTTAAAAGGGGGGGAGGCCGCGGCTCACCATTGTTGCCCCTCCTCTCTCTCTCTCTTCCTCCATTTTCTCCCACTTGAAGAACACGAATTTTGCCTCGGACCTCCGAATCAAAATCCGGGCACATTTCTGGAATCCCCTCGTCGCAAGGAGCAAGTTTCATCCATTAAAATCCAGAAACAAGCAAAAATCGAGCGGGAAATTTTCATCTAAAAGTGGTGTGTTCTTGAGGAAAAGTGCCGATTCGAAGGTGTTAGAGCAAGAACTTGCAAAAACCGTACAAGGGAACGTGAAAGAGGAGATCGAGGGCTTCGATTTGGTGGGTTCGGATTTCAATTCCGGGCAGTTACGTTTTCCGGCGATTTTTCCGGCGACTTTTCCGGCGACTTTTCGGGCAGAATCTCTGGTCTTCACCCCTTTTTAGGGAAGGTCGAAATTCTCATCTTTCTCTTTATATTCCGTTTTGGCACGGCCCGTAGCCGGGCCCGTTATTTCCGGTATTTTTGATTTTGGAACGGCA
This sequence comes from Linanthus parryae, assembly GCA_023055425.1. Classification (NCBI taxonomy): domain Eukaryota; kingdom Viridiplantae; phylum Streptophyta; class Magnoliopsida; order Ericales; family Polemoniaceae; genus Linanthus; species Linanthus parryae. The sequence goes on along the minus strand of JALGPY010000004.1, from coordinate 3,458,661 downwards.
CTTGCCGTGTGGACCTCTGGTAGCTCTTAGGTGGACTATCTATTGAGAAACACTTGTTACGTGCACGTTTCACGCTTTTTGCTTTAAATTCCCGAGTTGTCACGTTTTTCGAGGTTGTGACTGTTAAGGAGTTTGGAGTGCCGGTCCTTGACCAAGACCGGGACGAGATCCCTACTGACTATGCCGCGGGGGAAATCACCTCTAGGAAGTTTGACAGTTTTCGGTTCGTGAACCATCATGCTCATTTTTACTTTTTGACCGCAACGAAAATGGGTCATAGACTTCCCCTGGACTACTATTTTGAGGTCGACCACATGCACATGCCGCCAGAGATTGCAGATTTTGCGAGTCGTCCGGAAATTTTCGGACAGTCCTTGGCCGGGTTTCCGGAGGTTTCTAGCTCCTCCTTGGTGCGTGAGTTTTATGCAAACCTCATGCATAAGGGGGCGGGTGAGGCCAACGGGGATGTCCGATGGGTGTACTGCCGGCGGCAGTTTTTATTGATCACGGTGGACAGTATCCGCCAAGCGTATGGGATCCCGTTGAGACACTTCTCGTGCGCATATGCTCAGTGTGCGGATTACCCGCCGAGCGATTCTGAGCTTTTGCGGGTTGTGACTAGTGGGTACCCGGGGTCCCATTTCGAGAGAGAGGGTGCTGGTGAGATAGGCAAGAAATTGCATTCTCGATTTATTACCGGGCCGCCACGATGGTGGGCCGAGTGGGTAGTGAACAGGGTAGTGGGTATCAAGCATTTTACCCACCTTGACTATGAGTACGTCCTCTTAGTCTACTGCCTTGTTCTCCGGCGAGAGGTCGACATTCCTCGTCGCATATGGGTTTACATGCAGGAGCGGAACAACTCCGCTAGCCACAAGGGGTTGGGGTACGCCAACCTCATCACCAAACTGGCGCGGGAGTTTGAGGTTCCCATGGATGATCGTGAGGGTGATTTACTGCCTCCTCGGCCACGGCCGTATAGGAAGATCATGGCCCGTAACCTGGGCCCACAGTATCCGGTCGTTGACCTCGATGAGGATGACGATATTATGGAGGAGGACCCGGCTCCTGCACCTGCACCTTCCCCTAGGAGGCGTTCGACTCAGGAGCGACCAGCCAGTCTCCAGGCATCGGCCGGACTTCGGCGATGCCGTACTAGTTGAGAGAGTGAGCGTCCCGAGTTGAGTCGACAGGGGATTGAGAGGAATGCCCGTACCCAGCCATCCCGAGAGCGAGGAGAGCCGGCCCCACGGGCTGACCCGACCCCGCGAGCTAGACCTGCCCCGCCACGTAGATTGCCCCGAGTTGACGAGAGATTTGAGGGGTGTCGTGGCGGACACTAGTCCGTAGGGGAGAAGGTGCTCGAGAGCGTGGGCAAGCTATGGAGAGCTCTCACACATACCCGCCGGACTCAGCGGAAGGTCACGAAGGACACCCACGCTGCCCTAGCTTGCATTCGAGAGGAGCAGCGGGAGGCAGCTCGGCACGCAGGCCGAGAACCGCCACTCCCACTGTATTTTCCACCTACCTACTCTAGCAGCTTCACCACGAGTTGGTCGGATGACGGGGACTCTAGCGAGTTTACCTCGGCGCCACCTCCCCCGACCCAGCCACCTCCCCCGACTCAGCCATCACCGCCACCTACGCGACAGGAGAGACGGCAGCCTGGGACACAATCCCGGCAGCCCATAGGCCGTCAGACTGGGTCCCGTACCCAGCAGCCTTCGAGTGGCAGGACGACATTGCGATCCCAGCCACCTAGCAGTTGGACTGGGTCAGAGTCGCAGTCCTCTGATTACCGGCCCCGTGCACGTGCGCGGCGGCCGGTCGCCTATCGGACTGATTCAGGTAGCAGCTCGCCGGGTAGCATATCCGGTACGTCCGAGACCGGGTCAGACCCGACATTTTTTCCGGACGAGTGAGTGCCATGAGGGCATGCCACCTCTTAGTGTGGGGGTGGTAGTCGTGTCTGCATTAACCCGGTCTGAACGTTTTTTCATATTATTTGCAGTTTTTATTTTATATTTTTGAGTCAGCATATTTTCTTTATTTTAGTCAACCCACCACAAACATTCTGGCCGTGCATTGTATATATTAAAAAAAAAATTGAAAAATTAAATTTTTTTATACTGCTGGTTGAGTATATACGCAGCCCTGCGTATATACGCAAACAGCAAGTATAAATTATTTTTCAAAAAAAAAAAAAAGTTTAAAATCAGAAAATTTTGAGAAAGGGCAATCGAGATAACGGAAACAGTGAAGAAATTGAGTTTGAATCCTTTGAAAGAGAAGAAAACTTGCACCGAGGTATAGTAGATAGGTGAGAGCCAGCGACCTTTGGAATCCGCAAGTAATTATCACCTAAGCTAAAAATCCGACTAGTTGCTACACCACCGTCACATAGGTAGTCGACAACCCGCCCACGGGCGCCGTCACGGTCATCGCGTTTTTCGGTGGAGTGACTGGCTATCAAGGGACCTCACGTCCTGTTTCTTACCCTAGGTCCAATTAGTCAACCTGTTTGAAGACATTTACCCTCTTTCTTCGTAGCCACTTTAACCTAGGTAGCCTTCTTTGAGACCTCATAAGTCGATAGTTGGCTATTCTACGTGTTATGACGGAGGGAGTGAGTAGGGTGGGTTTTTAGATGGGAGAGCTTCATGATTTATCAGTTTTGGACAGTTTTGATATCGACACGTTTCTCGAGGGAAGGACAGGGTGAGTTAGTGGCGACAGTGCATTAATTTGCGGAGGTGGATCACTTCATTACATAGTGACCACATGAGGAGTTAGTCGCGTGCGAGCACCTTTTCGCACAAAACGGGGTTCCGGGGGGTTGTAGGGGCAATTGGTGGTTGTGCCGTTTTTCTACATCTTTGGTGATGAGGAGGTTCGGTGGGACTGCACAGTATTATCTCGACTACAGGATCAGCGCTTCAGGATTAGTGTGGGGGTACTACTCATGAGGACATTTTATGTACCCCACGACAGAGATTTATTTTCACTCACTCAGCTTTAGTCAGTTTAGTAGTTCGTGTATGTTTGTATATAGTCGTTTTAAAAAAAAATGAAAAGAAATGAAAAAAAAAGAAAAAAAAAAAGAAAAGAAAAAGAAAAAAAAAAAAAGAAAAAAGAAAAATCATGATCTAGTTTTTAGTTTGTTTTATGTTTTTGTTATTTAAACAAAAAGCTGACTGAGTGGCACAATTTTTGAGACGTTTACACCACTTCACATTTGTGGCCGCGAGCACGACGAAGACACATCGGGGGACAGAGGAATTGGGGAAAGCAGGAACTTAGGTGTTTCGGGCAGTTTTTCGGGATCTCGGTGAGGGGTGTGAGTTTGGTAAATTGTGAGAATGTCATAACAAGTAGGATTATGCCGTACCTTGACACATATATATATATCCTACCTGATTAGACATAGATCCTTTCGGAAATAGCTCGGATGGTAAGTTAGCTAGGGATTTGCTCAGTTTGATAACTAAAGTAATAGTACTTTGGTCCAGCGCTTAATTCCACCATATAAATCTGTTCAGACTTACCGATCGCTTGCAGGGAAGTACATTCTGAAAAGGATGAGATCACGAGGACACACTGGTTATGTATTTGAGGTTGCCCAATCTCACCAAAAATATTTTTGTCATTAGTCTGTTTTGAGTCGTTTGAGTCTGTGTATATTCTTTCTGAGTCAGTTTTTCTATCGAGTCGTCCGGTTAAAAGGTTCGGGTCGAAAGAGTATGCAACGGTAGTGTATACACAGAGCCAGTCTCACGAGGACAGAAATGCAGGCTAGAGTTGGCAGAATTGCTCGGGACGAGCAATGTTTAGTGCGGGGGTATTTGATAACGCCCAATTAGGGGTTATCTTTTAGCCTGATTTCACGAGTATTTGTGTCGGAAATAGCGGTTTTTGTCGGAAAATGCCTTAGAATGCCTCGGGAATCTAGAACAAGACGTTTATTTGTACTTCCTGGATTTCTGCTTATTTATTGCTATATTTGGATATGATCGCGGGTTTTCGTTCGTGTTGCCTTTTCAGGAACAAATTCGGAAGGTGCATCGAGAAGCGTGCCAGGACCAAGCCAGGATCGTCTCGGGAAACGTGCACAAGACCGGGTCAATACGGGAACACGGAAAAGCAGGAGAACACCAAGGGAGGCAAACCGGGAGCGTCAGGCAGAAGAGTGGGACCCAGGGGACCCAACCAGGCCCACCAAAGGACCAAGCAGGGCCCCCATCTCCACCCCCTGCCTGCGTATATACGCAGGCAGGGAGGGAGATGGGGAGGAGGAGAATTGGCCCTGGCTGCTTATATACGCAACCCTGCGTATATATGAAGCCAGTTTGACTTTTTGGTCAAAGACGGTGGACCGATGGCAGATTCCGTAATTTCTGGCCCACGCGTTTCAGGGAAAACAACACTATTTAAAGACTCGTCCAGGCTCGTTTTGAAGACACAACACAATTCTCAGCACAACCGAAGGGCAAGTCAGAGCATTCACGGAGAGCACGAAAGCGCGATTCGAGATTCGAAGACTTAGTTTGATTTTGTTCTCTCTCTTTATATTCAGAAACTGCGTTTTGTATTATGTCTAGTCGTAGCTAAACTTCTTACCTAGGTTCTCGGTGAACCTAGGGTTTCGTATCCAGATTTTATGACTACTTCGTTTATGGATTCATGATGATTATCTTAATTCAGCAAGTTGTATCTGTTATTCTGGCTTTGATTATTATCGTATATGCATGATAGGATTGATCACCCAGGATTGCTATAGACCCGAGCTTGTAGGTGAAAACGTCAAGTTAGGGTTAGGAAGAAAAGTCAGGATTTAGTACCTTACCCTGATAGACCGACCAGAGAAAGGGAGATAGGGCTAGCATTGAAAAACGTGAGACCAACTGTTAGAGAATTTGACCCGGGCCATTCGGACAGGTTAGAAACCCTAACAGGCTTAGACCGAGACTGCAGATTTAGGCAGCTTAACAAGAATCCGAAAGTCTGCAGGATCAGGATTACGTATGGAATCTAAAAAGTCACTGCACAACTGGTACGTTGCACAGATATCAAAACTGCTGAGTGTTTTCATAATCGAACGTAAAACTGAAATCTGTAGAAACCCTAGGGGATCCTAGAGCCTAGTTCTCATCTATTATCGTAACAACAGATTCAGCTTATTTCAGAAAACGTCACAAAAAAATATTTACGTTTACGTTTTTAATTTCTGCTTTTTAGTTTAGTAAACAACAATCACAACCTACTCCTCCTTGTTACCACACTCGGTTAACCGAAACTGACAACGAGAAAAAACCCGAAATAGTCCTCGTGGGAACGATCACCCGAGTTTAATTACACCCGGTATTACAAGATTCGTATACTTGCGAACAACACATTAGTTTGCGCATCAATTAGTAGCAACAAATTCAAGAACAATATCACCTTTCTCAAGATGATCTCTAATGAAGTGGTGTCTGACATCAATGTGCTTGGTTCTTGAGTGTTGTACTGGATTCTTTGTAATTGAAATTGCACTAGTGTTGTCACACTTAATAGGTATGCCTCTGATGTCAAATCCAAGGTCTCTTAGCTTTTGAGCAATCCATAGTACCTGTGAGCAACATGCTCCCGCAGCTATATATTCAGCTTCAGCAGTTGATAGAGCAACTGAATTTTGTTTCTTGGAATGCCAGCAAATCAAAGATGATCCAATGAATTGACAGGTTCCAGAGGTGCTTTTTCTATCAAATTTGTAGCCTGCAAAGTCAGCATCTGAAAAACCACTTAAAGAGAAGTTAGAATGTCTTGGATACCAAAGCCCTAAGTCTTTGGTACCATTGAGATATCTGAATATTCTCTTCACAGCAGTTAAGTGTGATTCTTTTGGATCAGCTTGAAATCTAGCACACATGCATACACTAAACATAATATCTGGTCTGCTTGCTGTGTAATAGAGTAATGATCCAATCCTGCCTCTATACTCTTTTACATTGACACTCTTACCAGATTTCATCATTGTCTAAGGATAGTGTAGAGCTCATTGGAGTCTTGGCTTCCTTGCATTGAGCCATGATGTATTTATTAAACAAGTCTCTTGTGTACTTGCTTTGATTCAGAAAGACTCTTCAATTGATGTATTTGAAGTCCTTGGAAGAAGTTTAGTTCTCCCATCATGCTCATCTCAAATTTCCTACTCATAAGACTTGAGAATTCTCTGCATAATTGATCATTAGTATCTCCAAACAGTATATCATCAACATATATTTGGACTACAAGTAAATCTTTCTCATGAGTCTTAATAAAAAGAGTCTTGTCTACTAAACCACTTTTGAAATCATTTTCAAGTAAAAACTTTGACAGTCTTTCATACCAAGCCCTTGGAGCTTGTTTCAAACCATAAAGAGCTTTGTCAAGTTTGTAAACATGATTTGGAAATTTGTCATTTTCAAAACCAGGTGGTTGTGCAACATAAACTTCTTCTTGTAAATAACCATTCAAGAAAGCACACTTTACATCCATTTGAAATAGTTTCATGTTCTTGTAGGATGCAAATGCAAGTAAAATTCTAATTGCTTCTAACCTGGCAACTGGAGCAAAGGTTTCTTCATAATCTATACCTTCTTCTTGATTGTAACCTTGAGCAACTAACCTTGCTTTGTTTCTGATTACATTGCCACTTTCATCCAACTTGTTTCTGAATACCCATCTGGTACCAATGCCAGACTGGTTTATTGGTGCAGGAACCAGGTTCAAAACCTTATTCCTCTCAAACTCATTGAGCTCACTTTGCATAGCAATAATCCAGTCTGCTTCTTGCAAAGCTTCTTTCACAGTTTTTGGTTCTACAAGAGAATTAAAAGCATTAAAAGCACATAAGTTCTTCAATTGTAATCTAGTTTGTGTACCAGTGGTTGGATCTGATATGATATTATCAGCTGGATGAGATGAGAGATATTTAAATCTCTTCCTTGGAGACCATGGTTCAGGTTCACCATAGATCTTCTCTGGTCTTGAAGTAGTGGCTTTGTCACTTGAATCTTTCTGATCATCTTTTTCAAGGCTTTGAGTTGTATTTTCAAGGACTTGGGAACTATTTTCAAGGTCTTGAAAATGTCTTCTATTTTCTTCTGAGCCTTTCTTGAATCCATCCAAATGGATTCTAAGTCTCTTCCTCTGATTCATGCTTTTTTAAGTTCAAATCTGCAAAACTTTCACTCAAAGAACCATCATAGCTTTCATCAAAAATAACATGAATGCTCTCTTCAAATAGTTTGGTTCTTTTATTGTAAACTCTATAAGCTTTGCTATTCAGAGTGTAACCAAGAAGTATACATATATCACTTCTTATATCAAACTTACCAAGATTGTCTTTTCCATTGTTATGGATAAAACAAGTGCATCCAAAGGGTTTGAAGTAAGAGATATTTGGCTTTATCCCTTTGAATAGTTCATAGGGGGTCTTCTTTAGAATGGGTCAGATCAAGCACTTGTTCAAAATATAGTTTGTTGTATTCACAACTTCTGCCCAGTAGTGTTTTGGCAACTTGTTCTCAAGAAGCATTGTACTTGAGATATCTTTCAGAGTCCTGTTCTTTCTTTCAACAACACCATTCTGTTGAGGAGTTCTTGGCACAGAAAAGTTGTGAGAAATACCAGGCTTATCACAGAATAAATCAAACTCTAACTAATCAAATTCTCTACCATGATCACTTCTGATTGAAGCTACAGGTAGGTTTTTCAAGTTTTGAAGTTCTCTGCAAAGGTTTGAAAATTCAGAGAGAGCTTCAGCTTTTTCTTTGAGAAACATAACCCAAGTGTATCTAGAGAAATCATCAACAACAACTAGCATATACCTTTTACCTTTTGGAGTAGGATTCTTCATAGGACCACAGATATCCATATGAAGCAATTCAATAGGTCTAGTTGTACTTACAAACTTCTTTGGCTTGAAGGAGCTTCTGGTCTGCTTTCCTTGTGCACAAGCTTTGCATAACTCATCTTCTTTGAACTTGCTGGATGGCAATCTTCTTACCAAGTTCTTAGAGATCAATTTTTTCAGAGTATGCAAACTGATATGACCAAGTTTCCTATTCCAAAGCTTTGAATCTTCTTTCAAGGCCTTGAGACACTTCAAACTTTCACCTGCAACTTTGTTAGTCTGAAAAGTATAAACATTGTTTGATCTAGAGGCTGTGAGAATGCAATCTCCTGATTTCTCATTTTGCACCACACACTTCTCTTTATCAAAGATGACTTTGTTGCCATTTTCACAAAGCTGAGATACACTAATCAAATTAAGCTTCAAACCTTCACCTAGATGAACATCAGAAATAGAGATTTCAGAATTTGTACCAACTTTTCCAATACCAAGAATATTGCACTTTCCTTTTTCACCAAGTGTTATTGAACCTTGTGATTGCTCCTTTAATTCTGAGAATATAGATCTCTTTCCACTCATGTGTCTTGAGCAACCACTATCCATGAACCACTTTTGTTCCTTGGTGAAAACCTGCAAGCACCAATCACTGCCTTACCCAGCTGTTAAACCAAGTGTGGAATTTGGATTCATATTCAGGATCAAACATGTTAGGTGTTCTAACCCCTTTAGGAACCCAAATCTGCTTAACGTGTCCTTTAAGTTGAAAAGGAAAAGTGTTCCTCATTATGGGAGGGTCTCTTCTTCTAAAAGGACAAGTCATTTTAACATGACCAATTTTACAGCAGTAATGACAAGTAGTAGAGGTTTTGTTTCCAGCTTTCACAAATCTGGTATTGTTTCTTCTTGGAAAGTTTGGATTGAATCCTATACCATTTTTGTGAAGAGACAGTGTACTTCCTCCAAGAATCAAGTTCAACTTCTGTTCTGAACCAGCAAGCTTGATTTTGACTAGTTCAGATTCTTGAAGTTTCTCCGTAAGAGTAGTCTTTTGTCTTTCTAAATCATCAACATGATGTCTTAGATTAACAAGGCTGTCATTCACAGAGGAGTTTTCAGTGACTACTTCCTTGACTTGTGTTTTCAAGGCTTTGAAACTGGTTTTCAAGGCCTTGAAATAACTGTCAGTTTTCTTCTGAGAGATTTCAAGATTCCGATTTAGGCAAACAAGTTGTAAATTTTCTTTTGTTTGCTCATGTACTTTCTCTTTCAAAAGCCTGATTTCTTTCAGATAATCTTCCTCATTTAAAAGCATTGTTCTGAGATATTCTGAAAGAGCTTCTTTTGGCTTTGAAATTAAACAGTTAACCATTACCTCAATATTCTTTCAGAACTATCATCATGCTTGGCCATGAAGCACAGATCGGCATATTCTTCTTCAGATTCAGATTCACTGGAGCTGTTTGAATCACTCCATGAAGCTATCATGGATTTCTTTCTTCTATCATGATCTTTCTTCTGAAAGTTCTTGCTCTTTTTGTGTGGACAATCCCTTATCAAGTGTCCTGCATCACCACACTCAAAGCATTTCATAACTTTTGACTTGTTTTGTGAAGAGGATTAACCTTTAAGGTCATTGCTGCGGGATTGTCTGTGCCTTTCTCTGTTGAATTCTTTGTTTCCAGAGTTTTTCTTCATTTTGAGAATTCTTTTCAAGGCTTTGGAAATCAAGGCAATTGGATCTTCATCATCACCATCCTCCGTTTCAAGGCTTTGAATTCTCTCATTCTCTTTGGCTTTGAGGGCTAGATTTTTGACACCTTCTGGGAGTTCTCCATAAACTTCTTTCATAGATATCTCATGTGTTAGAATCTTCCCTTGTAGGTCATCAAGTTGTAAAGTTGAGAGATTATGAGCTTCTTCAATAGCTGTGGTTTTTGGTTCTCATTTTTCCTTTGGAAGACTTCTTAGTATCTTCCTCACCTTTTCCTCATTGGAAAAATGTTGTCCCAGTGAGTCAAGGTTTTTGACAATATCAGTGAATCTCTTGAACATATTTCTGCTGGACTCATCTGCATTTATTTTGAACAGCTCATACTGTCTGAGATAAATGTTGATCTTGGTCTGCTTGACTTGACTGGTACTTTCAAAGGAAACCACAAGTTTATCCCATATTTCTTTAGCAGTTGTGCATCCAAAGATCCTGTTGAATTCATCTGTACTCAAAGCACAATACAAAATGTTAATAGCCTTGTAGTTCTTAGAAAATTGCTCTAATTCAGAAGAGGAGAGTGAGTGTTCTGTTTTGGGATTTCTGATCCCATCTTTCTCTGTATAGAAAGTATGAGGTCCATTTTGAATAATGGTCCAAAGCTCTAGATCTTGATCAATGATAAACATTTTCATGAGAGCTTTTCACTGAGCAAAATTTTCTCCACAGAATAGAGGAGGTCTATTAGCAGCTCTTCCTTGTGAGAAGCCACCATCACCTGCAGTACTCGTGATCACCAGATGGTTAAATCTTATACAGTGATACAAGATCTGATACCAATTGAAAGTGTGAGTATGCAGATATATAAACAGCCAATATACTCTAGAAGGGGGGGAGTTGAATAGAGTAAGCCAACTTTTTGCAAAACTAGCTAACAGGTAGAAAACTAGTGCAAACAATGAATTTCAATGCCTTGAGCACAGCTTCAAGCCTTTGAAATGTAGCAGAAAGTTTTAGAATAAGTATGCCTTTTTCAAGGCCTTGAAAACAAGTTTAAACCCTTGAAAAATAAACAATTTTTGTATGCTGCAAAAGCTTTGAAAGAGAATGAACTAAAAATGCACAAGACGAGTGATTTATAGAGTTCAGTCCACTTGGACGTACGTCTCTACCTCAGGGATTAGATCCCTGCAGAATTTTCAACTCAATTCTTATTAATCGAAAGCTAAGCCCTATAACTCAAGCACAGAGAGTTCCCTTACTCTGTTACAGCTTGTGGTTTTCCCTAACCTGTCTAGTACCTGCTCTACCTAACTGATTAACTAAGAATTATCTATTGTTCACCTTGAACAATTCTTGAGAATGTATGTATAAATAATACATATATGATCTACCAATATAGCTCTATACAGGAGATCACTTAAGAGTAGAAAACTGCAGTGAAAAGCAGTGAACTTCTGTGTATGGATTGGAAGAGATGAAGAACTTCTTTGATGCTTGTCAATCCATAATGCTTTCTCTGTATTTTCTCGTTGAGAATTGTGTTGTTGTTGCTTCGAATTTGAGCTCTTTAAATACTTCAAACAGCTCTGCAAATCTCTCCATATTTTCAGCAACAACCTTCCTATTTTGTAGGCAACAGAGTTTGACTACTTTGAGATCTTCTCCAACGGTTAAATGATCATAATCTTCAGAGATATTATTAAAAACCTTCATTTAATCATCATGACAAGTTGTCAAACACGTCTGATTGATCACAGGATCAAAGTGTTCAAATGTTTCCAAATCTGCAGCAATCCAGTTTAGGAAACAATCCTGCAAAACTTAGAAACAATTTTTCCTGCATTATCATTGTCAAACAGTTGTTATAGTACGATTCAAAACAAGTTTAACAATTTTTCTTTCATCATCTAACAAAAGATAATCAAACATATGCAAGAGAGATAGTAAATTAGATCAGAGAGTTAATAGAAACACTCCCCCTGAGAATATGCTTTCAGGTTTAACCGTTTCAAGGCTTTAAATCCTGTTTCAAGGCCTTGAAAATAGCTAACACCATTTTCAAGCCTCTGAAGCTGATTCAAGGCTATGAAAGCTGTTTCAAGGCCTTGAAATAGCCAAGCTCTTTCAAGTCCTGAACAACCTGAGCTTTCAACAGGGATCTTCAATTTTCCAATTTCTTCTTTCTCTTCTGGGCTGAACCATTGTTGAAGCAAGTCATGATTCCACTCTTTTGTCACCCAATCAATCATCTCACTAACTCTTTTTCGGGCTCTAAGTAAATCATCATGTGGCTTTGTTTTGGAAGCTTCTAGGTTAGGGACCCATCTATCTTGCCAGATATCAATACAAGTACCATCACCTATAGCTTTAACTGTATTCTCCTCAATAATGTCTCTCACCTTGAGAAGTCGTCAATAATTTCTCTCACCTTGAGAAGTCCTTCACCCACATGCTTTCATCATTAATCCACATTTTCCAAGCTAGTTTAGCCACTAGAGGTTTGTTGAATTTGTTGAATTCCCTGAATCCCAAACCACCATCTTCTTTCCTTTTGCAGAGATAACCCCAGCTGACATAGTGAATTTTCCTTTTTCTGAAGTGTCACCCCACCAGAAATTTTCACATAAGGATTTAAGTTTATCAGAGAAATTTTGGGGGAAAACAAAAGTAGACATTGCATAGGTAGTCATTGAGTTGAGAGTGGCTTTTAGAAAAACCATATATCTTGCTTTTTCTAACATCTTTCCTTGCCAACCAAGAACCTTATTTGCCATTTTCTCCACAATATTGTTAAATTCAGCACTCTTTGATCTCCCCACAAAGATAGGCATACCTAAATAAATAGACTCCTTTTTCCCTTTTTTAACTTGAAGCTTTGTCTTGATGATTCTTCTTTGCTCCCCATTCACATTCCCACTAAAGAAGACTTCATATTTTTGTTTGTTGATACATTGGTAAGAGACTTCTTCATACAACTTGATACAGAGTTCCATATAAACAGCTTGTTCTTCATTAGCTTTAGCCATAATGATTAAATCATCAGCAAACATAAGGTGCGTGATAGGTTGGCTATTCCTAGCAAGCATAACACCAGTAATTCACTTGTTTCTAGCTGCAAAATTGATGATTATTGATAGCAACTCTGTACAAATAATAAAAAGGGTAGGGGAGATGGGGTCTCCTTGTCTCAACCCTCTAGTAGCACCAAAAAAGCCAACAGGGCTGCCATTTACCAAGATGGAGAATTTAACAGTGCTGATACATTCAAAAAGTAAATTGCAGAACTTCTCAGGGAAACCCAACCAATTTAAAACATGAGAATGCAGTTCCACTCTATCTTGTCATGTGCTTTTTCAATGTCATACTTCACAAACATAAGACCCCCTTTTCCTTTTTTCCTCTTGAGAGTTTGAACTACTTCATAAAGGATGATAGTATTATCTTGGATATTCCTAGGAGGCACAAAATCATTTTGGGAAGGGCATATGAAGTTGTTGAGGAGTGGTTTGATTCTATTAGAAATTATTTTGGCTCTGATTTTATAGGAAACATTGCAGAGGGAAATAGGCCTAAAATGAGCCACTTTTGAGGGATTTTGGATTTTGTGAATAAGGGCTATGAAGGTGTTATTGAAGTTGGGAGGAAGTTTACCTTCTATAAATACTCTTTTGACAAGCCCACACAAGTCCTTCCCAACAATGTGCCAATATTTTTTATAGAGTAAGACTGAGAAACCATCTGGGCCTGGGGATTTGTGACTACCCATTTGGCAAATGGTTTCAAAAATTTCATCATCATCAGGGATAGTAAGTAAAGAATCAGCTTGAGAAAGGGTTTATTTTGAAGGAAGTAAGTCTTGAAGCCATTCAGGACATGGATTGGAAGAAGAGGAAAAAAGTTTTATAAAATAATTCTCAAACACTTTCTTTATACCTTCAGTACTGGTGTGCCACTTTTGATCCTCATCCATGATAGATCCACTCTGTTCCTTCTTCCTCTTATGGCTGCCATAGTGTGGAAAAATTTGGTGTTAGCATCTCCTTCCTTAATCCACAAAGCCCTAGATTTGTTCCTCCAAGTAATGCTTTGCCTGGTGAGTAGTTCAGTCAGCCATCTTTTGCAGTGTTGTTCCTCCTCTGCATTGTCCAGACTGGCTTGGGTTTGTAAATTTGTTAGATAAGCTTATGTGTTCCTAATCTGGGTCTCCGAATGTCCAAACTCCTCCCTGCTCCACTTCTTGAGAGCATGTTTTGTTGCTCTAATCTGTCTTCCTTTAGAACCAAAGTTGGAACTTGTAAATCATCCTCAAGCTTGTTTGACCACCACTTCACTAGTTTTACCTCTTACCCACATTGATTAAAATCTGAAAGGTTTCTTCCCTGCACTTACTCTTTTGGTGAGCTCCAATATAATGGGAAGGTGATCTGAAGTTCCAGCTGTCTTGTGAATTGTAATGGCATCTGGGAATAGTCTTCTCCAATCAGAATTGGAAAAACATCTGTCTATTCTTTCTCTAATGACCCCATTTTGTTGCAAACCATTGCACCAAGTGTATGGAGCACCCATGAAGCCAATGTCTAGCCAACCATTTCTCTAATGATCCATTTTTGTTGCCAACCATTGCAAAGAAATTATTTACTACCTCTGTTTCTTCTCTTTCAGTCTACTTCCTTAAAACGGAAATTTCGTCTCTTTTAGCCTACTTTCCTTTTCAGGTAAGTTTTTTTTATCCTAAAAGACTAAACTATCCTTCACCCACTAACACACCCAAATACACCCTTCTTCTTTACACTGCACATACACAGATAGGTAGAGAGAGAAAGAAAGAGAGAGGGAGAGAAAAGTGAAACAAACCCTCTACAGTACCAAACTTCGAACCCAGATCTACTTGCATCCTCTGATTTGTGTGGTTTACGGTGTTGATTTTCTATCTTTGATCTTCTTCCTCTTCAAATCAAGATCACTCTTGCATATATTTTGAATCGTTTCCCGTTCTAAGGCCTCGAGGCGGTGGCGACGAGGCGGAATAGCAAGATACGAAGGTGGAAAAGGAAGAACGAAGTGTGTAGGTTGTGGTGGCGCCGGATTCGAAGGAGGAATAATAGATTGAAGGGTGTGGGTTGTGGTGGCGTCGGATTCGGCGGTTGCGGTGGCATTGGTTGATCGGCGACGAAGTAAGGCTTCCTCTTCTTCTCTTCTGCTTTCTTCTTTTTCTAATAAACCTCTTCTTATTTTTCATCTCTGATGTATGTCGGTGAAGAGAGGAGTTGAGGCAACGGTGGCGGCTTCGTCGGTGGTGCTTGGTGGCGAGACGACGGCGGTGGGTTTCGTCGGCGGTGTCAGCCTTCATCTTCTTTTCACCTCCTCCTCCTCTGTCTCTTCTCTGCTTATGCTTCTCAAAAAATTCATTTTTTGTTTACATCTGTTAGTGTTTGTGTATATCTAACCTAATTTGTGATTGATTATTTGTGATATGTTGAAGATATTGTTCTAGTTGCTGTCGATGGTGGTGATATTCTGGTGTTGTTGATGGTACTGTGAGAGAGAGGGGGGGAGAGGGAGAGATTAAATGAATAGGTGAGGGTAAATTCGTAAAAGGCACAGGTTTCTTAAAACATGTGCCCATTTTCTCTAAGCTAAACCACAAGAAATAGATTTAGTAGTCAGTAGGCCTGACCATCGGTCCAATGGCCCGACCAACCCAGCTCAGTGTGGGTGGATTTGGGTTCGGGAAATTTCAGCTCACTACGGGCTTGGGCCAACAAGACGAGCCCAAAACATGAATGGGTTGAGTTTGGGTTCGACCTTCTCAGCCCAGCCCGACCTAGCCCATCCCAGTGAGGTAGTAAATAATTAAACATTTAATAATTTTACATAGATACATGTTTTGAATAGTTTTACTTTGCAAATGTGTAATTTATAGTTTTTATTAAGACATAGGGGGTATTGAATTGTCTTAAAAAGATATGTACTAACATGTCAATCTCATACGCATAAAATTTATGAATCATGCAAACCTAATTCATCTTCTCTAGGGTACGATTCTCAAAATTAAAGTACAAACCAACAATGGTCTGAACTTCCTACATCGGAGTTATCAGGTAAGACCATCGATATATCTTCTTCCTCTTCGCACTTTCAATCGCCGGAGTCACCAATTAAGCCTTAATTACTAGATGTTTATGTTCACCGCATAATCTTTTGAAATCTGAAAATATAATTTCACCAGAACACCTATTGACCGACTGAACGTGAAATGGAAAAAGTTGTTCAAAAATGATTAAGAGCCTGTTTAGTACGAGCTGAAAATCTCAATAATCTGCTGAAAATAATCTGAAAAGAAAATCCAACTTAACTGATAATCACAATCTGTTTGGTATGAGCTGGAATTATAGATTACTAACTTGATCCATTAAAAAAAATTAAAAAGCACCAACCTCTAGTAATGAATACATTTATTTATAAATGAATTGTGACATGCTAATGTAAAAAAAAAAATCAAAATTAATTTTTTAGAGATTTTCAACTGCATAATTCCCAATTTTGTAGATTCTACAATTGCACACTAATTATTTTAATCTGCAGATTATCATATTAAAATCTGCAGGCATAACAAACGGAATTGTTGAAAAGAGGTCGATTTAATCCATTTGGATTAAAATCTTGGATACCAAACATGCACTAAATGCGTTAAAGGCATGATTAATTTCAATCATATTTTTATTTAACGTACTATGAAGTAACTTTATTTTTAATTATTATAATTTTAAATAAATATTGAAATTATTTTGGCCCACTATTTGGTTTGGGTTTAGAGTTTTTCCAAATGAGTCGTGCTTGGGTTCGAGAGTTGTCCCCGACGATGGGTTGGGTCTGGTTTCACATTTTCATAACAGTGGCCCAGTCCAGCCCGACCCAACCATCACAATTCTCATTCTGCAATTCAACGATCCATCAACATTCTTCTATCTCTTACCATTGCACTAACCCTTGAACACCGAAGATTACCATGCCTCGCCCCTTATTCCTAATTTCCTAGTCTGTACATTAGTCTGACATACACCCATACAACTCCCTAATGCACCCAATCCTATTTGAGTCATTCTGAAACTTTCCTTCATGGATCCAGTCTTAATCCCACATATGCACTAGCTCATTTATCTTGCCGACATATTGTGTCTCCCTTGTCATACAACATTTAGATATTACACAATCCCCTTTCTCGTCACTTCTACCCTGATTCCCTCATCTCCCTCATCTGAGTACGAACCACGTATATACAATCTTTCGATATCCATCCACAACCTGATAGACGACAATTTCCATGCATTACCCTAACACATAGTTACGTTCCGAATATAATTGTTCACAAGTTGCTCACAGTACTCGACCAATCATTGCCAAAGTCTAAACTCTTCCCCCTTTACTTATTAATGTTAACACACACAGTACGAGCCTTTTTCTTCATACGATCTTTTCTAGCTCTTTCACTTATCCCCAAAGTATACATGAAAGAAGATTCTCGACCCAATGATCACCTATTAAACCCTTCCATACTTTTTCAGTACTCCAAAGTGCGTGCATCCCATCCCTAACCTTAATACACACTACTGTCAAGACTTAACTTTCTATTTGTTACTCTATTACTCTACTAGCGTATCATAACCATTACCTAGACTGGAAGATACAAGTCGAAGAAGGGGTGGTGAAAACGCGCCAAAATTTTTTGAAGCCAAGAATAAAAAAGCGACTAATTTGTAATATGGGCAGGTTTAGGTGATTTTATTTGATTCACCAAGTGTTTTAGACCCAAAACAAACTTTAAGAATCATTGTAAAGGCATGGGAACCGGTTTTGGGAGCTATGAGAGATTCCCCCTGACTAGATTTCTTAACGCGTATGCGCAAGTGCACGATCATATGGGTGGTATTTCAACCCTGAGTTATCAATCCCACGAGGACATCCTCGAGATTATCTAGCTTGACGATTCACTTAGAGTACGGTACAAGGAGAAAGAATTGATAATTAGATAGTTTCTCACCCCAAACAAGTGACTGAAAATTGAAATATCAACTAAACTAATATTTTTGTACTTTTCTTTTTAATAAAGAAGATATGGAGAAACTAGGCAATCTCTAGATCACCTAGGGCTGCAGACGAATTTCAGATTATCTAATTAATGCGTTAATTCTATACCAATCAAGCCGGGTAATAGGCTATGACAGTCTCCTCTCGATCTCACAACATTTTACGTCTCAGTTGAATACAATCTCCTATCGGTCTCATGTTGTCTACCAGTCCGTTCTAGCAGGTCATCTACTGGGACTATAATGGGTCCTGTCGGTCCACTGTTTCACGCAACAGTTGAATAATCCTACCGAATCTACACACACTAGCCATTCCTACTCACTTCTCCTACCAGTCTCGCTGATTCAGGATTGATGCTCATATCTCATCCTAGCTAGTAAAAGTCACTGCCGCACACTTCACTAGCTAACTAACATTTCCGATTAATTACTCCATCCCCATTAAGAATTAAGCATAGACTATGAGCAATTGAATTAAGACAAAATTAACAATTAAGCATGGTTCTAATCTACGAATAAACCCTAAGTTCATGAATATCAAATCCTAAACTAATCGTGTTAATAGACTAGATTCATAAACAAGATCTTTAAACTAATATCAATTCAATAGATCATAATCACAAAGCATGAAACAGAGTCTAAAATACGGGTAAACCGTCTACATGAACCCTAGGCTTGTAGGGTTTTGATTCATGGATGCGCAACGGAAACAAAAATAACCATGCAAAACCCTCCAAGGATCACAAGTCAAGATACATAACGATGGTAAGGGAAGAAATCAATAACACACCTTAGGGTTCTCCTTTGATGACTTCAAACGCGAATTATGTCACGTTCTCTATGGTTGATCCACGCCTAGAGTTGATCCTAGATCTCCCAAGTCCTTGGTGCTAGCCCGGAAGAGGAAGAGGAAGAGGAAGAAAAGATCACGCAAAACGAGACCAAAAAGGGGCTCTCGGCCTCCTTGTGGCCGACGGGGACGGGTGGCGGGCTAGGGGGGCATTCGGCTCCTCTAGCTTGTTGCTCTCTCTCCTTTTGTTCTCTCCCACTCTTGTTATGTTCAATAATGAGCATAAGTTGTGGGAAGGAAGGAAGGAAGGTCCTTTATATAGTCCAACAACTCCTTGCCAACTACCTAAAGGACTTATTCTAGTCCTACTAGAATTCAATTTAGTCAATTCCTTGCAAATTAGTCCCTACTAAGTTTGCAAGGTTTTGCAAAGTGATCCTTCTAATTCCAATTAATTAATTCCCAAATCTAGTTCAACTCTATATAGCGTGTGACCCCATAGGTTCTATCTAGTTGGTAGCAACTATTTGCTAATATGGAGCGGTCTCTAGCAAAACATCCATTCTAGCCAACTAATAGAATAGTCATCTTGACAACCTTTGTACAAGTAATTGTCTCATCCCTTTGTCTCTATATCCGGATTGAACACGAGACATACAAGTCACACTCGTATATTCAATCCATAGTTTCTCGATCCATGGGAATAGCCTTATTCGTGCAAATAACATCAATATCCCATAGTGATTTATTTGAGTCTGTCCAGACATTCTATAAGCACTATCCCTCGAGTGGCCTAGGATATTTTCTCTCGTTATGTGGGAGGGACAAATTCTATCTACGTCCACTACGATCTCTAAGCTTGCTTCTTATTGTATCCAGTACACGCCTTTATAACTACCCACTTACGGTGTAGCGTTTAACGCTACCGAAATCACAATAATCCACAACTAGAATATCTAGTGACTTCAAGTCTAAGGATGACAATACCATTGCACCGCGAGAAGCGCTTGTGACTCAACATAACGTGTATGTAGCCTTCTCGGAGATGGGTCAATCCAGTGCAACATTACCCTTAATGCACACCTATGTGTTGGATCGTGATATCTCCATATCAATCCAACCCCATACTAGTCTATAGATGATTGTCCCATTAATCATTATACTGGACTAGGGATATTTAAGATAAACAACACAATTGTAAATCTAAGGACTTCATTACATTAAATATTTAATAAATAATAAATTAATTCCTAGCCACAAATAAATTCAAACTAAACTAGATTGCCTCTAGGGCATCTATTCCAACAGTCTCCCACTTGCACTAGAGCCAATCTGGCGCATCTCGTATGCCCATACTCCTAGTGTGCCCTTCATGCTTCCACTGCGTGAGCGGCTTTGTAAGCGGGTCTGACAGATTCTCATCTGTAGGAATCTTGCATATCCGAACGTCTCCTCTATCGATAATATCTCGAATCAGATGAAACTTCCTGAGCACGTGCTTGGACTTCTGGTGCGACCTAAGTTCCTTTGATTGCGCGATCGCCCCAGTGTTGTCACAGAACAACTCGACTGGATCCGCAATGCAAGGGACCACACCAAGTTCAGAAACAAACTTTCTGATCCAAACAGCTTCCTTTGCTGCGCCATTTGCAGCAATGTACTCAGCCTTTGTTGTAGAATCAGCTACCGTCTCTTGCTTGGAACTCTTCCAGCTCACCGCTGCTCCATTCAGGCAAAACACATATCCCGACTGTGATCTAAAGTCATCTCTGTCGGTTTGGAAGCTTGCATCAGTGTAACCCCTTACACGCAACTCTTCCTCCCCGCCAAATATAAAGAAAGCATCCTTAGTTCTTCTCAAGTACTTTAGGATGTTCTTGACTGCAATCAAGGGACTCTCGCCTGGATTGGATTGGTATCTGCTTGTCATACTCAAGGCGTATGACACATCTGGTCTAGTACATAACATGGCGTACATGATAGATCCTATGGCCGAGGCATAGGGTATTCTAATCATGTGTTCCTTCTCAATCTCATTGGAAGGACAACCACTCTTCGAAAGAGTGATTCCATGTGACATGGGCAAGAATCCCTTCTTGGAATCTTGCATGTTGAACCGTTTCAACACCTTGTCAATATATGTACTTTGACTTAGGCCTAGCAACCTTTTAGATCTATCTCTATAGATCTTTATACCGAGTGTATAGGCTGCTTCCCCTAAGTCCTTCATTGAGAGACACTTCCCTAGCCAATCTTTAACAGATTGCAGCATGGGAACGTCGTTTCCAATGAGTAGTATGTCATCTACATACAAGACCAGAAAAGCTACACAGCTCCCACTAACCTTCTTGTAGACACAAGACTCATCTTCGTTTCTGATGAAGCCAAACTCTTTGACTACTTCATCAAAACGTCAATTCCAACTCCTAGAAGCTTGCTTCAACCCATAAATGGATCGTTGCAGCTTACAGACTTTGTTGGCTTGCTTTGGATCCTCAAAACCCTCCGGCTGTATCATATACACGTCCTCGAGGAGATTCCCATAAAGGAATGCTGTTTTGACATCCATCTGCCAAATCTCATAGTCGTGGTATGCTGCAATCGCAAGTAGGATTCGGATGGATTTGGTCATAGCGACTGGTGAAAAGGTTTCATCATAGTCAATACCATGAATCTGTCTGAATCCTTTAGCCACCAATCGGCCCTTATAGGTAATCACATTACCATCCATGTCGATCTTCTTCTTGAAGACCCACTTGCACCCTATGGGCCGCGCCCCATCGGGTGGTTCCACCAAAGTCCATACTTTGTTGGTATACATGGATTCCATCTCGAATCTCATGGCTTCTAGCCAATTCTTAGAGTCTGGGCCATTCATGGCCTCCTAATAGGTAGTAGGCTCATCATCTATGAGCGTCGTGTCACCGGAATCGGTCACGAGAAGTCCATACCTCTCGGGTTCCTGGCGCACTCTACTAGATCTACGAAGCTCTTGTGTTACTTGAATAGGTTGTTCCACAACTCCTTGCGGTTCCTGTTCATGTTCCATAATCGGTTCAGTGATTTGTGGTTCTTGAATCTCTTTAAGTTCTACAGTCCTCCCACTTGCTTCTTTAGAGACAAACTCTCTTTCTAGAAACACGCCGGTCCGATCAACAAACACTTTGTTCTCGGTTGGATTGTAGAAGTAGTATCCCTTAGTTTCCTTAGGGTACCCCACAAATTTACACTTATCCGATTTCAGCCCTAGCTTGTCTGATTGTAAACACTTTACATAGACATCGCAGCCCCAAATCCTCGTGAACGACAGTGTGGGACGCCTCCCACTCCACATCTCATATGGTGTCTTCATGCTTGATTTAGATGGAACACGGTTAATGGTGAAAGCTGCACTTAATAGACTGTAGCCCCAAAATGATAATGGAAGATCGGTTTGACACATCATAGATCGAACCATATCCAATAGGGTTCGATTCCTCCTCTCGGACACGCCATTCCACTGTGGCGTTCCGCGTGGAGTGAGTTGGGACACGATCCCACACTCTCTAAGATAGTCTTCAAACTCTTGGCTCAAGTATTCTCCTCCACGATCCGATCGTAGAGCCTTGATAATTTTGCCAAGTTGTTTTTCTACTTCATTCTTGAATTCCTTGAATACTTCAAAGGATTCGAATTTTTCCCTCATAAGGTACACAAATCCATATCTACTGTAATCATCAGTAAATGTAATGAAGTAGACATAACCACCCCTGGCACGCGTGGCAAATGGCCCACACACATCAGTATGTATGAGAGCCAATTGCTCACTAGTCCTCTCACCTTTCTTATTGAAAGGGGACTTTGTCATTTTTCCCAATAAACAAGCCTCACATGTCTCATATTATTCAAAATCAAATGAGTCTAGTAATCCATCCTTATGGAGTCTAGATACACGTTTCTCATTTATGTGGCCTAAACGACAGTGCCATAAATAAGCTGGATTTAAATCATTTATTTTAATCTGCTTGGTATTAATGTTGTAGACAGGATTGCTTAGATCAAGGACATAAAGTCCATTAAATAATTGCGCACTAAAATAGTGAATATTATTTAAATAAAAGGAACAACAATTGTTCTTTATTGAAATAACAAAACCATCGTTGTCCAAACAAGAAATAGAAATAATGTTTCTGCTCATAGCAGGCACAAAATAGCAATTATTTAATTCTAAAACTAATCCTGAAGGAAGAGATAGCTCGCACACGCCTATGGCCAACGCAGCAACCTTTGCTCCATTCCCAACGCGCAGATCTACCTCTCCTTTAGCCAATCTTCTACTTCTCTCTAGATCCTGCATATTTCGACAAATATGAGATACACATTCAGTATCTAATACCTACGATGTAGAGACAGTTAAATTGACATCTACAAAAAAAATACCTGGTGGTGGTGGAATCACTATTCCAAGCCTCTTGTCCTCCACATATTTTGGGCAGTTCCTCCTCCAGTGTCCAGGCTGACTGCAGTAGTGACACTCACCTTTAGTCACACCTTTGGCAATGCCACCAACAGGCTTAAGGGCAGGTTCCTTGGACTTGGCAACTGACTGCCTTTTCCCTTGGAGGATGAGGCAAACTTTTTGCCCTTTCCTTTCTGCACCATCATAATGGCCTTGCCCTTAATCTTGTTGATGCTGTGTTCAGCTGTCCTCAACATATTGAGTAAATCTGGCAGTGGTTTCACGATCTCGTTCATGTTATAGTTCATGATGAACTGTCCATAACTCTCAGGCAACGATTGCAACACGAGATCGGTTGCCAAATCTTGGCCGACCGGGATCCCCAGTCGGGCGAGATTCTCCAAGTACCCGATCATACGGAGTACATGGGGTCCCACCGGGTTCCCTTCTGCCAGATGACACTTGAACAGTGCCTTAGAGACCTCATACGTCTCTACCCTTGCCTGCTCTTGGAAGAGCTGCTTCAGATGCTCGATCATATCGACAGCATTCATGTTTTCGTGTTGCTTCTGAAGCTCAGAAGTCATGGTGCATAGCATAAGGCAGGCCGCATCATTAGCGTCATCAACACGTTTTTGATACGCCTTTAGGGCAGCAGGTGTTTGGTTCTCTGGAACTTCTGGAACATGCTCCTCTATTGCGTACAGTTTCTTCTCTTGCTTGAGAAAAATTCTCAAGTTTCTGTACCAATCAAAAAGTTGGTTCCAGAGAGCTTGTCCTTCTCAAGGACAGATCGTAGGGAATGTTGTGAACTCGATGAGTTGTTTGCCATTTGGAATTCTACAAAAGGAAAATACGCAAGTTTTAGTATTTGTGAATTTTTGACTATATTCAATAATGGCTAGTTTATCAAATATAGCTCCCACTATTTTTTTACGGATTAATAACCCTCAAGATATTAATGCAAAAAATATCATTATATTTTCTGGTGGGCCAAGATCCATGTTTCATCTCCTTATGAGCTTGCTTTGGCAAGTCACCCATAATTTGACTACTTTAGGTAGGAACAACTCCAATTGCATCCCATATGCAACTCTTGGTTCAATTGGACAAATAACTCCTTATTTATCCATCCATATGGATAATCCCAATTGATTGCCTCTAGGTTTCTTAATCATATTAATAGCCCAGTTGTGTTCAACCTCTTATTTAAACAATTGCACATTGTTACGTGCCATCGCATTCCATCATTATGAACCAAGTCGCCATGCTTTGGCACGCACGAGCTTGATAAATAATGATGATAATGAGTGTTTAAATAACGAGAAGGCAAGAACACAATATTTGAATTTTGAGGGATTTTAAATTCATTTTTAATTGTTTTGTTGATCAATATCAACTAATCTATCTATTTGAGTTTGGGCACAACTCCAAATAATAGATTCCGGTGGTCTAATTATCTTACTATCCTAATTGCATGCATCATCCATACACCTACCACACAATAATAAGACAATAAAGTAAACAACCACAAAACAAAAATTAAACGTGATATGGATATGGCCTTTTCTAACTAAGACAATTCCAAGCCAATGGAATTATCTATGAACCTTAAAAGCAAACACATCTCCATGCGTCTTGATCTTTTGGTCCATCCTTCATAGTCATGTGGAATGATGCATGCTCCATGCTCCATCTTTTGTGGCTCATTTGGCTTTGGGCTTCTTTTCTTCAATCTCGGCTAACAATCTACTTTATCTAGCACTAGCTAACTTCTATACTAAATAAAATAAATCTCACAAGTTGAGAAAAAAATTGGCACGCAGGCCATAAAACCCTAATAAATTATTACAATTAATTGATCAGCTCGCAGGCCCTTAAACCAAACCACAAAATTAAACATCCACATCAAACCACGTCCTAAGGCCATATTCAATCACCATGCGAATTGCACATAAACAGTTAAAATCCAATTTTAACGCGCTTGGTCAATTTTAATTGATTTTAGGATTTCTTGGGTTAAAACGGTCCATGGGCCAAACAATCAAATTGCCCGGGCCAAAAAGATGAACCACAAGGCCCTAGGCCCGGCCCGGCCCATAACCCACACGCCTAGGCCGCGGGCTAGGGCCGCCCGGCCCCTAGGGCGGCCAATCTTGGGCGGCAAGCAAGAGGGGCGGTCCCCTAGGGGGGGGCGAACCTCCTTGAGGGAGTTGTTTCCAAAACAACTCCCTTGCTTGGGGCCCAAGTTTGGTTGTTTCCTTGTTTTGGGAGAACTCCTTCTTCCCAAAGGATGCCCAAACCCTAGATCTAAGATCCTTAAATTTTCCTAACTCACCAATTCATGCATCCAATGCATAAATTAGATCTTGTTATTAAAGATTATTGAAAAATTGCATCCCATGCTTGATTTGTCTTGTTTTACGCGATAAACAATCAAATTAAGGTGTAAAACAACAAAAACGTAACACATAAACCACGTTTATGCTCTATGACCTGTGACTCTGATACCACTGTATGGTTTTGATTCATGGATGCGCAAGGGAAACAAAAATAACCATGCAAAACCCTCCAAGGATCACAAGTCAAGAGACATAACGATGGTAAAGGAAGAAATCAATAACACACCTTAGGGTTCTCCTTTGATGACTTCAAACGCGAATTATGTCACGTTCTCTATGGTTGATCCACGCCTAGAGTTGATCCTAGATCTCCCAAGTCCTTGGTGCTAGCCCGGAAGAGGATGAGGAAGAAAAGATCACGCAAAACGAGACCAAAAAGGGCCTCTCGGCCTCCTTGTGGCCGACGGGGACGGGCGGCGGGCTAGGGGGGCGTTCGGCTCCTCTAGCTTGTTGCTCTCTCTCCTTTTTTTCTCTCCCACTCTTGTTAATAATGAGCATAAGTTGTGGGAAGGAAGGAAGGAAGGTCCTTTATATAGTCCAACAACTCCTTGCCAACTACCTAAAGGACTTATTCTAGTCCTACTAGAATTCAATTTAGTCCCTTCCTTGCAAATTAGTCCCTACTAAGTTTGCAAGGTTTTGCAAAGTGATCCTCCTAATTCATTAATCCAATTAATAAATTTCCAAATCTAGTTCAACTCTATATAGCGTGTGACCCCATAGGTTCTATCTAGTTGGTAGCAACTATTTGCTAATATGGAGCGGTCTCTAGCAAAACATCCATTCTAGCCAACTAATAGAATAGTCATCTTGACACCTTTGTACAAGTAATTATCTCATCCCTTTGTCTATATATCCGGATTGAACACGAGACGTACAAGTCACACTCGTATATTAAATCCATATTTTCTCGATCCATGGGAATAGCCTTATTCGTGCAAATAACATCAATATCCCATATTGATTTATTTGAGTCTGGCCAGACATTCTATAAGCACTATCCCTCGAGTGGCCTAGGATATTTGCTCCCGTTATGTGGGAGGGAAAAATTCTATCTACGTCCACTACGATCTCTAAGCATGCTTCTTATTGTATCCAGTACACGCCTTTATAACTACCCAGTTACGGTGTAGCGTTTAACGCTACCAAAATCACAATAATCCACAACTAGAATATCTAGTGACTTCAAGTCTAAGGATGACAATACCATTGCACCGCGAGAAGCGCTTGTGACTCAACATAACGTGTATGTAGCCTTCTCGGAGATGGGTCAATCCAGTGCAACATTACCCTTAATGCACACCTATGTGTTGGATCGTGATATCTCCATATCAATCCAACCCCATACTAGTCTATAGATGATTGTACCATTAATCATTATACTGGACTAGGGATATTTAAGATAAACAACACAATTGTAAATCTAAAGACTTCATTATATTAAATTTTTAATAAATAATAAATGAATTTCTAGCCACAAATAAATTCATACTAAACTAGATTGCCTCTAGGGCATCTATTCCAACAGTCTCCCACTTGCACTAGAGCCAATCTGGCGCATCTCGTATGCGCATACTCCTAGTGTGCCCTTCATGCTTCCACTGCGTGAGCGGCTTTGTAAGCGGGTCTGAAAGATTCTCATCTGTAGGAATCTTGCATATCCGAACGTCTCCTCTATCGATAATATCTCGAATCAGATGAAACTTCCTGAGCACGTGCTTGGACTTCTGGTGCGAACTTGGTTCCTTTGATTGAGCGATCGCCCCAGTGTTGTCACAGAACAACTCGACTGGATCCGCAATGCTAGAGACCACACCAAGTTCAGAAACAAACTTTCTGATCCAAACAGCTTCCTTTGCTGCGCCATTTGCAGCAATGTATTCAGCCTCTGTTGTAGAATCAGCTACCGTCTCTTGCTTGGAACTCTTCCATCTCACCGCTGCTCCATTCAGGCAAAACACATGTCCCGACTGTGATCTAAAGTCATCTATGTCGGTTTGGAAGCTTGCATCAGTGTAACCCCTTACACGCAACTCTTCCTCCCCGCCAAATATCAAGAAAGCATTCTTAGTTCTTCTCAAGTACTTTAGGATGTTCTTAACTGCAATCCAGTGACTCTCACCTGGATTGTATTGGTATCTGCTTGTCATACTCAAGGCGTATGACACATCTGGTCTAGTACATAACATGGCGTACATGATAGATCCTATGGCCGAGGCATAGGGTATTCTACTCATGCGTTCCTTCTCAATCTCATTGGAAGGACAACCACTCTTCGAAAGAGTGATTCCATGTGACATGGGCAAGAATCCCTTCTTGAAATCTTGCATGTTGAACCGTTTCAACACCTTGTCAATATATGTACTTTGACTTAGGCCTAGCAACCTTTTAGATCTATCTCTATAGATCTTTATACCGAGTGTATATGCTTCTTCCCCTAAGTCCTTCATTGAGAAACACTTCCCTAGCCAATCTTTAACAGATTAC
The DNA here is from genome assembly GCA_023055425.1 of Linanthus parryae. NCBI lineage: Eukaryota > Viridiplantae > Streptophyta > Magnoliopsida > Ericales > Polemoniaceae > Linanthus > Linanthus parryae. The sequence goes on along the minus strand of JALGPY010000004.1, from coordinate 3,430,870 downwards.
AGCATGGGAACGTCATTTCCAATGAGTAGTATGTCATCCACATACAAGACCAGAAAAGCTACACAGCTCCCACTAACCTTCTTGTAGACACAAGACTCATCTTCGTTTCTGATGAAGCCAAACTCTTTGACTACTTCATCAAAACGTCAATTCCAACTCCTAGAAGCTTGCTTCAACCCATAAATGGATCGTTGCAGCTTACAGACTTTGTTGGCTTGCTTTGGATCCTCAAAACCCTCCGGCTGTATCATATACACGTCCTCGAGGAGATTCCCATAATGGAATGCTGTTTTGACATCCATCTGCCAAATCTCATAGTCGTGGTATGCTGCAATCGCAAGTAGGATTCGGATGGATTTGGTCATAGCGACTGGTGAAAAGGTTTCATCATAGTCAATACCATGAATCTGTCTGAATCCTTTAGCCACCAAGCGGCCCTTATAGGTAATCACATTACCATCCATGTCGATCTTCTTCTTGAAGACCCACTTGCACCCTATGGGCCGCGCCCCATCGAGTGGTTCCACCAAAGTCCATACTTTGTTGGTATACATGGATTCCATCTCGGATCTCATGGCTTCTAGCCACTTCTTAGAGTCTGGGCCATTCATGGACTCCTCATAGGTAGCATGCTCATCATCTATGAGCATCGTGTCCCCGGAATCGGTCACGATAAGTCCATACAGCTCGGGTTCCTGGCGCACTCTACTAGATCTACGAAGCTCATGTGTTACCTGAAGAGGTTGTTCCACAACTCCTTGCGGTTCCTGTTCATGTTCCATAATCGGTTCAATGTTTTGTGGTTCTTGAACCTCTTTAAGTTCTACAGTCCTCCCACTTGCTTCTTTAGAGACAAACTCTCTTTCTAGAAACACGCCGGTCCGAACAACAAACACGTTGTTCTCGGTTGGATTGTAGAAGTATCCCTTAGTTTCCTTAGGGTACCCCACAAATTTACACTTATCCGATTTCGGCCCTAGCTTGTCTGATTGTAAACGCTTTACATAGACATCGCAGCCCCAAATCCTCATGAACGACAGTGTGGGACGCCTCCCACTCCACATCTCATATGGTGTCTTCATGACTGATTTAGATGGAACACGGTTAATGGTGAAAGCTGCACTTAATAGAGCGTAACCCCAAAATGATAATGGAAGATCGGTTTGACACATCATAGATCGAACCATATCCAATAGGGTTCGATTCCTCCTCTCGGACACGCCATTCCACTGTGGCGTTCCGGGTGGAGTGAGTTGGGACACGATCCCATACTCTCTAAGATAGTCTTCAAACTCTTGGCTCAAGTATTCTCCTCCACGATCCGATCGTAGAGCCTTGATAATTTTGCCAAGTGTTTTTCTACTTCATTCTTGAATTCCTTGAATACTTCAAAGGATTCGAATTTTGCCCTCATAAGGTACACAAATCCATATCTACTGTAATCATCAGTAAATGTAATGAAGTAGACATAACCACCCCTGGCAGGCGTGGCAAATGGCCCACACACATCAGTATGTATGAGAGCCAATTGCTCACTAGTCCTCTCACCTTTCTTATTGAAAGGGGAATTTGTCATTTTTCCCAATAAACAAGCCTCACATGTCTCATATGATTCAAAATCAAATGAGTCTAGTAATCCATCCTTATGGAGTCTAGATACACGTTTCTCATTTATGTGGCCTAAACGACAGTGCCATAAATAATCTGGATTTAAATCATTTATTTTAATCCGCTTGGTATTAATGTTGTAGACAGGATTGCTTAGATCAAGGACATTAAGTCCATTACATAATTGCGCACTAAAATAGTGAATATTATTTAAATAAAAGGAACAACAATTGTTCTTTATTGAAATAATAAAACCATCCTTGTCCAAACAAGAAATAGAAATAATGTTTCTGCTCATAGCAGGCACAAAATAGCAATTATTTAATTCTAAAACTAATCCTGAAGGCAGAGATAGCTCGCACACGCCTATGGCCAACGCAGCAACCTTTTCTCCATTCCCAACGCGCAGATCTACCTCTCCTTTAGCAAATCTTCTACTTCTCTCTAGATCCTGCATATTTCAAAAAATATGAGATCCACATTCAGTATCTAATACCTACGATGTAGAGACAGTTAAATTGAAATCTACAAAAAAAATACCTGGTGGTGGTGGAATCACTATTCCAAGCCTCTTGTCCTCAAGATATTTTGGGCAGTTCCTCCTCCAGTGTCCAGGATGACTGCAGTAGTGACACTCACCTTTAGTCACACCTTTGGCAATGCCACCAACAGGCTTAAGGGCAGGTTCCTTGGACTTGGCAACTGACTGCCTTTTCCCTTGGAGGATGAGGCAAACCTTTTGCCCTTTCCTTTCTGCACCATCATAATGGCCTTGCCCTTACCCTTGTTGATGCTATGTTCAGCTGTCCTCAACATATTGAGTAAATCTGGCAGTGGTTTCACGATCTCGTTCATGTTATAGTTCATGATGAACTGTCTATAACTCTCAGGCAACGATTGCAACACGAGATCGATTGCCAACTCTTGGCCGACCGGGAACCCCAGTCGTGCGAGATTCTCCACAAAACAAAAATTAAACGTGATATGGATATGGCCTTTTCTAACTAAGATAATTCCAAGCCAATGGAATTATCTATGAACCCTAAAAGCAAACACATATCCATGCGTCTTGATCTTTTGGTCCATCCTTCATAGTCATGTGGAATGATCCATGCTCCATGCTCCATCTTTTGTGGCTCCTTTCGCTTTGGGCTTCTTTTCTTCACTCTTGGCTAACAATCTACTTTATCTAGCACTAGCTAACTTCTATACTAAATAAAATAAATCTCACAAGTTGAGAAAAAAATTGGCACGCAGGCCATAAAACCCTAATTAATATTACAATTAATCGATCAGCTCGCATGCCGTAAAACCAAACCACAAAATTAAACATCCACATCAAACCACGTCCTAAGGTCATATCCAATCACCATGCGAATTGCACATAAACAGTTAAAATCCAATTTTAACGCGCTTGGTCAATTTTAATTGATTTTAGGATTTCTAGGGTTAAAACGGTCCGTGGGCCCAACAATCAAATTGCCCGGGCCCAAAAATATGAACCACAAGGCCCTAGGGCCGGCCCGGCCGATAACCCACACGCCTAGGCCGCGGGCTAGGGCCGCCCGGCCCCTAGGGCGGCCAATCTTGGGCGGCAAGCAAGAGGGGCGGTCCCCTTGGGGGGGCCGAACCTCCTTAAGGGAGTTGTTTCCAAAACAACTCCCTTGCTTGGTGCCCAAGTTTGGTTGTTTCCTTAATTGGGGACCCAAATCCTAGATCTAAGATCCTAAAATTTCTCAAAATCACCAATTCATGCATCCAATGCAAAAATTAGATCTTGTTATGAAATATTATTGACAAATTGCATCCCATGCTTGATTTGTCATGTTTTACGCGATAAACAATCAAATTAAGGTGTAAAACAACAAAAACGTAACACATAAACCATGTTTATGCACTACGACCTGTTGCTCTGATACCACTGTAGGGTTTTGATTCATGGATGCGCAACGGAAACAAAAATAACCATGCAAAACCCTCCAAGGATCACAAGTCAAGAGACATAACGATGGTAAAGGAAGAAATCAATAACACACCTTAGGGTTCTCCTTTGATGACTTCAAACCCGAATTATGTCACGTTCTCTATGGTTGATCCACGCCTAGAGTTGATCTAAGATCTCCCAAGTCCTTGGTGCTAGCCCGGAAGAGGATGAGGAAGAAAAGATCACGCAAAACGAGACCAAAAAGGGGCTCTCGGCCTCCTTGTGGCCGACGGGGACGGGCGGCGGGCTAGGGGGCGTTCGGCTCCTCTAGCTTGTTGCTCTCTCTCCTTTTGTTCTCTCCCATTCTTGTTATGTTCAATAATGAGCATAAGATGTGGGAAGGAAGGAATGAAGGTCCTTTATATAGTCCAACAACTCCTTGCCAACTACCTAAATGACTTATTCTAGTCCTACTAGAATTCAATTTAGTCCCTTCCTTGCAAATTAGTCCCTACTAAGTTTGCAAGGTTTTGCAAAGTGATCCTTCTAATTAATTAATCCAATTAAAGAATTCCCAAGTCTAGTTCAACTCTATATAGCGTGTGACCCCATAGGTTCTATCTAGTTGGTAGCAACTACTTGCTAATATGGAGGGGTCTCTAGCAAAACATCCATTCTAGCCAACTAATAGAATAGTCATCTTGATAACCTTTGTACAAGTAATTGTCTCATCCCTATGTCTCTATATCCGGATTGAACACGAGACATACAAGTCACACTCGTATATTCAATCCATAGTTTCTCGATCCATGGGAATAGCCTTATTCGTGCAAATAACATCAATATGCCATATTGATTTATTTGAGTCTGGCCAGACATTCTATAAGCACTATCCCTCGAGTGGCCTAGGATATTTGCTCCCGTTATGTGGGAGGGAAAAATTCTATCTACGTCCACTACGATCTCTAAGCTTGCTTCTTATTGTATCCAGTACACGCCTTTATAACTACCCAGTTACGGTGTAGCGCTTAACGCTACCAAAATCACAATAATCCACAACTAGAATATCTAGTGACTTCAAGTCTAAGGATGACAATACCATTGCACCGCGAGAAGCGCTTGTGACTCAACATAACGTGTATGTAGCCTTCTCGGAGATGGGTCAATCCAGTGCAACATTACCCTTAATGCACACCTATGTGTTGGATTGTGATATCTCCATATCAATCCAACCCCATACTAGTCTATAGATGATTGTCCCATTAATCATTATACTGGACTAGGGATATTTAAGATAAACAACACAATTGTAAATCTAAGGACTTCATTATATTAAATATCCAATAAATAATAAATGAATTTCTAGCCACAAATAAATTCATACTAAACTAGATTGCCTCTAGGGCATCTATTCCAACAAGGCTCTCGTAGAGACGCCTAGCAAAGTATTTAGCTAATAAGAATCAACCAAAAAAAACTAAGAAGTTTCTCCATACAAGATTTGAAAGAAGAAGAAGAAGAAGAAATAGATCAAACCCTAAAACCCACCAATGGTGGAGTTTGGATCTTCATTTGTCTTCTTCGTCGTCCTCTCTTGCCTCTTCTTCTTCGTCCTCTCTTGCCTCCTCTCGACCAGCTTTTTGTCTCCCAAATTCAACGGAAAACAACTTCTTTTTCCGATCTCCGTTTTAGATCCAAGACCTACCGTTGGAAAGCTCTTTGAGTCTACTTTCATTTGCCACTAATTGCACTTCAAAATTCCTTGTCGAAATCAAGATGTCATTAAAATAGTGAAGGTTGGTCACTTTTGCTCCTCCAACTTTGCTTCCCTAGCTTCCTCTTGAGCTTGCTTTGCTCAGAAGTTCGTTTCATGCCTCTTTGCAATCATTTAGCATCCGTTCCTATCAAGACAACATGAAAAACCATACCAAGCGATTATATTTGACAAATTGCATGAAAATATGCATATAAACGCCTGGACTAACAATAAAGAACAGCAAGCTCATTATTCACAAGTTCCTCACATCCATGGCATGTTTCTCATATAAATTACCCGGAATCGCACACAAAAATGATATTAAATCGTGCGAGAATTTAACTGTTATCCCGATTTATCACCCGCCAGCGTTCATGGTGTTTCCCTGATCAAATCCCCACTCCAATTTGTTACAGTAGACTTTCGACACTTCTAACACTATTAGAACCCATCATAGACCTAATACAAGCTTCGAAAAGTGAACAAACGGCCAATTACCATCACTCCAGTGACAATTCGCAGAATCGGGCGAGGCTCCCTCCAGATTACGACGACCACAGACGATTTCAACAAGTTAGCGGTTCCCCAGCAGCTCTTTGGATTTGCCTTGACCTCAGAATCAGTAATATACTGATTAAACACGATGAATTACAATAGGGGAAGATAATTTAACACTTAAAACAGTTGGGGTTCATACCTTCGAACCAGAATTCCTCACTCAACACCAATTTTTTTTCAAACTTAATTGGGATTTTCAATCCCGATGTCCAGGTGTACCTCCTACAGCAGGTCTTCAATTGGTGAGAAACAGTGGTGGTTAAATTTGTGAGGGTGGTCGTTCTTGGTGGTGATGGAGGAGAGGTTGGGGAATGATGTTGGTGGTGGTGTTTTTTAGACTGCCAGAAGGGTTTGGGCAGGGTGTGAGAGGTATTGCCACCTCATTGAGGTACGTGGTAAGCTTGGAAAGGAACAAGTGGCACTAAAGGGATGAATTAAAAATATTATAAAGTAAGGTCTGGATATGCAATTAGAGACAATTTAACAATTTTTGAAAATTAAATTGTGAGCTCCAGACTTTAGGATATTCTCTGATATCCCATATTTTCCATTATTCTCAAGTTGGCCAAACTTTGGCCAGCAAAAATTAAGTTTCAGAATTTATAAAAGAGCTCTAAATTTCCATTAATTGCGTTTATTCCCTCAGTCTGAATTCTCATATCCAAATATCACATGTTGCACAGTCGTCAGCAGACAATGCTGAGCAAGAAATTTCACAAAAAACATAAACTTTCAAATTAATTCAATCTAAACCCTATAAAAATTTCAAGGTGTTACACTAGGTATACAATGGGACAACTACATGAAGGCGTCGTGCTCACTAAGTATACCCTATAGTATCTCACTAAGAGGAAGGTTCAAAGTCTATGGCTACCTTTCTTGATGCAATGAACTACCGCCAAACAAGTTTCAACAGCATAAGGACTTCAGAGCTTAAATTTTTTAATACATCACTCATGTGGGGGATTTTGGATGAAATAGTTTTGACATCATTTTGTACCCGACTTTGAGCTCGGTTTTAACCCGGCTCACTTGACAGTTAACAACACCAATTGCATCATTGTATAGTGGGGAAATTGGTTGTCGTTTCGATAACTCATTTTTCAAAAACCATTGAGAAATGAATGATCAAATTGAGCTCTCAAAATGAGTTCTTGATCAAACTGTGTTGGGAGGAAAAGAGTACCGCATCTTGGTTGAGGGAAGAACTTGGGAGTTTATCTACTCTAGGTCATGCCGTTTGGGCGAAGCAATTTACTGCGGGGGACAGGACCTAGACAAAGGTTGAACCACCACACACACACGCACGCGCCACCGCCGCCGCTGTCTATCCATCCGGCTCAGCTCGGTTCAATCTACGAGCCGGGTTGCGGTGTGGTGTGGGGTTGGGCTGTCTAGTTAGTGGGCTTCAACAAGTATTATCTTTTTGAGCCAAATTCTAACTAATTAATTTGTTAATAATCAAAATTAAGTTTTGATTTCTGTTAATAGCTAACGGTTGTAAACTGTTCAATAATTGCAACTTTCTGTTCAATAGATGTAACCGCTCCCAATCGACACATCTTCTTCAATAAACTGTCCTCCATGTATCTCAAAATCTATCATCTGAAACTAACAAATCTCTCAAGTCTTTCACTTCCAAAACAGAAACTCCATTGTAGTCTTAGTTCGTCGTCTGCGGCGTGTATCGTGCTTTCCACAGTCACGCAGGGAAGCTTTCATCCTGGAAAGAATTCGTCAGAGAAATCACAACTAGCACGTGTGGGGGTGAGTCTGCTATAAGGAGGCTCATTCTACATGAACGAAATTGTCTTCCAACTTTGTACATCGTTTGAAAAACTCACAGCCAGTAAGTCATTTTGTGATTTTGTTTTCATTCGGGTATTGTTCAGATAATTAACACACACTGTTCGGGTCATTATCTATTGGTAACACACACTAGCACCATTAGTAATCTCTGCTTATTTCTCTCGTTCCCAAACACAAACAACAAGCACGTAATGGAAATTAAGCCCATGAACCAATACGTTAGCTTCTGTATCTTATTAAATTTAGGGCCGCTATGTTTCACCCTTTTTTCTTCACCCTTTGATTCCACCTCCTGTGTTTCAAGATATTATAGTTGGCAACTATTTATTTTATGATCTTTGTATTATAATCATAAAACGGTAAAGAAAAAAAGACGATGTGTAGCATTTCCAGGTTTTATTTTGTGGATAAAAGACACTTTCCACCTCTGTAATTTGGTGAAAATACACTTCGATCCACTGATGTTTGAACAATACATCAAATTCACGTATTGAACAAAACCCCTGACAAAGAAATGTAAAGAAAACCCATGGAAAAATAGTATGAATAAAACCCCAATTGCGATCCTAAACCGCTCATCTATTCCATGTTCTAATTCTCAGGTTATAGAACACTAGCCTAGACATAAGAAAGCTCGGATGAATTTAAATCAATCCATCCTTAAAACTTCAAGATAGCCATCTGGGAAATAAATTAATTTTGAGATATGAGAGAACCAAAAATTAGATTGTAGCATCACTGTCAACCAATTATCTAGTCTTTACGGCGAGGAAGAAGCCTATTAAGCATGTGAGCACCGCAGTCAACAAATTATTCAAAAAAGATACCAAGAAATGATAGAACCACCGCGATCACCAACGACGCCAACCTTGATTCGACTAGCTTCTTGACCGTTGCTCAATATTTTCGGCTTAGGTAAACTCTAAATCCCTCTCCAGTCTATTTTAGATAGTCAAAATGAAATCTTGGTGGCTTTGAATCGATTAGGGTTTGATGAATTCATGTTGTATGCGTAATTTTTATGTAGGGGGTGTAATTGTCTTTTACTAAAACTAGTTGTAGTGTTAATGAGGGGGGAGTTCTTTTTATTTTGAGAATATGTTAAGGGAGTTGGTGTTCTTTAATGAACCTGTCTTGTGAGATAAGAGGGGGTATAATTTGTCGTTTACTATAACTTGAGGGGATCTGCTTGTCTTTACTTAAACATTTCATATTACACGAAAATAAAAATGAAAATTTAGGATTAATAATATTTTCTAAAAATACTAGTTTTCGTCCCCGTTACGAAGAAAGTAAATCGGGTGTTGAAATAGTATACGAGTCGTTCGTTAAAAATTTAAGTAGAAACGTTTTATTTAGAACTAAATAAACATTGTTTAATCACTTAGCTTTCAATGCGGTTTGCTTAATTACTTGTAAAAAAATTATACCTGCTAGTTTATAAACATCGTGGCATCGTGTTGAGTATCTAGAAGTAGTTTCTCAAAAATTTAATACTCGTAAATATCGTTTAAATCTCTATAACAACAATAATAAGCTATTGGCGGGTGCTACAGTACGTCCTGGCCCCACCATTAATAATCCGGCTTAGTCGTTTTTAGGTGGTAATTACGGTTTTACCAGCAAAACGACAAAAATATGGGCCCCAAGGCGCCGTCATCAGGAAATCGGATAGAAATGTAAAGAAAATGGATAAAACCGTAAAGTTCAAGATAAAGTTAAAGATAAAAATAATTAAAAATGGACAAAACTGAAGTGAAACGGACGAAACTGAAATGAATCAGATAGAAACGTAAACAGTTCTCAACAACTAAGCTATTACAGTAGATTTGGAAGCACCAAAGCTTAAAAAAGATACATAATTTGTGATACATAAGTAATGGACACAAGCACACCTTGCGACGGTTGTTTCACCTAAAAAATAATAAGTATTGCAAAAAGTAACACAAATGCGAGAATGGTGATGCATTTGTGTGCTATCCTTTAACTCTTTAGTATTTCTTCATTTTCAGATTTCATGTTGCCTCGTTTTTGCAATAATTGTGGACCATCGTTGCACTGTTTCAACGAAAAAAGAATGGAGGTTCTTCATCGGCCCATACAAAGTAGCTGTATTGAGACCCCTGAGGTAGTGGGCACAGGAAGAAATCTCTACCTGGGTTCTTTGTGCGATGACATGTTGTTCTCATCACTCGTATCCTTCTAGAGTTACAATATCTTGGTCGAGACTCGGTGTTACGACGAAATTGGTGGGAGGAGAATTTGAAGGAGGTATGTGGCCTGGTGCTAATGAGAAGTTGGGGATATTAGTAGGAGGATAAGATGATGGAGAGGATTTGTAAATGGCATATCTGATTGTGCAAAAGGGGGTTGGTGTATAAGTAAAAGAAGTGAATGGGTGGTTTATTGTTGGACATCAATGGAGAGTAAATTGTCCATAATGACAGGTTTGACTACTCTGTAACCAAAGAGCAAGTCTGAGCTGAGTAACACAGGGAAGGAAGCAATGAATGTGGTCAGGAGTGATAAACTAATGTGAAAAAATAACAGATAAAAGAGTAAAGCAGACAAACATAATTGATAAACCATCAGAAAACTTTATCAACTCTCTGAAAAAAATCATACAAGTTCATTTTTTGAAACCACATTCACCATTACAACCACAATATCCTGCACCACCCAAATGATTCAACAATAACCAGTCAATTCTTTTCAAAACAAATACAAGACCACAAACGAGATGAAAATGATGGACTGCCTCACTCAAATGTAACTACCGAAATAAGCTGCAAAGACCGTAGGTATCTTCATGTACTTCTTGGCGAATTCCTACTCATTGCTTTTTTGATATTTGAAGTTGTTCATAGAGAAGGATTTCCCTAAGGTCGTTGTACACAGAACAATCAATGAAATTGGCAACCTCGATCATAAGGTAATCTTCACTTCAGACATGAAGTCAATTACCTGCAGACAATTTAGAGAACCAATAGGATAAAAATATAAAACAAATAGAAATCTATGTCAACACTTTAGTGCAACAAGATAACATTGATTGTGTACTAAGAACCAAGGAGCCTCAAGCTGCCATGAAAAAATCTTGGATATAGTAGCCATTCCATTGGATATATGGACAAGATATGCAGTGTTGCTTCACTGATAAAATCTATAAACAATAAGATTGATAGATTTATTAGTCTGAAACATTCTAAAGTAGAAAGGATGCATACTCTTTAGAAGGTACGCTCAAGTCTGACTTTGTTGACATGCCCGAAATAGTCTCACGGCTCATATAGAAATACAATAAGAATTCATCGACTTCCAGCATTCTTGGCAGCATAAAATCAAACTAACCCTGCATCCTTACTCTTTGGGAGGTTCTTTTTGGCCCCTTGAAATTCTCTATCTCCCTCTTCCTACTCCTCCTCTGTTCATTGGACTGACATTGTTTTTTTAGGGTAAAAAATGCCACTTGGGTGATTCAAGAGCATGACTAATGGGTGGGGAAGCTTCCACCTTGGGTGATGCATGATCATTCTTGATTGAAGTTGAAGATACTTGAACTGGAGACTAGGGTGGAGCCCTGTTGGGTGTGGCCTACAATCACATAAAAAACGGATATAATAGATAAGCAGATTGTACAAGACATAAACATAATAGACATAACAATGAGTAATACAGGTTGCAAACCATTGAAAATGCTGTAAACCCTAGTTGGGTGCTATAGGCTTTTATCCAGAAAGGGTTTAGGTGCTTTAAGTTTTTATCCAGATAGGGTTAGAGTTTATGTACTATGGGATTTTATCCAATAATGATTTACAGATCATATGCTTACGTTTCACTTCTTAGTTTCAAAACAGACCATGTTACAAGCTAGGTTTATGGTTTAAAATTGAGCTTCGTTGGGATTGAATGATTTGACTTTTTTATGACAATCATATCGTGTAAAATATGTAGTTAACATGAGTTTATATTGTTGAAGTTGTACAATTTGCATCAAAACATATTTTAGAAAAAAGGAGCTTCTCCAACATGGGAACAAGTATAATATTTCATATTGAAATTATAAAGTTTAGAGATTCTCAATAATGTTTACACAGTTGTCTGTTTTCTCTTGCATGTTAACCAATGGCTTAAGACTAATATCTACCTTTAACCTATGTGAACATGGTTGTTTCTCCTTTACATTTGACTCATAGTTTAACTTTGGGGTATTTGGAGTATAATACATGATACATATATATAAATATTTATAGTTTAAATATTTTGTAAAAGTATTAAAATAAAATACAGAGTACAAAACTTGGATATGTAGTTTAATACGTTAAATGTGAAGATGTGACGAAACACATTAATTTCACAATCATCCAAATTGAAACATATTGTTCTGGGAGATAGGTAACACAATATTGCCGGTTACCTTCACTCTTATCGTGGACAACCATACTTATGTGGTTCACAGGGCTACAGTTGATGACAGCTTCATATACAATATCACTGAATATAAGTTACCACACTTTGAATTGGTAGTATCCACGTATATCATCTCATAGACATTGACTATATATTGTAGTATTGCTATAGTAGATATGTGGTTATGGCATCGACTTGCCTATGGTACTATCACACTTGTATATTATGGCAAGGACCCATTGACCAAATTTCATCACACCTAAATATTATTATATCAACTTCCATGCTTGTATAGTATATGTATGTAAGTTTCATCCTTGTATTATAATGGACAATCATTCCTAGTGGTGATAGGAGTGTTAGGTGAGAAAATACTCATACGGATGGTCATTGACCCAGAGCTATCATAAGTACATTACAGATGGTATTCACTTGTCATATATATTGAAGTTTCATACTTGCATTACAATGACTTGTATTGCATGTATGAAAGATTCATGTTTGCATTAAAGTGTATGTAAGTCTTACATTTTTGTGGGGTTGTTAATGAGAACTTATTCTTAAAGATGTTTATTGACCAAAATAAATCACACATACAAATATACTTGTTATTTTGAACGAGAATGACAACATGATATAAAATTAAGTCAAATGTACTCTCTGGACTGTTTAATATTTTATCTGAAAGTTATTGAATACGGTCCAAAGTGTCTAAACATTTATCTGTCGTAAATCATGTTAACTATGTTTCTCTTGTTAATTTTTGGTGGTATAACATTAAATTTTGCGTGTTTATGCTCATTATTAGGCCCTACACTAGGATCGTGTATGCAAAGTTCAAGGAGCAAGCAATGAAGATAAAACACTACAAATTTGTTGACATTCAACAGCTACCTGAATATGAAATGGATGCAATCTATGTCACAAGGGAGAAGGAAAAGGAATCTCTTGTAAGTTCATACAATACACTATATGTTATTGTTGCTTTGAAATATTATATTCTTGTTTAATGTTTCTTTCTGGAACTGCAATTGAAATATCTGATGTTCCTTGTTTACCGAGCATTTCTTTCCAGTGCTAGTTTATTTTTCTCCGTATTTAATGTTTTTATCTGAAATGTCAAGTGAAATATCTAAATGACTTGAATTTTGCTCTGTCATCACACCATACTCTGCCAACGAGATAATAGCATGCTCTATTGTTTCTGCATGAGGTTTGAGTAATCACGGATGGCTTGTAGCTACATTATTTTTGTGCTATTCCATAAAGGAGTTAAATTCATTCCGGAAATGTTGTTATCGAAACGATGACAAAAGACGAATAGTGACTTCTACATGAATGATCCAGTCATGAAGGACCCAGAAACAAGATGGTGTGACGATCCAAAAACCCATACATTTAGTTGGGGTTTCATGAAGGTAAGAATGGAGTTGATTAGTGACTTGAGTGAAACATCACAAGAGACTTACGACTATTGGCGAGAACTTGTTCACTTGATGATAGGGAGTCTCAAGAACATAATTTTGAAGCAAGAAAATGAAGAGCTTGTGATTAATGTCAACTCGCAAGAGTATGCTCACGTAAGGCCTCCACCTAAAGGGGATACAAAACTCAAAGGGAGCTTCAAGAATGTTCGAAAGAATTGCGGGAGATGTCAAGGATATGGACACCATCGAACTACATGCCCGATACTCGAGTTGGTTTTTCCAGTCAAGATGTCGGCCAATCGCAATCGCAAGCTCCATCTCAATCAACAAAACAAACGATGATTTCCAACGTCAAATACTATTGGTCTGAGGGAATGATTGACCAATACTCTTTCGGGGGTGTTGGGGATGACTGAGTTTGATTTATTTTAGGATTATATTAAATGTTTGCATTTTTTTTGTTAAGTACCTTGACATTTTTATCCGTTATTTGGTCCTTTTTGTCTAATGTTTTAGTGTGTTATCTGGTTCAATGCGTTTTTATCCGCTGTTGTGAACTTTTGATAATTAATGAATCTGATTCCTTACATTTTTATCCGTTTCTGCGCATTTTTATCCACTGGGGGTAGTGACCTGCTAGAACCGGTCACAACCCCATGAATTTCTGTGTTTTTTTGTCCGTTAGTGGGGGGGGATGGGTCCACCGCAAAAATATTTGCACCCCACCCCCCTAGACGCATAGTAGACAGACCCTTTCATATTACACGAAAATAAAAATAAAAAATGTCTGATTAATAATATTTTCTAAAAATACTAGTTTTCGTCCCCGTTATGAAGAAAGTAATTCGGGTGTTGAAATAGTATACGAGTCGTTCGTTAAAAATTTAAGTAGAAACGTTTTATTTAGAACTAAATAATTATTGTTTAACACTTAGCTTTCAATGTGGTTTGCTTAGTTACTTGTAAAAGAAATGATATCTGCTAGTTTATAAACATCGTGGCATCGTGTTGAGTATCTGGAAGTAGTTTCTCAAAAATTTAATACCCGTAAATATGTTTAAATCTCTATAACAGCAATAATAAGCTATTTTCATACATATAAACTAGCATTCGTCACCATTATTACTTGTCTTTTAATAGGAAAAACTTCTCTCAATAGAAAGTCACTTTTAGAAACATAACATTTAATAGTTGTTTAAGAATAAATGTTTTATTTTACATAATTTCATTGATAAGAAAATATGACCAAAAGTGTGAACATTGGGGAGTACTAAAAATTTAATAGGACTCTTGACTTATAGCATTATGCGTGCATAGTTTGGTTGTGTTAATTTAGAAGCTAAAATTTGTAGGTGACAGTTACGTAGGCGAAACTACGCCTAGGACGTGCTATTGCTATTGGATCGAGGTGAGTAAACATGTCTGACCTAATGTGGCCGTTCTTCCTTCGTGTCCAAATATTTTCATGATTTCTATGTCTGAAATGTGAATTGTGATATACGTGCTTGACTTGGAATCTCGATTACTTGTCTAACGATTCATCTGGATACTAATACATGGATATTAACAATACGTAATAACGTAAAGTGGAAACAGTTGTGCGGTGAAACCATGTGCATATTCTTACATACTGTGATTACGATATTTTGCTCGGTTGCAATTTTCCCCGGGCTGCTCTGTGTACTCGCCCTTCTGGCCGCCACAGTCTTAAGGGGGTGTCGACATTTAAAGTCTTGGATGCATGCGAGATTGTTGGTTCGATATTATTGGATTGGTTTTTTCCCCGCTACAACTGATTATTTAACGTGGATTATCATGAGAAATTGAAAGAAATTATATACTTGAGATTTTTCTCCTAATTGGGACATTATTATGGGATTATCCCTCTAATTGGGGCAATATTGCTTTTTGAAAATGTTCCATTTTCCTCAAAAAAAAAATGTTCCATTGAAATTATAAACGGTAATGTTTTGAGAATAATGGAAAATTTAGATCATCTCATTCTCGGTCACTTGCACTTTTATAAATGGTTCCTGATAATTATTCTCTTCTTAAACAGTAAAGCATGTCTCTTATCCAGTTTACATGTTTGAGTGTTTACTTACTCAGCATTTCTTGCCGACTTTTGGAAAACTGCGGTTTTTTTTTCATTCCCCCGCAGGTCTAGGAGCTGGTATTATGGAGTAGGGGGATTCGAGACTCACTTAGATTATCACTCATCATCACTCTACGATGAGAACACTAGTTTAAAACCATTATCTTATTGTTGTAGCCTTCGTTGTAGCCTAAAAGGTGATCTTGTAATAACTTGTTGGTTAAGTATAATTATGGGATATGTGTTGTTCTTTATTTCTTCCGCTTCTTTTTGAGTAGCGCCCTCATGAGCTCTCTGTTTCGGAACGGAAGACACGGAAAACGAGGGGTGTTACAGTTTTGAGCATATTTTTTTGTTATTCCTCTGTGTAACCTGCATCAAAACCCTACTGATGAACCACTAGAAGACACCGTTTCTTTTTCAATTATGAGGGAATAGTTCCTGAAGATCCTTTGCAAAATCGGAGTTACATGCCAAGTAATGTTTCCATCCATAGGGATGAGAGCACTGGCGATCCTCAAATGAAAAAGGAGTTGCTCGAAGGAGCATACACCATCGACTATTTGAGATTGAAGGGGAGACCTTTAGGGTCACCTTGTATGACGATACGATAGTATCCTATGTGTTATCGCCTCATGATTATGAAGAAGGAAGAGTTTATTTACAACTAGGGTTGGAGTCTAGAAGGGACAACCAAGTCCAGGACTAGGCTTCCTTTTCGGCTGGAAGCAAGACTCTTGGAAATCAGTGGGTTTCGAGGGTCAAGTAAATAGGCCGATGGAAGCACAGAAAGGCATAAGACTTGCATAGAAGTGAAAAGCCTACACTCAGTAGTAGAGTGTGGAATTTTATAAGATATTCTTCCCAAGTGTCGGTGTAGCTAGAATTACGTTGGTTCAATTGGGTATCCTCCCCAACGGATTGGGGTGATGAGGATTACGTTGATTCGCTTAATATCGTCAATAGTTGTGTATAAATGGAATTAGAGCTCCATTCTAGATAGACGTAACCACTGCATTTTTTGATGGAGAAATCTGAGAGGTGATCTATAGGACTCAATCAAATGATTTTGAGAAAATAGGTCAAAAGTACATAAGTGTGCAAGCTATTAAAGTCCATGTGTTGTCCTAAGTAGTCCTCCGGATAGTGGTATTTCATGAGGGGATTGTTTACTATATGTTTACAATGACAGGTGAAAACCACTATGTATATGTCAATCTATCTAGGAGAGAGTTGATGATCATATCACTTCACATCGATGACACACTATGTCCAGTAGAGCTTGAGGAATGTTCATATCCACTAAGGGACGGTTATCCTCGCGATTTGCGATGAAGGATATTGGTAGAGCGATATGAATTTTCGTTCGTTCATAGAGACTTCTTGCGTTGTTGACGCGATTTCTTAACGCGTATGAGAAAGGGCACAGTAAGTAATAGTTGAAATGTGTTTAGCAACTTACTTGGGCCTCCCAACAGCCATTTGGCGCAGAAGAATAACATCTTTTAGCTACCTTTCAGAAAGAGTCTTGAAAAAGCTTAAGGGGTAGAAGGGTGTGGAGCTATCAGCTGCAGAGAAATAAGTTCTAATCAAAGCAGCAGTCCGGGCAATTCCTAACTATGTTATGGGATGTTTTCTCCTCCCTATTAAGGTGTGCTAGGACATGGAGAGATTATTGCGTCAATTTAGGTGGGCTGGCTGTGCAGACAAGTGGAAAGTCCATTGGGTTGCTTGGAAAATTTGAAACTAGCAAAGGAAGATGGCAGACTGCGTTTCAGAGACTTCAATGTAGCATTGTTGGCAAAAAAAGATATGGCGATTCTTGACGAAGCCCAATTGTTTAGTTAGCAAGGTTTCCAAAGCAAAGTATTATCGCGATTCGTCCATTCTTGATTTGGAACTCTCTCCAATTCACTTTTCGTAGTATTATTGATGGAATAAATCTCATTAAAGAGGGTTTGTGCTGGAATATTGGTGATGGGAGGAAAGTCCGGGTGTTTAAAGATAATTGGATTCGTAGAAATAGCACGTTGAAAGTGATTTCCATACCCCCTCTAAGGGCCGAGAACATCACTGTCCACGAGCTCATAGATGAAAACTCGAGGTGTTGGAGAGAGGATAGACTGGCAGACCTTCTCTGGCCGGTAGATTCGGACTTCATGTGGTCTTCTATTCCGTTGGATCATGCTGGGCAACAAGAAACCTTTTTCTGGTATCACATGGATGATGGACGCTATTCAGTATCGTCAGGCTATAGGGCTCAATTAATAATATCGAAAGGGGATCCATCTTCTTCTAATGGGCATGTGAACAGACAATGGCTGCAAAAATTAAGGCGACAGAAGATCCCGAAGAAGCTTGTTCAACCTGTATGCTGTCTTTGGCGCACTGCACTCCCGGTTACTAAGAATATGAGAGCAAGGGGGTGAATGTACCATCGCTATGCCAACAATGTCAAGAGAACGAAGAAACTGAAGATCACGTATTCATGGGCCTTCAGGTCTGGACTGCTAGTTTGGGTTTTGATTTTCTCAACACTAGAGCTGGAAGGATAAGGGATTTTTAACACATTTGATAAACAACCGTTGGCAACCTGCGAGAGATTCACGGCACCTATATGGTCTATTTTGCGCAATCGAAACCAGTTGAAATTCGACAAAGCTGGCAAAACGGAGCAGCAAGTTGCTGTTTCGGCATGGATTACATAAGCTGGTACAAGGAAGCCCAATTAGTACGACAGTTGGACACTGCAATATTAGAGGATGCAGCTGGGTTTTCGCAGAGGCCACCGAAGGAAATGTTCAAAATCAAATAAGATGCCTCGTGGACTGCTCACAGGCATGCTACAGGCCTCGGGGTGGTAATCCGAGATGCCAGAGGTTAATTTTTAGCGGGTAGACACCAGAAATCCCCTCGGGTTCATTCCCTTTGCTGGGAGAATTCTCGGCAATTGAAGCGGGTCTGGTCCTTGCCTAGGTGCTGCAGCTACGTAAGGTGGTCATGGAATCCGATAGTCTATTTGCAATGATGAGAGATGGAATAAAGGAAAATGAAGGTTGGGGACTCGCTCGCAGAAGTGAAGACAAGAACAGAATCCATGTACAGTTTGGCAGCTAATTTCGAGTTGGTGAAATATAATTTCTGTGGAAGAAGTAGAAATATGTTGGCTAACAAATTTGCTAGACGGGGTGCTTTTAGAGGATGATATATCCTACTATTCAGAAAAAGTATGAAAAAAACATCAAAAAAAAACACCATAGTTGCTATTTTTTTCAAGGAGCTATTTTTCAGCTTGTTTTTATTTTTAAATAGGCAAAAAAACAGCTTTGCCAAATGAGTTTAAAGAAATACCTAGTTTCTAATCAAAATTGATTACTTTGATTAAAAACAGGAATACCAAACATGCACTAAGCTAGAGCCTGTGAGCACCGCAGGAACTTCTCAGAAGAAATCATAACAAAGCAAACAGCAAAGTTTGAAATACCAAGAAGAAATTAAAGCAAGCCAACATCAAAGTTTGAGATAAAGTTTCTAAAAAGCCCACAAAACCCCCTCGTCATGCCATGTTTTTTACTGGTGAGCACCTCCTTAGTACCAAGTACCAAGTTATAATGATTTTCAAAACCTTCTTTCATAATTGAGATAAGAAGTCATCATAGTCCATATTCTGATAATTGGGTTCATCATCAGAGGAGACCCCGCAGCAATCGCAGTAACCACCATAGTCCTCGTCACCTTTCCAGGTCGAGCCTTCAAACTTAGCCCGCGGAATATGTGCTGCCGATTTTAAAATGTCATCATCGCCCTCTTCAAAACCAACGCAGTCCCTGGCATCCAACACCTCCAGTTTCTTGCAGCAATTCAAAATCACCAACAGGTTTTCCTTACTAATGTGAGCATATCTTATGCTTAAAACCTTGATGTTCGGGAGAAATGTCCCCAGAGCAGATGCTTCTTCTTCTTCAAACTGGCCCTCAGAAATTTCCAGTGCTTCAAAATTGTTGCAGTGTATACCGATTTGGGCAAGGATTTCTTTCGTGTTAGAACGCCAGGACAGACGCAACTTTTCTAGTCTTTTCCACTTGGTGACGAGCGAAGGGAACAGCGAAGCTGGAAAATGATGCATATCAAGTGATAGCCTCAAAGTTTTCAAATTAGGACACCTGTAAGTGAACAGCGAAACATGATAAGTACTTGCATCAACTTCTAACGAGTCGGTTTAAATATAAATTACCAGCAACTTACTCATTCGATATGAAAACTATTGCTTCCTCTGTACAGCATGACGGTAGCTTCACAAATGTAGCTAAGCCATTGCTACGCTTCACCACATACTTGATGAAACTAGTAACAGCAGAATGATTGTACGGCCGATATTTTCCCACTTCATTTGCAGGGAAATCACCCATGTACAGCTTGTATTCAACTGCTAATCTCTCCGCCAGCTTGTATTCATCTGGTAATCTCTGTGGCAAATCAGCCATGTACAGACCGTATTCATCTGCTAATCGCTCCGCCAGATTGTATTCATGCTGTTCATCCACTAAGATTTTTGTGAAGTTGAGAGTGGTCCAACATTGAGGATTACAGGTGGCTTTATACCATGATTTGCAAACATATGGAATGTCAAGCAATAGATCTTCCATGTTGACTCTTGAAAATATGTTCACCAAACAGTCCAAGTTCAAGTCTTCCCATTTTGGTCTCTCGTCCGTCTCCTAAGCCAAATAAAACAAAACCAAACATGAAAGCAACATAAAGCTAAAATATTTTCACTCATCCCCCTTAGGTTACAATATAAAAAAGAATAACAGAAAGCCTCGCTGCAAATGCAATCAAGACACTTGAGAAACAAAATAGAGCAGAATCTCAGAATTTTCTTCAATACACAAGTTCATATCAGTTTGGCCTAAAAGAATAAGCCATTTGGACTGCTGGTTCTTGCCTTGGAGCAGTACAACATACTACACATCTCAGCTAGGGTAATCTACCATATGAGAGCATGATATAGTCCCCAAGCCCTTCCCACCATAGTTGTCTACTTAATTATGCATATTGAGTATATGAGCTTCATATATCTGCCTTACAGGTACCTTCTCAAAGGCAGATTCAAGGGCGACAGACAGGAAAGAAAAAAGGCAAAGAGAGAGGTGTTCATGCTCGACGTCGAGGTAGTTGGGCCAAGTATTAAAGTCCTGGATGTGATAACAAGAAAACATCATCTGCATCATCATTGTCTATACCACTATGTCTCACCTCTTTTGCACCATTTGGACTTTTACCACTATTCACTGGGTCACTTTGACCCGGTGATTTGGATCGCAAAACTTTACAATTTTTAGATTATGTTTTTCTAGTGTTGTAGAGTAACTCTTATTCTACAATCTACAAGAGCATAAAAAGATTATCTGAAAGTTGATTCGTTTTGTGATCCAAATCACCAGGTCAAAGTGACCCAGCTACGGGTGAAAAAGTCCAAATGGTGCAAAGCACGTGAGACGGAGTGGTACATAATAATATATGTGGACATCTGTTTCTCAAACACTCAAGAGAATATCCGCGCATAACAAGAAGCACCCTATGCAAAGGAAGGCATATCCAACCTCTATCCAAACACTCAAGAGAAGAATAAACAATCAATTTGAATAACAACATCCAACAACAATTAAAAATCGTACTAATAATAGAAAAGTTCCAAATCCTCTCAATTTCAAATACGGAAGGAACCACCGAATTAGGGTTCACACAAGTCACAAACTACTCAGAGTTCGCATTTCCCAATCCATTGAACCAGACAACACCACAGCCGATCACATAAACAATCGCAATCCTCCAATCAATATTATCACACGACATGTAAACCCTAAATGTGATGGAGACAGTGAGTCAAAGAAAGACTAGAAGACAAGAGCCGTCAGATTATATACAAACCTCTCTTCTTCCGCCGCCGTCAATCTGTCTTCGTCGATGCTTCATCGTGATGCCCAAACCATGAATGGAACCGAAGGGAATAGAGGAGTTTAAAACATAGAAGAAACTTCCTCTATCCTGTAACCGACACGACTTCACATGACCTTCAGAATACCCTTGTAACTGACGGAACTAAACTTTTGGGATAAAATACCATCTTGCCCTCAAACGTTTTACTAGTACTGAGTCCTCACAGTCGGAAGTCGAGGTGAGCACGGTCGGGTTTGTCAAAAGAATTGCCCCGACCCAACAGTTACGGATTAGAGAATGTTCAGCCCAGAACAAACACACGAGGAGTTTTCTCTTGTGTTTTGATATGTGCTCTCCTTTCATCTATAACTTATTTGATGATGAAAGACAAACTAATCTGATGTTCTAACATATCATAATCTCATAGTTTGACTGAGCTTTTGCAGGATTAATTAGCTACCTATTTTGCAAGAACTCTTATGCAGGAAAGGAAATACAGCTAGCATATGGATCCTATTCTTGTGGAATCATGTCTGGGCCTTCCTAGCACCCTCAGATAAAAGATCAAATTAGTTTTTTTTGAAGATACTGAGCAACTAGCTGTTGGGGAAGAGTTGTTAAAGAGTCAAAGATATGTTGCTTGATTTTAGGAAAATCTGTTTGAAGAAGATCATATTTAATCTGCACTTCAGACAAGCATTGGAGAGCGGGTGGTTGAGAAAAACTCGTACACACATTTACAGAGACATTTCAAATACTCTCAAGGATTGCCAAGCAACAAAGAAGAAGATTCAACTCATCCAATCCAACTCCAAGAAGAGCACTGCAGACTTACTGCTGAAACTGTGTTACATTGTTCTTCATTCTGTAGTTCATTTGTATATCATTCTATTTCATACTTCTCTTATCTTAATCTCGTGGTGTTGTTCAAGAGGAACAACAAGAGATTCTTATTGAATTAGTTAGCTATAGAAGGTACTAGATAGGTTAGTGAGAACCACAAGCTGTAACAGTGTAAGGGAAGTCTCTGTGCTTGAGATCTAGGGCTTAGCTTTTGATTAATAAGAATTGAGTTTCAAATCCTGCAGGGATTAGATCCCTGAGGTAGAGACGTATGTCCTTGAGGACTGATGTAACACCCCCGATTTCCAGAGGAGCCGGAAACCGGTTGGTGCCCTCCGTACAGGGGATTTTACCCTTTCGTACAAGGAGTGGTAACTGAAAACAAGTGAAAGGAAACATCCAACTACTGATTCATTACGATAAAAGTTTACAACGTTCGTGACTGGTTCCAAACTAGACACCAAGTCTAACAAAATATTTTACATCAAAAGTGAGCTCTCCGGTTAATTACTAAACTCTACTGTTTGCATGAGAGAGCGTGTTCGTGATCCCAGCGCGTTACCCCAAGCAACCAATCATAATCCTGCGGGGAATTTAAAAGAAACAAGGACGCAGTTTTTCGAGTATCAGTAAAAACTGAGTGAATAAACACCTTAGCATGTAAAACAGAGTGGCTAAGAAAGGTTACCGGGTTTACATTTTGACATAGTTTTAACAGTAACAGAGTATAAGTATAAACATCAGAGTAAAGACTTGAATCATTTTAAGAAACATAAGTACAAGTAGAAGTGACGATTATCAGAGTTCTCGAAAGTCGCTATTTCCAATCTGAAGATTATTACGAGTAGCTGATTCGTTAACTGATATATTCATAAGTTTCCGAACGTGGAGTGCCCTCCGTACAGGGGATTTTACCCTTTCGTACAAGGAGTGGTAACCGAAAACAAGTGAAAGGAAACATCCAACTACTGATTCATTACGATAAAAGTTTACAACGTTCGTGACTGGTTCCAAACTGGACGCCAAGTCTAACGAAATATTTTACATCAAAAGTGAGCTCTCCGGTTAATTTCTAAACTCTACTGTTTGCATGAGAGAACGTGTTCGTGATCCCAGCGCGTTACCCCAAGCAATCAAATCATAATCCTGCGGGGAATTTAAAAGAAACAAGGACGCAGTTTTTCGAGTATTAGTAAAAACTGAGTGAATAAACACCTTAGCATGTAAAACAGAGTGGCTAAGAAAGGTTATCGGGTTTACATTTGACATAGTTTAAACAGTAACAGAGTATAAGTATAAACATCAGAGTAAAGACTTGAACTATTTTCAGAAATATAAGTACGAGTAGAAGTCATGATTATCAGAGTTCTCCAAAAGTTGTTGTTTCTAAACTGATAGTTATTATGAGTAACAAATTTGTTTATCGAGATATTCACACGTTTCCAAACGTGAAATGAAACAAGTCGTATTATTAAGCCGCAGTGACCAAGGGAGACCAGGGTAAATAGAAAAAGATGATACTGGCATATAGGGGGTTATGATAACCCAACCTTTTTACCAAGCGTTAAAGACGATTCCAACCGTCCCGCTAGTCATCATACAAGCAGCTACTAGACCTTAAGTGTCGACACCCCCTTAAGATTGTAAGTCAGAAGAGTAGTACTAGAATGCTGGACCCTCACCAACAAGGTGAAGAGCCGAGGCACGAAGTCCCCAACTTAAAGCAGGTCCAAGACTCCAACAAGTAGTCAAGGCATTCTACCAAATAGATAATTTCGGCCGTAGCCAACTTAGTAACAAGCGACGTAGGCGTATAGCACTGTCACAGACCCAACTGGTTCCGGTACTTGCGATTCTTACACTTTACGTTATTAATGATTTCTGATTGTGTGACATTTGAATAATAAGTTTTCCGATTTGAAGACAAGTATTAAAGTGGCGATTTAAAAGCAAGTACGAAAAGTTTAGAAATTTCGAAATAAGGTGCGACAATTATCTTCAAATAAAACAAGTATATCACATGAAAGGAATTGGCACGCAAAACTAAGCATATATTTGGAGACAAGACATAAATCAAGTTTTGACACGAAAGAAGATAAGCACACGAGACTAAGCATGAATACTCACCGTGAGAGCCGTAGAGCGCTAGCTAGTCAACTACTCGCGAACAACGTCTGGGTCAACTAGGTCGTCGAAGATAGGCTCTACAATCATACACATAAATTCCTTATCACAAACAAGTTCGTATAGTAAATAGACAATGCATATGTCCTATATGATGTGGAAGCAAAAGCCTAATCGAATACCCCCAACGTGTTTATAAACTCCAAATTTATTTTAGAAAATTTACCAACAATTTTTAAGAAGATAAACTATTTAATATTCTATTTAAACGAATTTACTTGTTGATAAAATAATATCAAGTTGGACACTTTATTAAAATATTACTAGTAATGTAATTAAAACGAAATTTAGAATTATTTCATATTTTCAACAATATAATCTTTATCGAATAAATATTTAAACATACACAAAAGTATATTTTTACTAACCTATTTTTCAAGAACTAATTGTAAATATCTACTGGCAAACAATTTCTAATTCATAAAAATGTTTATTTTTATTTTATATTACAAAAATATTTATTTGTACTTATTTATTTTAGTATATAAAATAACATAAATTAAATAAAGATTTATACTAACTAAATACAATAGTAAATACAAGTATATGTATGTATATGCAGTTTACACATAATTACAACAAGTACCCCCCACTAACACATAACAGCTTTTAACATGTGATAAAGTATAGCCTCCAACTTTCAAATTGTACAACAAAACCCCCCCTGCAACACAATTTTATTCAATTACACCCTCTTCTCAAACGGGTTTCTTCCCGATTCAAACACCAACACACACCCACACACATACACACAAACATACATGATTGTGCAGGAAATTAGAGCTTATAAATCGACGAGAGAGGGTTCAATTTACCGGAAAACGGAGGAGGAGAGTGGGTCGAAGATTTCCGGCGAAATCGTGCCCTTGGGTTCGATCGGAGCTTGGCCTCCGGTCGTCTAGCACCTGGGTTCGATTGGGAGGCAGTAGCAGGCAAAGGGAGAGGCGGAGCCGCGGTGGTGGTCGGAAACAGAGGAGGACGGCGGCGGCGTCGGGGGTCACTGCCTCCGTTGCCGCTGCTGCTGCGGTTGTTGTTTCTGCCGCTGTTTTCGACGGGGCAGCGAGGGGGTTAGGCCGTGAGGAGAGGGAGAGATGAGGGTGATGCTGGTGGTGAGTGGTGACGGTGATTGGAGGTGGTGGTGAGGGGCTGTGGTGCTCTGTTTTGCTGCGGCAAAAACAGAGCAGCGAGATGGGAGTGGTGGTGATGTTGGTTTTCAGTGGTGGTGGTGATTGGAGGAGATACAGAGAGTAGGCAGAGATGGAGGTGGGATCGGGGTTGAGAGCAGAGGTGGTGGCTCACGGTGGTGGTCGCTGGTTTTGCTGGGTTTGGTTTCGGCAAGAAAACAGAGCAGTTGAATGGAGGTGAAGAAGATAGAAGAAGTGGGGAGGAGATTAAGAAGAGAGGGAGGTAGGGTGAGGGCTGATGGGAATTGAGATGCTAGGCTAGCTAGCTGGGGATGAAGCCACGCTTGGCGTGGTCGTTGCAGGGTAAAGGGGGACGTACGGAGGGTCTCATCAGGTGGCTGGTCGGTGGCTGAAGCAACAAAGCAGAGAAAAAAAAAAAAAAAAGAAAGGAGATGGGATGGGAGAGAGGAAAAGATTGGGTGTGGTTGGGTCACGCAATTACGCGATGGTTCGAGACGCGAAAAGTGACTAGAAACGCAACGAATAATAAAAACACGAAGTAATTTTTAGACGTGACGAATACGTTGAAGCGTGACGAAAGTTAATACGAGACAAATAATTTATATGAAAATAAATTGTTTTGGACTGAAAGATTAAACGTTGACTGATAACATAAATTTGTCTGAAACAGTGAAATTCAACTAATAAAATAAACTATTGACTGACAAAGCAAATTTGGACTGTTTAAACACAAATAAAAAAAATGTGACCGATAAATGAAATTTGACTGACAAAAATTAAGTTTGACTAATAAAACAAGATTTCATTATAAATCAAAAATTCGACTGACGAACGCATTATGACTAACAAAACGAAGTTCGACTAGAAAACGATAGTTGACTGACAACTGTTAAAAATAATTTAACTAATGTTTTTAATAAAAGTTCAAATATTAATTTTGAGAAAAACTCTTCAACGTTTTATTTTAATAAACATTTACTACACTATTAATTTAAAATTTATAGTTAACTTATTATTTAAAACGAAACAATATTATTAAATAACATTATAGGAATATATAAATTTATCAAGATAAATAACATCGCATAGTTTATCACTACGACATAAATCACACGCAACATATGCATCGTCTTATTACGACTAACACTAAGATCAAACAATACGATTCTCACATTTTCGAATAATAAATATATTGTAAGGAATTGCTAAAATAACCCTAGACTAAAATACGGGTTGTTACATCCTTCCCTCCTTGGACTAAGCTTCGTCCTCGAAGCTTGAACTCGGTGCTAGGTCTTAGGGGTCTCTATTTAAGTCACAACTAGTGAAACGACAATTAGTATGCATATGAATGCAGGGACAAAACAGGGTCGTTACATCTTCCCCCACTTAGGACTAAGCTTCGTCCTCGAAGCTCAAAGGGTTTCTAAAGTCTCTATGCATTTCTAATATGAAGTGAAAAGCAAGGTGATTGTGGAAATATAGTGTACCTGTCACCACGTTGTTAGGCGTTCCCTCTGCTATCTGGTTCATTATGGAGATTTGGCCACCTGGCCCCTGGTTGTTGCTCGGAGCTGCATTCCCTCCATTGAACTGCTGCTTACGCTCGGCCGCTAATCTCTTCCTACAGTTGCTAGATATGTGGCCTAAGATGCCGCAGAATCTACAAGCCAGAGGCGCACCGTCGCAAGCATAACCTCGATGATTGCGACCACACCTTTTGCAATTAGAGTTACGAGCAAGTCCTGCTGATTGGTCTATCTGATTTCTGACATCCACATTGTCCAAGTGTTGGTTTTCTCTACTATTGCCTTCCAGATGTTTCGCGACTTTCCTTTTGTTACACTCATACTTCCTGTGGCCCAAGATGCCACAATAGTTGCACGTCACCTTCTTTCCATCACAAGTAACTCCTGGGTGATCCCCGTTGCACATCTTGCAATAGAAGTGGCGAGTAGGCCTAGCCACCTGTTTGTGTTGGTTTCCGCCCACCACGTGGTGAGGGTACTTGCTTCCTTCACCTTTGCCAGACTTAAAGCGCTTGGCTGTTCCATGAACGTTGATCCTTCCTTGGATACTATTGCTACCTTCTGGGCCATTCGCCTTTCTCTTTCCCGGCTGTTGTGTTGGTTCCTGGTCGACCCTAAGGATGTTTGCTGCCATCCCATAGGCTTGAGACAAGGTATCATAGCTCCTTGTGAGAATGCTCCGCTGAATGTTGAGCTCATTGTTCTGGTTGACGTTGTTGTTTCCCGTGGCCTGGATGACTTCGCCTAACTGGTTGATCAATTGTGCCAGTTGGAAGTTAACTGCTTCTTGTCCTTCCATTGGTGCTGGTACGTTAATCCTAGTGGCGTAGCAGGGTTTCCTATTAAACAGGTGTCTTAAGCTAAAGTTCATCGATTACGCAATGCGAGGGTTTGCAGGTTGGTATGATATGAACAATGCACACAAAATGATTCTAACCTTGCAAAAAGACTTATATAAACACATAAATAGTAGCATTATATCATATAAGAGACTCGTTTCAATTTACGAGACTTGAGAATATAATTCTCGCAAACCAAGGATCATACAGACCAAAGTGAGAGTGCACAACCAAACATTATCACAAATCGAGGGTAAAACACCATAAAGTCATGTAAGCATAAAACATATAAGTGTAGGGTCTAGAATCTCAAAACAAAGGATGAGGGTGGGTGGGATAGACCCCCAGTCAGTCACTGGTCATTCAAACATGTATAAGAACTAAGGATCGAAAATGGAATGAGAGTAAAGACAAGTAACACATATCAGTTAGGCATGCGAGGATAAACAAGAGACATAACCCAAAATCCCCGGCTTATTCAAATTTTACTTCTCAGTTTGTCTTGCCCTACCGATTTCAACTTCAAGTTCAAAATTAGCTTTAATTACTTTCAAAAATCTTAGTTTTAAATGTTTTCTCCCTACAGTCCTAAAGGATGTCACTGCTCTGATACCAACTGTAACACCCCCGATTTCCAGAGGAGCCGGAAACCGGTTGGTGCCCTCCGTACAGGGGATTTTACCCTTTCGTACAAGGAGTGGTAACTGAAAACAAGTGAAAGGAAACATCCAACTACTGATTCATTACGATAAAAGTTTACAACGTTCGTGACTGGTTCCAAACTGGACACCAAGTCTAACAAAATATTTTACATCAAAAGTGAGCTCTCCGGTTAATTACTAAACTCTACTGTTTGCATGAGAGAGCGTGTTCGTGATATCAGCGCGTTACCCCAAGCAACCAATCATAATCCTGTGGGGAATTTAAAAGAAACAAGGACGCAGTTTTTCGAGTATCAGTAAAAACTGAGTGAATAAACACCTTAGCATGTAAAACAGAGTGGCTAAGAAAGGTTACCGGGTTTACATTTTGACATAGTTTTAACAGTAACAGAGTATAAGTATAAACATCAGAGTAAAGACTTGAATCATTTTAAGAAACATAAGTACAAGTAGAAGTGACGATTATCAGAGTTCTCGAAAGACGCTATTTCCAATCTGAAGATTATTACGAGTAGCTGATTCGTTAACTGATATATTCATAAGTTTCCGAACGTGGAGTGCCCTCC
Organism: Linanthus parryae; assembly: GCA_023055425.1. Lineage (NCBI taxonomy): Eukaryota > Viridiplantae > Streptophyta > Magnoliopsida > Ericales > Polemoniaceae > Linanthus > Linanthus parryae. The sequence continues at coordinate 3,401,575 of JALGPY010000004.1, read as the reverse complement.
GTACAGGGGATTTTACCCTTTCGTACAAGGAGTGGTAACCGAAAACAAGTGAAAGGAAACATCCAACTACTGATTCATTACGATAAAAGTTTACAACGTTCGTGACTGGAATATCGTGGAATATCGTAGATGAACTTACTCATTTGCAACACAAAGGAGTGCCTCATTAGTAAAGCATTCAGGAAGCTCCAGAGAAGTGGCAGATCGATCACTGCGCTTGACCACAGACTTGATGAACGTCGTAACAGACAATTCATCCTTCAGATTGTGAGTTGCAATTAATCTTGAAGGGCTAACGTCGAATTCATAGTCGGAGAATGGGGGCCCATCAAGTGTGATGTCAGGAAAAACGAGTCGCTCCCAGCAACGAACATCTGAAGTTGCATCGTACCATGATTTGCACACAAACGGAACATCTAGTAATAGAGATTCAACGTCCATTCTCCCGAAAATATTCACCAAGCAGTCCATGTTCATATCTTCCCATCTCGACTCCTGTAAATTGATTTCCCAATACCAGCAAAATTGTTAAGAAATCATCAGCATTTGTTTATAAATTATGAGTAAAAGAACACACCAAGAACAAAATTTAAATACCTCTAACATGATGATTTAGAAGAAAACCGGTAAGTAAGTTGGTTCTCTTTAGGCTATGATCTCACAAAATTGAAGTTTCTCTAACATGATGTTTTAGATCGTGAGAAGAAGGCTATATTTATGTGTGTGGGAGTAAGAGGAATCTCTGGAGGAAGGTAATAGGAAAGTTGAAGTGCTGAAAAACTAATAATAATATAAATAAAGAGAACATCGTGGCTTATATATCTAAGTTCACACTTTTGGTCCAGATCAACAATTAGTTGCCATCTACGTTCACACTATTGGTGGAATCTATGGAAGTTTGTATACATCTATGGATGGCTATAGACACATGTGTCCCTTAATCAAATCTGGACAAATGTGATGTAAATGTTCTCAAACGATGCTATGTTACAGAAGTGGATGACTAAGAGCTTGTTTGGTATCCGTTTAAAAACAAGAAAAATAGTGGAAAATAAACGTACCGATAAAACACGTTTAAAACCATAATCAAAAAACTGTTTGGTATCCGTTTATAAACAGTGTTCAAAATTAAAAATACGTTTGGCAACATTATTAAATTTCGATGTTAATTTGTTTAGATGTCATTTTTACGTACAATACCGACATATATTTGATATTTGTTGCATCAAATCATAGTTGAAATGTCTTTCTACACCAATAGTATGAAAAACAACAAAAAGAACACCACATTTACTGTTTTTTTAAACAGCTGTTTTTCAGCATGTTTTTTTTTTAAACAGGCAAAAAAACAAGTGTACCATATGGGTTTAAAAAAACAACCCTTGATTAAAAACAGGAATATGCCAAACATGCACTAAGGAAATAATTGTTTCTTGGGTAAAAGACAGTGACCACCCTGACAATTGGATTAATTCCATCCCGCTACCATGCCATTTAGAAAAAGACACTTTGCACCTTTTTTGGATAGAGGCTAACGGTCGACTAACAGCACGAAAAAAAGACTATTTTACCCCTAATTGTTATAAAATTACCCCCTATATATTACCATGACCCTTCTCTCCTTCATTTTTAATCATAATCCTTCTCTCTCTGTCCCGCCTTTTTCTCTCTTTCCTTCAAACACTCAGGTATGATGTCACAGTGTCACAGAAGATTTTCTAAGGTCAACATGTAATGCTTATAAGCTCGACAAACAATAATTTACACAACCTAGAAGAAAAGGAACACAGAGGAGGGCGACTGTGTTTCTCTCTGCCCACTTGTCTTCTTCCTCCTGATAACTCTCTTTTAGGAGTTATTATTATACTTTCTTAGTACTTGTATTAGTCTTATTTCACATGATTTAGATGTTATATTTGCACAAATATGTGAATGTGACTATGTCTAAGCCTAAGAGTGAAAAGTTGTGTTTCTAGCTTATTTGTGCATGTTTCCTCTCATATTTGCTATGATAATTGCACGGGTTGTTTAGTGTTGTGTATCTCAGGTAAAATAGGTGCAATGGAGCTTATGAGATGCTTGGATATGCTCGGAATGGAGCTAGATGAAGAGGAGAAAAAGAGACGCACAAACGAAGAAAAGTTGGAAAAGTCACACAGGACCAGCCTGCACTCTTTTCGATGCCCAGGAAAATCTACAAAGAATTTTGATGCAAGGCTTGCGGCATTGGAAAGTAGACATCCGTAGCTTTCCAACGATATATGGTAGGCCCGAAGACGAGTCCGTATGAGGGAGATACAGCCCGCGCAAAATCAGCAAATAATTCTGTCCGGGAATTACAAAGTAGAGGGGCTGAAGTGCAATTTCGACCAAATAACATAAAAAATCGTGCCCAGCTGGTAAAAAACGGGCAGAGACGACCTAAGAACAGTAGATTGACGTACGGGAGCCATTGGAGAGCAGCTAGGAGCTTGGGGATTGCACGGATTCGCCAAAGCTTTGGCGATTTCATCGTTTGATTCTTCTCTTACCCTCTCTTTATTATTCTATGGAGAATACTTGTGATTTTGGCATAACAATGAGTAGCTAATTTCTTTGCTAGGCTCTATGGAGAGCCTAGGGTTATGACTTAGACTTATTTTCCGGATTTTGTTGATTGATTCATGCGTTTGATCCAATTAATGTTTATTATTCTTCATCTTGTGTTGTGAATCCGTAAGCTAAGGCTATTGACACGTGTTAGTGATGAATGGAATGACCATGTTAGATGAAGATGATGAACTAGTTGAATTCATAGCTTAATGTTACAAACTAATTGATTAGAAATCATGATCTAGGCTTAATTCTTAGCAACAAGGGAGTCGCGAACCGGAGTTGTTAGTGAACTAGGTGGGTGCTCGACAGAGACTTAACCCGGTTACGAATAAGATCATGTTTTTATTCCCGAATCATTGAGACCGATAGGTGAGATGAATAGGAGTAGTCATGTGTGGGTAGATTCGGTTGAACTAGTTAGGTGAGTGAATCGGTGGACCGACAGGACCCGGTGAACGAAGTTGACTAGCCAGCTAGAACGTAACGGTAGATGGAGGTGGACCGACAGGACCCAAAGTAAACTGTTACGTAAAATTACATGAGATCGACAGAAGATTGTAAGTGCTATTACCCGGCATAATCAGTTAGTGCGTAACGTGTTTCAATACAAATTCCGGAACTGTCTAAAGACCCTAGGTGATTCATAGATCGCCTAGTTTTCTCCATACTTTGATTAAATTCTTTTAACTGAAAAATACATAAATATTGTCTCTACATTCATTTTATTTAGTCGCTTGTTTGTGGGCGACGAACATTGAAACTCAAACCACTTCTTACCGGTTACTTAGGTATCTTCTAATTGATTCTTAATTAGCTAGTAGTCGTCTATTTCCCTTGGGTTCGATACTCGGAGTCGTAAAATACTCCACTTACTACTTGACCGTGCACTTGCGTATACACGTAAGAATTCGTGTCAAGTTTTTGGCGCCGTTGCCGGGGACTTAAACGGTTTATTAGTTTAGTTAAAAATTAATTTATGATACTTCTTTTATTCTCTTTTTGTTACTTTCTGTTTACCTCACGGGTGTGCTAGTGTTGTTTTCTCAGGTAGCGATGGCGGAAGGCCAAGGACAGATTAGCCTCACCACAGAGCAGCTACAAGCTTTGGTGGCTGAAGCTGTAGAGAAAGCATTGGCAGCAACATCTATACCGCGCCCGACCTCAATGCCATATAATCGATCAGGGAAAGCAATAATCCAGGCATTAGAGGCGGATCTTAAAGGAAGGGAGCCAGCAATTGTGGTGCCACCAATTCAGGCAGAAACCTTCTGTCTCAAGCTGCGCACAATTCAATTTGCTCAGGATCAGTGCACTTTTGCTGGGACAGACGAGGAAGACCCACATGCATTCATTGGAAGATTTCAGAGCCACTGTGGGCTAATTCGATATAGTGGGGTCACATCTGAAGCGCTCAAACTGATGCTCTTCCCTCATTGCCTCAAGGGAGCTGCTATGGATTGGCTGGATTCATTGCCATCCAACTCAATCAAGACATGGGAAGACTGTGCCTCCCAGTTCATGAGTAAATTCTTTCCCATCTCACGCATGATTCAGCTGCAGAACGAGATTTGGTCATTCAGGCAAAAGCATGATGAATCACTTGTCAAAGCATGGCATCGCTTCAATCATTTGCTACGTAGATGTCCCAACCATGGTATTGACAAGCGACAGTTAATGCAGGTCTTCTATGATGCACTTGGAATGCTTGACAAAGAAAAGATTGATAGAGAAGCTGGGGGCAGTTTCTTGTTCAAATGTGATGTTGACGGTGCATATGAGTTGATGAGACGTGTGGTTGAGCAAGAGGAGAGCTGGGATTATGAGCACCAACAAAAAGAACCGATGAAGCATAGCTCAGTGGCATATGGCACGGTTCAGGTGAATGCGGTAGAGGTAGTGCATGAAGCAAATGTTTCAGAGATGCATCAGCAGCAGCCAGTACCACCATTAGAGTTGGCCGATATGACAGGGATAATAAAGACGATGGCTCAGCACATGACAGACATGTCCACACAGGTCAGCTCTGTAGCAATTGCACTTCAAGTTGCGCAAGCAGAAATAAAAGATCTAAAGGAACAACTTGAACAAAGGGCACTGGGTAGCATTGTTGACACATCAGAGGGACAGGCTCAAGCCATCACCACTCGAAGTGGTATTGCACTTACAGATCCTCCATATCCGAGTCATGCCAGAGCGGAAGCCTTAAAGGCGAAGGAACATGAAGTCTTCGATTCTGAGAAGATACCTGTCATGATCCCCCAATCAAAGGGCATGATTCACCAGGATGCAGAGAAATCTACCGAGGTACCACTTCCATCTTCTCCTTCTTCTCCAGAACTACCATTTCCGTTACGTACTAGGAAGAAGAAGGATGATTCTGAGGAATACAAGCGTTTTTTGAATGTCTTCTCTAAACTGCATATCAATATCCCATTGATTGAGGCACTTCAAAAGATGCCTAAGTATGCTCGATTTATTAAAGATGCAGTTCTTGGAAAGAAAGGGGTGGATGAATTTCAGAGAGTAAGCTTAAATGAACAGGTTAGTTCATGTGTTTTGCATGGGTTACCTAAGAAAAAGAAGGATCCAGGTAGCTTTGTCATTGAGGCTACATTGGGTGATTCCTACACTGGAAGAGCTCTCTGTGATCTGGGAGCGAGCGTGAATTTGATGCCGTTGTCGGTATTCAAAAAGTTAGGTGTGGGGGAGCCCCCGAAAACCTGGATAACACTCCAATTTGCAGACAAGTCATCCAAGAAAGCATGTGGGATGGTTAAAGATGTGCTAGTGAGGGTCGGAAGTCTGATCATTCCGGCTGATTTTGTTATATTGGATATGCCAGTAGGTGATGTTCCGCTAATTCTGGGTAGGCCATTCCTGGCAACTGGTCGTACTCTCATTGACGTAGAGAATGGAGAACTGATTATGAGGGTACATGATGACATGGAGACTTTTCGTGTCTTCAAACCGTCGCCCCAGTGTTCATGGGAGTATCAACCAGGCGTGCCATTTGCTGTACAAGTGAAGCGCCAAATCCCAGAGTTATCGCAAGGGGATCCACCTGACTACTGGGCAAGAAATAAGCCATCAGCGGTGCACGCACATGAAGCAGTGCTTCAAATCCAACACCGGAAAGCTAAGCTGGAAGCGGCACAATGTGCCAGACCACCCTCGTGAGGTGGCAGAGGTAACTGGGTCGGGCTGTCGACCGTAAATTACAAGCGCTTGTTGGGAGGCAACCCAACGTATTTTTATGCTTTAGTGTAGAGAGTGTGTTCTTAAATACTGCCGTGTGCGTTTTTAATACCGTTTTGTTATATGAGGGGTGAGAGAGTGAGGATCTTATATTTGAATTGAGTCGTGCAGGCATACAGGTTGGAGACGCGGTCCGGACTCCGCTTCTTGATGCGTGAAAAGAGGAAACGCAGAAAAACCGAGAAAGCGACGTAACAATCACAGACTTTGAGGTCATAAATTCCGAGTTTACTCCGGAAAATTTGGAGTCACTTGTGCAAAATCAGAACGTGCGCGAAACGAGCTTTCCGACGGTATGTAATATGCGTGCATCGGAGTCCGGAGACATAATCTAGAAGACAAACGAAGCGAAAAAAAAAAAAAAAAAAAAAAAAAAAAAAAAAAAAAAAAAAAAAAAAAAAAACTGAAAACTGAAGCTGGAGTCAGGGGTGTTCGTGCGAACACCCCCTGTGTTCGCAGGAACAAAAGGAAGGCAAAAAACCCTCTGCTGGATATTAAGAACAAAAAAATGTGCTCACACGAACAGGGGTAAAAAGGGGCATTCAACGTATTTTTGAGGGCAAAAGAGGTACTTCGGGGTCTTTTGTTATGCATCGGGCTATACCAGAGCTTTATCCTCTTCACCTTCAAACTCAAAACCTTCAGAATCTTCTCCAACTCCGATCGAAGCACGTACTCCTTCATTCTCCGGCGATTCTTGGTGGCTTCCCGTCGCGTCTTCACGCCGCCTCTCAATCCGGCGGCTCCTCTCACTCCGGCGACCCCCAGAAGCACCACCCTCTCTCCCACCCGACGGCTATCTCCGTCCAAACCCACCATCGCAACCTCAAAACCCAGAAACCGAATCACCCAGCCGCCGCCACCGATTGACCCAGCATCGCCGCCCTCTCTGTAAACACCACCACTATCTCTCTGCCACGATTCAACCCTTCAATCTCTGTTCAGCCCGCCTCAATCCCCTCCTTTGTTCTCGGTGGAACAAAACCAATTAAACCCACGACCAAAACCACCTGTTATTCACCTCCCTCCATCACCGAAGCAATCATCAGAGCAGCGATCAAAACCCAGCAAAACAGGGCAAAAGAAGAAGAATAAAGCCGCGAACAAGAAACAGAGGAAAGAGAGACAAAGCACAGAACAAAGGAGAAGAAATCGCAGAAGAGAAGAAGCAGCAGCGTCAATCGACCACGCCTCCCTCTCCGCAAGACCTCCTCTCTCACTCACTTCGTGGAACGGCCTCTGCCTCTCCCCAATTCCCGATTACATCGAGAACCCAGAAGAAACAAATGCAGACCCGAAGAACCCCCATCCACCATCAATTCTGACCAGAAACCTGGATTGATTCTGCGGTGGTCATGGGTCTGCGATGGTGTAGGTTCAGTAGTGTACTGAGTTGTGTTGGGTTTCAGGTGGGTTTAGGTCATTAGTTTCAGGAGGTTGAAGAAGGTTGGTAGTGGTGTAGGAGAATGCTAAGGGTTGTTTGCAGGTGTTTAGGGGATTCATGGTGGAAATCTGGTGGTATTGTGTTGGTGCTAAGAGGTGGCAGAGGTGATGTTTAGGGTGGTGTGTGGATGGTGTTTAAGAATTAATGGTGGCAGAATGGTGAATTGGTGGGTTGAATGTGAGTATTTGGTTGATGGATGATTGGTACTATGTCAAGTTTTTGAATTGGCAGATTATGAAGGTGATTGGTAATGGTGAAGGATGTTGAGTTATGATATGGGTATTTTGTAAAGGCTGAAATGGTGAAGAGGTGAAGATTAATTTGGTTGTTTATGGTTCAAGTTTCATGGTGAATTAATGGGTTGGTGTACTGGTTTGTCATGGCTCTGGGTATTTGGAGTTTTGATTAAAGGAGAAGGCAGTGGTAGTATGAAGGCAAAATTGGGGTTTGGTTGAGAGTGTCCTCCAACTTAATTAAGGACATTAATGGAGCTCGTCTTGGTATTATGTCATTGTACAAAGATATCGTTGAGCAGCTGATATGAATCGGCCCGAGTTGGGAACTTGAGGAGAATTGGACGAAGACATCGACCCCGGTGTGTTAGATCACACTCGACCATCACGGGAGCTGGCATCGATCTACGCAATGTGAGCTCGGGGATTCTTCGTTCTCTTTTCGTCAGCAGCAATGGATCAATCGACCCCGGTGTGTTTCGCACACTCGACCGCAAGGGAGCTTGCATTGTTCCGTGCAATGTTTGCTTGGGGATTGTTCTTGCTATCTCAGTCAGCACTTATCGGATTTCGTCCCCGACCTTGTGTCGGTTGTGAGTATTCTTTTCTCTCTCTTTACTTACCGTTTAGGCACATCGTACTTGTCCTAGGATTTTATTTTTCGAATTCTAGGGAATTACTTGAGTACTTGCTTAATTTCGGTACACACAACTCGTTCACGTGCACGTAGCTTGAATTATCTCTAAATTTATTGTAGCTACCTTCTTGTGTCGTGGCTTTGACTCCGAGTAGAATCACCGCTCCTCGCATTTGAATGCCGAGTCTTCTTGGTTAATCTCTGAATTCGTTGAGGACAACGAAGCGCTCAAGTGTAGGGGGAGTTTTAGTCTTGACTAGCCAGTCAGTGTTTGCATCGCCATGTCTGCATATAGTTTGGTCGTGTCGTATTGTGTCTAATTATGTGGTCCGTGTCGTTTTTATGATATTACGTCATATTGTCATATGTTAGTCGTGTAGTGTATATACTTGTTTGAGTTTGTGTTTGATATTGCACGTTTTCTTATTTGCGTCTACCTACCCTGTCGAATGTCTTGTGTAGTTTTGTTCGTTTCGGCTTGCATGTAGTGTAGGAATTATATGAAAAAATCAAAAAACAAAAACAAAAAAAAAAAAAAAAAAAAAAAAAAAATCAAAAAAATCCAAAAAAAAAAAAAATATATATATAAAATTTTGAGAAAAGGGCAATCAAAAGAGGCTAGAATTTGATAAATTGCGAAGTGTGAGGATTTTAGGCGTAGAGCATGATTTGCGACCGAGAGTGACAACATGAGTCCCCCCTAGTAGGTATAGAGAGACTTTCTTTACGGGAGTGCCTACCTATTTCTAACACTTACGTGATTTTCAAGTCAAAGTGTGTGCCTATTTTCTTACAAGAGCTGAGCTAGGTGTGAGCTAAACAAGCCGAACATCCATGTGTACGTCTTAGGTAGTCGCCAGCCCGCCTCGTAGTGGCACACGAAACAGCTGTGCGAGGACGTGTATTAGAGCACTCACTGCTTTTAGAACTCACCTTGTAGGACCATTAGACGCCCCAATTTGAACATTGGATTCTTTGCTAGCCTTTGGACTTAGAGTGACGATTCTTGGGCTTCATCACAAATTGATTAGAATCACCACTTTAGTGCGTCACGAGGGGGTTGTGTAGTTGAGGGGGTTCGATGAGGGAGTGATTATACATTTTGTTGAGTTCTACATCTCGCTTGCACTTTATTGATTATCGACGAGGGGATGCGAGGGTGAGTGAGTAGGCTTGCGCACTTCGGTGTGGCGGTGTTCCATGCCATTACATCATGGACACAGTTGTGGAGAGCCGTGAGTGCGTGAATCTAATACGCACGGAATTGGGTTGGGTGAACTTAATTGGTGGATCGTGCTAGGTACCGGTTTCGATTACTTTGGTGTAGGAGGATCGGTTGGATTAGGCACGAGATACATTCATCTTCGGGACTACTTGAGAGGGGATATGGTTACATTCGAGTGTGGGGGTGTCGACTTTTGACTTCGGACATTGAGTGTGAGCTTGCGACGACTCCGCTCCCACACATGTACTTCATTGATTTTGCGGCTTGGACTTGACATGGACTTTGATTGAGTTAGGAGGAGATGATATTTTATGTGATATTCATTCATCGACTTATGTGTTTCCTTCTCCTAGCATATGTGATTGTTATTTGAAGACCACTCGGATATTATTTGTTGCATTGTGATGGTATTTTGAGAGAATTGAAAAAAAAAAAAAAAGAAAGAAAAAAAAAAGAGAAAAAAAACAGAAAATAAAAAAAAAAGAAAATGAGAGAAAAAGAAAAAGGAGAGATGAAATAAAGTTTGAGTTGGAATTGAATTGAAACGAGTGGTGGAGCTACTTTGACGACGACGGTTCACGTTTCATGCACGACAAACGACGATGGCCACGGAGATCACTAGTGTACCGTGGTTTGAGGGAATTGAGGGCCGGAGGTGGTGAGCTTCGGGTTTCGGTTTCTATCCTTGTGGTGAGGGTGTGTGAGATGTGGGATTTGATGTGAGAATGTGACGCTTAGGACTTTATTTCGACGAGATTATCTATATGTCCCTAAGCCTCATCATGTGAAAACCGTTAGCGGATTAGGAGCTCGGACCTTGGATGTGGCTTTGCCTAGCGTAGTCTCTTATTTCGTGGCACACGCGAAGAGGTAGTGTACTCTTGTACTTAGTAAAGTTAGGCTTTCTATACTAACTAGGGGAGAGTCTCGTTGTCGAGTTTAGTTTCAACTCATGCTTTGTTCCTAGGATTCTCATCACTTCATGATACCCGATTTAAGCCAATGGAGATTGCCCGATCTCAATCAAAAAGATAAAAAGTGTGTTTTGTGTATATATGTGTTTGTGTAGGATCGAGTCATAGTTTGCATTTGCATCATATTGTTGCATTGTCGAGTCTTGTGTCGTTTGCGTCTTGAGTCGGCTAGTAAATAGTGGTTTTACTCGGGACGAGCAAAAGCTAAGTGTGGGGGTATTTGATAACTCTCTTTTAGGAGTTATTATTATACTTTCTTAGTACTTGTATTAGTCTTATTTCACATGATTTAGATGTTATATTTGCACAAATATGTGAATGTGACTATGTCTAAGCCTAAGAGTGAAAAGTTGTGTTTCTAGCTTATTTGTGCATGTTTCCTCTCATATTTGCTATGATAATTGCACGGGTTGTTTAGTGTTGTGTATCTCAGGTAAAATAGGTGCAATGGAGCTTATGAGATGCTTGGATATGCTCGGAATGGAGCTAGATGAAGAGGAGAAAAAGAGACGCACAAACGAAGAAAAGTTGGAAAAGTCACACAGGACCAGCCTGCACTCTTTTCGATGCCCAGGAAAATCTACAAAGAATTTTGATGCAAGGCTTGCGGCATTGGAAAGTAGACATCCGTAGCTTTCCAACGATATATGGTAGGCCCGAAGACGAGTCCGTATGAGGGAGATACAGCCCGCGCAAAATCAGCAAATAATTCTGTCCGGGAATTACAAAGTAGAGGGGCTGAAGTGCAATTTCGACCAAATAACATAAAAAATCGTGCCCAGCTGGTAAAAAACGGGCAGAGACGACCTAAGAACAGTAGATTGACGTACGGGAGCCATTGGAGAGCAGCTAGGAGCTTGGGGATTGCACGGATTCGCCAAAGCTTTGGCGATTTCATCGTTTGATTCTTCTCTTACCCTCTCTTTATCATTCTATGGAGAATACTTGTGATTTTGGCATAACAATGAGTAGCTAATTTCTTTGCTAGGCTCTATGGAGAGCCTAGGGTTATGACTTAGACTTATTTTCCGGATTTTGTTGATTGATTCATGCGTTTGATCCAATTAATGTTTATTATTCTTCATCTTGTGTTGTGAATCCGTAAGCTAAGGCTATTGACACGTGTTAGTGATGAATGGAATGACCATGTTAGATGAAGATGATGAACTAGTTGAATTCATAGCTTAATGTTACAAACTAATTGATTAGAAATCATGATCTAGGCTTAATTCTTAGCAACAAGGGAGTCGCGAACCGGAGTTGTTAGTGAACTAGGTGGGTGCTCGACAGAGACTTAACCCGGTTACGAATAAGATCATGTTTTTATTCCCGAATCATTGAGACCGATAGGTGAGATGAATAGGAGTAGTCATGTGTGGGTAGATTCGGTTGAACTAGTTAGGTGAGTGAATCGGTGGACCGACAGGACCCGGTGAACGAAGTTGACTAGCCAGCTAGAACGTAACGGTAGATGGAGGTGGACCGACAGGACCCAAAGTAAACTGTTACGTAAAATTACATGAGATCGACAGAAGATTGTAAGTGCTATTACCCGGCATAATCAGTTAGTGCGTAACGTGTTTCAATACAAATTCCGGAACTGTCTAAAGACCCTAGGTGATTCATAGATCGCCTAGTTTTCTCCATACTTTGATTAAATTCTTTTAACTGAAAAATACATAAATATTGTCTCTACATTCATTTTATTTAGTCGCTTGTTTGTGGGCGACGAACATTCAAACTCAAACCACTTCTTACCGGTTACTTAGGTATCTTCTAATTGATTCTTAATTAGCTAGTAGTCGTCTATTTCCCTTGGGTTCGATACTCGGAGTCGTAAAATACTCCACTTACTACTTGACCGTGCACTTGCGTATACACGTAAGAATTCGTGTCACCTCCAATTTCTCCCACTTCTTCAATTCAATCCCTCTGGTTTAAGATACTTGCACCATCTGGGTGTTCATCTTCTCCACTTCCATGGCCTCTCCTTTCCTTTCCTCCCCTCCTCCTTCAACACCCAACCAAGAAGGTGGTCGAAGGCGACGGGGACCACGAAGGCGTCGAGGATTCCAGCGGTGTTGAGGTCTAAGAGATCTGTAGAGGTCCTCGACCGATCTGAAGAGGACGACAACGACTTAACCTGGGAGGCGGCGCTGCTACTATTAGCGATGGAGAGAGGCGTTGCTGGTGGCGGTGGTGCGACAACTTCTTATTTTTCTTGGATGTGGCTGTCGCAGAAAGCGATGGATCCGTCTTCGTGTTCCTCGGACTTGAGAGCCTTAGCGCCGCCGCCGAGATAGGTACCCAAAGATTGTTAATAATCGTCGCCTCCATGTTAATCACCTGCGTCGAGATAGCAGAGAGCGATGAAACTGTCGCGAGTTGCTTGGTTTGTGTTTGATTTGATGTTGAATGAGTTTCAATTTGTACAAGGGTGGAAGAAGCAGAGGGTCTGAGGTGTTGATTTGGGGTTCAGAGGTCTGTTTGTGGCTCTTTGTTGGGGGAAGATATTTTCAGCTTTAAACTTCCACAAGTACTACATTCTCAATCTCCCTGCTTTCTGGTGAACATGTGTTTCTTGAAGTTCATATGCATGTCTAAGGAAGCATGCACACCCAGGATAGGTTTTCAAGTTTGGTGATGGTGGTTGTGTTATGGTAAAATAAGATATTTCCTCATAACTTAAGTGATTTCTTATTCAAATTTGTAATTTCTTCATCAGATTTGTTATTTTTGTTTTTGATTTGATGATGGTATTGGTGTTGTTCTTGTTGGTCTTGTGGTAATTAGAGCGAAATAGATTGTTGGTGATCTTCATGACAAGCAAATTGACAAAATAATCCAAAAAAAAACTCATAAGGGCAATATGGTCCGGAAAAATCAATCACCCACTTTTCTAACGGAACATGACAGAAGAGTGCTAAGTGTCCACATAATATTCCGTTAATTGGGTATAGAGTGTCTTTTTCAAACGTCAGGGAAATGGGGTGTCATGGGATTAAGGGGTGGTCACCATCTTTTACCTTTGTTTTCAAGTACAACTCTCCTCTCTTAATTTTTGTGAAGGACAACAACAATAACTAAATACATGCACACATTGACTATCAAAGAATTAAGAGTATAAGTAATCATATTTACCGTGAGACGTTGTCCGGAATAATAATAATAATAATAATAATAATAATAATAATAATAATAATAATAATAATGGACTTGTTTGGGAAGTATATTAGTGGATTAACATAATGTAATTTTGAAATGTGTAGATGTAATGAAGAGAGATAAGGACAATTCTTCATCACAACCACACACTGCGAAAATCAATTTGTAAATTAATTCAAAATTTTACATCACAAACGCGCTCCATAATAATATGATAAAGGCATAGATCCCCTCGCCCCCACCCCCAGAGAAATGTGGTTTACAAGGAATTGGATCCTTTTTGAAATAATCAAGTGGCAGAGGAATTAGCATCTTGTTTTTTCTGGCACTACAGGGAATCTTTTTTATTATTTTTACTAAAAGGAGGGATCCCTTGTAAACATGTATAGAGCATCTTATTATCATGGAACAACTATAATAATAAGACTAAATTCAAAAAATGTAAATGCAGTATTTAAAAGACATCTACATGCCAGTGAGATATAAGTTATATTAAACAAATCGAGCAATTGAGGAAAATAGCATGCCATTAGTTACAAGCAAATACTTATGTAGTATAAAAAACTAATAATAATATAAATGAAGGTAACATCATGGCTCGCACCTCTCATCCTCTTTCTTTTTTCTCTTATGTATCTAGTTTATCTATGTTGGCACTTTTGGTCTCGATCAAGAATTAATGCTTTCACTGTTGGTCGAATCTATGGAAGTTCGAATTCATCTGGTGGTAGCCTGCATTTCCCCTTAATTTCAGAAAGATCTGTGAATATCCGTTAAGGGCATGTCCACCAAGTCAATCTAGCCAAGTTTGAAAAAAATATCGAAAAAAAAAGTTGTTTAAAAAATTGTTTGAAAAAACTAGGAAAAAAAAGTTTGAAAATTGTTTGCAAAAAATTGGAAAAAGAAATAAAAAACAGTTTGCGAAAACTGGAAAAAACAGTTTCAAAACAGTTTGCAAAAACTAGAAAAAAGCAAAGTTTGCAAAAATTGAAAAAAAAAAAGACTGTTTCAAAACAGTTTGCAAAAAATGGGAAAAAACAGTTTGAATAACTGTTTCAAAAAACTAGTAAAAAAACAGTTAAAAGCCAGTTTCAGAAAAATCGCGGAAACTGGAAAAAATATAATTTCAAAACAGTTTGCAAAAAACTGGGGAAAAAAACAGTTTGTAAACTATTTGCAAAATTAAAAAAAAAAAAAAGTTTAAAAACTGTTCGTAAAAACTGAAAAAAAAAAAAAAAAAAAAAAAACAGTTTCAAAACTAGAAAAAAAAAACTACTTACGAAACAAAAAGAAAAAACAGCTTCTAACTGTTTGTAAAAAACTTGAACTTCGGAAATTGAGGATCACATTTAGATATTTAGATAATAAAAACTCAGATTTTTATCACATATTAGTACATTATAATTATAAAAAACATATTTATAATAATATTTTTTTGGGTAAAATTTAAATGTATATTAATATAATCATAACGTATAATACAAAAGTATATTTTAAATATTTTTTACACTTTTTATAGTAATTGAAACATAATATGTTTTTTTTTTTGAAATACGATCATATAAAGACTTAGGCAAGATTTATCTCTGCCAAATATTCATTACACATAAAGTCAGGGCATTCTATACACCAAGTTTGTACATTTGGTGTGCCCAACTTACTACAACGAATCTTATCTGCTACTTTATTTTCTAGTCTTGAAACCCACCAAACATTCATTACATTTCTACCAACCAAGTCTCTAGAAATCTCTCTAAGGAGATAAAAATCCTCAGAACCAGAAGAGGAGCTCCAGAAACTGTTTGGTGATTTCGACATCTTCAAAATCCGATTGAGAGAGTGAGCAAGTCTTTGTGAATCTGTTTCTACCAACACCAAAGAGGTAAACCCAAATCCTTCCAGTAGATTCAAGCCCCTTTTCATTGCTTCGGCTTCGAGGATTGTGGGATTTGAGTTATATGAAATTGGGAATGCCCATGCTCTGACGAATCGACCTTCGTAGTTTCTCAGAATAGCCGCACCAGTAGCCAAGCCCATCGAAGAACAACTCGCCGCATCGAAATTGCATTTCAGAAGTCCAGGAGGTGGGGCTCTCCATTTCCGATCTGTTTGATTTGCATTTGCACTGAGAGAAGATCCACAAGTGTAATTCGATTCGAGAAATTCTAAATTATTAGCTATAGCTTTATTTATAGTATCGATTAGAGAGCAAGGAACTGATTCAAAAAAAAAATTGTTCCGAGTATTCCAAATTTCCTAGGTACCGAAAGCAAAAAGATCTCTATGATCTTTCGTAAGATTTTGAATGATGTCAATGTAGCTGAGCTTAAAAGGCAAATTTTTTGGGCAAATTTTGAAAGGCCAGATTTGGGAGTTCCACAGTTTTTTGGTCCAGTTGCATTGAAGAAAAAGATCATGAATATCTTCTGGAGTACAATTTCAGAAGATACATTGCTGAGGTACTTGCACTCCTTTCCTTCAAAGATTTTTTCTTGTAGGAATAAGATTATTTAGTAAACGCCAAAGGAAATTTTTTACTTTGTTAGGAATGTTCAAAGACCAAATCAAATTATCTCCCTTAGCAGTGTTTGTACTTGTACTTGTATTTGAAACATTTGAAATAATAGATTGGTTATTGAAATGGTGAGCAACTTGATAACCTGTTTTAACATTGTAAAAACCATCATGAGTCTGTGTCCAAACCAAAAAATCACCAACCTGGGCATTATTCCTCGGTAGATTGAGGATGGCATCAACTTCATCCAAAGTAAAAATTATTAGAAATAACAGTTTATTCCAAGTACCATCAGGTAAAAGAAGATCACTAACCCTACAATTTTCCCCAAGTGTTCGAGGACTTAGGGAAGATCTACCATAACCTATAGGGATCCATCTAGTTTTGTAGACAAAAGAATTTCTACCATTTCCAATTCCTTGACGAAAACCTTTAAAGACAATGTCTCTCGCATAAGTAAGGCATTTCCAAACTGTAGAGGCATTGTTTGTAGGATAAGCAAATATGACATTTGAATCATGAAAATATTTACCTTTTAAAACTTTGGAAATCAAGGAGTTTGGATTTTCCTAAATACGCCAAATTTGTTTAGCCAAAAGAGAAAGATTAAAATCATGCAAATTTCTGAAACCCATACCATTCTTCTTAGGAACAACATTTTATTCCAATTTTTCCAAATAATACCCGTGGCATCTTTATTTGAAGTCCACCAAATATTAGCCATAATTTTATGAATATCCTCACAAAAAGTAGTAGGGAGTAAGTACATGGACATTATATAGGTAGGAATGGCTTGCACAACAGATTTTAGTAAAACTTTCTTACCCCCAAAAGAAAGAAATTTGTTTTTCCAATCCTTAGTTTTGTTCCAAATTTTTTGTCTAAGATTTGCATAATAATGAGCACTATTTCTACCAAGGATTATCGGAAAACCCAAATATTTTTCATGACTACAAGAAATAGGGATTTGAAAGACTTGTGAAATTTGAATCTGCATTTGAGAACCCACATTCGGCCCAAAAACCAAGGAAGATTTATCTTTATTTATCATCTGACCCGAAGCTTGACAATATTGAAAAAGGTTAGAATTTAGATTTATGGCGTTTAGAATAGTTGCTTTACCAAATAAAATGCAGTCATCTGCAAAAAGCAAATGAGATATGGTGGGACTATATCTACTAGCCTTAACCCCCTGAAAATAGTTGTTGTGGAGAGATTGATTAAGCAAGTTAGATAAACCTTCGGTGCAAAGCACAAAGAGATAGGGACTTAGAGGATCCCCTTGTCTAAGACCACGATTAGGTAAAAAAAAGAGTTATATGGCCATTTATTAATACCTTAAAGCTAACCGTGGAGACAAAAGTCATTATTCTATAAATCAAGCTAGCAGGCAAACCAATTTTTTGAAGAACAGAGAAAAGAAAACCCCATTTTATTCTATCATACGCCTTAGCCATATCCAATTTTAAAGCAAAAGAACCAGTTTTACCTTTTTAATTTTTCATAGTGTGAAGAGTTTCTAAAGCAATAATGGCATTATCCGTGATTAATCTACTCTTAATAAAAGCAGACTGAGACTCATCAATAATAGCAGGTAAAAAGGTTCTCAACCTATTAACAATCGTTTTGGAGATAAGTTTATAAGAGACATTGCATAAACTGATTGGGCGATAGTCGCTAACATACTTAGCATCTTTTCTCTTAGGAATTAAAGCGATACAAGTTTCATTTAGGTTTGCAATATCACTACCATGATTCAAGAAAGTCAAGAAGCAACTAATGATATCTTCCCTATTTCATTCCAGTAAGTTTTATAAAAAAGAACAGGTAAACCGTCCGGTCCCGGAGCCTTGAGGTCATGCATTTCGTTTAAAGCAGAAATAATTTCTTCGGAAGTAAAAGGAACAGAAAGCTGAGCATGCATCTGGTTAGAAATTTTAACAGGAATAGCATCAATAACTTGATGATAAGGGTTAATATCCATAGAAAAAAGTTTTTTAAAATAGTCCACAAACATGGAGCCAATCTGATTTGGATCAGTGACTCTTAGTCCCACTTCGTTTTCAATAAAACCAATATTATTTTTACGTTTCCTATGAGAGGCTATCTTATGAAAAAACGCCGTGTTTTTATCCCCCTCTTTAAGCCAAACAGCTACTGTCTCCATTTTAACTCCTCTTCAGCATTCAAAATATTTTTACTCTTAACAATTTCATGAATTTTTTGCAGGTTTGCATCATTTGGAGGCAAAGTGTTAAAAAAATGAAGCTGTTGGTGCAAATCCTTGCGAAGAAGATTTTTTTCTTTATGATTCCTGCTACCCCAAAGTTTTATTTCGTTTGTCAAAGTTTGTAATTTTTCATTGCAAATAGACTATGAATCTGAGAGCAAGGGGGTGAATGTACCATCGCTATGCCAACAATGTCAAGAGAACGAAGAAACTGAAGATCACGTATTCAAGGGCTGCCCCTTCAACAGGTCTGGATTGCTAGTTTGGGTTTTGATTTTCTCAACACTAGAGCTGGAAGAATAAGGGATTTTTAACACATTTGATAAACAACCGTTGGCAACCTGCGAGAGATTCACGGCACCTATATGGTCTATTTTGCGCAATCGAAACCAGTTGAAATTCGACAAAGCTGGCAAAACGGAGCAGCAAGTTGCTGTTTCGACATGGATTACATAAGCTGGCACAAGGAAGCCCAATTAGTACGACAGTTGGACACTGCAATATTAGAGGATGCAGCTGGGTTTCGCAGAGGCCACCGCAGGAAATGTTCAAAATCAAATAAGATGCCTCGTGGACTGCTCACAGTCATGCTACAGGCCTCGGGGTGGTTATCTGAGATGCCAGAGGTTATTTTTTAGCGGGTAGACACCAGAAATCCCCTTTGCTGGGAGAATTCTCGGCAATTGAAGCGGGTCTGGTCCTTGCCTAGGTGCTGCAGCTACGTAAGGTGGTCATGGAATCCGATAGTCTATTTGCAATGATGAGAGATGGAATAGTTGGAAAATGAAGGTTGGGGACTCGCTCGCAGAAGTGAAGACAACAACAGAATCCATGTACAGTTTGGCAGCTAATTTCGAGTTGGTGAATTATAATTTCTGTGGAAGAAGTAGAAATATGTTAGCTAACAAATTTGCTAGACTGGGTGCTTTTAGAGGATGATACTATTCAGAAATAGTATGAAAAAAACATAAAAAAACACCATAATTGCTATTTTTTTCAAGGAGCTATTTTTCAGCTTGTTTTTGTTTTTAAATAGGCAAAAAAACAGCGTTGCCAAATGAGTTTATAAAAAAAACCATATTTTTAATCAAAATTTATTACTTTGATTAAAAGCAGAAATACCACATGCACTAAGCTAGAGCCTGTGAGCACCGCAGTAACTTCTCAGAAGAAATCATAACAAAGCAAACAGCAAAGTTTGAAATACCAAGAAGGAATTAAAGCAAGCCAACATCAAACATTGAGATACTGGTGAGCACCTCCTTAGTACCAAGTTGTAATGATTTTCAAACCCTTCTTTCATAATTGAGATAAGAAGTCATCATAGTCCATATTCCGATAATTGGGTTCATCATCAGAGGAGACCCCGCAGCAATCGCAGTAACCACCATAGTCCTCGTCACCTTTCCAGGTCGAGCCTTCAAACTTAGCCCGCAGAATATGAGCTGCCGATTTTAAAATGTCATCATCGCCCTCGTCAAAACCAACGCAGTCCCTGGCATCCAACACCTCCAGTTTCTTGCAGCAATTCAAAATCACCAACAGGTTTTCCTTACTAATGTGAGCATATCTTATGCTTAAAACCTTGATGTTCGGGAGAAATGTCCCCAGAGCAGATGCTTCTTCTTCTTCAAACTGGCCCTCAGAAATTTCCAGTGCTTCAAAATTGTTGCAGTGTATACCGATTTGGGCAAGGATTTCTTTCGTGTTAGAACGCCAGGACAGACGCAACTTTTCTAGTCTTTTCCACTTGGTGACAAGGGAAGGGAACAGCGAAGCTGGAAAATGATGCATATCAAGTGATAGCCTCAAAGTTTTCAAATTAGGACACCTGTAAGTGAACAGCGAAACAGGATAAGTACTTGCATCAACTTCTAACGAGTCGGTTTAAATATAAATTACCAGCAACTTACTCATTCGATATGAAAACTATCGCTTCCTCTGTACAGCATGACGGTAGCTTCACAAATGTAGCTAAGCCATTGCTACGCTTCACCACATACTTGATGAAACTAGTAACAGCAGAATGATTGTACGGCCGATATTTTCCCACTTCATTTGCAGGGAGATCACCCATGTACAGCTTGTATTCAACTGCTAATCTCTCCGCCAGCTTGTATTCATCTGGTAATCTCTGTGGCAAATCAGCCACGTACAGACCGTATTCATCTGCTAATCTCTCCGCCAGATTGTATTCATGCTGTTCATCCACTAAGATATTCGTGAAGTTGAGAGTGGTCCAAGATTGAGGATTACAGGTGGCTTTATACCATGATTTGCAAACATAAGGAACATCAAGCAACAGATTTTCCATGTTGACTCTTGAAAATATGTTCACCAAACAGTCCAAGTTCAAGTCTTCCCATTTTGGTCTCTCCTCCATCTGCTAAGCCAATTAGAACAAAAGCAAACATGAAAGCAACATAAAGCTAAAATATTTTCACTCATCCCCCTTAGGTTACAATATAAAACAGAATAACAGAAAGCATCCTATGCAAAGGAAGGCATATCCAACCTCTATCCAAACACTCAAGAGAAGAATAAACAATCTATTTGAATAACAACATCCAACAACAATTAAAAATCGTACTAATAGTAGAAAAGTTCGAAATCCTCTCAATTTCAAATGTGGAAGGAACCACCCAATTAGGGTTCACACAAGTCACAAACTACTCAAAGTTCCCAATTCCCAATCCATTGAACCAGACAACATAATGTCGATCTCATAAACAATCGCAATTGTCGAGTCCTACAATCAATATTATTAAACCATCGAATATCACACAACAAGCAAAACCCTAAATGTGATGGAGACAGTGAGTCAAAGAAGAAAGACTAGAAGACAAGAGCCATCAGATTATATACAAACCTCTCTTCTGCCGCCGCTGCCGTCCATCTGTCTTCGTCGATGCTTCATCGTGATGCTCTCCGACTCTGCTCTATCAGCCGAAAAACACGCCCAGAAATGGATGGAACCGAAGGGAACAGAGGAGTTTAAAACACAGAAGAAACTTCCTCTATCCTGTAACCGACACGACTTCACATGGCCTTCAGAGAATGCCCTTGTAAGTTGTAACTGACGGAACTAAATACCATCTTGAGGGCAAAATACCATCTTGCCCTCAAACGTTTTAGGGCTAGTTTGGGAATGCTGTGGCGGTGGTAGAAAGCTGCTGTGTGAAAACACTGTAGAAAGCTGCTGTGAATTTTTGACAAAATGTTGTTTGTGTTATGAAATATGTAATTGGACTGATATGAATATCCACCACATAGTTGGGTGTATTTTGTATAATTATATTCTGGTCCAGAAGCCCACCTAATGCCTATATAAGGAGGCTTAGGGTTGGAGAATAATACACATCTCATCACTCTTCTCCCTACATCTTTGTCTCTTTTTACATCTCTTATTCTTTCTTGTCTCTACAAACTATCGGATTCACAACACGTTATCAGCACGTAGCTCTGCCCGATGAAGAGATCTACTAAGAATAAGAACAGGTTCGACTGTATCCCGTTTAATGGATGGACGGACTAGTACAGAAACGATGTATGTTTTCTTCCACATTAAGCTTTACCTTTTTTTTGTGAACACCGCCGTGGCTCTCTACTTTTTAAAATTCTAAACCTAGTCGTCTGACCTTGGCGAACTAGATTTGTTAGTTTCCTTCTATCAGTACAAACTATTTACATCTGCCATAGAAAACAAAAGGAATAGAACTTCTTTTTCATCTAATCTGTTGCTATGCTTATTGTAATTAATTGGTTCTAGTTGAGGCTATAACCTAGCTATTACTTTTTTGACTTTATTTTAGTTATTGCAGTACTCATATGTGTGCAAAGAAAATAAAAGAAAAGATATACCATCCTCCATTAACAGGTTTTGTTTTGAGAGTTCTATTAACAGGTTTTTGAATGAAGTACTACCGTCTACCCAATGTCTATACGGTAATATTAGTTATATTAAAAAGGTTCTTTAATCAATTATTTGTCGAACAAGAATTCGAACTAGCTTTTGGACATGAGATTTTTACTTCAACTAGCTGCCCTTGTTGGTAGCAGTACTAGTGTCAACATGTAATTGTTGTTGCTCAATTTATTTTGGGTTCTCTTTATTGCTTAACCTCCAGAAGAGGAGTTAATCCGTGGCTATTAGTTTTTTTGAAGTTATTAATTTACTTATAAAAATCATGTTTTTCATACCCGAAGTTATGAATTACTTGGTGATTCAAAGTAGTTTACTATGAAATACACAATTTTAAGGCCGTAACCTGAAGTTGCAGCAATATTTATGACTTGATGTCATAATCAGTTATTAATTCATCTCCAGAAGAGATGTCTAAAACGCCTAAAATGATGGTTATTATCAGGCCTCCAGAAGAGGTTCTTAGATCATGGATATCAAGCCATTGATCAAGTAATCGCAACTTGAAGTTGCGGTACTAATTTGGTTGTGACTAGAAGTTACAACATATTAGAGGAGTGCATCTAGAAGATGCTTATATTTTCGTGACTTGTAACCTGAAGTTACAATCTGTTTTTATGACCTGAAGTCATAAGATTGTATTATCATATCTCCAGGAGAGATACTCAATTTTCTTTTGTTATATTATTCATACCTCCTGAAGAGGCTGTCTTTTGAATATTTTATATTAATTTTATGCGTTGATAGTTTAGGTACTACGATTTTGTTTTCTATTTATTAAGGAAAGAAACGAATCTCCAGAAGTGGATTCGTAGTGGCTTTCAATATTCATATAAAGCCAAGTAATATGTTCCCGAAGTAACATATCACATGATATTCATAACCAGAAGTTATGAATCCTATAACCTGAAGTTATAGAACATTCCAATTAATAATCTCCTGAAGAGATTGCTACAATTGGCATAACGATCAACCCTCTTGAAGAGGATGATGAATTACGTTTTTTGTACTTTTTGGTCGAAACAGGAACATCCAGAAGATGTTCTTATTCCATGAGTTTTCATTGGATAAAAGCTATGATTATGCTTTTAAAGTCATATGTTCATACCAGAAGTTATGAAAAATATGACGATACTTATAACATGGTGTTATAAAGTTGTGTCAAAAGATCTCCCTGAAGAGAGAATCTACAACCACTCACTTTTAAATGAGAGTATTGACATTTACGTCTCTTTTTGGGTTTCTTGAAGAAACTTTGATTAGAGAACTACGGCGTCCAAGAGATTGCTTATTGTCAATGTTTTTATTTTAATTTGAGGATTGGTTTATACAAAGTACATATGAGACAAATTGATGCCTGAAGCATCAACAAAGTATCATTATGGTTATGATCATATTGCTCACGTCATGAGGGGGAGAATGGGTCATATTGCATGACGTGAGCCAAACTATTATTGTCTGTACGGGTATGTACTAATGCAGAATTCCAATAAAATGGATAGCTTCTCGACAAATGGGTGTCGGTTTGGGTATACTTTTTAAGCATAAAAGGGTTGCTTGTAGACATATGTTGATCCTCCAGAAGAGGAACATAAATCAAAGCATCCAAAATAATTTGGGATATGGTTAACATGCTCTACAAATTAAGAACACAAGATTCTGGAGAAATCTTGGGGGTTCATATATACATCATCATAATGGATCAAAACCAGCGTTGGTAATTGAATAGCCGTAGGAGAGGCTCATAGCTCTAGAAGTAGCTAAAGGTACCGTAATACAATAGTATGATCCTATTAATAATGATGATACAATTGATGAAGCGCTATATAAATCATGTGATTATTTTATGGGAAAAATGTTGACTAAATAGTTATTGGCCAAAACAAAGTCAACAAGTGCATAAAAATTACTGGGTTACAATCATTTTGAATATGTAGAGCATACAAACAACCCGAAGCAGAATTTATATACTATGCAGTGACTACATATCCGCCGGTAAGCGTGGGAGCTTTGTAGTTATTATATGTCCGCTATTAAGCGTGAGACTCATGTTAAGGGTATATGTCCGCTGTAATGCGTGGGACTCATATCGAGGTTTATGTCCGCTTTTAAGCGTGGGACTTGTAAAATGAGAAACATGATATATGGGTCATGATATATTCTCATTAGTATAATCATCTCGTGGTGAGAATGATGTAATGTTGTTTTAGTCTCGGGGACTAATGAACAACAAAAGATGGGTTAAAAAGTAACTAGCTAGTTACAATACGATCGTAAGAATCACAAATTTGTGAAATTCCATGGAGGTTGGTTCCCATGAGAAAATATTTTCCTGAAGCAAATCAAAAAGTGTACACTCGCGAGTAGTTTAGGTGCATATACATTACATTGATTAGATTGTTAATCGGCTATTTTTAGATTGTTGTTTTTGCAATGGATTTTGTTTGTCAGGTACAAGGATATTCCAATGAGGGGGAGATCCAATGAAATTCTAAAAACGCGGCACTCTTTTTCCTTCTATACGGTTTTTGTCCCACAGGGTTTTTCCTAGAAAGATTTTAACGAGACTTGCAAAGATTATCCAGATGCGTTCCAGAAGAATGTCATCACCAATGCTGAGCAAATAGAATTCACCGATGTACTCTTTTTCCTTAGTCATTGATTTTTTCCCACAGGGTTTTTCATGACAAGGTTTTAACGAGGCATCGTAGTGGTGAATATTCAAGGGGGAGTGTTATGAAATATGTAATTGGACTGATATGAATATCCACCACATAGTTGGGTGTATTTTGTATAATTATATTCTGGTCCAGAAGCCCACCTAATGCCTATATAAGGAGGCTTAGGGTTGGAGAATAATACACATCTCATCACTCTTCTCCCTACATCTTTGTCTCTTTTTACATCTCTTATTCTTTCTTGTCTCTACAAACTATCGGATTCACAACAGTTTGGTAAATATTACGTAGAAGTTGCTGTGAAATATTGATATAGTAATTTTGTGTTTGGTAAAATCAACTGTCAAGTTGCTGTGAGAGGGTAAAATGACAAAAAAAAAATGACACGTGTCATTTCCGAAAAGATAACTATTGTTATTTTAAAAAATTGTAAGGTCAAAATCGGTTGTAGATAATTAATCAAAAGCACTTTCTGAAAAAGCATCTCCCCCCTTGCTTCCTGAAAACTGCTGTGGGACACCAGAAACTGTCCGGAAAAGCAGAAATTTTATTTTTACCAAACACACTAAAACTGCTTCTGCTGTCGAAAAGCAGCTGTGCTGGCAGCAGAAGCATTCCCAAACTCACCCTTACTAGTACTAAGAGCATCTTCAACCCATTGTTTTTTCCCCCTCCCCTCACCTCCCCCTCCCCCTCCCCCTCTCCCCACGGGCCCACCATTTTCCCCCATCCCCTTCCCCCTCCCCTTCCGCCAAACTACTAATCGTCTCCAACCCATTTCTTTCCTCCCACCCAAAAAATTAATTTGTAATATATATTTAATGATTTAAAAATAAATTATTAATACCAAAAAAAGTAAATGAAAAATTGTTAACCAATATACACACACACACAAAAAAAAGATGTTAATAATAATAACAATGATAATAATACTAATAATAATTAAAATAATATTAACAAACAAAAAATTTTATTCGAAAAAATAACGATTACAAGTACGAAAAATTCGTTATTATAATAAATAAAATTAAACACTAATACAAAAATGCAAGGAGTAGAGCGATAAAACACACAAATTGAAAAAAAAAAACCAACCTAACAACAATTACATGAACTAGTTCTTTCGTTAGTTGAAATGATTGAATTCTTGTTCAGACACATTGGCCGAACTTCCACAAGAACTTCCAAATAAGCTTTTACGAATCTGTTTTTCGTAAATATACTTTCCAAAAATAGTGAATACCTTATTAATTTTATTAAATAATACAAAATAAAATTTATTAATAATAAAATACATAATATAATCATAAAATATTAGTATGTGTAATTAATATTATTAAATATTCAATTAATTAATCATTCCATGTAGGGGGAGGGGAAGGGGATGTCCATGGGGAAATCCCCCCTAACCATCCCTCACCCAAGGCAAAATT
This sequence comes from Linanthus parryae, assembly GCA_023055425.1. Taxonomy (NCBI): domain Eukaryota; kingdom Viridiplantae; phylum Streptophyta; class Magnoliopsida; order Ericales; family Polemoniaceae; genus Linanthus; species Linanthus parryae. The sequence continues at coordinate 3,375,269 of JALGPY010000004.1, read as the reverse complement.
TATCCCCATAGCACCCCCTCCCCCTCCCCCCATGGGGTTGGACATGAACTGTATTTTTATACGATTTTCCCCTTCCCCCTCCCCCTCCCCCCATGGGGTTGGAGATGCCCTAAGGGTGCGTTTGGGAATGCTTCTGCTGCCAGCACAGCTGCTTTCCGGCAGCAGAAGCAGTTTTAGTGTGTTTAGTAAGAATAAAATTTCTGCTTTTCCGGACAATTTCTGCAGTCCCACAACAGTTTTCAGGAAGTAAGGGGGAGATACTTTTTCAGAAAGTGCTTTTGATTAATTTATCTATAACCGATTTTGACCTTACAATTTTTAAAAATATCATTAGTTATATTTCTGGAAATGACACGTGTCATATATTTTTGTCATTTTACCCTCTCACAACAACTTCACAGTTGATTTTACCAAACAAAAAATTACTATATCAATATTTTACAGCAGCTTCTACGTAATATTTACCAAACAACATTTTATCGAGAATTCACAGCAACTTTCTACCACCGCCACAACATTTCCAAACTAGCCCTAAGTTCTTAGTCGGAAGTTGAGGTGAGCACAGTCCGACTTGGACGGGTTTGTCAAAAGAATTGCCCGGACCCAACAGTTATGGATTGGAGAATGTTCAGCCCAGAATAAAATCAATTATTTGTGAGAGCATCTCCCACAGTGCACCAAATCTTATATTTGATAGTAAAATTTGGTGTTTTCGGCCTCCCACAACAAATCATCAAATCACAAAAAAAATTGTGATTTTTTTGTAGGCCTCCCACAGTCGTTGATCAAAAAAACACCAAATCATATATTTGGTGTAGATTTTGTGAAATGGTGAAGTGCATCTCCCAAAGTACCCTCAAATCCTATCCTATATCACCAAATCCAATTTTTACCATCAAATTTGATGGCAAATAGGATTTGGTGTAATCTACATCAAATGTTTAGTTAGTGTTTAAGGCATGTTTTCACATTACTTTCATGGTAATAATATGCTCTAATGTAATAGTGTAGCATTTCGTCTTTACAGTATATACGCCATCCGTTTTTCTTCTCCTACTTTGTATAATATGATTTTGAGCCATAGCGTGTTACATAATATTTTTAGGATTTTTGCTGCGGGATGATAAAATGAAATAACTAATGTAGTTGCAACAGGTTTGGGCGAACATCAAGCTTATCGCAAGGACAATATTTCACACAGAAACATGAAGCTTATCGCAAGGACGTTGAGCGGGCATTTGGAGTTCTCCAAGCTCGATTTGCAATTGTTAGAGGAGTCGCTCGATTTTGGAAAAAAATGACATTCACGAGATCTTGTTAGCCTGCATTATCATGCACAATATGATAGTCGAAGAGGAACGTAGCGAGTATCTCAACACCTACACTTTTGATGCTTTTCACATTCCCATAAATATAGATTATGAAATTTCACCATCTGTACCGCACGCTGAGGTTGCAAGGGTCAACATTTATCCAATTTCTAGGTCGACATCGAGACTTGATAAACCAAGGAGCTCATAACGAACTAAGAAGAAGACTCATTGCACACTTATGGAATAATCATGGTCAAATAGATTAGACTGGTTAATTTTAGATTTTTTGAAGTGTTATTTAATCATTTTACATTTTCGTGTAATATTGTTTCGGTAATAAAATATTTTTTATTTTGATAGTTATGAAATTCATGATTTGGTGATAAATTTAATGATTTTTTGTGGGAGGCTAAAAATACCATTCTCTAAATTTGATGAAATGGTAAAATTGCTATTTGATGCAAAATTTGTTGAAAACTGTGGGAGACCAAAAGTGCTATTTTTCACCAAAAATGATGAAATAGTGTTTTTGAGGGTTAATTGTGGGAGGTCAAATCAGTTTTCTCCACCAAAATATAGGATTTGGTGTAAAATTTGATATCAACTGCGGGAGATGCTCTGATACCCTAACCAAATATAATCTATCGACATGTTAAATCCAGAAAATTTGTTTGAAGAAGCTAAGATATTTGAAAAATGAAATAAACATTTGTTGTAAGCACAGTCTGTTTCAAGGCATTGAAACAACTTTCAAATCCTTATACAATGCCTTGAACACATGAACTCAGGGGGAGTTTTCAATTGTGTTTTGATATGTGCTCTCGTTTTATCTATAACTTATTTGATGATGAAAGACAAACTAATATGATGTTCTAACATATCATAATCTCATAGTTTGACTGAGTTTTTGCAGGATTAATTAGCTACCGTTTTTGCAGGAACTCTTATGTAGGAAAGAAAATACAGCTAGCATATGGATCCTATTTTTGTGGAATCATGTCTGGGCCTTCCTAGCACCCTCAGATAAAAGAGCAAATTAGCTTTTTTTGAAGATAATGATCAACTATCCGTTGAGGAAGAGCTGTTAAAGAGTCATAGATATGTTGCCTGATTTTAGGAAAATCTGTTTGAAGAAGATCTTATTTAATCTGCACTTCAAACAAGCATTGGAGAGCGGCTGGTTGAGAGAACTCGTACACACATTTACATAGACATTACAAAAACTCTCAAGGATTTCCAAGCAACAAAGAAGATTCAACTCATCCAATCCAACTCCAAGAAAAGCACTGCAGACTTACTGCTGAAACTGTGTCACATTGTTCTTCATTCTGTAGTTCATTTGTATATCATTATATTTTATACTTCTCTTATCTTAATCTCGTGGTGTTGTTCAAGAGGAACAACGAGAGATTGTTATTGAATCAGTTAGCTAGAGCAGGTACTAGATAGGTTAGTGAGAACCACAAGTTGTAACAGAGTAAGGGAAGTCTATGTGCTTGAGATCTAGGGCTTAGGTTTTCATTAAATAAGAATTGAGTTGCAAATCCTGCAGGGATTAGATCCCTGAGATAGAGACGTAGGTCCTTGAAGACTGAACTCTATAAATCCTTTCTCTCTCTAGCACTTTATTATCTGTTCTACACTTACTTTGTTCAAAGCTTCAAAACAGGTATTTAATTCAAGGAATTGAAAGGCTTTGCAAGGCCTTGAAAAATATGAGAAATTTGTTTCTTTGTCAAAGTTGATTCCAAGGGTTTGAAACTTGGTTTAAGGCTTTGAAATTCACTCAGTCTTTCCAAGTAAACTCCTCATTTCAATAGAAAACCACCATACTTTATTCAACCCCCCCTCCCCTCTCCTAGAGTATGGATCATGTATTGTGTACCTACATACTGTCTTTCATCTGTGATCATAGATTTTGAAATGAAAACTTAACATAGTTTTATCTTTATCTTTTCTTTACTATTAATAAAAAGTTATTTATCGTTTCTTTACTTTTAAGAGATTGAAGTGTTCCTAACCACGGGTACTTCTAACTCATTTCCCTATTTTGTGCTCCTGTGTTGAGATTAAATGGTCAAGAAAAAAAGATGACGTGTATCATTTCCCTATTTTATGGGTGAAAGACATTTTTCACCCTTCAAATTTGTTGAAAATACAGTTTGGTCTCCTGGCGTTTGAACAAAATATCAAATTCAAATATTAAAGATAACGCATGACAAAAAATGTGAAGAAACCCCCACTTGCGATCCTAAACACCTCATCTATTCCATGCTTCCAATTCTCAATTCATGGAGCCCTAGCCAAAGACATCAGAAAGCTCAGAGGAGTTTAAATCAATCCGTAGTTAAAACTCCAACTTCACCATCTGGGCGATAAATGGATGTGTAGATAGCAGAACCAAGACTTTGATCATAACATCATTGTCAGCAAATTGTTCAGCCTTACTGTTGAGGGGCAGCATATTAAGCTAGAGCCTGTGAGCACATCAGTCGACAAATTATTCATAAATGATACCACAAAGTTATAGAACCGCATACATCTATTCTATAAAACAACATAGTTTAACTTTAAAATAGATTTTCAATCTTTAGATTAAATCAAACCTAACTCTTAGATCTCACCTATCACTCACTTATAGTTAGAATTCCCAAAATTTTAGGGATTGTTAAATTCCATGTACTCACTATATATGTAGAAACAAACCACCCACTACTTGAAATTTACCTTCTCTTGAAAAAACAGTCGAATTAAAGACTAATAACCATACATATTTTTCATGAAATAATCTTACATTATTTTCAAATATTTTCTTAAAGGCTAATAACCATCCAAGAATAGAATCAAATTCCATTTGTACTTTTGTTCATAAACGGATTATTTTTTCATTTTTTGTTCGGGTTGTCATAATTGGTGAAGTATTGTAATCTTTTTATTTGTCGGCAGTGCCCTCGGCCATGGGCTATCCCTAATCTAAGAAGATAGGATATCAAAGCCGACAGCTAAGTTTGAGATACCAAGAAGAAATGAAAACAAGCCAACATCAAAGTTTGAGGTACTAAGTTTCTGAAAAGCCCACAAAAACCCTAATCATGCCATGTTTTTTATGGCGAGGACCTACTTAGTAAACAGTAATAATGATTTTCAAAACCTGCTTCAATAATGGAGATCGCAGTAGTCGTCATTGTCATCAGAGGAGTCCCCGCAGCAATCACAGCCAACACCGTGGTTATCGAAAAGGTTCAAGGACGTGCCTTCAAACTTAACCCACGGAATATGAGCTTCCGATTTTAAAATGTCACCATCGCCCTCGTAAAAACCCACGCAGTCCGTAACATCCAGCACCTCCAATTTCTTGCAGCAATTCATAATTACCAACAGGTTTCCTTAATAATGTGAGCAGATCTTATGCTTAGAACCTTCATGTTCGGGAGAAATGTGCCCAGAGCAGATGCTTCTTCTTTTCCAATCTGCGCACCGTAAATTTCTAGTGCTTCAAATTTGTTGCAGTGTATACCAATTTGGGCAAGGATTTCTTCTGTGTTATAAGTCCAAGACAGACTCAACTTTTCTAGTCTTTTCCACTTGGTCACAAGGGAAGGGAACAGCGAAGAACGATGCATATAAAATGATAACCTCAACGTTTAAAAATTAGGACACCTGTAAGTGAACAGCGAAACATGATAAGTACTTGAATCAACTTCTAACTAGTCGGTTTAAATATAAATTACCAGCAACTTACTCATTTGATATGAAAACTATGGCTTCCTCTTTACAGCTTGGCGGAAGCTGCACGAATGTAGCTAAGCCATTGCTACGCTTCACCACATACTTGATGAAACTAGTAACAGCAGAATAATTGTACGCTTGGTACAGCTTGTATTCATCTGCTAATCTCTGTGGGAAAATACTATCATTGCGATGATGTTCATCCACTAAGATATTCGTGAAGTTGAGAGTGGTCCAACATTGAGGATTACAGGTGGCTTTATACCATGATTTGCAAACATAAGGAACATCAAGCAATAGATCTTCCATGTTGAGTCTTGAAAATATGTTCACCAAACAGTCCAAGTTCAAGTCTTCCCATTTTGGTCTCTCATCTGTCTCCTAAGCCAAATAGAACAAAACCAAACATGAAAGCAACATAAAGCAAAAATATTTTCACTCATCCCTCAGGTTACAATATAAAACAGAATAACAGAAAGCCTCGCTACGAATCCAAGACACTTGAGAATAAAATTGAACTGAAGAAAAAAAATCGAGCAGAATCTCAAAAAGAAACAGGCAATGTAAATTGATTATGTTTTGACAAAGAGGATGACTGGTTTGTAATTCATCGTCAAGAATTTTCTTCAATACACAAGTTCATATCAGTTTGGCCTAAAAAATAAGCCATTCAGAAGCACCACATAATACACATCTCAGCTCTTCCTACCGAGGGGTATCTACCATATGAGAGCGTGATTTAGTCCCCAAGCCTTTCCAAAGTTGTCTGCTTAATTATCCCTATTGAGTATATGGGCTTTATATCTGCCTCTGTACAAAACGCCTTGCGGCGACAGACAGGAATGAAAAAAGGCAAAGAGAGAAGCGTTCATGAAACTTTCAATGTGAGGCTCAACTTCGATGTGGTTGGGTCAAGTATTAAGTGGCCTGTTTGAAACAATTTTTTTTTTCCACAATGAAATCAAACTTTTTTAGAGTAATTTTAACAAGATCCTTGTAACTTGAGCGAGTAGTGGGGCCATCTTTAAGTGACAAGTGGTTGGGCCAAGTGGTAAGTGGCTTGTGATCAACTTGCTGGTATCACCTGGGGAGGTCTTCACCTTACACAATACGGCCTCAAATTTCATGAGAAATATCCCCAAACCAAAAAAAGAGCTGACAACGGCTCAAAAAAATAGCAAGTTCTTTTTATTCATTCTTGGGTAAATGACATTTTCCACCCTCCAATTATGGAGAAAAGACATTTTACCCCCTGATTTATGGAAAAATACTTTTTGCACCCCTGTCAGAGTTAAAAACTAACACCTCAATAACGGAGGGAGGAAAAGACAAAAATATCCCTGAAAATTTAAGAAATGACCTCTGTATAAAGCCCACTTCCTACCCTTCTACCCTCATTTAGCCACCCTCTCTTCCCCTCTCTCTTTCTCTTCCTCTTTCTCTCCCGAACGTTCCTCCACCACCAACCCACCTGCTTCATATTCGTCTCCTTGCCTTATTCTCTGTCCCACTATATGCCCCTCTCCTTTATCGTGTCACTCACCGGAGAAGAGGGAGGTGGAAAGTGGTGGTTTTGTGTTCAATTGGATGGTTCAGCCAAGATCTGGGTTTGGAGCTAAGGGAATGACCAAATTGAATCGATCCTTCCTCTCGTAATGACCCCATCACAGATCTCGGCCCTCTTCTCGGTAACCGGGAACGAGAGCTCCGATTCGACGACGCCACCATTGGGTTTGTTAAAAGCAACTTGAGCCTGAGAGCCGTCCACTCCGGTGCTGGTGGGGTTGATAGCCCATGAGATCCACCCGTCGGGCTTCGCCGGAGGAGCAATGAAGGCGACTGAGACGGTAGATTTGGCGGAATCGTAGGTCCAGTGGAGGTAGGCGTGAGTGTCGGCAAGTCGACGCAGTGAGCGAAGGGTTTGTTTTTGGGGAACTTTTGTGTGAAGTACATGTGAGGGAATGTGCAGGGAGTGGAAGAAGAGAAAGAATGGTGAGGACCGGAAGGAGCAAAAACAGAGTGCTCTATGCAGAAGAAGAAATTGTTGTGGAAATTGAGCATATTGGGTTCTGGTGCATTGAAGAAAGTGGTTGTTCCCACCAATTATCTTCAGAATTTGGGTTCTGGTGAATGTTGAATTGGGTTCTGGCAATTTTCACAATTTTTACAAAAAAAAAAAGTGGTCGGGGTTATGATGGTTCTGGGTGAAGGCTTCGGTAATGAAAGCTGGTGATTGTGAATGGTTTAGATTTGTGTTAATGGTATTGCTGAGTATTTGGTTGGCTTGTGGATAATGGAGGTAGAGGTACTGGTAGTGGAGTTGGTGATTGTGTTTCAGGTGAGATTGGTGGTTAGGCGTAGGTGTATGCAGGTGGAAAGAGATGGCAGAGGTGGAGGAATTTGTGGTTGTTATGGCTGCTGAGTTGAGCCAAAGGTGGTAGTCTGGGGAATTGGTGGTGTTAGTTGTGGTGGTCTGTATGGGGTTTTGATGTGGAGTATGCAGAAGGTACTGCTGGCGGTGTAAGGGTGTCATGGTGGTGGTTTAAGAGGTGGAGTTGGCAATGGTAGCTGCTTGTGGAAGTGGTGAAGGTAGGCAGTTAGGTTGGTGTATAAGAGAGTGTTGATGGTGATTTGGTGGTAGTGGAAGTGGTGCTCAAGAACACCAAGAACATCAATAACATGATGAATTCAATAATAAACAAAAAATGGTGGTACATGTCCACAATCAATAAGGGTAATATGGTCATAAAAAGTCAGTTTGCATCCCTCCTCCACTAACAGATTGTAGCAGAAGGGTGGTATCTGTCCACCCTCCATCCGTTAACAAGGGTGCAAAATGTATTTTTCCATAAATCAGGGGGAAAAATGTCTTTTCCCCATAGTTGGAGGGTGGAAAATGTCTTTTACCCTTCATTCTTAACTAGCAAGATGAACCAAGAAGCAAAGAGTTAAATACTTGACGTGAGTGAGTTGCAGACTCGTCTATAAAGTCAGAGCCGAGAGCACAATCTAACCCACTTTGTTGAAGAATTAAGAATTTTTAGTTTTCCAATTTAGTTTTCCAAAATGGAATCAAACTTTTTCAGAGCAAAATCTCAGAACGACACAGGCAATGTATATTGATTATGGTTTAACAAAGAGGACAACTGGTTTATAATTCATCGTCAAGAATTTGCTGGTTTTTGCCTACAAAAATAAGCCATTTGGACTGCTGGTTTTTGCCTTGCAGCAGTACCACATAATACACATCTCAGCTCTTCCTCACTAGGGGTATCTACCATATGAAAGCATGATTTAGTCCCCAATCCCTCATAGTTGTCTACTTAATAATGCCTATTGAGTATATCTGGGCATTACATATGCCACTGTACAAATCGCCTTACAATGCCTTCTCATAGGTAGATTCAAGGGCGACAAACAAGAAGAAACAAAGTGAAGAGAGCATTCATGAAACTTTCAATATAAGGTTCAACGCCGAGGTTGGGCCAAGTACTAAGTGGTTTGTTAGAAATAATAGTTTTATTTTTCCAAAATGGAATCAAACATATTTGGAGTAATTTTAACAAGAGCCTTATAACTTGAGCGAGTAGTGGGGCCATTTATTAAGTGGCAAGTGGTTGGGCCAAGTGGTAAATTGCTTGTGAACAACTTGCTGGAATCATCCACGTGGGGAAGTCTTCAACCCACCAAATACGACCTCAAATTTCATGAGAAATATCTCCAAACCAAAAAAATAGTTGACAATGGTTACGTCTATAAAGTCAGAGTCGGGGGCACAAAATTTTATCCACTATGTTGAAGAATTAAGAATTTTACATTACTGAAATTGAATCAATGGGTGAGACTAAAAACTTGACTTGAGTGAGTAGTGGAGCCATATATTACTACTAAGATAGAGCTGGAGGAAACTTAATTCTTCTACTGGAGGGATTGGCCTTCATGTCGAAGGCACTGATGGAACGAACACCTTGGATTATTGGGAAACGGATCATTTCTTCTAGTGCTTTACAAATCAGAGGGAATTGATTTCGCCCTGCATCACCATATGGATAGCATTCATATTAATTCTGATAGTTTTCTTGTGTTATCTATTTTGCAGGGAAATAGTAAACAAGCTTATCAGGATGCTCCTATTGTCTCGAGAATTATGGAAGCAGTAGTTTCTCTCTCCTTTTGTCGTGTCGCTAAGTCGCCTAGATCTACGGTGTCTAAGGCCCACCAGGTTGCTCAGAGAGCCTCTTTTGAGAACCATCCTGTGTAGTGTCGATGGTTGCTTTTGTGTAGTAGTTGTAGTGTTTGTATTTTTACGTTGGAGCAAAAAAATGTAGTTGTGGTGTTTGCTCGTGTAATAGTCTAGTAGTTGTTGTGCTTTTCCAGTTGTGATGTTGTACATGTTGATCTGTACTGTTTGTTGGACTCTCTTCGTGGAATGTTATTTCTATTTCAAAAAAAAAAAAAAAAAAAAATAGATAGAGCTGGGGGCACAATCCTATGCAACTTTGAGAGGTTTTAAATTCCTGGATGTGATAACAAGAAAACATCAGATGGATCATCCTTGTCTATACATAATGATATATGTGGACATCTGTTTCTCAAAATTCAAACATGGAAGGAACCACAAGTCACGAACTAGAAGAGAAGAGTCACGAACTACTCAAATTAGGGTTTCACACAAGTCACGAACTACTCAAAGTACCCAATTTCCAATCCATGGAACCACATAGCAATAACGTCGATCTCACATGCAATCCCAATTTCCGAATCTTCCAATAAAGATTATTAAACCCTAAGACACGCAGCCATCGAAAATCACACAACAACACAACCCAAAATGTGATGCTGACGGTGAGTCAAACAAAGACTAGAAGAGAAGAGTCATCAGATTCAGTACAAACCTCTCTTCCGCCGCTGCCATCCATCTGCCTTCGTTGACGTTGCATCGTAAAATCGTGAAATGGAACTGAAGGGAATAGAGGAGTTTTTTTTTTTTTCAAACGGAATAGAGGAGTTTAAAACACGGAATAGAATTCCTCTACCCTCTAACCGACGCGACTTCACATGACCTTCAGAATACCCTCCTCGTTCTCGTTTATTTTTTGGCTTAAAAATGTGGGATGGAGAGTGATGCGATTATTAGTGAAGGATTAAGAGTGTTTGGGGTGATGTTCAAGCATGGGTGTTTGTTTGACGGCATAATTGCACCGGTGGTACCCATATTACACATTTTGTTATACTTTTATACCTATATAATCAATTTTGACATCCACGGTACCCACATTTTAAAATTGTTGCATCAGTGGTACATTTCATTAAAGCCGTTGCTTTTTTTTCTAACGGTTTAGTGTGGATATTTTGGTCTCTTGAAAAAATAAAATAGCACCAGTAGTATACGAGTTTACGACTTTGTTACAATTTCGACAATCAAATAGCATCTAGTTCACGAAACAATCAACCGGATTTCCTGGCTGGTAAATCTTCAACGGAAATCAATGAAATGGTGTTCTACCTTCAACTTACTGACAAGAAAAAGCAAGGTTCTAAAGTCCAGGAATCATCTCTCGCCGAAGGTCAAAGTGTTTGTCGTCGAAGTGTCTTTGGCAAAGTAATTACCACTAGAAATATCAATATCAGTAACATGAAGAATGTAATGTCCAGAGCCTGGAAGGACCTGGAGGGATTTGAAGTGAAACTTTGAGAGCAAACTTGTTCCAGTTTGTTTTTGAATCTGGAGATCTAGTGGAATCAGTGATGGAATCGCAACCTTGGTTCTATAAGGGAGATATGATTGTTATGGAAAAGTGGTATTGGTGGCGTAAGATGCTGGAAGTGCGCTATAACAGAGCGCTCGTTTGGATGCAAATTTGGTATCTATTACCAGATTGCCAAACAAGAGCAGTTGCTGAAGATATAGGAAAGTCTCTTGGAACAGTTTATGAAATTGTTATCCCAACTACCGGACCTTTGGTATGGCGCTGTATAAGTATGAAAGTTATGGTTGATATTGGTGAACCACTCAGTCCTGCAGCCTTGGAAACAATTTCTGCAGAGCATCAATAGTGGGTTTTCATATGCTACGAGAAGTTACCCAATCTCTGTCATCATTGTGGTCGTATGGGTCACGAGATCAAGGAATGTCGTATTGCAATAGGATTGGGTATCCCTATTGAGGATGTGCCATTACGATATGGAAATTGGATGACGGCTACAGCAATGCTTAACTTTTTTCTGGGATATAACACAGATATGTCATCTGCTTTTGGACCTTCTACTTCGTCCCCACAAGAATGAAAACAAAATTTTCACATAGATCATGTGCAAAGGAATGACTTCACGGGTTGAATTCAGGAGGAAAGTGATGAAGATCCAGATCCTGAATCTGATGAAGGGCAGTTCCTATCCCGAAAAAAGGAAAAGAGCTCCCATGGATAGTATTTGGCAGAAATGGAAGATGCAGATGTTGGTCAAGATGAACCCCTGGAGGACGAAGGATCATCCGCCATAAGAGCAATGCTCCGAAAAGGTATTTCAACATAGACCATTTTGAGCAGCGCTTTATTAGAGGTGGTAACTTAGGGGAAGTTTTAGATAATTCTGCTCTTTCAGTTTCTGTTTATATGGTTCCTTTGATCAATCCTACTACCATGTTGGGAGATTAAAGGTCGCCGGAGGAGATGACTAATTCGGATGAGATAGTTGTGGCTGATTCAAAAAGGGTTAAATCGGGGATCGAGACTTTTCCCTTTCCCCAAATTGGGCAGAGGTTGGTTTATACCAACCCTGCCGATCGCTATGAGGTTTATAAGTTGGAACGTGAGAGGTTTAGGGAGTTCATCTACGTTCCAAAGTCTTAAATTTCTGGTTAGGGATAAGCATCCAGATTTAGTATTCCTTATGAAAAAAAATTACTTATTCCTCAAGCGGATTCTGTTCGTATAAAGTTGGATTTTGATCTCGGTTATCATGTTTCCCGTATTGGTCTAAGTGGTGGTTTATCCTTGTTTTGGAAAAAAAATGTGATGTGCAGATTCTTTTTAGAAACAGCTATCATATCCACTGCTTTGTTAGACCTCCTGAATTTGGGTATACCCCCTTTTATTTCACTAGGTTTTATGGCGACCCAGTTACTCAAAACCGCAGATTTTCCTGAGACCTTTTAAGGCCTTTAAAGCCAACAACCAACACTTCTTGGTTGGTCGTTTATGATTTTAACGAAATCCTTTCAAATTCTGAAAATTAGGGTGGAATAATCGTGGTTTGTCTCAGATTCAAGATTTTTCAATACATTGTTGGATTGTGGTTTGTTTGACTTGAGTTATAAAGGAGAGTATTTTACCTGGAGGAATGACCGGTCTCATCCGTTCTCAGTTCAGGAAAGATTGGATAGGACGGCTTCAAATTCGGAACGGGATGTAGCTTTTCTCTCCAAAACAGTTGAAGTTCTTCCTTATGTTGGATCATACCACTATCCATTGCTGCTTACGGCTTGAAATATGATTTATCCTTCTGATATGCTGAGACTTTTCAATTTTTCAGCAGAGTAGACACGCCCACAGAACTGTCACGATGCTATCCAGCAGGTATGGCCTACACCTACTCCTAATTCTAATTATGTACATGCTTTTTCCACAGAATTTACAATACAATAAATTTTCTGCTTAAATGGCGGAAAACGAATTACATAGAGACAATTTAGGAAAAGAAATATCTCATGCGTCGTTTATCTGTCCTGAACAAAAAACCTATTTGCCTCAATGTCCTGATGAGAAAAAGAATTTTTTTTGTTAAATTACAAAATCTGTTGGCTGATGAGGAAATAAAATGGAGGCAGAAATCACGAGTTAACTGGTTAAAATAAGGCGACCGTAATACTAAGTTTTTCCATAACTTGCTCGAACAGAAAACGAAAAAACTCTATATCTGCTGTTTATGATCCTATTGTGTTTTGTTAACTGATTTGGAAGATATCAAAAGCTGTTTTCAAAATTATTACAAAGATCTCTTTACTGCCAAAAATGATTTATTCCCTCAAGGTACTAGTTGTATTTTCTTGTTTAACAACTGACATGTATAATTCCTTAAATTAATTTCTCCTTTTATGGAAAATGAGATTATTGAAGTTGTTCATTCTATTGGTTCTCTTAAAGCTCCAGGACCCGATGACTTGCCTGCTTTGTTCAATCATACATACTGTTCTATAGTTGGACAAGATGTTGTTAATATGTGTAGATTTCTTAAATAATGGTGGGAATATCTCCATTATTAACTAGACTTGTATTGCTCTTATTCCAATATTAAAAACCCCCAAGTCTGTTATGGATTTTCGACCAATAAGTCTTTGTAACGTTTCTTACAAAATTATTTCTAAGAATACAACTAAGCGCCTTAAGGGAATTCTTCCTTCTATTATTGACCCAGCCCAATCGGCTTTTATCAAAGGCCGTCTTATTTCTGATAATTCTAATATAGCTATTGAAACGATTCATACTATCCAAAATTAGAAAAATAATACGCGTTCTTTTTCTTTAAAACTGATATGGCTAAAGCTTACAATCGATTTGAGTGGTCCTACCTTCATCAAGTTCTTATTAAATTGGGTTTCCCTAATAATTTTACCAATCATATTATGTTGTGTGACTTCGGTTTTTTTTTCCATTTTAATTAATGGGCAGCCAACAGATTCTTTTATTCCGACTAGGGGTATTCGCCAAGGAGATTCAGATAGTCCTTATCTTTATCTTCTTTGCACGGGATGTTTATCTTGTCTTATTAAAGATGTTGTTTCCAATAGAATTCTTCATGGTGTAAAATCTGGTTACAAGTTTGCAGATGACACTATCCTTTTTTGCAAAAGCAACAAAAGAAAATGCTATTTCTATAAATTCCATTCTTTATCAATATTGTGAGTCTTCGGGACACTTCATAAATAAAAATAAATCTGCTATAGTTTTTGGCCCAAGTGTCCCCAATGAGATATCTGTATTTGTATTTCCCAAATTCTGCAAATACCAGTTGCTCCTTTGCATGAAAAATATTTATATTTGTCAATTCTTATTGGAAAAAATAAGAAGAGGCATTTCTAAAATTAAAAACCAAAATCTGGAATAAGGTTAGTGGTTGGAAAGAACATTTTTTATTTATCTTCAGGTGGTAAAGAAATCCTTATAAAAGTCGTGGTTCATGCTATTCCCACTTATGTGATGTCTATTTTTCTCCTACCAATTAATTTTTGTGACGAACTACAAAATCTTTTTGCTAAATTTTGGTGGAGTAATGATTTAGATAAGAATAAAATTAACTGGAAAAATTGGGACAGTTTATGTTGCCCTAAGAGTATCGGTGGTTTGGGTTTTCGTCACTTGTATTCTTTTAACATCGTCTTACTAGGGAAACAAGCTTGGAAAAAATTCTCACTAATCCAAATTCACTTCTTTCAAAAGTTCTCAAAGGAAAATATTTCACTGATTCTTCCATTATTACTGCTGAGTCTACAAGGAATTCCTCCTATGTTTGGAAAAGCATTGTTAAGGCAAAAAAATCAGTTTTTAAAGGTATCCGTCAAAGGCATTGGTAACCGTCAAAATACTTCCATTTACCACAATAGGTGGATTCCAATAGGCCTTGGTATAAAACACTTAAGTTTTCCTACTTTACCTTTTGGTTCTAAAGTTTTTACCGTTATTAACCAAAATTTTACTTGGAATACAAATTTAATAAAATCTAACTTTTCTGAAGATGAAGCTGATGCAATCATCCAGATTCCTTTGATTTCTGCTCAAAATCAAGATAATTTTATCTGGTCGCAGACTGTTAATGACGATTACTCGGTTAAATCTTCTTAATATATGAATGTCGCAAATTTTACTCTTGATTCTATTTCAAGCAGTTCTACCACTTCTACAAATAACAGAGACTATTTCTGGAAAAATTTGTGGAAGATAAACATTCCAAGTACGGTAAAAATGTTTTTTTGGCGCATATATAACCACTGTACTGCAACTAAAGATAATCTTCGCAAAAAGGTATTTCTTTACCTATGCACTGTTGTTTCTGTACAAATGGAAATGAATCTGCGTCCCATCTTTTCTTCGACTGCATTGGGATTCGTAATCTTTTCGCATCTCAGGTTATAGATCTGTATGCTCCTGGTTCGTCTCTGCCTTTCCCCTCTCGGTTGAAACAACTTTTTTGTCTTTGGACATCAAAAGTCAACAGATCCTTTGCTTTCTTTTATGGAATATCTGGTTGGAAAGAAATTAAAGAATTTTCAGAAAGGAATAAAAAAATATCACTGATTTATCTATAAAAACTATTTTCTGAAAATACAAAATTTCAAGATAGTACTTATCTTGGTCGAGATTTGTTGCTTGCAGGTTCTGGCACCGGAGGAAGATTGGATCGACGGAAACCACCCCCTCAGGGGTATCTAAAACTGAACGTGGATGCATCAATCTCAACCGATCTAAACAGAGCGGCTGGCGGAGGGGTTATTCGAAACTCGGACGGACACTTTGTAATAGCCATGGCTTTCCCGATCCCATTCACTAGCTGAGGCGTTTTCTATGCTATGTGCCATTACAGAAGCTCATCCGAGAGGCTACACGAGTTTGATTGTGGAAACGGATAACAAATCTCTGGCGTTAGGGTTAGAGAGAGAGGCGCCGATGGACGGTTTCTCAGAGAGATGTAATCTCTTGTCTACAATCTTCTCAAAGCTTCGATAATTGTTATATGCTAGGTTTATGTGGTGTAAACGAGGCCCGAATGGCTTAGCCCATTGTCTAGCACAATTGGGCATAGATTATGATGCAATATCCTTTTGGGATGTATCTTGCTCAGTTAGCTTGTACAATCATTGGGCTTTATACAATGGCTCATATTAAATAAAAGTACAAGCCTTATTTTTAAAAAATGACTATATGTCGTAATGCTATTTGATTCATTAAATCAACACGCCTGAAAATTCTGTTAATTGGCGGTCATTTAAACCCGCAATATATAGATTGATTATATTCCAAGTTACTTGGGTTAACATTTTGCTTCAAACATTATTTTGACCCTCCAAAAATGTTTCAGATTACTACAGAAGACTTTGTAAATGTGTGAGATGGTCTAGAATGCTTGGGATCACTAATTAATATTCATCTTTAGGACAAAGTGACCAGACCTCAAAAGGGGAAAGTTGAGGTTGAGTTATTGAGATGTTCTCTCTAGTGGGCTAGAGAGAGAAAGTCTTGTGTTTTTCACAAGTTTTCATTCTCTTTCCAGAGAGTTAACAGTTTCTTGTTTGAAGAATGAGTTCGGAGGAAGAGGTAGCGTTAATTGAAGGGCTCAAGCAAGTGGAAATTAACTCGGAAGAGGATCCAGATGTTGAACTCAACGATGAAGAGGTCGAGGAGCGAGTGGGAGAGTATGCTTGCAGCCTCGTCGGGAAAGTTATTTCAAGAAAAGCAACGAATTTGACAGGCTTGAGGAGAACTATGTTTGAAGTATGGGGGAAACCGGTTGGATTTAGGGTTGAACACATTTCCGGTAAGTTTTACCAGTTCTTTTTCAGCCATGAGGAAGATCTAGAGAAGGTCTTACGTGGAAGGCCATGGTTCTTCAAAAACGATCTAATTGTTTTGAACAAGTGGGACTCGCTGCTCAAGCTGGAGGATGAAAGCTTCAACTTTGCTCCGTTTTGGGTTCAAGTTTGGAATTTGCCCGGAATGCTCATGACGGATAGAGTCCTTAATAAAGTGGGTGCTAAGTTTAAGGAGCTGCTGGAGAAGAAGGTGATTGAGAAAGCTACTGAAAGTGGCAGAATAGCGAGATTGAAGGTCCAGCTCAATGTCTCGAAGCCGCTGCTTAAGGAGGCCAACCTTAAGCTTAAGGGACAGAGCATAACCAAAGTGGACTTCAGCTACGAAAGGCTCCCATTTCTCTGTGGTAAATGTGGAATCATTGATCACAATGACCAGATTTGAGATGCTATTGTTGGTAAGGATGAGCACAGCTTTGATGGCAAGAAGCTGAGGGCTAAGAATCCGTCTGATCTTTGGATCTCTGATGATTCAGAATCGACTCGCACCATTGTGAACCCCCTCTCTTGCGAGACGGTACAAAGTTTGGTCCTTCCTGAAACCTGCCGGCTTAAGTTATCGGAAAAAATGGCCGCTTTGCCGGCCTCCAAGAAGGAAGCTGAACGGTCGCCGGAGGCGATGAAGATGAAGGGTCGTGGTTTGCCGCCAAGCGTGCAGCCTAAAGTTTCCTCGGGAACTGCTGAAAGTGGGAACAAAATAATTAATAAAGAGCTCGAAAAATAGGTGTTAAACGGCTGTAACAAGCTTCAAGAATTCTTGAAAATCGGAGAGGAGAATGGAGATAAGGCGGGAGATTTTGAACGTGGAAATTTAACATCCTCGGATTGCTCTGTCGGGTCGGATCCTGATTCGACTTCTTCCCCGTCGGGTAAAGAAGCCATTTCATCCAAGTGGGCTTCTCCTGGCCCGATGGCCCATTTAGCCAATATTGTTGATGATTCTAGCCCACAGCATGACATAGATCCAATCGCTGCTAGTGAGGGCAAAACGGACTTTTTTCCTTCTTCTTCAGTTGAAGGGGTTGTTTTGCAGAGTCCTTCTTCTGCAAATGAAGTTGAAACCCTAGAACCGCTTCAGGAATCGGGGGAGCACAAAGCGTACGTAACAAAGAGATGGAAGAGGCTTGCAAGAGAACACCATGCCAGAAGCGTGAAGACGATTTCAACAAAAGAAAGAAGCTTGAAGAGAAGAGAAGAAGACTGGATGGAGCTTGATTCAAGTGAGGATGATCTTGCAAAGAAGAAGAAGAGCTCGAAATGTGTCTCTGATTGCAACGATTCAAGGGTGGAGGAAACCAGCCCTAACTGGTCCCACCTGGCCCAATGAAGCTTTTGGCTTGGAATTGTCAGGGTGCCGGCAGACCCCTAACAATTCACCAATTCAAAAAGTCTGTCAATCTCCATGCTCCTGAGGTATGCTTCTTAAGTGAGACAAAGAGAAATGCCACCTTTATGAATTTAAAGTATTGTTCCAGAAGGCTCCCTCATAGTTTTTGGGTTAATCCACTTGGAAAATCAGGTGGAATTGGTGTTCTATGGGGGAAAAACATTACATTATCTTTGATCAAATTTAGCAGCTTTTTTATTCATGTTGATCTTGCCTCAGTTGAATGGCCTTCATGGCAAGTTATTTTTGTGTACTTAAGTCCAGATGATAAAACAAGAGGCTCTCAACTTAGCTTTCTCACAAGTTACTTGCCTTCATGCTCTTCCAAGACAGTCATATGGGGGGATTTTAATGACTTAACCAATCCATGTGAAAAAAGAGGGGGAGCTATTAGATCACTGCTTTCTTGTGAGCCACTTGCAAACTTCTTTGCTTCTAATAACCTTATTGATTTGGGATATATTGGTTATCCCTTTACTTGGTGGAACAAGAGAAGGGGTAGTAATTGCATAGAAGAAAGAATTGATAGATGTGTTGCCTCTTCTAGCTGGCTCAACCTTTGGGGCAATTCCAAACTGGAGCATCATCATGTCTCAGGTTCTGATCATTGTATTTTAATGCTTGACACAAGCCCATCTGTTTTTTCTAAAAAGAGGCAAGTTTTCTGTTTCAGCAGTAGATGGAACAAACATCTAGAGCTGAGGGAATTCATTGCTAATTGCTGGAATATTGAAGTGGATGGCAATCCTATGTTCACTGTCAAGTCAAAGCTCAAACATTGCAGGCAGGAATTGAGAAGATGGAGCTACAAGAATGATAGAGGGTTCTTAAATAATATCAGAAACAAAGAAGCTGAAGTTAGTAAGATCAGATTGGAAGGCCCTGAAGCTGATGTTGAAGAGTTGGGAAAACTGGAATCTGAATTGGAGGCACTCTGGTTGGAAGAAGAGCTGTTATGGAAAGAAAAAGCCAGAGTTGACTGGCTTAAGGCTGGTGATAAAAATTCAAAGTTCTTCCAATCAATTGTGAGTCAGAGGAAAAGCAGAAATCAAATTGTTGGCATTTCTAATGAAGCCGGCTACTGGACTTCAGATCCAGAGGAGATTAAGTCACAATTCACCAACTTCTATAAGAAGCTCTTCACTGAGGATGAAG
Source organism: Linanthus parryae (assembly GCA_023055425.1). NCBI lineage: Eukaryota > Viridiplantae > Streptophyta > Magnoliopsida > Ericales > Polemoniaceae > Linanthus > Linanthus parryae. The sequence continues at coordinate 3,356,104 of JALGPY010000004.1, read as the reverse complement.
CAAGAGATCCCAAGCCAATTTTGAATACAGTCAAGAGGAAAGTCAGCAATGAGATGAATGGCTTTCTCACTCAAGATTTCACTGATGAAGAAATCAAAAAGGCTTGTTTTGACTTGCACCCTGACAAGGCAGCTGGCTATGATGGTTTTACAGCTAGCTTTTTTCAAGGGCACTGGAACACTGTTGGTGGGGATATTTGCAGAGCCATTAAAAGCTTTGCTAAATCAGGAAGGCTGCTGAGGAGTATTAACTTAACTCATATTGTCTTGCTCCCCAAAGTCAAGAACCCCACTCATGTGAAGGACTATAGACCTATAAGTCTTTGCCCTGTCACTTACAAAATTTTGGCCAAATGTTTGGCAAACAGGTTGAGCTGTGTGCTTGATGATCTCATTGCTAAAAATCAATCAGCCTTTGTTAAGAATAGGCTTATTGTGGATAATGTTATGGTAGCTCAAGAAATTCTACACCACATCAAAACAAGAAGTAAAGGTGATGGGGAAATGGCCATAAAGCTGGACATGCTCAAAGCTTTTGACAGAGTGAATTGGTCCTATTTGTAGAAGATAATGCTAAAGCTTGGCTTTTGTAAGAAGTGGACTAGGTGGATTATGGCTTGTGTCACTACAATCAGCTTCAGATTAGTGATTAATGGTGAATTGAGTGAGTTCATTACTCTTTCTAGAGGGATCAGACAGGGGGATCCCTTATCTCCTCTTCTTTTTGTCATATGTGCAGAGGGTTTGTCTTCCATTCTTCATCATTTTGAGCTTAATAGATGGATTTGTGGAGTTAAAATTGCTAGGCATAGCCCTTCTGTTAGTCACCTGCTCTTTGCAGATGACTCTGTACTATTCTGCAAGGCCAATCTACACAATTGTTGTGCTATTAATGCTGTGCTCAAAATGTATGAGAGGGCTTCTGGGCAGAGGGTGAACAGGGAGAAATCTCAGGTCTTTTTCCGCCCAAGCACAAGTAACCTATTGAAGAATTTTCTGCAATATTATTTGGGTATTAATAAAGATTTCAAAAAAAGCAGCTATTTAGGCCTCCCTGCTCTTATTGGCAGATCTAAATCTAATGTTCTCCATTTTCTCAAAGAGAGGCTTCTTGCAAGATTCAATTCATGGAGCTCTAATTGCCTCAGACCTGCTGGAAGAGATGTCTTAATTAAATCTGTTCTCACAGCTTTACCAGCATACACAATGTCCTGCTTCTTGCTGCCTATCAAGACTTGTAATGATCTTTCTCAAATTATTGCCAAGTTCTGGTGGGGGTCAAGAAGTAATGATCACAGGAAAGTGCATTGGCTTAAATGGGATCTCTTGTGTAAGCCCAAAGAATTGGGTGGTTTAGGCTTCAAGAATTTGCACAACTTCAATCTTGCCCTGATCTCTAAGCAAGCTTGGAAACTGGTGAATAATCAGGAGTCTCTCTTTTGTAAAGTATTTAAAGGAAAGTACTTTCCATTTGAATCTTTTTGGGAATCAAAATCTCCTCAAAATTGCTCCTGGATCTGGAGAGGACTGTGTGCTAGTAGGGATGCAATTAAATCTGGATGCAAGTGGAGAATTGGTGGAGGTTCTTCTGTCAATATTTGGACTGATCCTTGGATTCCCAGAACTGAGAACTTCCATGTGGAATCTTCCAAGCCAGCTAGCTGCAATGTGCTTAAGGTTTCTGATCTTATTGACCATGATAATAGGTGCTGGATTATGGAGTTGGTACTGGGATTGTTTAATGAAGAGGAAGCCAGTTTAATTCAATCTTTGCCTGTTGGCTTCAAAGAAAGCCCTGATAAGGTTGTTTGGAATTACTCAAGTAATGGTGAGCTCAATGCCAATTCTGTGTACAAGTTCTTGAATTCAGTTTCCATTCATACCAATGCTTAAAGTAGCAGATCTAAGAGCTGAAAATCAGTGTGGAAGCTGGTAGTTCAACCAAAAATAAAGCACTTTATGTGGAAAATTTTATCTGGGGTTCTCCCTACAAAGGCAGCTCTGAAAAAAAGAGGTATTGTGGATGATGAGATCTGTAATCTTTGTGGAGAAGGTGTTGAAGATGAATTTCACTTATTTTGTCAATGCTCTTTGGCATTAGCTTCATGGAAGCTTTCTCCTCTGAGAATTCATAATTCCTCTCAAGCTTCTAGCTGCACAATGGATTGGTGGGAAGGAGTTGTTAACATGGCTGAATCTTCCCCAGATGCTAAATGGTTTTTGGCTCTTGTTGCATATATATGTTGAGGCCTGTGGAAAGCCAGAAATGATTGGATTTTTAATAAAATCAGGTGGCAACCAGCTCAAGTAGTGAAGGGGGCAATCTCTTATGCAAATGAATTTGTATCTATGTCTAGCTCTCTGATTGAGGGTTGTGTTGCTGCTTCTCCTATCTGTCCTAGCTCTCTTGCTCCCTCCCTTATGGATGGCTTTAACATTTTCACAGATGCTGCAGTAAATCTTGCTGGTGGTAGAGGAGGCATTGGTGCTATTTGTCTCAATGGTCAAGGTAATCAAATTGACAGTTTCAGTCTCCCAATCCCAGGTGTTGTTGATCCTCTTGTTTTAGAAGCCTGGGCTATCCGCAATGCTCTGAGATGGAGTCTTAACTCAGGCTGGGCCTCAGTGTGTTTATTTTCAGATAATCAAGTGGTGGTTAAGGCTCTCAATAAGCACTCTTCCTCATGGCCTTTGAAAATTGCTACTCTTTTGGAGGATTGCATGATGTTAAAATCTAGTTTTTCTGTTTGTAAGTTTGTTTTTGTTCCTAGGCAGTGGAATTCTTTAGCTCATGATCTTGCTAAAGCTTCCCTTTCTGTTGGAATTGATGCTTCGGCATCCTTGTAATTGTCCTTCTCTTCAATGAAAGCTTCAGTTTCTGTTAAAAAAAAAGGGAATACTTGAGTTGGTAAATCTCAATCTTCATCATTTTTTGGGGTGCAAAGTATCTTTTACCCTTGTTTTGCGCCCTTATGTTTAGACATGATGACGTGTATTTGATAATTACACCACTAAAACATGTAACCCCCCCCCCCCCCAATCTAGAGAAACCCAAGTTCATCAAACTCATCAAACTCCTCTCTCCAATCCAAAGACCCAAAAACACGACAAATTTTTATTTGCTCTAAGTGCAAATGATGTGGATTTGCTCTAACCATACAGCACAGGACACATCAAGAGGAAAAATAATGAGTGGCAGACAAAAGAAAGTGAATTCTTACGTGTTCCTGACGTGTCCTGTGATGTATTGTTTAGAGCACCATGTCATATTTGCTCTTGGAGCAAACAATAATTACTCCAAAAACACAGGAGTGTTGAGTGTCATTATGGCACAAAATAAAGATGTCAAGTGTCTTTTATCCTAGGATGTCATCTACCTACCTATATACCACTCTGTCCCACATCTTCTTCCCCAATTTGACTTTTACCGTTATTCACTAGGTCACTTTGACTCGGTGATTAGAATAGCAAAATGATGCCATTTTAAAATGTTTATTCATGGTGTTGTAGAGTTAATGTTGCTCTATAACGCAGCGAAAAAATAATCGAAAAATCGCGTCATTTTGCTATCCAAATCACCTGGTCAAAGTGACCAAGATACGAGTAAAAAATGCAGGATGGGGTGGAAGAGGTGGGACGGAGTGGTATAAAATAAGACGTTGGGTGTACATGTAGGCTCCATGTCGGTGCCACATAGATTTTTTTGATGTGTCGAACCAATCAATTGGTGGCTGGCCACTGTTCATAAATGCTGCCAATGTTAATTACGAATGTAACCCTCCTTTTTTTCTCATTTATTGGTTACTAGGGGATTGCCCGTGCCCGAGGGCACTACCACAAAGAAACGGTAAGAATGTGTCACCAATAGTAATACCTATGAAAGAAATGAAAAGTAATCGCAGAATATGGACAGAAAAACAATAACTATAAATAGTTTCATAAGATAATCAACAACGAATAGGAAAACCATATTAGTAAAGATCATACATAGTGAAGTTATGTCGCACCGAAAAAACCCAAATATGAGGAGGTCAACCATTTCCAAACAGAGATCCAAATTGTTGTAGAGGAATTCACCAAATCTGAAAACAAATATTTACACCATCGTAGCCATGTTTCCCACTTGGTGGTTTCGCTTTTTTTGATTGAATCTAGAAAAAAAAATTAAAAAAAAAATAATAAACAATTGTTGGTCTAGAATCAATCTTTGTTGGATATAGGATTTTCAAATAGTTAGTTAGCCTCTTGTTTTCTTGCCCCATAAATGAAATCAATGGTGATTTACCTTCACAGCGCAGCATTTCACGTCCCGCACCGAGAGAGTTAGTCCTGTACATAGAGAGGTACCAGCAGTTATAAGTATCTTTCATCCCCTACAGCCATGAGTAACCTTCAAATGTTGGAGATAAAAAGGACACTGAAATAACTTAGAATAGATAGATAGCTGAATAAGAAAATTAGTCTCATATCAATCAGCCCAAAAAATGGTACTCAAAGTAACCAATTAAACACAAATTTAATATTTGTTTGATGGGAAATTAGGGAAGACTAATGCAACATACACTTTTTTTATAAACACAGAGAAATAAAAAGCAGTGATAAAGTACTAATTAGAATCAATAATAGGTTAACCTGACCACACACTAATTATTATCTGAATTATATAGGCTCAAATTAGTTAAAGAAATCTGAGTTCATAGACATAGCTATCCCACCATCACAGGATCAGATGTCTAAATAGAATTACATCCAATTTCACACAAGTTGTGTTAGAAATGAATGCAAGTATCTTTACTGTAGTGATAGAATAGAATAGAATAGTAGCTACACACTTTTCCAGCACAGGTAATGAAAATGGGATGCCTATTTCGTTTTCAATTTCATTATAATATTAAATATAATTTCTTTCAAGTAATAGTAGTAGCTTGAAGGAAGTAACTCCTTCTTTAAACTATTGAAGTACCCTAGTCTAACAAACAGATATAACAGTACTGAATCAAAAGGTCTAAACAACTACTCACCTAAATAAATAAAGAAATGCAGTGCTAGAGGAAAATAAATACTCAAATAGCAGAAAAATTACCTAAGGGAGCAAATTGTCTTGAGTAGTTTAACTATCTTATACTCCAGCTCGTCCATCGCATTTCACCAACATTCTTCTGCCTCTACGCGCTTCAATCTTTTTGCATTATACTGGCTGATCAGTGACATTGATGGCGAGAGGGGACACTCTTAAGGCTGTCAAGCCATAACTATCTGAAAATCAATACTAATAGAAACACGTAGTTGGAGCATGAAGCAGCACATAAAAATAGAAAGGGTACACGCATGCCACCTAGAGCATGAGACATATTCATAAAAATAGATGCATCAGGAACCCATAGACTAAAGAATTAAACATACCTAATTGAAGTTCCAAGCCCAAAAATTGTTGCTTCTATTCTGTTCTTCTGTCCCTGAAGATCTGAGCATAAAGAACCATAATTAGAACTAAAATACCCTCAGCAAACAATACACAAAACGACAATAAAAATTCCCAACCAAAAAGTTCCAGTTTTATGTTAGTGAAAGTAATTAACTTGGAGATGTCACAGTTACTCAGACGGTGAAGACTACACATAAACTTCTGGTCCAGCTGAATGTTAGTGACAGAAAGCTGCAATACAACACACAATTTTCATTTTCATTTAACCAACAAAGTAAATCATTCTCAATCAATGACAAACTAAAAGAAACCCCAATTTCGGTAATCCCCAGAGACACCAAATAGAGTAAGACTATTGATTGGAAAGGAACAACAATGCACTTTTTAATGGCATTCAAACTCAATATAAGTCCTAATTCAAGCAGAAAGCATATGACAACTGAATTTTTTCTTATACTTAATTATGTCTCATGCCATGGTCAAGTTGGCCATGTTCAGAAAATAAATCCATTGTTACAGATAATGAACATAAGAAATATAGCTTAGTTCAAATAAAAGAGACATGTCACTCGTCATTCCTCCATTAAGTATTTCAGCAACAATCTATTCGGTACTAAAAAGTTCACTGACATGTGATAAGATCCGCAACGGGGGTTACCTCCAAATGATTGTTCACCGCGTATCAATAAGACAATCGAAGACAAAATTCCTGAGGAAGAAAAAATAAAAAGAGTAGTCAGTTGTAGACAGGGCACCGTTGATAGCCATGCCAATCAGGGGAAAAACTTGACAGACATAGACCCTGAACCAAAAAGCCATAACAATTCAATTAACATACAATTTCGCAAATAGGAATAAACCCTAGTTTATCAAACGTATACCGTACTTGAAGAAAACTTAGACCTTGTACCCACTTATAAACCCTAGCTTATCAAAAAGAGATAAATCCAAACACACCGTTGCTAAATAATGGATGGAACAAATAGAACAGAATGAGAGAAGAGAAGAATTGGAGAAAGCAAGCAGGAAATTAGTACCCGTGGCTTCGATTTTCGGCAGAAAAGGAAGAAGTGCTGGAGGTGGGGAGAATCTAAGCAGGTAATCGACGCCTAAAGGTCAGGCGGCGATGGAGACAACAAAGTGGGTTGCGAGCCGGCTGCATTTGGGAGCGCTTCTTCACTTCTTCTCTGAGGAAGGCTACAGTTATGTCGTGTGGGCTTCTTCCGACGTGAGACACGAAGTAGAGAGAGGGTGGGAACGTGGAGGGTGGAGTTGACTTGGAAGTGTAAGTTGGTGAGATCAATGGCTAGAGTTAATTCAATCTAACGGTCTAAAAGACATTTTAAAGTCAACCGTCCTAATTTATAATATAGATTATTGCTTTGTGAATGTAGGAGTGGAAGGGCATTACGTAACGTAGGACAAAAATAGCTGGTAGACAGAGACGGAGAGGAGGGGGACGACGTAAGACCTCATTTTCTCTTCTCTTGTTCGGTAGCGGTGCAGTGAAAGATAGAGAAGAGAAAAAGAGAGAGAAAAGAGAGAGAGATGGGTAAGCACAGAGAGAAGGGAGGAGGAGGATTGATTGGCTCTCTCAATTTCTTGTCTTTCTTTGTTGATTGGGTCAATGATTCACCGGGCTCTTCGCCGGAAACCCTTGGCAACTGCAGCGTTCGCGACGAGGATTTTGGGTTTACGTCAACGGAAGAAGAAAAGTAATCGGCGGCAGAGACGGTGGCGCCGTTTGGGTCTGCTCGTTGCCCAATCTGGATTTCAGCTTCTGCATGTATCTGTCAGCTCCATTATCAGGTCCGATTTTGTTGAGTTCTTTGTTTTTGGTTCAAATTTCTACTGCCTAAATTTCATTTTATTTTGTTTGTTTGAAGGGTATCTACTATGTGGAAGCAGACCACAAGTAGAAGAAGAGTTTGTCGAGGCCAGAAGCTATTGGTTCAAAACTGGTGCATGTTCAGATCCGCAAAGATTCATGGCCCTGCGTTGTTGCCTTTGGCGGTGGTGACTCCCCTGTGGCAGTGGCGATGGTTACTGACCTCCGGCGGTATAAAGGTAACTCCTATAATCTCCAATTTACCCTTTGGCTTCAATCATTTACTTGTTTGAATTTAATTTAGGATCACTTACTTATTGCCCATCTCCAATTTAGGGTGATGATCCCCGTGACACCTCAATTTTGAAACTCTCTTATAACAATATCCAGTTGTATATCGCTCACAATAGAAAACTATGATCTTTTCTATTCAAAATTTTCCGTTAGTTAACGGTTTTGAAGGGGCAAAATAGTCCGGTCACAAAAATAAGAACACGAAGAACAATCATCACTACCGCGACATCAAACTCGGAATCCGTAACAAAATTTTTAAATTCGGACATATATCTTTCTCTGATTTTTTTTAATTTTTAACATAAAATAAAAACCAACAATTTTCATATAAAAATGAACACACAGTACATAATTTCACAAAAATGCCTACCTCCTCACCGGAAAACTCCATTACAGGCATTGAAATCAAACTCGAATAAAAAAAACCACCAGTGACAAAACCAGAGCCACCACCACATTACCATGGCACCACCACAAAACATAAATGCCATGTTCATAAGAAACCCAGCCGGAACTGTAATCAACCAAAACCAGAACTGTAAGGCTAAATTGCAATGGTGATACCGATAGTTTGATTTTTGTGTGAATTTAGTACCCATAGTTTCAATTGCAGCATCAACGGTACCTATAATTTCAATTTGTTGCAACGGTGGTACCCACCGTTAACTTTCCATCAGTATGTAGAATGGAAATATATAAAATGACTTGGACGCCCCTATTCTCACTCCTACAACTTTGTAAATTATTTCATAGAATATTGAATTGATCAATTTATTTATTTATTTACACAAAAATATATATGTATATTTATATATATATATATATATATATATATATATATATAAACGAAAATTACTTGTCATAGTAATAATTAAATCTAATTATTTTTACTCATAATTCTAAATATTACGAAATCTTAATTATATTAAACTTAATAATTTCCTTGTAATTGTAATAATTAATACATTCACTAAAACTTTTTCCATCGAACGAAATATTTATCGTGATAACTTGTACTTTTAGTAAAAAATGTAATTTTTTTATATTTTTTTTAAAAATATATAATATAACATTAATTTATAAGTAAATAATTAAATTTTAAAATTTAATTCTATGTAAAATTTTGAAATTTGTAGTTAAAAGTTGTAATTTTATAAAAAAATTGGAGTGAAAATGAGGGGCACACTAGTCCTTTTACATATTTCATCCAACATATGATGAAAAGTTGACGGAGGGTACCACCATTGCAACAAAATTTAAAGTATGAGTACTGTAGATGCTGCCATTAAAAGTACCGAATCCACACAAAAATCAAATTATGGATACCGTCGATGCAATTTAGCCAAACATTAATCAACCAAAACCCATATCGATTCTTTTTCTGTGTACCAAGCTGCCACCAAACTGTAATCAACCAGAACCCCCCAATGAACCTAGTCCTTAATTGAAGACCAAAATCCAGAGAAACAAAAACCGCCTTAAAATTTCAAGCATCTAGAACAGCCCGCTAAGAATTTGGGCGTCCATTTTCGCTAATCTCAGGATCTCGTGGTTTTGAAAACGAGAGAGACAGATTGAGGACCCGATCTTTCGAAGAGAGAGATAACATTTCTAATCTATTCTCATTTTTCAATTTGTTGAGAGAGAGAGAAGAGAGAGGCGGGGGGAAAAGAGCATAGATCTAGAGAAAGGAAATCCCAAATAAAAGATTCGGGTTTTAATTATTATCTTTTCACAATTTGTGATAGTTCACGCTCATGATTTTGAATGACTTTACAAACTCTGGGGGAGTTTTATCCCTGATGATGAAAGCCACAAGATAAGAGACACTAAGTATCAAAGCCCCAAAGCTTTGAGATATTGTAGTGCTTATGCTAATTATATTGTGCCTAACAGCATCTGTGATTGCAGGCTTGGATATTGGATTGAGTGATGAGTTTACCATTCAATATTGTCTCTTGACAATATTATTGAGTCTATGATTGGATCGTATAAGTCTCACAAATTGCAGGATTCAGTTTTAACCTAAAACTTGTGAACTGGCAATCGAAGCTCCAAAGCTTTGAGATTTCCTTATGCTCTTATCTGAAGAATTGTGCTTAACTTTTTTCGGTATGCAGAAAGACTTAGATCGATTCAAAACTGGATAATGAGTTATTTTAACTCCTTATTATGTTATTTATCTTGTCTTAAATATATATATATATATATATATATATACATGTACATATGGCTATTTATATTGAATTTTATCTAACGCAAAAATAGCTAGGGTTTATGTTTGAACTGTCTGTGTATCAAATCAAATTCTGTAGCTATTTTGTCTAGATTTTGTTTGATCTTGGTTGCTGAGTATGTGAAGGTTTGTTGGCCGTTCAAACGTCCCTAAACAAACTTAATAGCTATCCAAGCATAGCTGTTGAAAGAACATATCAGGGGTGAGGATTTGTAGGAATTCAGTTCCTAAAATCTCTCAAGTAGTTGCAGGTTGTTGATAAAAGATGGAGTTTGAATTTCAAACATGAGAGACAAAGAGAGATGTTGATCAACAGAGAAATTGAAGAGGATTTCATACGTGGGAGATCAAGTTACACTGCTCTTCAATCATTCAAGTCATTCAACACTGCAAGAGAAGAAGATCATTCATCAAATCTGAAGAACACTTCCAAGCTTCATTTTCTTATCTTTTATGTGTTCTTCAAACTGTACTGAACTTGTATTATTCATTCTTATTTTCTCAACCTCACAAACTTAGAAGTTTAGTTTTTCAAGTGAACAACAAGAGGTTCTTATTGTTTCAACAGGTTGTAGCTGTTACTAGATATGTTGGGAACCACAAGCTGTATATGTGTAAGGTAACTCACTTAGGCTTGAGATCTAGGGCTAAATCTTGGTGATTAATAAGAAGTGTGTTCAAATCATGGAGGGATCAGATCCCTCAGGCAGAGACTAGGTCCAATTGTGACTTAACTCTATAAAAATACACGTGTTCTTTAGCTTTACTTTGTTGATTTTCATTCCTGTTGCTATTCAGTTAAGAAAAGATAGCTCCAAAGATTTGGAGGATTTCCTATCTCAAAGCTTTGAAGCCTACGATAGTTGATTGTGTCTCAAGCTATTCAAACATTTTCCAAAGTTTTGAGATTTCACTTGCATATAAGCTTAAAGTTTTCAAAGACTATTTTTGAGCAAAAGTTTCCATACTCTATTCAACCCACCCCCCTCTTTCTGGAGTATTAGATACTGTTTTATACTTGCATTACAAACTTTCAATTGGTATCAAAGCATGGGTCACTGACGCGCGATTACTACGCATTGCTACGCAAGTATACGGTCAAGTAATAAAGTGGAGTATTTTGGACTCCGAGTTATCGAACCCAAGGGAAGGTGTTTACTATATACTCTAGATTAGCAATTAAACTTAATCTACCTAAGTAACCGGTAAAAATGATTGTAATTTGAAGTGTTGTCACCCTCAAACAAGTGACTAGCAACAGCAATGAAATAACGCAAATAAAATGATTTTATATAAATCAGAGAAGAGAAAGCTAGGAAATCTATAGATCACCTAGGGTAGTTTTGACAATTCCGGATTCCATGTTCTAACACAATGATTCTTAACAACCTATGCTGGGTAATCGCATTGACAATTACCTATCGGTCTCATGTCTTTCTACACAAAGGTAACGATTTGTCCCTCTCAGGCCAAGTATACTACCTATGTGTTCTAGCAGGCTAACAACATTGCAAGGAATAATGTCCTCTCATACCACCATTCACTAACAACTCATTACTTCCTACTGAATTTACCCTCATCTAGCCATTCTTTTCCAACTAACCTCTCAGTCTAGTCAATTAGGAATGATCTTGTTTACTCATCTCAACTAGGGTAGAGTTGTTTTCACACACTCACTAGTTACATAGTAATTTCGGGTCATGACTCCTACGTTACTAGGAATTAAGGACAATAAACAAGATAGGTAGGCTATTAATATCATCATTAAGCCTAGTTTATGATCGAATGAAGAAATAGACAATTCACATCACACATCTTAGCCCTAACTTGTCAATGAAAGAACTCGACATGATGAAAACCAAAATAATCTCCATTAAACCATAATCCTAGCATGAAAGATCATCCAAAATCCGGAAAACATCATCAAAACATAAACCCTAGGCTCTCCAAAGATGCCTAGGTATGAGTTTAGCTACTCGTAACACAAGTTAACATGGTTCTTGAATAGTTCATACAAGAAAGTAGAGAGAAAAATAGATCAAACGCTAAAATCGTGAAGTTTGGCGCGATCCGGGCTCTCCTCCTTGCTTGAGATCGTTCCCAATGAAGTCTCCTTGCTCTCCTCCATCTTCTTGGCTCTCTGGATGCATGAATGATGCTTATTCCCGTCCCTAGGTCGTTATTGAATCATAACCAGCAGAAGTCTTCAGTAATTGCATAAAAGCCCCCTGAAATCTGCTCCTGACTTATCTTCTTCGTCCGAACTCGGATTTAGCTCCGTGACCTATCGATGGAAATCTCTCTGAGTCTACTTTCATATGGCACTGGTCTCACCCCCAAATGAGTTGTAGAACTCCGGATACGATGAAAATAGTGAAGACTGGTCATCCAAGCTCCTCAAATTCGGCTTCTCTTGACTCCACATGAACAAACATACCAAGCGATTATATTTGACAAATAACAATAAAATATGCATGAAAAACGCCCGGACTAACAATATAGCACATGGTAGCAACAAGTGATAAAACGACCTAGAATCTCTAACATTTGCCTCAAAACACTCTCCAAATACATAGTTATCATGTGGTAAATGCTAAAGAATTACAGCCCCTAAAAGGTGCTATCAAACTCCCCCACACTTACTCTCTTGCTCGTCCCGAGCTAAAATGAAGCACAAACTCCCACACTTGAGACATTGCATACATACCGAACTAAACAAAATGCATACCCTACCGCTTTGCATACTTCACTTTTCGCTAGCCAACACGACTCACGACTCAATACACAAAGACACGACTATGCAACTACATGATATATACAATGCAACTCAAGTATGTACAATGTAAGGAATTAAAGAGCATATTTTTTCTTTCTTTTAGTAGAGATCGGGCAACCTCTCCATCATTAACCGAAAATTATCAAATCCTCACTAGCTCATTTTGAAATTTCACAACACATAGTAGGAAATAAGATATGGTGATCCTATGCAAAAACTCACTAAGGCGTCCCCAAACATCCACCAAATCATACCAAGATACGGCACTCCTTTTGATTCAAAGCGTCTAGGCATTTCAAGTTCCTAAGTGGTCTTCCTTCGCCAAGTCATTTGAGGTTTTCAGACCCTCTTAGCCGTTATTTCTTTGAATGCAATTTGTCCCATTGCTGGGAGACAACTCCTATGTAATACGACTTGACTTTAGTTTCCCTCTTAAGCTCTACGTTGGATTGAATCCAAATTTTCCGTGCACACGGAAGAACATTAGGTTTTTTCTCCTTTAAGCACAATTTTCTTTTATATTTTCATTTTCTTTTATTTCCTCCTCTGTTCTTACAACCGTGCAATAGAGCTTAAGAGTGTGGGATTTTTAGGATTTTCTCTTAGAACCACTTTAAGGGATGGTGGTGTATACTCCCCAACTTCACTTAGGCTAGAGCAGCATACCACATGGAACCGACTCTACACGAAGGTCGACCCCAGATTCTAAGAGTCCACAAGTTTCCACTGGAAACGGAATAATCAACCACTCAAACACTCAATCCTCCTAGCACAATAAAGGAATCAAAAGTATGCCGGTAATCTACCTTCACTTTTCCATAGATACCTGGGACGTCCTTTCGCGGGACTTGTGCACAAAATACTAGAGTTAAAGTCTCCCTACTATGGTGCTTCCTACTCTCATGAGCCCTTTCATTGGATTCTCTTCGGTTTCTAGGTCCAAAGTTGCCCTTTTCTAAAAAAAAAAAAAAAAAAAATCAATTTTTAGGATTTTTCTATTTTATTTTTTTATTTTTATTTTTTTAGACACTATATGTAACTGGCCAACTCGATTAACCATAAAAAAAGGTAGGTGGACTCAATAAATAAAAGTGCAACAATATATTTACAATGCAAATATTTAAACGTGCACATGCAAAACTAACCGACTCGACATCTACATGCAAACACGACTTTCTAAACTACATGTAACAAGGCTATGCAATGGATAACTAGCGGATAGATAAAACTCCCCCACACTTAAGCGCTTCGTTGTCCTCAACAAAAAATAGTGTGAAATCAAGAGGACTCGGCTGGTCAAGCGTAGGGCCGGTGGGTCTAGTCGGAGTGAGTCCTCCCTTCGTCCTCATTTCGGACGTCGGGACTCGACTCTGGGTACACATCGGACTGGTAATGGAACAAGCCGTCGTAGGTATGTGGGTGCTGCAACTGGACATTGGCCGCCACAGCCAAGTCCCGAATCCATCCACCCTGCTGGGCACAGTCATAGCTAAGTGACTCCATCCCTCTGCCCAACTGGCGCTGGCTACTACGGATGTGCTCAAAATGTCTCCTCTCCCTAGCTCTATCCTCATCAGCTTGGAGTCTCTGAGACTCCATCATATGCATGAGCGTCTCAAGCTGTCGCTCCATGTTGGAGCTCGAGCTACTCGCTTGGTCTCCGCTAGGGTGTGTGGGTTCAACAGGTATTTGGTTCTTGAGGGGGTTGGGTATTCTCTCCCAAAGACTTGTTGCATCCTTCCTCTTCTTGTCTCTAGAGATATCGTCATACTCTAGACCACTCAAATTAGCCTTAGCATCTTGTGCTAGCTTTAGGAGCAAACAAGTGTGCCCGGGAGATCTACGGTTATAGCGGTCAGTCCTCTCCATAAGAAATCGATAAATGAAGTACGGGACATTGATACGATTCCCCATCCACAAACAGTAAGCCATGGTGCAAAGCTGGAAGGAGTACGTGGGATTAGGAGAACTCCATAAACCCAGTTCTCGAGAAACTCACACAACCACCTCGCACGTGGGAGCACGAGTTTCCTAGAACGTTCCACTCAGGTTAAGTGGGTGTCTCAGTCCATCCCGCTCCAGGCACCCCCTCAAAACAAAAGGCACTCACTAATTCAACAACATCCACCCTCCTAATGGTCTCATGGTAGGTGCAAATCTCATTCTTTAGAGGTTTGAATCTCAGGGCGGCCGCTATAGTCTCGGGCGTGATGACTATAAAGGTGCCCCGACAATACTCATGCCTCCGATCCTCACCCTCTCCCTCGTCATAGAAACAAGCATTTACCAGAATCTCTCTAGCAAGAGCGGAGCTAGACTCATTACAAATTTTAAACCACGTATCTAGCCTCTCATTCTTGAAGAGATCCTGAAGCTGTTTTGGCATTTTGTCGCTTTGCGGGAAGTGTTTTGCAGGAGTCCCTACCCTCTTCAGGAATGGGTCAGTGCAATATTCCTTATGGGCATTCGCACTAACAAACCTGAAGCTGCAGAATTTGGTACTGCAGATAGCGCCGAGGTCAACATCCTTTGCAGCCTTACCCCGCGTCCCAATCTTAGGAAGTGCGGCCATAACTAAGTTCAACTCATAATGAATTGGAGACGGAGGCACCTGACGACGGTTTCCAGATCCATCTCCCTCGTCTACATTCTCCTCCTCACTCAAAACTACATCTTCCTCAGGATTGAAGATGGGGTGATCATCAAAAATTATACCCCGTCTCCTCTTAGCACTCTTCGATGTAGAAATAATGATAGATAAAATAAAAGACGAGTGCACGTGAGGTTTAGAGTGAACTAAGCAAGTAACCCAGTCCAAGTATGAGCAAGTAACAATTTCAATTCAAATTAAGCCCTAAGAGTGCGTAAGCAGGGAATTAAAGCGAGAGAAAGATTTCGGTACCTACGGTCCCAGAGTACCGTTCTTACGGGACCGGTTTCGCAAAAATTGGTCAAGAATGGACCAATTTTTTGAAAACTTGAGCAAGTTGAATTGAAGCTACCTCCTTGTGCTCCTCGGTGTTCCCGTCGAAAGTCTCTTCTTGAGCTAAGGCCGAATCCCCCTCCAAGTTGATGAATCGGAGAATTTTTGTTCTTGGAGCTCCTCTTATTTGATTTCCCCCACACTCAAACAAAGCCCTATCTTTCAAAAACTCAAGAGTTAATGTTGTTGTTGGGTTTGAAAGGAGCAAAACCCAACAAATTTTTTTGAATTTGGTTGAGTTTTGAAAATTTTGGGTGTATGGAAGTATGGGTGCTCTTGAAGGTTTGGGAAAAAGAAGATGAAGAAAAGATAGGTTTGATCCAAATTTGGGGTGTTTTTACCCTTATGGCTGGATATGGCTTTAAACGATCAAGAAATTACAAAAAACACCCCAAAAATTCGGACAACCCGCCCGATTTCGGCCCGAAATGGGGCCGAAATCACTATAGCAAATCAAAACAGAAGGCCATTTTGATTTCGGGCCGAAATCAGTGTATTTCGGCCCCCATTTCGGCCCGAAATGGGTGCCGAAATGCACTAATTCTCGCCCGTTTTGTTTTTGCTATATCTTTTTCATCCGGTACCCGATTCGCGCGATTCTTGAACCGTTGGACTCCACATTCGACGAGGAATTCATTTGTGACCGAAAAATTCCCAAATCCGGGGATGTTTTTGTTTCTTACCAAAATTCTTCTCCTTGTTCAAGAATCTCACCTCGTCAAGCTCTTTAACTTTCTCCACTCCGGATTCCGATGCGTGCAACCCCGATTCTCCAATTTGCTATTGTGATCCTCATGACTCATTTGCTACTCCTCGACCTCGAGTAGCTTCTTTATCAAGTTCTTTGTTCCCGGTAAGCTCGTTTTCCTCGTTTTGCGTGCAAATAGTGCACATACATCAAGAATGGGAATCCGGAGGGTCTTCGGTACCTGTGTCCAGCACACTTATTGAAAATATTAAATAGCTCTCTCTCACCCCTCATAAATCAAGTATGACTACATATATAAAAAAACAGAATACGAAAAACAAATACGACTACCTAAATTGGGTTGCCTCCCAATCAGCGCTTGTAATTTAAGGTCGACGGCCCGACCCAGTTACCTCATAGCCCATACACAGGTGGCTTGGCACCCCGTTCCATCTCTTCCAGCTTCCTCTGCTGGATCCTCAACACAACACGATGAACTTTGTCTTTTGGAATTGGTGGCTCATCACGAACCTCCTCAGAACTCTTGTGCACTGATTGCACGACCACTGGCATATGTGTCTTCTCTTGAGGCTGCTGTGGAGTCGTCTTAGAAACCCTGAAGGTCTCCCAGGCATTATTGATCCTCATGATCAATTCTTCGTTCTCAAAATCGATGAGAGTCCGACCGGTAGCCAGAAATGGCCTACCCAGGATGATCGGAACATCTCCCACATGCATCTCAAGAATAACAAAATCTGCAGGGACATTAGAATTCCCTACAATACCAACACGTCTTCCAACACACCGAAGGCTCTCTTGCAATACTTGTCGGCAAACTGAAGATTGATCCATGTGGAATGAGCTTCTACTCCCAGCTTCTGAAAGACTGAAAGTGGCATTAAATTGACACTAGCCCCCAAATCACATAAAGCCTTCCCCGTGTAAGCTCCTCCCAAGTTAGCTTCTATCACAAAGCTTCCCGGATCCTTCTGTTTTTAAGGAAAACCATGCATCACACATGAGCTCACCTGCTCAGTCAAGTCTACCGTCTCAAAGTCCGGCACCGCCCTCTTTCCTGAAATTGCATCCCTCATATATTTGGCATATTTAGGCATCATCTTGACTGCCTGGAACATTGATATGCAACTTCGAGAAAATCGATAAGAATCTCTTGTACTCCTCAGAGTCATATTTCTTCTTTCTTTCCTTAAGCGGATATGGGAGATTCTTAGATAAAGAGGGTGGTGGTTTTGTTACCTCATCATCAACTTGCTGATACACGCCCTTTGATTGGGGGATCATGACAGGGGTCTTGTCAAAGACCTCATGCTCCCTAGCTTTCGAAGCTTCAGCTCTGGCGTGGATCGGGTATGGGGATCATCAAGAACAATCCCGCTACGAGTGGTGATGGCGTTCACCTGGTGCACATTCTCCGTGTCAGATGGCAAGGACCCTGGGACTCTAGTGGAGAGCTGAGTAGCAATCTGTCCCACCTGCACTTCCAGGTTAAGAAGTGAGGTCTTGGTGATATGCAAATCTGCAGTCAGTGTCTCCACCTGAGACGTGAAAGTGTTCACATTCTTTCCCATCTGATACATCATGTTGTTGAGATCTGTCATCTCAGCATTATGCCCTGCAGCTGGTGGTGGTGGTGGCGCCTGAACAGCTGGCCTATGCTGATATCCGGGTGCATATGAAGCTCCAGCCTGATCTCCATACCTGAATCCTGGATGATCTCTAGTTCCTGGCCTGTAGTTCCCTCGATTCCAGTTGCGCTGTCCCTGTGCCCCCACATATCTAACATCCTCATTAGCAGCTTGAGTCAAAGCTGCATCAAAATCTGGCTCCTCCACTGCAGACACAGTCTTCTTATCCTGATACACATGCTTTGCCATATCTGAAACCATCTTTGTAATCCCATCTTTCCACTTATCGTTCTTTGGCTCAGGCAAATTAGAAAACCTCCTAGAGTCATAGAATTGAGCATCGTGTTTCTCTATTTGCTTCATCAAAGCATATGATCCATCCTTGTCAACCCTGTAAAGAAAGTTACCTCCTGCTTCCCTATTCAATAGATCCTGGTTAGGACCCTCCAAGCCGTGATAGAAGACTTGGTAGTCGCCAAAGTTATGATTCGGACACTTGCGTATCGTCCTCATGAAACGGTCCCATGCTTCTACAACTGTCTCATCAGCATGCTTCTGAAAACCAAGAATCTCTGCCTGTAAGCCAATGACGCGCTGCGCGGGGTAGAATTTGCTCATGAACTCGTCAACACATTGCTCCCATGTGGTGATCGTTTCTGGCTCCCTGAAATCTATCCATTTCTCTGCCGCTCCCTTCAGACAGTAAGGAAACAAAATCAGCTTCAATGTCTCTGGGGTCACATTCTTGTACTTCACTGTCTTGATGTAGGCTTCAAACTTCCCAATGAAGTCATTTGGGTCTTCATCCCTTTTCCCATAGTACTGAAACTGGTTCTGCACCGTCGTGATGGTGGCAGGCTTCAAATCAAAGTGCTCATCCTGAATGGTTGGCACTACAATCGCTGGCTTGTGTCCTCTCTGAGTTGACTGAAACTTTTCAACCAATGCTTGCCCTGATTTGTTGTAGGGCATTTGGTTCTGTTGCTCATCAAGTTTCTCCTGAAGTTCAGTCAACTTCTGGTTCAGTTGAGCGTTAGTCAAGTGCTCACCCATTGCGATCTGTCTTGGGTCTCGTCTCGGAGTTCTGAATAGCTGTTCTGGGTCTTCAAATGGGGGCACAAGGTCTCTAGAGATCTGGTGCATACACGAGAACCTGAAACACAATTCAGAAAACTAATCAGAAATCACAGAAATAATAAAAAATGAAAGAGGTCAATTAAACTAATCGCTAAACTAGAATAGTAACCAATGCCTTCCCCGGCAACGGCGCCAAAAACTTGACGCGCGATTACTACAGGCCAGGGATATAGTAATCCAAGGGAAGGTGTTTACTATATACTCTAGTAAACACATGCTCTCCTCCTTCTTCTTGGCTCTCTGGATGCGTGAATGATGCTTATTCCCGTCCCTAGGTTGTTCTTGAATCATAACCCGCAGAAGTCTTCAATAATTGCATAAAAGCCCCCTGAAATCTTCTCCTGACTTCAAAATGCGATATCGTCTTCGTCCGAAATAGGATTTAGCTCCGTGACCTATCGATGGAAAGCTCTCTGAGTATACTTTTATATGGCACTGGTCTCACACACAAATTAGTTGTATAACTCCGTCTATGATCAAAATAGTGCAGACTGGTCATCCAAGCTCCTCCAATTCGGCTTCTCTTGACTCCACTTGAGCTCCACATTGTTTCCGAAGTTCGTTCCATGCCTCCTATCAACCGATTAGCATCCTTCCCTGCCAAAACAACATGAACAAACATACCAAGCGATTATATTTGACAAATAACAATAAAATATGCATGAAAAACACCCGGACTAGCAATATAGCACATGGTAGCAACAAGTGATAAAACGACCTAGAATCTCTAACATTTGCCTCAAAACACTCTCCAAATACATATTATCATGTGGTAAATGCTAAAGAATTATAGCCCCTAAAAGGTGCTATAAGTCACTACTTAAAGATCTAATAATCTTGGGACAATGAGTAATGTAGGTGATGGAGGATTCTCATAGGGAAGAGCAGCTAACATACCTCCACTATTCTGTGGTGATAATTTTGTGCATTGGAAGGCATTGATGAAAATGTTCATCATAGACCACGACATAGAGTTGTGGTCAATTGTTGTTAATGGTCCCAATATATTCTATACTACCTCTTATGGAATCAGGACTGTCAAACCAGAAGAAGATCTCTCAATTAATGAACTAGAAAATGTATCAAAGAATTACAAAGCTTTGAACTTATTATATTGTGCTATTAGTGCAGATGAGTTCAACATAATATCAAACTGCAAGAGTGCCAAGGATATCTGGGACAAATTGACATTTACTAATGAAGGAACTAGCCAAGTCAAGCAGACCAAAATCAATATCCTTCTGAGGCAGTATTATCTATTCAAGATGAATTCTGTAAATCCATCAAGGACATGTTCATGAGGTTTACTGATACAAGTAAAACCTTGGAATCTTTGTGAAAGGCTTTCTCAAATGAAGAAAAAAACATAAAGATCCTAAGAAGTTTGCCAAAAGTCAAGTGGGAACCTAAGTCAATTGCAGTTGAGGAAGCTCGGAATTTGAGTATTTTAGAGCTGGATGATCTGCAAGGCAAGCTGCTCACTCATGAAATTTCAATGAAGGAAGTATATGGTGACATGAGTGACAACATCAAGAACCTGGCACTCAAGGCAATGGATAATTGAAAATCTCAAAGCCTTGAACAGGAGGAGGATGATGATGAAGAAGCCTTAGCCGTGATCTCCAAAGCCTTAGCCGGAATCTTGAAGAAGAAAAAGAGCTTTGGAAACAAGGACTATAACAGAGAAAAATTTAGATCCTCAAGTAGCAATGATCAGAGAGGTAAATCTTCTTCACATTCATATAAACCTAAATTAATGAATTGCTTTGAATGTAGCAATGCAAATCATTTGGTAAGAGATTGTCCACAAAAGAAGAAAAACAGACAATTTACTAAAAAAGAAAAATGACAAAAGAAGGAAGAAAACAATGGTGGCTTCATGGAGTGATTCTGATTCTTCAACAAACTCAGATTCTGATGATGAGTAGGCGAAATCTTTAATTAATGGCTGAGCATGAAGAAGAAAAAGTCTATGACAAGCATATTGAAGAAATGGTAAAGAATCCTCTTGCTAGTCCTTCTGAGGTTTTGCCTGAAATCCTCAAAAGTAATTTTTTAAATGAAGAAAGTTATAGGAATGAGATTAATTCTTTGAAAATAAAGGTTCATGAGCAGGCCAAGGACAATTTTGATTTGATCTTCCAAAAAAAGAGTCTTGAAGCAAATAAGTTGAAAACTGATATTGAATTCAAAGCCTTGGACAGCAGATTCAAAGCTTTGAAAGCACAAGTCAAAGAAGTTGTTGATCAAAACTCTCTTTTAACTAATAAGTATGTTTATCTAAAGAATCATTCAGATGATTTAGAAGAACAGAAAACTTCTTTGACTGAGAAGCTTCAAGAATCTAAGAAGATCTTATCAACCTTTGCTGGCTCAGAACACAAGCGTAATCTCATGCTTGGAGGAAGTATGCATTCATTTTACAAAATTGGATTTGGTTACAATCCAAATTGAAAGTGTGAGTATGCAGATGTATAAGCAACTAAGATACTCTAGAGGGGGGGGGGGTTGAATAGAGTATGCCGACTTTTTGCAAAACTAGCTAACTAGTAGAAGAACTAGTGTAGATAATAGAGTTCAAGGCCTTGAACACAGATTCAAGCCTTTGAAATGTAGCAGAAAGTTTAAGAACAAGTAAGCATTTTTCAAGGCCTTGAAAACAAGTTCAAACCCTTGAAAAAAAAACAGTTTTAGTATGCTGCAAAAGCTTTGAAAGTAGATGAACTGAAAATGCACAAGACAAGTGATTTATAGATTTCAGTCCACTTGACCTACGTCTCTACCTCAGGGATTAGATCCCTGTAGGATTTTCAACTCAATTCTTATTGATCAAAATCTTAGACCTATAACTCAAGCACAAAGAGTTCCCTTACTCTTTTACAGCTTGTGGTTTTCCCTAACCTGTCTAGTACCTGCTCTAGCTAACTGATTAACTAAGATTTCTCTATTGTTCACTTTGAACAATCCTTGAGAATGAATGTAGAAATAATACATAAATGATCTACCAATATATCTCTATACAAAAGATCACTTACGAGTAGAAAACTGCAGTGAAATTGCAGTGAACTTCTGTGTATGGATTGGAAGAGATGAAGAACTTCTTTGATGCTTTTCAATCCAGCATACTTTCTCTGTATTTTCCCGTTGAGAATTGTGTTGTTGTTGCTTCGAATTTGAGCTCTTTAAACACTTCAAACATCTCTGCAAATCTCTCCAGATTTTCAACAACAACCTTCCTACTTTGTAGGTAACAGAGTTTCACTATGTTGAGATCTTCTCCAACGGTTGAATGATTGTCATCTTCTGAGATATTGTTGTAATCCTTCATTTAACCGTCATGAGAAGCTGTCAAACACATTTGATTGATCACAGGATCAAAGTCTTCAAGTGTTTCCAAATCTGCAGCAGTCAGTTTAGGAAACAATCCTGCAAACTTAGAAACAATATTTCCTGCATTATCATGGTCAAACAGTTGATATAATATGATTAAAAACATGTTTAAAAATTTTTCTTTCATCATCTAACAACATATAATAAAACATATGCAAGAGAGATGATAAATTAGACCAGAGAGTTAATAGAAAAACTCCCCCTGAGAATATGCTTTCAGGTTTAACAGTTTCAAGGCTTTGAATCCAGTTTCAAGGCCTTGAAAATATCTAACACTATTTTCAAGACTCTGAAGCTGATTCAAGGCTTTGAAAGCTGTTTCAAGGCCTTGAAATAGTCAAGCTCTTTCAAGCCTTGAACAACCTGAGCTTTCAATCTCCCCTTGATGAAAGAAAAAACCAAATTCTGTGTGATCCTTAGTCTCTGCAAAATAAGCTGATTAGTCTGCAATTTAAAGACACAGTTATTCCAAAAAGATTCAACTTATTTAAATACCAGCAAAAACACCTATAAAAGTTCAGCAGATAACATCAAATAAAGCTAAGAAAAAATCCAGAGAACCTAGAATTTTTCTCCCCATTTTTGAATTTCATCAAAAAGATAGAAGATGTTGGATCAATTGTCTAAAAAATTTTGAAAACTTAAAGAAATAAAACAGAGAGAATATGGAAGAAAGAATAGGCAAGATTAAGGGTTTTGATCTTCATCTTCCTTCTGATCTCCTTCCTCTTTCTCATTGTCTTCTTCATCAGTCTGAAGGAAAAAATCGATGAGATTTGTCCCGGACCACGTGATTTATGCAGAGAGTTAATCATAGGCATTCAAAAACTTATTGTGGTAAGATAGCTTGCGGAATAAAACTTACCACAGTCCATCCGGACTGGGACGACGCGAATCCCGAGACTTTGACCAGCCACTCACGAAGCTCTGTTCTGAATGTGACACCAGGACCTATGCCATTGAGTCCGTCTCTTCGAGATGCACGATTTTCATATATGACTTGTCTTCATCCAACATCCGTAGCTCCAGTTATGCTCCGAAAACCGAATTCAGATCCTGCAGAAAATCAACTACGGACCAGAAACTTTGACCGACGATATCTCGAGTTCTACAACTCCAATCGACGTGCCGTTTCTTTTTGTCTATTTTTTTTTTCGAGATCTACAACCTTTGTGTTTTGACAAAAGCGATCCGAGATCGTTATCTAGGCCTAAACACCCAAAAACAGAATTTGGTGTGTGCGAAAGCCTTCCGACGTATGGTCCAAGCTCCGATTCAAGTTCAATGGTGATTTGAACATGAAAAGATCATGAATGCACAGCTGGGTTTTTCTCTCTTGTGTGGAAAAGATGTATGAACAATCATTATCACTTAAGAACTATGGTGGACTATTTATAGAGACATATTACTAACCCTAATATTATGAATACCCATAATTGCACACAATGTCCCTTGTAGGAAAACTTAAATAGCAAGTCCCTCCTTACAAACTTTAGTGTAGCTTGCAATTAAGTCCTAATCATATGGTTTGTAGTAATACCCATCAACTATAAAATACCAAACATCATCTCAATTTACTATAATTGCACTCCGACATTTATTCTCATCATTATGTATGCGCTCCTGTTATTAATATCAGACAACTCCCCACGTTAAGATTACAGATACCCGTTAATGATGATCTACTCTTACTGACAATTTCGATCTCATCAACATCTTATGTATTCCCTGATCTATACCTCTCAACCCTTATTTGTTATGTCTTGTTACAAATAACCAGCTGGCCAAACTTGACGTAACAAAACCTGGTGAGCTCCCAGGAGGGTACATCATTCTCATACCAGACGTGGATTCCATGATTCATTTAGATTTCACCAAATCATAACAATCATTATCCAATATACAAGGATTGTTGGCTCGCATTTGAATTTCACTCAATATATCAAAATAATGATTAATCAAGATTTGTGCCCACATAAACAATCATAGATTAAGAGTTTCCAATATTATCAATAACAATCATAGATTAAGATTCAAACAGTTATCTATTAAGAATCATAAATATGGATTTCTGAATACGATTCCCAACAATCTCACACTTATTCTCAGAGCCATCAATTAACAATATAGAAACCCTTCATAATCGGAAGTCTGAATCTATGTGTAGACTATAAACTAGCATATTTACTCTAAATATCCTCAGATACCCGAGTATGCTATTATCACAGTCCACTAGTGTTCTTTAATTGTAAGCGACTTAAAACTATTATCCATGCTAAAAGCAAAATAGTTATCATGTCAAATAGTGTACATAGTATACATGAGGCTCCACCTGCTAAAGCACGAGGAACTACATTTTTCCTCTCCATCTAATCACGTGGTCAACCATAAATATGGCTTTCTGAATACAATTCCCAACAATCTCCCACTTATTCTCAAAGCCATAAATTAACAATCTAGAAACCCTTCATAATCGGAAGTCTGAATCTATGTGTAGACTATATGTGATAAACTAGCATATCTACTCTAAATCTTCTCAGATACCCGAGTATGCTATTTATCACAGTCCACTAGTGTTCTTTCCTTGTAAGTGACTTAAAACTATCATCCATGCTAAAAGAAAAATAGTTATCCTGTCAAATACTATACATAGTGTGCACAAGAGAATCCGGCGGGGAGCACTCTGTGTACACCGTAAGTAGGGGATCGGAAATGGCACAGGAAGAGTTGGGTTGTGTGTAGGGAGAGAGTAAGGCAGTAGTAATGTCTGAGAGAGAGACATGGGTTTGGCAGAGCTTCTGCGTATGTCTGGTGTGTCCTCCTTCGTATGGAAGGGTTAACGTCCTATATATAACGGAGAATGTGACCGTTGCAGTGTGGTTAATGCGCCCATCAATGGCGGCTTAATTAGCTTAACCACAACGGCACGTTCGTCCGCGTATATAGGGACCTTTACAGCACGTTGTGCGCGAATACCGGAACCGTTATGAGGTTGACCGGGTTTGACCGAATTGACCGGGTTTATGGAGCTCGTGCCATAAATCTCTCAAAAGCAGTTACTAAAGGTCGCACGCGGGCTTGGTTCGCACGCGACATGACTTACTCTAGCCTCCAAACCACTAAGTCCCTACAAGTCCCGTGCAGTGGTATGCGAGGGCCCTGTCTCGCAGCCCCCACATGGATCAGCGCGGCTGGTGATCCAGTGTGTGTGAAGCACAATATGGTGTGATAGATGATTGCCACGTGGCCAAGATCCGTCAGTTCAGAAAGAAGTATCTACATTAGCCCCCTTTCTGCGCGTGAAGACTCGTAGCCGGATAGACTTCCATGCGCAGGAACCAACGCACGCGTCGCCGCCACGCACCAATTCAAATGTATGTAGGTTCAGCCCCCATGTGTGCCATTATGACCTAAAACCCCTAGAGTCGTGCCGTCTGGCCTTTAGGGTTTTAGGCGTGACATCAGCTTGTCCTGTGATTGCGCGACTCGACGGTGACGGTTGCGATTCGACTACTGAAAGGACACAACCCTTCATTCTTTTTTGGATAAATACTCTGTACTCTCCATTGTTGCAAAGCATCACTTCTTTCTCTTAAAGTGAATGATACCCGGAAGCCTTCAAGAGCAGATTTCGATAATCAATCACCAGTTCTCTCTGGTCAATCGTCTTCTTCAATTGTGCACATCCAAGCAAGCTTTACCAAAACAAGGTTGGCCTTGTTCAATTGCGTTTGATATACTGATATATGCTTTGAACTGCGTTGAATCTTGCAAACCCATAACATATTATCCACTGCAACTTATGAAGAGGTTCTCAGTCTTTGAATCTAATTTCAACCTGATCCCCAAATAGTAAGGATCTTGAAGATAGGGTTTCTGAAATCCCTGATATTGTAAACGATTCCAATCTTCTAATTTTGAAAATTGCCACTGGACTATTCATCTTTCTTCCAATAAACCCTTGTATGCTTAAAATTGAATCTTGAAATTCGAACTAAAGCATGTGTATTTCTCCCCCCTTTTTTCTTGCTTTTCCGCAGGAATGGCAAAGACAAAAGGAACTAGACCCACTAAGGAGGACGAAGAAATACCTGATCTTCCACGGGCTTTATGGCGAAAAGCCCCCTATCTGGGTGGCAAGGACTTTTATCATGCCAGGGTTAAGGCGAAGAAATTGCCAATCGCTGTCTCTGGTGAAGCATTGCAAACGCTAACCCCTCCAGTTAACTCGGCGCTGCTCGAATTGATCGATTCCGAAGATTTGGTTCGACTGGGAGTCGAAAATGGGTACTTCCCATACCTGCAATTTCTACTCAAGCATTTGTTCAGAAATTGGACTTCATGGATGAATGGATTGACCATGTGTTGACCAATCATGCCGTGACTTTGAACGATGCCGGAATATATTTCGCAGTTCGTGCTATGAAGGGTGCTGCCGTGAAGCTGGATCAGTCCATGCTTCTAAAGCTTCTTTCCCGTTACTCTCCTGCGACTAACACGTTCCATTTTGCTGAGTTCGAGGCTGCTCCCACGCTCGAAGATGTGCATATGCTGTATGATTTGTCTCCCGCGGGCGAGGTGGATCCTTTGAGTCCCTTGGGAACGGATGCGGAGATCACTCTATACACGCAGATGGAGGAGTGCTTGGCCGAGGTGAAGAAAATTTCCACCCGATGGACTCCTACAGAAGTCCTTCCTGACTGGCAGTTGGTTGACACATCTGCGAAGAATACTTGGAACAAGTGGGTCCAGTACTTTTTCCGTGACTATGCGAACAGCAGTATCACCAAAAAGCTTCTGAGTCGAAACCCGAAGGCTAAGAACTATGTGAATGGCAAGGGTTATCACTTGACCCTGTGCGCCTTCCTCTGTGCCTGGTTGTCGAGGAACTTAATCGACGGTCACCCACATGATGGAGTCTTTTACCACGTTCTGTCTCTTGCTGTGAAGTTGGCCCTTGGTCAGAAGGTCGCACTCGGACCCTTAGTCTTGGGCACACTGTACTACAGGTTGGATCAGCTGGTTGTGGCGATGAAGGAGTCGCGTGGCCGCCTCGACATACTGAACATTGCTTTCTTGACAATGTGGGTCTTCGAGCGATGGCCCTCTTATGCCCCAGTCGCTTCCAAAACCAGCAAATGGTATCCCCCAGGTACGAAAGAGGAATGTAACAGCGGCAGGGCTGCGAGGTGGTTTGGAACTAACTATCCCAAGTGCGTTTGGAGCCTGATATGCGACAATCGGGAAGAGTTCATAGCTAGGCCCTATGCCATGCGCATTGAGAACGTGTGATGGTTTCCAAAACTGTATCCTTCTAAGGGTGTTGCCTTCTCGGAAGAGATCCTTTTCGAAGGTGGAGAGAATTTCCACGAGCGCTATCGTGAATTCTTCTGCTGGTGCCTGAGAGGCTCCCTTCCTGCTCTCGCAGAGCATGTTCGCGAGCTCGCGCCGAGGTAAGAGAGGATTACCGTGGATGTTGATCCCAGTCGCGTTTCTCCCCAATTTGGCTTTGATGCAGTGGCACCCTCAATCTGGCCGCAGTCCATCATCAGAGGCTGCTACAAGCGGTTATTGACGAGGGAGTGCAAAACAATCTTGATGAGCAATCTCCCTTTCGAACAACCTGCAGGTAACCGTGAAGACGGCTGTTCCAGAAACTAGCTCGCTTACTGGAACGCCCAGCAGACGAGATTCGAGACGCAGTCGGTCCCCCAACCAAGTAGAGCTCCTGTGATCAAGAGGAATTCTTTCCCTTTTCGTACCAATTGTAGCCTGGACGAGTCTGAATATGGCTGCTATTCGTTGCTGGATCGCGAGAATCATCTATGTCCTTCCATCATTCTAGATGAAAAGATTGCTGCGGTTAGAAAAGGTGATTAGCATGTCATCAGATATACCGAAACTTTTGCTAAGGTAAGCAACTTCTCTTGCATGCGCTAAGCTTCTTTACTTCAATAAATTGAAAACCTCATACTACGCTTCCTGCTGTAGTGCCATGTGCGGAGGTTTGCATCTGGTGAGCGTTCCAAGAAGGCAAGGACAACCGTTTCGGCTGGCATCGAAGATGGATCCCACGGTTGAGACAAAGATTCGCGAGATCATGAATGCTTTTGCTGATTCGCTGATAGACAACACTCCATCCTTGTCTCCTCCTAGGGATGATCCGTCTCCTCCAGCGACTGCAGCCCCGAGAGCGAAGAGGCCCAGGCAAAAGGTAATTACAATTTATTCCCCTAGGAGCGCCCCAACTTCCCCTCCTGCGAGGTCCCTCTCTGCCAGGGATCAAGGCAAAGGTCGCATGACCGGTAAAGCGCGAAAGGAGCTCGCAGTGGAGACCTTTGTTCCAATCAGCCAGGAGGAAGAAGAGGAGAGGCGGGAGCCAAGAGAAGGAGACGAAGAAGAGGAAAGAATTGAAGATGTCAGAGAGAGAGAGAGAGATGCGATACATGAGGAAGAATCAGGAGGTATCTCAATCGTACTTCTCTTCTCATCATCTTAACTCTTTTGCAATCTGGTTGGAACAAATTGTTTCTTTAGCAGATGATGATGACGAGACCATCGGTGGCCTCTTGGCCAAGAAGCAGAAGAAAGGTTCTTATTATGGCGTTTCTGATGAAACCATAGGCGAGGACATTCTTGCCGAGTCCAAGAGAACAGCTGCGGAGGCTGCTGAAAGAAGAAGGAAGCGAGAGGAAGAGGAGCTCGAACGCGTAAAGCAGAGGAGCCTAGAAGAACAACACGTCGACGACTTAGTGCGTCCAACTGATGAGGAAGATGTGCTTCCCGAAGAGGTGGCTCCTCAAGGATAAGAGGAGGATGCGGCTCCAGAAGAAGACGCAGCAGCTCTAGAGCAAGCCCAAGCAGACTTCGAAGAAATCGCAGGCAGTAACGAAGGTGAGATTTTTAATCTCGCAGTAACTTACCGAGATGTAATTTTCGGTGCACTAAAGCACGGTGTGTCAAAAGCTGACATTCGCCGTTGGCTAGTAGGCAAGTGCGGTGAACCTTCAGGTAATCATTTGAGCAATACGTGTGAACTTGGCTTAGCAACCCAAACATAATCATGACTGGTTTCTTCACGCCCCAGGTCATGCTCACCTTAAAGACATGCTTAACGAAGATACATTAATAGGGCAAGTCTCCACGTCCTTAGCATATGACGAGGATGCTGCGATCCCACCTTCGCGTGGAGGTGCTCGCTCTTAGCTTACCAAAAATGATAAAATAATATACGATACAAGTTACCTCACACCATCGTATTTTGTGTCGCAGGTAATGCTGATGAAGCCGTGTTGGAGCAAAGGAATCAATCTTCTGCATCCTATGTCCCGGTGCCGAGTTCTCATACTGAGAAGCCTGTCGCAGCTGCTGAATATGCAGGAGAGCCCCTCGAGGACGTCATTGAACTCTCCGATGATGCCGAAGCTGACACTGTATTGATGGAGGAAGATGCCCCTGCTGGTGCTGAGGAAATAAGAACGAACGCTGATGATGCTATCGCACCTGAAGGTATCCTTCCTCCAACTGCAACTTCTGCTGCCGCCAGGCCTCCGGCAATGACTGAGCCTGCAGCACCTCTTCCTGCATGGAACTTTTGGGGTTCGCAGGTCGGGGCAGCAATCGCACCTGGTGTAGCTTATACTCTTCCCCCAACTATGAGGAGTTAGAGCTCGCAGCCGATAAAAGGGCGATGGAGCGAGGACAGTCTTCAATTGCCCCAGCGATGCGCATTCCTTCTCTGCGCCAGATCCTTGAAGGAACCAGTATGTCATAGTTTTACTGTTCGCATCTTGCATTCTTTGCTTGCGAGTTTTTCAGTCTAACCTTGACTTTAACATTGCTTTAGGGTTGAAACAAGCCGACGTGGACTGGTTAGTTCGCATGCGTCTCTCCTATCCCCGATCGTTTGTGAGGTCTTTGGAAATAGGCCCCTTTGATAGAAGGCTGTTTCTGACTGAATCCATCTGGATTCTAGAGCAGCTATCCACGGCCACACCTGCGACCATTTCTCCTCAGAGTGCAGAATTGCTTTTTGGTATGTGCCAGAACCTTCTCGCCAAAGTTCAAGGAAGGCTAGGCTTTGGGTTTCTTGTCAAAAGAGTAAACCTAATTCGCGCGGCTGTGACCCTTAAACGTGGCCACCAAAACCTCGCAGCTGAGAACCAGAAGGTAGAGCAACAAAGACAAAAGGTTGAAGAGGCTGTGAAGCTCTTTCATGAGATGAACGCCAAATGCGAGCAATTGAAACAAGAAGTGGAGCAAATAGAAAACCTGAGCCGTCAGTTTACTCCTAACGATTCCTTGATCAAAGGCTTGTTTTGAAAAGTAGAAAAACATTACTGTAATGTTGCTAGGGTTTCTCCCCCCCCCCTTTTTTAAAAAAAGAAGAAGAATTGAAATGCCCGTTTTTGCCCTTTCCGATATTTGCTCGAATATCTCTGTGTATATCAATTTATGACGTCAGCAATTGATCCTCTGCCTTGATTTTCACGCTAATTACTCATTAGATAAGCACGCCTTTCTTGGGAAGTCCATCCGTATCATGACCATCCGTCATTAATTAGGATACGCAACCGAATCGTCGTAGCCTTTAGTAGGGTAATTGATTGTTACCGCTTTTCAAGGCGTAAGTGATTGACCCTTACCCTCTTTTCAAATTCTGCTGACTCATCTTGGTAACTGAAGAGTCTTCACAAGGTCTATATAAACCATGGCTTTTGCTATTTGGGTTGTTTATCCCACAATGTGTCTTGCCGTGAGTCCTTACGACTACTGGCTTCATCGCTTGTTTTTCGTTGATTCATGGCAACTTCAAGTTGTGAAACCTGAGTTTGCGCTTTGTGCTATAGAAATAGTTTCCAAGATCCGCTTTATAAGGCTTATTGAGCTTTATAACTATCATAGAGAAGATGCAGATAATACCTCATGTTTGTTCGAAGAGTTTTCTTCGTCTATTATGCTTGCAGGTCATGTTTCCGGCCGCTTCCCGGCGAGGTGCAGCGCCGTACTGACCTTGCTACCGGCTCGTAATGAACGGCGGGATTCTCCTCCAGCATGCCCGGAGGAGAATTTCTTGCCTCCTCGTTCTTGAACTCTGGGTGGCGAGCCAGTGCGCTCGTCTCCGTGGACAAGGAGCCTCTGGCCTTTGGAGCTACTGCTTGCCTGTTCTTCTCAGCCGCAAACGCCGGAGCAGGGGGTTCCTCTGGCATGTATCTTGATCAGACAGAGGTCTTGTCAGATCCTAAGATCCTGAACATAGCGTCGCATAGATCTTGTAGGCATGGCGGGCGGGCTATGGGCTGTTCTTCTCTCGGGAACACCCTGCTTGCTACAGATCTTTGGTCGCAAGTCTTTGTATCGTATAGCCTCTGTTAGGACTGTTAGGTCGGTCCTTTTCCATTTTGGATTTCCCCGATGAGTAACTTCTGTGTGCGAGTTACTATGTAGATGCATTGTAAGCCATGTTGGCTGCGTAGTTAGCTTGAGCTGAGCTTTTTCGCTTGTAAGATTTTATCTAGACAGATAAATTGTAAGTCGTTTCGACTCATAATGATAAATCATTTTGTATGATTTGCTGTCCTGTTACAACAAATTGCGATTTCGCACGTGTGTTGACAAATTTCGCCTTTTGTAGTGCTGTATAAACACTTTTGCATTGTCGCGTATGATTTGCTATATGCTGGATGGATTCGCAGATCTGTTTTTAGATTGTTCGAGATCATATTTGCGCAGCTGTGCTACCTTGACTGGTAGCCTTGTGACTTGTCTTAGATTCAAGTGCAGATGCTATCTCATCAGATAGACTTTTGTAGATCACTTAAGATTATTTTGCATAATATTGCTATCATAACAGATAGGCTTAAGCATCATTTTAAGTTCGCATTCGCGTAGTGCTGCTATCGTGACAGATAGGCTTTGAGAGATCATTTGAGATCATATTTGCATGGGCTGCTATCGTTGCAGATAGGCTTAAAAGATCAACTAATGATCATATTCGCATGAGCTGCTATCGTAGCAGATAGGCTTAGAAGATCAGTTAAGATCATTTTCGCATGGGCTGCTATCGTGACAGATAGGCTTAAAAGATCACTTAAGATCGTTCTCGCACGGGCTGCTATCGCGACCGATAGGCTTAAAAGATCAATTAAGATCGTATTTGCGCAGGCTGCTATCATGACAGATAGGCTTTAAAAGATCAGTTAAGATCGCATTCGTATGGGCTGCTATCACGGCGGATAGGCTTAAAAGATCAATTAAGATCGTATTTGCATAGGCTGCTATCGTGGCAGATAGGCTTAAAAGATCAGTTAAGATCGCATTTGCACAGGCTGCTATCACGGCGGATAGGCTTTTTCTAATAGTAATAATGAACTAAATGAAGCGATAAAGACAGCTAGAAGTATAAAGTTCTTCTCATTTGGGAGAAGCCTTTTATTATAAAACTCTCGTATGGGAGAGATGAGATTAAAATTCTCTCATATGGGAGAGAAGATGTGCGAATCATGGCAATACAGAGCATAATGCAAACGTTGTAATATAACGCGTAAAACAAGAGAAGTTAAGGATAGTACTTCTTGATCCAGCGCATATTGACTGAGCTTGGGGTTGAGGTCGTGCCATGTAACCTCCGTATGCTACAGTAGCCACTGTCAAAGACTTCCGTGACTTCAAAGGGTCCTTCCCAATTGGCTGCGAACTTTGGATGAGCTGCCTCTCGCATGCAATGATCAGATGCGCGTAAGACCAAATCTCCAACTGCGAAATCTCGACGTTGGACTGTTTTGTTGTACGCACGAGCAATCCTTTCTTGGTAGCGCTTATTGGTCCTTTTGGCTTGTTCCCGCTTTTCTTCTAGTAGTACTAAGTCATGATCGCGTTGGTTGTCATATAACGCGTGAAAAGCCAACCGTGCGGAGTTAACCCTCACTTCTGCTGGTACCACAGCCTCAGCTCCATAGCACAAGAGGAACGGTGAGACCCCTGTGGGTGTCCTCGGAGAAGTCCGATAAGCCCCGAGGGCTATGCTCAAAGAATCAGCCCACTTCTTGTGGTCATCTGCGACCATTTTGCTCAAAATCCTCAACAGCGTTTTGTTGGTTGCTTCTGCTTGCCCATTCCCTTTCAGATAGTATGAAGTGGAGCATATCTGCCTGATGTTGTATTCTGCTAGCTTTGCGGCCACCTGGCGATTGACAAAAGGAGTGCCATAGTCCGAAAGGATGGTGTTAGGAATTCCGAACCTGCATATGATGCTCTCTTGTATGAAATGTACCACAGCTAACGCATTTGCTGTCTTCAGTGGTATAGCTTCTACCCACTTGGTGAACAATTCGGTCGCGGTGAGAATGAAGTGATTCCCGTGCGAGGTCGGTCGAATGGGACGGATGAAATCCAGAGCCCATGTGTGAAACGGCCACGGTGTTCCCAATGCATGTAGGTCTACAGCGGGGGCGTGCACTAGATCACCCTTGAATTGACACTCCTGAGAGCGTCTTACTTTGGTGCGGCAATCATCCTCCATAGTGGGCCAAAAATATCCAATTGAAAGGAGTTGTCTGCATAATTTCGCACCCCCTGGTGTTCTACCTGATGAGAAAGATCCATCACTTCTTGTGCTTCTGTGCTGTCTAGGCATCGCAGCAGGTTGCCTTCGTGGCCCCTTCGCCAAAGCAGATTTTTTTGCACCACATATCGGGATGCTTTCCTCTTTAGCTTCTCGGCTTCTTTTCTCGACTCGGGTACAATACCCTGGGTAAGAAAATCGAAGATGAGCTTCCTCCAATCCGTATCATCGTCGGTTAGAGCAATGAGTAAAGAGTCTTTGATCAGTGCACAACTCTCGCACTTTCCTTGAATCAATGCTGCGGCTGTTGACATGTCCGGCCAATGAATGCCATACCTCTGAGCTTTCCGATAGATTGACACCTCACTTTCCCCACAAGCATGCCGGTGAATCTTTTCTAATAGCAGTTGTCCCTCTTGCTCGGAGACGCATCGCATAAGTATTCCGCCAGGGCCCTCGTAATAAAGGGTGTTGTCATGTATGAAATAGCCTTTTGTGGATGCCCAGTTTTCGCTGCTCGTAACTTCTGCGATGGCGCGTAAGATTGACTTTCTCCAGTCCGCCTCGTCCATGTATTCATCGTCGCACGCGTCTTCTGTCAACGCCGAGGACGTTCGCACTTCAATGAAGATCCTTGCAGGACATTTTTCCGCACTGACCTTGGATCCCAAGGTAGCTAAGGCATCAGCATGCCTGTTGTCCGCTCGAGGTTTGTGTTCGTATCTAACGTCGCAGAATTGTTGCACCAATCTCTGCACTAGGGTCCTGTAGGGCAATAAGTTTATTTCCTTCAAACCATACTCGCCCGAGGCTTGTTTGACGATTAGCTCGGAATCCCCCATAACCGTCAAGTTGCTTACTTCCAAGGCCCTTGCTGCGCGGAGCCCCGCGATAAGAGCTTCATACTCTGCTTCATTGTTGGTTACTGCGAAGTCAACCTTTGCGGACATCTGTATGACTTCCCCATCTGGTTTGGTTAAGACTATCCCAATGCCTCCACCTTTCCTTGTGGACGAGCCGTCGAAATGAAGTGTCCAGTAAGGCAACTCAACTGCGTAGATTTTAGGTCCCTCCAATTCTTCTTTGATCACGGGCTCGTGACTGTTATCGGGGAACTGCGCCAACAAATCCGCTACCGCCTGCAATTTGATTGCCCGCGGCCGAACGCATGTGATGTCAAATTGGGAAATGGTCATATACCATTTTGCCAATCTTCCTCCAGGAGTAGTGTGAGTTAGCAGATATCGTATGGGATCATTCTTTGTGACCACCACTACTTTGTGCGAAGCAAAATAGTGTCTCAACTTCTCTATTACGAAGAATAAAGCAAGGCAATGACGTTCGATGTCCGTGTACCTTGATTCTGCGGGCTGCACAATGAGGGAGATGTAGTAAATGGGCCTTTCTTGACCCTCGTACTCCTGAGCGAGGAGAGCCCCTATAGACCTCCTCGTTGACGTTAGGTACAACAAGAGTGGTGATCCGAGCAGAGGTGCGATCATTACTTTTGAAGATGTCAGCAGCTCCTTTAGTTTCCCGAACGCAGCTTCGTGCTCTGGAGTCCAGTTGTGTACAGCATCTTTCTTGAGAAGGTCACTGAAACAGAAAGTGATTTCGGCAATCGCTGGGATGAATCTTCGCAGATATGATAGCTTTCCCAAGAATGTTTTCAAGGCACTCTGGTTATGTGGCGGAGTCATGCCAGTGATGGCTGAAACTTTCGCAGGGTCTGGCTCGATTCCTTGGCGATGCACCACGCATCCCAAGAATTTCCCTGATGTTACCCCTAATGCGCACTTCATAGGATTCATCTTCAATTGAAAGCGCCTGCATCTGTTGAACACCTTCCGTAAATCCGCCAAATGGTCCGCCTCTTGCTTGGATTTGACAACCAGGTCATCTACATAGAATTCCACTTCTTTGTGCATCATTTCGTGGAACAGAGCCATCATGGCCCGCTGATAGGTCGCACCTGCGTTTTTGAGGCCAAAAGGCATCGCCGTATAGTTGAATACTCCCACGGGGGTGATGAATGCGGTTTTCCGTGCATCCTCGGGGTCCATCTTGATCTGATTGTACCCACTAAAGCCGTCAATGAAGCTGAACATGCGATGTCCCGCGGTCGAATCGATAAGCAAGTCGATGTTGGGAAGTGGAAAATCGTCCTTAGGGCAGAAACGATTGAGATCCCGGAAATCCACACAAATGCGAAGCTGTCCGTTCTTCTTTACCAGAGGCACAATGTTGGCTAGCCACATGGGATGGTGATTTGGCTCTATGAATTTGGCATCTAAGAGTTTGAAAATCTCCTGCTTTATCTTCACGTTGAGCTCGGGCCTAAAACTTCTTGTGCTCTGCTTTACCGGCTTGGATCCCGGTATCACATCCAACCGGTGCATAGTGATGCTCGTGTCGAGGCCCGGCATTTCGTCGTACTCCCATGCGAATACGTCCTTGTACTCGGTCAAGAGCTGTAGCAATCTTTCCTCCTCTTCGATCGTGAGGTCCGCACTTAGAAAGACTGGCCTTTTCTTTTCTTCGCTCGGGCTAAGGAATACCTCCTTAAACTCCTGCTTTTGCGGTCTGGGTTTGTCTTCCATGCATTCGGGCGCTTCTTTGAGTTTCTCTTCTAGAGTGCTTAGCTTTGGTTTTTCTGTCTCCGCAACCTGCTCGATTCGGTTGATTTGCTCAGGGATATCCCCATGCCCGTGTGAGGACACCCCCGCGCACCTTCATATGCGATAGCATTTCTTCCCATTCGCGTAGAAACTCTCTATTTCCTTGCCTTCAGGGTCATACTTTGCTATTCTTTTCCAAGTGTACACGTTTTTTCGCTGGTAGGCAATCCGCGGCAATTCTTCTCGCGTGAGCGGCTCTTCCTTGGCATCTTCTCTTGTCACCATCACTCTCGCAGGTGACTGATCTTTGATATCCTCCCATCGGGGCAACGGAGTGGGGTTAAATGGTCCTGGTATTTGCTCATCCACCATCTCGGTGAACCACACCGCCTCACTGAGATGCGCTTCATCCATGTTGAATGGATTCGTCGAAGCTGGTATCTCGACTATTCTGTCATTCCAAATAGCTTTCATCACTTGGTGAGCTGTTGAAGGGACAGCATCAAAGCGATGAATCCAGGCTCGACCTATGATCATGTGATAGGTAGTGTTCGCATCTATGACATAGAATTTCGCTGAGCACTTGATTTTGCCGATCTGGATACCCAGGCGGATCCATCCTATCGTCATTCTGGAGTCGCTTCCAAATCCCATCAGCGGAGATGGACGCTTGACAATCTTGTATTCTGGAATTCCCGCTAGCTTCAATGTATGGAGCGAAACAACGTTGACTGCTGCTCCTCCATCAACGAACGCTCTCTTAAATTCAACGCCATTGATGATAGCCGTCACATACAGAGGCCTCTGGTGGCTCGCATCTGTCCTCTTGTCGCTTGCGGAAAAGGTGATGACCTTCTCTGTAGGGCGAGACGCCCTAACAACTTTCCCATTGGAGACTACGAGATCCTCCTCGTAATCTTCTGCTATCCTTAAGATTGCTTTTGTCATATCCGTCCGACATTTTTCCGAGAAGTTCATCTCGTCGAAGAACCTGCTGAACCCGTGCGACCCCTTCATCTGGTCGGCGCGTTCGTCCTCCGTATCAATGCTGTAATCCTCATCCTAGATCTCGGCAACGATGGGTAGACCATATTCTGCGACCTCTTCAAGATTTACAATCGAGATCATAGCGACCTCTTTGCCTTTTGATTCTTGCTCCGCATGGGCAGGGAGTGGATTGTTGCGCACATCCTGTCTTTGGTCGCTAACAATCAGTTCGCCATTCTTCATCTTTTGGCTAAACACAATTCTGAGCTTCTTGCAGTCCGCCGTGGGATGCATGAACTTGCCATGGTATTCGCACCACTTCGGGTCCCTCACCATCTCCTTGGAGGGTGCCCTCTCGAGCGGCGGTAGGACGCCATCCTTACGCCATTGCCTGCACAGGTCGCTTGCCTCTTCCACTGAACATGGCAGAGGTGGTGCATCAAAATTCACAATCTTCGCCTGCTTTTGGGGTGAGACCACATTCACTTCAGCCTCGCGCCCCCTCTTGTAGCTGAATCTCCTGATCTTGAAAGTAGTACCACCCGAGGGTCGCTCAGGGGCGTTTCTCTTTTTCTGCCTCTCCACTATAGGCTCGATGTTCTTCGTGGATTCGATTAGTTTAGAAAACGTAGGCGTTTGCAAGTTAATAAGCATACCTTTGTACTCGTCTCGCATGCACTGCAAGCATATCTCTACGAGTCTGCTTTCGAGTATCACATCTTTGCATTCCAAGGACTTGGCCCTGAACTTCCTGATGAAGGTTATTCCGTCCTCCTCGCGCTTCTGATACATCCGCGAGAGATGGATCATCGTCACCTTTTCCTCCATCTGGAAGAACTTGGTGTAGAACTTCTGGACCATATCACCCCAGGTCTTCACGGATCCGGCTTCCAACGTCCTATACCACTTGTAAGCCACGTTCCCCAGGGATTTCGGGAATTTGCGCATCAACTGTTTGGGATCAGCTCCATACGGACCCATCACATCAATGAAACGCATAACATGCTCATGGGCGTTCCCATTGACGTCCTCGAACTTATCCCATTTAGGAGCCTTGTACCCAACAGGGTTAGGCATGAGATAGATCTCTCGTGGGATAGGTGGATCGTTATCGAGCTTCGGAATGATGGTATCTGCGAACGATTGGTGAGCCAGAATGGTATCTATGCGCCGTTGGAGTGACGTCATACACTCCGGAGTACTTCCCTCGGCAACGGGAGAAGGAGTTGTCGCAGGTGGTGGCGACACATACGCCGCAGGAGGGCTAGGGACGTATTGTGAATTCTCGTTACCCCAGATTGCCGTTTGGGGAGGCAAGGGATACTGTGAGGCCGGATTAGGTACCAAAGTCGGAGGCTGAGGAGTGTGAGCGGTGAGAGGCAGCATTTGAGCTGTTGACCCCTGAATCGAGGGTAGCTGCGCAGCCGCCGGTGGAGTTTGCAGATTAGGGTTGGGTGGTGTGGCTGACACTCCCAATCCTTGAGTGGTGGATACTCCTCCTCCCTGAGAGACGGCGGTGCAGGGTTTGGAGCAAGAGTCCCCAAGACAGCCATGATCCGTTCTAGCTGCGCAGATTGAGCTTTGAGAGCCTTCGCCTGACTTAGGATGGTGGCGTCCAAGGCTTCTAGCGTCGGAGCTTCACCGGCGGCTGTAGGAGTACGGCGAATCTCCTCTCCTGAGGCGGCCTCCGTGGAAGAAGATCTATTGCTGACATCATCCTCTTGAGACATGGTTGCTTAAGATGGTAAGTTCACGTCGGGTTCGTCAAAATGTGCACAAGAGAATCCGGCGGGGAGCACTCTGTGTACACCGTAAGTAGGGGATCGGAAATGGCACAGGAAGAGTTGGGTTGTGTGTAGGGAGAGAGTAAGGCAGTAGTAATGTCTGAGAGAGAGACAGGGGTTTGGCAGAGCTTCCGCGTATGTCTGGTGTGTCCTCCTTCGTATGGAAGGGTTAACGTCCTATATATAACGGAGAATGTGACCGTAGCAGTGTGGTTAATGCGCCCATCAATGGCGGCTTAATTAGCTTAACCACAACGGCACGTTCGTCCGCGTATATAGGGACCGTTACAGCACGTTGTGCGCGAATACCGCAACCGTTATGGGGTTGACCGGGTTTGACCGGATTGACCGGGTTTATGGAGATCGTGCCATAAATCTCTCAAAAGCAGTTACTAAAGGTCGCGCGCGGGCTTGGCTCGCACGCGACAGGACTTACTCTAGCCTCCAAACCACTAAGTCCCTACAAGTCCCGTGCAGTGGTATGCGAGGGCCCTGTCTCGCAGCCCCCACATGGATCAGCGCGGCTGGTGATCCAGTGTGTGTGGAGCACAATATGGTGTGCTAGATGATTGCCACGTGGCCAAGATCTGTCAGTTCAGAAAGCAGTATCTACACATACTATACATGAGGCTCCACCTGCTAAAGCATGAGGAACTACATTTTTCCTCTCCATCTAATCACGTGGTCTAAACACTGATTCTTAGACAGAGAAACTCCACACGCTATAAGAAATAACGTTCTCTTGGAGTCTTTGCATATATGAAACATGAAAGAACTTTACTTAAATATGTGACTTTAGAAACAACCATCATTCTATTCTCCCGATCACGCGAGAGCTCAAACCAAGAATCTGAATGGTTTCACCTAAATCCCACATATCAAGTTTACTAGATAATCACACACTCACTGAAGATGTATATCCAACATTGTTTTCAATGAGTCATCATCAACATGGAGCGCAAGAAATATTACCAATCGTTGCATCTCATATACACGCGAGATTCGCTGAGACACGAATCAAATTGTGATATTTGATAGCTTGGTCAAAACGAATGTTGCAAGATCTGAATACTAGCTTAATCCCCATGTCAATTGACATCTTAAGTTTGTATTTCACCTTATCTTGCAAAACTAACTCTTTTGGTCGCTTCATGTAGATGCATCCATCAAGAATTCCAATAAGGAAATACATCCTGACATACATCTTCCATATCTCATTACTGAAATGAGCAGCAAATACGAACGAGAATCTGAATAGACCTATATATAGTTACAAGCATAATCAGCCTAGCTTTTAAGATTTTCACCTTTCCGTCTACTCTTCTCTTTCTCTTGTAGGTCCATTTGCAACCGATGATTTTTATCTCATCTTGCAAATCTACAATGTCCAAAAGGTAGTTATACTACATGAATGTTATCTCAGATGCTACAGACTAATTTCATGACTCTGCATATTCAACATTCATTGTCTTTTCATAGTATTAGGACTGAGTTAAAAATTATCCGGGATTCAACTTATCCCAATTAGCTCAACCTGTGAGGTTGTCATATAACTCTCCCACTATGACAAAGATCTCTCGTTTATCGTGTATTAAAAACAACATAAACTTATACTTCTTGTGTTTGTTTTACCTCAAAACTAACAACTTTAACATCTTTCTTAAGCTCCTTTAAAACAACTCTATGTTACAGTTTCTTATTCATATGATTCCCTTTTCCGAGAATCAGGTATTGTGTCGACAATAACCTTCTGATCCTTAAGATCATAAATAAGTAACATTCTTATCCTTCTAATATTCAACGAAGAGACATACTTCTAATTATCTTCAAACTTATTGGAATGACTTCTCCATACCTGAAAGTGTCTAGAAAATATTTTATCATTTTCTATAATTCCATGGATGTAGTCATGATCAATTTAGAGTGCGCTAAATTCAAAAGTATCAAACAGGCTCTAATGAATAATCTTAAGACGATAACAAAATAGTTGAATAACACTTCACTTCACTAATCCGATCATATCTATGAAAAATATGTTTCTTCTATCAGTGATGTGATTCGACTAATCTTTTCGTATTAGAAAATATTATGGTACTTTAATATACAATTGTCACCACTACACTAAAAAAGAACTTAGGCAAAAAAATTATTGCCTCAAATTTAGCATATAAGATAATATCTCGATACTAAAATTCTATCATAAAATTCTCCCGCTGCAAGAGTGCCTACTCTCATAGTATCTCTTGTCATGATGTCTATCTCTATACTACCATATCGTCTACTTGTCCTGAACCCTCATAAGGAATTCCAAACATGATTAGTTTCTCTCGTATCTACAAACCAGGATTAGTTGAACGAGTAACTAAACATGATTTGATAAATAGTGCATAGACACAAGTGGGTTGTTCAACATTGGCTTAAATTATTAAGTTGTTTCTTCGTAGTGTCTTCTCTGATGGCAAATAAAATTCTTGCCTTTCGGCTTTTATTAGCATCACGTTTGGGGAATAAAAACAACAACCTTAATTGGATTTATGAATATATTTCTACTTCCTACTACCATATGGTTTAGAAGTATAACCAATTTTCATTCACCAATATACTAGTTGTACTCCTGATGAGTCTTTTGCCCACAAATAATTCGATTATCATTTTTTTCAATGAATAACTCAACCTATCAATGTTGCATTCATTCAAAATTTCTTAAAAGGATTATATGGGACCTCTTTATCTGACCGACCTAGTTTTCGCTATCGATATGAGATTCCTTGATCACATGTTCAATCAAAAGATGTAATATCTTTAGAACATGATTGCGTGGTGGGGCTCTATCTCATCTAAGTGTTCATTAACGGCCTTATTGCCACTTGCATTGTAACCCGATCATGATGCCCAAACATCTTTACATGTTTGCACCATATCATACGCATCTGACACCGGTTAATGCTGATGTTGCACTACATTTGACATATACCAAGATGTAACCAGCGACATCTCACCAACCTTATCCTTCCTTTGATAGGCCCGGGTATTTACACCACCCGCATCATCACTAACTTCTTAAGTGCAAAACTTGGTCAACACACACTTGTATTCCTTCGCAGTTAAGACAACTTTTAAGATTCTCTTCCAACTATAGTAATTCTAGTTAATTTATATTATTCAAGAATCACATCCTGGGTTCAAAACCTAGCATCTTTAATTTGTTGACATACACGATAATAAAAAATATTTATGTCCCTGAGTATGCTTAACCTTTGAATTCAACTAATATTAGAATTCATCGGCAATTCGATTTCCATTTCAACTGCCTGTGACGATGGGCCACTCTACTTTGAAATAAATCAAACAGACAACGTCACTTTAGATTTATTATCTGGACATTTACCTGTCCAATAAAACTAATTAGCCGATTCTTTGGCCCAAAAAAAAAAATTAGTAACAAGAACTCGATGGGAGGATATTACCAACTTTATTGTTAAGTGATTCAACCATTACTTCATACTGAACTGAATCTCTTAGTTTTAAAAAACAGCTCCGATGGGGGGACTTGTCCAAGAAAACTAGATTCAACAACTATCCTTGTAAAGAGATTTTCCAAACAATCTGTAACTAACTATGGTACCGATGGGGCACTCATATCAATTACATTGTTTCCAAATCAGTAGTGGAGGCCTCATGCTTCATTAATTTGCCAAAGAAAACCCTTTATCCACTTAATATTTTTGTTTGAAATACTTATTTTATTAAGTGTGAAAAATATGCTCCTTATTTGACTTGACCAAAATTTATAAAATAATATCTAGTTTAAACAAACAATTATTTTGTGACCAATTTTGATCTCAAATGAGCGAATAATTTTTCATTAATAAAATTATATTCAAACACAATTAGATTGATATTGACATGCAAACATCCGTTTTAATATCCATGTTGTCCGTGATATTTTGATTAGTGACTATTAACAAATAATAAACCAATCAATACAACATAATAAAACATCCACTCACATAACAGAAATAACACATAAATTATTATTATGGCCATGTCTTCATCATCTCCATAGTTAAATGCTCTATCATCTTCGTCCGATCTTTTTGGATCCACCATGTTCCTTCAATTTCTATTGCATATTCCTATCCTACTACATGGATCTAGACTACATAAAATTGAAAAACAAACTACTAATTAATTTACTATTCTCTACAAACCGGAGACTTTACAATTAATTACAACCCAAAATAGTGCAAAAAACACGGCAATAAAACCACAACCACAAACATAAAATAAAATTTTAGTATGGCCATAATAACAATGAATCTGCAAAACACCGTTAGCACAATGCAGTCCATTCACACAATACCATATTTAGCTGGACAATATGGCTAGATTAATCTAAGCATAAAATCAACGTTGGCTCTGATACCAGTCGAAAGGAAAATTCGATGAAATTTTTCCCGGACCACGTGACTTATGCAGAGAATTAATCATAGGCATTCAAAAAATTATTATGGTAAGATAGCTTGCGGAATAAAACTTACCACACTCCATCCGGACTGGGACGACGCGAATCCCGTGACTTTGACCAGCCACTGACGAAGCTGAGTTCTGAATTTGACACCGAGACTTATGCCATTGCATCCGTCTCATCGAGATACACGATTTTCAAATATGAATTGTCTTCATCCGACATCCGTAGCTCCAGTTATGCTCTGAAAACCGAATTCAGATCCTGCTGAAAATCAACTGAGGACCAGAAACTTTGAACGACGATATCTGGAGTTCTACAACTCCTATCGACGTGCCGTTTCTTCCTATCTCTTTGTTTTTTCGAGATCTAAAACTTTCGTGTTTTGCCAAAAGCGATCCGAGATTTTTATCTAGGCCTAAACACCCAAAAACAGAATCTGGAATGTCCGAAAGCCTTCCGACGTATGGTCCAAGCT
Source organism: Linanthus parryae (assembly GCA_023055425.1). Classification (NCBI taxonomy): domain Eukaryota; kingdom Viridiplantae; phylum Streptophyta; class Magnoliopsida; order Ericales; family Polemoniaceae; genus Linanthus; species Linanthus parryae. The sequence goes on along the minus strand of JALGPY010000004.1, from coordinate 3,311,804 downwards.
CCGATTCAAGTTCAATGGTGATTTGAACTTGAAAAGCTCATGAATGCACATCTGGGTTTTTCTCTCTTGTGTGGAAAAGATGTATGAATAATCATTATCACTTAAGAACTATGGTGGACTATTTATAGAGACATATTACTAACCCTAATATTAGGAATACTCATAATTGCACACAAGTCCCTTGTAGGAAAACTTTACATAGCAAGTCCCTCCTTAAAAACTTTAGTGTAGCTTGCAATTAAGTCCTAATCATATGGTTTGTAGTAATACCCATCAACTATAAAATACCAAACATCATCTCAATTTACATTCCACACACTTGAGACTCAAAAACACTTGTGAATCACATGACCACGCTTATGTTGGACTACGTCGGAGACCTCTTGAGAAAATAAATGAATCGTTTCCCAATAATATATTTGAACTCATAATTAAATCCGAATTAAATTCAAAACTAATTATTAATTATAGTTTACTCCACCATAAAACTATAATTGCACTCCGACATTTATTCTCATCATTATGTATGAGCTCCTGTTATTAATATCAGACAACTCACCACGTTAAGATTACAGATACCCGTTAATGATGATCTACTCTTACTGAAAATTGCGATCTCATCAACATATTATGTATTCCCTGATCAATACCGCTCAACCCTTATTTGTTATGTCTGGTTACAAATAACCAGCTAGCCAGACTTGACGTAACAAAACCTATTGAGCTCCCAGGAGGTCACATCATTCTCATACGAGACGTGAATTTCATGATTCATTTAGCTTTCACCAAATCATAACAATCATTATCCAATATACCAGGATTGTTGGCTCGCATTTGAATCTCACTCAATTTATCAAAATAATGATTAATCAAGATTTGTGTCCACATAAACAATCATAGATTAAGAGTTTCTAATATTACCAATAACAATGAAATATTTTATTATCTCACTTCGGTCAGTACGAGATAATTATATTTCATATGGCGGTCCTGTTCAATATACACAAAGTATGCTAGTGTAAAAAGTTGAAACTATACCGTTTCCTTGACCGAGATGTGTCACTATAATGTTACACTATAGTCGTTCCGATGGTTTGTCCAAAATCATCTAGACTGTGAACCCTTACTTATTTTCCATAAATAACTGACAATCAATCTCGCGCAAGCCCGAACTCGTCTGCATGTCCAATTGTCTTAGGTATGGAACATTAGACTTTATAATTTATATTATATGACAAATAATAAATAGCATTTGCATACTCACGTGTTTGCTAAATTAAGATGCAAACAGTTATCTATTAAGAATCATAAATATGGCTTTCCAAATACGATTTGCAACAATCTCACACTTATTCTCAAAGCTATCAATTAACAATCTAGAAACCCTTCATAATTGGAAGTCTGAATCTATGTGTAGACTATATGTGATAAACTAGCATATTTACTATCAGATACCCGAGTATGCTATTATCACAGTCCACTAGTGTTCTTTCCTTATAAGTGACTTAAAACTATTATCCATGCTAAAAGCAAAAAAGTTATCATGTCAAATACTATACATAGTATACATGAGGCTCCACCTGCTAAAGCATGAGGAACTACATTTTTCCTCTCCATCTAATCACGTGGTCAACCATAAATATGGCTTTCTAAATACAATTCCCAACAATCTCCCACTTATTCTCAAATCCATAAATTAACAATCTAGAAACCCTTGATATTCGGAAGTCTAAATCTATGTGTAGACCATATGTGATAAACTAGCATATCTACTCTAAATCTTCTCAGATACCCGAGTATGCTATTATCACGGTCCACTAGTGTTCTTTCCTTGTAAGTGACTTAAAATTATTATCCATGCTAAAAGCAAAATAGTTATCCTGTCAAATACTATACATAGTATACATGAGGCTCCACCTGCTAAAGCATGAGGAACTACATTTTTCCTCTCCATCTAATGACGTGGTCTAAACACTGATTCTTAGACAAAGAAACTCCACACGCTATAAGAAATAACGTTCTCTTGGAGTCTATGCATACAATAAACATGAAAGAACTTTACTTATATATGTGAATTTAGAAACAACCATCATTCTATTCTCCCGATCACGCGAGAGCTCAAACCAAGAATCTGAATTATTTCACCTAAATCCCACATATCACGTTTACTAGATAATCACACATTCACTGAAGATGTATATCCAACATTGTTTCCAATGAGTCATCATCAACATGGAGCACAAGAAATATTACCAATTTTCGTTGCATCTCATATACACGCGAGATTCGCTGAGACACGAATCAAATTGTGATATGTGATAGCTTGGTCAAAACGAATCATGCAAGATCTGAATACTAGCTTAATCCCCATGTCAATTGACATCTTAAGTTTGTATTACACCTTATCCTGCAAAACTAACTGTTTTGGTCGCTTCATGTAGATGCATCCATCAAGAATTCTAATGAGGAAATCCATCCTCACATACATCTTCCATATCTCATTACTGAAATGAGCAGCAAATACGAACGAGAATCTGAATAGACCTATATATAGCTACCAGCATAATCAGCCTAGCTTTTAAGATTTTCACCTTTCCGTCTACTCTTCTCTTTCTCTTGTAGGTTCATTTGCAACCGATGATTTTTATCTCATCTTGCAAATCTAAAATGTCCAAAAGGTAGTTATACTACATGAATGTCATTTCTGATGCTACAGACTAATTTCATGACTCTGCATGTTCAACATTCATTGTCTTTTAATAGTATTAGGCTTGAGTTAAAACTTATCCGGGATTCAATTCATCCCAAGTAGCTCAACCTATGAGGTTGTCATATAACTCTCCCACTATGACAAAGATCTCTCGTTTCTCGTGTATTCAAAAAACATAAATTTATACTTCTTGTGTTTGTGTTATCTCAAAAATAACAACTTTAACATCTTCATTAAGATCCTTTAAAACAACTCTATGTTACAGTTTCTTATTCATATAATTGCCTTTTCCAAGAATCAGGTATTGTGCTGACAATAACCTTCTGATCCTTAAGATCATAAATAAGTAACATTCTTATCCTTCTAATATTCAACCAAGAGACATACTTCTAATTTAGCTTCTAACTTATCGGAATGACTTCTCCATAGCTGAAAGTGTCTAGAAAAGATTTTACCCTTTTCGACAATTCCATGGAGTAGTCATGATCAATTTAGAGTGCGCTAAATTCAAATGTATCAAACAGACTCTAATGAATAATCTTAAGACGATAACAAAATAGTTGAATAACACTTCACTTCAGTGATCCGATCATATCTATGAAAAATATATTTCTTCTATCAGTGATGTTATTCGACTAATCTTTTTGTATTAGAAAATATTATGGTACATTAATATACAATTGTCACCACTACACTAAAAATAACTTAGGCAAAAAATTTATTGCCTCAAATTTAGCATATAAGACAATCTCTCAATACTAAAGTTCTACCATAAAATTCTCCCACTGCAAGAGTGCCTACTCTCATAGCATCTCTTGTCACGATGTCTATCTCTACACTACCATATCGTCTACTTGTCCGGAACCCTCATAAGGAATTCCAAACATGATTAGTTTCTCTCGTATCTAAAAATTAGGATTGGTTGAACGAGTAACTAAACATGATTTGACGAATAGTGCAGTAGACACGAGTGGCTTGTTCAACATTGGCTTAAATTATTAAGTTGTTTCTTCGTAGTGTCTTTTCTGATGGCAAATAAAATTCTTGCATTTCGGCATTTATTAGCATCACGTATGGGGAATAAAAACAACAACATTAATTGGATTTATGAATATATTTCTACTTCCTACTACCAGATGGTTTAGAAGTAGAACCGATTTTCATTTACCAATATACTAGTTGTACTCCTGATGAGTCTTTTGCCCACAAATAATACGATTAGCATTTTTTCCAATGAATAACTCAACCTATCAATGTTGCATTCATTCAAAAAAAATTAAAAGAATTATATGGGACCTCTTTATCTGACCGACCTAGTTTCCGCTATCGATATGAGATCACATGTTCAATCAAAAGATGTAATATCTTTAGAACATGATTGCGTGCTGGGGCTCTATCTCATCTAAGTGTTCACTAACGGCCTTATTTCCACTTGCATTGTAACCCGATCTTGATGCCCAAACGTCTTTACGTGTTTGCACAATATCATACGCATCTCACATCGGTTGATGCTGATGTTGCACTACATTTGACATATACCAAGATGTAACCAGCGACATCTCACCAACCTTATCCATCCTTTGATAGGCCCGGGTATTTACACCACCCGCCTCATCACTAGGTTCTTAAGTGCAAAACTTGGTCAACACACACTTGTATTCCTTCGCAGTTAAGACATCTTTTTTAAGATTCTCTTCCAACTATAGTAATTCTAGTTAATTTATATTATTCAAGAATCACATCCTGGGTTCAAAACCTAGCATCTTTAATTTGTTGACAAACACGATAAATAAAAAATATTTATGTCCCTGAGTATGTTTAACCTTTGAATTCAACTAATATTAGAATTCATCGGCAATTCGATTTCCATTTCAACTGCTTGTGACGATGGGCCACTCGACTTTGAAATAAATCAAACAGACGACGTCACTTTAGATTTATTATCTGGACATTTACCTGTCCAATAAAACTAAATAGCCGATTCTTTGGCCCAAAAAAAATAGTAACAAGAACTCGATGGGAGGATATTACCAACTTTATTGTTAAGTGATTCAACCATTACTTTGTACTGAACTGAATCTCATTGTTTTAAAGAACAGCTCCGATGGGGAGACTTGTACAAGAAAACTAGATTTAAAAACTATCCTTGTAAGGAGATTCGCCAAACAATCTGTAACTAACCGTGGTATCGATGGGGCACTCATATCAATTACATTGTTTCCAAATCAGTAATGGAGGCCTCGGACTTCATTAATTTCCCAAAGAAAACCCTTTATCCACTTAATATTTTTGTTTTTAATTCTTATTTTATTAATTGTGAAAAATATGCTCCTTATTTGACTTGACCAAAATTTAAAAAATAATATCTAGTTTATACAACAATTATTTTGTGACCAACTTTGATCTCAAATGCGCGAATAATTTTTCATTAATAAAATTATATTCAAACACAATTAGATTGATATTGACATGCAAACATCCGTTTTAATATCCATGTTGTCCGTGAAATCTTGATTAGTGACTATTCACAAATAATAAACCAATCAACACAACATAATAAAACATCCACCCACATAACAAAAATAACACATAAACTGTTATTATGGCCATGTCTTCATCATCTCCATAGTCGCTTCCAATACTTGAATGCTCTATCATCTTCGTCCGACCTTTTTGGATACACAACTTTATCTCCTGTTATTAATATCAGAAAATCCCCACGTTAAGATTACAGATACCCGTTAATGCTGATCTACTCGTACTGACAATTTTGATCTCATCAACATCTTATGTATTCCCTGATCTATACCTCTCAAACCTTATTTGTTATGTCTGGTTACAAATAACCAGCTGGCCAGACTTGACATAACAAAACCTAGTGAGCTCCCAGGAGGGTACATCATTCTCATACGAGACGTGGATTCCATGATTCATTTAGCTTTCACCAAATCATAACAATCATTATCCAATATACCAGGATTGTTGACTCGCAATTGAATCTCACTCAATATATCAAAATAATGATTAATCAAGATTTGTGTCCACATAAACAATCATAGATTAAGAGTTTCCAATATTACCAATAACAATGAAATATTTTATTATCTCACTTTGCTCAGTCCGAGATAATTATATTTCATATGGCGGTCTTGTTCAACATACACAAAGTATGCTAGTGTAACAAGTTGAAACTATACCGTTTCCTTGACCGAGATGTGTCACTATAATGTTACACTACATTCGTTCCGATGGTTTGTCCAAAATCATCTAGACTATGAACCCTTACTTATATTCCATAAATAACTGACAATCAATCTCGCGCATGCCCGAACTCGTCTGCATGTCCGATTGTCTTAGTATGGAACATTGGACTTTATAATGTATATTTATATGGCAAATAATAAATAGCATTTGCATACTCACGTGTTTGCTAAATTAAGATGCAAACAGTTATCTATTAAGAATTATTAATTCAACCATAAATATGGCTTTCTGAATACAATTCCCAACACAGTCTTGTCTTGCTCCTCCTGTTCCTCTACAACTTCTTCTGAGTAGCTGACTCACCAGTGTTGTCCTTTTCAGCTGCCTTTGGAGATTTCTTCTTTTTCTTCAAAGTGATCAGCAGCTCATCTGATTCAGGACTATCAACTTCATCTTCTGCCTGTTCTGCTGCATGTTTTCCCTTATCTGAAACTGGAGTAGCTTCTTCCTGTTCTTAATGCTCACTAGGAAATTCCTTGTCTGATTCTCCTTTCTTTATTCCTTCAGGCTCCTTAGGAATATCAAGCAAGGTCATGCTTCTGAAGATACTTTCCACCATATACTTGACTTGTCCCATTTCACTTTCTAGTCCAAAAATAGTATCTTTGACATCTTCCATGTCCAGTTCCAAACCATCAAGTCTTTGATTGTCTGTAGGCTGAGAGGTATGGCTTGAAGTGGGGGTCAAGGTCTTGGGCTTAGAAAATTTCGTTGCACCTAGTTCTGCTTCAGTAAGATCTGAGTAAGTTTCCAAAATTTCTCCTTGGTTTTCACAACTCCAATTTTCTCAAATGATTTCTCATTAAGTTCCCCAAAACCAGATGTGACTGATTCTCCTCCAGTAAAAGGGTTTCAAAGTGCTCAAAGAACATGGTAAGGAGGTTTGCATATGGCAGAGGGTGAACTCTCTTACTGGTTAAGCTGAAGAGCATGTAATCAATGACAAGTTTTGGGAGATCAATCTCATAGCCATGCATAATCTGTTACATGATGTGCATCATTCTCTCAGTCACCGACTCTCTTGAGTGCTCTCTAGGAAAGACACATCTCACCAGAATAGTATGAAGAACTTTGGCTTCAACATTTAACACAGAGTGTGTCAATTGTTTGGCTGAGGTTGAGACATTTGGAAGAAAGAATTCTTCTTTGGCTAGCTTCACAGTTTCTGACTTTGGAGGATGGTTGCTAGTGTCATATCTCTTTGGAAAACTTAACACATTGGCAAACTCATAGTGATCATGTTCAATTGTTATCCCATCAACTTTAGATGTGATCACTAAGTGTGCAGATCTCCTTACTTGGGTGAGGTTCAGATAGCAGAGTCTGGTGAGTCTGGGGTAGGCAATATCCCTAGGATTTAGCATACACCAAAAAGAGATCTTATTTAACATAGAGATGCACTTGAGTTTCATGTGTTCCAACACATACTTATTAACCAAACTGCAGAAACCAATAGACCTTGAAGCAAAACCATCTAACCACTTACCTTTATAGATGTTTGAGACAAACCATGTCTCATCTGGAGCTGTTTTCTTTGTTGAGACTTGAGAGTAGATCTGAAAAGACTTCTCCAATTGACCTTCTGGTTGTGCTTCTGTCACCTTCCCTTTCCCTTTTTCTGCCTGAGTTGCCTTCTTCTTCACCTTCTTTGAACTGGTAGGCTCCTTTTCTGGTTGCTTTTCTGTAATGGCCTTCTGCTTCTTCTGCTTTTCTGAAGAGGAGGTTGTAGCCTTCTTTCTTCTTCTTTGGTGGAGGAGGATTTGGAACTGCTTCTGCACTAGGAGTTCTGGAGCTAGAGTCTCCATTGACTTCTTGAACCTCTTCCACTGCTGCTTTTCTCTTCTTCTCTGAGACAGGTTTTGAACCACCAGCCATCTTGATACGACCTGAGGCTCTTCTTGTGCTTATTAGGGTTAGGGAGAAGAAAAGAGAGAGATGGAATGATACAGAGTGAAGGAGAAGAGAAGAGGATAAATATTGAAAGAGTTTGAGTTTCGAAAGGAAACTAGTATTTCTCTGATTCTGAAAAGATTTGCAAAGATCAGAAAAATTTCAAACTATTATGCCGTTGGAAAAAGAATATAATAATACTATTTTTTGGCTAAAATAAATTTTTGAAAAAGGTAGGGGCTATATTAGGCAAATATCTACGGAGATATCACCCAGTATAGAATGATCCAACTTTATTGGCTATTAGTGTACCAGATTCATTTTCAAGGCTTTGAAAAGGCTTTCAAGGTATTGAAATAACGTAACACTGCAACAGATAAAAGATCAAAGCTTTGAAATGATTTTCAAGGCTTTGAAATTCAATTCAAACCTTTGTAAACACAAATAACTTACCTTCCTTACCTTAAGCTCACCCTAAACCAATGTAGTCTTATTTAGCATTCCCAATTCCAATCTTAGAGCTGAGAATCTCTCATCTGCTAATGGTTTGGTGAAGAATCTGAAATTTGCATATTAGTAGCAACAAATACAAGAACAATATTACCTTTCTCAGCATGATCTCTGATGAAGTGGTGTCTGACATCAATGTGCTTGGTTCTTGAGTGTTGTACTGAATTCTTTGTAATTGAATTTGCACTAGTGTTGTCACACTTAATAGGCATGCCTCTGAATTAAAATCCAAGGTCTCTCAGCTGTTGAGCAATCCATAGTACTTGTGAGCAACATGCTCCTGCAGCTATATATTCAGCTTCAGCTGTTGATAGAGCAACTGAATTCTGCTTCTTGGAATGCCAGCTAATCAAAGATGATCCAGTGAATTGACAAGTTCCCGAACTGCTTTTTCTATCAACTTTGTAGGCTGCAAGGTCAGCATCTGAAAAACCACTTAAAGAAAAGTTAGAATGTCTTGGATACCAAAGCCCTAAGTCTTTGGTCCATTGAGATATCTCAATATTCTCTTCACAGCAGTTAAGTGTGATCCTTTTGGATCAGATTGAAATCTAGCACACATGCATACACTAAACATAATATCTGGTCTGCTTACTGTCAGATAGAGTAATGATCCAATCATGCCTCTATACACTTTAACATTGACACTCTTACCAGATTAATCCTTGTCTAAGAATAGAGTGGAGTTCATTGGGGTCTTAGCTTCCTTGCAGTGAGCCATGCTGTATTTATTCAATAAGTCTCTTGTAAACTTGCTTTTATTTAGAAAAATACCCTTCTTCAATTGATGTATTTGAAGTCCTAGTGTAGATAGTGCTTTCTGAACAGACAGATCTTGGCCACGTGGCAATCATCCAGCACACCATATTGTGCTCCACACACACTGGATCACCAGCCGCGCTGATCCATGTGGGGGCTGCGAGACAGGGCCCTCGCATACCACTGCACGGGACTTGTAGGGACTTAGTGGTTTGGAGGTTGAGTAAGTCCTGTCGCGTGCGAGCCAAGCCCGCGCGCGACCTTTAGTAACTGCTTTTGAGAGATTTATGGCACGAGCTCCATAAACCCGCTCAATCCGGTCAAACCCGGTCAACCCCATAACGGTTCCGGTATTCGCGCAGAACGTGCTGTAACGGTCCCTATATACGCGGACGAACGTGCCGTTGTGGTTAAGCTAATTAAGCCGCCATTGATGGGCGCATTAACCACACTACAACGGTCACATTCTCCGTTATATATAGGACGTTAACCTTTCCATATAAAGGAGAACGCATCAGACATGCGCGGAAGCTCTGTCAAACCCCTGTCTCTCTCTCAGACATTACTACTGCCTTACTCTCTCCCTACACACAACCCAACACTTCCTGTGCCATTTCCGATCCTCTGCTCTTGGTGCACACAGAGTTCTCCCCGCCGGATTCTCTTGTGCACATTTTGGTGAACCCGACGTGAACCTACCATCTCAAGCAACCATGTCTCAGGAGGATGATGTCAGCAACAGACCACCTTCCACTGAGGCCGCCTCAGGAGAGGAGATTCGCCATACTCCTACAGCTACCGGTGAAGCTCCGACGCTAGAAGCCTTGGACGCCACCATCCAGAGTCAGGCGAAGGCTCTCAAAGCTCAATCTGCGTAGCTAGAACGGATCATGGCTGTCTTGGGGACTCTTGCTCCAACCCTGCACCAGCCACCGCCGTCTCTCAGGGAGGAGGAGTCTCCACCACTCAAGGATTGGGAGTGTCAACCACATCACTCAACCCTAATCTGCAAACTCCACCGGCGACTACGCAGCTACCTTCAATTCAGGGGTAAACAGCTCAAATGTTGCCTCTCGCTGCTCATACTCCTCAGCCTCCGGATTTGGTACCTAATTCGGCCTCACAGTATCCATTGCCTCCTCCAACGGCAGTCTGGGGAAACGTGAATTCGCAATACGTCCCTAGCCCTCCTGCGGCATATGTGTCGCCTCCGCCTGCGGAAACCCCTCTCCCCGCTGCCGAGGGAAGTACTCCGGAGTGTATGACGTCTCTGCAACGACGCATAGACACTATTCTGGCTCACCAATCGTTCGCGGATACCATCATCCCGAAGCTCGACAACGATCCGCCTATCCCACGAGAGATCTATCTCATGCCTAACCCTGCTGGGTACAAGGCTCCTAAATGGGACAAGTTCGAAGATGTCAATGGGAACGCCCATGAGCATGTCATGCGTTTCATTGATGTGATGGGGCCGTATGGAGCTGATCCCAAACTGCTGATGCGCGAGTTCCCGAAATCCTTGGGGAATGTGGCTTACAAGTGGTATAGGACATTGGAAGCCGGATCCGTGAAGACTTGGGACGACATGGTCCAGAAGTTCTACACCAAGTTCTTCCAGATGGAGGAAAAGGTGACGATGATTCATCTCTCACGGATGTATCAGAAGCGCGAGGAGGACGAACCTTCATCAAGAAGTTCAGGGCCAAGTCCTTGGAATGCAAAGATGTGATACTCGAAAGCAGACTCGTAGAGATATGTCTGCAGTGCAAGCGAGACAAGTACAAAGGTATGCTTATTAACTTTCAAACGCCTACGTTTTTAAAGCTAATCGAATGCACGAAGAACATCGAGCCTATAGTGGAAAGGCAGAAAAAGAGAAACGCCCCTGAGCGATCCTCGGGCGGTACTACTTTCAAGATCGGGAGATTCAGCTACAAGAGGGGACGCGAGGCCGAAGTGAATACGGTCTCACCCCAAAAGCAGGCGAAGATTGTGAACTTTGATGCACCACCTCTGCCATGTTCGGTGGAAGAAGCAAGCGACCTTTGCAGGCAATGGCGTAAGGACGGTGTCCTACCGCCGCTCGAGAAGGCACCCTCCAGGGAGATGGTGAGGGACCGAAGTGGTGCGAATATCACGGAAAATTCATGCATCCCACGGCGGACTGCAGGAAGCTCAGAATTGTGTTTAGCCAAAAGATGAAGAATGGCGAACTGATTGTCAGCGATCAAAGGCAGGATGTGCGCAAAAATCCACTCCCTACCCATGCGGAGCAAGAATCGAAAGGCAAAGAGGTCGCTATGATATCAATTGTGGATCTTGAAGAGGTCGCAAAAGATGGTCTACCCATCATTGCCGAGATCCAGGATGAGGAATACAGCATAGACACGGAGGATGAACGTGCCGACCGGATGAAGGGGTCGCACGGGTTCAGCAGGTTCTTCGACGAGATGAATTTATCAGAAAAGTGCCGGATGGAAACGACAAAGGCGATCTTAAGGATAGCAGAAGACTACGAGGAGGATCTCGTAGTCTCCAATGGGAAAGTCGTTAGGGCGTCTCGCTCTATAGAAAAGGTCATAACCTTTTTCGCAAGCGACAAGAAGACAGATGCGAGCCACCAGAGGCCTCTGTACGTGACGGCTATCATCAATGGCGTTGAGTTTAAGAGAGCGTTCGTTGACGGAGAGCAGCAGTTAATCGTTGTTTCTCTCCATACATTGAAGCTAGCGGGAATTCCAGAGTACAAGATTGTCAAGCGTCCATCCCCGCTGATGGGATTCGGAAGCGACTCCAGAATGACGATAGGATGGATCCGCCTGGGTATCCAGATCGGCAAAATCAAGTGCTCAGCGAAATTCTATGTCATAGATGCGAACACTACGTATCACATGATCATAGGTCGAGCCTGGATTCATCGCTTTGATGATGTCCCTTCAACAGCTCACCAAGTGATGAAAGCCATTTGGAATGACAGAATAGTCGAGATACCAGCTTCGACAAATCCATTCAACATGGATGAAGCGCATCTCAGTGAGGCGGTGTGGTTCACCGAGATGGCAGATGAGCAAACACCGGGACCATCCAACCCCACTCCTTTTCCCCGATGGGAGGATATCAAAGATCAGTCGCCTGCGGGAGTAATGGTGACAAGAGAGGATGCCAACGAAAAGCCGCCTGCGCGAGAAGAGGCGCCGCGAATTGCCTACCAGCGAAAGAGTGTGTACACTCTGAAAAGAATAGCAAAACATGGCCCTAAAGGCAAGGAGATAGAGAGTTTCTACGCCAAAGGGAAGAAATTCTATCGCATATGAAGGTGCGCGGGGGTGTCCCCACGTGGGCATGGGGATATCCTTGAGAAAATCAACCAAATTGAGCAGGTTTCGGAGACAGAAAAACTAAAGACGAGCAATTTAGAAGAGAAACTCAAAGAAGCACCCGAATGCATGGAAGACAAACCCAGACCGCAAAAGCAGGAGCTGAAGGAGGTATTCCTAAGCCCGAGCGAAGAAAAGAAGAGGCCAGTCTTTCTAAGTGCGGACCTCACAAGCGAAGAGGAGGAAAGATTGCTACAGCTCTTGACCGAGTACAAGGACGTATTCGCATGGGAGTACGATGAAATACCTGGACTGGACACGAGCATCACCATGCATCGGTTGGATGTTATTCCAGGATCCAAGCCAGTAAAGCAGAGCACAAGAAGCTTTAGGCCGGAGCTCAACGTAAAGATTAAGCAGGAGATTGTCAAACTCCTGGATGCCAAATTCATAGAGCCAAATTACCATCCCACATGGCTGGCCAACATTGTGCCAGTGGTAAAGAAGAATGGGCAGCTTCGTATTTGCGTGGATCTCCGGGATCTCAATCGTTTATGCCCTAAGGACAATTTTTCGCTTCCCAACATCGATTTACTTATTGATTCGACAGCGGGTCATCGCAGGTTCAGCTTCATGGACGGCTTCAGTGGGTACAATCAGATCAAGATGGACCCCGAAGATGCACGGAAAACCGCATTCATCACCCCGGTGGAAGTATTCAACTATACGGTGATGCATTTTGGCCTCAAAAACGCAGGTGCAACCTATCAGCAGGCCATGATGGCCCTATTCCACGACATGATGCACAAAGAAGTGGAATTCTATGTGGATGACCTAGTTGTCAAATCCAAGCAAGAGGCAGACCATCTGGTGGATTTGAGAAAAGTGTTCAACAGATGCAGACGCTTTCCAGTGAAGATGAATCCCATGAAGTGCGCATTTGGGGTAACATCAGGGAAGTTATTGGGATGCATGGTACATCGCCAAGGAATCGAGCCCGACCCTGCGAAAGTATCAGCCATCACTGGTATGACTCCGCGCGGCAAAGGCCTTGGAAGTAAGCAACTTGACGGTTATAAGGGACTCCAAGCTAATCGTCAAACAAGCCTCGGGCGAGTATGGTTTGAAGGAAATAAACTTATTACCCTACCGGACCCTAGTGCAGAAATTGGTGCAACAAATCTGCGACGTTAGATACGAGCACAAACCTCGAGCGGACAATAGGCATGCTGACGCTTTAGCTACCTTGATTAAAGTGCGAACATCCTCGGCGTTGATTGAAGTGCGAACAAATGTCCCGCAGTACGGACAAATGTCCCGCTAGGATCTTGATTGAAGTGCGAACATCCTCGGCGTTGACAGAAGACGCGTGCGACGATGAATGCATGGACGATGCGGACTGGAGAAAGTCAATCTTACGGGCCATCGCAGAAGGCACGAGCAGCGAGAACTGGGCATCCGCAAAGGGCTATTGCATACATGACAACACCCTTTATTACAAGGGCCCTGGCGGAATACTTATGTGATGCGTCTCCGAGCAAGAGGGACAACTGCTGTTAGAAAAGATTCACCAACATGCTTGCGGGGAAAGTGAGGTGTCAATCTATCGGAAAGCTCATAGGTATGGCATTCATTGGCTGGACATGTCAACGGCCGCAGCATTGATTCAAGGAAAGTGCGAGAATTGCGCACTGATCAAGGACTCTTTACTCATTGCTCTGACCGACGAGGATGCGGATTGGAGGAAACCACTCTTTGATTTTCTCACCCAGGGTGCTGTACCCGAGTCGAGAAAAGAAGCCGAGAAACTAAGGAGGAAAGCAGCCCGATATGTGGTGCAAGAAAATCTGCTTTGGCGAAGGGGCCATGAAGGTAACTTGCTGCAATGTCTAGACAGCAGGGAAGCACAAGAAGTGATGGACCTTTCTCATCAGGTGGAACACCAGGGAGGTGCGAAATTATGCAGACAACTCCTCTCCATTGGATATTTTTGGCCCACTATGGAGGCTGATTGCCGCACCAAATTAAGACGCTGCCAGGAGTGTCAATTCAAGGGTAATCTAGTGCACGCCCCTGCCGTAGATCTACGTGCATTGGGAACACCATGGCCGTTTCACACATGGGCTCTGGATTTCATTGGTCCCATTCGACCGACCTCGCACGGGAATCACTTCATTCTCACCGCGACCGAAATGTTCACCAAGTGGGTAGAAGCGATACCACTGAAGACAGCAAATGCGCTAGCCGTGGTCCATTTCATCCAAGAAAACATTATATGCAGGTTCAGAATTCCCAACACCATCCTTTCAGATAATGGCACTCCTTTTGTCAATCGCCAGGTGGCTGCAAAGCTAGCAGAATACAACATCAGGCAGATATGCTCCACCCCATACTACCCGAAGGGGAATGGGCAAGCAGAAGCAACCAACAAAACGTTGCTGAGAATTTTGAGCAAGATGGTCGTAGATGACCACAAGAAGTGGGCTGATTCTTTGAGCATAGCCCTGTGGGCATATCGGACTTCTCCAAGGACACCCACAGGGGTCTCACCATTCCTTTTATGCTATGGAGCTGAGGCTGTGGTACCTGCGGAAGTAAAAGTTAAATCCGCCAGGTTGGCTTTTCACGCGTTATATGACAACGAACGCGATCATGACTTAGTCCTGATAGAAGAGAAGCGGGAGCAAGCTAAAAGGACCAACAAACGATACCAAGAAAGGATCGCTCGTGCATACAACAAAACAGTCCAACGTCGAGATTTCGCAGTTGGAGATTTGGTCTTACGCGCATCTGACCATTGCATGCGAGAGGCAGCTCACCCAAAATTCGCAACCAATTGGGAAGGACCCTTTGAAGTCACGGAAGTCTTTGACAGTGGCTACTGCAGCATACGGAGGTTACATGGAACGACCTCAACCCCAAGCTCGGTCAACATGCGCTGGATTAAGAAGTATTATCCTTAACTTCTCTCGTTATATGCGTTATATTACAACGTTTGCTTTATGCTCTGTATTGCCATGATTCGCACATCTTCTCTCCCATATGAGAGAATTGTAATCTCATCTCTCCCATACGAGAGTTTTATAATAAAAAGACTTCTCCCAAATGAGAAGAACTTTATGCTTCTAGCTGTCTTTATTGCTCTATTTAGTTCATTATTACTGTTAGCAAAAGCCTATCCGCCGTGATAGCAGCCCATGCAAATACGATCTTAACTGATCTTTTAAGCCTATCTACCACGATAGCAGCCCATGCAAATGCGATCTTAACTGATCTTTTAAACCTATCTGCCACGATAGCAGCTCATGCAAATACGATCTTAACTGATCTTTAAGCCTATCTGCCACGATAGCAGCTCATGCGAATATGATCTTAATTGATATTTTAAGCCTATCTGCCACGATAGCAGCCCATGCGAATACGATCTTAAGTGATCTTTTAAGCCTATCTGCTACGATAGCAGCTCATGAGAATATGATCTTAGTTGATCTTTTAAGCCTATCTGCAACGATAGCAGCCTATGCGAATATGATCTCAAATGATCTTTCAAAGCCTATCTGCCACGATAGCAACACTATACAAATGCGATCTTAAAATGATTCTTAAGTCTATCCGCCATGATAGCAACATTATGCAAAATGATCTTAAGGGATCTAAAAAAGCCTATCTGCTGAGATAGCACCTGCACCTGAATCTAAAGTAAATCGCAAGCCTATCCGCCAAGGTAGCAAAGTTGCGCAAATACGATCTCGAACGATTTAAAAACATATCTGCGAATCTACTCGACAGATAGCCAATCATAGCAACAGTGCAAAGTGTGAATACAACACTACAAAAGGCGAAATTTGCCAATACGCATGCGAAATCATAGTTTGTTGTAACAAGACAGCAAATCATACAAAGCGATTTATCATTATGAGTCAAAATGACTTACAATTTATCTGTCAAGATAACAGCTTACAAGCGAAAAAGCTCAACTCAAGCTAGCTACGCAGCCAACATGGCTTACAATGTATCTAAGTAGTAACTTACAAGCAAAAGTTACACATCGCGGGAATCCCAACTGGAAAAGGATTGACCTAAGGGTCCTAGCAAAAGCTATGCGATACAAAGATCTGCGACCAAAGATCTGTAGCAAGTAGGGTGTTCCTGCGAGAAGAACAACCCGCCGCTCGTCATGTCTACAAGACCTATGCGACGCTATGTTCGGGATCTCAGGATCTGACAAGGCCTCTGTCTGATCAAGATATGTGCCTGAGGAACCACCTGTTCCGGCGTATGCGGCTGTGAAGAACAGGCAAGCAGCAACTCCAAAGGCCAGAGGCTCCTTGTCCACGGAGACGAGCACATTGGCTCGCCATCCCGAGTCCAAGAACGAGGTGGAGGAGAATACCGCCGTTCATTACGAGTCGGTAGCAAGGTCAGTACGGCGCTGCACCTCGCCGGAAGGCGGCCGGAAACACGACCTGCAAGCATAATAGACGAAGAAAATTCTTCGAGCAAACATGAGGTATTATTTGCATCTTCTTTATGATAGTTATAAAGATCAATAAGCCTTACAAAGCAGATCTTGGAAACTATTTCTATAGCACAAAGCACAAACTCAGGTTTCACAACTTGAAGCTGCCATGAATCAACGAAAAACAAGCTTGGAAGCCAGCAGTCGTAAGGACTCATGGCAAGCCACATTGTGGGATAAAGAACCCAAATAGCAAAAGGCAGGGTTTATATAGACCTTGTGGAGACTCTTCAATTACCAAGATGAGTCAGCAGAATTTTAAAAGAGGGTAAGGATCAATCACTTACGCCTTGAAAAGAGGTAACTATCAATTACCCTACTAAAGGCTACGGCGATTCGTTTGCGTATCCTAATTAATGACGGATAGTCATGATACGGATGGACTTCCCAAGGAAGGCGTGCTTATATAATGAGCAATTAGCGCGAAAATCAAGGCAGAATATCAATTGCTGATGTCATAAATTGATATGCACAGAGATATTCGAGCAAATCCAGAAAAGGGCAAAACGGGCATTTCAATTATTTTTGAAAAAAAGGGGGGAGAAACCCTAGCAACATTACAATAATGTTTCAGCTACTTATTTGCTACTTTTTCAAAACAAGCCCTTGATCAAAGAGTCGTTAGGAGTAAACTGACGGCTCAGATTTTCCACTTGCTCCACTTCTTGCTTTAATTTCTCGCATTTGGCGTTCATCTCACGAAAGAGCTTCACAGCCTCTTCAAACTTTTGTCTTTGCTGCTCTACCTTTTGCTTCTTAGCTGCGAGGTTTTGGTGGCCGCGTTTCAAAGTCACGGCCGCGTGAATCAGGGTGACTCTTTTGACAAGAAACCCAAAGCCCAGCTTGCCTTGAACTTTGTTGAGAAGGTTCTGGCACATGCCAAAAAGTAATTCCGCGCTCTGAGGAGAAATGGTCGCAGGTGTGGCCGCGGACAGCTGCTCTAAAATCCAGATGGCTTCAGTCAGAAACAGCCTTCTATCGAAGGGGCCTATCTCCAGAGACCTCGCAAACGACTGGGGGTAGGAGAGGCGCATGCGAACTAGCCAGTCCACGTCAGCTTTCTTCAACCCTAAAGGAATGTTAAAGTCAAGATTAGACTGTCAAACTCGCAAGTAAAGAATGCAAGATGCGCACAGCAAACCACGACATACCAGTTCCTTCAAGGATCTCGCGCAGAGAAGGAATGCGCATTGCTGGGGCAGTTGAAGCCTGTCCTCGCTCCATCGCCCTTCTATCAGCTGCGAGCTCTAACTCCTCATAGTTGGGGGGAAGAGTATAAGCCGCACAAGGTGCGATTGCAGCCCCGACCTGCGAACCCCAAAAGTTTCACGCAGGAAGAGGTGCCGCAAGCTCAGTTGTTGCCGGAGGCATGGCGGCACCAGAAGTTGCAGCTTGATGAGGGATACCTTCAGGTGCGATAGCATCAGCAGCGTTCGTTCCTATTTCCTCAGCACCAGCATGAGCATCTTCCTCCATCAACATGGTGTCAGCTTCGGCATCATCAGAAAGTTCAATGACGTCCTGGAAGGGCTCTTCTGCATATTCAGCAGCTGCGACGGGCTTCTCAGTATGAGAACTCGGCACCGGGACATAGGATGCAGAAGGTTGACTCCTTTGCTCCAATACGGTTTCATCAGCATTACCTGCGATACAAAATACGATGGTGTGAGGTAACTTGTATCATATATTATTTTATTATCTTTGGTAAGCTAAGAGCGAGCACCTCCACGCGAAGGTGGGATCGCAGCATCCTCGTCATATGCTAAGGACGTGGAGCCTTGCCCTATTAATGTATCTTCATTAAGCATGTCTTTAAAGTGAGCGTGACTTGGGGCGCGAATAAACCAGTCATGATTATGTTCGGGTTGCTAGTCCAAGTTCACACATATTGCTCAAATGATTACCTGAGGTTCACCGCACTTGCCTACTAGCCAACGACGAATGTCAGCTTTTGACACACCGTGCTTTAGCGCACCGACAATTAGATCTCGGTAAGTTACTGCGAGATTAAAAATCTCACCTTCGTTACCTCCTGCGATTTCTTCGAAGTCCGCTTGGGCTCGCTCTAGAGCTGCCGCATCTTCTTCTGGAGCCACATCCTCCTCGTCAACTCGAGGAGCCACCTCTTCTGGAAGCGCATCTTCCTCATCAGTTGGACGCACTAGGTCGTCGACGTGTTGTTCTTCTAGGCTCCTCTGCTTCACGCGTTCGAGTTCCTCTTCTTCTCGCTTTCTTCTTCTTTCAGCATCCTCTGCAGCTGTTCTCCTGGACTCGGCAAGAATGTCCTAGCTTATGGTTTCATCAGAAACGCCAGAATGAGACTTCTGCTTCTTGGCCAAGAGGCCACCGATGGTCTCATCATCATCATCTGCTAAGAAACAATTCGTTCAGATAAAATTGCAAAAGAGTTAAGAGAAGCACGATTGAGATACCTCCTGAGTCTTCTTCTTGTATCTCATCTCTCTCCCTGTCACCGACATCTTCAATTCTTTCTTCTTCTTCATCTCCTTCTCTTGTTTCTCTTCTCTCCTCTTCTTCCTCCTGGCCAAACGGAACAAAGGTCTCCACTGCGAGCTCCTTCCGCGCTTTACTGGCCATGCGACCTTTACCTTTATCCCTGACAGTAAGGGATCTCGCGGGAGGGGAAGCTGGAGCGCTTCTAGGGGAAGAGATTGTAATTCCCCTTTGCCTGGGACTCTTCGCTCTCGGAGCAGCAGTCGCTGGAGGAGATGGATCATTCCTGGGAGGAGACAAGGCTGGAGTGTTGTCTATCAGCGAATCAGCAAAAGCATTCATGATCTCGCGAATTTTTTCTCGACCGCGGGATCCATTCTCGATGCCAACCGAACCGTCTGTCCTTGCCTTCTTGCAGTAACAATGGTGGTAACCAGCGATTTGGAACGCTCACCAGATGCAAACCTCCGCACATGGCACTACAGCGGGAAACGAAGTATGAAGTTTTCAATATATTGAAGTAAAGAAGCTTAGCGCATGCAAGAGAAATTGCTTACCTTAGCAAAAGTTTCGCAATATCTGATGACATGCGAATCACCTTTCCTAACTGCGGCGATCTTTTCATCAAGAATGAGGGAGGGACACAGGTGATTCTCGCGATCCAGCAACGAATAGCAACCATATACAGATTCGTCCAGGCTACAATTGGGACGAAAAGGGAAAGAATTCCTTTTGATCACAGGAGCTCTGCTTGGCTGAGGGACCGACTGCGTCTCAAACCTCGTCTGCTGGGCGTTCCAGTAAGCGATCTAGTTTCGGGAATAGCCACCTTCACGGTTACCTGGAGTTTGCTCGAAGGGAAGACTGCTCATCAAGATTGTTTTACACTCCCTAGACAATAACCGCTTGTAGCAGCCTCTGATGATAGACTGCGGCCAGATTGAGGGTGCCACTGCATCGAAGCCAAACTGGGGAGACACGCGAGTGGGATCGACATCCACGATAATCCTCTCGTACCTAGGTGCGAGCTCACGTACATGTTCTGCAAGAGCAGGAAGGGAACCTCGCAGACACCAGCAAAAGAATTCGCGATAGCGCTCGTGGGAATGCTCCCCGCCCTCGAAAAGGAGCTCTTCTGAGAAAGCAACAGCCTTGGAGGGATACAGTTTTGGGAACCATCGCACATTCTCAACGCGCATGGCGTAAGGCCTAGCTATAAACTCTTCCCGATTGTTGCATATCAGGCTCCAAACGCACTTGAGAAAGTTAGTTCCAAACCACCTTGCAGCCCTGCCACTGTTACGCTCCTCCTCCGTACCTGGGGGACACCATTTGCTGGGCTTAGAAGCGACTGGGGCATAAGAGGGCCATCGCTCGAAGACCCACATTGTCAAGAAAGCAATGTTAATGTAAGTCAGTACATCGAGGCGACCACGCGATTCCTTCATTGCAACAACCAGCTGATCCAACCTGTGGTACAGCGTGCCCAAGACTAAGGGTCCAAGTGCGACTTTCTGGACAAGGGCCAATTTCACAGCAAGAGGCAGAACATGGTAAAAGACCCCATCATGCGGGTGACCATCGGTTAGGTACCTCGACAACCAGGCACAGAGGAAGGCGCATAGGGTCAAGTGATAACCCCTGCCATTCACATAGTTTTTAGCCTTCGGGTTTTGGCTCAGAAGGTTCTTGGTGATACTGCTGTTCGCATAATCACGGAAAAAGTATTTCACCCACTTGTTCCAAGTATTCTTCGCAGATGTGTCAACCAACTGCCAATCAGGAAGGACTTCTGTAGGAGTCCACCGGGTGGAAATTTTCTTCACTTCTGACAAGCACTCCTCCATCTGCTTGTACAGAGCGATCTCCGCATCCGTTCTCAAAGGACTCAAAGGATCCACCTCGCCCACAGGAGACAGATCATACAGCATGTGCACATCTTCGAGTGTGGGAGCAGCCTCGAACTTAGCAAAATGGAACGTGTGAGTCGCAGGCGAGTAACGAGAAAGAAGGTTTAGAAGCATGGACTGATCCAGCTTCACGACAGCACCCTTCATAGCACGAACTGCGAAGTATATTCCGGCATCGTTTAAAGTCACGGCATGATTGGTCAACACATGGTCAATCCACTCATCCATGAAGTCCAATTTCTGAACAAATGCTTGAGTAGAAATCGCAGTGTATGGGAAGTACCCAATTTCGACTCCCAATCGAACCACGTCTTCGGAATCGATCAATTCGAGCAACGCCGAGTTAACTGGAGGGGTTAACGTTTGCAATTCTTCACAGGAGACAGCGATTGGTAATTTCTTCGCCTTAACCCTAGCATGGTAAAAGTCTTTGCCGCCCAGATAGGGGGCTTTTCGCCATAAAGACCGGGGAAGATCAGGTATTTCTTCAATCTCCTTAATGGGTTTGGTTCCTTTTGTCTTTGCCATTCCTGCGGAAAAGCAAGAAAAAAGGGGGGAGAAATATGCACACTTAAGTTTGAATTTCAAGATTCAGCTCTAAGCATACGAGGGTTTATTGGAAGAAAGATGAACAGTCCAGTGGCAATTTTCAAAGTTAGAAGATTGGAATCGTTTACATTATCAGGGATTTCAGAAACCCTACACTCAAGATCCTTATCATCTGGGGATTAAATCGAAATTGGATTCAAAGATCGAGAGCTTCTTCATAAGTTGCAGTGGATAATATGTTACGGGTTTGCAGATCCAACGCAGTTCAAAGCATATATCAGTATATTAAACACAATTGAACAAGGCCAACCTTGTTTTGGTAAAGCTTGCTTGGATGCGTACAATTGAAGAAGACGATTGACAAGAGAGAACTGGTGATTGATTATCTGAATCTGCTCTTGAAGGCTTCCGGGTATCATTCACTTTAAGAGAAAGAAGTGATGCTTTGAAACAATGGAGAGTACAGAGTATTTATCCAAAAACAATGAAGGGTTGCGTCCTTTCAGTAGTCGAATCGCAACCGTCACCGTCGAATCGCGCAATCACAGGACAAGCTGACGTCACGCCTAAAACCCTAAAAGACCAGACGGCACGACTCTAGGGGTTTAGGTCATAATGGTGCGCACGGGGGCTGAACTTACTCATATTTGAATTGGTGCATGGCAGCGACGCGTACATTGGTTCCTGCGCATGGAAGTCTATCCGGCTATGAGTCTTCACGCGCAGAAAGGGGGCTAATGTAGATAGTGCTTTCTGAACAGACAGATCTTGGCCACGTGGCAATCATCCAGCACACCATATTGTGCTCCACACACACTGGATCACCAGCCGCGCTGATCCATGTGGGGGCTGCGAGACAGGGCCCTCGCATACCACTGCACGGGACTTGTAGGGACTTAGTGGTTTGGAGGCTAGAGTAAGTCTTGTCGCGTGCGAGCAAAGCCCGCGCGCGACCTTTAGTAACTGCTTTTGAGAGATTTATGGCACGAGCTCCATAAACCCGATCAATCCGGTCAAACCCGGTCAACCCCATAACGGTAACGGTATTCGCGCATAACGTGCTGTAACGGTCCCTATATACGCGGACGAACGTGCTGTTGTGGTTAAGCTAATTAAGCCGCCATTGATGGGCACATTAACCACACTAAAGCGGTCACATTCTCCGTTATATATAGGACGTTAACCTTTCCATACAAAGGAGAACGCATCAGACATACGCGGAAGCTCTGTCAAACCCCTATCTCTCTCTCAGACATTACTACTGCCTTACTCTCTCTCTACACACAACCCAACACTTCCTGTGCCATTTCCGATCCTCTGCTCTTGGTGCACACAGAGTTCTCCCCGCCGGATTCTCTTGTGCACACCTAGGAAGAAGGTTAATTCTCCCATCATGCTCATTTCAAACTCCCTGCTCATAAGACTTGAGAATTCTCTGCACAATTGATCATTAATATATCCAAACAGTATATCATCAACATATATCTGGACTACAAGTAAATATTTCTCATGAGTCTTGATGAAAAGAGTCTTGTCTACTAAACCCCTTTTGAAATCATTTTCAATTAGAAACTTTTACAGTCTTTCATACCATGCCCTTGGAGCTTGTTTCAAACCATAAAGAGCTTTGTCAAGTTTGTAAACATGATCTGGAAATTTGTCATTTTCAAAACCAGGAGGTTGTGCAACATAAACTTCTTCTTGTAAATAACCATTCAACAAAGCACATTTTACATCCATTTGAAAGAGTTTCATCTTCTTGTAGGATGCAAATGCAAGTAAAATTCTAATTGCTTCTAACCTTGCAACTGGAGCAAATGTTTCTTCATAATCTATACCTTCTTCTTGATTGTAACCATGAGCAACTAAACTTGCTTTGTTTCTGATTACATTGCCACTTTCATCCAACTTGTTTTTGAATACCCATCTGGTATCAATGACAGACTGTTTTGTTGGTGCATGAACCAGGTTCCAAACCTTATTCCTCTCAAACTCATTGAGCTCACTTTGCATAGCAATAATCCTGTCTGCTTCTTGCAAAGCTTCATTCACAGTTTTTGGTTCTACAAGAGAAATAAAAGCATTAAAAGCACATAAGTTCTTCAACTGTGATCTAGTCTGTGTACCAGTGGTTGGATCTGATATGTTATTGTCAGCTGGATGAGATGAGAGATATTTAAATCTCTTCCTTGGAGACCATGGTTCAGGGTCACCATAGATCTTCTCTGGTCTTGAAAGTAGTAGCTTTGTCACTTGAATCCTTCTGATCGTCTTTTTCAAGGCTTTGAGCTGTATTTTCAAGGCCTTGAGAACTGTTTTCAAGGTCTTGAAAATGTCTTCTATTTTCTTCTGCGCCTTTCTTGAATCCAAGTGGATTCTCAGTCTCTTCCTCTGATTCATGCTTGTTCAAAGTCAAATCTGCAAAACTTTCACTCAAAGAACCATCATAGCTTTCATCAAAAATTACATGAATGCTCTCTTCAACCAGTTTGGTTCTTTTATTGTACACTCTATAAGCTTTGCTATTCAGAGAGTAACCAAGAAATATACCTTCATCACTTCTTGCATCAAACTTACCAAGATTGTCTTTTCCATTGTTATGGGTAAAACAAGTGCATCCAAAGGGTCTGAAGTAAGAGATGTTTGGCTTCCTCCCTTTGAATAATTCATAGGGGGTCTTCTTTAGAATGGGTCTAATCAAGCACATGTTCAAAATATAGTTTGTTGTATTCACAGCTTCTGCCCAGTAGTGTTTTGGCAACTTGTTCTCAAGAAGCATTGTCGTTGACAGATCTTCCAGAGTCCTGTTCTTTCTTTCAACTACACCATTTTGTTGAGGCGTTCTTGGAGCAGAAAACTTATGAGAAATACCATGCTTATCACAGAATAGATCAAACTCTAGCTGATCAAATTCTCTACCATGATCGCTTCTGATTGAAGCTACAGGTAGGTTTTTCAAGTTTTGAAGTTCTTTGCAAAGCTTTGAAAATTCAGAGAGAGCTTCAGATTTTTCTTTGAGAAACATAACCCAAGTGTATCTAGAGAAATAATCTACAACAACTAGCATATACCTTTTACCTTTTGGAGTAGGAGTCCTCATAGGACCACAGAGATCCATATGAAGTAATTCAATAGGTCTAGTTGTACTTACAAACTTCTTTGACTTGAAGGAGCTTCTGGTCTGCTTTCCCTGTGCACAGGCTTTTCATAACTCATCTTCTTTGAACTTGGAGGATTGAAATCCTCTTAGCAAGTCTTTGGAAATCAATTTGTTCAGAGTATGCAAACTGATATGACCAAGTTTTCTATGCTAAAGCTTTGAATCTTCTTTCAAGGCCTTGAGTCACTTCAAACTTTAACCTGCAACTTTGTTAGTCTGAAAAGTATAAACATTGTTTGATCTAGAGGCTTTGAGAATGCAATCTCCTGACTTATCATTTTGCACCACACACTTCTCTTTATCAAAGATAACTTGGTTACCATTATCACAAAGGTGAGATACACAAAGTAAATTAAACTTCAAACCTTCAACCAGATAAACATCAGAAATAGAGTTTTCAGAATTTGTACCAACTTTTCCAATACCAATAATATTGCACTTTCCTTTATCACCAAGTATTATTGAACCTTCTGATTGCTATTTTAATTCTGAGAATAGAGATCTCTTTCCACTCATATGTCTTGAGCGACCACTGTCCATGAACCACTTCTGTTCCTTGGTGACAACCTGCAAGCACAAATCACTGCCTTACCCAGCTATTAGACCAAGTGTGGAATTTGGATTCATATTCAGGATCAACCATTTTAGGTGGTCTAACCCCTTTAGGAACGCAAATCTGCTTAACCTGTCCTTTAAGTTGGAAAGGAAGAGTGTTCCTCATTATATGAGAGTCTCTTCTTCTAAAAGGATAAGTCATTTAACAGGACCAAATTTACAGCAGCAATGACAAGTAGGAGAGGTTTTGTTTCCAGCTTTCACAAATACGGTATTGTTTCTTCGTGGAAAGTTTGGATTGAATCCAATACCAGCTTTGTGAACAGACTGTGATCTTCCTCCAAGAATAAAGTTCAACTTCTGTTCTAATCCAGCAAGCTTGATTTTGACTAGTTCAGATGTTTGAAGTTTCTCAGTAAGAGTAGTCTTTTGTCTTTCTAAATCATCAACATGATGCCTTAGATTAACAAGGTTGTCATTCACAGAGGAATTTTCAGTGACTACTTCCTTGACTTGTGTTTTCAAGGCTTTGAAACTAGTTTTCAAGGCCTTGAAATCACTTTCAGTTTTCTTCTGAGAGATTTCAAGATTCTGATTTAGGCAAACAAGTTGTAAATTTTCTTTAGCTTGCTCATGAACTGTTTCTTTAAAGAGCCTGATCTCTATCAAATAATCTTCCTCATTTAAAAGAATTGTTCTGAGATAATCTGAAAGAGCTTCTTTTGGCTTTGAAATTAACAGTTAACCATTAACTCAATGTACATTCCAGAACTATCATCCTGCCTGGCCATGAAGCAAGTTTGGCATGTTCTTCTTCAGATTCAGATTCACTGGAGATGTCTGAATCACTCCATGAGGCTATCATGGCTTTCTTTCTTCTGTCATGATCTTTCTTCTGAAATTTCTTGCTCTTTTTGTATGGACAATCTCTTATCAAGTTTCCTGCATCACCACACTCAAAGCAGTTCATAACTTTTGACTTGCTTTGTGAAGAGGCCTTACCTTTGTAGTCCTTGCTGCTGGATGGTCTATGCCTTTCTCTGTTGAATTCTTTGTTTCCAGAGTTTCTCTTCATTTTGAGAATCCTTGTCAAGGCTTTGAAAATTAAGGCAATTGGATCTTCATCATCACCATCCTCAGTTTCAAGGCTTTGACTTCTCTCATTCTCTTTGGCTTTGAGGGCTAGATTTTTGACACCTTCAGGGAGTTCTCCATCAACTTCATTCATGGATATCTCATGTGTCGCGAGCTTCCATTGGGGGTCAAGTTGTAAAGTTGAGAGATTCTGAGCTTCTTCAATAGCTGTGGTTTTCGGTTCCCACTTTGCCTTTGGAAGACTTCTGAGTATCTTCCTCACCTTTTCCTCATTGGAAAAGTGTTTTTCCAGTGAGTCAAGATTGTTGACAATATCAGTGAATCTCTTGAACATATCTCTGATGGACTCATCTGCATTCATCTTGAACAACTAATACTGTCTGAGATAAATGTTGATCTTGGTCTGTTTGACTTGGCTGGTTCCTTCAAAGGTAACCACAAGTTTATCCCAGATTTCTTTAGCAGTTGTGCATCCAGAGATTCTGTTGAATTCATCAGTACTCAAAGCACAATACAAAATGTTAATAGCCTTGTAATTCTTATGAACTTGCTCTAATTCAGAAGAGGAGAGTGAGTCTTCTGTTTTGGGAGTTCTGGTCCCATCTTTTTCTGTATAGAAAGTATGAGGTCCATTTTGGATAATGGACCAAAGCTCTAGATCTTGATCAATGATAAACATTTTCATTACAGCTTTCCAGTGAGCAAAATTTTCTCCACAGAATAGAGGAGTTCTGTTAGCAGCTCTTCCTGTGAGAAACCACCATCACCTCCAGTACTCATGATCACTAGATGGTTAAATCTTATACAGTGATACAAGCTATGATACCAATTGAAAGTGTGAGTATGCAGATGTATAAGCAACTAAGATACTCTAGAACGGGGGTGGGGGTGGGGGTGGTTGAATAGAGTATGCCAACTTTTTGCAAAACTAGCTAACTAGTAGAAGAACTAGTGTAGATAATAGAGTTCAAGGCCTTGAACACATATTCAAGCCTTTGAAATGTAGCAGAAAGTTTTAGAACAAGTAAGCCTTTTTCAAGCCCTTGAAAACAAGTTCAAACCCTTGAAAAATAAACAGTTTTAGTATGCTGCAAAAGCTTTGAAAGTAGATGAACTGAAAAATGCACAAGACAAGTGATTTATAGAGTTCATTCCACTTGAACCTACGTCTCTACCTCAAGGATTAGATCCCTGCAGGATTTTTAACTCAATTCTTATTAATCAAAATCTAAGCCCTAGAACTCTAGCACAGAGAGTTCCCTTACTCTGTTACAACTTGTGGTTTTCCCTAACCTGTCTAGTACCTGCTCTAGCTAACTTATTAACTAAGATTTCTCTGATTTTCACTTTGAACAATCCTTGAGAATGAATATAGAAATAATACATAAATGATCTACCAATATAGCTCTATACAGAAAATCACTTAAGAGTATAAAACTGCAGTGAAATTGCAGTAAACTTCTGTGTATGGATTGGAAGAGATGAAGAACTTATTTGATGCTTTTCAATCCAGAATACTTTCTCTGTATTTTCCCGTTGAGAATTGTGTTGTTGTTGCTTCCAACTTGAGCTCTTTAAATACTTCTAACAGCTCTGCAAATCTCTCCATATTTTCAGCAACAACCTTCCTACTTTGTAGGTAACAGAGTTTGACTATGTTGAGATCTTATCCAACGGTTGAATGATTGTAATCTTCTGAGATATTATTGTAATCCTTCATTTAACCATCATGAGAAGCTTTCAAACACATCTGATTGATCACAGGATCAAAGTCTTCGAGTGTTTCCAAATCTGCAGCAGTCCAGTTTAGGTAACAATCCTGCAAACTTAGAAACAATATTTCTTGCATTATCATGGTCAAACAGTAGATATAATACGATTCAAAACATGTTTAACAATTTTTCTTTCATCATGTAACAACATATAATCAAACATATGCAAGAGAGATGATAAATTAGATCAGAGAGTTAATAGAAAAACTCCCCCAGAGAATATGCTTTCAGGTTTAAGAGTTTCAAGGCTTTGAATCCAGTTTCAAGGCTTTGAAAATAGCTAAAACTATTTTCAAGCCTCTGAAGCTGATTCAAGGCTTTGAAAGCTGTTTCAAGGCCTTGAAATAGTCAAGCTCTTTCAATCCTTGAACAACCTGAGCTTTCACAAATTTTCCAAAAAAGAACCAAACCACATTTGTTAAATCTGGAAGCAGACATTCTCCAAATTGTCATTCCTCATATATTGAGGAATACCTATCCTTATCAGCTTAAGGGACAAGTGAGACAGATTTGGGTTCCGAAAGGAATCAGACCACCTAACATGGTTGATTCTGAGTATGAATCCAAATTTTACACTTGGTCTAATAGCCTATTAAGGTATTAATTTAATTTTGCAGGATGTCACCAAAGCTTTGGAGGATCAAAATGGATTTTGGGCAGTGGTTGTTCCAGGCATTTGAGTGGAAAGAAATCTTTATTCACTAATCTTAAAGAGCAATCACACTTGGTGATAAAATAAAATGCAATATAATTGGTATTGGGAGTATTGGTAATGATTCTGCAAGTTCAATTTCTGATGTTTATTTTCTTGAAGGTTTAAAGTATAATCTTCTTAGTATATCTCAATTGTGTGATAGAGGTAACAAAGTAGTTTTTGACAAGGAGAAACGTGTGGTGCAAGATGAGAAATCAGGAAATTTCATACTCACTGCTCCTAGGTCACACAATGTTTATGCTTTTGGATATACTTGTTATGTGCATAATAATGGAAAGGATAATCTAGGAAAATTTGATGCTAGAAGTGATGAAGGTGTATTTCTTGGTTATTCTCAAACTAGAAAAGCATATAGAGTTTTCAATAAGAGAACTAAGATTGTAGAGGAGAGTATTCATCTGATTTTTGATGAAAGTACTTGTGATTCCTTGAGTGAAAGTTTTGCAGATCTCAACTTGAATAAGTATGAGGCAGATGATGATTATGAGAAAGAGAAAAGAAGCAAAACTAACTTGCAGGAACAGTCAGAAGAATCTCAAGGCCTTGAACATCCTGCTGAGCCAAAATCTCAAAGCCTTGAGACTGGAATTGATAGAACACAAAGTGCACCAGCTACTACATCAAGTTCTCAAAGTATTGAAAAGATATTTGGAGAACCAGAACCATGGACACCAAGGAAGATTCAAGTACTTGTCATCTCATCCAACAAAAAATATCATGTCAGATCCAACAACTGGTACACAGACCAGAGGACAGTTATGAAACCATTGTGCATTCAGTGCCTTTGTATCCATGATTGAACCTAAGAATGCAAAGGAGGCAGCAGAAGATGCAGATTGGGTCCTTGAAACACAAAATGAACTAATGAGTTTGAAAGGAACAAGGTTTGGAACTTGGTTCCTAGGCCAAAGACACAATCAGTGATTGGAACCAGATGGGTGTTCAGAAACAAACTTGATGAAAATGGTAAGGTTGTGAGAAATAAAGCCAGGCTTGTGGCACAGGGGTGTAATCAAGAAGAAGGAATTGATTATGAGGACACATTTGCTCATGTTGCCAGGTTAGAAGCTATCATTGGCTTGGGAATATCTTAGTTTTAGGGGAGGCATAAATACCATGTTTTATTTATTTATTATTTATTGTCTTGTCTTATATGATGTATGTATGATGCATGCAAAACGTAAAAAGATAATAATTAAACAGTTGAATATTTTATTTGGGATTTCCCAATCCCGATAAGTAGATCTGTTGATACGATCAACAAAGAAAAACACCTCAATCGAAAATATTGCATTTTGCCTTCTCTTGCTCAACACTCGTCATGATCAAGATGTATTGAGTTTGGGCTTGCCAAAGCAAGGCAACTTGATTCATCATGATGTGGCGTGACGGCACAAGCTAGTAATGTGCGATTGCTGAAGTAAGAGTTCTAACACAACTAATCTATTTCAATAGGATTGAAAGCTTAGAGGCAAGACAATGGGGAGTTATCTATGATATTGATAAGAAATAAGGAGATGTTCGCCCAATTGAACCAAAATTTGCATAGGATGCAAGTGGAAGTTGTTCCTACCTAAATAACTAAGTTTTGGGTGACTTGCCAAAGCAAGCTCAAGAGGATGTGAAATAAGGATCTTGACCAAGTAGAAAATATATGATATTTTCTGCATTAATGGTGAGGTCTATGAATCCGAGAAAAATAGAGGGAGCTATATTTAATGATCTAGCCATTGTTAAGTATAGTTAATTGTTCACAATTACCAAATTGCATGTTTCTCATTTTATAGAATTCCGATGGAAGAAAACAAACAATAAGCATCGACTCCATCGTTGCGTTCTGTCCTTGAGAAGGACAATCTATCTGGAATTAATTTTTTAGACTAGTACAGAAACTTGAGAATTGTTCTCAAGAAAGAAAAGAAGTTGTACATTCTTGAGCAGCATGTTCAAGAGGCACCACCTGATGATGCTACTACTGCTGCAAGGAAGGCACATCAGAAGATCGTTGATGACTCTACTGATGTGACTTGCCTTATGCTTTTCACCATGAACTTTGAGCTTCATAAGCAACATGAGAACAAGGAGGCGTATAGCTCTTCCAAGAGCAAGGAATTCATGAGCGGTAGGAAGTATCAACAACATTCTTCAAATGTAGTATGCCAGAGGGGGAGCCAGTCAGACCTCATCTACTCCGTATGATCGGCTACATAGAGAGTCTCGAGAGGTTAGGCTTCCCATTAAGACAAGAGTTCGCTCTTTCGCATCATAGAATCGTTGTCAGTCATGAACTACAATATGAATGGGATCAGCAAAAATATGCTAGACGTACTCAATATGTTGAGGACCGCTGAATAGAGCATTAATAAAGGTAAAGGCAAGACCATAATGATGGTCAATAGAGGAAAGAGCAAAAAAAGTTGCTAAGAAACCTAAAGGGAAGAGCAAGATATTTGCAAAACGCAAGGAAGTTGCCTTGAAGCCTACTGGTGGGGTAGCTAAAGGCGCATGTCACTATTGTAGTAAGGCTGACCACTGGAAAAGGAACTGCCCAAAATATCTAGAAGATAAACGGCTTGGAATAGTGATTCAGCCACCACCGGGTACATTTTTTATAGATGTCAATTTGTCTATCTCTTCATCTTGGGTATTGGATACTGGATGTGGATCTCAGATTTGTCGAAATGTGCATGATATATAGAGAAGCATACAAATGGCTAAAGGGGGATATACTTGTGCGTAGGGAAAGGAGCAAGAGTTGTTGCGTTATCCGTAAGAGTTATGAGTTATCTTTACCTTGAGGAATTATTTTGGAGTTAGACAATTGTTTTTATGTGTCTGCTATGAGTATGAACATTATTTCTATCTCTTGTTTGGACAAGAAATGTTTTTCTGTCAGAATAAAGGACAAGTGTTGCTCCATTTATTTTGATAGTATGCATTATTGTAATGCTCTTTTGTCTAATGGATTGTATATCCTTGATTAGACAATTTTGTCAATAACATAATACCAACAGGATTAAAACTAACAATTTAAATCCTACTTATTTACGGCATTCTCGTTTAGGCCATATAAACAAGAATTGTATCTATAGACTCCATAAGAATGGATTCCTAGACTCATTTGGTTTGAATCATATGAGACATGTGAAGCCTGTTTATTGGAAAAAAATGACTAAGTCTCCTTTCATGAAGAAAGGTGAGAGGACTAGTGAGCTATTGGTAGTCGTACATACTGGTGTGTGTGGATCATTCGCCACGCCTTCCATAGGTGAATATCCTTACTTCATTAAATTTTCTGATGACTTCAGTAGATATGGATTTTTTTATCTTATGAAGAACAAATCCGAGTCCTTTGAAAAGTTCAAAGAATTCAAGAATGAAGTAGACAAGAAACTTGACAAGAGTATCAAGGCTCTACGATCGGGTCGTGGAGGAGAGTACTTAAGTCAAGAGTTTGACGACTATCTTAGAGGGTGTGGGATCTTGTCTTAACTCAGTCCACCTGGAACACCACAATGGAATGGTGTGTCTGAGAGGAGGAATCAAACACGGTTGGACATGATTCGATCTATGATGTGTCAGACAGATCTTCCAATATCATTTTAGGAGCATGGTCTATTAA
Organism: Linanthus parryae; assembly: GCA_023055425.1. NCBI lineage: Eukaryota > Viridiplantae > Streptophyta > Magnoliopsida > Ericales > Polemoniaceae > Linanthus > Linanthus parryae. The sequence goes on along the minus strand of JALGPY010000004.1, from coordinate 3,279,000 downwards.
CTGCAACTTTTAACCTTAACCGTGTTCCATCAAATTAGTCATGAAGACACCATATGAGATATGGACTGGGAAGCGTCTCATAGTGTCGTTTATGAGGATTTAGGGTTGCAAAGTCTATGTAAAGCGTTTACAATCAGATAAACTCGGACCCAAGTCAGACAAGTGTAAGTTTGTGGGATATCTTAAGGAAATGAAAGGATATTACTTCTACAATCCAAACGAGAAAAAGGTGTTTGTTTCTCGGACCGGTGTGTTTCTAGAAAGAGAGTTTGTCCCTACAGAAGCCAGTGTATAACTTGAAAAATTTCAAGAACCACAAAACATTGATCCTACAATGGAACATGAGCAAGAACCACAAGATTAAGACAAGAGCTTCGTAGGTCGAGTAGGGTACGTGATGATCCATAGAGGTATATGCTTCTCGTAACTGAGCCCGGTGACATATTACTTATGGATGATGATCAGCCTACTACCTATGGAGAATATGTAAATGAGCCGGACTCTCCATAAGTGGCCAGAAGCCATGAGATCCGAAATGGAATCCATGTATATTAATAAATTATGGAATTTAGTGAAACCACCCAATGGGCCTCGCCCCACAGGGTGCAAGTTGGTTTTCAAGAAGAAACTCGACATGGATCGCAATGTGATTGGCTATAAGGGTCGATTGGTGGCAAAAGGATTCAGACAGATTCATGGTATTGACTATGGTGAATTAAAAGTTGAGACCATTGCCATCGATTGATTTGAAACCATCACACTAGAACCATTATTCATCCCTGCTTGTTTCTCTTGTTCCCTAACTTGAGCAAACACATTGTTGGTAGCAGGAAAAGGTTGAGTGAGTAGTATCTGATCTGTCACAATATTGTATGCATCATTTAATCCCATGAGAAGTTGCATCACATGTTCTTCTTCTTGTGAATCAAGAAGATTTCATAGAATGCAACATGTACGTCTCTTCAAAGTGTCACAAGAGCAAGCAGGAAAGTACTTTTAGTTTGATAATTCATTCAACAAAGTCTTGAGCCTAGTGTAGTATGATGTGACAACCATATCTCCTTGTTTGATACAAGCAACTGCTTTGTTCAATTGAAAACCCTAGGTTTCATTCTGAGAGCAAACCATTCAAGTAATGTTGACAAATCTCAGTCGAATTATTCCTGTAAATCATACTACATCCAGTTTCTTTTGACGGAGAATTTATGATCCAAGACATCATCATACTATAAGAACAAAGCCACTGATCAAGCATATCATCTTCCTAGATGGTTTCGGTAAAGCTCCAGTAACAAATCCCAAATTGTTCTTCGATCTAAGAGCTACTACCATACTACGTGTCCAGGTATTGTAATTTTCTCTAACCAAACCATGCAGAATCAATACCATACATGGATGATCAGAATTACTGAGGAAGAAAGATGAAAATCCATCACGAATCGGTTACTGAGCTTAAATAGAAGCTCGAGAATCCTCGTGCAACATCTAAGCATTTCTACAACTTCCGGCTATCAAATTGATTCACAAAAGAAAAAATCAACTAGGGGAAGCATCGGCGATGCTAACGACATTAACCAGGCTCAGTTACCATTTTAGAAATCATCAAGAATCGAACCAGGTATAAAAAGAAGCGAAAGAGAGAGAGAGTGAGAGAGAAAGAGAGAGAGTCTCCAGAATTACGTCATGAAAAATTACAAGGTAATGAAAGGAGGGGAAATCATTTGAAAGGAGAATAGGAAAGTGCAAACTATATTCTACTTGGCATTACACGCATGTCTTTACCCACTATATCCTTGTACTGCCCTGATTGTTGTAACAGTAATCCTGTGCACATAAGCCATTGCATTGTTTTCTAGTAATTGCATTTGTCTCCCCCCTGTATCGTTTCTTTATTCCCAACACATGATGAGCGTTCGACTCATCAAACAACAACCGCATCATGCAAATTAAGCCCATGAAAACAATAAGAGAAAGACACGCTAACTTCAATATTTTATTTTTATTGAGGACTGCTATGCTTTACCATTTTTTTCTTCACACTTTATTTTCACCCCCTATGTATCAAGGTATTATTGTTGGTAATAATTTATTGTATGCTCTTTCTATTAAAATCATATCACCAATCAGAAACATCAATATAGGCGGCGATATTAAAATGGTGAAGAGAAAACGGTGAAGTGTAGCTTTTACCCATTTTATTTTATGGGTAAAAGACACTTTCCACCCCTGTAATTTGGTGAGCTATTCTCACACCAACGACTTCAGCAAAAATACACAATGGACCACTGATATTTTTTTTTTAAAGCTTGTACTTTATTTAATAGTGGGCTATGTCCAAGGCCCAAATATCGTACGTTAGACATTTCTCATAAAGAATACTCAATATTTTTGAAGGTTGAGCTCTCTCAAACTCCACCGATTTCACAATTCTGTAATATTCATTCATTCATTTCCCTAAAAGCAGTTATCCCTCTTTATAGTAGAAAAGAAAAAATAATGTTTCCTTCATTCCTCTAACTCCTTACTAACTAATCACCCCTATATTTTCTTAATTTGTCTTCCTCTATCACAACTCACAAATTAATCATGCATACCCTCCCAATTGCCTATGTCGCCTATAGGTTGAGCCGGGCCTGAGAAAACCCTATTTGTGATCCTAAACCGCACATCTATTCCATGTTCCTATTCTCAATTCATAGAACCCTTGCCTAGACATCAGAAAACTCACATAAATTTAGGCTATGTTTGGTTCGAAGTAGAATGTTTTACAAGGGAAAATATTTTACGCGTAAAGTACCTCTGCAATTATTTTCTCGTTTTTGGTTGACACTTGCCAAAACAGTGGGCCATGACGGCAGTGGCAGTGAAGATGGGTGGCAGTGATGGGTCCTGGTAGAGCTAGGTGGTACAGGTGGTTATTGGGGGTGGATGTGTTAGTATAAGTTGTTGTGCTGCGTCACTGTCCGAAAAATGGCTAACGGAATTGAAATGTGTAAATCATTTTACATCATTTGAGGGAAAATATTTTACCTCCAACCGAACACCACCAAAACACCAAAACAAGGGTTACCATCAACCAAACGGAGCCTTAAATCAATTCTTACTTAAAACTCCAACTTTGCCATCCGAGCGATAAATGAATGTTCAAATTAGAGAACCAAGACTTGGATTGTAGCATCACTGTCGACCAATAATTCAGTCTCTAAGGTGAGGAAGCAGCCTATGAAGCTAGATCCTGTGAGCTCCCCAGTCAACAAATTATTTAAAAATAATACCAAGTAATGATAGCACCAAAGACTTCTAAGAACCACGGATATTAGGATTGACTGACTATTTCTGTTAGTTGGGTGGCATGGATGTGTTGCTAGACACCGCTCCATGTTAGTAAAAGTTACTACCAACTAAGTAGAAACCTATGCGGTCACACACCATATGGATTAAACTATATATGGGCATTAATTAGTAGGATTAATTAATCAAGATGATCTAAACGCCACCACAAGCAAAGTTATTAGGACTAATTTGCAAGGTGGACTAATCCACGTACTGACATGATTAGTATTTGGGAAATTATGTAGTTAATAAAGAGTTCTTAACTATATAAAGATATCCTAGCTTGTTATTTTCTCAACACATGTCATTATTGAGAGAACATAACAAAGCAAGGGGAGAGACAAGATGAAAGGCTCGGCCAACTCAACCCGTCTGCCCCCCCACCCGACGCTGTCGACCTTCCCAAGGCGCGTGGTGTTGCTCTGCTTTTCTAGCACTACAGTTGGAGAAGGATTCTAGTTGCGATCCAAATGTGTGGATACTCGTAGAGACGAAGATACTATTCTTCGTGGTGATTACAAAAACTAAGGTACATTGTTCTTCTACCTTCATCATGTTATGATTGTTTGCCTTTGATCCTCGGAGGGATTTGAGCAGGATAAAAGTTTTATTATTCTGCTGCGTAACCTGCATCGAAACCCTACAGTATCAGAGCCTGAGGTCGTAGCGCATAACATGGTCTTATGTGTTATAGTTTATCGGTTCTTCATTTTTTTTACACTTTTGATGAAACACTGAATTTAATCATATGATGCAAATTGAGTATGATTCAGTAGAGATTGAGCTAATTATTATCTTAGTATGAAAATTGGCTAATTTCGTTCACGTATTATGTGAGTTGTTGGATTTTGAAAAGGCAGAGGTTTGGGCACAATTGGGTAAAAAGGGGTTTTTTCTCATCAACTCGAAACAAGCACACAAGGAAGGAGATTTTCCTTGAAACAACTCCATAAGGGGAGGCCAGGGGGTTGATCGCCCCCTTCCTTGCGCGCCAAGGCATTACCGTCGGCCCTAGGTGGCTCGGCCAAGCCGCCGGTATGACTAGGCGGGCTTGGGCCGACCGCCTAGGCTGCTTGGGCGGTCCTTGTGTGGTTCGGACGACTAGTTGGTGGGCCACTTGGACGGTTTTGACCCTAGAAAATCAAATTTCAACTTAAAATTGACCAAGCGCGTTAAAATTGGATTTTAACTGTTAAAGGAGATAAGGTTACCTTGTTAATCTAACAGATCACTGCGTAGAATTGATGTCCATGCCTCTGCAGATATCCACACTGTAGGATGAGAAACTGGTTCTTCCTCTACTTTTTCTTCTAGCAGTGCAGGGAAGGAAGCAATCAAGAGCTTGATCCAATCAAGCAGTGCACACAACAATGTAAGAAGGGAGAGGGGCACCTCTTTGCCGTCGGGTCCAAGAGGGTTCGGCCTCCTCTCTCTTTCTTTCTCTTGATCTAATTATTTCATCTAAGGAAATAGTAGAGTTGGGCTATCCTTTTATAATTAATAACTCTTTATTAATAACAAAATTGTTCCACTACTGATCCGATCCGTACTTTGATTAATTAGTAGTTTAGTCCACTTTGCTATTGAGTCCATCTATATATGCACGTTGCCGCACTTTGATGCTTAATTCTTTTAAATGTTAATTAGTCCAACCAATTAACATCAATATCCAGTCTAATCCTTTGGTGTGTGACCTTGTAGGTTGCTATTACATTGGCAGTAACAATTACAAACATTATGCGGTGTCTAGCAAAACATCAATGCTACCCAACTAATAGGAATATTCAGCGATCTGGCGAACCTCTGTGACCAATATTACCGTGCTTTATATGTCCCTTTGTCACAATACCCGAATTGGACACGAGACACATAAGTCACACTCGTATATCCAATCCATAGTTTCTCGATCCTGGGAATAGATTTATCTGAACACATAAAAACAATATCGTATATTTATTTACCTGGGCCTGGTCAGGCATTTATAAGTACTACTCATCGAGTGGCCATGGATATATACTCCCGTTATGTGGGAGGGACATATCCTCTCTACATCACTACCATCTCTCAAATTTCTTCATATCATGTCTAATTAATTTGTTTATAATTACCCAGTTACACTGTAACGTTTGATGATATTAAAACATGATAATTTATAACTAGAGTATCTATTGACTTCAAGTCAAAGGGTTACAACATCATTGTCACCACGAGAAGCCCTTGTGACATTCACATAACTTCCATGTAGCCTTCTCGTGATGGGTCAATCCTGTATGCTATTACTCCTAGTACATACCCATGTGTTAGACTTGATATCTCCATATCAATCTACTCGCATACTAGTCTCCATGCATAATGATCGCCCCTATAACCATTATACTTGAGTAGGAATAATTAAAGATAACAACAATTGCAATCTAAAGACTTCATTATATTTATATGAATACTCTAGTCAAAACAACGTACACACTAAAATAGATTGCCTCTAGGGAAACTACACCAACAGATTGCTAGCTTGGGTTTTGATTTTCTCAAGACTAGAGCTGGAAGAATAAGGAGTTGGATTTTTAACACATTTAATAAACAACCGCTGGCAACCTGCGAGAGATTCACGGCACCTATATGGTCTATTTTGCGCAACCGGAACCAGTTGAAATTCGACAAATCTGGCAAAACGGAGCAGCAAGTTGCTGTTTCGGCATGGATTACATAAGCTGGTACAAGGAAGCCCAATTAGTACGACAATTGGAGGACACTACAATATTAGAGGATGCAGCTGGGTTTTCGTAGAGGCCACCGCATGAAATGTTCAAAATCAATTAAGATGCCTCGTGGACTGCTCACAGGCATGCTACAGGCCTCGGGTTGGTAATCAGTGATGCCGGAGGTTATTTTTTAGCGGGTAGACACAAGAGATCCCCTCGGGTTCGTTACCTTTGCTGGGAGAATTCTCGGAAATTGAAGCGGGTCTGGTCCTTGCCTGGGTGCTGCTGCTACGTAAGGTGGTCGTGGAATCCGATAGACTATTTGCAATCAGACTGTTGAGAGATGTAATAGTTTGGAAAATGAAGGTTCGGGATTCACTCTCATAAATGAAGACAACAACAGAATCCATGTACAGTTTGGCAGCTAATTTCGAGTTGGTGAATTTTAATTTATGTGGAAGAAGTAGAAATATGTTAGCTAACAATTTGATGGGCTGTAAATTTTTATAAGTGTAATCTCTTAAGTTTGACTCGCTAATGATTAATACAAATATTTTCATCAAAAGAATATCTTTAACCACTAATAGTATGGAAAAAACACCCAAAAAAAATCATAATTGCTATTTGTTTTCAAGGAGCTATTTTTCAGCTTGTTATTGTTTTTAAATAGGCAAAAAAAAAACAGTGTTGCCAAATGAGGTTAAAAAATACTATGTTTTTAATCAAAGTTGTTGATTACTTTGATTAAAAACAGGAATACCAAACATGCACTAAGCTAGAGCCTGTGAGCACCGCAGTAACTTCTCAGAAGAAATCATAACAAAGCAAACAGCAAAGTTTGAAATACCAAGAAGAAATTAAAGCAAGCCAACATCAAAGTTTGAGATACAAGTTTCTAAAACGCCCACAGAACCCCCTCATCATGCCACTTTTTTTTACTGGTGAGCACCTCCTTTCATAACTAGAGTACCAAGTTATAATGATTTCCAAAACCTTCTTTCATAATTGAGATAAAAAGTCATCATAGTTCATATTCTGATAATTGGGTTCATCATCAGAGGAGACCCCGCAGCAATCGCAGTAAACACCGTAGTCCTCGTCACCTTTCCAGGTCGAGCCTTCAAACTTAGCCCGCGGAATATGAGCTGCCGATTTTAAAATGTCATCATCGCCCTCGTCAAAACCAACGCAGTCCCTGGCATCCAACACCTCCAATTTCTTGCAGCCATTCAAGATCACCAACAGGTTTTCCTTACTAATGTGAGCATATCTTATGCTTAAAACCTTGATGTTCGGGAGAAATGTGCCCAGAGCAAATGCTTCTTCTTTTCCAATCTGGCCCTCAGAAATTTTTAGTGCTTCAAAATTGTTGCAGTATATACCAATTTGGGCAAGGATTTCTGCTGTGTTATAACTCCAAACCAGACTCCACTTCTCTAGTCTTTTCCACTTGCTGATAAGGGAAGGGAACAGCAATGGTGGAAACTCTTGCGTATAAAATGGTAGCATCAACGTTTTCAAATTAGGACACCTGTCAGTGATCAGCGAAACATAGTAAGTAATTGCTGCATCAACTTTTAACGAGTCAGTTTAAATCTAAATCACCAGCAACTTACTCATTCGATATGAAAACTATTGCTTCCTCTGTACAGCATTGCGGTAGCTTCACGAATGTAGCTAAGCCATTGCTACGCTTCACCACATACTTGATGAAACTAGTAACAGCTGAATAATTGTACGGCCGATATTTTCCCACTTTATTTGCCAGGACGTCACCCATGTACAGCTTGTATTCATCTGCTAATTTCTCCGCCAGCTTGTATTCATCTGTAAATCTCTGTGGGAAATTACTATCATAGAAATGCTCTTCATCCACTAAGATTTTTGTGAAGTTGAGAGTGGTCCAACATTGAGGATTACAAGTGGCTTTATACCATGATTTGCAAACATAAGGAACATCAAGTAATAGATTTTCCATGTTGACTCTTGAAAATATGTTCACCAAACAGTCCATGTTCAAGTCTTCCCATTTTGGTCTCTCCTCCATCTGCTAAGCCAATTAGAACAAAACCAAGCATCAAAGAAACATTAACAAAGAGGACGACTGCAATCAAGACACTTGAGAATAGAGGTAAACTGGAAACAAAATAGAGCAAAATCTCAGAACAACACAGGCAATGTATATTGATTAGAGAACGACTACTTTGTAATTCATCGTCAAAAATTTTCTTCAATACACAAGTTCATATCAGTTGGCCTAAAAAAAGCCATTTCGACTGCTGGTTCTTGCCTTGCAGAAACACCACATAGTACACATCTCAGTGCCCAAGCCCTTCCCTCCTATTGAGTATATGGGGTTCATATCTGCGCTGTACAAAGCGCTGTACAGGTACCTTCTCAAAGGCAGATTCAAGGGCGACAGACAGGAAAGAAAAAAGGCAAAGAGAGAAGCGTTCATGAAACATTCAATGTGAGGCTCAACTTCGATGTGGTTGGGCCAAGTAATAAGTAACTTGTTTGAAATAATAGTTTTAGTTTTCCAAAATGCAATCAAACTTTTTTAGAATAACTAGCATACGGGGCACCCGCGTTGCGTGTGCAAATTTGAAATTAATACTAAAAGACCCACAATATTTGGCTAGACTAAATCGTAATCAACAAAACATAAAAAAAAACAATGGCATTGTTTTGTTCTTGCACGTACTTTACTGTGTACAAAAACATGGTCAAACACTCACCTCTTCTTGTACAAACACATTTGAAATTAGTAGGCAGCCAACTTTTCACATATGAAAGCCAAGTAATCCAAAGACAGTGCAAACTTTATTCTGTATCTGAATCCAGTGTTGAAGAATAGGGAAAAAGAGTACTAGTTGAATACCAAACTCAAAAAAGGGAAAATGAAAACACCAAACAAATTAAAATTAATTATTAAGACAAAATTACTGAAGATACCAAACCAAGATTGATCACATAAATTCAATACTTGAAGAGGTAGTTAGATCAACTTCGATGTGGTTGGGCCAAGTATTAAGTGGCTTGTTTGAAATAATAGGTTTAGTTTTCCGGAATGCAATCAAACTTTTTTAGAGTAACTAGCATACGGGGCACCCGCGTCGCGTGTGCAAATTTGAAATTAATACTAAAAGACCCACAATATTCGGCTTGACTAAATCGTATTCAATAAAACATATATATATATAAAAAAAAAAAAAAAAACAATAGCATTGTTTTGTTCTTACACTTACTTTACTGTGTACAAAAACATGGTCAAACACTCACCTCTTCTTGTACAAACACATTTGAAATTAGTAGGCAGCCAACTTTTCACATATGAAAGCCAAGTAATCCGAAGACAGTGCAAACTTTATTCTGTATCTGAATCCAGTGTTGAAGAATAGGGAAAAGGAGTACTAGTTGAATACCAAACTCAAAATAGGGAAAAAGAAAACACCAAACAAATCAAAATTAATTAAGAAGACAAAACTACTGAAGATACCAAACCAAGATTGATCACATAAATTCAATAGTTGGAGAGGTAGTTAGATAAACTTAATGCGTTGCAAGAAATGCACTAAGACCTACAGGAATTAGTGAAACAAAGGAACAAAAAGAAGTAAATCACATGTAACAGAGTATAAAGAATTTAGGAGGCAAATTGGAACATAAGAACGAAAACAGAAAAGAAATAGGTCACATGAACTGAGAATAACAAACCCAGGAATTTAGTACCAGCAACCACGTCGAAGACGAAGTTCGATCCAGACCAGCAAACACCACAAAAGATCAACCCATCAAAAGTATGTCGTCAATGGTGGTACCGTAATAGGCAGAGAGTTTATGGTGTTCTGATTTTGGTTTGTGGGAGAGAAGAAGCAGGACAATGTCGATTTATGGCTTAGAAGGTTAGGTTGACAGAAAGAACGTGGGTAGTGGGGGAAGTTTCAAAAAAAATAAAAAGTGGGAGAAGTTATGAATGTGCGGTTTAGTATAGTTACACATTTAACCCCAAGTAACCGTTTTACTTTCATTAGACTTTCATTAGATTTTAAGGGTATTTTACTCTACATGAAAGTATGACGGGCTTCACATTTTGATTTCACCAAACTCGGCGTTGACTTTAACTAGAGCCTTGTAACTTGAATGAGTAGTGGGGCCATCTATTAAGTAGCAAGTCGTTGCGCCAAGTGGTAAGTGGCTTGTCAACTTGCTGGAATCATCCACGTACGGAGGTCTTTAGATTACACGACGCTTCCTCAAGTTGCATGAGAAAAAAAAAAAAAAAAAAAGATTTGACAATGGTTCAGTAAAAATGCAAGTTCTATTTATTCATTCTTAGCTAGCAAGATGAACCAAAAAGCAAAGAGTTAAGTACTTGACGTGAGTGAGTTGCAGACTCGTCTATAAAGTCAGAGCCGAGGGAACAATCTAATCCACTATGTTGAAGAATTTTACATTACTGACAAGGACCCCGATGGGTGAGACTAAAAACTTTACTTGATTGAGTGAATAACAAAAAAAATTACAAACTAAGGTTTGATTTGGATGTAAAAGGGGTTTTTAAGTCCTTGATGTGATAACAAGAAAACATCAGCTGCATCCTCCTTGTCTATACATAAACATCTGATTCTCAAACACATGCAGAATAAACAATCAACCCATGGAAAATCACACGACAAGTAAACCCTAAATGTGATGGAGACAGTGAGTCAAAAGAAAGACAAGAGCCATCAGACTAGATACACACCTCTTTTTCGACGCCCTCCATCTTTCTTCGTCGACGTTGCATCGTGATGCTCTCCGACTCTACTCTCTCAGTCGAAAAACACCGAGAAATGAATCTGATGGGAATAGAGGAGTTTAAAACGGATTTGGATCCACTATCTCGTAACCGACGCGACTCAACATGACGTTTAGAATACACTTTGTAAATGACGAGACTAAACTTGGGGTAAAATACCATTTTGCCCTCCTACGTTTTACTAGTACTCAGTCCTAGCGGTCGGAAGTTGAGGTGAGCGTGGTCCTACTTGGACGGGTTTGTCCAAAAGAGCACCACGTGATGCTCTACAATCAATCAAAGTGCAACGCTTAAATACAGTGTGAGTGACTGTCAGACACTCATTGGCTATAGAACACCACGAGGTGCTCTTTTGGAACACTAAAAAATTCCTCGAAAGTGAGAATATTTCCTTTTAACTCCACCGCCCCCACTAGCCTAAGAGCAAATACACGTGATGCTCTAATCAATACTGCACATGACACGTCAGGAAGAAAGATAATAAGTGGCAGACAAAAGAAAGTGGATTCCTACATGTTCCTGATGTGTCATGTGATGTATTGATTAGAGCACCACGTCATATTTGCTCTTGGAGCAAGCAATAATTACTCCACATGGAGAGCATTATATACTCTCATTAAGAATTCCCTGAAGTAATTAGTTTGTGTCAGGGAGTGCCCCTAAAGGACCACGTTGGTGGGTCTTCGACACAATCAGGCGAGTTTCCTCGTGTTCTTTAAACGCGAGACAAAGAGGAGAGAAGAAGTACCGCGACGTGATCGTTCGCGACGGCGAAGATTTCAGAAGCTAATTTCGGGTAACTCGTTATCAATTAGTTTGCTTAGTTTCCGCCTAGTGGTGAGGTTTTGTTATACCCGTTTAATAGTTTCTAGCTAGTTTACCCACATTCGTTGTGGAAATTAGTCTTCCTCGGAGACTAGATTGATCCAATCAGAGATAGAAGATGTTATAGTCAAGCTAGGGTTTTCCGCCTACGCTAACTTTGACTGTGTTGGCCAGAGTGGGGGTCTGGCTATCTTTTAGAACGACAAGATTGGTGTTCAGGTTCGTCATAGCTCCACTCACTATATTGATTGTTTCATCAATGATAGTGTAAGTAATCAAGTTGCAATTTACGGGTTTTTACGGAGACCCGGTTAGTAGTCGGAGAAGAGATTCTCGGAATCTCCTCTATAGGATTCGAGCATCCCCTATCATGTCTTTGTGTGTTATGGGGGATTTTAATGAAGTTCTCTCATCTAGGGAGAAGGATGGAATTCGGGATATTGATAATCAACTAGCTCAAATTTCTGTAATGCTTTGTCTGATAATGCATTGTTGGATTTGGGTTTTAGTGGGAATCCATTCACCTTGGTAAGGAACCCGGGGAATGGATGCAGAACTCGATAATAGCTTGATCGTGTTGTTGCAGTTCAGCCTGGATGAGACTCTTCAAAAACGCTATAGTTTTTCACCTAGTTAGTACCGTTTCAGATCATGTACCAATTTTACTTTTTTGTGAAACAACAAATGATAGAAAACCAAGATTCCATTATGAGAGTATGTGGAACCAGCATACATATTTTGCTAACGTCGTGCAAATAGAAAGTTTACATGATTTGAACCTCTGTCAGAAATTTGATGTAATGGCAATAAAGTTGAAAAAGTGAATAGGGATGTTTTTGGAAACGTCAAGCGCCAAATGAAACAGTTGAGACAACAAATTGAACAGTTGGAAGGAGCTTATTATGACATCGATGGGGTTGATCACGAGATCAACAAGTGTAAAGATGACCTCAATTGTCTTCTTCTTTGCGAATAGGGGATGTGGCAACAACGATCCCTCACTCAGTGGCTACAAAAAGGAGATTCGAATACACGATTTTTCACCAGAAAGTGTCCATCGGAAAATTGCAGAACACTTTGAAAGGTTTTGAGAATGATGAAAATGAATGGGTAACAGATGAATAAGGATTGATTAATACCCTTAAAGTGCACTTTGGCACGCTGTTCCAATCGGCCAACCCCCACTATCGAGCAGATTAATGCAGTGCTTGTGCACTGCGCCACAGTGCTTACCGACCACCACTGGATTGAGCTTGAACGAGCTTATACGCAACAAGACGTTGACCATGCGCATGAGAAAACGGCGCCTGGTAAGGCGCCCGGAATTGACGAACTCCAGCAACCAACTAGCATCTGATTTGTGAAGAAGTTAAAAATACTTGTCTGAAAGTTCTAAATGGTACCCGAAGTATTAAATAAGGCAAACAGGTATATAGTACCTTCCTCATCTTCGTCTCCAACAATCTCTTGGAAATCTTGTTCGGCGCGCTCCATCTAACCAACGACAGACGGCGAGAGCTTTGCTTGTTCTTCCTGACTCTTCTTCATTGCCCGCTGGATATCGCTCTCTTCCCGCAGCTTCGCGTCTCTTTGTTGCTGTTGGGCCATGGATAAGGATTCTGCAATCGCCCCTTCTTCAGTAAGGCCTTTTGGCTATTGAGCTGAGCCCTCGCTATCTGAAACGTAGACGAAGATGGGTTATGACAACAATTCTCACTATAACCATAGCTAAAAATACGATTTGAGTACCTTCTCTCGCGGCAAAAGAGTTGTATGGATTAAGCTCCATGAAGTCCTCAATTTTTCTTTGCCGAGCGGTTGTCTCTTTCTTCGCAGTTGAAGAGTCTGGCTTCTTTCTTTGGGTGACGCAATCTCCTTGGGAGCAGGGTTGCCTGTTAGACGTTTAAGCTGCCGGTGGTGATAGGGACGCCGGGCTTCTTCTTCGAACGCAGCAGATCAACAAAGCCTGTGTTGCGATCTCCAGATGCAAATCACCTCAAACAACACTGTCATGTAAAGTTATGTTAGACGTCACATTATTTATTATGTTCAAGGAAAATAAAGGAAAGGAAATGCTAAGGCGTACCTTGTTAAAGTCCTATGCATACCTCTTCCTTGCGTTGAAAGAATTTTGCCTAACTACAGGGATCTTCTCCTATAGGATCAAATCGGCACACAAGTGATGTTCTTTATCCAATAAGGAATAAAAATCATACCGTTTCGCGTCCCGAGAGCTAGACGAATTGAATGGGTAATCTTCTATCATAAGCGCGGGATCCTTGCTTGGCTGTAGCTGAGCTCGAGACCTTGAAAGCAGACGGATCTGCGCATTCCAGAAGGACGCCCAATTTGGAGTACACTCCCCTCGCCTTTCCCTGGAAAGTTGAGTCAAAGGGAGCTCAGCAATCAACAGGCTATTTCTCTTTCCGTAGAGCAACCCGTTGTACAACCCTTAGTGATTGAATCAGACCACAGAGGTGGCGCGTCCGCATTGAAAACCTAACTGGGGGATCACGCGGATTGGATCGTAATGAACCGTTATTGGTTCATAACTTGGGGTCTCTGGATTGGCCACGTATTCAGGAAGGGCATGCAAGTATCCTCTCCTGCACCAATTGACAAACCTGGCATAATGCCTAGCTCCCTTGCTAATGTGCTGAGGCCTAAACTTGGTGTCGACCTCTGGGTACATGCTTTCATGGAAACGATGTTATCCAAGGCAGTGACATAGGGTCTAGCTTCAAATTAGTTGATTTCATCGCACAACAAATAGAAGGGGCGTTGAACGCCTTTAGTCTTGTACCAACACCATGCTCGAGGACTAAGGAGCTCATTGGTGGTATTAGGTGCGTCCCATAACCTTACATAAGAGGGGAATAAAGCATATAAAGTCCATCTTTCAAAAACCCACATGGTTAGGAACGCGATATTGACAAAAGAGACAACATCGACTTTGCCTTGTGATTGCTCGACGTGCATCACAGCTAAATCCAAGTGATGGTATAGGGAACCCAGAACTAGAGGACCCAAAGCTACCTTTTTGGCCAAGCGAGATTTTGACGGCAAGAGCAAGAATGTGGCAAAACACCCCGTCACGAGGATGCCCGCTATAAGGTAGCACGACAACCAGACGCAGAGAAATCCACACAAGGTATATGTAGGGTTTTGATTCATGGATGCGCAACGGAAACAATAATAAACCATGCAAAACCCTCCAAGGATCACAAGTCAAGAGACATAACGATGGTAAGGGACGAAATCAATAACACACCTAAGGGTTTCTCCTTTGATGACTTCAAACGCGAATTGTCTCACGTCTCTACGGTTGATACACGCCTAGAGGTGAGATCTAGATCCTCCAAATCCTTGTGCTAGCTAGGAAGAATGGAGGAGGAAGAAGGAACCAAGCAACAATGGAGCACCAAGAGGTGGGGCGGCACCCTTTAGGCCGACGGGTAGGGGGCGGCAATCCCAAGGGGGTTCGGCCCATTTTGGGACTTTCTCTCTCTCTCCTTTTCTCTCCCACTCACTTATGTTATGAGCATTAGTGTGGGAAGGAAGGAAGGAGCATCCTTTATATAGTCCAACAACTCTTTGTTAACTACCTAAAGGCCTTATTCTAGTCCTACTAGAATTCGGATTAGTCCCCTAGTCCTAATCATGTCCATACAAGGATTAGTTCTATTTGCCCATTAATCCTAATCATGTCTCTTCATGAATTAGGCCACCTTGGCAAATCCTAATCATGTCTCTACATGAATTAGGCCAACTTGCATATTAGTCCTATTAAGTTAGCAAGTTGTTGCGATTTGATCCTTCTAATTAATTAATCATATTAATTAATTATTTCCCATGTCTAGTTCACCCCTATATGGCGTGTGACCCCATACGCTCTATTTAGTTGGTAGTAACTATTTACTAACATGGAGCGGCCTCTAGCAAGACATCCATTCTAGCCAACAAATAGAATAGTCATCATGACAAACCTTGTGCAAGTAATTGTCTCATCCCTTTGTCCCAATATCCAGATTGGACAGAGACATACAAGTCACACTCGTATATCCAATCCATAGTTTCTCGATCCTGGGAATAGCCTTATTCGTGCAAATAACATCAATATCCCATATTGATTTATTTGAGTCTGGTCAGACATTTTATAAGCACTATCCCTCGAGTGGCCTAGGATATTTTCTTCCGTTATGTGGGAGGGACAAATTCTATCTACGTCCACTACGATCTCTAAGCTTGCTTCTTATTGTATCCAGTACACGCCTTTATAGCTACCCAGTTACGGTGTAGCGTTTGACGCTACCAAAATCACAATAATCCACAACTAGAATATCTAGTGACTTCAAGTCTAAGGATGACAATACCGTTGCACCGCGAGAAGCGCTTGTGACTTAACATAACGTGTATGTAGCCTTCTCGGAGATGGGTCAATCCAGTATGCCATTACTCCTAATGCAACCCATGTGTTGGATCATGATATCTCCATATCAATCCAACCTCATACTAGTCTATAGATGATTGTCCTAATAATCATTATAATCGACTAGGGATATTTAAGAATATAACACTTATATTCTAAGGACTTCATTCATGTTATCATATATCTATATCAATAACATAATGAATCGTAAATCCATAAATGTCACAATTAATTGATTGCCTCTAGGGCACAATTCCAACAGTATAGTCAGCACATTTCCCCTCGAGCGCGATTATCGAATTTGGATCCTTCTTCAGCAGCTCTTGGGAAATTTTTGGCCTTGCAAAATCCCTGAAGAAATAGGTGATCCACTTAGACCAGATATTCTTTGCGCCAGAAGTCACAGACATGTATGTGTCACAGAAGGTGGTCGAGTTCCATCTCGTAGCAGTCTTCTTCACATCCGCGATGCATTCACTCATCTGCTCAAAAAGCGTGATCTCCTCATCTGAAGTCCGGGAAGCCAAGGGATCTATAGGTCCCATAATTGGGAGTTCCATCAAAATCTATGTTTCCTCGAGAGTTGGCCCAGCCTCGACAGTAGAAAAGTGGAATGTGTGGGTCTTCTTGGAGTACCTCGAAAGCAGGACCCTCAACGTGTCATTGTCGAGTCTGAGGCTGAGTCCCTTCGTTGCTCGCAGAGCGTTGTATATCCCAGCATTGTCAACTCTTTTCATAATTGTAACACCCCCAAATGGCCCAAGCCGGAGACCCGGGGATGTCACTCCGTACCCGAGAGGAGCCCGGATACAAGGAGATTTTATAACATGGTTCGCAAGCACAAAACATCCACAAACAATAATTAACTCCAATTAAAACAATGTATTATCATAAACCTTCGTCCTAGCCACAAACCGGCATAAACAACTAAAGCGGTTAAACTAATAAAGAGTTCAATTTCAAATGAAATACTACTACTAATAATTCATGTGATGCGCGTCCCCTTCTATGCCCGATCGGAATCAAAAAGAAACACCACAGTACAAAATCAGCACTGAAATACTGGTAAGCAAACATCCAAACATGTAAAATGATGATGGATAGTTATAAACAATGACTCATTTGTAAGTAAGAGTTTTTCGCAAACACAGTGGTAATAAAGTTGACTCTTGTATTAAAACATAAGAGTTCCCAATTCCATAATATTTCCAAACCAATTTCCATAATCATTAGGAAAAATCCAAATCCAGTGTTAACTTCATTCCGTTAACAAAACCAAACAAATCCATTATTACTTTGTTGTAACGTGGGAAAACCAAATAAACCACAGCTTCCATGACCTTAAGTGTCGACACCCCCCTAAGACTACGCCGGCCAGAGGAGTGAGTACATGCCGCTATCCGGGGACTTGCAACCGGATCAAAAAGAGACGGGACCGCAGTCAACACCGCCCAAAGAGAATAATAGAGTCCCGCACAACATCTTCCACTTTACGTTATAGTTCATTCATTATCATGGTGATGTTTTCATCAAAAACATTTAACAAGTAGAAATCGCATATTCCAAGTCATGTATCACGTAAACACGTTTTGAGACGTAACAAATCAAAGTACTCGTTTGACACGAAAGAGATAAGCACACTAGGCTTGGCATATTTACTTACCTCAAAGCAAATTCCAACAATAGCAATCAATCAACGTACTCTACGTACTCGTCGTCGACGAACTCGTTACCTACACATAACAATATGCTAATCAAACCAATATTCTAGCAATATACTTGCTATACTAATTACATGCATATGATAGACCATGGTTTAGGGTTCTAACACTTCCCCAACATCTCATTAAAATCATGCCCCAAAATAAGCCCAAAGCTTTGCTTCAAAATTCCCTAACCTAAAGCATACATAATCTATCATAACTACACCAAATCTATTACTCCAATTTCCCAAACAGATCATGGTCTAAAAACAGTTCCATTGGATTCAAAACGTTCAAAATAATAAGTTTAGCCTCAAACGGATCTTAATTTCGATTCCTGAATCAAAAGTTACACTAGTTTCAAGTTTCCAACTTCATTCAAAATATCCATACGGGAATTGTCAATCTTCATGAAACTTTTCCCCCAAGCATCTAGTTCATCCTATAATCATACTAATCCTAATATAACATGATTCCCACATTCAAATCAGAATGTTATCCACCTATTATGATCATTCAAACTCCCAAATCATTCAATCAAACTTCTCTTTCAAACTAGGGTTTCTTCCCAACACCCAAGAACATGATAAACCCTAAAACTTGATAATCAATCCTACAAATCCATGAACAATGATCCTAACAATAACAAACTGAAATTTAAAGATTACATGCAACATACATGAATCATGAACAAGTGATCACAAGATCAAGAGATCAACAAGAGAAAAGAGAAGAAGAAACAAAACAACTCAAACCCGCTCAAACCCGCCGCCCATGGAGGCGGACGGAGAGAGAGACGGACGGGGTAGAGAAAAAGAAAGAGAGAAAGGAAAGAGAAAAAGAGAAAAGAGAAAAAGAGAGAGAGAGAGAGAGTTACCTTTCCGGAAAAGAGAGAGAGACGGCGGCGGCGGTGGGGTGGCTGCCGTCGGGTAGAGGGACAAGAGAGAGTGAAAGAGGGACGGGTAGAGAGTGAGGGATGTGAGGGAGAGATTAGAAAAAATAGGGAGAGTGAGGGTTTATGAGATTTAGAAATAAAATCAACTTCATAAGTAGGAAACCCTCCTGGATTAGGAAACTTTTATGTAGGAAGAAATTTAGGTCAAAATACACTTATTTCCCTTAGTTTTGCCAAAAGACAAACACCTCCCCCACACTCAAGTAAAAGACACTAAAACCTTTGATTAAAGTCACAAAGTTCCCCCCAAACTCTCAAAGCATTATAATTAACTCTCTATAATTACATTAACTTCCCAACACTTATAATAATATCACAAAATACCCGTAGTCACAAAACAGGGTATTTCATCCTTCCCTCCTTAAAGAGAACTTCGTCCTCGAAGTTTAAACAAAAACCTCCCTCCTAAATGAGAAACTGTCCTTGAAGTTTAAACTAAACTTTTAACCACAATAAGGTATACACCTCCCCTCAATAGTACGACTACTAAATGCAACCTAAGGTCATGAATGATATGCAATATACTATAAGTAGTACTTTAATAAAAAAACCGAAGGATTACATCCTCTCCCCCTTAGAGGAGTGACGTCCTCGTAACTCAAGGTACCTCTTCAAACAAGTGAGGGTACTTCTTCCTCATATCATCTTCCGCTTCCCAAGTTGCCTCTTCAGTGAGGTGGTTTGTCCATAAGACTTTTATAATCTTGACACTCTTGTTACGGGTCTTCCTTGTCTTGGTGTCTAAAATCTTGACAGGCTGTTCTTCATAACTCAAAGACGGGTCCAGTTCTACTGGTTCGGGATCTAATACATGAGATGCATCAGGCATATACTTTTTCAGTTGCGATACGTGAAATACGTTGTGAACACGACCCAAATTTGATGGTAAATCCAATCGATAATCCACTTCTCCAATCTTCTCTATAACATCATATGGTCCAATGAATTTCGGGCTCAACTTCCCTTTCTGATTGAACCTCATGACTCCCTTAGTCGGCGATACTTTAAGAAATGCTTTTTCTCCAACTTGAAATTCCAACGGTCTTCTTTTCTGATCCGCGTAAGATTTCTGTCTATCTTGGGCTGCCTTCATTCGTTGCTGTATTAGTCTCACTTGATCTGTCATCTCTTCGATAAGTTGTGGACCAATTACTATTGTTTCACTTATGTCGTTCCAACACAACGGTGTTCTACACTTCCTTCCATACAACGCCTCATGTGGTGCCATTCCAATACTGGCGTGATAACTGTTATTGTAGGAGAATTCTATCAAAGGTAGTCTATCAACCCATGACCCTTGAAAATCCATAACACACGATCTTAGCATATCTTCCAACGTTTGGATTGTTCTTTCGGTTTGTCCATCTGTAGCCGGGTGAAATGACGTGCTAAACTTCAACTGAGTTCCCAGTGCCTCCTGGAGTGCTTTCCAGAAGTGAGAAAGAAAATTGGGATCTCTGTCGGAAACTATAGAGCTTGGTACTCCATGATATCTTACAATGTTCTTCATATACGCATCAGCTCTTTGTTCCATATTCCATGTGTCTTTCATCGGAATAAACCTTGCTGTCTTGGTCAATCTGTCAACTACGACCCAAATCTGATTCAGTCCATTCTTTGATGTCGGTAAAGCAGTTACGAAATCCATCGAAATAGAATCCCACTTCCAAACTGGGACGTCTAATGGTTGTACTAAGCCTCCCATTCTTTTATGTTCAAACTTCACCTTTTGACAAGTTAGACATTTTGCCACAAATTCTGCCACTTCTTTCTTCATGTTAGGCCACCAAAACATCTTCTTCATGTCCTTATAAAGTTTGTCACCTCCTGGATGTACTGAGTATGGTGTGTTGTGTGCTTCTCGCATCAACTTTTCCTTAATTTCCGTACACTTATGTGGTACACACCATCTTCCCTTGTAACGGATACTTCCATCTTCATGGATCTTGAAATATTTTGCTTGGCCTTCTGCAATCTTCTTCTTTATCCTTTCTAGCTTCACATCTCCTGGCTGGTTACTCCTTATTTCTTC
Source organism: Linanthus parryae (assembly GCA_023055425.1). Lineage (NCBI taxonomy): Eukaryota > Viridiplantae > Streptophyta > Magnoliopsida > Ericales > Polemoniaceae > Linanthus > Linanthus parryae. The sequence goes on along the minus strand of JALGPY010000004.1, from coordinate 3,258,220 downwards.
TAAAACATCTGGCACAACTGTCATATTCTCAAGGATATTCTTCACTCCGCCTTGTTCTACAACTTCAATTCCAAGTTTTCGGAACTCTCGGCATAGCCGATCTGGTAAAACTAGCGTAGTATCCAAAGTATGGCTCGACTTTCGGCTTAACGCATCAGCTACTACATTTTCCTTCCCTTCATGGTATTGGATACGCAAATCATAATCCTTTATGACTTCTAACCAACGTCTTTGCCTGTTATTTAGCTCTTTCTGCGTGAAGATGTACTTGAGACTGCTATGATCCGTATACAATCTACAACAGATCCATAAGTGATGTCTCCATATCTTCAATGCAAAAACTATAGCTGCAAGCTCTAAGTCATGCGTAGCATAGTTCTCTTCATGAGGTTTCAGTTGTCTTGAAGCATAAGCAATAACTCTTCTTTCTTGCATAAGCACGCATCCTTAACCCTTCTTCGATGCATCACTGTAAACATCAAACTCGCCAGAATCATTGGGTAAAGCTAAGACAGGTGCCGTCGTTAAATTTTCCTTCAATGTCTGGAATGCTTCTTCACAATCTTCGCTCCACTTATACCTTACCGTCTTCTTGGTTAGTGTAGTAAGCGGTCTAGCGATCTTTGAGAAATCTTTCACGAAACGCCTGTAATATCCTGCTAATCCGAGAAAACTTCTTACTTCAGACACATTCTTTGGAGTAGGCCAATCTTTCACTGCTGAAATCTTTCCTGGATCTACGGATATTCCTTCCTTGGAGATTATGTGACCCAAAAATGGAACATGTTTTAGCCAAAATTCACACTTCGAGAGTTTAGCATATAACTTCTCATGTCTCAAAGTTTCTAGCACTTCTTTGAGATGTTCTTCGTGTTCTTCCTCGCTCTTTGAATAAACAAGGATGTCATCAATAAAGACGACCACGAAACGATCTAGAAACTTTCTCGTAACACGATTCATTAGATCCATAAATACTGCTGGAGCATTGGTTAGACCAAAAGGCATAACGGTAAACTCATAGTGTCCATACCTCGTTCTAAAGGCTGTCTTCGGTATGTCCTTCTCGGCTACTCGAAGCTGGTGATAACCTGATCTCAAGTCTATCTTTGAGAAAACACTCGCCCCTTGTAACTGATCAAACAAGTCGTCAATTCGGGGTAAAGGGTATTTGTTCTTGATTGTTGCGCTATTCAACTCCCTATAGTCAATGCACAACCTCAAGCTTCCGTCTTTCTTCTTCACAAACAGTACCGGTGCACCCCAAGGGGAAACACTCGGCCTTATGTAACCCTTTTGAAGTAACTCTTGCAACTGATCCTTTAGTTCTTTCAATTCTACTGGTGCCATTCTATACGGTGCTTTTGAAATTGGAGCTGTTCCAGGTGTTAAGTCCATAGTGAATTCAATCTCCCTTCTAGGTGGCATTCCTGGAATTTCGTCCGGGAACACATCGGGAAAATCTCTAACTATTGGTATCTCTTCTAGCACATTCTCCTTCTTAGATATGTCTTGAACATAACACAAATAAGCACTATTCCCCTTCTTCACTTGGCTGACTATGGTCAAAGCTGACACTAGTCGGATACATGGTTCCTTTGTGATACCACGGTAAGAAACTTTTTCTCCTTTTGGACCTTTAAGCCTTATCTTCTGATCGTGGCAGTCTATGACTTCTCGATATTTACCCAGCCAATCCATTCTCAATATAACATCTATTCCTCCAAGATCAAACTGTATCAGGTTCGCTGGTAGGGTACTAGCTGAAATCTTAACTTCTACTCCTTCAAAAATGGCGTCACATACTGTTACATGACCAGTTGGGGTAGCTACGGGGATGGATATTCTAGACGGCTTATTGAGACTCAATTTTTCCACAAACGATGATGAAATAAACGAATACGAAGCTTCGGAATCAAATAGAGTAAAAGCTGGTTGATCATGAACAAGAAATGTACCAGTGACTACTCTGTTTGCTGCTTCAGCTTCACTCCTGCTCATGACAGCGATCCTTGCAACATTCCCATGCTGTGCGGTAGTTCCTGCCGTACCAGTCCCATTGTTGTTGGCGTTAACTGGAGCGTTGTTGTTTCTATTCCCGTTCTGAACTCCATTGTTCCTTCCATTGCCTTGGTTTTTCACTTGTTGTCTACCATAATTGTTGTTGTAGTTCCCATAGTTCCGGTTTCCGCCCTGATTGTTGTTGTTGAACTGTCGGTTTCCTTGGTAATTGCCTCCTTGGTTCCCTAGTTGGTTTCCATTTGGTTTCGATCGACAATCAAATGAACGATGACCCTTCTTGCCACAGTGGTAGCAAGTGACAAGGTTTCCTTGACAGTCCTTTCCTGGATGATTCTGTTGACACTTCTTGCAGATATAACGGCAAGATTGCTCATCTCCATTATTCTGCTTGTTACCACGATACTGTCCTTGGTTACTTCCTCCGTGGTTAGGCTTAAACCTCTTGTCCTGACCACCTTGGTTAGTCCTACCCTGATTGTTTCCATAGCCCACAGCGTTCTCGACCTTGCATTTCCCACGCTTCTCATCTTGTGCCTCTTGAATACGCCAAACGGCTGCAGCTCTATTGTAAGCTTCCTGTAGAGTATCGTACGTCCTGCACATCAAGTCTTTCTGCAGATGAAGTTCGAGACCAGACATGAACTTCCTGACTTTAGTCGCTTCATCAGGAATCAGCTGACCTGCGAATCGGGATAATTCCATGAATTTCTTGAAGTACTCGGTCACGGAACCGTTCCCTTGTGTCAGACTCACGAATTCTAAGTACTTTTGATCCTGGACATGGTCCGGATAAAATCGAGTGCGAAGTGCAGTTTGAAGAGCTTCCCAATTGAAATTGGGTTGCGCCAAAAAGTTCTGACGCGTACTCCTCCACCATGTATTAGCTTCGTTCTTCAAGTAAAATGCCGCGCAAACCACTTTGCGGTCTTCGGGGCACTCAACTAGTTCAAGGATCTTATCCATCTCATCGATCTAATTTTCGAGTTCAACAGGATCCTCATTGCCTATAAAGTTCCCTGGCTTCATGTCTGCCACTTTCTTAGCATAGTTGGCGTTATTCTGCTCTCCCTGGTTTGCGTTCTGCGCCATCTGAGCAAATTGCGCGAAGAACTGTTCCATGTTGTTGTTGTTGTTATTGTTGTTTGGTGCGGCCATTGGTACTTGGCGATTTCTCCTTGTGTAGTATTGATGTGGTCTATCAGTCATAATCCCCACACTATAGCCTATTGTATTACTCATAAGGTACCAAGAAGTACAAACAATCACGCATATATGGCATGTAGTGCACAATTAAACAAGTAATGTCACACATTAATCATCATTTACATCAATTACTCCTGTATTCCCACATAGACTGATCACGTCTCAACTTTTCATCTACTTCCAAAATTGGAAAAAGGATCAATCGATCAAGCAAAAATTGCGAATTTTGGAGTGCAACACCCTCTTTGAGTCTACTTTCATAATAAAGAAAAATCAAGTCAATATCAATTGTGGAACTCAAAATATAAAGGAAATACCACAGCTGCTGTCACAGCCCACCAGAACAGAAACGTTGAATTTGAAAAGCCTTAAACTGACTTTAAATTCTCAAAATGAGCTAGGCTTTCTCCCAGAGTTAGCCAAACGTGTCTAATAGTCGCCATAAAGTATTGAGGTCAAAACAAGATCTGGAAGATAGGTAAACATCAAAAATACTACAGCTAGTCACTTTGCAATTCTGCTACTGAACCGTCAACTTTGAAAATTCGTAGTTAATTCTCCAGAACTCATATGGGGTTGAAATTTTTATGGTATGTTTAATTTCTGGGAAAAATTCAGGGAAAAATAACTCCAAAATTAAATACGTCTGCTACAACAAAAACTCACTGCTGCGCAGATTCAACAACACCGAAAATCAAAGCTTTCGCGTTCTAACTCCATGAACACTTTCTAAGCCCATAATCAATGATAACAAGCATAACACAACCTTAATTCATCAAATCATACTCCAAAATTAAGAAAGCTAAATTTATAAAACTCCCCAAATCGGGTCTTCAAAACATAAACATTCTTCATCCCAAGGCAAAACACTAAGAATTTAACTCTAGCCCAAAAGTGACTATTCAAGAATCGTTCTAAAACTTCAAATGTTGCTTGGCTCCATAGCCTTATTCAAACTAATAAATAAAACTTAAAAGCATCTAGTCTAGGAAATCTAAAGAACTCTAACAAGCTTAATCGTCGTCCTCATCGCTTTCGTCCATCTCCTCCTCTTCATTGGAATCATACTCGTGTTCTTCATCTTCACTCGGGTCTTCTTCACTTTCTTCATATTCCATGGGATCTTCTTCAATTTCGGGATATTCATCGACATCTTCCATTGGATCTTCTTCAACTTCCTCATCGTCACTAGAGTCTATAATAATCACCTCTTTTTCATCACTAGAGCTTATGTAGATCACGTCTTCTTCATCACTGGACTCTATCTCAATAATTGTATAACTTTGCCACTTAAGATAAGTCTCCATCAATAGCTTGCATATAAAATCTGCACTTACCGTCCATTCTCCTTGGCAACATAATCCCTATCATTCAAACGATTCATCCTGTCCATGATGTCGCTATACTTTGTAATAATTTCCCCAAACATGGGTTTCATAGGTAATGCCTTCACCATACAGTAAGCCTGAAAAGATGGATTTCTATACCGAGGAAAATCTAAGGCTTGGAATCTATCTTCACAATATTGAACCACACGGTCACGAAAATCTGGAAAATCTTCACCTTTGACCCAACGTGTCACAACAGGATGCTTCTCTACTGGCAACACACGCTTCCTTGCCGTATGCTTAGTTCTAGCCATCTACAAGAGGAAACAACTTAATAAATCTCTAATTTAAAAGGCATAGACCGTAATCCAAAGAACTACTCTTCGCATCCAATAATCATTCCCAAGACTCCAAATTGATGGTTACAAGACTCTTGAAGAAATTTCCCAACGAAGTCTCTTAAAGTAGGCTTAACTTAGAATCCAATTGGAATACTTCAAAAATTCGATTGGGAGGATGGGGCACTTGCTTTCTATCCTATTTTCTAAACACTTACACATAACAATCCTATCCATACTACCCAAATTCCCACGGCTTGTCAAATTTTAAGTTATTTCTCCTATATTCATTTTAGTTGCCCTAACAAGTTTCAAATTCCTTTTTAGAATGTCGGCTCTGATACCACCTGTAACACCCCCAAATGGCCCAAGCCGGAGACCCGGGGATGTCACTCCGTAACCGAGAGGAGCCCGGATACAAGGAGATTTTATAACATGGTTCGCAAGCACAAAACATCCACAAACAATAATTAACTCCAATTAAAACAATGTATTATCATAAACCTTCGTCCTAGCCACAAACCGGCATAAACAACTAAAGCGATTAAACTAATAAAGAGTTCAATATCAAATGAAATACTACTACTAATAATCCATGTGATGCGCGTCCCCTTCTATGCCCGATAACCTTCTTCTAGACCTGTGGTGCGGAATCAAAAAGAAACACCACAGTACAAAATCAGCACTGAAATACAGGTAAGCAAACATCCAAACATGTAAAATGATGATGGATAGTTATAAACAATGACTCATTCGTAAGTAAGAGTTTTTCGCAAACACAGCGGTAATAAAGTTGACTCTTGTATTAAAACATAAGAGTTCCCAATTCCATAATATTTCCAAACCAATTTCCATAATCATTAGGAAAAATCCAAATCCAGTGTTAACTTCATTCCGTTAACAAAACCAAACAAATCCATTATTACTTTGTTGTGACGGGGGAAAACCAAATAAACCACAGCTTCCATGACCTTAAGTGTCGACACCCCCCTAAGACTACGCCGGCCAGATGAGTGAGTACATGCCGCTATCCGGGGACTTGCAACCGGATCAAAAAGAGACGGGACCGCAGTCAACACCGCCCAAAGAGAATAATAGAGTCCCGCACAACATCTTCCAATTTACGTTATAGTTCATTCATTATCATGGTGATGTTTTCATCAAAAACATTTAACAAGTAGAAATCGCATATTCCAAGTCATGTATCACGTAAACACATTTTGAGACGTAACAAATCAAAGTACTCGTTTGACACGAAAGAGATAAGCACACTAGTTTCAAGTTTCCAACTTCATTCAAAATATCCATACGGGAATTGTCAATCTTCATGAAACTTTTCCCCCAAGCATCTAGTTCATCCTATAATCATACTAAACCTAATATAACATGATTCCCACATTCAAATCAGATTGTTATCCACCTATTATAATCATTCAAACTCCCAAATCATTCAATCAAACTTCTCTTTCAAACTAGGATTTCTTCCCAACACCCAAGAACATGATAAACCCTAAAACTTGATAATCAATCCTACGAATCCATGAACAATGATCCTAACAATAACAAACTGAAATTTAAAGATTACATGCAACATACATGAATCATGAACAAGTGATCACAAGATCAAGAGATCAACAAGAGAAAAGAGAAGAAGAAACAAAACAACTCAAACCCGCTCAAACCCGCCGCCCATGGAGGCGGACGGAGAGAGAGACGGACGGGGTAGAGAAAAAGAAAGAGAGAAAGGAAAGAGAAAAAGAGAAAAGAGAAAAGTAGAGAGAGAGAGAGAGAGAGAGAGAGAGAGAGAGAGAGAGTGTGTTACCTTTCCGGAAAAGAGAGAGAGACGGCGGCGGCGGTGGGGTGGCTGCCGTCGGGTAGAGGGACGAGAGAGAGTGAGAGAGGGACGGGTAGAGAGTGAGGGATGTGAGGGAGAGATTAGAAAAAATAGGGAGAGTGAGGGTTTTATGAGAGTTAGAAATAAAATCAACTTCATAAGTAGGAAACCCTCCTGGATTAGGAAACTTTTATGTAGGAAGAAATTTAGGTCAAAAGACACTTATTTCCCCTTAGTTTTGCCAAAAGACAAACACCTCCCCCACACTCAAGTAAAAGACACTAAAACCTTTGATTAAAGTCACAAAGTTCCCCCCAAACTCTCAAAGCATTATAATTAACTCTCTATAATTACATTAACTTCCCAACACTTATAATAATATCACAAAATACCCGTAGTCACAAAACGGGGTATTTCAATAATCGCCGAGGATGAACTCCGTCCATTCTTCCATCCAGTCAAGCTTCTCCATGAAGGACTGAAGAAGAAGCTCGGTGAAAGGGTACAACCCAACTTCGAGGCCGAGTCGCTGCACATCATGGACATTAGCCAGATCTTAGTCATCCCTCTCTGGTTCAGGCACCAGCTGCAAAGCGTCTTTTATCGAAGATTTCTCTAGAGTGGTCCCTCTAACAGTGTCCAAATAGAAGTCCTCTCCACCCAAGTAGGGGGATTTACATCACAGATCTTTTGAGATTTCGGGCAATCGATTGAGATTTTGGGCAAGTCGATTGCTTCCGTTGAAGATTTCTTGGGATCCATTTCTATAACACGAGTAACACATGCAAAACAAGATGTTCAAGATCAATGCCCTGTTCATGTATGAAGCACAGTTTGAAGAACACTCAACCCAGATATGCGTGCCTACCTGGTTTGAATTTTCAAAACAGTGCATTACTGAAAAAGGAAGATTTGCTAACCTAGATGTTGCCTAAGTACTTGAAGTGCTTGATTAGCTGAATCGAACAGTTTATTGAAGGTTTGGATCTGATCTCGAAGAGTTTGCTCTCTGCTCATAAGATTCGCCAACAACAATGGTGTGAAAATTTCTAATTGTTGGAGTAAGAGGGTTTATATAGAGCCCCCCTGAAGGGTTTCCACCTTTCAGAATGTTTTCGGATCAATCACTACCTCGATAATAGGCGGAAATATGTGGATGTCGTTCGCAATCCACGGCGTGCCATGCTCTATTAAAGGCTATACGACGTTACAGAGACCTAGGCAATGATAATTGCTTCTGGGGGCTAGGGTTTTCGAATTTAATTCGAATTGATTCGAGAATCTGCGTGGCGCCATGCACGGCTGATTTTGCGCGTTAACACTACGACGCGCGTGGCATACGCGCAAAAGGGGGCTTTGTAGATAGTGCATTCCAGACAGATCAATCACCTCCCACGTGGAAGCCATCCAGGAGGTTCGATGGTACTCCAGTATCACTCTATCATTGCCTTTGTATTCGTACTTATCCATATGGGAGCTGTGAGACAGGGTCGCCCGTGATGCTAACCGCATGGGAGTTGTAGGGTTCAAGTGGCTTGGAGGTTAGAGTAAGGCCCGTCGCGTGTGAGCCCATAGCTATACTCGCGCGCGACCCTTGTTAACTGTCTGAGAAATTTAATGATCATGTAACGAGTCTTATATGTACGGTCGACCGTTTGAACGGTCCCTACACATACGGACGATCGTGTAACGTGCCCTATACATACGGGCGAACGTGCCGTTACGAGGCGGATATCTAGCCGTCATTTGGGGACGCATTAACCCCTCGTAACGGCACCCTTATACCCTATATGTACGAACGTTAGCCTTCCATTACAACTCTCGGTTCTTTGGCTAATCATCATATTGTCTCTCTCTCAGACACTTAGCAAGAGCTTGCTCTTTCCCTTACACCCTTACTCTCACTCTCTGTGCTTGTTCTTGTTCTTATTCCCTACTACAGGTGTACGTTGGGATCTTCTGTACACATTCATCAAGAGCTCACTTGGACAAGGTTTGTTTTTTGGTAAGAAATCTGATTTAATTCTCAAGGCATTTGCTTATTCTAATTGGGTAGGAGATCCACAACAGGGTATTTGGTTTATCTTGACAGCTCACTAGAGTCTTGGAAGTCTAAAAAGCAGGATGTGGCCTCAAGAAGCTCAGCTGAAGCAGAATGTAGGAGCTAAGCATCAATGACTTGTGAGCTACAATGGCTTCATCCCTTGCTTGCAGATTTCAAAGTTGCATTGAGACAACAACTCGTGGTATACTGTGACAGTTAAGCAGCCATTCACATTGCCACAAAAACCCTGTTTTCCATAAAATAACCAAACACATAAAGATCGGCTGTCGAGACAACAATTTGAAGCTGCTCCATGTTCAATCTAGATTTGTTAACGAAGTCCCTTGCTCCAGGACCATTTCAAAATTTGCTAGCTGGGTGTAAATAACATTTACAGTTCAGCTTAAAGGGACTATCCTAGTAATATTGAATAGCAGCTCACTGCAAATAGCATAGAAGTTCGGGATAAAATGTAAATAGTAGAAATTAGGTTGTTAATTTCCGTTAGTTCTTTAAGATTCTGCTAGCATCAGATGTTCTTTTAGTGAGGGATGAGAACTGTTCATCTCCTCAATTTTGTTTCTCCAATCAAGTTTCTCTCAGAATTTGTTAATTTTTCAATGTCGTCTAAAAGCTCAACAATTTGAAAACCTTCCGTTGTTCACATTTCAGGGTTTTGATTTTAGAATTTAAAATTTAGATCGAAATCCAAATCCAAGTCGCCAACAGGGATTTGAATTTAAAAATTTAAAATTTAAATCCAAATCCAATCACGAAGCGCAGCTTTTAACATTTTACATTCTTTTTGGAAAGTAAAAAAAATGACTAGTGTTTTAACATGACAAGTGTTTTCCGATGAAGATGTTTGAGCCGAAATCAATCAATTCTTTTTTAAGAAAACACAGAATGATACTTCAATTGGTTCTTTTTCCTGTAGTGTTCATGTGTTCTATGAAGTATGGGATGTTTCATCTGTCAAACCCTTGTTTCGGAAGCAAAGATGACAAAAGTTTCGGAAAAAGAAAGCATTACACAGAAATAAATAGCAGACTGGATTCAGAAGTTGCTTAGTAGCTCAACTAAAAACCGAAAATAAGACCGAACGAAATCAAAAGGTTTCAGACTGATGTAGAGAAAATTAATACTACATACTAGTCCCAATATATAGTCAAAAGTCTGAAACTCCAATTATAATTCTAACTTGCTAGGACATGACCATTTTGGATACACACAATGCCCCAAATATTACACTCCAAAAGCTTAAATCACTGAATATGTGCTGCTGAATTTGAAATGTCATCATAACTCTCATCCAAATCTGGAGCCCCTAACATCCAGGTACTCCAACTTCTTACAGCACTTACAAAACCACACCGAGTAACCGAAGAACTTCGTAATGATAGCAAGCCAAGAGCAAAGTTTGAGTCTCAAAAAGCCCATAAAATCTCTCTTCACGCGTCATGCCATGTCTTCATAATGGAAATCACAGTAGTTATCATAGTCCCAATTCGGATCCATGAGGTAAGCATGGTAATCACAGATGCCCTCAGAGTAAGCACAGTCATCACAGCCATCACCGTAGTCGTAGTCATCTTTGTCGTACAAGCTCGAGCCTTGAAGCTTTACCCGAGGAATATGAGCTGCTGATTTTAAAACTTCATCATCACGCTCGTCGAATCCCACACAGTCCCTAGCATCCAAGTACTCCAATTTCTTGCAGCAATTCAAAATCATCAGCAGGCTCTCTTTACTAATATGTGCTGATCTTAAGCTTAGAACCTTCAAGTTCGGAAGAAATGAGCCCAGAGCTGAAGCTTCTTCTTTCTCAATTTGTCCGTCAGAAATCTCAAGTGCTTCAAAGTTGTTGGAGTGTTTACTAATTTGGGCGAGGATTTCACGCGTGTTCAACTCCAAAGTAACACGCAAGTTCTCTAGTCTTTTCCAGTTGCTTATAAGGGACGGGAGCAGCAAGGTTAGATTATGTTCCATATAGATTGGTAGCTTCAATGTTTTCAAATTAGGACACCTGCGAGTAATCAGCAAAAGACGTAAGTACTTGTATCAACTTCTCACGGGTCAGTTTAAATACCAGAAACTTACTCAACAGATATGAAAACTAGTGCTTCCTGTGTACAGCATGAGGGTAGCTTCACAAACGTAGCTAAACCTTTGCTGCGCTTCACCACATTCTTGATGAACTTTGTAACAGCCGAGTCCAAGTACGGTCGATATTTTCCCATTTCATTTGCCGGAGATTCATCAATGTACAGCTTGTATTTATCTGCTATTCTCTCTGGGAAATTACTGTCATAGCAATCGTGTTCATCCGCGAAGATTTTCATGAAGTTGAGAGTGGTCCAACATTGAGGATTACAGGTGGCTTTAAACCATGATTTGCATACATAAGGAACATCAAGTAACAGATTCTCCATGTTGAGTCTTGAAAATATGTTCACCAAACAGTCCATGTTCAATTCTTCCCATCTGGGTCTCGCCTCCATTTCCTAAGCCAATAAGAACAAAACCAAACATGAAATTCAAAGTCAAATAAAAAATCTAACATATTATGTTTCAGAAACTAAGAGAGTAAGAGAAAGTTGCTTTGCGAATGCAGTCAAGGCACCTACGAATAAAGCTGAACCAAATAACTAAACAGAGGAGCAACATCTCTGAGAAACACAGGCAATGTATTTTGTTTTCAACAAAGCAGATTACGGATTCGCAATTCATCATCAAGAATTTCCATCATACACACGTTATGATCTGGCCTCGAAAATTGAGCGAGTGCTAAATATTATTCATTCCTAGCTCACCAGATGAACCGCGAAGTAAAGAGTCAGAAACGAAGACAAAACAAGAATCTAATATTTCCAACAGAAAATAGAAGACACTTGTGTGAATTCAACTTAAATTCATTCAAGAAAGAAAACACGAATGACACGCACTCATGTAGGTGGAGCTCAGTCAGAAGACCAAGAGATTGGATTTGATAACAACACTACTTCAGTAAAGATCCAATTCAACAACTTTTAGTACACGAGTAACAAACGAATCTGAGAAACCAACAACATTTAGGCTCCATTTGGTTGGTGGTAAAATATTTTCCTGTAAAATGGTTTCCCTTGTTTTGGTGTTTTGGTGTTGTTTTGTTGGAGGTAAAACGTTTTCCTGTAAAATGTTTTCCCTTAGGCCATTTTCCGGAGAGTGAAGGAGCACAACAACTCATACTAACACCTCCACCACCACTACCACCTACCTCCACCACGACCTATCACCGCCACCCATCACTGCCATTTCCGTCATGTCCCACTGTTTCGGCAAGAGTCAACCAAACACAAGAAAATAATTGCAGGGAAAGCATTTTCACACAAAACATTTTACGCGTCAAATATTTTCCCTTGTAGAACATTTTACTGCGAACGAAGCAGAGCCTCAATCCAAACTGTTTAAGAAATAGGATATTTGAATAAATGTAATCGAACCAATGGATGAGAGTTCATACATGACTTGAGTGAATAACAAAAAGCCACAAACAAACTTTTGATTTAGATGTTTTAACTTCCAGAATCAGTCGACAAGAAACACCACTTGCATAGTTGCATTACTTTTTTTTAAGAAAGATTCGTATACTTGTTTCTACAATAACATATATTGACAATTTGACATCAATTTCTCCCATACATTAAGAAAATAAACACATAGCAACAATCTACACTCTGCAAATAAGCAATACCCAATCTATGGAAACACTGGGCTCAATTAGAAGAACAAACACCCTAAACAAGTCAAAACAAAATTAGTCACAAGTTTCAAGCTCTCGATTTCAAACCCTAGCCTCCATTTGGGGGTTAATAAAACCACAAACATAAATACTCAAAGTTTTCCGATTCTCGATCTCTAAACCCTAGCCCTAGACATAGAAAAACGGGATGAAAATCGCTTCCCCATCAAAACCCCAAATTCGCCAACGCAAATGCATATTTTAATTTTACGATTGCATTCATTCAACGCTATCACAGCCATCGAAATCACGCGACAAGTAACCGCAAAAGGGAAGGAAATAGCAGATATGTGAGATACATACACGCCTTTGATGGTCGACGCTGAATCGCTCTACTCCAGACTTCGCCCTCAGTCCAAATATCGCAGTTGATGAAATGCCCCACTGGCGAAAAGCTTAGGCTCTCGTTTGTTCAGGGGATGTTAAATGGCGGGATACAATGTATATTATAATATGACCTCAATTTTTATATGGGTTTTGTTAAAAATGGTTTTTGTCGTCAATCAGGTTTGAACTCGGGACCTTGGACAGGGTTTTTCAGAGCTCAACTACTTGAGCTACTATCTTATCTCAATATCAATAGAGCATCATTCTTATTTATTTTATTTTTTACGAAGAAATTATTTATTTCTTAATTCATAGAGGTCTTGTCCATGACCCATACATCAAATACAATAGTTGTGCAAACTGTAGCCCAATACACATCATGAGTAGCATTCAGGCCCAGCATGCTAAACTATGCGCGAGGGCATTTCGGTTCTTTACACAGTAGCTAGGTTTACTACATGAGAAACGGCGGACCAACTCTCCACATTTTTTGACGAGTCTTTCATCTTCTGAGCTGTCTTCGTCTTCTCTGACCTTCCTTCTACCGATCTTGTGAATCGGAGTTTGTGAGTCCGATTCAATGATAGATTTTCTAAATTCTCCGTCGTAGGCTTTCTTCATTGCTTCTCGAAGTGCGATAGCTTCAACCACCAAAGTATTTAATGTGAACCGTATGTGAAATGAGCACCCATAACAAACTCTCCTTCTGAGTTTCAGATTACAACTCCTGCTCCAGATCTGTACAAGGGAAGAGAGATGGCGGCGTCGGTGTTCAATTTCAAATAACCCGAAGGGGGAGGAACCCACCGTCTAATCTGAGGCGTTTGGATTCCAGCATGCACACTTTTCCAAACAGATAAGTACTCGAGAACTCCTCCCTCGATGAGATTTTCTCCAAAACTAGACCATCTTCTTTCTTTTTTGCACAATCAAATAACTTTCTGTTTCTAGAAATTCAAATCAGCCATATTACATGCAGTAAAAGATCTCTCTTTTCTTTATTAAGTGTATTAAAAAACTCTCTGTTTTGTATTTCAAATGGTAAAGCATTATTTTTTATGTGTAGATCTAGCAGAGGTGAATTATGAATTTTCTGAGTTCTGTTACAATCAGAGAAAAGATGAGACGTGTTTTCAACATCAGAAGAGCAATAACATCAATTTGTAGGTAAATCGATCCATTTCTGTTTGAGTCTTAGTTTGGTTGCGATACTATTATTTAGAAGGCGCCAAAAAAAAGATTTTATTTTCTCTGGAACCATAGTTGACTAAATATTAGGGTGCAACTTTGACGGGTGAACTTGACCAACTCGAGCCCAATTAGAGGGCATAATTCCTAGGAAATTCTAACTCAAGTAATTTTTGCTTCAAAAAAAATCATGTCATTTTTAGGGTGCAACTTAGACGGCCTGAACCAGACCAACGCGAGTCCAATCTGGAGTAAAGTAGGGTTTGGACACATGAATTTAATAATCTATACGGGCTTTGACAGAAATTCTCGGCCCGAATTATAATAAGAGTTGAGCTTGTGCATAAATAAAATGACGGGCTACTCAAAATTGCCCGATTCATATAATCACTTTTTATAAATATCATATTTAAGAGATTACATAACATATTTTATACAAACCTACTTGCTTTCTTTTTATTATTAACAATTTTTTAATAATATTTTGTTGTTGAATTGGTTAGATTATTTTCTCCACCACAATATTGACCATTATTTTTTATTTAAAAAAAGTCATTTGATTTTGTTCCTAAAAAGAAAGTCATTTGATACTCCTAAATTGACATTTTCTTTAATTTCAATCTAATAGTATACAGTCATTTGTTTAATCTCAAATGACGAACTTTGAAAGGCATAATTTCAGTATCTTCTTTTACATGTAAGTTATTAATTAATTTTAAGGGTGAAATTAAATTTGGGCATAAAGTGATAACTAATAATTTATTAAGTTCAATGGGCTAGCCCGAACCTAAATTGATTTGTATGAATTTGGGTTTGGGTGGACTCACGATGCTCGTAACTCGGGTTGGGCTGGGCTTGGACAACCTCTACAACACTCGAGCTTGGGCTTGGGCAGGGGTGTCAACCCGTCCAACCTGCCTGAGTTGCAGTCCAAGTCATTTTCCCTCTTCCCTCACCTCTCATTCCCCTCACACTCGCCCCATGGGTCCTACCATTTCCCCCTTCCCCAGACTACTACTCATCTCCAACCCATTCATTTGCCTCCAACAAACAAAATTGATTTTAATATATATTTAATGATTTGAAAATAATTTTTTTATATACAAGGTAAATACAAAATGGGTGCTGGTATTTACTGTGTATCTGATCACTGTATATTTTATCGTTATAATTCAACAAATTTGACATTTTTTACCCGTGTTTACAATTATTAAATAATTATAATTGTTAACTGTAATAAAAAATAAAATTTATCAATCTTTCAACAAAATGAAATAACGATAACATTTCGTAAATATACTTGTCAATAATCGAGAATACATTTTTAATTTTTATTAATTAAAATATAAAAATAATAATTATAATAACAAATACATAATATAATCAAAATAGTATTAAACTGTAATTAATATTGCCAAAAATTAATTTAACTAACCACTCCATGTAGGGGACATGTTCATGGGAAATTCCTCTTAACCATCCCACACCGAAGGCAAAAATTGTCCCCCTCGCACCCTTCCCCTTCCCTTCCCACACGGGATTGGACTTCAACAATATTTTTATATGGTCTTCCCCATCCCCCTCCCCCCATGGAGTTTGGATACTCTAAGGAGTGAAATGGCATCTCCAACCCCATCAGCGAAGGGAGAGGGTGATGGGAAAAACCATATAAAAATATGATTCAAGTCCAACCCCATGGGGGAAGGGGGTGCTAGGGGGACAATTTTTGTCTTAGGTGTGGGATGGTTAGGGGAATTTTTCTATGGACATGCCCCTCTCCTCCCCTGCATGGGATGGTTAATTAAATTAAAATATTAATTACACTTAATAATAATTTATGATTATACTATGTATTTTTTACTATGATTAATATATTTATATTTTTATAATTAGAAAAATTAATAATATATTCTCGACTGTTAAATATATATTTACAAAAATTTATCGTTAGTTTATTTTGTTGAAAGTACGATAAATTTTATTTTTTATATATAATTAACAATTATAATTATTAATAAACTGAAAATACGGTTAAAACGTCAAATTTATTGAATCATAACGATACAAAATACAGTAATCATGTACACAACAACTACCAACACTTTTTTTGTATTAATTTTTTTAAATAATAAGATATATATTAAAATTAAATTTCGCTGGGAAGGGTGGGGGCAATGTGTTGGAGATGAGTAGTAGTTTGGGAAGAGAAGGGGAGTGCGAAGGGAAAAATGGTGGGCCGGCCGGATGTAAAATGTCATGGGTTAGAAACAAATTTACCTCATCACTTCACCCTCATATTAATAGCTTTAACCCCTCTCTCTCTCTTACTCTATTTCTCATCTATAACTAATGAAGAACTCACATAAAGGCAACACCACCACATAACTAGTGAAGAACTCACATAAAATCAACACCACCACAACCTGGGGAGGAGGGACTTGAGGACAAGGGGTGCCAATTGTCACCCCTTGGTTTTGGAAACTCCACTAGCATCCCTCTAATAACAGTTATTGTATAAATCCTTAGAAATATATAAATGTTCCGGCTAGAATTAAAAATTTCCGTTATATCCTTAAAAAAACTATCATGTATAAGGAGTTTATTTAATAACTTTCGTATCGTTTATTTTTGCGCCGACTGGCTCGGTTTTCTGACTCCGCCACTTACCACAATTATGGCGAATAAATTAACCACGAACTCCTCTCACGACAAGCAACACACACAACACTCCCAAACATTCAACCACTTCTAACCCTAAAGACAAAGAGTATCCGTGACGAAGGGGAATAGTATATATTGGTTTCGACACAGAGAAAATTGTGAAGAGCGAGATGAACCATGGCGGCTTGGGATGGAACTAAATACTTTTTAATTGGACATGAAATCTTGAACAGAGACATTCTCGAGAGCGTCCAATGTGGAGTCAGTGGAGGAAGATGAGCATGAGCTACTTTGGACCGCCATTGCTAGATTGCTATCGCATAAGCAAACTAACACGGTGTTGCTGAGGAGGTCGAGGTTTGAAACCGATGGTGGAGAACAAACTGCCACCGATGTTAGGAGACTCGATTAGACTCGCCGTGAACTCATCATACAAAAATGCATTATCCACTACTGAACATGACGATTACCTTCATGTATGTATGAATGAAATGGATTGTGGAAATGGACGGTGATGGTTTTCTGGCTAGGATGAGTGCAGGGGAATGTGGCATTTAGGTTGGTGTGAGTGACTATTTAAGGAGATCGGATTGATGTTTACTTCAACTATGGTAGTGGACTTGAGATGTGAGCACATATGAATTTTACAGAGAAATGTGTAACACCCGTGGATTACTGTCCCAACAATTTCTTTACCCGTACCACCGGATAAAAATGCTTAAGCCTTGAAGGTGCTAGTAGTAATCCACAAGGTATACTATATACCAGAAATCTAACTCACAAATATCCCATGTGGGACATGATATCACAATCCCTCAACCATATATATATCCAATCCATAATATCAATCCACAATATCCTCTCGATGTGGGACGGGATATTACAATCCCCCCACCTTATATGCTCGACGTCCTCGTCGAGTGTGCCCATTCACGTATCTCCGTGGCGGTTCGCCGCCAGCCAAGGGGATACGTGAATGGGCACACTCGACGAGGACGTCGAGCATATAAGGTGGGGGGATTGTAATATCCCGTCCCACATCGAGAGGATATTGTGGATTGATATTATGGATTGGATATATATATGGTTGAGGGATTGTGATATCATGTCCCACATGGGATATTTGTGAGTTAGATTTCTGGTATATAGTATACCTTGTGGATTACTACTAGCACCTTCAAGGCTTAAGCATTTTTATCCGGTGGTACGGGTAAAGAAATTGTTGGGACAGTAATCCACGGGTGTTACAAAATGTACCTTCACAGAGAAGTTGAAATGTTTTATATGATGGAAAAATCGTCCATAACTTTATGTAACTCTATAAGCAGCAAAGTCTGCTTTATAAGAATCACTGCCCTATAAATTTTTTAGGCCGATAGGGTACAATATAAATTTTGGCATTTTGTACTTGTTTTAGTAGAAAACAAACTAGATAACTTAAATATGGTCCAATACAATCAAAATGTTTTTGTCCAATAATTCTGCTAGCCACGGAAGATCTCTATCATGTCATATCATCACCTCACTGTTGTCTCGAGATCTATGTGCAGCTCTTGTGTTGGGTAATAAAAAGACCTCTCTCCAAAAGAGACCACCATCTCCTCGAACCGTTCTCTAAGGATTTTCATTTCCTCCACTACTTCTCTACACCCAGTGAGATGCTTCCTCCATTAAATATATGTTCAAGCTTCAATGTCAACACCATAGCATCTCCCACTAGCCATAATTTGGTGATAGCGAGTTGTAGAGAAAACCTGATGGCCTTCTCCGCTTATTTGACCTCTTCTTCCTTTGCCGAAAGGTACCCTTTGAGGTCTCTTTTTGTGGCAGCAACAAATTGGCCCTCTAAGTTTCTCAGTACGACATTGATTCCGGCTAATTTAGTATGAGCTGACCACGATTCATCAAAGTTGGATTTGATCCAGCCTTGTCTCGGTTTCTGCCACTTCTGCGGTTGTCCATTGTCTTTCAAACTACAACTAACTTTTCATATTTCTCTGCATGTAGAGTTTCTGCCTCTTCTACTCTTCCGATTATCTGTTAGGCTAGCTCCTTGTGGTCTCGTTCTTTAATGTTGAAAATTATATCATTACGAGATTTCCATAGAGCCCATATTATTGTACAGAAGATATTTGGAAATTTTTGTTTGAGGAAATAAACCGATTTTTTGTCCAGACTGTGTACACTCCTAGTAAAAACTAACAAAATTCTGAGCCGAGAAATCTTTCCATAGTTTCTTGGCTCTGGGGCATCGCGTAAAAATGTGTGAATCTGATTGACCTTGTTTGTCACTTGTAGCACATCGCTCGGGGATTTGAACCCATGTTCTTACTAAATTCTTGGCTGTTGGAAGAGAATGATGAGTACTCCTTCAGAATAGATGTTGTGTCACACGTTGAGAACTTTTGAGGGTTTAAGTGCAATAATTCAAAAAAATTGAGGGAAAGAATATAAGTAAAGTGTTCTGGTTTCCATCTGCATATTGACTGGTTAATGATTATGGGTTGAAAAAGTGTGTTGGTGAAACATTTTAAAAGTGTTGCGGGTAAAAATAGATTTTTTATAAAGTTGGGGCCACTGTATAACTTTCCCAAGTCAGTATCAACTGATCTAAATTAGAAATATCAGGAAGTTAGAATGAGAAAATAATTATTACGAAACCACGAGTTCAGTTTGTAAATTTTAAATAAAAGTTAAATTTTAAAAAATTACCCAAAAACTACACAAAGGTTAATACAACCAACCCCCCTATGTGACACTTTCACGAAATATATGTACAACCTCACCTAAACTAGTGTCACCACGTCCTTTCTTTCAGATGATGAATCACCAGTAACCCTACAACTATATACACCTACTAATTAATTCAAATTCATCATCTTCTTCATCATTACCAACAACCACCAAAAACACCACGACAACGGCAACACCACCATTCCCTCACCATTTCCAAAACTGCTACAGCTGGAGGTAGCGCAATCCACGGTAGTCTAAATCTCCTAATCAATTAGGGCTTCATTCGGTAAGTTTTGTATGAACCCTACCTTAGAAAATTTGCAAATTTTTCTTCCCTGTTGATGGTTGGATTTAAATACTTGTTCAGTTGTGATTGCAAGGCAATTTCACCCCTAGGAGACCTGTTATTTTTTATAGATCGTCGAGTTTCATGTCCTGCCTGATTCTGGCTGGAGTTACCGCCAGGAAATTCCATGGCAACCGGAATTCGGAAAAACTCGTGAACTTAATCCATTTTCAATCATATTTAGCCTAGAATGCTCCTTAGTTTCTTTAGAACACGTTGTTGAGCCCAAAACCTACTTTTAACATGATTTTAATGGATTAAGATTTGTTAACATCGCATTTTTTTCAGCGGGTGAAGTAGCCCGCCTTTCTCACAGTGCTGCAGGTCTCTCACTTTATGGATGTTTTGCGTAATTCTTGGTGTTGTGGATTCCCATGGCATCCCGCTACAAGTTGTGTGTTGATCATTTTTCTTAAAGCCATCCTTAAACCTTCTGAAAATTCGTTGCTAAAACTTGTTGTTGCTGCTCGCATGATACTGCCTTGTGTAATTGGGGTGTCTTTGCAACCTTGTATCTTGGTCTCTAGTTGGTGTTTTGGAATGATGAAACTTCTCGTTATGTATCTTTTATAAGAAATCTCATATAATAAAGTGTGTAGCACTTGTTGGTGCTAGCAGGTGGGGTTTTACTCCTAAGTGTCCTTCTCAGGAGGAGAGCACATTGAAGGTTTTCCCATGGTAAAAATTTCGTGTTCCGTGTCTATTACTTTTTGTATAACTTCTTTAATTATTTAGATTAGTTCTAATTTTAGACTTTATACACCTTCACCTGTTTTACCTTTACACAAGTTCTTGTATTAACATAGATCTGGTCTGGTAGCTTTACCTTTTACTCAATCTATCAGTTCCTCTACAAGAACCGTTACTATTTGGCTCTATAATTTTAGTCTTCTTTTGTGTCGCATAGTTTCGCGAATTGAGTGTTTATAGAAACTGACATAATTGTACTCGTGTGTTTTCTTTTCTATGCTTGTGCTCTCCCCTCCGCTTTCACTTGTATCTGGGTCTCTACTTGGTGTTTTCGAATGATGCTTGATCGTGCTTTTCCCTCAGCCATATCTCTACAAAACTCATGTTGATTATGGCTAGAGATAATAGAAAAATACAAACATGAATTCCAACCTGAACTTGTCACGTCAATCTCTATTATGAGCATCGCTATACATATAAGCTGAAACAGCTAACTTCCATCCCTTGTAATTCATTCAATCTTTGATGAAATTAAATACTTCTTGGATGTGGATACTATCTAATGCTAATACTACATGTTTCATGTTTTACGATTCGTATAAAGAAATTAAATTCCATTCCCAAAATGAATCCAAAGTTGTTGTGATGAACTCCCTATCTGAACATACTTCCAAAATATTGCAAGTATATGAACAAATGTCAAATACCACAACTCATGTTCCCTGATTCTCCTTCAAAATCTAACAGGGACTTCCTAGAAGTTCAGCTCAAAATAGCTGCCTTGAACTTGTGAAATCCTTCTTGTATTGGAATGCTGTGTACAAACAACCAATTCTAGTATGTCATAACTTTTTTAATATTTAACGAAATCCAATATGCTTTCTCCCAGTGAAAGTTGGTAGTGAATACTTCAAAACACTCCTTTTGAGAATTTTGCAATTCCTGACCGATTCCTTCAAAATCATTCTCAAAGTAGCTATCTTGATCATGTGAAAGCCCTTGAAAATTTGTAACCACGGGGCTGATGATTTTCATCCAATTTTGACTAATCTTTTCTCATTAAGCTTTGAGTTTATGAGAGTTCAAAATGTTATGGAAACATTGAATTCCAATCTTCAACAACGTGTTTTCAGATTCTCAAGATTCTCTCTCGATTGACCAGAAATGTCATTTTGAAAAGTTGTTTGGAATAAAATTTTAGGCCTGAGGTCAAGTTTGACCAAGTTTGACTTTCTGTAAACTCTATTTTAACTGAGTTGTATGTGAGGGGTAAATTGCTAATTTTTGCAATAACTTTAATTAGACATTGAAATCATAACTCTGGGCATGACCATGCCTCGGTATCAGTTTCGCAATGTTTGGAGTCAGTATGTACCTATCTTGGTTGTTATTGACTAAAAGTCAGCAGTATGGGGTTGACAGCAATTTTGCTAAATTATAAGGACCTAAATGAAAATAAGTGAGTTAAAGATTTCAACACAGAGTATCAGGAAGGGATATGTGACAACTCCTTAGTTGGAGCGACATTCATGATATAATTCATTAGTGTTTTGCGTGTGTTTCGGTGCAAGCACATGAGAATTAGGCCAATTTTGGAGAAGAGCATGAATGAGTCGTTTGGATGTAAATGTGAATTCCTGGCGTTTCTTTCATTTTTTTACGTATAATATAACGTATATTACATTTGATCTTCACGGGTGTGTTTGTGTTGTGATTTCACGAAACGAAGCACGCTAAGAGCATTTGGGTAGAATAAACGAACTTCGGAATGATGATGAAGCTCAAAAGGATGTGCGGGAGGTGATTCAAGATGGAAAGCATGTTTCAAAAGAAAAACATAACTTTTAGAGGACTTAGAGGTCGCACAACCTCCTTTGAGATCGCACGACTTGGTGGAAAAGAAAAACTGAACCTATACCAAACACCCAATCTCCAAACAACCTGACATAGCCTAAACCCAGCCCTTTAGACCACTGTTCCATTGACTTCACCATTGATCACAACAGAAACTAGCCTAACAACCACCTGTATCACCATTACACCATGACAAACATAACATTACAACACCATCACCTTTTCACACCTACACCTGCTCCCTCATCTCTGTAACTATCACAAAATAAATCCAGGCCATTACCACCATTTGCTGCCTTCACCTTCTACACCACCTTCAGATCAAAATTCAAACCCACCACAGTCAACAACTTCACAGCCACAACCCACCATTAACCATTTCAAATCCATCTCCATAGTCAAAACCTCCATAAACCTCTCAGCAAAAACCTGCAGATAAAAACAAGACCCAATTGAAACCTCCAGCAATTAAAACCACCACCTTCAACACCCAAGAACCCCGACCAAACCAAGAGGAAGAAGCACAAGAAAAATAAGAAGAAAGGAGGTTGCACAACCTCATTCAGAGGTCGCACGACCTGGATATGCCTAGACACAAATTAGGAGATACAAGTCCAGGTCTTGCAGAAGATGATTTGAGGTCGCACGACCTCCTTTGAGGTCGTACGACCTCCTTTGAGGTCGTACGACCTGGACCATGAAGAAATCGGTCAGAAATTGTTCAGATCTTGCGCATAATTACTTCTAAATCTTCTCTACTATAAAAAGTTGAAGAGCATTTAGTGTTTAACACCCCTAGGTGTTTTACACTTTTGAAAGTTTAACACTTTCATGTGTTTTCTACCATTTTAAGTTTACTAAATTTTTCAATTCACCCAAATAGCCCCATATAAATGCAAGATTTACCGCTTTTCTTAACCCCTTTTCAATTATCTTGCATTAATTAATTTCGGTTTTTTGAAATTTTCAAGAAGTTAGGGATTCATTTCTCAAAAAGAAACACCTAACTAATTACTTCCTTTTAGTTACTTTCAGTTTTTTTACCTTTTCAACAACAATGAACGATTGAGTTTAAGCCATGATATTATCATAAGAGGCATTTCATCGAAGATGCTTCCTTGCAGTATTTTAGTATAAGAGACATATCATACCATAAACTGAAGACTAAAACAAAAACCATGCACATAAATTGTTAAGAAAATACAAGAAAACCAAAAACAACTTCTTCAGCGTTAGAATGTAAGGAGACATCCTAAAATAACCATTTTAATTAGTAGACGGCTATTCATAACAAACAAATATTATGGAGGTTACTAAAAAAATTATCAATTCTCATTGATGAATAATCGATGCTGCTATTAGGTGACCTGATAATTTCTATTCATTCTATATAAACTTACCCATCATATTCTTCCACCAACGTAAAATTCAACAGAAAGAGGGAAGTACAAGAATCAAACAAGGTATGAATCATCAGAGTTGCTTGTTTTTATTTGTTTCTAAGGAAAGATTTACTTCCACTATATTGTTATTAGTAGTTCTTTTGTTTGAGAATTTTTTCGTTGTTCTTTTTGCTCCAAACTTATCTACTAATTATAATTTGGTCAGTGGCGGAGCCAGAATTTCTCCGAAGGGGGGGGGGGCATAAGGTTCTGGTTCAGTTGGTAAAACACTCCCCTACTAATTTTGGCCTTAAGGGTTCAAATCTCCTTAGGCACGTTTTAATTTTCTTGTTTTTTGTGGAAAAAAATTGAAAGCGCGTAAGAAGACTCGAACCTATGACATTTTGGTTTTAAGCGAAAACTTTTACCAACAGCGCTGTACACAAATTTAGATAAAAGGGGGGCACTTTTGTATTTGTATTAAGGCTGGGTTAATTTTCTTTTTACAGGGTTATCTGTGTTTTTAAAAAAATTGGGGGGGGGGGGGGGGGGGACACGTACCTCCTGTGCCCCTACATGGCTCCGCCCCTGAATTTGGTACTACAGGTTTCCAAGGCGACAGCCGCAAGACAATAAAAACGAGAACAAGACGGGATTTGAGAAAATGTGCCAATGAGAACGTCGAAGTCTCAATCATTGAAGAAAATAACCAAAAACAATCTCAAGGTACTTGCAGATATAACACAACACATTAATATGTATTTAACATGTGAACATCAACATCAACTGTAATTAATTTTTTTTCCTCGACTTTCCCAGTTGATTTGTTATCTAAATACCATATGTACACAATAAGCATTTTGCCAAAAATCACTCAAATCTAAATATGATGTTTCTTCCATTCAGCAGCTATTTCTTTATGGTACAATTATTTTCAATGTTTCTTTTCTGGGAGCTAACTAATTGTGTCATATGTGATTATGCAGGTAGAGATTATGATGATGATGACACAAAATAATTTATCCCCATCAACAGCTTGCAGTCTTTCGACAAAAAATGGAGAATAAAAGTTCGGGATCTTAGACGTGGATCAATTCACCACTACAAAAATCCTATGAGCTCTGGAAGACTATGGCGGCTTATTTTTGTGGATGAACAAGGACGATGACAGCACACTATACTAAATGCCGAGACTTCCAGTTTTCTTCATCTTCTAATATATATAACAAACATACTAATTAAATTTTCTAAACATAGGGAACAAAGTACATGTAGCAATTTTCAGTAACCATACCGATCATCATGGAAACCCACTTCAGAAAGATAAGGCATGGTGTCAAAGCGATAAGCACATAGTATCCAAACATACACTGCCGGTTCGAACTGAAATTAACTCAAGACACAGTGATTGAGGATGTTTCTTCTAATATAGTTGTGGATGATACCATCTTCGATAAATTAGTCCCGTTCGTTCACATAAACAGTGGCAATGACGTTATTGGTAACACTTTGATATATTATTATAAGAAGTAAATCAAACTACTTCGGTTCATAGCACTAACATTATTTGTATGCAAATGTTTTGGAAAATCATTCTTAGTAGACATTATTGGTGTTTTCATAGATCTGCAACCAACCATAATGGCTGCAAACAATTAGACAACCAATAGACTCTGTAGAAGACAAATAACTCTTCTTAATCCCATGTAAGAATCTCATTGTTGCATATGCAAACAATTGGACAACCAACAGACTCTGTATAAGACAAATAACTCTTGAAGAAACTCTTCTTCAAGATCAAATGCTAAAGCAATGCCAATGACATATAAAAAAACACGTCAAATATTTTCAAATTAAATATTTAAAGAAATATGTGTAGTACCAATCGGGCCAACCTCACACTTGGACAAGGCAAACTGAGCTTCAATCCAGTAGGACATGCTGCAATGCTCAATGTAGAAGATACTACATGGATCCTCGGATCAATGTGAGGTAAAATTAGACTATTAGCGACCTTGAATGTATGAACGAATTATCTTGACCAAATTGTTTATGCTGCTATTGTTGAGTTAACGACGCCTGAATGTGTTTTGGTTGGTAATTGTTTTGAGTGATGAAAGACAAAGACTGAGACATAAGCAGCAAAGCATCTCAGTTATCCCAAGGCCTTGAGATATTGACTGAACTTCAAATCCTTGAGAGTTATTCTATTTTGCTATATGTTCTAACAATTCTGTGTTGCAGATTGGATATCTGATTATACAAATCAGTGGTTTTCTGCATATACTTATGGATTACACTATTTAAATATCTAACACAATTGCATATGATCAGAACAGGAAGAATCAAAGTTATCTGGGTTTAACTTTGAAATTCTGTGAAGCAGGTTCAGAGCTCCAAGGCCTTGAGATGTGCCTTGAGCTGCTGACAGTTTTTACAGAACTTAGTTGATTCTTTCTTGCAGGTTGTGATTCTTAGTATTGTGATTATTTATTCACTTATAAGTGTCTTAAACTTGTTTTTGCATGATTCATATGTTTTAGAAGATATACAGGTTATTGTTCTAGTCTGTTAAACAGTTTTATCAGAAACTGGATAACCAAACAGTCATAGCACTGTTATTTTTCTGGATTTTGTTGTTGCTGTGTTTCAATGCTGTTGCAGGGTTGTTAAACGTGCAGGAGCAATCTCAACAAACTCCAACGGATATCCACTTGAAGCTGTTTGAATTTCAGTTGAAAACAGAAAGAGGATTTGTAGGAATTGAAATCCTAAAATCTCTCAACCAGCTGCAGCTGTGGATAAAAGAGACTGGTTTGAATTTTGAAGAAAATAGAGGCTTGCAGAATACTCAGAGAGGTGTGAAAAAACCGTGGGAGAGCATTCATTCAAACACACAATCATTCAAGCTTCATTCCTGGTTCCTGAAGATCAAATCAATCCAGTTTTTCAGAAGAACACATCCAGGCTTCAACAGCTTATCTTTATACTGTGTTCTTCACTTGTACTTATATCTGTGTATCTTTAGATTATCTTAAATCTCACTTAACCTAGTGTTTTGTTGTTCAAGTGAACAACAAGAGGTTCTTGTTAGCTCAACAGTTAGTAGCTGGAACTAGATAGGTTTGGAACCACAAGTTGTATAGGTGTATGGGAAATCAATTAGGCTTGAAAATCTAGGGATGTTTCTGTGTGAGTAATAAGAAGTGTTTGCCCAATCCTGCTGGGATTAGATCCCTCGGGCAGAGATTAGGTCCACTGGGATTGAACTCTGTAAATTTCTTTGTGTTCTTTACTTTACAGTTTGATTATTATCTGGTGCACACAACTCAAATCAAACTAGGGTTCAAAAACTGTTAAGAATTGTTTACAGTTCAAGGCCTTGAAGCTTACTATTTAGCCTTTGTAAGTTTCAGACAGTTTACTAAAATCTCAAGGCCTTGAGATTTGAGTTTCACACAAAGTCTTTCTGTTAAACTTTGAGTTTTGCAAAAAGTTTCCATACTCTATTCAACCCCTCCCCCCTTCTAGAGTATTTAGGTCCTGTATTTAGTCTACATTACACACTTTCAATTGGTATCAGAGCTTGTGTCACTATTTTATATCTAACAATCTGGTGACTATGAGTAATGTAGGAGATGGTGGATTCTCACAAGGAAGGGCAGCCAACAGACCTCCATTGTGCTGTGGTGATAACTTCATGCACTGGAAGGCATTGATGAAGATGTTTATCATAGATCAAGACATGGAATTATGGTCAGTTGTTCAGAATGGTCCTCATGAGTACTACACTACAATTGATGGAGTCAAATGTATCAAGTCTGAGGAAAATCTTTCAGTCACTGAACTGGAGAAGGTATCAAAAAATTACAAGGCTATGAATCTGTTATACTGTGCTTTAAATGCAGATGAGTTCAATAGAGTGTCAAACTGCAAGAGTGTCAAAGAAGTATGGGATAAACTGGTGGTGACATATGAAGGAACCAGTCAGGTTAAGCTAACAAAAATCAACTTAATTCTGAGGCAATATGAGTTGTTCAAGATGAATTCAGATGAGACCATCAAGGAGATGTTCAAAAGATTCACTGATATGGTGAACAATCTGGAGTCATTGGGAAAGAAGTTCTGAAATGAAGAGAAGGTCAAAAAGATTATCAGAAGCTTGCCAAAAGCCAAGTGGGAGTCAAAGACAACAGCCATTGAGGAAGCTCAGGACTTAAGTCTTCTTCAGCTAGATGATCTGCAAGGAAAGCTGCTCACTCATGAAATGTCTATGAAGGATGTGGAAGGTGATTTGAGTGAAAATATCAGGAACCTAGCACTTAAGGAAAAAGACAGTGAAAAGTCTCAAAGCCTTGAGACTGAGGATGAGCCTGATGATGAAGAGGCTTTAGCATTGATCTCCAAGGCCTTGGCCAGGATTCTCAAAAAGAAAAGAAACTCTGGTAACAGAGATTACAACAGAGAGAGATCAAGATCCTCAGGCAGCAAGGATTACAAAGGTAAATCTTCATCACAGTCACATAAAACTAAAGTAATGAATTGTTTTGAGTGTGGTGATGCAGATCATTTAGTAAGGGACTGTCCAAAAGAAGAAGAACATGAACTTTCAGAAGAAAGACAGTGACAACAGAAGGAAGAAAGCCATGATGGCTTCTTGGAGTGATTCTGATTCATCAAGTGACTCAAACACAGAAGAAGAGCAAGCTAACCTATGCTTCATGGCAAAGCATGATGAGGAAAATTCATCTGACAGACACATTGAAGACAAGGTAAAATATTTACTTGCTAGTCCTTCTGATGTACTTCCTGAAATTCTCAAAAGTATGTTTTTTAATGAGGAAAGTTATAGAAATGAGATTTCTGCTTTAAAGATTAAGATTCATGAGCAGGTAAAAGAAAACCTGGACCTAGTGTTTTCAAACAAAACTGTTGAAGTTTCTAAGACAAAGCTGGAAAAAGACTTCAAGGCCTTGGACAGCAGGTTCAAAGTCTTGAAGGCACAGATAAATGAGGTTGTTGATCAAAACACTCTTTTAACTAAAAGTTATGCTGATCTAAAGACTCATTCTGAGAATTTAGAACAACAGATCTGCTCTTTGACTGAGAAACTTCAAGAGTCCAAGAAGGTCCTAGCTAGGTTTACAGGCTCAGAACATAATCTGAATCTCATTCTTGGAGGAAGTCTGAAATCAATGCATAAAAGTGGGATTGGCTATAATCCAAATTTTCCAAAGAAAGGCCAAACTACTTTTGTCAAATCTGGTAGCAGACATTCTCCAAAATGTCATTACTGTGGAAAAATTGGTCATATCAGATTAACTTGTCCCTTCAGGAGATCAGAACCTCATATTATGAGGAATACTTATCCTTATCAGCTTAAGGGACAGGTTAGGCAGATTTGGGTTCCAAAAGGAATTAGGCCACCAAATATGGCTGATTCTGAGTATGACTCAAAGTTCTGCACTTGGTCTAACAGCCTGTTGAGGCAATGATTTGTTTTTGCAGGATGTCACCAAGGCCTTGAAAGATCAGAAATGGATTTTAGACAGTGAATGTTCCAAACACATGAGTGGAAAGAAATCTCTCTTTACTGAACTTACAGAAAAATCTGGAGGAACAATCACACTTGGTGACAAAGTAAAATGCAATATCATTGGTATAGGTAGTATTGGTAATGGTTCTACAAATTCTATATTTGATGTTTATCTGGTAGATGGACTTAAGTATAATTTTCTTAGTATCTCTCAGATATGAGATAAAGGTTATAAAGCTATATTTGACAAGGAGAAATGTGTGGTGCAAGATGATAAATATGGTGATTGCATACTCACTGCTCCTAGATCATATAATCTATATGCTATGAATACTAACAGTGTTGCAGGTGACAAGCTAAAATGCCTCAAGGCCTTGAAGGAACATTCAAAGCTTTGGCATAGAAAGATTGGGCATATTAGTATACATACTTTGAATAAACTCATCTCA
Source organism: Linanthus parryae (assembly GCA_023055425.1). Lineage (NCBI taxonomy): Eukaryota > Viridiplantae > Streptophyta > Magnoliopsida > Ericales > Polemoniaceae > Linanthus > Linanthus parryae. Next base: position 3,228,504 of record JALGPY010000004.1, on the reverse strand, counting down.
AAACACTTGGTAAGAGGTTTACCATCACAGAATTTTTCAGATGATGAGGTTTGCAAGGCATGTGTACAAGGTAAACAGACCAGAAGCTCATTCAAGCCAAAGAACTTTGTAAGTACTTCTAGACCCTTAGAATTGCTTCATATGGACTTGTGTGGTCCTATGAGAGTTCAGACTCCAAAAGGTAAGAGGTATATGCTTGTTATAATTGATGATTATTCTAGATTTACTTGGGTGATGTTTATTAGAGACAAAACTGAAGCTTTATCTGAATTTTCTAGACTATGCAAAGAGCTTCAAACTTTGAAAAATTTACCTGTTGCATCCATTAGAAGTGATCATGGTAGGGAGTTTGATCAACTTGACTTTGATTTGTTTTGTGAAAAGCATGGCATTTCACACAACTTTTCTGCACCTAGAACTCCACAGCAAAATGGAGTAGTTGAAAGGAAAAATAGGACACTTGAGGATATGTCCAGAACCATGCTTCTTGAAAGTAATCTGCCAAAGTTTTTATGGGAAGAAGCTGTTAACACTGCCAATTATGTGCTGAATAGATGCTTGATTAGACCTATTTTGAAAAATACCCCCTATGAACTGTTTAAAGGTAGAAAGCCTACTGTTTCTTATTTCAAACCCTTTGGTTGTATCTGTTTTGTGCATAATAATGGTAGAGACAATCTTGGTAAGTTTGATGCTAGAAGTGATGAAGGTGTATTTCTTGGATATTCTCAAACTAGCAAAGTTTATAGAGCCTATAATAGAAAAACCAAGATTATGGAAGAGAGCATTCACATATTTTTTGATGAAAGTACTAAGGATTCTCTGAGTGAAAGTTTTGCAGATCTAGATTTGAACAAGCATGAATGATATGATGATGCTGTGAAAGAAGACAAAGGCAAAACTAATGTGAAGAATCAATCAGCAGAATCTCAAGGCCTTGAACCTCCTGCTGAACCAAAATCTCAAAGCCTTGAGACAGAAGCTGAAACTTTCTATGATGCTCCCTCTACTGTTTCAAGGACTCAAAGCCTTGAAGGAGAATACTCCTGGGTACCAAGAAAGAAGTTTAAGTACCTTGCAGACCATCCAGCTGACAATATTATATCAGATCCATCAACTGGAACTCAGAAAAGAGGACAGTTAAAGAACTTGTGTTCTTTTATTGCATTTGTATATTTGATTGAGCCTAAGAATACCAAAGAAGCTCTAGAAGATGCAGAATGGATCATTGCAATGCAGAGTGAGCTGAATGAGTTTGAAAGGAACAAGGTTTGAAATCTGGTCCCCAGACCTAAAGAGAAATCAATTATTGGAACCAGATGGGTATTCAGAAACAAGTTTGATGAGAATGGCAAAGTGGTAAGAAATAAAGCCAGACTGGTAGCTCAAGGATATAATTAGGAAGAAGGTATAGATTATGAGGATACTTTTGCTCCTGTTTTCAGGTTAGAAGCTATTAGAATACTTCTTGCATTTGCATCTCACAATCACATAAAGATTTATCAAATGGATGTTAAATGTGCTTTTCTGAATGGATATTTACAAGAAGATGTTTTTGTAGCACAACCTCCTAGTTTTGAAGATAAAAATTTTCCTGATCATGTTTATAAACTGGATAAAGCTCTCTATGGTTTAAAACAAGCTCCAAGGGCTTGGTATGACAAACTTTCAAAATTTCTACTTGAAAACAATTTCAAAGAGGCTTAGTTGACAAAACTATTTTCATTAAACACCAACAAAGTGATCTGTTAGTAGTTCAGATTTATGTAGATGATATATTAATTGGTGCTACTAATGAAGCTCTTTCAAAAGAGTTTTCTAGTCTGATGTGCAGGGAGTTTGAGATGAGCCTAATGGGTGAACTGAATTTCTTTCTTGGACTTCATATATTACAAATGAAGAAAGGAATTTTTGTGCATCAAGGAAAATATACCAAGGACTTATTGAATAAGTAAAATATGACACAGTCCAAGGTGCTTAAGACCCCTATGAGTTCATCACTCTCTTTAAACAAAGATTCAAATGGTAAGAGTGTGAATCAGAAGGAATACAGAGGTATGATTGGATCACTATTGTATTTAACTGCTAGCAGACCTGATATTATGTTCAGTGTATGTATGTGTGCTAGATTTCAAGCAGATCCTAAGGAAAGTCATTTAACTGCAGTTAAAAGAATTTTTAGATATTTGAATGGAACCAGAGACTTAGGGCTTTGGTATCCAAGAAGATCTAATTTTATGTTGAGTGGCTATTCAGATGCATATTTTGCAGGATATAAAGTAGACAGGAAAAGTACTTCTGGATGCTGTCAATTTCTTGGATCTTCATTGATCAGTTGGCATTCCAAAAAAGAAAAATTATGTAGCATTATCAACTGCAGAAGCTGAATATATTGCAGCTGGTGCTTGCTGTTCACAAGTGTTATGGATTGCTCAGCAACTTAGAGATCTTGGCTATAACTTCAGAAATGTGCCTATTCATTGTGATAACACAAGTGCCATTTCAATCTCTAAGAATCCATTTCAGCACTCAAGGACAAAGCACATAGATGTGCGACATCATTTCCTTAGAGATCATGCAGAACAAGGTGATGTTGTTTTAAATTTTATCTCTACTTCAATGCAGATTGCTGATATTTTCACTAAACCTTTGCCAGATGATAGGTTTTCATCTCTAAGGCTTGAATTGGGGATGTTAAACAAGGATGCATTGGTTTAGGGGGAGTATTAGTACTTATATGTGTTTATGTGCTGGAATCTCAAAGCCTTGAGATTATACTTTCTGAAGCCTTGAAAGTATAACTCAAAGCTTTGAAGTTTCTCAAAATGCAGAAAATCTCAAGGCCTTGAGATTGTTCTCCAGGTCTTGATAATATCTGTACTTTTTTTTAAAAAAAATGGATCATCAAATTTTATATCTTATCTTTTTAGATAACTGTATAATATTTGAATTACTCAGAGAATTTTCTAAAATATCCCAAAACGATTTTTCAAGATCCTATTTTGCATGTTGATATAGCAGAGTCCTTTTATGACTCATCCTTTTCAACCAACTTAAGCTGAAATTCAGGGCTTTTTCTTCTCATTCTCTTTCAATTTTCTGCGACTCTACTCTCTCTCTCAATTCCTCTCAATCACATTCTCTTCTCAAAACTCTAAACCCTAAAATGGAGCGCAAATCAGCCAGAATTCAGCAACAGGGAAAGCACTCTGGCGGATCCAAGAAGAGAGCAAATAAGAAGGAGAAGATAGTGATTTCTGATTCAGATTCAGAAAACACTCAAAGTTTGCATGAGGATACCCCTCCTGCAAAGAATTCTAGAACAGAGAAGGGAGATGAAGGCTCAAGTGTTGATCCACAACAAGAGACACAGGGTGGTGATTAACCTAGGTCAGAGAAGAAGAAAGGGGGAGAAAAGAAAAAGACTGGTGAAGAGGAAAAAGGAAAATCAACTCAGGAAAGCTAGAAGAAACCAACTGAAGGAGGACAAGAAAAGACCAAACCCTCAGAGAAGAAAACTAGGGTTAAGCAAGTTGCTGCTGCAACTAGAAGGGATATCAAGGTAAGAATGTACTTCCTACAGAGTGGTTTGTTAGTTCTGAGGTTAGAACTGTTTGGATGCAAGGGTATGCTTCATCTAAGGTAGCATTCTGTAGCATGATTTTTGATGAATTATTGGATAAATTGGACATAGACTGCATGAGAAAGTTAAGAGAAACTGCTGTTTGGAAGGTGTTAAATACTAGTTTGAAGGCCTATCCTAGGTTAACTAGGTTATTTTATCTGAACTTGGTTTCTGAAGGTGATGATAAAATGGTGTTAACTTCAAAAGTGGCTGGTGTGAATTTGAGGTTAGATCATAGGACTTTTGCCAAAGTCTTGGGCATTCCTAGGAAATATAATGTTGGAGATTATCCTGATAGGAAGGAGTGTCTGGATAAGGCAAAGGAGATGTTTTTTATTGAAGGTGTTCCCTCTGGTCCAAAGCAGTTGACACACTCTGTGCTCAACTGTGAAGCCAAAATGTTGTTTACAATTCTGATGAGGAGTGTAGTTCCTAGGGAGAACTCAAGGGAGTTAGCAACTGATAAGGTTCTGATTTTGATGTATCTGATATCTCAAGGGTTTGAGATAGATTTTCCAACAGTTGTTATGGAGCATATTATTTATTGTGCAACCAGGACTAGAAACCATCCTCTTCCATATGCCAACCTGTTACCTCTTTTCTTTGAATATTTTGATGTACCTGTGAAAGGAGAAGAAAATATTACTGGAGGTTTTGGGTTGATAGATGAGACTGCACTTCAGAGGATTGGAGTAGTTCAAACTGGGAAAGGGCATTGGAAGTTTTATTCTGATTTGTCAAAGGAAGAACTTGCTGAGAAGGAGTTTGTGAAGCCTAAGGGAACTACATCTGGGAAAGGACAAGCCAATGAGGATTACTCTCTGCTGGTTGAGAAGTTTGAAGATCAGCAGGTTGAGATTGAAGATCTCAGACAAAGGCTATTTGACCTGTCAACTGAATTCAACCAGTTCAAGGGCTTGATGAATGTTATGAATGGGAAGCTGGATGTTGTCATCAAGGGATTGAATCTGGAGAAGATACCTTCTGCTACTAGTCATGACACCAGTGTGGATTCAGAAGAGAAGCTGGGAGATTTTCTGAAGAAAAAGAAGAAGCCAATTCCAGTGGTGCTAACTTCAAGAATTTTTATGAACAAACTGATGAAGAAGATGCTGGTAAAGACACAGGTGTTGATGCAACTACAGAGGTGGATTCAGTACAGGCTAAGAAGAAAGTGGATGAGATAATCCAAGAAGTGGTTGCTGAAGTGGAAGCTGAACAAGAAGGTAATCAGTCTGCTGAAGATGCTGCAAGTGAAGAAGAAATTGGAGAAGGCTTAGAGAAAGGCCAGACATCAAAGAAGAAGTGAAGATCAGAGATTGCCAAAGCCTTGACCCTATATCTCTTTCTCTTCTATCTTTTTTGTTTTCAAGGCCTTGACTTTTTAGCTAAATTTTTGTTTTAAGTTTATTTTTAGACTCTGAGTAATGATCCAACATTTATTCAACCTTATTTGATGAAAGTCAAAAAGGGAGAGAATTTATGTGGTTCTTTTGTGTTTGTGTTTGCAGTGTCTGAAATAATAATAATAATGCCTAGTTTTGTTTTGTGGTTTAATCAGTTGTGTGTTTATATTTCTGTGGTAATTTGTAATTTTTATCCTTAATGGTTATCTGTTTGGAATTATTGTATATGTATCTGCAAATTGTGGTTATCTAATTTTGAATATGAGTGGCAGGAAAATCTATACAAGACTGTAGGTTTTGTCTTTCATCAAGGGGGAGATTGTTGAGTCAAAGACCCCTGAATGTGTTAGGGTTGGTAATTGTTTTGATTGATGAAAGACAAAGACTGAGACATAAGCAGCAAAGCATCTCAGTTATCCCAAGGCCTTGAGATATTGACTGAACTTCAAATCCTTGAGAGTTATTCTATTTTGCTATATGTTCTAACAATTCTGTGTTGCAGATTGGATATCTGATTATACAAATCAGTGGTTTACTGCATATACTTATGGATTACACTATTTATATATCTAACACAATTTCAGATGATCAGAACAGGAAGAATCAAAGTTATCTGGGTTTAACTTTGAAATTCTGTGAAGCAGGTTCAGAGCTCCAAGGCCTTGAGATGTGCCTTGAGCTGCTGACAGTTTTTACAGAACTTAGTTGATTCTTTCTTGCAGGTTATGATTCTTAGTATTGTGATTATTTATTCACTTCTAAGTGTCTTAAACTTGTTTTTTGCATGATTCATATGTTTTAGAAGATATACAGGTTATTGTTCTAGTATGTTGAGAAACTGGATAACCAAACAGTCATAGCACTGTTATTTTTCTGGATTTTGTTGTTGCTGTGTTTCAATGCTGTTGCAGGGATGTTAAACGTGCAGGAGAAATCTCAACAAACTCCAACGGATATCCACTTGAAGCTGTTTGAATTTCAGTTGAAAACAGAAAGAGGATTTGTAGGAATTGAGATCCTAAAATCTCTCAACCAGTTGCAGCTGTGGATAAAAGAGACTGGTTTGAATTTTGAAGAAAATAGAGGCTTGCAGAATACTCAGAGAGGTGTGACAAAATCGTGGGAGATCATTCATTCAAACACACAATCATTCAAGCTTCATTCCAGATTCCTGAAGATCAAATCAATCCAGTTTTTCAGAAGAACACATCCAGGCTTCAACAACTTATCTTTATATTGTGTTCTTCACTTGTACTTCTATCTGTGTATCTTTAGATTATCTTAAACCTCACTTAACCTAGTGGTTGGTTTTTCAAGTGAACAACAAGAGGTTCTTGTTAGCTCAACAGTCAGTAGCTGGAACTAGATAGGTTTGGAACCACAAGGTGTATAGGTGTATGGGAAATCAATTAGGCTTGAAGATCTAGGGCTGTTTCTGTGTGAGTAATAAGAAGTGTTTGCCCAATCCTGGTGGGATTAGATCCCTCGGGAAGAGATTAGGTCCATTGGGATTGAACTCTGTAAATTGCTTTGTGTTCTTTACTTTACAGTTTGATTATTATCTGCTGCACACAACTCAAATCAAACTAGGGTTCAAAAACTGTTTAGAATTGTTTTCAGTTCAAGGCCTTGAAGCTTACTATTTAGCCTTTGTAAGTTTCAGACAGTTTACTAAAATCTCAAGGCCTTGAGATTTGAGTTTCACACAAAGTCTTTCTGTTAAACTTTGAGTTTTGCAAAAAGTTTCCATACTCTATTCAACCCCTCCCCCCTTCTAGAGTATTTAGGTCCTGTATTTAGTCTACATTACACACTTTCAGCTATATTTTCTTTATTCATGTAGAATTTGTATTTCTCAATCAAAGCTACAATAATGCACAAAGACAATATAGACCAACCATTTTATCGATATAGCATCCACGAAGTGCAACATAGAAGTAATTGAGCTAAACAAGGTTATTAATGCACAAACATCAACAATCATCGGCCACAATACAAGACAAGGTATAATCTCCTACAAAGTTCTATTAATGCACCAAAATCAACTATCATCGGCCATAATACAAGACAAGGTGTAATCTCCCACAAAGTTATTTAATATTTGTATCCGATTAACTCAGGAAAATCAGATAATTTCATGCACATTTATTGGTTAGGCGCATCACTAGGAGAGATGAAGAACGTCAAATCCAGACAACATTATTTGAGGCTGAACACATTGTTGAACTTACAGTAACATAAATCATAGGCAATGTTAGTAATATGCATGAAAAGAAACACTACTTGTACAATCAACATGGTTCACTAAATAATGTGAAATTACTAACACTACATTAATTCTTGTGGATTCATGAAAATGATGATCTCAAGGATAAAAGTATGTTGCCAACAGTTTGTAACAAATCATACATTTTCATGACCAAAATAGTAAAGGAGAATAAAAGCAACTGATACGGAGAACGTATCGATAAATGAAGAAGAAGATAGATTTATAGGAGAATTGAGACAAGACGAGAGTAAGATATTGAATAAAGGGAGACAGTGATAGTAGGGAGACAGAGACTAGAGAATAATTTCTTTAATGATTGAATAATACTGGAGATTACATCTCTTTAAATAAATAAACAACCGAATCCTAGACTCCTACGGGCCAAGCCCGATCAACTAAATACTAAATAACGGAATAATTAATAATCAATTAATAAAAAATAAATAAATAGATAATGTAGATACGGGCTATCCGTATCAGCAACACAAAGAAAGAAAGATAGTTGTAGATCACGTGGAGCTCACATTGAAGACATTGACGGACTAGGAGAAGAAGAAACTTCAAGCATTACTCTTCCCTTTTCCAAGACATATTTTAAAAATATTGAAGTAAAAAAGTTATGTTTTATTTTCCTTCAACAACTCTTCTTTCATGGGGATATGAGAGCTATGTCCCATGGTTAACTCTCTATATTGGTTGATTTTTGTAGTCGGTTTTTAGGATAGCTTAATAGTTTCGCCTACTTTGATCTTTACCTTGTCTGAACAAAAGTCTTGGTAAAAACTCTAAAAAAAGACCGAATTTGTTGTGTTACTTCACTACAGGCAAAGTGTCGTTGATGTTGTTATCTATGTGCTATGATGAAACATTTTACTTCTTCTTTGTACAAGTGTAGAATTTTACCAGTGACTGCAAAACTTAAATCTTTGATAAATTTGGCATAAAAATTAGACCAAAGAGTTTAATCTCACGTGCAACGCACGTGCGCATCAACTAGGACTTCACAGTTTGGTTCTTCATCCTCAATTTTCTTCATTTCTTTTCTCATCACTAAAAAAAATCGGTTTATTACGACGAGTAAACTCGTCGTTAAAACACGAAATATCGTCGTTAGAATGAAAAGTCGAGGAGAAAAGTTTGTCCAAAAAGCGTCGGAATAGCTCCGTCGTTAGTTCGACGGGACGACAACTTTTCACTGTGGTCGGTAAAAGTTTCTTACAGACCACAACTGCCGACTGGATAGTTGCGTCGTTGATATTTTGCTGACGACTTACCGACCATAATTTTATGCGGTCAAAACTTTTGCCGACGAATATTTCGACCAAACTTTTCTGGTCGTTGAATTTATGCCGACAAGTATTCTCGTCGTCTTTGGTATCTGCTCGACTGCAATTTTTGTCGTTATTTATTATCTAATTTCCTAAATTTTGTGTTGTTTTTTCCATTTTTTCGTGAAAAGACGACCATAGTACTTGTCTTTATTTCTTAACATGACAATTTTACTCGTCGTATATAGATATTTTGCTCACTAATTTTTCGTCGAGAAGTGGTGGTCTATAAAATAATATTTTTTATAAATAAATACTAAATTCTTGAAAAGAAATGAAATTTATATTAATATCAACCGAACCCAGTGTACCAAAAATTTGTACATTTACATCAACTACAACATAAAATCCTAACAAACTATATATCATCCTAACCAAAACTACAAACTTAGCATAATCTACACTTGCTAGGTACGTAGTTGTGAGTAGGGAAGCTCCGATGTGAACGTGTATCGTGCATAGGAGGTGGAGGCGACAGTGAGTTCTTGCAAGCTACAAGGTCATGCAATCGTCGTGTTTGGAGTATGATTCACAAAACCTGAAGACATTCACAAACACCATATAAATTTTCTGACAAGTATGAACAAGAATTATGTTTTGTAGTACAAGGTGTATGCTAAACTAAACTCAGCTAGCTAGCTGTTCACCCGATATACAACATTCACATTCTTAAATCTGATTCACACAAATAACAATGGACAACTGCCTTAAGAAGGCGCAACTGTGACATTGTCAAATGTAATTTTCAGCTCTCAGGGAGCCCTCATCTCAATTCAAATATACCGATAAACTTCCATAACTTCTGAACGCATACAGTGTACATATAATATTGTGTGTGCAGTGTGTGAATTGTATGCATGGTCTCCACCAGGATAGAGTCTCCACTCAGACCACGCAGGGGTCTCGAGCGAGCAATATGCAGCATACAGCAGTGGAAGTGTCAAACATATATAGTGAGTGTTTCAGTGCGTGTTCCATGCATAGCTTCCACCTGGAAGAGCCTCCACCCACACCACGCAGGGGTCTCGTTTACGATTTTCAAATGCGAGGAACAGTCACATGATGTAAAGTATTGCAGGGTAATATACCTTTATTGGCGACGCAACTCGTCCTTCAACGAAATACTCTGCAAATATTTTGGAGATTTCTGGCCTTGTATTTTTTGGACATCACATAAGGCGCTAATATACTACTAGTATCAATGTTCTATAACATTCAAATTGTACCTGTTGGAATTGTGCCCTAGAGGCAATCAATTAATTGTGACATTTATGGATTTACGATTCATTATGTTATCGATATGGAGATATGCTAACATGAATGAAGTCCTTAGAATATAATTGTTATATTCTTAAATATCCCTAGTCAATTATAATGATTAATGGGACAATCATCTATAGACTAGTATGGGGTTGGATTGATATGGAGATATCATGATCCAACACATGGGTATGCATTAGGAGTAATGGCATACTGGATTGACCCATCTCCGAGAAGGCTACATACACGTTATGTTAAGTCACAAGCGCTTCTCGCGGTGCAACAGTATTGTCATCCTTAGACTTGAAGTCACTAGATATTCTAGTTGTGGATTATTGTGATTTTGGTAGCGTTAAACGCTACACCGTAACTGGGTAGTTATAAAGGCGTGTACTGGATACAATAAGAAGCAAGCTTAGAGATCGTAGTGGACGTAGATAGAATTTGTCCCTCCCACATAACGGGAGCAAATATCCTAGGCCACTCGAGGGATAGTGCTTATAAAATGTCTGGCCAGACTCAAATAAATCAATATGGGATATTGATGTTATTTGCACGAATAAGGCTATCCCAGGATCGAGAAACTATGGATTGGATATACGAGTGTGACTTGTATGTCTCGTGTCCAATCCGGATATTGGGACAAAGGGATGAGACAATTACTTGCACAAGGTTTGTCATGATGACTATTCTATTTGTTGGCTAGAATGGATGTCTTGCTGGAGACCGCTCCATATTAGTAAATAGTTACTACCAACTAAATAGAACCTATGGGGTCACACGCCATATAGGGGTGAACTAGACATGGGAAATAATTAATTAATATGATTAATTAATTAAAAGGATCAAATCGCAACAACTTGCTAACTTAGTAGGACTAATATGCAAGTTGGACTAATCCATGTATGGACATGATTAGGATTTGCCAAGGTGGCCTAATTCATGTAGAGACATGATTAGGATTAATTTGCAAAATAGAACTAATCCATGTATTGACAAGATAAGGACTATTTTTGCAAAAGGGACTAATCCGAACTTGAGTAGGATTATGAGGGGTTCTTTATGTAGTAGGACAAGGAGTTGTTGGACTATATAAAGAACACTCCTAGCTTATTTTTCTCTCTACACACACACCACACATCTATTTGATAGAAGAAAGTAGATAATAAAGCAAGGAGAGAGCAAGTCCCATAGAGGGCCGAAACCCCTTGGGAACGCCGCCCCCCTACCCGTCGGCCTAAAGGGTGCCGCCCCACATTTGGCACTCCATTGTTGGCGATTTCTTCTTCCTCTTCCATTCTTCCTAGCTAGCACATGGATTTGGAGGGTCTAGATCTCACCTCTAGGCGTGGATCAACCGTAGAGACGTGACACTATTCGCGTTTGAAGTCATCAAGGAGAACCCAAAGGTGTGTTTATGATTTCTAACCCTTACCATCGTTATGTCTCTTGACTTGTGATCCTTGGAGGGTTTTGCATGGTTTTATGTTTGTTTATGCTTCCGTTGTGCAATCCATGAATCAAAACCCTACAGTACCTGCAACAGGTGAGTGAACAAAAAGTTAGTATTTGTAATGTTGCCACTCCTATTTATAACCAATGAGGTGGTTCATGAGCCTATACCTATTGCACTAATCTCTAAACCAGCAATGATGTCTCTGTAACCACATCTTTAAACCCATTAATGATTACTCTGAAACCAAAACTTTAAACCAGCATTTATTAATCCATTAACCCCCCACCTCTCCATCTTCTCCTAACCCCCAGGTTCCCCACTGTGTATAAAACCGGAGCATACAGCCTTGCATCCATGCAGATAATTGAAGTTTAGATTTGGGCAAGCATGTGGATGTCAAGAGTCAGTTATGTTCTCGCCCCTTGCAGAAGCGCTCTGATGCATGGAATGGTCACGCAGAAGCTTCTGGAGCGGGCTAGAACACAACAGATTCTACTGTCCATTTCACTACACCTATCATCCACCTATATAGATTTTTGATTGTGGGAAAGCATGTCAATGTCAACAATATCCACGAGGTTAATTTCGTTATATTCTGGTTGTCTTGATGCAGCATTGTGATGCATGGAATGATCACAAAGATGTTGCTTCAGGTAGTCAGAATATAACGATGCCAACCTCTCTTTATCATAGCGCCACTGCTCATCGATCTTAGATGAGTGCTAAATCGATGGCAACCTCTATTTCTCATAGCACAACAACTCGTCTGAGAACTTCTCATCTGATCAGATGAGTGGTTGTGCTATGGGAAACAGGGTGTTGTCTAGCTACCACTACGCGGCCGGATAATCATCAAAGATAAATCTGCTGGATTTTAGTCCTATTACTGTACATGTTTTTCTTTCTACTCACACTAAATTTTCTCACAGGCTACAACTAATGCATCCACACAGTAGTTACTCAAAAGCTATGTTAAAGAGAAACAATGGGTGAGTTTGGTATAACTTATTTGCAACTTAAGTTGTCTTATAAGTTTATGCCAAAAAATTCCATGACAAAAAATATGAAGAAAAAAGATGTGTGTTTGGTGTAAAAGTTGTTAAGTCCAAAAGTTCAAGAAAAGATTCAAAAACTCAACTTTTTGTGAAGTTCATTTTTACACTATGAACTTATAAGTCAAATTCAAAAGTTCAGCTTATAAGTCGCATCCCAAACACTGATTTTAAGTTGTCTTTAACTTATAATCAAGAATTGACTTATAAGCTGCTTATAAGTCATACGAAACCCCCCCAATGTTAAAACTATTTTCAGAACATTGCCACCCCTAATCAATGAGGTTCATCATTAACCTATACCTACTGACCTGCACTACTCTTTAAACCAGCAATAATTTTGATATGAAACCACATCTTCAAACTAGCATTTATTAAACTCAATTAATCCCCTTAACCCCTCACCTGTCAATCTTTAAACTCTCAATCTTCTCCTAACCCCCATCTTCTCAAGTGTGTATAAAACCAGAGCCTACAGCCTTGTAGATTTCACTACATCTTTCATCTTTCTATATAGATTTTTGCTTGTCTGAAAGCATGTAGATGTCAACGATCTCCACAAGGTTGATTTCGTTATGTTCTGGTTGTCTTGACGCAGCATTGTGATTCATGGAATGATCACAACGATGTTGCATCAAGTAGTCAGAACATGATGATGCCAACCCCTGTTTATCATAGCCCAACTCCTGATCGACGGCAATTTCGTTCGGCAACATTGTGATGCTGGAACAATCATAAAGAAGCAGACGGATGTGGCAACTAGCTTTTTAATGATTATTTCTAGCATCACAATGAGATATTCAGAATCTCGTCTACCACCACCTGGGCACGGAGAATCATCACAGATAAAGCTGGCATGGTGGTCTAAAATCTATTGGGTTGCTGCGTGTATGGTTCATCTACCATATTATGCCCCAACCCAATATGTTGCTGTATTCGATGGTTGATGAACCATACTATGCAGTAACCCCATAGGTTTTGAACTTCCAACCCACCTTTCTTGTGATGCATTGAATAACCACGAAGAAGCGGCTGGATTTTAATGCTATTACTTCACATGTTTTTCTTTGTACTCGCTATTAATTTTGTCACATGTCACAACTAATGCATCCAGACAGTAGTTACTCTGAAAGCTATGTTAGGCGATCATAGAATAAGGTTTCCATCCAAAAGGGAATTTCAACATCAAGAATAGACTGGAGAATCATCAACATCAAGAAATATCGGTTTTAAGACAAGATTGCGCGATCATAAGACAAGGTAGTTACTCTAAAAGCTATGTTGCCGATCAGAAGACAAGGTTTCCCTCAAAACGGGAATATCAACGTCAAGAAGAGAGTGGACTTAAAGGAAATGAAAGGGGGCACCAAAATATGTTTACCTCTGGCGAAAGTCCAAATAGTGCCCACTCATCCATACTTAATGTTCTGTAACTTGGAAATGTTACCTGCAACTGGTGATAGGAAATACCGTTTAGTTTTGTTTATTCATCTTACGTTGATGTGAAAATTATAGATCAACAAGATAATAGAAACAAAGCTTACCTCTGCTGAAATTCCACGCAGTGCACAACCATTATCGAAAATGAACGTGAGAGTGAAAATGAAGTAATTTGGACAAGGGCATTGGGAAGGCACGTGAATTCAATGGTAAATTCATGGATCGTTGTTAGTAGTGACAAATTGGGGATCACTACAGCGCAAATAGTTAGCATTCAGTAGATTATAATAATCACAAAGACGCCCAGTTCAGTACTACATGGAAACAAACAGCGAGCATGAAGGACATCATAATAAACTAATAAGCCACTAATCATCATGAACATTCACAAAAATATGTGCAGTAACTGTTCGAATTCCCTAAACTGCCTCATTGAACAGCATTAATGTACAAGGCAATCAATTAGACAATTACTTTCATGTTTAATGAGAAGGAAAAAAAAGATAAACTGACAGCTGATTAACTCTATTTAATCTCATACATCCATTCCAAAATAGTCACACCAAATTCACTTCTCCAAGGACTCCATCAAAGTTTAGTCCCCAAAATCTCATTAACATGAAACCAATTCGCAAACGCCTGCGTGAAGAGGGGGAGGTCATCAGTCGTTTCACAGGGCTGCTAGGGTCCAATAAGAATGCTCCAATTTTCATCTCTGATTTATCGGATGAAGATTCAAGGAGCGAAGACTCCACTTCAGTGAGGTTGTATAAGAAGAGGCAAACTGCAATGGAGGAAAGCCGGCGCAAAATACAAGAGACTGAATGGAGAATCCAGTTAATTGAGCAGATGAAGATTGAAAATTATAGGTTGGTTGTGCCTCTCAAATTCTATGAAGAAACCGGTGAATCCGTTTTCCCAATCAAAAAGAGATACAGGGGGCTAGCGGGACAAAGCTTTCACACAAGCAGGAACCAGGCAAGTCCCCGACATATGAACAACTCAAAGAGGACAATGCGGACTAGACTTTTATTTTCTGTAATTTTCCTTCTTATCTTTCTCTTATTCATGGTAATATATTGTTTTCTATATATGTATGGCCAGTTGTCTTTAATGGATAGTTTTCTTTAATTTTCAATTACTTGAATTATTAGTGAAATAAATTCCTTTGGTAATTCATCTGTTCATTGTCTACCGTCTGCGGGAAGCTGCGAAGGCCATTTTGACCCGGTTTGAATGCACCAAAGTGTTGTTAATATTTTTCAAATGTTATCGGCGGGTCAAAAAGACCTTCGCAACTCCACCCAAAATAGAGAGGTTGAACGGATAAAATCAACCATACTCAATTTTTTAGGAAAACTAATATATGCGACATTACAAATGTGTGTTTTGCCAATCAAGAAGAGATACGTAGAACATATACAGACCCGAACATTGAATGAATAGAGGGATATACGGAGAGAGGCTCAGATCTGTACTCATGAAAACCAGATAAGAGATAGATGGTCACTGGCTGCAAAAAGAAATTTGACTCGCCATGCATACCATGACACTCTATCGGCTATAGAGAGTGAATTCGATAGATCAAAATCATCGCGGACTCTTCAGTGACCATGAAGAGGCTCCGGATCTGTACTCATTAAAACCAAATAAGAGATGATCATAGCAGGCTACCAAAAAAATTTGCCTCGCCATCCATAATACTCTCTAACAGCTTGAACGAGTGAATTCGATAGATACATATCATCACGACCTCACAGTGAGGGCTAACAGTGAGCAAGAAATGCTCAAATCAGTACTCAGTAAAGCAAATAGGTGATGATCACAGCACGTTGCAAATAATGCAACCCTTATTTGGCAGGTTACAAAACGGGTGTCAAAATAATTACCATATGCATCATTCGTAACTTTCAAAGCAGTTGATTCATTGAGCCATATATATCATACTTCAACTGTACTGAAATAAAATCCATTAGAAATTCCTCCGTTCATCCTCTATCATGTACAGGGTCTCGTGAAGGCCAGTTCGACCCGTTTTGCAGGCACACAGCTCTGCAACGTCGAAGAGCCTTCACATGCCCGTATTAGCCTTCACATGCCCGTATTAACCAGCATTATGGGGGAAATAACTAATCGAAGTAAATCCCGTAAAGTGAACAAGGCACAAACATGTTGCAGAGATATCATTGGCACCCCTAATCAATGAGGTGGTTCATGAACCTATGCCTAGTAAGCTGCAGTAATCTTGAAACCATGCATCACATATTTCTCTGAAACCACATCTTTAAACCAATATTTATTATCACTAACCACCTTCCTCTCCATCTTATACTCTCCATCTTCTCCTAACCCCAGAGCCTCCCAACTGTGTATAAAACCAAAGCCTACAACCTTGTTCATGTCTGTCAATATTCTCATAGGCCACAAAATAAAGTAAAAGCTATAGACCAGTTGCCACATAAGACAAGTTTTCCCTCCAAAAGGGAAATTCAACATCAAGAAGAGACTGACTGGACTTAAAAGAAATAAAGGGGGGAATGAGAATTTGCTTTATGTAGGTTCTCACAAAAGGACCAAAAAGTTAAACCTTGAGAACATCACTCTTTGGCAGATGACTACACAGCTCATGTACACAATGTGCAAAAGTTGTGGTTTTTTTGGCAAACAAAAGAACAGACACACACACACACACAAAACATGCATAAGTTGTGTTAAGGGCACCTCCAGTTTTTTATGTTGGCAAAAAAGGCAATTTTCCATCAAAATGTAATTAGGTATTAGTTTAATTAAAATGTTACCTAATTCAAAAATTCAATATAACTAAATAAAAAATGAGATCAGGAGACAGAAATTTATGACAAACAAGCAATAATACGCAGTTATTATTGCGTCCAAAAAAAAACCATAGCAGTTAATTTTGGAGCAGCAGTTATTTCAGGATTAAACATTGAAAACATGTAGTAATTAACCTCCACTAACTACCCCACCTCTCCATCTTCTAACTCTCCATCTTCTTGTAACCCCCACCTCCTCCATTATCTTCCTGCAGTCTAAACGTGTATAAAACAAAATCCTACAGACTTTTACCATTGACAAAACCTTTCATCGCATATAAAGTTTATATTCTGCCAAGCTTGTCAATGTCAGGGGACAACAAATTACCCCTAGTCAATCTGGAGGATGCTCCAGGTAAAAGGGGACCATGTTGGTCCTTTAAAGAGAGAGGAGAGCAATTTGTGATCCCCAATACCTGGTGCATTCCTCTCCCACTCATACCATCTACCACAACAAACATGGCCACCATCTTGACTCACCTCAAGGCCCCAACAGCATGGATCGTGGACCAAGGGAGCCTCAACAGTCTCCTTGAATAGTTCAGTTGGACATCTGTTCAAATCAATCAGATGATCGCTGAGGAGGAAGCAAGGGTAGCAGGGGACGTTGTTCGAGCCAACCAGGTTGTGACTGCAGATGACAGCCTGAGCTCGAACCTCTGATACATCGTCCAGTTTCCATCCGACATTGGAGAAGCAAAGCATGTAATGATGGAGGACTACAAGTCAACCTGGATAATTGAGTATTCGAGAAAAATTCGGAGAAACACAGGGGAATACCTTCATACAATCCTACAGAAGGGGGGATTCTTGGCGGAAGGCGGAAATTTGATGGATGTGGTAGAGGAGGAGGAGATCAGAGCAAAGGTTGAAGACCAAAGAAGAAGTTCACCAAGTGGGCTACTGGACGGAGTGAGGGTGTCCAACTTTCCCATGAGGTTTCTTCTCTGGAATTGTAAGGATGCGGGCACTGGTTCTTTTAGAAGCAACTTCATGGCTCTGGTTGGCAGGCACATGCCAAACATTGTCTGTGTAACTTAAACCAGAATGTCTGGGACAGGGCCAGATGCATTTGCACCTCTCTTGGATTTGAGAGATGCTTTGTGGCTGATCCATTTGCATTTGGTGGCAGCTTTTGGATTCTGTGGGACGCAAATGAGGTGCAGGTGGATGTCATTGTTGTGTCTCAGCAAGAGATCCATGCCTCAGTCCAGGTTTGATATGAACACTAAATCTAGTAGTTCTATAATTTTTTCAATCACATGCCTTAGCACATATATATATATGTACATTAATATTTATGTTTTCGACATGTGAAACTCCTAATCACTAGTTATGAATGCATGTGTGCTTCCATGATTGCAGGCTGCTAGGAACTAATGGAGCCACATGTGAAGCTGAAGAATTGGCACAACTCCGCGACAAAGCTCCTCTGCCATTGCTCGTCTGCCGTTTCTTCCATTTTCTGTGTTAAATCCCTTTAATAATCATGTTTTTTATTTAATGTTGAACAATGATTTTTGAACCTCCCTCCCATGGTTTGAGGAGGAAGTTGTGCTTTGAGGTTGTAAGGGGTGGTTTCTTCCCCCTGTATTAATTTGTGGTTTTAATTGACGTTTTTTATTTATACTAGTTGTTATTTATTCCTAAAATATTCTTAGTCTTCTATTTATTCTTCATATATTAACTATTTTTCCAAAAAATGGACTTTATCAATGTTTAGTCTTAACTAATTGTATAACTAATAATCTACATTAGCAATTTAAAGTTCTTATATATAAAAATAAGTAAATATTCTAGTTTCCTATCATTGAATCATACTCCTTTAGAGATTAAATTGATAATAGATTACAATTATCAATTATGTGTTAATTATGTGTTTTCGATAAAAACAGTTGCTCATTCCTGTCTTAGCACCTAGTTTTAAACTAGGATTTGGCCAAATGCATTTAGCACAAAAATACTTGAATGCCCCAAAATTACAAGTTTGACAACATCACCATGAAGAACAAACACTCATCCCAACACAGAAGTATAAATTCAACAGCTTTTTTTGGACCAACCCTAGCTGAAGAGTAAGTCCCAAACTATAGAAATAACGATATCCCTAATCCAACTGCATACCAAACCCCCAAATACAACAGTCCCAACAAATGCATTCACATACGGAAGTGCAGATCTATAGCACGAATCAACCTGATAAACAATGAAATAAGACAAGAACACAACAACATATAATAATGTACGAGAGTTTGAGAGAAGTTAGTCCAAACAGACCGTCCTTGAGGCTAAGCCAATATCGACTCCGTGGGTTCTTGAATCAACACTCCGATGACCTTCAGGCGCAACAGCTGCCGCCGTTCTGAAGACATACAGTGGTTCCATCGGCTGGGGAGCTGAGTGAGTGTTCGCGGGAAGAGCTTCAGAGAGCTCTTGGCTAGTGGATAAGGGTTGAGAATGAGTGGGGAGCAACGGGTGTATGGCATTTTGTTTAACTGAATCCCTTACATATTATTTTGATTCAATGTATTTTCCTCCCCTATATTTGGATGTAGTTGTATTACCCTCCCCTACAAATATTTTTGTTAATTATACTTTCATCCCAAAGTTTCATTCTAATGCAAGTTCTCTCCCCTGTAAATGTATTTTCTTCATAACAGTTATTTCACGGAGTTTCAAACTAATTTTACTTTGCTTTAGAAACTGACACGAACATTTTTTATTTGGTGAACAACCAACACGAACATTGTTCGTGAAATATATAGGTTATAATAAAATCGGAATGTCGGTTCTAAATTAAGGTAAGAATCGATAATATGCTCTCATGGCCTAGCGCATAATAGAACATGCATTGACTCATGTGGAGTTGACTAAAGCTCACCTTTAACTGTAAAGTTGACCTTTTCTTTTACGTTGACTTTCTTTTTCCTAACCTACTAATCTGACAAAGTGGGTAGACCAAAAGGTTTAATGTTCACAACATAGTTGACTAAGTATAACCTCAAAACCAAGTACATAGGGTTTAGGGTAGACCATAATGCATTGACTGTGGAGTTGACTTATGAGCTCAATCACCTTTGACTCTACAGTAGACCATTTCCTTTACGGTGACTTTCTTCGTGCGAACTTATCCATCGGACAAAGTGGAGACCAAAATGTTGTTTGTTCACTACATAGTTGACTTAGTATAACCTCTAAAGTCAATTTTAGGGTTTAGGGTTTAGGGTACACCGACTGTGGAGTTGAGTTATGAGCTCGATCATCTAATTTGACTGTACATTTGACCTTTTCCTTTACGTAGACTTTCTTTGTGCGAACTTACTAATATTGCAAAGTGGAGACCAAAAAGTTATCTGTTCACTACATAGTTGACGTAGTATAACCTCAAAAATTTTAAGTATATAGGATCATTCATTGACAATGTAGTTGACTTATGAGCTCGATCACCTAATTTGACTGTACAGTTGACCTTTTCCTTTACGTTGACTTTCTTCGTGCAAACTTACTAATCTAACAAAGTGGAGACCAAAACGTTATCTGTTCATGATAACTCCGTTTTCGGAGTTATTTTATGCCTTTTATTTCTACGTTTCGCGTGCTCAATATGGAGAATTCGTCGTCTTTTGAGTAAATTGAGCTTAAATGTGATAATGTGAGTTCATATGCTTTACTTGTTAAATCCGGGCGTTTCTTTGGTTATTTGAGCTTTTATTGTGATATGATCGCGGGTTGTGTTTTCGTGTTGTGATTCGCAGGAAAACAGGGCTTGGAGGATCATGCGGGAGATGGAAACGAACTTCAGAAGCAAGGAACTCGAAGGAAAGTCAAAGGAAGAAGGAAGAAAGGAGAAAGTCAAAGGAACTCGAAGGAAAGTCAAAGGAAGAAGGAAGAAAGGAGAAAGTCAAAGGAAGGAAAGAAAAGTCAAAGAAAAGAGGGCTGGAACAGATGGTCTTCGTACGAAGACTTTTGTCTTCGTACGAAGACAATTTACTTAGTCAAGTTTTGGCTCTGCAGAAATGTCTTCCTAAGAAAGCTCACAGTATCTATGTAAGAAGACCTTCGTACGAAGACAATTTGTCTTCGTACGAAGACTCTTCGTGCGAAGACAAATGTCTTCGTACGAAGACTTCGTTGAATTTCAGAATTTTTGCCGGGGCTTTTTCATAGTTTATCCAAACTTTGTAATAGGATTATGGAAACGTATTTAAGCATTCTAGGTCGACTTTTTCAGTAGTTTTGGACGTTAGGAACATCTTTTGGAGATCAAGAAGCTATTGGGAGAGCTTAGGAGCTTTGGATCATCCGTTTGGATTCTCAACTCTTCTCTTTTCTTGATTTTTATGTTTAAACTCATGAGACTTGTCGTTTTGAGTATGAATATGAGTAGCTAAACGTTATTTGCTGGGAATTCTCGTTTGGTGTAGCTAGGGTTTGATCTAAATATCATGTTTTGATGATTGTGATTCATGTTTTAGCTTAATCTCACGTGTTTATTCATTATTATGGACGTTTGTAATCATATTATCTTTGCGAGTAGCTAACGTAGAGATAAACTTAATTAGTTTTCACGCGGTAACTCCGTGAGAATTAGTCGGTAAATTGAATAATCCACATAGTCGAATCAATGTTTGGTAACTCGACATCGTTAACTAGGATCATCAAAGTAGAATTATGGTTTTAATGCATGCTTAAAGCTAGAATAGACTTGGTAACTCGGTTTGTTTTGGTTTAAAGTATAGTAAACTTACTTGGTAACTCGGTACGTTTAATATTGCTTGATTGATAGTGAAAGACACGTGGTTGTTTTACAAGTCAAAATATAAATTTAGCTCAACCTAGTGAACCTAGAGAATTCCCGGTATTTTTCCCTTATATTACAAAAACCCTAAAATTCATTCTTTATTAATCGTGAACTACTTCACTTGGTTAATTGAGAATATTGCGCTTTTACTTTCGTAGAATTAGATCAAAACACAACTTGCGACGTACCCACATAAGGTTTAAAATAATAATTAATTTAAACAAAGTCACTTGGGTTCGACAACCCGGATTTCCAGTTTATTACTACACACGACAGCTGTACACTTGCAGTTGGAGCGTGTCAAGTTTTTGGCGCCGTTGCCGGGGACTTCGGCTAAATTAGTTATAATTCCTAGCCTTAGGGATTTTAATTTATTGTTTATATCCGTTACTCACCTACATTTTTGCGTGTTTTGTGATTTCAGGGTGATTTACACGGTGCATGACCCGTTCTAGAGACGAGCCTTTGTATCCAACGTTTGAAGACCCGGAATCCTTATTAAAAGCACAGCGTAGAGACAAGAGGAATTCAAGCTCAGTCACTATGGATGATGAAACGAGAGCTGAGTTTGAGAGAATCCGCAAAAATGTGCAAGATGCGGAAGCAGCTAGAGCAGCTGCTGTAGAGGAGGCTGCAAACAGAGCCGCGGAATCTGAGCAACTTAGGGCTCAAATGGCTGAGATGCAGGCGATGATTGATCGCATGAATCCTCCGAATCCACAACAACTTCCTGGTGCGGAGGTAGTTGGCAGAAATAACGGTGGCAATGGGAATAATGGGGGCAATAATCGGAACAACAACGGATGGAATGTGGTAGAGCAATTTAACAATGCTGAAGAGGATGAGCATCCTCTGGTGGACTAATTCAGGACTACACCGGAGGGATATCAGCCCACCATCGTCAGACCTCAGATTAATGCAGCCCATTTCGAGATTCGCCAACCGTTGATCAACATGGTTAGGGATGAGTGCTTATTCACTGGAGCTCCGAGTGATGATCCACATCAACACTTGCTAAATTTCGAGCATATCACTTCTACCATGTATGATCAGAGAGTTCCACTCGATACGATAAAGCTCATGCTTTTCCCCTTCTCTTTATCAGGAAAGGCAAAGACTTGGCTTATGGAACTTCCAGCAGGCAGCATAGTTACATGGGCAGATTGTAGTAGAGAGTTTCTCAGGAAGTATCTTCCACCATCCAAGGTTGCTCAACGGATGGCTGACATAACCAAATTTACACAGAAGAAAGATGATTCTTTGGGAGACACGTGGAGAAAGTTCAACCAGCTCCTGCGCAGGTGCCCTACTCATGGAGAGCCATGGTATAAACTTCTCCATTACTTCTATAATGCTTTGGACAGAGAGACTGCTAGTGATCTGGACATGATGGCTCAAGGAAATTTTATGGGAATGGGACTACAAAGATGTCGTGATCTGCTAGATAATGTAGCAAAACGTGAATCCACGAGGTTTGAGACTCGTAGAAACACGAAATCAGATGGGGCATTGGTTAGTAAGATTGAGTCCATGGTGGAGCAGAAATTTGAACATCAGATGGCAGTGATGACTTCGGCTTTTAGTAATTTGAATCCATCGGCACAGGTGAAGTCAGTGGGAGAGATGGTAGCAGATGCAAATCAGGGATATGGGGATGGTATTGAAGACGTAAACTACATGGGTCAAAGACAGCAGCAATGGCCAAACACCTATCATCCCAACAATCGCAATCACACCAACTCAAGTTATGCCAATCCGAATAGTGGACTATATGCTCCAGGTCAAAGGCCAAATGTTCCTTATCAAGCTCCGAGACAGGCTCCACAGCAACAGGCTCCTCCTCCACCTC
The DNA here is from genome assembly GCA_023055425.1 of Linanthus parryae. Classification (NCBI taxonomy): domain Eukaryota; kingdom Viridiplantae; phylum Streptophyta; class Magnoliopsida; order Ericales; family Polemoniaceae; genus Linanthus; species Linanthus parryae. The sequence continues at coordinate 3,205,184 of JALGPY010000004.1, read as the reverse complement.
CATCCTCAGAAGAACAAGACACAAACGCGTTGTTGAGGAAACTGTTAGCTAGCAATGATAAGATTGAGAGCAAGATTGTCGCGATAGAAGCCTCGATAAAAAGCCATGAGACACAGATTGGCCAAATAGCTAATCAGAATACTCGACTTCCACCAGGTATACTACCTTCTAACACAATCACTCCAACTGAGCAAGTGAAGGCTATCACTACTCGCAGTGGGATCACCACTAATGATCCTCCCTATCCTACACACGCGCGAGCTGAGGCGAATAAGGCCACAGAAAAAGCCTTGGATTAAGAGATTCCCGTGCCTACCGTGAGTCCCCAATCAAAGGACACGAGTAAGAATTCGGAGGAAAAGCCTAAGCCAAAGGAGGAGTATAGTGTTCGTGTTCCCTACCCGCAGAGATTGAAGAGCCAAGAAGATGCCAAGCATTTCAAGAAATTTGTTGATATCTTCAAAAAGTTACACATCAATATACCCTTTGCTGAAGCAATTTCAAAAATGCCTAAATATGCAAAATTTCTCAAGGACCTACTTGTTGGAATAGATTCCCTAGAGGCAATCGTAGATTTAGTATGAACAATGTTTTGGCTAGAATATTCATTTATTATTTATGGCGATATTTAATATAATGAAGTCCTTAGATAAATTGTGTTATTTATCTTAAATATCCCTAGTCCATTATATTGATTAATAGGACAATCAAATATAGACTAGTATCTGGGTAGATTGATATGGAGATATCAAGTCTAACACATGGGTATGCATTAGGAGTAATGGCATACTGGATTGACCCACGACGAAAAGGATACATTTTATTATGTGAAGTCACAATCGCTTTTCGTAGTGCTAATATTATTGCAATCCTTAGACTTGAAGTCACTAGATACTCTAGTTGTGAAATATTGCGCTTTGATGTTATCAAACGTTACACCGTAACTGGGTAATCATAAAGGTGGCTATCGGGCGTGATAGGAAGCAAGCTTAGAGATCGTAGTGATGTAGATAGGATTTGTCCCTCCCACATAATGGGGGTAAATATCCACGGCCACTTGAGGGATGAGGCTTATTGAATGTCTGGCCAGACTCAGATAAATTAATATAGAGATATTAATGTTATCTGCAAGTATAAGCATATTCCCAGGATCGAGGAACTATGGATTGGATATACGAGTGTGACTATTTATGTCTCGTGTCCAATCCGGATATGGAGACAAAGGGATAATGCAATATGACATATTGGGCACAAAGGTTTGTCGGGATCACTGACTATTTCTATTGGTTGGGTTGCATGGATGTGTTGCCAGACACCGCTCCATGTTAGTAATAGTTACTACTAACTATATAGAAACCTATGGGGTCACACGTCAAATAGAGTAGAGCTAGATTTGGGATTAATTAATAAAGATTAATTAATAGAAGGATCATTGTGCAACACCTTGCACACTTAGTAGGACTAATTTGCAAGGAAGGGAATAGTTCTAGTCCTACTAGAACAAGAAAACTCTTTTATGGAAACAACAAGGAGTTGTTGGAGTATATAAAGGAGGCTCTAGCTTCCTTCCCACTACATGAGTTATTATTAGACATAACACATAAAGAGTGGGAGAGAGAAAAAAGAGAGAGCAACACAAAAAGAGCTAGGGCCGAAACCCTAGCCCTCCCGTCCGCCCCTCTACCCGACGGCAAGGAGAGGGCCGCCCCCTCCCTTGTGCCTTGGTGGTTTGTTGCTTTGATCTTCATCCCTCTTCCTCCGGGTTCAAGCTAGCACTTGTGGTGAAGGAAGAATCTAGATCTCACCTCTAGACGTGGATCAACCGTAGAGACGAGGACATTATTCTTCGTGTGATCTCACAAATAAAAAAGGTACACATCTTCTATGTCCTTAATCATGTTATGATGTCTCTTCCTGTGATCCTTGGTGGGCTTTGAGTAGGATTATTTTTGTTATTCCGCTGCGTTACCTACGTCAAAACCCAACAGTGGTATCAGAGCCACAGGTCGTAGAGCATAACATGATATTATGTGTTTACAATTTCAGTTCATACACCGTATTATTGTTTATTACGCGAAAACTGAAAAATTGGCATAGTAGATGCAATATTGAATTTGATTCAATCAAACAAGACCCAATTTGACATTGGATGTTAGAATTGGTGAGTTTAATCACATAGGATGTGAATAATTGGGTTCTTGAAAAATTAGGGTTCATGGGCACATGATTGAAAAGGGGTTTTCAATTATGGAAACAAAATTATGGAAATAAATCCATATGGAAACAACCTTGATTGGGCAACAAGGAAGGAGGAAGGGGACTAGGGCCGAAACCCTAGCCGCCCGCCCCTCCCTTGCGCGCCAAGCAAGGCCGCGGCCTCCTAGGCGTGTGGCGGTCCTAGGGTTCGGGCCACTTGTTGGCTTGGACCCTTTGGACCGTTGTGAAACCCTAGTTACCCAATTTCATTAAAATTGAACAAGCGCGTTAAAAATTGGGTTTAACTGTATTATGTGCTTTATTGCATGGTGGATGGATATGGCCTAGGATTGTGGATGTTTATTGTTTTGTGGTTTGGTTTACGGCCTGCGAGCTGATCAAATTAATGTAATAATTAATTAAGTTTTACGGCCTGCGAGTCGTTCTTTTTCTCCTCGACATGTGAGGCTTTTGTTATTTATTTATTCTAGATGTTAGGCTAGAATTAGAAATATTTAGATGATAGCCAAGAGCATGGAGAAGAAGACTGGAGAACCAAAGGAGCCAAAAGACATCCCTAGACGCGCGGCTATGGTGGAGCACATGGAGATGAGCTCGGCACTTTAGGGCAATTAGATATTATCATTGGCTTGATAATATCATTAGTCTAGAGGCCATATCCATGCCACGTTTTTTATTTTTTTGTGGATGTTTATTATTCATGCCTTGTTATTTATTTTGTGTGTATGGCGCTACAAGCAAAAACGATAACAAGATAATAATAAACAAGGTTGGTCTTTTATTGTGGATGGCCCAATCCAAATAAGTAGACCATGTTGATAAAGATGAACCAAACAAATTAAAAGAAATCCCTCAATTAAATATTGCGTTTTGCCTTCTCTTGCCAAAACACCCTTCATGATCATGGCCTATTAAAATTCGGGCTTGCCAAAGCAAGGCGATTTTAATTTTTCATGATGTGTTGCGGACGACGCAAGCTAGTAATGCGTGTATGTTGAAAGCAAGAGGTTGGACGCAACTAGGCAAGAGTCAATTGGATTGATGAGCTTAGAGGCATGACAATTAGGAGTTATCCAATTGGATAAAGAATAAAAGGAATTTATTCACCTAATTGGACCAAGAGTTGCATGGGATGCAATTGGAATGGTTCCTACCTAAATAACCAATTCTTGGGTGACTTGCCAAAGCAAGCTCAAGAAGAAGGTAAAAAGGGATCTTGGACCCACTAGAAAATATAAAGATATTTTCCGCGTTAATAGTGAGGGCTATTAATCCGAGAAAAATAGTGGGAGCTATATTTAATGATCTAGCCATTGTTAAATATAGTTAAATTGTTCAAAAATACTAAATTGCATATGTCTCGTTTTGTAGAATTCCAAATGGCAAACAACAACGCATAGAGTTCATCCCTACGATCTGTCCTTGAGAAGGATAAATTGTCTGGAACAAATTTCCTTGACTGGTACAGAAACTTGAGGATTGTCCTCAAGCAAGAAAAGAAGTTGTACGTCTTGGACACTCCAATTCCAGACCCACCACAAGATGAGTCTCTATTAGCAGAAGTAAGGGCACGTCAGAAACATATTGATGATTCTAATGACGTGACTTGCCTCATGCTTTGTACCATGACTAGTGAGCTTCAGAAGCAACACGAGAACATGGAAGCCTATGATATGATCAGACACTTGAAACAATTGTTTCAGGAACAGGCAATGCATGAGCGCTATGAGGTGTCTAAAGCATTGTTCAAAAGTAGTCTTGCAGAGGGGAATCCAGTAGACCCTCATGTACTCCGAATGATCGGGTACATAGAGAACCTTGAGAGACTGGGGTTCCCACTCGGCCAGGACTTGGCGACTGATCTCGTCTTGCAATCGTTTCCTGACAGTTATTATCAGTTCATTATGAACTATAATATGAACGAGATCAACAAGTCTTTGCCAGACCTATTGAACATGCTAAAGACAGCTGAGCAAAGCATCAATACAGGCAAGGGCAAGGCCATAATGATGGTCCACAAAAGGAAGGGCAAGTCAGTTGCATCTACTTCAAAACGAAAACGCAAGAAAGTTGCGAAATCCAAGGATGCCCTAAAGCCTAGTGGAGGCGTGGCTAAAGGTGAATGTCACTACTGCAGCCAGCCGGGTCACTGGAGGAGGAATTGCCCTAAATATCTGGAGGATAAGAAGCTAGGAATAGTGATTCCACCACCACCAAGTATTTATGTTATAGACGTCAATCTCTCTATTTCATCATCCTGGGTATTGGATACCGGATGTGGTTCTCACATTTTTCGTAATGTGCAGGATTTGAAAAGAAGTAGAAGATTGCGAAAAGGGGAGATAGACTTGCGCGTTGGGAATGGAGAAAAGGTTGCTGCATTAGCTGTAGGCGTTTATGAGCTATCTTTGCCTTCTGGACTTATTTTAGAATTAGACAATTGCTTTTATGTGCCTGCTATGAGCAGAAACATTATTTCCGTTTCTTGTTTGGACGAGAAAGGTTTTTCTATTTCAATAAAGGACAAGTGTTGCTCCATTTATTTTGATAGTATGCACTATTGTAGTGCGCATTTGTCTAATGGATTGTATATCCTTGATCTAAATAATCCAATCTATAACATAAATACTAAAAGGATTAAAACTAATGATTTAAATCCTACATATCTATGGCACTGTCGTTTAGGCCATATAAATGAGAAACGCATATCTAGACTCCATAAGGATGGACTTCTAGACTCATTTGATTTGGAATCATATGAGACATGTGAATCTTGTTTATTAGGAAAAATGACAAAGTCCCCTTTCAATAAGAAAGGCGAGCGGACTAGTGAGTTATTGGCACTCATACATACTGATGTATGCGGACCATTCCCCACGCCTGCCAGAGGTGGTTATACCTACTTCATCACATTTACTGATGATTTCAGTAGATATGGATTTGTATACCTTATGAAGGCCAAATCCGAATCCTTTGAATTGTTCAAAGAATTCAAGAGTGAAGTAGAAAAGCAACTTGGCAAGAGTATTAAAGCTCTACGATCGGATCGTGGAGGAGAATACTTAAGCCAAGAGTTTGATGAGTATCTTAGGGAGTGTGGGATAGTATCTCAGCTCACTCCACCCGGAACACCACAATGGAATGGTGTATCTGAGAGGAGGAATCGCACTCTATTAGATATGGTGCGATCTATGATGTCTCAAACAGATCTTCCGATATCCTTTTGGGGACATGCTCTAATGACGGCAGCTTTTACCATTAACCGTGTTCCATCCAAATCAGTCATGAAGACGCCATATGAGATATGGACTGGGAGGCGTCCCATAGTGTCGTTTATGAAGATTTGGGGCTGCGATGTCTATGTAAAGCGTTTACAAACAGACAAGCTCGGGCCTAAAGCGGATAAGTGTAAGTTTGTGGGATATCCTAAGGAGACTAAAGGATATTACTTCTATAACCCTACCGAGAACAAAGTGTTTGTTGCTCGGACCGGCGTGTTTCTAGAAAGAGAACTAGTCTCTAAAGAAGCAAGTGGGAGGGTTGTAGAACTCGAAGAAATTCATGAACCACAAACCACTGAACCAATAATGGAACATGAACAGGAACCACAAGAAGTTGTGGAAGAACCTGTTCAAGTAACACAGGAACTCCGTAGATCAGGAAGAGTGCGTCATGAGCCAGAGAGATATGGACTTCTCGTGACTGAGCCCGATGACGTACAACTCATGGATGATGAGCCTGCAAACTATGGAGAAGCCATGAGTGGCCCAGACTCTAAGAAGTGGCTTGAAGCCATGAGATCCGAAATGGATTCCATGTACACCAACAAAGTATGGACTTTGGTGGAACCACCCGAAGGGGCTCGACCCATAGGGTGCAAGTGGGTCTTCAAGAAGAAGACCGACATGGATGGCAAGGTAGTTGCCTATAAGGGCCTATTGGTGGCCAAAGGTTATAGACAAATTCATGGTATTGACTATGATGAGACCTTTTCACCAGTCGCCATGACTAAATCCATTCGAATCTTACTTGCTATTGCAGCATACTACGACTATGAGATTTGGCAAATGGATGTCAAAACAACGTTCCTTTATGGGAACCTCCTTGAGGATGTGTACATGACACAACCAGAGGGTTTTGAGGATCCAGAGAATGCCAATAAAGTCTGTAAGCTGCAAAGATCCATTTATGGATTAAAGCAAGCTTCTAGGAGCTGGAATCGACGTTTTGATGACGCGGTCAAAGAGTTTGGCTTCATCAAGAACGAAGATGAGCCTTGTGTTTACAAGAAGGTTAGTGGGAGCTCTATAGTATTTCTGGTCTTGTATGTGGATTACATACTAATCATTGGCAATGATATTCCTACTCTGCAATCTGTTAAAGATTGGCTAGGAAAGTGTTTTGCGATGAAAGACTTAGGAGACGCAGCCTATATACTGGGTATAAAGATCTATAGAGATAGATCTAAAAGGTTGCTTGGCCTAAGTCAGAGTACATATATTGACAAGGTGTTGAAGAGGTTCAACATGCAAGATTCCAAGAAGGGATTCTTGCCCATGTCACATGGAGTCACTCTTTCCAAGAATGACTGTCCCTCCAATGAGATGGAGAAGGACCGCATGAGTAGGATACCCTATGCTTCGGCCATAGGATCCATCATGTACGCCATGCTATGTACTAGACCAGACGTATCATACGCGTTGAGTATGGTGAGCAGATATCAGTCCAATCCGGGTGAGAGTCACTGGATTGCTGTCAAGAACATCCTAAAGTACTTAAGAAGAACTAAGGATGTGTTCTTGATATTTGGAGGAATGGAAGAGCTAAGTGTAAAGGGTTACACTGACGCAAGCTTCCAAACCGACAAGGATGATTACAGATCGCAGTCTGGATACGTGTTTTGCCTGAATGGAGGAGCTGTGAGCTGGAAGAGTTCCAAGCAAGGCACAGTTGCTGATTCTACAACAGAAGCTGAGTACATTGCTGCTGCGGAAGCAGCAAAAGAGGCAGTATGGATAAAGAAGTTTATCACTGAGCTCGGTGTGGTCCCTAGCATAGTGGATCCCGTAGAGTTGTACTGTGACAACTCTGGGGCAATCGCACAGGAAAAGGAACCAAGATCGCACCAAAAGTCAAAGCATGTACTTAGGAGATTCCATCTTATTCGTGATATGATCGATCGAGGAGATGTGAAGATATGCAAGATTATGACAGATGACAACGTGTCAGATCCGCTCACGAAACCTCTAGCGCAGCGAAAGCATGAAGGGCACGCCAGATCTATAGGCATACGAGATGCGCCAGATTGGCTCTAGTGCAAGTGGGAGACTGTTGGAATAGATGCCCTAGAGGCAATCGTAGATTTAGTATGAACAATGTTTTGGCTAGAATATTCATTTATTATTTATGGCGATATTTAATATAATGAAGTCCTTAGATAAATTGTGTTATTTATCTTAAATATCCCTAGTCCATTATATTGATTAATAGGACAATCAAATATAGACTAGTATCTGGGTAGATTGATATGGAGATATCAAGTCTAACACATGGGTATGCATTAGGAATAATGGCATACTGGATTGACCCACGACGAAAAGGATACATTTGATTATGTGAAGTCACAATCGCTTTTCGTAGTGCTAATATTATTGCAATCCTTAGACTTGAAGTCACTAGATACTCTAGTTGTGAAATATTGCGCTTTGATGTTATCAAACGTTACACCGTAACTGGGTAATCATAAAGGTGGCTATCGGGCGTGATAGGAAGCAAGCTTAGAGATCGTAGTGATGTAGATAGGATTTGTCCCTCCCACATAATGGGGGTAAATATCCACGGCCACTCGAGGGATGAGGCTTATTGAATGTCTGGCCAGACTCAGATAAATTAATATAGAGATATTAATGTTATCTGCAAGTATAAGCATATTCCCAGGATCGAGGAACTATGGATTGGATATACGAGTGTGACTATTTATGTCTCGTGTCCAATCCGGATATGGAGACAAAGGGATAATGCAATATGACATATTGGGCACAAAGGTTTGTCGGGATCACTGACTATTTCTATTGGTTGGGTTGCATGGATGTGTTGCTAGACACCGCTCCATGTTAGTAATAGTTACTACTAACTATATAGAAACCTATGGGGTCACACGTCAAATAGAGTAGAGCTAGATTTGGGATTAATTAATAAAGATTAATTAATAGAAGGATCATTGTGCAACACCTTGCAAACTTAGTAGGACTAATTTGCAAGGAAGGGAATAGTTCTAGTCCTACTAGAACAAGAAAACTCTTTTATGGAAACAACAAGGAGTTGTTGGAGTATATAAAGGAGGCTCTAGCTTCCTTCCCACTACATGAGTTATTATTAGACATAACACATAAAGAGTGGGAGAGAGAAAAAAAGAGAGAGCAAGACAAAAAGAGCTAGGGCCGAAACCCTAGCCCTCCCGTCCGCCCCTCTACCCGACGGCAAGGAGAGGGCCGCCCCCTCCCTTGTGCCTTGGTGGTTTGTTGCTTTGATCTTCATCCCTCTTCCTCCGGGTTCAAGCTAGCACTTGTGCTGAAGGAAGAATCTAGATCTCACCTCTAGACGTGGATCAACCGTAGAGACGAGGACATTATTCTTCGTGTGATCTCACAAATCAAAAAGGTACACATCTTCTATGTCCTTAATCATGTTATGATGTCTCATCCTGTGATCCTTGGTGGGCTTTGAGTAGGATTATTTTTGTTATTCCGCTGCGTTACCTACGTCAAAACCCAACACTACTCTCTAATAGAATACGCATGGATGATTTTGAGACCGTGACCCTGAATGAGGAGTGTAGCGCCGTGGTGAAAAAAGTGCTACCCAAAAAGATGAAAGATCCGGGTGGTTTCATTATTCCTGTGACATTGGGAAATGCGTTCCATGGTAGGGCGTTATGTGATCTTGGCGCAAGCATAAATTTGATGCCTACATCAGTATTTGAGCAACTCGGTGTAGGAGATCCAAAACCACTCGTATGTGTTTACAGATGGCTGACCGTACTATAAAACGACCACGGGGTGTTTTGGAGGATGTGCTTGTGAGAGTCGAAGGACTCATATTTCCCGCAGATTTTGTGATCCTAGATATGGATGCTGACGATGATGTCCCACTCATATTGGGACGGCCAATCCTTGCTACGGGAAAGACGATTATTGATGTTGCCAATGGAGAGTTGACTATGTGTATTAACGTTGAGAATGTGGCATTTAATGTCTTTAAAGCTATGAAATTTCCTACATATGCAGTGAGTGAGCAGTGCTTTGGTGTGGAGGCATACACACCAGACGAGGAGGACGATATATTATTGGAGCAGCTGTATGAGGAACTTGCCTTACTTGATTCGAGTGAAAAAGAACAGGCTATGGAGGCCAGCTGGCGTTCACCCCTACCCCTCTTTAATGAGGGAAATAGGAAGATTCTTACTCCTTCTCTTATTACTGCTCCTGATTTAGAATTGAAACCGTTACCTGCTCATTTAAAATATTTATACTTGGGATCTGATGAAACTTTGCCTTATTGTTTCTGCGTGTTTGGACAGGGAACAGGAGGAGCAGCTTCTCAAGGTATTGCAGGAGAGGAAAGCAGCTATGGGATGGACCATAGCATATATCAAGGGGATCAGCCCCACAAGATCCGGCTCATGGAAGACAAGAAGCCGGTAGTTCAGTTTCAGCGCCGCCTCAACCCTCACATGCAAGAGGTGGTGAAGAAAGAGGTGCTTAAATGGTTGGAAACAGGTATCATCTATCCGATTTCCGACAGCACGTGGACTAGCCCGGTGCAGTGTGTCCCTAAGAAGGGAGGTATAACTGTGGTGGAAGGGGAAAAAGGTGATCAGATTGCCACTCGTACAGTTACTGGGTGGAGAGTTTGCATGGATTACCGCAAACTCAATGATGCCACTTTGAAGGATCATTTTCCTCTCCCATTTTTTGACCAGATGCTTGATACGCTGGCACGTCATTCGCATTACTGTGTTTTGGATGGATACTCTGGGTATAATCAGATAGCGATTGAGCCAGCTGACCAGGAGAAGACGACATTTACTTGTCCTTATGGGACTTTTGCATTCAGGCGCATGCCCTTTGGGCTATGCAATGCCCCTGCCACGTTTCAGAGGTGTATAATGTCTATCTTCTCAGACATGATGGAGCAAAATTTTGAAGTCTTCATGGATGATTTTTCGCTTTATGGTGATGGTTTCGAAGACTGCCTCCAGCAGCTAGCTCGGGTACTGGACAGATGTATTGAGACCAACCTAGTGCTTAACTGGGAGAAGTGCCATTTTATGGTGACCGAGGGGATAGTGTTGGGGCACAAGATCTCCAGTAAAGGCTTAGAGGTAGATCGGGCAAAAAGTGAGGTGATCGAGAAGCTTCCTTATCCTACATCTGTAAAAGGGGTACGGAGTTTCTTGGGACATGCAGGTTTCTATCGGCGCTTCATTAAAGACTTCTCGAAGATCACAAAGCCTTTATCTGGGTTGCTTGAGAAAGATGCCGTCTTTGATTTCAATGAAGAGTGCAAGACAACTTTTGATTTGCTCAAGAAAAAGCTGATCAACTCTCCTATCATAGCCACCCCAGACTGGACCTTGCCGTTCGAGCTTATGTGTGATGCCAGCGATTATGCGGTGGGAGCAGTGCTGGGACAGCGGAAAGACAAGGTAGCTCATGTAATTTACTATGCCAGTCGTACTCTTAACACTGCACAGATTAATTATGCCACCACCGAGAAGGAGATGTTGGCTATTATCTTTGCATTGGACAAGTTTCGTCCATACCTTGTGGGTTCTCAGGTGACTATCTTCACGGACCATGCAGCCCTCAAATATCTACTTACTAAGAAGGATACGAAGCCTAGATTGATTCGATGGGTGTTGCTAATGCAAGAGTTTGACATAGTGATCAAGGACAAAAAGGGAGTAGAGAACGTTGTTGCAGACCATTTGTCACGACTGGAGAACGAAAAATAAGAAGATGTGCCAATTAGAGAAGATTTTCCAGATGAACAACTTATGGTAGTGGTAGCAGCTGTGCCTTGGTTTGCGGATTTGGCGAATTTCAAGGCGCTCAATATTGTCCCAAAAGACATGTATTTCCATCAGAAAAAGAAATTTTTCGCAGATGCACGACATTATTTCTGGGATGAACCTTATTTGTTCAGGTTGGTAGCTGACAGCGTGTTGAGAAGATGCGTAGCTGAGCCAGACACTTTGGACATTCTTAGACATTGCCATGAGCTGAATTGCGGAGGGCATTTTGGCAAAACGCGCACTGTGGCAAAGGTATTGCAAAGTGGATTTTATTGGCCTTCTTTACATAAAGATGCTCATTTTTTTGTACAGCAGTGTGATCGATGTCAGAGAACTGGCAATATCTCCAACCGAAATGAGATGCCTCAGAATTTCGTGTTGGAAGTAGAGCCCTTTGATGTTTGGGGCATTGATTTCATGGGACCATTCCCGTCTTCACTTGGAAATCTTTATATACTGTTAGCTGTGGATTATGTGACCAAGTGGGTAGAGGCAATGGCTTTCCCTAAAAACGATGGAGCTACTGTAGAGAGATTCGTGCGTCAGAGCATTTTTACACGGTTTGGAACTCCCAGAGCCATTATCAGTGATGAAGGATCGCATTTCGTGAACAAAGTCTTTGCCAATGTCTTGAGCAAATATGGGGTAAAGACGCATAAGATATCACTGGCTTATCATCCGCAGTCGAATGGGCAAGCAGAAGTTTCTAACCGAGAGATAAAAGGGATTCTGGAGAAGACAGTCAACCCGGGATGCAAAGATTGGTCTCTGCATTTAGATGATAGCTTATGGGCGTATAGGACTGCTTACAAGACCCTTTAGGCATGTCTCCCTACCAGCTAGTATTTGGGAAGTCGTGTCATCTTCCGGTGGAACTTGAGCACAAGGCATTCAGGGCCTTGAAGAAGATCAATTTGGACGCTAAGCTCTCGGGTGAGCTACGGAAGCAAGCACTGCTCGAACTTGAAGAATTTCGATTGATGGCGTATGAGAGTGCGAGAATCTATAAGGAGAGGACAAAACTGTGGCACGACAGGCACATCATCCCGAGAGACTTCAAAGTCGGACAGAGGGTGCTGATCTTCAACGCCTGACTAAAGTTGTTTCCATGGAAATTGAAATCTAGATGGAGTGGTCCCTACACAATTACCGCAGTTTATCCGTGGGGATCTCTTGAGGTGGAGGATGCAAATGGGAACAGGTTTTAGGTGAATGGCCAGAGAGCGAAACCGTATGTGGACGGGAATTTCATTGGAGTCATTGAATGGCTTCATGCAAGTCCCGCAATTTGATTAATCTCTGAGGTAACTGGGTCGAGCCGTCGACCTTAAATTACAAAGCGCTTGTTGGGAGGCAACCCAACCTATTTATTGCTGTAGAGTAGGTTTTAATACAGTTTTGTGATTTTTATTCTTTTTGATTTCATTGAGAGGTGCGAGAGAGTGGATTTAATGTTTCCAATGAGTATGTGCAGGATTACGAGGTGAAAGGCCTATTTCGGATCCCCGTTCTTGATGCGCGCGTGCGAAACAGAGTAAAAATTGAAGATTTGCAGCCCAATACGCGTATCGGGGTCCGAAGTGAAGGAATTGAAGATAAAAGCCATTCTTGCACCTATTCAACACACGCACCTGATGAAGATCATGTTCCCGGATTCCCCGTCTTGATATGCGCAAGAATTTGATTGATGAACGGAGAAAGCTAGCACGCCGGCACGGATTACGAGGTGAAATTTTGAAGAACAGACCGAAAATAGAATTGAACAGTGCCAACGTGTGGGTGTGGTCGAGAGCTTTCTGTAGACAGGTGGATCGCGCATATCGGAGTCCGGATGAAGAAGTTACGCCAAAAAGGATGCTTTAGAGAGTAAAAAGAGGCCAAAAACATCCGGAAATGCAAAACGTGCCTTGGAACGCGTGAAATTGACAAATGAAATACTCCCCGGATTTTGGGAGTGTTTTAAGGTGAAAAGGGAGTCTCGAGGTCGAGGAGATCCTTCGGAAAGCAAAGGCGCGATCGAATACGTAAAAATTTGACGAAAAGGATGTTTTTGGCAAGCTCCAGCATTGTCTTCGTACGAAGACAATTGTCTTCGTACGAAGACTTTGTACTTAGAAAATTTTTGAGCTCTGAAGATTGTCTTCTTATAACAGCATGCAGTATCTGTATAGGAAGACCTTCGTACGAAGACAAAAAGTCTTCGTACGAAGACTCTTCGTACGAAGACTTTTGTCTTTGTACGAAGTCATCGGGCAAAAGGTCTGTTAGAATTTTTGCACGAGCTTTGGGACTACATCTGAACCCAGCAGTTCACCTTCCTCATTCATCACGAACGCAGCTCCTTTCTCCTCCATAGCCGCAAGAACACAAATCTCCATCTCCCTTGATTCTTCGTCAAATTCAACAACCAAGCATAGGTTTTGCTCGCGACAGAGAGGAGAACAAGGATTGAAGGGTAGCTTTGAGTGAGATGGAGAGACGAGAGAGAACAGAGAGGAGGAAGAATTAGGGTTCCGAAGCTAAAACTCAGAAATAGGACCACTTGGAGGTTGATTCAGCTTACGGTCAAGAAGGCAACGCTAACGGGGACTTCACAAGGAGTACGGAGCATCAATCAATTCGGAGTTTCGACAAATTTTTTCGGCAACCTCAAAACAGCCCGGTTTGTCAAATTTCTGAGAGTTTTTTGCCCGTAAGACTTGCTCCGGGCACGTAGGTACACTCTCAAACTAGTTATTTCAATATTCGAGTCTTAGGCACAAATTGAGTAGAAGCCCAATTTACTTTTTGTTGCGCTTAGTAGCGCGCTTGGGGGCGATTGCTTAGAGTCCTAGGAATTACGTGCTTACTTGCCTACGCGTTTAATTCTGTACACACTTCTTGTCACGTGCACAAAAGTTGAATTTCTCGTTATACTTGAACTAGTATTCCAAATGGCGGGTGGAAAGAAACGGAAGACGGGAGAGGGTACCTCGCAAGAAGCATCGGGGTCGGGCGATCCTCAATTTGAAACACCGCCCATTCTTCAATATGCAATCTTCAGTGCCCCTCCCCCGTCTAGACCGGGCATTGTAGGCCGACGAACGAAAAAGGTTAATTTGAAAGAGCGGAGTATTGGGCCCGGGTGTAATAATAGTTTCCGTTTTGTCACCTACGAGGCCCATTTAGACTCTCGTAAAGATACGTATTTGACTAAGAACGGGCAGCCCGAAAAGGAATTTCCATTGCACGAGGATATGCCTAATCCCATTGTAGATAGTGCTTTCTGAGCTGACAGATCTTGGCCACGTGGCAACCATCCAGCACACCATATTGTGCTCCACACACACTGGATCACCAGCCGAGCTGATCCATGTGGGGGCTGCGAGACAGAGCCCTCACATACCACTGCACGGGACTTGTAGGGACTTAGTGGTTTGGAGGCTAGAGTAGGCCCTGTCGCGTGCGAGCCAAGCCCGCACGCGACCTTTAGTAACTGCTTTGAGAGATTTATGGCACGAGCTCCATAAACCCGGTCAATCCGGTCAAACCCGGTCAACCTCGTAACGGTTCCGGTATTCGCGCACAACGTGCTGTAACGGTCCCTATATACTCGGAAGAACGTGCCGTTATGGTTAAGCTAATTAAGCTGCCATTGATGGGCGCATTAACCACACTACAACGGTCACGTTCTCTGCTATATATAGGACGTTAACCTTTCCATACAAAGGAGGACACACTAGCCATACGCGGAAGCTCTGCCGAATCTCTGTCTCTCTCTCAGACATTACTACTGCCTTACTCTCTCCCTACACACAACCCAACTCTTCCTGTGCGATCTCTGATCCTCTACATACGGTGTACACGGAGGTCTCCTCGCCGGAATCTCTTGTGCACATTTTGGTGAACCCGACGTGAACTTACCAACAAAAGCAACCATGTCTCAGGAGGATGATGTTAGCAACAGATCACCTTCCACCGAAACTGCCTCAGGAGAGGAGACCCGCCGTACTCCTGCGACCCCCAGCGAGGCACCGACGCTAGAATCTTTAGACGCCACCGTCCAAGGTCAGGCAAAAGCTCTCAAAGCCCAGTCCGCGCAGCTAGAACGGATCTTGGCCGTTCTGGGCACCCTTGCACCAAATCCTTCAACAGCCACCACCGTCTCTCAAGGAGGAGGAGGCCCTACCGCTCCAGGATAGGGAGTGTCCACCACACCTCCCAACCCCAACCTGCAGACTCTGCCGGCGACTACGCAGCTGCCTTCGATTCAGGGGTCAACAGCTCAGATGTTGCCTCTCACTGCTCACACTCCTCAACCTTCGGCTTTGGCATCCAACCCGGCTTTGCAGTACCCCTTGCCTCCTCCAACGGCGATCTGGGGCAATGCGAGCAGCCAATATGTCCCCAATCCTTCGGCGGCATATGTGTCGCCTCCGCCTGCGGCAACCCCTCCTCCTGCTACCGAGGGAAGCATCCCAGAATGCATGACGTCTCTGCAGAAGCGCATGGACACCATTCTGGCTCACCAGTCATTCTTGGATACCATTATCCCGAAGCTAGACAACGATCCACCCATCCCGCGGGAGATCTATCTCATGCCTAACCCGGCGGGGTATAAGGCTCCTAAATGGGACAAGTTCGAGGATGTCAATGGGAACGCTCATGAGCATTTCATGCGTTTCATTGATGTCATGGGGCCATACGGAGCTGATCCCAAACTGCTGATGCGAGAGTTCCCAAAATCTTTGGGGAACGTAGCGTACAAATGGTACCGAACGTTGGAAGCCGCATCCGTGAAGACTTGGGACGACATGGTCCAGAAGTTCTACACCAAGTTCTTCCAGATGGAAGAAAAAGTGACAATGATCCATCTCTCGCGGATGTATCAGAAGCGCGAGGAGGATGGGATCACTTTCATCAAGAAATTCAGGGCGAAGTCCTTGGAGTGCAAAGATCCAATGCTCGAAAGCCGGCTCGTAGAGATATGCCTGCAGTGCATGCGAGACGAATACAAAGGTATGCTCATCAATTTGCAAACACCTACGTTTTCAAAGCTAATTGAATGCACGAAGAACATCGAGCCTATAGTCGAGAGGCAGAAAAAGAAGAACGCTCCGGAACGATCTTCGAGCGGCACCACCTACAAGATCGGGAGATTCAGTTACAAGAGGGGACGCGAAGCTGAGGTCAATACTGTTTCACCCCAGAAGCAAGCGAAGGTTGTGAACTTCGACGTACCACCTCTGCCATGCTCGGTAGAGGAGGCAAGAAACCTCTGCAGGCAGTGGCGCAAGGACGGTGTCCTACCGCCGCTCGAGAAGATACCCTCCAAGGAGATGGTAAGGGACCCTAAGTGGTGCGAGTACCACGGCAAGGTCATGCACCCCACAGCGGAATGTAAAAAGCTCAGGTTTACATTCGACCAGAAGATGAAGAACGGCGAGCTGATCGTCAGCGATCACAGGAAGGATGTGCGCAACAATCCGCTTCCTGCCCATGTGGAGCAAGACTCAAAAGGCAAAGAGGTTGCCATGATTTCGATCGTCGACTTGGAAGAAGTCGCAGAGGATGGTCTACCCATCATCGCCGAGGTCCATGATGACGAGGACTACAGTATGGACACAGAAGACGAACGTGCCGATCGGATGAAGGGGTCGCACGGCTTTAGCAGATTCTTCGACGAGATGAACTTCTCCGAGAAGTGCCGGACAGATATGACGAAAGCAATATTGAGGATAGCGGAGGACTATGAGGAGGATCTTGTAGTTTCCAACGGGAAAGTCATCAGGGCGTCTCGCTCTACAGAAAAGATTATGACCTTTTCTGCCAGCGACAAGAAGACAGATGCGAGTCACCAGAGGCCTCTGTACGTGACGGCTATCATCAATGGCGTCGAGTTCAAACGAGCATTCGTCGATGGAGGAGCAGCGGTCAACGTCTTTTCTCTCCACACACTGAAGCTAGCAGGGATCCCCGAGCACAAGATCGTCAGGCGTCGATCTTCGCTGATGGGATTCGGAAGCGACTCTAGAATGACGATCGGATGGATCCGCCTGGGCGTTCAGATTAGCAAAATCAAGTGCTCAGCAAAGTTCTATGTCATAGACGCGAACACTACGTATCACATGATCATAGGTCGAGCCTGGATTCATCGCTTCGACACGGTTCCTTCAACGGCTCACCAGGTTATGAAAGCTATCTGGAACGACAGAATAGTCGAGATACCGGCTTCGACAAATCCGTTCAACTTGGATGAAGCACATCTTAGCGAGGCAGTATGGTTCACCGAGATGGCGGACGAGCAAACACCTGGACCATTCAACCCTACTCCTTTGCCTCTCTGGGAGGACATCAAGGACCAGTCACCTGCGGGAGTAATGGTGACAAGGGAAGATGCCAAAGAAAAGCCGCCTACACGCGAAGAGGCGCCGCGTATCGCATACCATCGAAAGAACGTGTACACTCTGAAGAGAATCGCAAAACATGACCCTGAAGGCAAGGAGATAGAGAGCTTCTTCGCCAATGGGAAGAAGTGCTATCGCATATGAAGGTGCGCGGGGATGTCCTCACACGGGCATGGGGATATCCCTGGGCAAATCAATCAAATCGAGCAAATTGCGCTAACGGAAAAGCCAATCCAGGGCGCTCCGGATGAGAAGCTCAAAGAGGCACCTGAATGCATGGAAGATAGGCCCAGACCACAAAAGCAAGAGCTAAAGGAAGTGTTCCTCAGCCCGAACGAGGAAAAGAAAAGGCCAGTCTTTCTAAGTGCGGACCTCACAAGCGAGGAGGAGCAAGGACTGCTGCAGCTCCTAACTGAATACAAGGATGTGTTCGCATGGGAGTATGATGAGATGCCAGGACTGGACACAAGCATCACTATGCACCGCTTAGACATCATTCGAGGGTCTAAGCCGGTAAAGCAGAGCACAAGAAGCTTCAGGCCGGAGCTTAACGTGAAAATCAAACAGGAGATTGTCAAACTCCTGGATGCCAAGTTCATAGAGCCGAATCATCATCCCACGTGGCTGGCTAACATCGTGCCAGTGGTAAAGAAGAACGGACAGCTTCGCATCTGTGTGGATTTCCGGGATCTCAATCGCTTCTGCCCAAAGGACGATTTTCCATTGCCCAACATCGATTTGCTTATCGATTCAACAGCGGGCCACCGCATGTTCAGCTTCATGGACGGCTTCAGCGGGTAGAACCAGATCAAGATGGACCCTGAAGACGCGCGGAAAACTGCATTCATCACTCCGGTGGGGGTGTTCAACTACACAGTGATGCCGTTCGGTCTCAAGAACGCGGGTGCGACTTGCCAGCGGGCCATGATGGCTCTGTTCCACGACATGATGCACAAGGAAGTGGAATTTTACGTGGATGACCTTGTGGTCAAATCCAAGCAAGAAGCAGATCACCTTGCGGATTTGCGGAAAGTATTCAATAGATGTAGACGCTTTCAACTGAAGATGAATCCCATGAAATGCGCATTTGGGGTAACATCAGGGAAGTTCTTGGGATGCGTAGTTCATCGCCAAGGTATCGAGCCTGACCCTGCGAAAGTATCAGCCATAACCGGCATGACGCCGCCCCATAACCAAAGTGCCTTGAAGACATTTTTGGGAAAGCTATCCTATCTGCGGAGATTCATCCCAGCGATTGCTGAAATCACATGCTGTTTTAGTGCCCTTCTCAAGAAAGATGCCGTATACAGCTGGGCTCCGGAGCACGAAGCTGCATTCGAAAAGCTGAATGATCTGCTGACGTCCTCGAAAATAATGATCGCACCTCAACTGGGATCACCACTTCTGCTATATCTGACATCAACAAGGAGGTCCATAGGAGCACTCTTGGCTCAGGAGTACGAAGGCCAGGAAAGGCCTATCTACTACATCTCTCGCATCGTGCAGCCTGCTGAATCAAGGTACACAGACATCGAACGTCATTGCCTTGCTTTGTTCTTCGTAATAGAGAAATTGAAACACTAATTTGCGTCACACAAAGTGGTAGTGGTCACCAAGAGTGATCCCATACGATATCTGCTAACCCGCACTACCCCTGGAGGAAGATTGGCGAAATGGTACATGACCATCTCTCAATACGATATCACATGCGTGCGACCGCGAGCGATCAAGTCGCAGGCGGTAGCGGATCTGTTGGCACAGTTCCCCGACAACAGCCATGAACCCGTGATCGAAGAAGAGCTCGAAGGACCTGAAATCTATGCAATCGACGTGCCCTATTGGACGCTCCATTTCGACGGGTCGTCAACAAGAAAATGCGGAGGCATTGGGATAGTCTTGACCAAACCAGATGGGGAGGTCATACAGATGTCCGCAAAGCTCGACTTTGCAGTCACCAACAACGAGGCAGAATATGAAGCCCTCATAGCGGGACTGCGCGCAGCAAAGGCTTTGGAAGTAAGCAATCTGACGGTCATGGGAGACTCCAAGTTGATCGTCAAGCAAGCCTCGGGTGAGTACGGTTTGAAGGAGATTAACCTTCTGTCTTACCGGACTCTAGTACAAAAGCTGGTACAGCAATTCTGCGATGTGAGGTACGAGCACAAGCCCCGAGCAGACAACAGGCATGCAGACGCTTTGGCAACCTTGGGATCTAAGGTCAGCACAGACAAATGTCCCGCAAGGATCTCCATTGAAGTGCGAACATCGTCGGCATTGACAGAAGATGCGTGCGACGACGAACACATGGGTGACACGGACTGGAGAAAAGCAATCCTACAAGCTATTGCAGAAGGCACAAGCAGTGAAAGCTGGGCACTCACAAAGGGGTACTGCATACATGACAACACCCTTTACTACAAGGGTCCTGGCGGAATACTCATGCGATGCGTCTCAGAGATACGGCATTCATTGGCCGGATATGTCGACAGCTGCTGCCCTGATACAAGGGAAGTGCGAAAGTTGCGCACTAATAAAAGATTCTCTACTCATCGCTCTAACTGATGATGACACGGATTGGAGGAAACCACTCTTTGATTTTCTCACCCAGGGCACCGTGCCCGAATTGAGAAAAGAAGCCGAGAAATTGAAGAGGAAAGCATCTCGATACGTAGTACAAAAAACTTGCTTTGGCGAAGAGGTCATGAGGGCAACTTGCTGCGATGTCTAGACGGCAGAGAAGCACAAGAAGTCATGGACCTTTCTCATCAGGTGGAACACCAAGGAGGTGCGAAATTATGCAGGCAGCTCCTCTCAATTGGATATTTCTGGCCCACGATGGAGGCTGATTGCCGCGCCAAAGTACGACGCTGCCAGGAGAGTCAATTCAAAGGAAACCTAGTGCACGCTCCCGCCGTGGATCTACATGCATTGGGAACACCATGGCCATTTCACACATGGGCTCTGGACTTCATCGGTCCCATACGACCAACGTCACATGGGAATCATTTTATTCTCACTGCAACTGAGCTATTCACCAAATGGGTGGAGGCAATACCACTGAAGACGGCAAATGCGCTAGCTGTGGTCAACTTCATTCAAGAAAACATCATATGCAGGTTCGGCATTCCAAACACCATTCTTTCAGATAACGGTACTCCCTTTGTTAATCGCCAGGTAGCTGCGAAGTTAGCGGAGTACAATATCAGGCAAATATGTTCCACCCCCTACTACCCGAAGGGGAACGGGCAAGCCGAAGCGACCAACAAAACGTTGTTGAGGATTTTGAGCAAGATGGTCGCAGATGACCATAAGAAGTGGGCTGATTCCCTAAGCATGGCCCTGTGGGCCTACCGGACTTCTCCAAGGACACCCACGGGGGCTTCACCGTTCCTACTATGCTATGGGGCCGAGGCTGTGGTACCTGCGGAGGTGAGAGTCAATTCGGCAAGATTGGCCTTCCACGCACTCTACGAAAATCAACGTGATCATGACTTAGTCTTGCTGGAGGAAAAGCGAGAACAAGCCAAAAGGACCAACAAGCGGTATCAAGAAAGGATTGCTCGCGCTTACAATAAGACGGTCCAGCGAAGAGATTTCGCAGTTGGAGACTTCGTCTTGCGCGCATCTGACCACTGTATGCGAGAAGCGGCTCACCCAAAGTTCGCAGCCAATTGGGAAGGACCCTTCAAAGTCACAGAAGTCTTTGACAGTGGCTAGTGCAGCATACGAAGGTTGCACGGAGCAACCTCAACCCCGAGTTCAGTCAACATGCGCTGGATTAAGAAGTACTATCCCTGACTTCTCTCATTTCATGCGTTTTATTATAACGTCGCTTAATGTCTTGTATGGCTACGATTTACACAATCTCCTCTCCCATATGAGAGGATTGTAATCTCATCTCTCCCATATGAGAGCGTTATAATAAGAGAATTCTCCCAGATGAGAACTTCATATTTTCTGAATGTCAATTTTGCTTCATTTTAGTTTGTTATAACTGTTAACAATGGGTTATCCGCTACAATAGCAATCTATGCAAATGCGATCTTAATTGATCATCTAAGCCTATCTGTCACGATAGCAGCTCATGGGAAATGCGATCTTAATTGATCATCTAAGCCTATCTGTTACGATAGCAGCCTATGCAAATGCGATCTTAATCGATCTTTTAAAAGCCTATCTGTCACGATAGCAGCCTATGCAAAATGATCTTAATTGATCTTCTAAAAGCCTATCTGCCACGATAGCAGCCTATGCGAAAAACGATCTTAATTGATCATCTAAGCCTATCTGTCACGATAGCAGCTCATGCGAAATGCGATCTTAATTGATCATCTAAGCCTATCTGTCACGATAGCAGCTCATGCGAAATGCGATCTTAATTGATCTTCTAAAGCCTATATGTTACGATAGCAGCCTATGCAAAATGATCTTAATTGATCTTCTAAAGCCTATCTGTTACGATAGCAGCCTATGCAAAATGATCTTAATTGATCTTCTAAAGCCTATCTGCTACGATAGCAACTCATGCGAAAAACGATCTTAATTGATCTTCTAAAGCCTATCTGCTACGATAGCAACTCATGCGAAAAACGATCTTAATTGATCTACTAAAGCCTATCTGCTACGATAGCAACTCATGCGAAAAATGATCTTAAATGATCTTCCAAGCCTATCTGCGGTGATAGCAACATTATACAAATGCGATAGCAATATTGCGAAAGAAAACGATCTTAAGTGATCTACAAAGGTCTATCTGATATGATAGCACTTGAATCTGAAAGCAAATCACAAGCCCATCTGCCAAGATGGCACAGCTGCGAAAATACGATCTCGAACGATCTAATAAAACATCTGCGAATTCATATGGCAGATAGCAAATGCGAAACGTGTACATAGCATTATGCAAGGCCAAATATGCCGAAACGCATGCGAAATTGTATTTTGTTGCAACAGCACAGCAAATAATACAAAAGCTATTTATCATTATGAGTCAAAAAGACTTACAAATTATCTGTCTAGATAGCAGCTTACAAGCGAAAAAGCTCAAATCTACCTACGCAGCCAACATGGCTTACAATACATTCGAAAAGTAGCTGACAAGCCAGCAGAGACACACCACGGGAATCCTGACGGAAAAGGATGAACCCAACGGTCCTAACACCGTCCGTGCGATACACAGATCTGCGACCGAACATCTGTCGCAAGTGGGATCTTGCTCCAAAGAGCCACATGAAGCCATACGTTCAAGATCCCAGTATTTGACAAGGCCCTTGTCAGATCGACATCCCATGAGATGTGCCTGAGGAACCACCGGTTCCGGCGTTCAACAGGCAAGTAGAAGCTCCAAAGGGCAAGGGCTCCTTGTAGACGGGGATGAACGCAACGGTTCACCACCCTGAGCTCACGAACATGGAGGCAGTAAGTTCTCCTCCAGGGATGCTGGAGGAGAATTCCGCCGCTCATTACGAGACGGTAGCACGGTCACTTCGGCGCTGCACCTCACCGGGAGGCGGCCGGAAACATGATCTGCAAACATAATACACGAAGAAAATTCTTCGAACACACATGAGATATCATCTCCATCTTCTTTATGATGGTTATAAAGAGCAATAAGCCTCATAAAGTGGATCTTGGAAACTATTTCTACAGCACAAAGCGCAAACTCAGGATTCACAACTTGAAGTTGCCATGAATCAACGGAAAACAAGCGTTGAAGCCATCAGTCGTAAGGACTCACGGCAAAGCACATTTTTGGGGATGAAGAACCCAAATGGCAAAGACAGGTTTTATATAGACCTTGTGGAGACTCTTCAGTTGCTAAGATGAGTCAGCAGAATTCGAAAAGAGGTTAAGTCAATCACTTACGCCTTGAAAAGCGGTAACGATCAATTACTCTACTAAAGGCTACGACGATTCAGTTGCGTATCCTAATAAATGACGGATGGTCATGATTCGGATGGACTACCCAACGAAAGCGTGCTTATCTTCCGAGAAATTAGCGCGAAAATCAAGCAGAGTATCAATTGCTGATGTCATAATTGGATATGCACAGAGATATCCTATCAAATCCCGGAAAGGGCAAAACGGGCAAGTCATTTCTTGTTGTTAAAAAAAAGGGGGAGAAACCCTAGCAACATTACATTAATGTTTCAAACATTACATTAATGTTCCAGCTATTTCCTTGCTATTTTTCAAAATTCAAAAATTCAAAGCAAATTCTTGATCAAGGAGTCATGGGGCGCGAACTGATGGCTCAGCTTCTCTACCTGCTCCACTTCTTGCTTCAGTTGCTCGCACTTGGCATTCATCTCATGATAGAGCTTCAGAGCTTCGTCAACCTTTTGCTTTTGCTGCTCCACCTTCTGCTTCTCAACTGCGAGGTTTTGATGGCCGAGCTTAAAAGTTACGGCTGCACGAATCAGAGTAACTCTTTTCATAAGGAATCTGAAACCTAGTCTGCCTTGAACTTTGGTAAGAAGATTTTGGCACATGCCACAAAGCAATTCGGCACTCTGGACAGAAATGGTCGCAGGCGTGGCCGCAGACAGCTGCTCCAAAATCCAAACGGATTCGGTAAGAAACAGCCTCCTGTCAAAGGGCCCTATCTCCAGAGATCTCGCAAATGATCGGGGGTAGGTGAGGCGCATTCGAACTAGCCAGTCCACATCAATTTGCTTCAAACCTAAAGCAATGTCAAAGATAAGTTATGCTATCAAACTCGCAAACGAATAATGCGAGATGCAAACAGCGAATCACTACTTACCAATTCCTTCAAGAATCTCACGAAGAGAAGGAATGCGCATTGCTGGAGTAGTTGAAGACTGCCCTTGCTCCATGGCTCTCCTGTCAGCTGGGAGCTCTAACCCTCATAGTTAGGAGGAAGAGTATAAGCCGCACCAGCTGCGACTGCATTCCCAACCTGCGAGCCCCAAAAGCTCCACGCAGGAAGAGGTACCGCCGGCTCAGTCATCCCCGGAGGCGAAGTGACAACCGAAGATGCTTGGCGTGGGACACTCTCAGATGCGGAAGCATCAGCAGCACTTGTTCTTACTTCCTCAGCGCCAGTATGGGCATCTTCCTCCATTAGCACAGCGTCAGCTTCAGCATCATCAGAAAGTTCGATGATGTCCTCAAGAGGCTCTCCTGCGTATTCAGCAGCTGCGACGGGCTTCTCGGTATGGGAACTCGGAATCGGAACATAGGATGCAGAAGGCTGACTTCTTTGCTCCAGCACAGGTTCCTCAGCATTGCCTGCGATATTAAATGCGATAGTATGAGGTAACTCGTATTATAAGTTATTTTACTATCTTTACTAAAGCTAAGAGCAAGCACCTCCACGCGAAGGTGGGATTGAAGTATCTTCGTCATACACTAAAGAGGTGGAACCATGCCCTATTAGTGTGTCCTCATTAAGCAGGTCCTTAAAATGAGCGTGACCTGGGACGCGAAGAAACCAGTCATGTTTCTTTTTCAAGTTGCTAAGGTCTAGTACATGCATATCGCTCAAATGATTACCTGAAGGTTCTCCGCACTTGCCTACTAGCCAACGGCGAATGTCAGCCTTTGACACACCATGCTTTAACGCACCCACAATAACATCTCTATAATGCGAGATTGAAGATCTCACCTTTATCGCCGCCTGCGATTTCTTCAAAGTCTGCTTGGGCTTGCTCCAGGGCTGCTGCGTCCTCTTCTGGAACCGCATCCTCCTCCTCTGCCTGAGGAGCCACTATTTCGGGAAGCACGTCTTCCTCGTCAACTGGACGCACTAAGTCGTCAACATGTTGCTCTTCGAGGCTCCGCTGTCTCACACGCTCGAGCTCCTCCTCTTCCCGCTGCCTTCTCCTTTCAACAGCTTCCGCAGCTGTCTTCCTGGACTCAGCAAGAACGTCCTCGCTTATGGGATCGTCTGGAATGCCAGAATGGGTATCTCTCTTTTGTCTCTTGGCCAAAAGGCCACCGATGATCTCATCATCATCATCATCTGCGAAGAAAAGATTGGTTTAAGAAAGAATTGCAAAAGAATTACGATAATGAGAAGGGAAACGCGACGGAGGTACCTCCTGATTCTTCCTCATGCATCACAATTGTTCTTTCTTCTTCTTCTTCATCACTTTCTCTGGGCTCCTGCCTCTCCTCTTCTTCCTCCGGGTTGAATGGAACGAAAGTCTCAACTGCGAGTTCCTTCCGCACTTTGCTGGGCATGCGACCTTTTCCTTTATCCTTGACAGAAAGGGACCTCGCCGGAGGGGAAGTTGGAGCACTTCTAGGGGAAGAAATTGTAATTCCCTTTTGCCTGGGTCTCTTCGCTCTCGGCGCCGCAGTCGCTGGAGGGGACGGATCATCTCTGGGAGGAGACAAGGCCGGAGCATTGTCTATCAGTGAGTTAGCAAAAGCGTTCATGACTGCGCGAATCCTGGTTTCGACCTCAGGGTCCATCCTCCATGCTAGCAGGAACGGCTGTTTTTGCCTTCTAGTGGCAACAATGGTGTTAACCAATGACTTGGAACGATCACCAGATGCGAATCTCCGCACATGACACTACAGCAAAGAGTACAGAATAAAGGTGTCAGCATAGGGAAATCAAGAAGCTTAACGCACGCGAAAAATTGCTTACCTTAGTAAATGCCTCGCTATATCTGATGACATGCGTGTCGCCCTTCTTAACTGCGGCGATCTTTTCCTTCAGAATGACGTCAGGGCACAAATGGTTCTCATGATCCAACAATGAGTAGCAACCATACTCAGACTCGCTCAGACTGCAATTGGGGCGAAACGGAAAAGAGTTTCTCTTGATCAAGGGAGCTCTACTTGGCTGAGCGGCCGACTGCGTCTCAATCCTCGTTTTCTGGGCGACCCAGTATGCGAGCCAGTTCTGGGAACAACCGCCCTCGCGGGTACCTGCAGGCTACTCAAAGGGAAGATTGTTCATGAAGACTGTCTTGCACTCCTTTGTTAGCAAGCGCTTATAGCAACCTCTGATAATGGACTGGGGCCAGATTGATGGTGCCACTGCATCAAAGCCGAACTGGGGAGAAACTCGAGTGGGGTCAACATCCACGGTAATCCTCTCATACCTTGGCGCGAGCTCCCGAATATGCTCTGCGAGGGCAGGAAGGGAACCTCGCAGACACCAGCAAAAGAACTCGCGATAGCGCTCGTGGAAATGCGATCCCCCTTCGAAGAGAAGCTCTTCTGAGAAGACAACACCCTTAGAGGGGTACAGCTTTGGAAACCATCGCACGTTCTCAATGCGTGTGGCATAGGGCCTGGCAGTAAACTCTTTCCGTTTGTCGCATATCAAGCTCCAAACGCACTTGGTATTGTTCGCTCCGAACCACCTCGCAGCCCTGCCACTGTTACGCTCCTCCGTCTCGCCTGTGGGACACCACTTGTCGGGTTTAAGAGCAGTTGGAGCATAGGATGGCCATCGCTCGAAGACCCACATCGTCAAGAAGGAAATGTTGACGAAAGTCAGTATATCGAGGCGGCCACGCGACTCTTTCATGGCCATAACCAGCTGATCAAGCCTATAGTACAGCGTGCCCAAGACCAAGGGTCCGAGTGCGACTCTCTGGCCGAGGGCGAGCCTCACAGCAAGCGGCAAAACATGGTAGAAGACCCCATCATGTGGGTGACCGTCAATTAAGTACCTCGACAACCATGCACAGAGGAAAGCACAAAGGGTCAAGTGATAGCCTTTACCCTCCACGTAATTCTTGGCCTCTGGGTTCTCACTCAGAAGCTTCTTAGTGATGCTGCTGTTCGCATAGTCTCGAAAGAAGTACTGCAACCATTTGTTCCAGGTGTTCTTCGCAGACGTATCAACCAACTGCCAGTTTGGAAGGGCTTTGGTAGTGGTCCACCTGGTGGAGATTTTCTTTACCTCTGCTAGGCATTCCTCCATCTGCGTGTACAAAGCAATCTCCGCAGCCGTCCTCAAAGGACTCAAAGGGTCCACTTCAACCATGGGAGAAAGATCGTACAGCATATGCACGTCCTCGAGTGTGGGGGCAGCCTCGAACTCAGCAAAGTGGAATGTGTGAGTCGCAGGCGAGTAGCGGGAAAGAAGGTCTAGAAGCATAGACTGGTCCAGCTTCACGGCAGCACCCTTCATAGCACGAACAGCGAAGTATACGCCGGCTTCATCAAGAGTCGCAGCATGATTGGTCAACACGTGGTCAATCCACTCATCCATGTAGTCCAATTTCTGGACAAAAGCTTGGGTAGAAATCGCAGCGTAGGGGAAGTACCCATTTTCGATTCCCAATCGAACCACATCCTCGGATCCAATTAACTCGAGCAAGGCTGAGTTAACCGGGGGAGTAAGTGTTAGCAATCCCTCATTTTGGACAGGAGCAGGCATTTTCTTCGCCTTAACCCTCGCATGGTAGAAATCTTTGCCACCTAGATAGGGGGCTTTTCGCCACAAAGCCTGCGGAAGATCGGGTATCTCTTCATCCTCCTTGGTGGGTTTGGTTCCTTTTTTCTTGGCCATTCCTGCGGAAGAGCAAGAAAAAGGGGGGAGAAATAGGCTACACTTCAGTTTGAATTTCGAGATTCAGGATCTATGGAAAGAAAGATGAATAGTTTCTGGTATTGATTTCAGAAATTAGAGGGTTGAATTATTAGGGATTTCAAAACCCTATCCAAGGTCCTTATTATTGAAGGATTAAGCCGCAATTGGGTCCAAAGCTTGAAGCTTCTTCACAAGTTTCAACAGATTATATGTTATGGGTTTACAGATTCAACGCAGTTCAAGGCATACACTGGTATTTTAAATCGAAATTGAACAAGGCCAACCTTGTTTTCGCGAAGCCTGCTTGAATATGCACAGTTGGAGAAGACGATTTGCAGTTTTGAACTGGTGATTGATTATCTGAATCTGCTCTCGAAGATCTCCGGGTACCATTCACTTTAAGAGAAAGAAGTGATGCTTTGCAACAATGGAGGATACAAAGTATTTATCCAAAAACAATGAAAGGTTGCGTCCTTTCAGTAGTCGAATCGCAACCGTCACCGTCGAATCGCGCAATCACAGGACAAGATGACGTCACGCCTAAAACCCTAAAGGCCAGACGGCACGAATCTAGGGGTTTTAGGTCATAATGGCACGCACGGGGGCTGAACTTACCCGTATTTGAATTGGTGCGTGGCGGCGACGCGTATGTTGGTTTCCGCGCATGGAAGTCTATACAGCTATGAGTCTTCACGCGCAGAAAGGGGGCTAATGTAGATAGTGCTTTCTGAGCTGACAGATCTTGGCCACGTGGCAACCATCCAGCACACCATATTGTGCTCCACACACACTGGATCACCAGCCGAGCTGATCCATGTGGGGGCTGCGAGACAGAGCCCTCGCATACCACTGCACGGGACTTGTAGGAACTTAGTGGTTTGGAGGCTAGAGTAAGCCCTGTCGCGTGCGAGCCAAGCCCGCACGCGACCTTTAGTAACTGCTTTGAGAGATTTATGGCACGAGCTCCATAAACCCGGTCAATCCGGTCAAACCCGGTCAACCTTGTAACGGTTCTGGTATTCGCGCACAACGTGCTGTAACGGTCCCTATATACTCGGACGAACGTGCCGTTATGGTTAAGCTAATTAAGCCGCCATTGATGGGCGCATTAACCACACTACAACGGTCACGTTCTCTGCTATATATAGGACGTTAACCTTTCCATACAAAGGAGGACACACTAGCCATACGCGGAAGCTCTGCCGAACCTCTGTCTCTCTCTCTCAGACATTACTACTGCCTTACTCTCTCCCTACACACAACCCAACTCTTCCTGTGCGATCTCTGATCCTCTACATACGGTGTACACGGAGGTCTCCTCGTCGGAATCTCTTGTGCACACCCATCAAGGAATTTTTTGAGCGCGAGAAGCTTACCAACTGGTTTAAGTTAGTAGGGCCGTCTAGTTCCCATATTTCGAGAGAGTTTTGCCTCAACTTGAGGTATGCAAAAGATGGTGAGAGCCGAGACCCTCGTCTTGTGTACTGTCGGAACGAGTGGATAGTCTTCACGCCAGAGGCTATCGCTTTGGCCATGGGTTTTCCCCCTTTGAAAGAGGGTTGTGGGTACGAGACTGTTCTTCGTAGTGAGAATTTGTGGTCTCGTTTGAATGCATTTTGTTTTGCAAAAGGGGTAGATCCATGGGACAGAAAAGGGGAGGTGATTCATTGGAAGGCCGAGAAGAGGTATTATAGGCCGGAGGCGAGGTGGTGCTGTGAATTGCTAGAGAATCGGGTTTTGGGAATCACACAAAACCCTAGTTACTCTTTCCGCCTATTGGTCTGGCTCTCTGTCTTTACACCGGGGTTAGAATCGATATCCCTAAGTTTATCTGGGAGAATTTTCTAGAGAGGGTATCGAGAACTAACAAGTTAGGTCCCGGTCATACTTGCTTGCTGACTCACCTAGCCAAAACCGCCGAAGTCGTCATTGGAAGAGATATGGACTTGAAACCGTTCACGACTAGGAAATGGCATAGGTTTGATGAGACAGCGAGGAAGAGGGGCAAGGGTAGGAGGATGAACACCTCTAGGTTTGATAACCAGGTTGCCTATGACCACCTGAGAGAGGAGATGGCCCGGGATAGAATCGAGAGAAGACGCCAGTTTGCCCAAACTCGGGACAATCAGGTGAAGCTGGGTGGATTAATCCAGCTAGTGGGCCAGTGGGTGATACAGTCGAGTGGTCAGGCAGAGGGGGAGTTTGTTCCACCAGTCCCGACGGCGAATCCGTGGTTCCAAGAAGAGGAATTTGAGTATCCGGTTCCGCCGAGTGAGGACGATGAAGAAGAAGAGGATGAGACAGAAAATGAGGAGGAAGAAGAGGAAGACGAGTAGTGGAGTGGGCCCTCGTGCTAGGATTGTTGAGTCCTCGTGTGATCGTTGAGGACAACGATGAATTCTAGTGTGGGGGTGGTTGATACCTTTTTACTAGTCAGTCTTGAGTCGTTGCATCGCCCGTGTCAGCATTTAGTTAGAGGTTTTTAGTTATGTCTTTATTTTTCTTTTTATTATTCATCTTTTTGCGTGCACGTTTTGGTATTATTGAGTCATCCCACCACTATCGAGTCATTAGTCGAGTTGGCCGTGCATGTAGTATAGGTATAAAAAAAAACTAAAAAAAGTGAAAAACCCAAAAAAATTAAAAATTTGAGAAAGGGCAATCGAAAGAAGCTGAAAGTTCGGTAAAATCGAGAAGTGTGAGACTTTTAGGCATAGGGCGTGAATTGCGATCGAGAGTGACAATGTGAGTTTCCCTTAGTAAGTATAGAGAAACTTTCTTTACGGGAATGCGGGCCTATTTTACACACGAACTTAATTTTTCAAATCTAAAGTGTGTGCCTAGTTTTCTTACAAGAGTTGAACTAGGTGTGAGCTAAACAAGCCGAACGTTCTTGTGTACGTCTTAGGTAGTCGCCAACCCGCCTCGTAGTGGCACACAGAACAGCTGTGTGAGGTGTGTATTAGAGCACTCACTGCTTATAGAACTTACCTTGTAGGACCACTAGTAAAAACCCTGTTTTGAACCTTGGATTCTTTGATAACCTGTGGACTTAGGGTGACGATTCTTGGCCTTCATCATTGATTGGTTAGAATCACCGCTTTAGTGCGTCACGAGGGTGTTGTAGTTGAGGGGGTTCGATGAGGGAATACTTCATGCTATATTTGTGTGAGTCTTACGTATCGCATGCACTTCATTTGTGATCTTCGAGGGGAATGCAAGGGTGAGTGAGAGTAGGCTTGCGTACTTTGGTGTGGCGGTGTTCCATGGCATTACAACATGGACACGAGTGAGGAGAGCCGTGAGTGTGTACCATCTAATACACACAAAACTTGGGTTGGGGGAATTTAATAGGTGGATCGTGCTAGGTACCGGATCTTACTCATCATGGTGTAGGAGGTTTGGTTGGATTAGGCACGAGACATATATGCAATTGACTACTTGAGAGGGGACAGGATTACATTCGAGTCTGGGGGTGTCGAATTTTGACTTCGGACATCGAGATTGAGCTTGCAACGACTCCATCCCCACACGTGCTTTATTGTGTTAGCGGCTTCGTTGGTGACACCGAGGATTTCATCGAATTAGGGGGAGAGACATTAACTTGTGATTCATATGTTTTTATTTGGCTATTTATCTCTCCCTATTATTTCATTTTGGCTTGACACTTGGAGGACCGCTCGAGACGTATATTGAGGAAAGTATGCAGGAATTTGAGAGATTCAAAAAAAAAATCAGAAAAAAATCAGAAAAAAAACAGAAAGAAAAAGAAAAAAAAAAGAAAAGAGAGAAAAAGAAAAGGAGTGTTGCATAAAGGAAGAATGAGAAGCTTTGTGGAAGAACGAGTGGAGAAGCGACTAGTTCACGAACGGGAAATTTTGGCTTATACATCATTCATGACAATAGCCGCGGAGATCGTAATTGTACCGGGGTGTGAGGGGATCGAGGGCCGGAGATGGTGAGTTTCGGGCTTGGTTTCTATCATTGTTGTGAGGGTGTGTGAGATGTGGTAATTGTGAGAATGTGACGCCTTAGGACTCGAGTTTGATTATTATCCTATTTGTCCCTAAAGCCTCATCATTCTAAACCCGTTAGCGGATTAGGAGCTCGGACCTTGAACGTGGCTTAGCCTAGCGTAGCCTATTATTTTGTGGCACACATGAAAAGGTATTGCGTTCTTGTACTTAGTAAAGCTAGGTTCTCTATACTAGCTAGGGGAGATTCGTGTTGTCGAATTTGATTTCAACTCATTCTTTGTGTCTGGATTTCTCATCGCTTCGTGTGAATCGGTTTAAGCTAATGGAGATTGCCCAATCTCGCAAAAGAAAAGAAAAACTTGTTATTTCAATATTTGCATTGTTAATATTGCATTTGCATATAGGTTCATTGTGTATAATCGAGTCGTTTCGACTAGTAAAAAGGATGGTTTGTGAATTGTTCTACTCGGACTAGTATGCAATTGGTAATGGTTTTGTATGCAATGTGAGGTGAAAGTATGCAAATGGCGTAGGGAAGTTATGCAATGAGTAATTAGGTTAGTATGCAAAGTTGTATGGATTGCGGGAAAGCGAGAGAAGTGTTTACTTGAGAGAAATGGAATGGACTTGGGAGATTTTCTCGGGACGAGCAAAAGGTAGTGTGGGGGTAGTTGATAACTCCGTTTTCGGAGTTATTTTATGCCTTTTATTTCTACGTTTCGCGTGCTCAACATGGAGAATTTGTCGTCTTTTGAGTAAATTGAGCTTAACTGTGATAATGTGAGTCCATATGCTTTACTTGTTAAATCCGGGCATTTCTTTAGTTATTTGAGCTTTTATTGTGATATGATCGCGGGTTGTGTTTTCGTGTTGTGATTCGCAGGAAAACAGGGCTTGGAGGATCATGCGGGAGATGGAAACGAACTTGGGAAGCAAGGAACTCAAAGGAAAGTCAAAGGAAGAAGGAAGAAAGGAGAAAGTTAAAGGAACTCGAAGGAAAGTCAAAGGAAGAAGGAAGAAAGGAGAAAGTCAAAGGAAGGAAAGAAAAGTCAAAGAAAAGAGGGCTGGAACAGAGGGTCTTCGTACGAAGACATTTGTCTTCGTACGAAGACCTTTTACTTAGTCAAATTTTGGCTCTGCATAAATGTCTTCCTAAACAAGCTCTCAGTATCTATGTAAGAAGACCTTCGTACGAAGACATTGTCTTCGTACGAAGACTCTTTGGCGACGACAAATGTCTTCGTAAGAATGTCTTCGCACGAAGACTTCGCTGAATTTCAGAATTTTGCCGGGGCTTTTTCGAAGTTTATCCAAACTTTGTAATAGGATTATGGAAACGTATTTAAGCATTCTAGGTCGACTTTTTCAGTAGTTTTGGACGTTAGGAACATCTTTTGGAGATCAAGAAGCTATTGGGAGAGCTTAGGAGCTTTGGATCATCCGTTTGGATTCTCAACTCTTCTCTTTTCTTGATTTTTATGTTTAAACTCATGAGACTTGTCGTTTTGAGTATGAATATGAGTAGCTAAACGTTATTTGCTGGGAATTCTCGTTTGGTGTAACTAGGGTTTGATCTAAATATCATGTTTTGATGATTGTGATTCATGTTTTAGCTTAATCTCACGTGTTTATTCATTATTATGGATTATTTACGTTTGTAATCATATTATCTTTGCGAGTAGCTAACGTAGAGATAAACTTAATTAGTTTTCACGCGGTAACTCCGTGAGAATTAGTCGGTAAATTAAATATTGCTTGATTGATAGTGAAAGACACGTGGTTGTTTTACAAGTCAAAACATAAATTTAGCTCAACCTAGTGAACCTAGAGAATTCCCGGTATTTTTCCCTTATATTACAAAAACCCTAAAATTCATTCTTTATTAATCGTGAACTACTTCACTTGGTTAATTGAGAATATCGCGCTTTTACTTTCGTAGAATTAGATCAAAAGACAACTTGCGACGTACCCACATAAGGTTTAGAATAATAATTAATTTAAACAAAGTCCCTTGGGTTCGACAACCCGTATTTCCGGTTTATTACTACACATGACAGTTGTACACTTGCAGTTGGAGCGTGTCAGTTCACTACATAGTTGACGTAGTATAACCTCCAAAACCCAAGTATAGGATCATTCATTGACAATGGAGCTGACTTACGAGCTCACATTTTACAGTAGTTGACATTTTCAATAACCGTTGACTTTATTCGTCCAAAACTATATATATATATATATATATATATATATATAGTTGACTAAGTGGAAAACGAAATTAAAGTTGACCAATCACTTGCTTCGTAGTTGACCAAACCTTCGAGACCAACTTTCACATTAGAGGTGACTTTTCGGTTTATGTTTAACCATAATTTGTTTAAGCGATAATTCACAAAAACAGCCAGCTCTATAGTAAGCAGCCGATCGGCAAGGGGCCGATTTTCATTAGATTTTTTTTAAAGATAACTCTATAGTTATCTCAACTAATTGCATATTTTGATGCAATTTCATCAATAATTGTATATAAGTGTGTGGCAGTTTATATT
This sequence comes from Linanthus parryae, assembly GCA_023055425.1. NCBI lineage: Eukaryota > Viridiplantae > Streptophyta > Magnoliopsida > Ericales > Polemoniaceae > Linanthus > Linanthus parryae. The sequence continues at coordinate 3,170,466 of JALGPY010000004.1, read as the reverse complement.
TTTACACAAAGTTGACCAAGTTAGAATCTTGTTGATGACATATGTGAACATTTAAGACTTTACCTAATTATCAAAAAGTTGTACGGTCCTTGAACATGATTATAAGTTAATATATAACACACAATTAAGTATTAGTTACACATAGCTAGCATTGTTCAAATATCTATCTCAGAAAATGTTTCGGGAATACCTAAATGCAACGAATCAATATTACATATATAACAGCAAAAAAAGCAAAAGCTACAACAAAGATAGTAGCATCTAGCTTCTTCTGGTTCATTTCCCTTCCCCCCCCCCCCACATCTCCTGTTCTCTGATCGACAGATTCACCCATTCCTTCGAAGATTTCCACAGGCACTTCAACAATTCTGTTACCTTCAAGATTAACTTTCCTTTCACGTTCAGCTGCAGGCTTCATGCATTCCTGGGATGCAGACAGTTTCGGTGGGTCATCCTTTTCATCCTCTGAATTAGAGACGACCACTGGAGCATTCAAATACAGTGGAGGCCTTAGTGTGAGAGCACTGGTCACCTCCTCCTCTTTAAAGGGTGGGGATTTTGCTGTCGTTACTGACGCACATGCAATAATAGAGTGAATTACATATAAGAATATCCATATCATCAGGGTTTCTTACAGTGACAAAGCGCTAGCCAAGCAGCGCGCATAATGAACATCATAAAAAGCAATAATAGGCTCATATCAGTACTGCACAAGAAAAACTTGACCCCTCCGGGTAAATCACAGGAAGGGGCTCAGATCAGTACTCATTAAAACCAGCAGATAAGAGATCAATGATCACAGGCTGCAAAAGGATTTTTCCTTAATCCATGCATATCACACTCTATGGGCTACAACGAGTGAATTCAAAAGATCCGTATCATCTTTGACTCTTCAGTGAGAATGAAGAGGCTCTGATCTGTACTCATGAAAACCAGATAAGAGATCGATGATCACATGCTGCAAAAGGATTTTGCCTTGCCATGCATATCACACTCTATCGGCTACAACGAGTGAATTCGAACGATCCATATCATCACGGCCTCTTACAGTCAGCAAGCAGTGAGCATGAAGAACATCATAATATCATGAAGAGGCCCAAATCAGTACTCATGACAACCAATATCTTCAATTAACATCCACTAATATCTTGAAAGCAAAAGTTATTTTTGAGACAATGCACCTCACTCAAATTAGAATCATGAAAGATGGAGCACCTACAAATACAGCTCAACATTGATCCGTTTAAGATATCTATTATATTTCATATATTCATTCATGGGATCATTCATAACTTCCCAAGCGGTTGAAGCATTAACCCATAACATAAACTTGAAGTGAACCCAACACCATTTGTTGCTAATTCTATCATTTCTTCCTCTACAGTCTACGAGTACTTGTGAAGGACATTTCAACCCGATTTGGAGGCACAAAAATTAATGATTGTATCATTTTGCCAACATTAATTATCAGCTGGTCATAATACCCTTCACAAGTACACCTAGCAACAAGGTCAAGACTTTTATGTACTGTGATTTACCTCATATAATTTCTCTTTTTTTATTAATTGATAATTTCCTTTTGCAATAAAATGACTTATTAATGAACTAGCATTCGTTAATTGGAAATTCATCCGTTCATCCGCTACCAAATGCCGGAACTTGTGAAGGCCACTTTGACCCGGGTTTCATGCACAAATGTTTGCATTAAATTGACAACATTATCAGCGGGTCAAAATGACCTTCACAAGTGCCGGCAGAATAGAGAGGTTGAACGGAGGAAATAGATAATATCAAATAACAAACATGGAATGAACGGAGTGAAATACGGAAATGGGCTCAGATCTGTACTCGCGAAAACCAGATAACACATCCATGATCACAGGCTGCAAAAGAATTTTTCCTCACCATGCATATCATGACACTGTATCGGCTACATAGTGAACTCGAACGATACATATAATAACGGCCTCTTCAGTGAGCATGAAGATGATCGGATGAGTACTCATTAACAAATAAGAGATGACAACAGCAGGCTGCAAAAATAAATTTGCCTTGCCTAGCATATTACACTCTAACAGCTTCAGTGAGTGAATTCGGTAGATCAATATCATCATCGCCTCTTACACAACATATTCAGTTACCTCAGTTTCATCCACATCACATTCAACTACCCAAATTATATATACATTAAAACGCACATTCCTATCCGTATGTTGTCGCATAGATATAGCATTCAGCCCATGAATACACACTTTCCATTCAGTTAACTACAACCACTTGGTTATGTGAGAAACAATATATGTATATACCACATTCTACACTCATCTAGCAGATCCGAACACATGATTTACCCATAGTTAAAATATTTGCAAATATCACAGTAAAATTAAAGCACATACAATTTATACACATGAAAGATGGAGCTTGGCCTACAAATACAGATATCACAGTAAAATTGCTCCTTGTAAGTCATAGAAATGAAAACAGCTTGTCAGATCTGAGCTCAAGCCACCATACAGACCCAAATTGAAAAGCGCATTTATAATCAATAGAAAACTGAGAAGCCAAATTGAGACAGAGAGACAGAGAGCGACGGACCAGTGCTGAGGACAGATGTTTTTGAAGGGTGAGGGATGGAATTTCTCTTCCTGCGCCAAACCTCCATTCTCATATTTTAACCAGCTGGTGCCCGATTGAGTCAATGGGAATGAAGAACGATCGATTCGAGAAAGGAGAAAGACGGTGGTGGCGAGAGGACCGCGGTTGTGCGGATATAGAGAGAGCTAGAGAAAGAGATAGAGAGAGAGAGAGCCGGCGGTGGTGTCGAGTGGAAGATGATGAGTTAGCTAGGGTTCTTGATATGTGAATTCGATGTCGAGGCCGAAAGGGGGAGTAATGGCGGGAAGTTGTTAGTTGGCCAGAAGATAGAGTGTGGAATAATTTTTTGGTATGATTTGATTTTGCCACCAACACTTTGGGAGATTTCATTTCCCTCCCCAAAATTTAGCGAAAATTTCATTTCCTGCCCAAAAGTTTGGTCAAATTTCTGTTTAGATCCATTCCCGACAAAACTGCAAGTCGTTAATTATTTTTTATTTTGGATGACTAGTCGTTTCCCCACGACAAAAACACAGCTGGTCTATAAAAATATAAAAGATGAAAAGGCAGACGACTAACTGATAAAAAAGACTGTTTCAACTGCTTTTAAAGACCATAATCCTGGTAGTCGGAAGGAAACTGGTCGCTGATAGCAGAATCTGTTGTAGAGCATGATCATACAAACTCTTGATATTGTGATCATGAGTATGTCGAGATACATACTTAATTTCTGGGATATCTCCATTGTAGCTAGGGTTTGAAGTCGTTTTTGTAAATTATGAATTATGATTCATAATTTCATAACTTAATTTGATGATGAACTATTTTCTATGTTTGATTCATGATTATAATCTATTTTTTATTGTTAGTGCTCACAATATGATGATAATAGGTAATAGTTGTTAGAGGAATCAATAATTTGTGTTCCCGGAAAAGTGAATTAGACACTTAGTCGCTCATAGATTAGAGGAATTAACCTAATAGAGTAAGTATGTGAGTAGAATAGATGAACGTAATGCCTTTACTAGATAACGTACGTTAGAGGATTCGATTTGCATAATCCTAGACATGGGTTTTGCTTGATGAATCGGTAACAATTATTGCTCGTTTGAAAAAGGAATCATCATATGTATTTTATAAGCATAATTCGTTAGCGTCAATACCCTAGTGATCCAAGAGATTATCCCGATCCTCATTTATTATTATAATCTCAACTTGTTAATCTAATTTTTCTTTAAATTCGTAGGGTTAGAAACAATTCCAACTATTTTCCCACATTAAGCTTAGCAATACTAATTAATTTACCCAAGTCCCTTGGGTTTGACAAATCCAGACTTTCTGATATTACTACATGCGACAACTGTGCACTTGCAGTGGGAACGTGTCAATACTGATCATGTTTTTCTCTTAATAGACTTCATTGAGAATGAATGGAGGGTTCATGCAGAGTCGGGGACTGTTTTAAAGAGTCTGGGTTGTTAGGGGGAAGAAAATAACTTTAATTCGGCCGTCAGCACCATATCTGCATAGTGCAATATACATCACTTAGAGGACAAGTGTTAATAGCATGTATGCTTCAATTGTGTAGTGGTTCCTGGAACATGGAATCAGCACTTCTAATCAAGAAACTGGGTTAGATATCAGGTAAGCATATGTATGCTTATGTTGTTACTGCGCTTTCTAAATCTGAAAGTCGTATTGGCTCTTACATATGGAAATATGATAATGAATTTCTATTTGAATATCCTCGGAATCTAAATCGTTACTATTGTCTTCGGACGCATGGGTTGTGGCTACATGCATTGTATATCATATGCTTGACTCCTGATATCTGGCCTGGTCTACAAGAAATGGTTAAGACTGAGTATACTCTATTGTAGGAAGCTAGTACTACTATATAGACTGATAATTCAGTAGGAGATGTGCACACTTAGTGTGTAGTGTCTTGGTGGATTGATTAAACCTTCCTTGTGAGAAGTGAATATGGTCTTCGCGACCCTTAGGGTGGTGGGATTTGGAATCCTTTGTATAAGGCTGGTGAGGTTATGATGGTCATGGATATGGATTCTATGACTTAAAAGTAATAATTAACTCCATCTATCTGATCTATGATACTATATCTGGATAATGACTGGAGGTTTGTACCTACTAAGATAAACTTTTAAAAACTCTATTATACGTAACATCCTTATAGGTAGTACAACGACTAAAACTATTTCTAATCCATGATGTCTATCTGTTTCTATAACTCTGAAAGAGAGAACATGAGGATTTGGGAAGTAGAGTCAAATACTTACTTATCTGTATCACATATCCATCGTAGATACTTAAGAGTATAAATGTAAGTTTTCATTTTCAAGTTTCAGTTTCTTTAATTTCGTCACGTAAAAGAGTCGTTAGTATTTAAATCTTAATGGGTCATTGTCGTGGCTTACCGGAGTACACTCTATTGAGTCTGGGGAGCTTCTTATAGATTTCCCAGCTCTGAGATGTAGGGGTGTTACGAATTTTATCAAATGCAGGTTATGTGAAGAGAGAGAATTAGAAACTAGATTAATAGGTGGCTATTGTTTTAAAAAATTAAACTTGGTACAAGACTTAAACTGAAATAGGGTGGTTGGGGATAGTACTAACGAGAGTGCTATATGTTCATATCTTGGCCCGAGAGGGCTGTATAGTTTGAACCTCAGGCTGAGGTTCGAAGTTGTTGCATTACTTTGCATAAATGAGAAGGGTTGCGTGATACTGAGAAAATATAATTGATGCGGAAATAGTTTATGGTTTGTATTGATCCCGGAGTGATTCGTAATTCCATACATAAGAGGTTGGTATAAGGCATAATTTCATAATTCATGATAGTATGGAAATTGTATTGCTTGGGTTTACTCATGTTGATAACCAGAATGCCGGAATGTGAATGTTGCATGACAATTGGGCATGAGCTGGAGTGATTGAACTCTGGTACAATATTAGGGATGGATGACATAGTGCACGCATACCAGATCCGATTAAGATATAAGAATCAAGTAAGACATGATAAGGAATCGCTAGTAGGAGAAACTGAGTTATAAGTTTGGTGACCAAGCATGACAGCAGAAACTATCGGAAGTATAAGAAGAGGATAATCGTGCCTTAGGAAATTAGAGGGAATGTAGGAAGGCATATGAGTCAGTCAGCGACCCAAGAATCTCCTTTCAAGTATAAATTTGGGATGAGTAGTATGACTAGCAAAGGATCATCTTAAGCAAAGAGCTTACGTTGAGAAATGTTGACAATAAAGAAGTGGGAATTGTTATGGCAATTGGATTAATGGGTTTGGGTGGTATGTGAGAAGAAATATGTAAAGGGTATACACAGGAATATCTAGGGAAAGGTTATGTTCCCAAAATTTTGGGTCATGATATCATAAAGGATTCTCAGTTTCAGGATAGGAGATTAAGGATTAATACGAGTAAACTGATTTAAGATAAGGGTGAAACAAATGGGTTGTAGTATCTTTTGGAGAAGTATACGTATTTGGGTTGTAGTCAGAATACGATGTGAAGAATATTAAGTGTATATGGATGAGTTAAGTATAGGATAAATGATCATAAAGAGTAGAATGTCGACAAATAAATTTGGGAATGTGGAACTAAGATAGGCTTGAACAAGACTTGTGATTCGGGCAGTTTCACAGGTTTATCAAAGATTGTCATGGCTTTGCATAAGATCATGAAATGATAAGGTTGAGGTCAGCCAAGGAACTTAAGTGTATCGTGGAGATTAGTTATTGAGCGATACCTAAGAAGTTGAAATGAAGGAGTTTTGTAAAGACATTAAATGAAGGAAATATTTTGTTTTGAGTTGTTATAAAGAGGAAAGGAAACATATGAGCGATGTGAAAAAAAATACGTGGAAGTAACAGGATGAGGTCGAGGGAATTTATCAGTTATGGCTAATTCAAAGAAAAGAGTGGTCGAGGCATCAGGTCAAGGAATACAATAGTTTTAAGGGTAAAAGACAAATTGCATCCTCCTTAGATTGATTATATACAAAAAAAAGCCCTATTGTTCGGGGATATAAAAAAACCACCCATGTCAGTGGATAGACGTTGGACAGATACCACCCTTCTGTTAGTGTCAGTCGGTAGGGGGTGCAATATGACTTTTTATGATCATTTTGCCCCTCATTGTGTTTTTGGGTTTATTTTGTTGATGTTCTTGATGTTCTTAGTGTTCTTGACCACCACCACCACCAATGATTCACCACCACGAATGATTTTCACAACCATCAATCACTTCACCAATTAACCTCCATCAAATGCCACCTCCTACTCCCCTTCATACTGAATAGAAAGGTTCAGGTAAATAAAAATGATTGCAAACCCATAAATAAGGAGAGATTCAAATGAGTTGAGATCCAATGGTTGTCCATAAGTTACCTGCCAATATCAAACATATCACAACAATAATATGCACAGTTTGTACTATGACATTCATGTAGATTGCAATTGCAACATCCCTGATCTCCTAGCTCAAATAACAAGAATCTCAAATCTAATACATTGTCAGCAATGCAAAGTGCAAATCCACCAAGCTGAGCTAAAGAAAAAGCTAAATTATTTTCTTGAATCAATCACCAAAAGCAAAAAAATTTCAATAATGGTAATAACAAATCCAATCTCACAAATTCAATCAAATCGATCAATGATGGTACTAAAAGGAGTGAAAGGAGCTTCCTACAAATTCGAATACGATTCAATACCTGGACGCCCTCAAAAGCTGTAAAAAGAGGAGATGAAGTGAAATCTGATTTCAGGCCGAGAGGAAGATTGAGATGGAGAAGAAAGAGGGAGCCATGACAAGGATCAAGGCGATGAACAAGGTCTACTGCCAAACAGGAAGGTTCAGATCCAATTCACCTGAGGATTCTTGGTAGACTATGCGTGCGGGGCCCGTAATCACGGTTTGATTATCCGGTGACGGTGACGGGGAAGAGGAAGAGGAAGATTGATTTCTTCGAGAAGGACTCTGTTGTTTACCCGACTGAGCCACAGCTGGAGATGGTTGAATTCTGAGCTTCTGCCACCGATTTCCAGACATAATGCGCTGAGAGAGAGAGAGAGAGAAAGAGAGAGAGAAAGAGAGAGAGAGAGAGAGATTTGCAGTGGTTTGGGGTCGGAGAAAGGGATGTCTTCAACATCGGCGTCTTCGAAACCAGGCTCTTTCATCCATTCCAACGGATAAGAGAGGGATAAATTGAACCGCCCAACTTCGTCAAAGACACAGCCACCGTTAGGTTTCCCTGATGGTAGCGAGATCGGCCTGGGTCACTGTCGGCTGGGTCTGTGGTCCGACGGGTGTGGTGGCTAGGATTTTTCAGATCTCGAGGTGGAGAGGATGAGGAGGGAGAGAGAGTGGTGGAGAAGGAATGAAGAGTTATAGAGAAGAAAAAACTTATAAAGTAGGGTAATTTTTTCATGTGAGGGAAAATGGGTATTTGGTGTATTTCGTTAGTTGTTGTTAGTCACCGTTAGCTGAGAGGGGTGGTTTTTGTATATCCCCAAATATTAGGGTTATTTTTGTATATAACTTAAACAACGAGGATTCAAATTGTCTTTAGCCCTAGTTTTAACGGTTCAATAGAAGTAATAAGTTTTAGAAGAGTCTCAAAAAGGTCTGGTCGGGGACTAAAAGTATTAGTAGCACTCAAAGACATTTATACCAAGATAGTTCAGGAGAACACATAGGAGTTGTGAAGAGACGAGCTGTAGGATGTGACAGTGATAATATTAGAGGTCAGAAGCATGACCGGGAATATAACAAAGGAAGTAGATAAACGTGAACATCTATCGGGAGTCTTAAGAACTAGGGTAGAAGAGTGTGAGTCTTGGGGGCCTGTTAACTAGTCTGGAGATCAATAGGGAATTTCCATTGTCAAGTGAGATAGTAAGAACCTAGAAAGGATTTGTTGATCAACATATTAAAAACTCGCAGAAGTATAATTTGTGGGGAAAACTAATCAAAGAATCGGAGAACTTGAGCAGTGAAGAAAACATGATAGCATCAGAAGATCTCTATAGGAAGGCCACATGATGATATGTAATCATAATTTATCTTATAATCTAGTGAATGATGGATAGACTGAGCAAACAAATGTTATGTTTGTACTTAATGAAGAAAGGTTATGAACAGCAGGGCTAGCACTAACAAGGATCCGGTATGACAAGACAACACCGCATGGGAGGACTAGGCAAGAGATGAAACAAGAGTTCGTCATGAATTAAATCAAGATATCAGAGAAGTACATAGTTGTATAAGATCTTTGCCGATGAAGATTCTTTTAAGGGGGTAGAATGTAACACTTGAATTTTTTTGCGGGTTTAAGTGTTATAATTCAAAAAAATAGGGAAAGAGTAAAATAAAATGTTTTTGTTTTCAAGCCGAGTATATACTCGTTAATGATTCTAGGTTGAGAAAGGATGATGGGTAATATTCTAGAAGTGGTAGGGGTAAAATGGAATTTTCAAAAACATGGGGGCCATTTTGCAATTTTCAAAAGTTAGTACCACCTGATCTCTGGGAAACTTGGAAATATCAGGAAAACTTAGAAAGTAAAAATAATTATTATTAAATTGGGTTATGTTTTTATATTTCAATAAAAGGATATACTTTAGAAACTGCCCAAAAGTTTCTCGTAAAGACACCCCCATGTGGGATTTTCACAAATATGAGTGACACCTCACCTGTACAAGTGTCACCACCTCCTTTCTTCAAGTGATGAACACCATCAACCTTACAACTATATACACGTACACTTTTTTTCAAATTCATCATCTTCTTCATCATCACCAACAACCACCGAGAGCACCACCATGACCACGAAAACACCACCATTCTCTCTCCATTTCCAAAAATCTAAAGGTGGAGGTAGTCCAAGACACGACGGTCTAAATCCCTTAATAAATTAAGGGTTTTGCTCGATATAAGAGAAAAATTTGGTAAGTTGTATATGAACCCTAGCTTGGAGATTTTCCTTCCCTGTTGATGGTTGGATGTTAAGAATTGTTACGTTGTGTTCTCAAGACAATTTCACACTTAGGAGACCTGTTATCATCTCCTAAATCGTCATATTTAATGTCCTTCCAGATTCTGGGCTTGATTTCCCGCCGCGAAAAGCATGGCCGCTAGGACTCGGGTAAACTATTGATCTTCATCTGTTTTCTTATAATTAATGGTGTATCATGTTTCTTTGGTTCTTCAGAGCACATTTTTTTAGCACGAATCTACCCAGGACATGATTTTAATGGATTAAGATTTATTAGCATTGCATTTTTCCGGCGGGTGAAGCAACATTGTTCACGAGGCTGCGAATCCCTCATCGTATGGAGGTTTTGTGTGATCCCAGGGCATCCCTATAAAAGTTGTGTGTTGGTCATTTACCTTAAATCCATCCTTAAACCCTCCGGAAATTAGATCAAAGTTGGTGAAATTTTTTGTTGCTGCTAGCATGATACTTTCATGTGAATTGGGCTTTCTTTGCAACCATGTTCAAACAGGATGATCCAGAATGTGTTCAATCTAGAATCTCACACTATTTCTAATGTTTTTCGATTGAGGAACAAAATAGCTCAGATCATGTAGTGCATTGTATATGATTAGTATAAATTATTTTATTCTCTTTATTTAGATACTCTGTTATGCTAACCCATGTTCTTGCATGAAATTCAGGCATCTTGAACCTAGTCTAGCAAGAAATCTTCGGATATCTCAGTTATGTGATTTCATGTATTTTCCTAGAAGTTCAATCTTAGGTATATGATTACTCTTGTAGCATCAATCCATATGTCTTTGGAATAAACTACACTCACTGTAAAAGAGTATATGACGAAAGAGTAGCACGAGCAACCTAGCGCTCCCACCTGCTGCTCACACAACCCTAGGTGGTAGTGCGCAGCCAATGGGTCGGCTAGGTTCAATTCTGCTTTCTCTCTGATTCTTTTTCATGCTCTTTTTGATGTTTCAGTCAGTGAGTTATTCTTCTTAGAGTTCTTTAGGTCCATTTTCCGTATTTTCCAAGTAAGAGAGTTTAATCAGCAAATTAATATATTATTTATGAAATTAATATATTAGTTATAATAATCACAAAGATGTATTTTCTATTAGGACTATTTGACAAATTTAATCAATTTTATGTTTAAAGTTAACTGGAAGAGTTTCAATATAAATCAAACATAAATTGCATGATAATCTTCCTACGAAATCCGGCCCTAAAATATTTCTTTTTTCCTATTTAATTTTGGCAGAATTATTCATATTGCTTTTATTCTTTTTTCCAAAATTGTTTTTATGGAGATTTGATTTATACTTGACTAAGAATCTTTTCATAAAATACAAAAAAGAACAATTGACAACTTAATTTCTATTAGGCTTAATTACTTAATGGATACCTCCAATATACCAAAACTAACACTTTACAACCTCCACTTGTAGAATATGCTTAGTGCATCCCCCGTTTGCAATAAATCATACTAATTGCAAACTGGTTAAAAATTCCATCAAAGCACCATCTAAATAGAGAGGGTAAGTTCGTCAATAAAAAGAAACATCACATTAAAAATTTAAAGTAAAATAAATAAAAGGAATGGGGATGAAGATAAGATGAAGAAGATGAGAAGCCATGTTTCACATTTCTCCGCCTCCCTCTTTATCGGCCTACTTCACTGATGGAATTTTTATGATAACTATTAGTAATCACTTTTCGTTGGCTCCTTCACTGCAACCATCTTCTATGTTTCTACTCTACTAAGAACCAACTACCAGCCACCGCCGAAAAAAGGTATCTAAGGTCATGACGAGGGCTATCGGTAAAGACCCAAACCAGGGCAAAGCACCGTTGGTGCTACCCAAAATCGGATCCATATGAGTAAAGAGAACCCCCTGTCAAAGAAAAGAGCGTTTATTTTCGATTGCTCCTCCGATTCATCTAATTTCTATTCGTTTTTAGTTTGTATTGCAAACAGAGTGTAGGTGGTGGAGGTGGAAAGAATATTAACGGATCAGAATCTGAGTCGCCTGGATCTGGGTTTAGGAGGGCTGATTACAAGTTATGTGGCGGAGATGGTAGCAGGGGTTATGAGGTTTTGGGTTGTGGTGAGTTGGGCTTTTTGGCTTGTTAGAGGCTTATTTCTAATTTAATTTATTTTTAGGAGTAACGGTGTTCAACTTCAGTGGAGGTTGGGGTTGGAGGAGGTTGAGGATGGCGGCAGTGAGTATGGTGACCGGGATTTGGTATAGTGCAGCGGCGTTGGTGGTGACTGGCGATGATGGTGGTGGTGTTCTTATTTTGTCGAATAGACCATTTTAACTATTGTCTGACTTTTTGCTCGTGTAATCTCATTCAGTCGCCGCAATCTGAGATTTGGTCGCCGGAAATCTGGGTTTAAGTTACCGGAATCTGGGTTGCGTGGCAGTTGCAGTGGTGAGTTATGAGTGTTCCTACAAAAAAGGAATAGATAATTATACCCTTTCATCAAAAGGACGTGATAGTCAAAAAAATTACCAGTTTCAATAAGTATGATTTACTAAAAATGGGGGATGCAATAAGCTTATTTTAGAAGTGGAGGTTGCAATGTGTTAGTTTAGGTATATTGGGGGTACCCATTAAGTAATTAAGTCTTTCTATTATAAGTATATAGAAATTGATGTCCACGCAATTTCAGATATCCCCGTACCAGCCACTCCAAGAGCGGACATAATAATATGGCATTACAATAGTAAGGGCCCCTACACTGAGAAATCTGGATATGAAGTTGCGTTGTTAGCCGAAGAAGCAAGTGAGTCAACAGCCTCAAGAGAACAATGGGCTGGATTTTATGAGCAACTATCGAAAATAAAAGGTCCAAATAAGATCAATCACTTCACATGGCGTTGTTTTCAAAAAATCCTTCCAACGTCTGCCAACCTCTTGCGCAGGATAGTCCAGGTAAAAGACATTTGTGTTCAATGTGGGAGTCATGGAGAGACTAAATGTCATATGTTCTCTCAGTGTAAGAAACAAAGCACCTGTGGGAGCTTATGGGAATGAATCTGGAGATTCTGAATGCCAGGTTGGGTTACAAACATTGGTTCGCCAATCTTATCTCTACAACCAGCCAATCTGATCGTAGAAAGATTAGCTTTTTAGTTTTGGAAATTTGGATTCTCCGAAATGCAACCATCTTCAAGAACATCCCAAAGAACGATTCTCAAATCTTCCATGATGTGATTGCTAGGCTCCTGGAGACCCAAAAAATTGAGGTTGAGCGACGTCAGATGGATGGCACGAAGCAGATGGTTCCTCATTCCTCAACAGTGGAAGAGACCCTCCCGAGGAGTTATAAAGCCAAATTTCGATGGAGCCATCAACTCTCTCGCAGAATTCAGTAGCGGGGGAGCTATAATCCGGGACGCAAAAGGAGTTTTTTGTTCAGCAAGAGCCTTCGCAGGTAACGTCATGATCCTAGGGGCGCAGAAGCGTTGGTATTAAAAAAATGGACTCCATAGCATTTGTCATGGGCTACAAAAGGATAGAAATTGAAGGCGACGCTAAGGAATTGATTATTGATGTGAACCTCTGCCTCAATCTTCATATGAACATGGATTATTCAAGCACGGGAGACACAATAGATGAAATCAGAGAGCTTCTCCAAAATTTTGAGGAGGTAAAGGTCAGTTGGATCCCTCGAAGAATCAGTCAGGTTGCTCATCTTCTGGCACAAAGAGCAAAAGAGAATAATTTTTCAGAGTAGTGGTAGTTTATGTGCCCAGTTTGCCTTAAAGAAGCTTTATCCGGTGATGTAATGGTTTTGGCGTCTTAGCCTTCTAAATATATGGTTTTCCCTAAAAAAAAAATTGATTTCTCTTAAAGGTCATTTATTTTATATAAATTACTTTATTGAGAATTTGACATTACATATGAATCTTTCTTTATGATTAGATTCTCTTTATAAGTAAAACTCTTTTATTATTAATTGATTATTCTGTAAATAAGAGTTGGAATTTGAATAAATTTCTATAAGTCAAGATTCATAATTGATTTTCTTAGAACTCTCATGCTTGGAAATCAAGTAACCTCTCATATATATATATAGAGCTAGAGTTGAGAAAAAATTAAGCTCTGGAGCACAGAAATTAGGTCTGCCACTCTCACACGTTGGAGTTTCTTTGGATAAAGATGCTCTTACAACAAGTGGGTTTGAAGCAAGAGAAGTACTATGTATTGTGATAGTGTTGTAACAGAACTCCTGTTTCAGAGCTCTGTTACTAGTTTGTTATAACGTGTGGGTATTCGAGCAAGAACGATGTAAAGCATAACAAGAACGAGACAGATATTTAACGTGGTTCACTAACGAATTCGTAACGAACCCGCTAGCTAATCCACGGCCAGAACCAGATATTTTATTGTGAAGAGAACCCGATTACAATGCACGCCGCCGTGGCCACAACGGCCACGGTGGCAACCCGAAACACCCACCCGCACACACACTACCGAAGCTCAAAGGCTCTCAATTCGTCCCTGTGTGTTCTCAAAACATCAATACTAATGAGTGATCCTCCTTATATATACATGCCCATGTGCTTAAATGGGATGACTTTGGCACCAAGCCAAAGTATCACCGCACAAATAAACACATGGAATGTTTCCATGCATGACCACCAGCCCTTAACAAAGTTGGAAACAACTTTGTTTCCAAAAAACTGACTTTGACTTTGCCTTGCTTGAATTCAAGTTATAAACCAACAAATCTCCACCTTGAACTGAATCAACTCAGCGACCTGAAACCAGAACCTGATGCTTCTCTTCTCAAACCTGAACCGGATGTGTCTCCCTGAACCAGAAACCAGCACGCCTCCCCAAACAGATTTTTTTGCAGCTGTATGCGAAACACGAATCGTCAAATCGTTGCTCCAACTACCATGCATTCCTGCAACGAATGCGCACGATGTGGTTGCACTTACAGAAACAGAAAAAAGTGTTCCACCCGGAACCAGACTCGAATGTATTCACTGAGACATGACCGAATACATTCCAGATGCGCCCAACTGCGCCAGACAGATGCACCATGACCGAATGCCCAGATGTCATCCAGACCAGATGCACCGATGACGAGTGCCCAAATTGTCATGCCCGATGCACCCCATATGCCTCAGATGCACCAGATGCTCGCCAGGAACACATCGCGCCAGATACGAGCTCAGTGTGTGTCATGGTACACGCTGCGAAACTAGATGCACGCCAGAAAAAACTCGTGCATAATGCGCGCCAGAACCAGAACCAGATGCGCGTGCCCGAAATCTCACGCGCCCGATGCTCCATGTCGTTACTCCAACTCCAACGAGTTCCTGCAACAAATGAGCCAGAACCAGATTCAATCCACATGCCAGATGCTCCACTCCGGGAGCCGGGTTCCGCATGAACGTCAATCGCCAGAACCCCAGATGCGCGTGAACCGCCAAATTCGCGCCAGTACCGAATACGTGCTGGATTTGCCAGATCCCTTGCACGCCTAATCAGATGCGCGCCAGATTGCTCCGAAAGGAACCCGGATAGCCCCCTCCGCGGGGCTTCAGATGGCGGGTGTACCTGCTTTTCTTTCACAAACAGATCGATCTTGATCGCCAAACCAGACATCGTTCTTGGCGGAATCTCGAAAACCTACTCCTGGTAGCCTGCTCCACCTGAATCGCGAAACCCTAGCTTTGAGTTCCACCAAAACGTGAAACCCTAGCTCTTGACTCCACCCGGATCTTGGAACTTGGGCTCTGATACCAGTTTGTTGAAACTGGTGATCCCCCTGACCTGGATCTAATACCAGTTTGTTGAAACTGGTGATCCCCTGACCTGGCTCTGATACCAGTTTGTTGTAACAGGACTCCTAGAGCTCTGTTAGTAGTTTGTTATAACGTGTGGGTATTCGAGCAAGAACGATGTAAAGCATAACAAGAACGAGACAGATATTTAACGTGGTTCACTAACGAATTCGTAACGAACCCGCTAGCTAATCCACGGCCAGAACCAGATATTTTATTGTGAAGAGAACCCGATTACAATGCACGCCGCCGTGGCCACAACAGCCACGGCGGCGACCCGAAACACCCACCCGCACACACACTACCGAAGCTCAAAGGCTCTCAATTCGTCCCTGTGTGTTCTCAAAACATCAATACTAATGAGTGATCCTCCTTATATATACATGCCCATGTGCTTAAATGGGATGACTTCGGCACCAAGCCAAAGTATCACCGCCCAAATAAACACATGGAATGTTTTCATGCATGACCACCAGCCCTTAACAAAGTTGGAAACAACTTTGTTTCCAAAAAACTGACTTTGACTTTGCCTTGCTTGAATTCAAGTCATAAACCAACAGATAGTCATAGTGCATTCCATCTCAGCAAGAACTTGAGTTTTCACTCGAGATACAAGCACATCGACGTGAGTTATGGGAGGTCCGGTGAACGTGGCAAGATTCATACAACAACAATGGTACTGATATGATGACAGAGTCCGTACCGGTTGCGAAGCTCGAAATTAATAGAAGCATCACAGGTATGGAGTCCTTCATATGGGGTGGAGGGGGAGAATATTGGTGTGCGTCCACTGCATATGATGGAAGTTCTCAAGTGTGAGTAATTAACAAAACAAACAACAAAACATTTGAATGTTTTGTGGGCTGCATTATTCCAGGAGGAACACAAATGATTGCGTGTGGTTCTTTGCTTGGTCGATGTGGCCACTTTGTAGACAAGTGTGGTTCTTTGTTCTCAAAAATGTTTTGTGGGTGGTGACCAGATGTGAGTGCGTGAGATAAGGAACAACGGGTTGGAGAAGAACACAGAGCTGATGTGTTGTTGAAGGCTTCAAACAACCACCTTCTAGAAGAAAATTCACTGTTAAATTTAGCTCGAATTAAGCTGAAATTTCAGGAGTTTGCTCCTGGATAAGTAAGTTAAACATCTACCGGTTGAGTTTTTATTTGGAGATATCTAAATTCACTTACTCGGTTTAGCCTAGATTTATTATCTATATGTGTTGTTGAGCCAAGAACACATATAGATACTTTAGTCGTGAGTTGTTCTTGATGATGGTTGATCATCTAGAGTTTGCTATGTATGAATATTAGTGTATCCTACTATTTATAGTGGAATATTTGAGTCGTGAGTTGACTCCGTGGGTTTTTGCCGATTTGGGTCTCCATGTAAAAATTTAGTCTTGTCTCGTGTTTTGATTATTGTCTACTTGCATAGTGCTAGCTCTCAATTTAGTTGCATGATTGTGAGGAAAGTTTGATTCTTGGGTTACTTTTCTTCGCTACGAATCTTGATTTTGTCGTGTTTTGAGCTCGAATTCCCGAACATTTGGAGGGGGAACTGCCCCAATAGTAGGGCAGTTGCACTAAGACTTTCTTTGGACAAAGGCTTGTGTTGGATTTCGCTGCGGGATTCATAGGATTTCCGAAATTAGTTGATTAGCTAAGGGGTCACCTTAATTGAACATCTTAGAAACAGACTGTAATAGAGTATCTGCAATAGGAAGTCTGGCATCACTCGTATACCTCATTTATCCGTGAATGTCACCTTAGAAACACTGCTATCAACCCCCACAACTCACTTTCGGTACTACTCGATTGATTCTATTCTTGGCTCACGCCTGATCGTGAATTGATTGCTTGTTTTTCTGGAATTCAAGTTGAACTATTGCAATTGCAGTGCACCACTTGAACTGTGGTGTCTCCTTTTGTTATCTATTTCTCTCTGTCAATTTATCCATTACCATCCCGTGGTTAATACACAAATGAATATTATGATAAAATGCTGGCATATGCATACACAACGCTGTTCATTTCATTTATTTTGTCATTATAATTAGCTCTTTAGTCTCCTTTTGGTCTTAATCAAATTGTTAATTTTCAGCGCTAAGTAGGTCTTTTGAATGCTTGCCCTAAATGATTCGAAAATCTTTCTACCAATTTCATTTACATAGACCCAGGAGGTTGGCCTAGTCGGTGAGTCTTGATATTTAAGGGTCTGGTCCCTTTACGTGAGAAGTTCAAACCCGAGGACACGATTATTCGTGGGCCATTGGAGATTGACATGACTATTTAAACTAGATAATTTGCAGGACCCCACAAATTTGTCGAGTTGCGCGCAAGCTTAACGAAAAATTCCCTTGAGCAGGTTTTATTCACTTGCGGTGTTTGTTTTTGCCACCAATCCCAGATTTATATAAAATTACACAATTAGTGCAATGAAATTTACATATTGTAAGTACTTGCAAGACAAGGACCTAAACTATATTACAATTACAGGGTAGCAACAGTACTTACAGCTAATGCGCGCGGCTTAATTCAGTCTAGATTGAAACAACTCCACACGAGATAAAATCAACAAGGTCACAAGGAACGAACCAAAACAATTGATTCTTACTTCTTGCACTCATCTGCTCTATTTCAATATGTGTACAATCATTTGATGTATCTAATTTTGAGAGCGGCTGAATATGTTGATATTTAAAAAAGGCCCTCACAACTGTAAAATTCTCTCTCGGCAAATTCAGACCATCCTTTCACGTTTCACCCATACTTTCACCAAAACATTGCCCACATAAATTCTCATAATTTAGTTAGTATAAAGATGTAATATAACTACTCTAAAAAAAAGATGTAATATAGGGAAAACATGCGGATAATAATATTTGATGATCACAAACGTTCTCTTTATTTAGTTAAATAATTCCACATCCTTGTACAATGTCAAAGATTTTTAAAAGTAGGTCCCATAATAAGTAAAAACCTCATCACAATCTTCATCTTCTTCATCAATCTTGGACAAGGTCGCCTCTTCAAGGTTCAATACACGGATATGTGATGCGGAAGTCAAAATGTCCACATCTTTGTTGTCAAAACCACAACAGCCCCTTGCATCTAGGTACTCCAACTTCTTGAAGCAATTCAATATCTGCAACAGATTCTCCTTACCAATTTCAACATAACGAAATCTAAGTCCCTTCAAGTTCGGTGGTGTTGCGGCTAGATAAGATACCTCTCCTTCCGCGATCCGGCTCTTGATGATTTCGAGCATTCCAAAGTTGTTGCAGTGTATATTAATTTGCCCGAGGATTTGCCGCATGTTATAGCTGCAACAAAGACTTAAGTTTTCTAGTCTTTTCCACTTACCCACTACGGAAGGGAGCATAGACACTAGATCATCATCCATCAAAATTGGAAGCTTCAAAGTATTTAAGTTCAGACACCTGCAAGTGAACATCATCACAAGATTAGCATCTGCATAATTCATGATCTTTACAAAATATAAATAAATATGAGAAACTTACTCATCCGATAGAATTCTGAATGCATCTTGCGAACATGAAGACGGAATCTTCAAAAATGTAGCATACTGATTGGCGCGTTTAGCTACATTCTTGATGAATCTAGAAGCAGTTGCGAGGTCCCGGTCCAACCGATATCGTTCCTTTAACCTTTCAGGAAAGTCATCTTCAGATAAATCGAGTTCGTGAGATAAGGTTCCTGGGCAATCACTACTACCTTGGTGATTGAGAACGCTTTTTGTGAAATTGAGAATGCTCCAACAACGAGGAACACGTGTTGCTCTATACCATGATTTGCATACATATGGAACATCCAGCAACAATGATTCTATCCCAACTCTTAAAAATATGTTCACCAAACAATTCATGCCTAAGTGTTCCCATTTTCTTCTGGACGCCATCGGCTAAACCAATTTTAACAAAATAGTCATACGAAAGCACAATCAGAATAAATCTATGAACAAATATAACTCCAAGAGAGTAATGCGTCACTTTCTTTTGCATAAGAGTTGAATTAATTTTTTATATACCAGGGCTAAACTTACTAAAACAAAATTATTTTTTGCTACGGCCTTACAGGCACTCTGTATGGATTTCAACCCATTATACAGTTATGGCCAATCAAAGGACAAATACACGACGGTCCTACATATTCAACCATGCACAAAGTGACAAAGGTAACTACAGATTACTTTCGACATTTTTCCATCTTTAGTCATTTATCTGATATAAAAAAACCGCCAGTATCCAAAGAACCGCAACATAGTTACCAAAATGTAAAACCACAACAATGAAGTTCAAAAATATTTGATGCAGGAAATTCAACTTCTAATTTTAACATAGTTTATGTTATTTTTCCATGTTATGCTCTCAGAATATAATTACGAAAATTCGAAGCTGCATTAAATTGCCTTCGTTTGAGAAGGCAGCGCATGCATGAATTGGGAAGCACTCAATTTCCACTGAAGTAAAACTATCAGTAAAAGGCCACTTTCATGTCATACGAAGAAAATAATTCTGCAAAAAATACTATGCATACCGTGCTCATGGTCTTCTTCTTGTACCTTCGATCCATTTAAATATCTCGGAAGAGGGTTCCTACACTGCAGTTTTGATGAATAAGAGAATTTCATAAATACTGAAAGAATTGAGGTGCAACGAAAAAATTATATGTGGAAGTATCGATTCTCAAAAAGTACTTGAGAGCATATCATATCTCACCTTTACAATGGAGACAAACGGTGAAGCACACCGCCGTAGCAACCGCCGCTATCCAATTTGTTTAACACCGTTTGTCTGCAGAAAGAAATTTAGGAGTCGTTTCTTTATATGTATGGGTTTTCTAGAGCAGTTATTATGTCTATTTCACAAGATTACCCTTCAATTAACTGACAATGACCAGTTAGACATTGGGAAAATGTGGAAAACAAATAATGTGATAGAATATTTTGACTTTACAAAATGTGGAACCGTCAACAAAAAACTTTTCAGTTCTGTATTATTCTAAACTGTAACATAAAACTTAAAAAAAAATGTACTTCGCAAAAAAAATGTAACACCTAAACTAGTGACATGGAATCTATACTTCCTCATATACTACTTTCCAAAAATAATACTTGCTCATTTATTTTTTTCGTTGCACTTCAAGAATTGAGTGGTATGGCGGTGAGAGCATGCCGACCACGGGCTTTGGTGACTTTTTAGGGGTCTAAGCTCAATGTTCTTCATGAAGTCTGTTATGACACTCGCGCCTCACGAACGATGAAATAAAACAATGAAAAACACAAGTTAACGTTTATTAGCACAAAATATGCTAACTACATTCACGGGCAAGAAATTTTTTTATTCAACTGAGGATAACGTCTCACAATGCTTACATATAAGTTTAGGAACTCAAAGGATCGATTTATACCCCCCAAAACTGCCGCGATGCCATAAGGAATATTTCCATCCTTATTTGCCGCCTCTAGCATTCTCTTCGTGCGAAGACACTATATCTTCGTGTGAAGACTTTCCTGTCTTCGTGCGAACATCATTCGTGCTTTGATACTGCATGTTGTTCCACGAAGACCCTTATTATCTTCGTGCTCCTTGTCTTCGTTCGAAGACCTTTGTCTTCGTGCTAAGAGGGTCCGATACTCTTCTCTTTTTTGCTCCTTTTAGTCTCTTCACGTCTTTAAGGCATAGTCCCATCAAATCCACCATCACTTGAAGTCTCTCGTCTGCAACAAAGTCTTCCTCCTCCTTGCGAACAAAGCTCGTCTTCTTGCCTCCCATTGACTCCTGTCACGGAGACTCACTGGACCCCCCCGGGTCCGGCATGCCTCGAAGGGCTCATTGGCTCATGATGTTGAGCAATTCCAGACAATGCTGAAACTTTCTCTCCAGAACCGGCTTTGTGGACATATCCGCAGCGTTATCAGTTGTCCCCACATTCATCACCTTGATCATGCTTTTACTTCTCATAAAATGATACCTAACGTCGATATTCTTGGTCCTTTCTGATGAAACTGATCATTAGTCAAGCAAATCGCACTCAAGCTATCACAGTAGACTATCGCTTTGATCTTTAAGTAGGCCTAGATTATTGACCATTCTCTTAAGCCAAATTGCTTCTTTGCTTCTTCCGTTAGAGCCATATACTATGCCTTCGTGGTGGACAAAGTAATTGTCGGCTGTAGTGTAGCCTTCCAACTCACAACAGATGCTCCTAGAGAAAATACATAGCTGATCATTGATCTCCTGCATAATCCGAATCCGAGAACCCAACTACCAATATGTTTTTTCTAGCCCCAAAGCATATGCCAATGTCTGACGTACCCTTAAGGTACCTTAATATGCATTTCACTGCCTGCCAATGATCCTTACATGGTTGATCTATAAAACGACTTACCACACTAACAGTGAATGCTATGTCCGTTCGAGTGCAGACCATAGCATACACGAGACTTCCAATTGCGCTAGCATATGGAACCTTGGACATGTACTCCTTGTCCTCCTCGGTCTAAACAGTGTACATTCATAGCTTGTTGTTAGTCGCCATAGGAGTATATGTAGCTTTAGCTGATAACATTCCGAATCTTCCCAAGGCCTTCTTGATGTATTCATGTTGTGATAAGAAAATCTTCTTCTTCTTATTCTTCTTCTTCCTGTCACTGCAGATCTCAACTCCTAGTATCTTCCGAGCAGTCCCCAGATCATTCATCTTGAATTTCGTGCTAAGAGACCTATTGTTCTCTAATGTCATTGATATTCTGAGTTGCAATTAAAATGTCATCCATATATAGACCTAGGTAAATACGTGATGCACTCTTCAACTTATTGTAATACACACAGCAATCATACTCACACTTATGGTAACCAATCTTCAACATGAAGCTGTCAAACCTCTTGTACCATTGCCTTGGTGACTATTAAAGTCCGTAGAGAGATCTTTTCAACTTGCACACGTGTTATTCTTTTCCGGGAACTTGGAACCCATCTGGTTGGCTCATGTATATCTCTTCTTCCAACTCCCCATGTAGGAAAGCTATTTTCACATCTAGCTGCTCAAGCTCTATGTCGTGGTGCACTACCAGCGCTAGTAGCACCCTGATTGAAGAATGTCTGACCACCAGTGAGAAGATCTCGTTTTAGTCAACCCCTTCTTTCCGACTGAACACTCTTGCAACTAACCTTGCTTTATACTTGACGCCCTCTCTAGATGTAGTTTCCTTTCTTTCTTCTAAAAACCCACTTGCAAGTGACTATCTTCCTTCCATCTTGCAATTTAAGAAGCTCCCACGTCGAGTTCTTGCTAAGAGACTCCATCTCTTATTCTATCGCGGTAATCCATTGTGCTGACTCAGAACTAGATATAGCGCCTTTGTAGGTGGATGGCTCATCATCTACCTCTTCCACTACATGTAATGCATATCCCACCATACTCTCATATCTCTATATTACTGGAGGCTTTATGAATCTCTTTGGTCTTCCTTCAATAATACTCCGATGAACCGGTTCCTCTGGTAGCGACACCACCTCATCAGACTCTTCTTCCTATTCGGTTCCGGCGGCGGTGTAGGAATTTCGAAATTCTTAGGATCGGTAATAATTTATTCAGAGGTCTTGAAAGGAGACAAGGGATCTAAATGTCCCATTTAAGGGAGTTCAACAACATTTCCACATCTTCGAGAGTAGGTGCTGATTCGAATGTTGCAAAGTGAAACGTATGGGTTTTCTTCGAGTACCTCGAGAACAGATTCATCAACATGTCACCATCGAGTTTGAGGTTTTAATCATGTAGTCGCACGTAAAGCATCGTATATACCTGCCTGGTTTAGTGTAGTTTCATGATGTTGTAAAATGTGTTCAGTCCACTCCTCCATCCAATCAAAATTTTCCACGAAAGTTTGATGGCTAATTTTGGTATAGGTATATAATCCAGCCTCAAGACCATGTCTGTGAACCTCACTAATACGAACAAGATCCTAATCATCTCTTACAGGTTGATACAAACAATTGAGGGTCTTTTTCTAGAGACATTGGGATGGTTCCGCCTTTGACAGTAGCAAGATAATAATCTTCACCATAAGTAAGAGGCTTTACGCCATAATTCTTTAGGCAAATCTGGTAAATCTTCAGGTTCTTTTGATCTCTTCCATGGAGCCATATTTATTATATCAAGAGTACATGCAATATCAGAGGTTTATGATGCGGAAAAGGAAAAGATTTTAATGGTCTTTGAATAATATTCAAGAAAACCCACAATTATCTTTGAAGAACATTCAAGCAAACCTAGATTAGAAGAGGGGCAGTTGTTTCTACAAGATTTATTATGAATTTTGTGTTATTAATGGATGAAATCCAATGACCTTGATTTTATTTGTGAACTTCGAAAGCTTGATTGAGAACTCTAAAAAGATGATTGAATTCCGAGATCTGCAATATGAGTTCTTCGTCTCTGCACATAGAATCCAACAGCAACAATGGTGTACAATGAAGGGACAAGCTGATACTTATGAGGAGACCTTTGAAGTCACCGGCCTCAGCTAGCTTGAACCTCGGTAACCGGCAAGAACGTGTGAATGTGGGTTTCACCTACGTCACGCTATGAATCCCATTAAAGCCTACTGCACGACTCTACAAAGACCTAAGCAATGATTGCAATTTTTGGGGGCTGGGGTTTCTAAAAAGAATTTGAATCGTTGGAATTTGTGCGTGAGAAGCACGCATGGTCAGTTTTTTGCCTAAATGCCACAGCACTGCCATACGCGCGCAAGGGGGCTAATGTAGATAGTGCATCTTATGTATATAGATCATCTTACACGTGGCAGTCAGTGATGAAGCTTTATAGTACTCCACTATCACTTCATACTTATCTTTATGTTCGCATTTATCTATATGGGGGTTGTGAGACAGGGTTACCCTCGCATGTAAACCATACGAGAGTCAAGGGGTCTAAGTGGCTTGGAGGCTAGAGTAAGGATCTTCGAACGTGACTAGCGGTTATGCTCACGTGTGATCTTTGTCAGTTATCTGAGAGACTTGCGGATCACGGACCTATATATGCGGTCGACCGTACACGTGCGAGGCAGTTATATAACCTTCGCATGCGGTTATATAACTCCTTGTAACTGTTGTCCTAAGATCCCTACATATAGAAACAATATCTTCTGTTCTTAGTTCGGTTCTTTTGGCTATTACCCTACATACTGTCTTTCTCTCAGACTACTGACAAGGCTTACTCTTACTCATGGTTGCTTAACCCTTTGTTCTTCATCTGTATTTGTGTTCGTTCTTGTCTGTTACAGGTACACATCTAGATATATCTATCCTTATCTCTTGCATATATAAGTCGACTGGAGTGGGGCAAAAGAGCCGCTACTTCAAAAATGATTGTATTAGAGAGCGCATGCATATTATATATTTTCAAAAAAATATGGTAATCTTATGTAAGACAATGTAAAAAACGGAAGTCTTTACGTTGGTAACTATTGTACAATTCACGATCGCTCTCACCTCACGAATAGTAAGGAAAAGATTCAAACACACAATTTAACGTGGTTCGCTATGAAACAACGCGGGATCTCGATTATGGCTTAACGCGGCAATCGATAACCAAAAGTAGATTATTAACTATCAAGTTTACATTTCTGTTAAAGTACAGAAAATATAGTGAAAATAAGTACAATTTGAAAAAAAAATTGTGATCTACTAAGTGATCTAACTTATGCGCAACGTCCTCGTCTCGATTCGTGTTCCCATCCCCCACCTTGATTGATGACCTGCGGTTTTAAAATGGCAAAAGCCAACGCAGTTTTGAAGAAAATGATCAGTAAAAAATGAGTAAATACACACTAAGACATGTAAAGAATTGAGTCGCACACAAGCATAAGTTGTAATAAATCAAGAGATTTGTAAGAGTTATAAATAATACAGTTGTAAACGATTTGGAACAATTATAATTAATCGCGTGGCGAGAACTCTCACTTTAAGACATTTATAAACCACGAGTATTCGAGACATTCTTAGACAAGTAAAATATCAAGAGTAAACAAGTTATTTTGAACTGATAAGGATATTAAGAACGAGTAGACAATGTTTTTAAACTCATTTCATTCTATTAGGGCATATCTAGAGCCATAAATAACATCAATATAGTAGTCAACTTTCTTTCAAGTTCAATTAACCATTAAGTTTAGCTGAGACATGTCCAGAGCCACCAGCACGATTGATGTAGACAGAGGGATCACAAAATAATCATAAAGGGTTCCTTCTAGGGTCTATCATACTCTATTTCACCCGAGCGTTAAGGAAGCCCATACGTCAATCCCCGCTCACAATTCATAGCTAAAAGACCTTAAGTGTCTACACCCCTATACCGTAGTGACCCTTAAAGTATAAGTAGCACTCTATAGCTCTACAAACCCCTTGTCCTCAATACCTTGGTACATTTTGGCTCGTCCGGGGGCGGATTTGTGAACAATTAAGTTCTATCTAATAAAAGGAAGCATTACTTCAATGGTCGCAACCATAAGTAACGGGGGAACGCTTGGCGCCTCCGGCCGGAGCCATAAATAACACAACTCTGTACATAATACTAAATCTATTATAAGTGTCTTATTTATTCTGTTTATCGTATTCAATATTTCACAAGTAATTTCCAAGAATTCTCAAATAGATCAATAAAATATTCCAAACAATTTTCGAGTTTAAATCATGCATGCTCATACTTATCCATATAACAAGCATTCATTTGAAACATCAAATACATACACGTATTTTGATAAGCAAAGTCTTCACGTATGTACTTACAATTGAGATAAAGCACAACCAAAAGCAAGAAACTAGTCCTAGCACTCCAACGACAACCGCTCTCTCATACGAGGTTGATGTCTACAATCACACGTATAACGTACTCGTTACAATCAATTAAACATCGATAATAAAATTCAACCCTACATGCCACATAGTCCTATATGTCACAAATGCACATATAATAATGTTTAGTTTTCAAAATAAGTCCAACAAAACGCTTAGAAATTCAAAAAGTCGAGTTTTCTAAAAAATGTGAAAGTACAATTTTGGACAGAATTGTAGCTCTGACTTTAGAGGCATATTTACCATATCAAAATATCTCGTAAAATCATGAAATAAATTTATGATGAACCAAAATGTGTCTAATTTTTGAAACATCAAGAAAATCATGCATAGCCATTGCAAAACTCAATTTACAAAATAAAGAAACAATGCTATACAGACACTAGTTTGGTAGCAAATTTTAACTTTGTAGGACAGTTACTACTACTTGGAGAAGAGGAAAAATGCCAATATTCTCCAGATTGAATCCCATATTTGTGTGGTTTTATCAGAAGAAAGAAGTGGTGCCAAAAGATTATGGAAATAGGATTTTTAGTGAAAACGGCAAGAATTGTCCAGAAACAGAGTTTCAGAAAACATGCAACTTGAAATGACCATTACTCATTAACTATGACGATGATTTTTTTCTAAAATTAACCCTTTCTTAGTCTAGTTTCATAAAATATAAGATTTGAAAATTTTACAGAGGAAAAAGTTGAAGATATACTACGTTTTTAATAAACTGGTCAGATTATAAAGACATGAATTTTTCGCCTAGAACAGTCAAAACATGATTAAAACAGTTATATGACACATGCAACTAAAAGTAACTTAATTTTACACTTAGATACAATCAATTTAAACATGCCATTGATGCTAACATCATGTTTGAAGAATCAAGGGGATTTTAGGAAGTCATGCTCAAAAGTTACAATTCAAGACCCTAAACACACTTGCAAGTAAAGATCAACTAATTTCTATCATGATGATTAAACTAACATCAAAATGCACAAATGAAAGGATAAACTAGATTCTTACAAGACCTTAAAAAGCTAAAATAATGAAGAAGATAAGGAAATGGCTCACCCAATGCATAGCATGACCTTGGACTTGAGTTTTTGATGAATTAGAAGGTGAAAAATGAAGTTTTGGAAGTGTTTTTGTGAGGTCAACACTCCAATCCAGTAATGAAGTTTATGGAGAGAGAATTGAGCTATTTTAGTGTTCTACAATGGAGAAAAGGAGTGAAGAGGAAGATTATGATTATGCATTGAGAGTGAGAGGTAGTGTGGGTGTTGTGTAGTAATGGGTGTGAGTTGATTGTGATGGTGAAGTGAATAATCTAATAAGGGAATATACATACAAAAATGATAGGTAATATTGTTTAATCTGAAAGTTGACTTTCATGTGGGAGGAGGAGGAAGAGCTTGAGTGGAATAAAAGTCTCCCAACAAGTTAGTTGGGGTAAAAATAGAAAATGCCAAAAATTGAGGGGTGAAAATATAATTACCAATTAATAGGTAACACATAAAAGTTAATTTTCATAAATTAGAAAATTTCCAAATAATTTCAAACAAACCACTTTGTATATAAATATCAAAATTCACTTTCGGGAAACTACAACTATCACCCAAATATACAAAATAAATTTCATATAGTATTAATCAAGTTTTAAAAACTACAAAATAACCCCAAAATAAAACAATATATATCATCAAAGATGTAAAATGACACACTTATACGTTCAAATAAAAAAGTCACTAATAAGTTTGAAATTAAATTTCTTGAAATTCTCAAATATTTTTCCAAAATGACCAAAGTAATACGGGGTATTACATTATAAACCCTTAAAACGAAGCTTTGTCCCCGAAGCTTATGAAAACTTTTGCGTAAAAACTACGAACATACTTCACGAGAAGGCAACTAATGCACATGGATTTTTATGTAATGCTAATGACATGAGACTTGTATGCAATTATAATGCACATGCGACACTTATATCAACGACAAACACGCTCTCGACCGGTTACTTCTCTTCTCACTCTTATCACATTAGCGAATCATATAAAATTAGCTCAAGTAAAAAGGGTCGCCACAAAATTTTTAAAAGTTAGACCGAAATGCAAGTTCTCACGTTTCCAAAGCAATTCGAAAATTTTCTAGCATTTAAACAAATATCGAAACTTTTTGAAGAACACTTTGATTGAAACTAACGCGTCATTTTGCTTGGCTTGTCGCCATGAAAAAGTTTATCTTACCTTTAAAGGATAGATAAACCAATCACCTCAAGTGTTCCACGCATACGAGGGGGAAAAGAACACTATGTTTTGTCACTCAACGTGCCTCTCCGTCACAACTCGCATGTGTTTCAGATGTTCCAACTTAGTCTACACAGCGGGTACAACTTATAGTATCGTCATACTAAGAGTCACGCCAGCGGACTGGTAAAGAAAGTGGTCCATATCACTTGACATTTGGTAACTCGAAACCCAATCACTATTTACAAACAATTTTTTTGTAAGAATACTTTATTGTAAAAAAAATTAATTTTGGAAATGACCATGTCAAATTAACTCGACATGAAACAAAACCAAGTATTATCTTAAAAATCGTCACTCGTAGGTAAGAAAAGAATGGTCTCAGGGTCTTCTAAATGAAAGCATCGTTACTCTCTCGTCGACAAATTAACTTGCAAAAATAAAGAATCAAAGATACGCATGACACAACTACAACAAGCAATTCGATATAAATAAGTGTGTCACATAAGTATTGTGCATGTAAATTTACAAGTAAATTATGCATGAGTCACATAACAGATAGCCGTTAACATTTAATCAACAAGTACGGTACAAATCAAATAAACAATAGGTAAGTACCCCAACTCCCGGCGTCTTATTTATTTCATTTATTTTCAAATTGAGTTATCCTAGTTAATTTTAAAATTTCGAAAACGTTTTATCTTTCTCATTCCCTACTAATGGAAATCGAAAAGTTACTTTAACCGGAGAACCGATGCTCTGGTACCAACTGAAACAACCCGAGATCTCGGTTCTGGGTTAACGCGACAATCAATAACCAAAAGTAGATTATTAACTATTAAGTTTACATTTTTGTTAATGTACATAATAAATTTTGTGAAAATAAGTACAATTTGAAAAAAAAAAGTGTGTGATCTACTAAGTGATCTAACTTATGCGCAACGTACTCGTCTCGATCCGTGTTCCCATCCTCCTCCTTGATTGATGACCTGCGGTTTTAAAATGGCAAAAGCCGATGCAGTTATGAAGAAAATGATCAGTAAAAACTGATTAAATACACACTACGACATGTAAAGCATTGAGTAGCACATAAGCATAAGTTGCAATAAATAAGGATATTTGAAAGAATTATAAGTAATACAGTTGGGAATGAGTTGGAACAATTATAATTAATCACGTAGCGAGAATCTCACTTTAAAACATTTATAAACCACGAGTATTCGAGATATTCTTAGACAAGTAAAATATCAACAGTAAACAAGTTACTTTGAACTGATAACGATATTAATAACGAGTAGCCAATGTTTTTCAACTCATTTCATTCAATTAGGGCATATCTAGAGCCCCAAATAACATCAATATAGTAGTCAAATTTCTTTCAAGTTCAATTAACCATTAAGTTTAGCTGAGGCATGTCCAGAGCCACCAGCAGGATCGATGTAGACAGAGGAATCACGAAATAATCATAGAGGGTTCCTTCTAGGGTCTATCAAACCCTATTTCACACGAACGTTAAGGGAGCCCATATGTCAATCCCCGCTCACAATTCATAGCTAAGAGGCCTTAAGTATCGACACCCTTATACCATACCTTACAAGTATAAGTAGCACTCTATAGCTCTACAAACCCCTTGGCCTCAATACCTTGGTACATTTGGCTCGTCGGGGGGCGGATTTGTGAACAATTAAGTTGTATCCAATAAAAGGAAGCATTGCTTCAATGGTCGTAGCAATAATTAATGGGAGGATCGCTTGGCGCCTCCGGCCGGAGTCATAAATAACACAACTATGTACATCGTCCTAAATCTCTTATAAGTGTCTTATTTATTCTCTTTACCGTATTCAATATTTCACAAGTAATTTCCGAGAATTCTCAAAGGAGATTAATAAAACATACCAAACAACAGTCGAGTTTAAATCATGCATTCTCATACTTTTCCATATAACAAGCATTCATTTGAAACATAAAAAACATACACACATTTTGATAAGCAAAGTCCGCACATATGTACTTACCACTGAGATGAAGCACAACCAAAAGCAAGAAACTAATCCTAGCACTCCAACGAAAACCGCTCTCTCCTACGAGGTTGATGTCTACAATCACACGTATAACGTACTCGTTACAATCAATTAAACATCGATAATAAAATGCAACCCTACATTCCACATAGTCATATATGTCACAAATGCACATATAATGATGTTTAGTTATCAAAATAAGTCCAACAAAACGCCTAGAAATTCAAAAAGTCGAGTTTTCTAAAAAATATGAAACTACAATTTTGGACAGAATTGTGGCTCTGACTTTAAAGGCGTATTTACCATATCAAAACATCTCGTAAAATCATGAACTAAATTTATGATGAACCTGCATGTGCCTAATTTCTGAAATTTCAAGAAAATCATACATACCCATTGTAAAACTCAACAAACAATGCTATATAGAGACAAGTTTGGCAGCAAGCTTCAACTTTGAAGGACAATTAATACTACTTGGAGAATAGGAAAAATGTCAATATTCTCCAAAATGAATCTCATATTTGTCTGGTTTATCAAAATAAAGAAGGGGTACAAAGATTATGGAAATAGGATTTTTAGTGAAAGTGGCAAAAATGGTCCAGAAACAGAGTTTCAAAGAACATGCAACTTCAAATGACCATTACTCATTAACCAAGAATGCTATGAAGATAATTTTTTTCTAAAAATGACCCTCTCTGAGTATAGTTTCATTAAATGTAAGATATGAAAATTTTACAGAGACTGAAGTTGAATATACTACGTTTTTGACAAACTGGTCAGATTATAAAGACAAGAAATTTTCGCCTAGAACACTCAAAACATGATCAAAACAGCTATATGACACATGCAACTAAAAATATCTTGATTTTTCACTTAGATACAATCAATTTAAACATGCCGTAGATACTAACATCATGTTTGAAGAATCAAGTAAGGGGATTTGAGGAATCATGCTCAAAAGTTACAATTTAAGACCCTAAACACACATGAAAATAAAGATCAAGTAATTACTATCATGATGATAATATTAACATCAAAATGCACAAATGAAAGCAGAGAAGAGATGCTTAAAAGACCTTAAAAAGCTTAAAATCATGAAGAATATGAAGGAAATGGCTCCCCCAATTCATAGCATGACATTGGACTTGAGTTTATCATGAATTAGAAGGTG
This sequence comes from Linanthus parryae, assembly GCA_023055425.1. Taxonomy (NCBI): domain Eukaryota; kingdom Viridiplantae; phylum Streptophyta; class Magnoliopsida; order Ericales; family Polemoniaceae; genus Linanthus; species Linanthus parryae. The sequence goes on along the minus strand of JALGPY010000004.1, from coordinate 3,138,727 downwards.
AAAGATGAAGTTTTGGAGGTGTTTTTGTGAGCTCAACACTCCAATACGGGAATTAAGTTCATGGAGAGAGAATGGATCTATTTAGTGTTCTACAATAGAGTAAAAGAGTGAAGAGGAAGATTATGATGATGCATTGAGAGTGAGAGGTAGGGTGTTGTGTAGTGATGGGTGTGAGTTGATTGTTACGGTGAAGTAAATAATCCAATAAGGGGATGTACATACAAAAATGATGGGTAGTATTGTTTAATTTGAGAGTTGACTTTCATGTGGGAGGCGGAGGAGAAGCTTGAGTGGAATAAAAGTCTCCCAACAAGTTAGTTGGGGTAGAAATTGAAAATACCAAAAATTGAGGGGTGAAAATATAATTACCAATTAATAAGTAACACATAAAAATTAATTTTTATAAATTAAAAAATTTCTAAATAATTTCAAACAAACCAGTTTGTATATAAATATCAAAACCCACTTTCAGAAACTACAACTATCACCCAAATATACAAAATAAATTTTCATATAGTATTATGCAAGTTTCAAAAAATACAATAACCCCAAAATATAAATAAATATCATCAAATATGTAAAATGACACACTTATACGTTAAAATTTAAAAAAAAATCACTAATGATTTTGAAATTAAATTTCTTGAAATTCTCAAATATTTTTCAGAAATGACCAAATTAATACGGAGTATTACACGCTATCTCAAATCGAGCTAACTACGTCCACGGGCAAGAAAGACATGTATTCACTTGAGGAGAACGTCTCACAATGCTTACATACAATTCTAGGACCCCCAAATGACTCTTTTATACTCCCCGAAACCGACCCGAGGCCATAAGGAATTGTTTCCATACTTATTTGCCGCCTCCAGGACTTGTTCGCACGAACACCCTTTTTTCTGTTCGCACGAACAGAAATATGTTCTCATGAGAACATGTTCACACGAACAAATTATGTTCTCATGAGAACAAAGTCTGGTCCATGGCTTCTTTGACTCTTGTTGCTCCGTTGTTTGACATCCCTCTTCAAGGAACTATTCTTAAAAATCTCCACATTGACTTGAAGTGTCTCGTCTGCAACAAATTCTTCCTCCTACTCGCGAACTAAGCTTGTCTTCTCTCCTCCCGATGAATCCCGTCACGGAGACTCACTGGACCTCGGCGGGTCCGACATGTCCCTAAAGGCACACTAGCTCAATATGTTGAGCAATTCCATACAATGCTGGAACTTGCTCTTTAGAACTGGCTTGGTGAACATATCTGCGGGGTTGTCAGCTGTCCCCACCTTCTTCACCTTGATCATGCTCTCGTGTCTCAAAAAGTGATACCTAGCGTCGATATACTTGGCCCTTTCATGATGAACATGGTCCTTAGTCAAGAAAATCGCACTCAACCTGTCACAGTTGACTATCGCATGGTCTTGCTATAGGCCTACATCATTGACCATACTTTTAAGCCACACTGCCTCCTTTGTTGCTTCTGTTAGAGTCATGTACTCTGCCTTCGTGGTTAACAAAGTCACCGTCGGCTATAGTGTCGCCTTCCAACGCACAACAGAACCTCCCAGAGTAAACACATAGAAAGTCATAGATGTCCTACTATCAATATCACATGCATAGTTTGAATCCGAGAACCCAGCAACAAAAGATGTCTTCATTAGCCCCATAACATAAGCCAATGTCTGACATACCCTTAAGGTACCTGAATATGCGTTTCACCGCCTGCCAGTGGTCCTTCCCCAGTTGAGCCATAAAACGACTAACCACACTAACAGCGAATGCTATATCCAGTCGAGTACAGACCATAGCATTCATAAGGCATCCAACTGCGCTACCATATGGAACCTTGGACATGTACTCCTTCTCCTCCTCAGTCTGAACGGTATACATTCCTAGCTTGTTGTTAGTTGCTATAGGAGTATATTTAGCTTTTGCTGATAACATCCCGAATCTTGCTAAGATCTTCTTGATGTATCCTTGCTGTGATAAGAATAGCTTCGTCTTCTTCCTCTCTCTATAGAATCTCAACTCCCAATATTTTATGAGCAGCTCCCAAATCCTACATCTCGAATTCTCCGCTAAGGGACCTATTCAGTTCTTTGATGTCCTTGATATTCTGAGTTGCGATCAAGATATCATCCACATACAGAACTAGGTAGATACATGATCCACTTCGCAACTCTTTGTGATTCACGCAGCAGTCATACTCACACTTGTGGTAACCAATCTTCAACATGAAGTTGTCAAACCTCTTGTGCAATTGCCTCGGTGACTGCTTAAGTCCGTAGAGAGATCTCTTCAGCTTGCACACATGGTTCTCTCTTCCGGGAACTTGGAACCCTTCCAGTTGGCTTATGTATATCACTTCTTCCAACTCTCCACGTAGGAAAGCTGTCTTGACATCCAATTACTCAAGATGTAAGTCGTGGTGTGACACTAAAGCTAGTAGCTCCCGAATAGAAGTATGCCTGACCACCGGTGAAAAAATCTCGTTGTAGTCAACTCCCTCTTTCTGACTGAACCCTCTTGCAACTGGCATTGCCATATACTTGACGCCCTCTCCAGATGTATTTCCTTCCTTTCTTCTGAAAACCCACATGCAGCTGAATATCTTCCTTCCCGCATGCAATTTAACAAGCTCCCAAGTCGAGTTATTGCTAAGAGACTCCATCTCTTCTCAGCAATACTTTGATGAACTGGTTCTTCTAGTGTAGATTCATCCTCACTATCAGACTCTTTTGCTTCTTCCTCTTTGGCTTCCAGCGGCGGTGTAGGAATTTCAGAATCCCTATGATCAATAGGATCCGAATCTCCCTCCACCTTCTTCTCTACATCTCCAAGCTCCACCTCCACGGAATTCTTCAACATGTGAGTCTCATCAAAGACTACAATTCTGCTAAGAATAATCTTGTTGTCTACCCATATCTTGTATCATTTTACACCTGTTCTGAAAACCATGAATACTCCCTTCTTAGCTCTTGGTTCTAGTTTTCTATCATCAACCTGATAATAGGCAACACAACCAAAGACTCTCAAATCCGATTAATCCACTGCTCTACCGGACCAGACTTCCATAGGAATCTTGCATCCAATACTTGCGTGCGGGCTCCGATTTATGAGATAGCATGCCATGGAAACTGCCTCTCCCAAAAGCCTCTAGAAAGACCTGCACTCGAAAGAATGCACCTTGTTTCGCCAAAAGTGTCTGATTCATTCTCCCGGCTACACCGTTCTGCTGCGCTGTGTGCCGAACGGTGCGATGGCGTGCTATTCCCTGATCCTTGCTGAATCCATCAAACTCTGATGAACATAACTCTTAGCCGTTGTCCATGCGCAGCCTCTTCACCTTCTTTCCCACCTGATTATCTACTGGCGTCTTCCACTCCTTGAATCTTGCGAAGGCTTAACTCTTGTACTTTATTACGAATATCCAAGACATCCTTGAGCAGTTTCTATGATGTTGAGGAAGTACTTGTACCCTCGACTCGAGATGGACCCCAGCAATCCGAATGGATATAATCAAGAGTACCATTATTCTATGAACCGGCTTAGGGAACTTACTACGTTGTAGCTTCCCATACACACATCGCTCACAAAACCCTAGGCTCTTGGGCGCATTCCTGGTGAGATACCCCTTCTTGTGAAGTTCCTGGATTCCACGTTCACTCATATGACCTAGCCTCATATTCCACAGCTTAGTTAGATCAGCTTCTCTAATCTCGGCTGAGGCAACTCCGACAAACCCTGTGATAGCCGAGCATTGTAGCACATACAAAGTCCCATCCTTTACCCCCCTTGAGTAGCACATCCGATTCCTTGTATACGCATAATCCTCCACCTTCACCCTTTAAACTGAAACCCTTGCTGTCGAGTAGACCCGAAGAAATCAGATTCTTTGTGACAAGTGGTACGTGTCTCACATCCTTCAAAGTGAATGTCTTCCCATCCACAGTCTTGAACCTAACTGAGCCTTTAACTATGACATTGCAAACAGATCCATTTACCATATGAACGGATCCTCTATCTGCACGTTTGTAGCTTGAAAGTAGCTCCATGTTAGTGTTGGAATAAATGCCCTAGAGGCAATCTAGTTTATTATGAACAATAATTGGCTAGAATATCCATTGTGTTATTTGTGGAGATATTTAATATAATGAAGTCCTTAGATTTACAATTGTGTTGTTTATCTTAAATATCCCTAGTCAATTATACTGATTAATAGGACAATCATCTATAGACTAGTATGGGGTTGGATTGATATAGAGATATCACAATCCAACACGTGGGTATGCATTAGGGGTAATGACATACTGGATTGAACCATCTCCGAGAAGGCTACATACAAGTTATGTAAAGTCACAAGTGCTTCTCGCAGTGACAACGGTATTGTCATCGTTAGACTTGAAGTTACTAGATAATCTAGTTGTGGAATATTGTGTTTTGCTAGCGTCAAACGCTACACAATGACTGGGTATATTGACGCGATTTACTAACGTGTATGCGCACGTGCACGGTCAAGTAATATAGGGGTGGTATTTCAACCCTAAGTTATCGATCCCACGAGGACAGACTCTAGACTATTTAGTTAGTTAATTAATTTAGAATACGGTACATGAAGAAAATTGACTGAAAAATGAGTTCGTCACCCACAAACAAGTGACTGAAAAATGAAATAACAAACTAATCTAATTTTTTTGTATTTTTATATTAATAAAGAAGATATGGATAAACGAGGCAATCTCTAGATCACCTAGGGTTGTAGACAATTTCCGGATAGCTAAGTAACACGTTATTTCTATTCTAACTAAGCCGGGTAATAAGCTATGACAATCTCCTTTTAGTATCATGTCATTTTACGTCTCGGCAGACTACAATCTCCTATCGGTCTCATGAATCTACCGGTTCGTTCTAGAAGGCTAACTACATGCACGTCAACGGGTCATGTCGGTCCACCGTTGCACGAAACAGTAGAAATAACCTACCGAATCTACCCACTGAGGCCAATCCTAACACTTCTCCTTTTCCGTCTCGGTGATTCGGGATTGTTGTTCACATCTCATCAAGGCTAGTTAAGAGTCACTATCGCGCACTCGCTAGCCAAATAGTAGTTCCGGGTCATGACTCCATTCCTACTAAGTTTTAAGCTCAGCATATGAATAATTAATAAGAATGAAATTAACATTAAGCAAGAAATTGGTTCATGAATAAACCCTAGTTTCATTGAATAGCAAATCCCAAACGAGACGTGTCCATAGACTCGCTTCACCAACAATTTCAAGAAACTCAACATTCAATTGCTAGAACCAAAATCGAAAGCATGAAACAAAGGGTAAGAATCCGGAAAATAATTCGTCTACATAACCCTTGGCTCTCTAGAGAAGCCTAGAAAAGGTCTAGCTAATCGTAATACAAATAGCAAAACACGATAGTTTCTCCATAAAAAGATTGAGGGCGGAATAAGAAGAAGAAAAAAAACTCAAACCGTAGATCATCAATGGAGATTTTGGCCATCGTCTTTGTCTCTCCTCCGTCTTCCTCTTTCTCCTTGCGTGAATCCTCTCCAAGAAACGTGAACAAATCTTTTCCCCAGATCCTAGGTCACTTATTCGCCTCACTTCTTGCCCAAAATTTCTTAAAAATTGCATTGAAACCCCATATTTTTCCTGTATTGGGCATCAGACTGGTCTTAAGACCAGTTAAGTGGATTTCGCCCAGAATTCTAAGTATAGACTGGTCTTAAGGCCTGTTTGTAACACCCCCAAATGGCCCAAGCCGGAGACCCGGGGATGTCACTCCGTACCCGAGAGGAGCCCGGATACAAGGAGATTTTATAACATGGTTCGCAAGCACAAAACATCCACAATAATAATTAAAACCAATATTTCATTATTAAAAATCCAACATCCTAGCCACAAACCGGAATAACAAACCAAAGTGTTTAAACTAATAAGGAATTCAAATTTAAATGAAATACTAATTCTATAATTCCATGTGATGCGCGTCCCCTTCTACGCCAGATAACCATCTTCTAAACCTGTGGTGCGGAATGAAAAAGAAACACCACAGTACAAAATCAGCATGAAATACTGGTAAATAAACATCCAAACATGTAAAACGATGATGAGGTAGTTACAAAACAATGACTCATTTGTAAGTAAGAGTTTTTCGCAAACACGGCGGTAATAAAGTTGACTCTTGTATTAAAACATAAGAGTTCTCAATTCCAAAATATTTCCAAACCAATTTCCATAATCATTAAGAAAATCCAAAATCCATCGTTAACTTCTTTCCGTTAACAAAAACCAAAAATCCATTATTAATTTGTTGTGACGGAGGAAACCAACCAACCACTTCGCAAGCATCCAAGACCTTAAGTGTCGACACCCCCTTACAGACTTCTTGCGGCCAGAAGAGTGAGTACAAGGAGCTATCCGGGGACTTGCAACCGGATTAAATAACTTAAATTGGACGAGAGACCGAAGTCAACACGCCCAATGCCAATAGTAACCATACCACAATAATCATAAATGTCCCCGCACAACTATTCCACTTTACGTATTAATGCATTATCATTAACATGGTGATATTTTCAAGAAAAACATTTATCAAGTAGAAATCACATATTGCATGTCACATCACATAAACACATTTTGAGACGTAAAGAAATACAAGAACTCGTTTTGACACGAAAGAGATAAGCACACTAGGCTTGGCATATTTACTTACCTTTAATCTCAAGCAAAGCAAATCACTTCCTATTAATACTCGACGTGTCCTTCGTCAACGAAATTGTCGCCTACAAATTTAAATAATATCCTAATCAACACATTGCACACGAAGTCCTATATGTAAATGAAATAATCTCTTACTAACTCTCCCCAACCTTTACTAAGGCCAACAACCTCTTTTATAATAAAATACGCTTTATTAAGCTAACGTTTATTATTTGTAAAAACATATCAAACTATAATTATATAACTCATAAAGAAATTAATGAATATATGAATAGCCAAGAATGTTATTTTCCCAAACTTGATAGCATAACATACTACTCCTATTTAAGATATGATTTATATAAAATTTTGTTTATAAATACGTAACCCCCTTATTATTTCCCCAACTTTAATAATAATAATTCTATTATTGAAACGTGATTTACACGGACTATTGTTTACTATCGTAAAACATAGCTTATAATATTATCTAATTTTTACTACTATAAAGCATAACCCAAGAGTATTATTTTTCAAAAGATTAACCTTTAAACAAGAAAATAAGCTCCCTAAATAAATAATTCTCAAGTGTTTTAATATGGCTTTCAAACTCCCAAAACTTCTATTTTAAATATTGAGTGTAGAGTAGTAAAAAAAATAGTTGTCAACTATGAGATTCGAACCCAAGACCAACACTAATACTAACATGTGCTTTAACCACTGGGCCACAGCCCCTTTTGTTATCCCTTCCCAGATACTATTAATATGATCTAACTTTTAATGATAGTCAAAATTAAAAAGAACAAAACAAAAACAAGAGAGAGAGACGGGTTTTGTTCTTCATACCCGAACCAAAAGGAAAAACCATGACGGGAAGGCATGGTGGAGGCCGCCGGTGGCGTTGGGGGATAGGGCGGCCGACGGCGGCGAGGTCGCCGGTGGCGGCGGCCGGCAGCGGCGGCAGCGGCGGCGGCCGGGCAGCGGCGGACGGGGGAGAGAGAGAGAGAAGGAGAGAGAGAGAGAGAGATTGAAGGAGAGATTGAGAGAAATTGAAGGAGAGATTGAGAGCTATGAATTGGTATGAGAATTGCTCTGAGATTGGGGGGTTTATATAGGCTAGAGGGTGAAGAATTAAACCTCCATGAGGAAACCCACTTTGAAAACTTTGATTTTGAATCGGGACCAAAAATTGGCGAAATTGAGTTGCTTGATGCTAAATTATCGAGCCTTGATGAGTTTAAATCGAATAGGGAGTGATTTGGGACAAACATCAACGAATTTGGTGAAGATTCGGAGTGGTAATGGTGGTGTTTGGGTTGGAGATGGAGTTCTTCCTCCATGGGAGAGTTTGAGGAAGAAGATGACTATTTTTAGGGCTAAAGACACTTTCACCCCCACTGTTTTGGATAAAAGTCACTAGCACCCCCCCCCCTGAGTTAAATAAAAGACTCTTTATAAAGTTGAGAAAATACATAATAACCCCAAATAGTTACTAGTAATAAAAATGAACTTCCTACCAATAAGATTAGCTCCCAACACTTATACTAATGTCATATTGACACCAAATAATATCATAAAATATAATAGTAGCATATTAACACCCAATACTTATAATATTATTATATTACCACTCAATAATTATAGTAATATCATAAATACCCATATTCACAAAACGGGGTATTTCACTGTTTACTGGTCCTAAGAGCACTTTGGGAAAAAAAAATCTCTTTCTCTTTGATTCTTTAGTCTTTTCTTCACCCGTCTTCAACTCCATCATTCTCTTGAGCCTTCTCGTCCTTCCGAAGTTCATTCCACCTCCCATTCAGATTCCCGAGCCTCCGGTTCCTGAAACGCACAACACAAAACAAATACTGGAAGATCAAATGTGACAATAAAAGGTCTAAAATTACACCAAAAAATGCCTGGATTACACATTTATGCTCAAACTCTCAAGCATGCTATATTTCTCCCAATTCATAGCATGAAACTAAGATTATCAACCCGTAAAGCACGCAAAATGATGTAAAACTTGCAAGAAATATAACTCTAATAGAGGGTTATCAAATCCCCCACACTACCTTTTTGCGCATCCCGAGCAAAATCAAATCTCACACTATGTTTTAATCCACCGAATTTCATAAGATCTCCACTAGCCATGTAACACAAACAACACACACACGCGCGAATATGCAAAACTACATGAACTATACAATGCAACTCGATTATAAACAATGCAAATATTAAAACTACACATTTCTTTTTTCTTCTTTTCTTTTGCGAGATTGAGCAATCTCAATTAGTAAACCGGTTATCATGGAGTGATGAGAAATCTAGAAATAAGTCGTGAATTGAAACTAAACTTGACAACGAGAATTTCCCTTAGATTGTATAAAGAGTCTAGCTTTACTAAGAAAAATAATAACCTACCTCTTCGCGTGTGCCGAAAAAATAAGAGGCTACGCTAGGTTAAGCCACGTTCAAGGTCCGAGCTCCTATTCCACTAACAGTTTAGAATGTTGAGGCTTAGGGACGTAAGGATAATCATGATGAAACAAGTCCTAAAGCGTCACATTCTCACAATTAAAACCCCATATCACACACCCTCATCACAATGATAGAAACCGCAACCCGAAACTCACCGTCTCCGGCCCTCGATTCCCTCAAACCCCGGTACAATTACGATCTCTGTGGCCACCGTCATGAATCGTGCATGAAATGAACACCGCCGTCAATGAAGTGGTTTCTTCCACCACTCTTTCTCCTTTAAGCTCCCATTTTTTCTGTTATTTCATCTCTCCTTTTTTCTCTATCTTTTTTTCATTTATTTATTGTTATTTTTTTTTCAATCTCTCAATATCCCAAAATGCTGCAGTAATTATACCCGAGTGGTCTTCCTAGAGTAGGTAAATAAATATGAACAAGGGGGAGTAAATAACCAAAACAATGAATATGTATCACACACAAGATCCATCTCCCCCTAATCCCGATTAAGTACACGGTGCAACCAAACGAACCGCAAACAATCAAAGCACATATATGGGGGTGGAGTCGTCGCAAATGAAATCTCTATGTCTATAGTCAATAGTCGACACCACACTAGCATATGTCCATTTCCTCTCTCACGTAGTCAAATAGATGTAAATTTCGTGCATAATACAACCGATCCTCCTACACCCTGATGATGAAAAGAAACGATCCCTAGCACGAACCACCAATGAAATTCAACCAACCCCATTTTCGTGCGGATTAGACGTCACGCACCCACGGCTCTCCACACTTGTGATCCATGGTGTAATGACATGGACCACCGCCACACCAAAGTGCGCAAGCCTACTCACTCACCCTCGCATCCCCTCGAGAAATAACAAATGAAGCGCATGCGATCATGCAGGACTCACAAAGACGTACAAATAAGCTCTCCCTCATCGAACCCCCTTAACTACAACTCCCTCGTGATGCACTAAAGCGGTGATTCTAAACGATCTATGATGAAAGCCAAGAATCGTCACCCGAGGTCAAAGGGTATCAAGAATCCAAAGTTCAACACGGGTTTTCTAGTGGTCCTACATGGTGAGTTCTATAAGCAGTGAGTGCTCTAATACACATCCTCGCACAGCTGTTCTGTGTGCCACTACGAGGCGGGCTGGCGACTACCTAAGACGTCAAAATGAACGTTCGGCTCGTTTAGCTCACACCTAGCTCAACTCGTGTAAGAAAACACGGCACACACTTTAGGTTTGAAAATCAAGTAAGTGTATAAAATAAGCATGCACTCGCGTAAAGAAAGTATCTCTATGCGTACTAAGGGGAACTCACATTGTCTTTCTTGGTCGCAAGTCACGCCCTATGCCTAAAGTCCTCACACTCCTCGATTTTACCAAATTTTAGCTTCTTTTGATTGCCCTTTCTCAAATTTTCATTTTTTTTTTTTGAATTTTTCTATTTTTTCTAATAATAAATCCTAACTTTGTATGCTTTTGGCCAACTCGATTAATCACAAGTTTTGGGTAGGGTACTCAATAAAGTAAAAGTTGCAAACAATGCATACTACACAATCTAACACAACACAACAATATATTAAAAACACTACACTAACTACACAATACTCACAATACTAACAACTACATGTAACAAGGCTATGCAAGACGAAACATGGCTAGTGAAAGTAGACGCAAACCCCCCCATACTTAAGCGTTTCGTTGTCCTCAACGAATTTAGAGATAGTGAAGGAGGAGTCATCGCTTAAATGTGTTGGTGGTGGATCTCCAAAATTATTGCTCAAAACGTAGAAAGACGAGAGAGAGAGTTTGAGGTACCCGTGGTGCCCGGACCTACATGGGCACCGTGTCCGTAAAACTACAACAAGAAGGGGTCTTGTGGACCGTTGACAGTTTTCGGAAAAGTCTCGCCTCGCGTCCGGATTCCGATGCGCCTACTCAACATTCTCCAACACGCGCAGCAAGAAGGGGAATCTCGAGCGTCTTCTGCACCTGTGTCCCTGCACACTGATTGAAAGAATTAACACAAATCTCTCTCACCCCTCAAAATCATATATGGAAATATAAGAAAAAAATAGAAATAAATAGCATCCTACTCTACATAGGGTTGCCTCCCAAGCAGCGCTTGTACTTTAAGGTCGACAGCCCGACCCAGTTACCTCAACCAAAAAGTGCGGTGGAGGATGCTTTATCCCTCCACTTCTTCTTCCTCGACCATCTCTTTTCCATGATTCTCCTTTCAAGCGCACCCATGTGATGTGACGATGGGGGAGAGTTGTAGAAGCTGACTCTTTTCATCTTGCAATTTATCTTCTTGATCAACTTACACAAAGTACCACTGGGCTCACATGTACCTTTTTCCATAAATCCATCCCAGTAGTACCTTCTTGGTGCTATATGCTCTTCAAATGACCCATGCAATTCATCCACACCCCCACACTTGCTGACTTCCAACTCCTTGACTATGGCATATGGATGATCAATAAAATCGCCCATAGAACAAGAGATTGGAAGTTTATCATCACATTCTTCCCCATAAGAATCCCCATACATTAATTGTTCCAGCTCGTCGCAGACTTGCGTGATATAGGATATAGAGAATTCATCATTAATCAGAGTTGGGGTTTTTACCTCAATATCATTGAGCACATGTGTTTCACCAACTTTATTGTCGGCACACCACAGGCTTCCAATGCCGGTGTCTTCCCATTCATGCCAAGGATGTGATGGCGCATGCGGTATTCGCTTACAATACGGCAGATCATCCCATATTGGGCCCACAGCTCCACCCCAGTCTGAATCAGAGTTTGAGTCCTCATTAATAGCAGAGTCCACCAATGGTTCCTGGACACTGCAGTCTTTGGTCGTCTCAGGTATCTCTTCTTCCACTTGTGGTGGTGATGATGAAGGTTCAATATTAGGCTCACGGTCATGTGGCAAGGGCTCCTCTTGTGGTTCTTGAATACTAGATTCCCTTGTTGTTGACAGTTTTTCTACTCGTTTCTTTATCATCTCCATCATCTCCCTCACATATTCCCTACATGTGGCTGAATCCTCTTGTGGTAATTGTGCAGCTATAGACAAAAATTTGGCGCACACTTCGATGTCCTCCATAATACTACACCGTTCTTCCATAATCGCTGATGAGTCTTTCTGGTGCTGATGAAGATGGGGTGCATGTACTCGACATGAGTCTCTACGGTCGTGCCAAATTACGCATACATAGCACCAAGTTATGCATCCGTCCTCTTCTTCATGGTTACCCCTGCAGTGGAAACAGTATGGGGGACCCGAATAACAGTCTTCGCTCTACATGCTTATATTGTCTCTTGCTTCCTCCGTTCCTGAAAAATAGACTCACAAAACACCCGTGAAGCACGGAGATAAAGAATAAAAATATTAAAACTAACACAAAATAAATTACTCTAAACTAACTCCTAACTAAATAATCTACCGATGTCCCCGGCAACGGCGCCAAAAACTTGACGCGGATTACTAACGCGTATGCGCAAGTGCACAGTCAAGTAATATAGGGGTGGTATTTCAACCCCGAGTTATCGATCCCACGAGGACAGACTCTAGACTATTTAGTTAGTTAATTAATTTAGAATACGGTAAAGGAAGAAAATTGAATGACAAATGAGTTCGTCACCCACAAACAGTGACTGAAAAATGAAATAACAAACTAATCTAAATTTTTTGTATTTTTATTTTAATAAAGAAGATATGGATAAACGAGACAATCTCTAGATCACCTAAGGCTGTAGAAAATTTCCGGATAGCTAAGTAACACGTTATTTCTATTCTAACTAAGCCGGATAATAAGCTATGACAATCTCATTTTAGTCTCATGTCATTTTACGTCTCGGTAGACTACAAGCTCCTATCGATCTCATGAATCTACCAGTTCGTTCTAGTAGGCTAAGTACGTGCACATCAACAGGTCATGTCGGTCCACCGTTGCACGAAGCAGTAGAAATAACCTACAGAATCTACCCACTCAGGCCAATCCTAACACTTCTCCTTTTCAGTCTCGGTGATTCGGGATTGTTGTTCACATCTCATCAATGCTAGTTTGAGTCACTATCGCGCACTCGCTAGCCAAATAGTAGTTCCGGGTCATGACTCCATTCCTTCTAAGTTTTAAGCTCAGCATATGAACAATTAATAAGAATGAAATTAACATTAAGCAAGAAATTTGTTCATGAATAAACCGTAGTTTCATTTAATATCAAAGCCCAAACGAGATGTGTCCATAGACTCGCTTCATCAACAATTTCAAGAAACTCAACATTCAATTGCTAGAACCAAAATCCAACGCATGAAACAAAGAGTAAGAATCCGGAAACTAATTCGTCTACATAACCCTAGGCTCTCTAGAGAAGCCTAGAAAAGGTCTAGCTAATAGTAATAAAAATAGCAAAACACGATATTTTCTCCATAAAAAGATTGAGGGAGGAAGAAGAAGAAAAAAAACTCAAACCCTAGATCATCAATGGAGATTTTGGCCTTCGCTTTGTCTCTCCTCTGTTCTCCTCTTTCTCCTTTCGTGAATCCTCTTCACTAAACGTGAATGAATCTTTTCCCCAGATCTTAGGTCACTTAATACAATATTCCCCTCACCTCTTGCCCAAAAGTTCTTAAAAATCACATTGAAACCCCATATTTTCGTGTATTAGGCATCAGACTGGTCTTAAGACCAGCAGCGGGTGGTTTTAAGTGGATTTCGCCCAGAATTCTAAGTATAAGACCAGTTTACTAATCATAAGACCAGTTTGGGAAAAAAAACTTTTTCTTTGATTCTTTAGTCTTTTCTTCACCCGTCTTCAACTCCATCATGTTCTTGAGCCTTCTCGTCCTTCCGAAGTTCATTCCACCTCCCATTCTGATTCCCGAGCCTCAGGTTCTTGAAACGAACAACACAAAACAAATACCAGAAGATAAAATATGACAATAAAAGCTCAAAATTTACACCAAAAAATGCACGGATTACACATTTATGCTCTAACGCTCAAGCATGCTATATTTCTCCCAATTCATAGCATGAAACTAAGATTATCAACCTATAAAGCACGCAAAATGATGTAAAACGTGTAAGAAATATAACTCTAATAGAGAGTTATCATATATATAAAGGCGCGAATCGGACCCAATATGAAGCAAGCTTAGATATTGTAGTGATGTATATAGAATTTTTGGCTCCCACATAACGGGAGAAAATATATGCGGCCACTCGAGGGATAGTGCTTATGGAATGTATGGCAAGACTCGGATAAATCAATATGGGATATTAATGTTAGCTGCACGAATAAGGGTATTTCCCAGGATCGTGAAATTATGGATTGGATATACGAGTGTGACTTGTATGTCTCGTGTCCAATCCGGATATATAGACAAAGGGATGAGACAATACTTGCAAAAGGTTTGTCGGATGACTATTTCTATTAGTTGGGTGGAATGGATGTGTTGCTAGACACCGCTCCATGTTAGTAAATAGTTACTACCAACTAAGAAGAAACCTATGGGGCCACACGCCACATGGATTGAAATAGACTTGTGAATTAATTAATATGATTAATTAATTGAAAGGATCAAAGTGCAACAACTTGCTAACTTAGTAGGACTAATATGCAAGAGGGACTAATCCGAACTTGAGTAGGATTAGTAGATGGCCTTTATGTAGTAAACAATGAGTTTTTGGACTACATAAAGGATGCTCCTAGCTTCCTTCTTACATACTAATTCTCATAACATTACTTGAGTAGGAGAGAAAGAAAGAAGAGATAGCAAAACCAAAGAGGTCTACCGCCCCTTGGTCCGCCCCCTACCCGTCGGCCACAAAGAAGAGGCCGAGCCTCTCTGTTGGCCTCCGTTGCGTGATTTCTTCTTCCTCTTCCATCATTCCTAGCTAGAACAAGGACTTGGAGGATCTAGATCTCAATCCTAAGCGTGGATCAACCGTAGAGACACAGCATTAATTGTGTTTGAAGTCACCACAGGAGGTACTTGTAGTGAATCCTTTACTATCGTTATGAATTATCTTCATGTGATCCTTGGAGGGTCTTGTGCGGATCCTTTTATTATTTAATTCTGCTGCGTAATCCATTACAAAACCCTTCAGTGGTATCAGAGCCACATGTCGTAGAGCTTAACGTAGTTTATGTGTTACGATTCATGTCTTTTACACCTTAATTGTAAGATTATCGCGTAAAACGGACAAATTAAGCATATTAGATGCATGTTGAATGTGATTCAACCAAATAGAACTAATTTTACATGGGATGTAGGAATTAGTGAGTTTGAGAAATTTTATGATCTTAGATCTAGGGTTTGGGCACTAATTGGAAAGAGTTTTTAATTTAGAAATGTTTTGGACTTAGGGAACAACGAAGAAGTTGTTTTGGAAACAACTACCAAGAGGATCGGCCCCCTAAGGGACCGCCCGCTTGCTTCCTTGCCGCCCAAGCCACCGAATCCGAAGTCCTAGGCGGTTTGGCCGACCCCACGGGTTGGGCCGATCGGCCTAGGCTCGGCCCAGGCGGCTCCAAGGGGTTCGGCCACATGGTTGGTTGGGCCTCGTGGACCATTTTGACCCTAGTAATCCTAAAATCAATTAAAATTGACTAAGCACGTTAAAATTAGATTTTAACTGTTTATGTGCAATTTGTATGGTGATTGTATATGGCCTTAGATGTGGTTTTTTTTTTATGTTTACTTTTTGTGGTTTGTTTACGGCCTACGAGCTGATTAATTTGATGTAATAATTAATAAGGTTTACAGCCTACGAGTCGGTATTTTTATAAACTTGTGAGATTTATTTTATTTAGTATAGATGCTAGGTAGTACTAGATAAAAATAGATGATAGCCAAGATTGAAGAAAATAAGCCCAAAGAATTAAAGGAGACACAACATGGAGCATGGAGCATTCCACAAGGCTATGAAGGATGGACCAAAAGATGGAGGCACATGGAGATGAGCTTGCTATTTTAAGGTTAATATATATTCTCATGGGCTTGGCAATATCTTAGTCTAAGAGGCCATATCCACATCACGTTAATTTCTATTTTGTAGATGTTTACTTTATTGTCTTATTATTGTTGTTGTTGTATGGATGATGGATGCAATTTGATAATAAGATAATTAACAACCCGGATATTTTAATTAAAATATTATGTTTACCTTCTAGTTACTTAAACACTCATCACAAATCGATTAATGAAGTTCGTGCGTGCCAAAGCAAGGTGAATTGATTCATCATTATGTGGTGCGATGGCACATGTAATGTGCAATTGTTGGAGTAAGAGGTTGGAAGTAACTAGGTATTTTTAATCAAGATTAAAAGCCTAGAGGCCCCAATTTGGATTATCTATAGGATAGATAAATAAGGAGTTATTTGCCCAATTGAACCAAGAATTGCATGGTATGAAATTGGAATTGTTCCTACCTAAATAACTAACTTTGGGTGACTTGCCAAGGCAAGCTCAAAATGAAGTGAAATATGGATCTTGGCCCACTAGAAAATATAATGATATTTTTTGCAATAATATCTTGAGGGTTATTAATCCGTAAAAAAATAGTGGGAACTGTATTTAATAATCTAGACATTATTAAATATAGTTAATCGTTCACAAATACTAAAACTTTGTAGAGTTCCAATGGCAAACAACTCATCAAGTTCCACACACTCCCTACGCTATGTCCTTGAGAAGGACAAGATTTCTGGAACCAACTTTCTAGACTGGTACAGAAACTTGAGAATCGTTCTCAAGAAAGAAAAGAAAATGTACGCTCTAGAGGATACTGGATGTGGATCTCACATTTGTCGAAATATGCAGGATCTAAATAGAAGTAGAAGATTGGCTAAAGGAGGGATAGACATGCGCGTTGCGAATGGAGCAAGAGTTGCTGCAATGGTCGTAGGCGTGTACGAGCTGTCTCTGCCTTCAGGATTAGTTTTAGAATTAAATAATTGCTATTTTGTGCCTCCTATGAGCAGAAACATTATTTCTTTTTCTTGTTTGGACAAGGATGATTTTACTATTTCAATAAAGAACAATTGTTGTTCCATTTATTTTGATAGTATTCACTATTGTAGTGGGAAAATATTTAATGAATTATATATCCTTGATCTAAGCAATCATGTCTATAACATTAATACCAACAGGATTATAATGAATAAGTTAAATCCTGCTTATCTATGGCACTTTCGTTTAGGCCATTTAAATGAAAAACATGTATCTAGACTCCATCAGGATGGATTCCTAGACTCATTTGATTTTGAATCATATGAGACATGTGAGGCTTTGTTTATTGGGAAAAATGACAAAGTACCCTTTCAATAAGAAAGGTGAGAGGACTAGCGAGCAACTGGCACTCGTGCATACTGATGTATGTGGGCCAATTGCCAAGCCTGCCAGGGGTGGTTACGTCTACTTCACCACGTTTACTGATGACTTCAGTAGATATGGATTTGTATACCTTATGAAGGCCAAATCCGATTCCTTTGGAAATTTCAAAGAATTCAAGAATGAATTAGAGAAGCAGCTTGGCAGAAGTATCAAGGCTCCACGATCAGATCGTGGAGGAGAATACTTAAGCCAAGAGTTTGGCAACTATCTTAGAGAGTGTGGGATATTGTCCCAACTAACTCCACCCGGAACGCCACTGTGGAATGGCATGTCCGAGAGGAGGTATCGAACTCTATTGGATATGGTTTATGATGTGTCAAACTGATCTTCCATTATCATTTTGGGGCTGCGCTCTATTGTGTGCAGCTTTCACCATTAACCGTGTTCCATCTAAATGAAATACCCCGTTTTGTGAATATGGGTACTTATGATATCACTATAATTATTGAGTGGTAATATAATAATATTATAAATATTAGGTGTTAATATGCTACTATTATATTTTATGATAATATTAGGTGTTAATATGACATTAGTATAAGTTTGGGTATTAGTTATTATTATTTTGAAAGTTAATTTTAATTTTATAATCCGTTAGGGGGTTTTATGTAGTTTCCCTAAATTAAAGTGTGTCTTTAGTTGAACTTGGGGGGTCGTAGTTGTGCTATTACTAAACCAGTGGGGGTTAAATTGCCTTTACCCTAAAGTTTAGTCATCTTCTTCCTCAAACTCTCCCATGGAAGAAGAACTCCATCTCCAACCCCAATTCTACTACCACCACTCCAAATCTTTATCAAACTAGTTAATTTTGGTCCTTATACACTCCTAATTCAATAGAGACCCAATAATGTTCATAAAGAAAAGTAATTTTGCCCGAAACATAGTCTGATTCGGAATTGGAAAACTTGAAAGTGGGTTTCCTCATTGAGGTTGAATTCTTCACCTCTCTACCTATATAAACCCATCAGAAATTTCTCACACCCATTCAAGCTACCAAACTCAATCTCTCTCACCAATCCCTCATCTCTCAATCTCAATTTCTCTCTCTCTCTCTCTCTCTCTCTCTCTCTCTCTCTCTCTCTCTCTCTCTCTCTCTCTCTCTCTCTCTCTCTCTCTCTCTCTCTCTTCCGTCCGCCGCTGCCCAGCCACCGCCGCTGCCGCCGCCACCGGCGACCTCGCCGCCGTCGTTCGCCCTATCACTGACGCCACCGTCGGCCTCCACCACTCTTTCCCGTCGTTGCTTTTCTCCATCTGTTCGGGTATGAAAAACAAACCCGTCACTCTCTCTCTCTCTTCTGTTTTTGATTTGTTTCCTTTTACCTTTTACCATCATTAAAAGTTAGGTTAATTGTTAGTAGTTAGGAAGGAGACAACAAGCGGGGCAGTGGCCTAGTGGTTGGTTGGTAGCACTTAAAGCTTCGATGTATGTGTGGGTTGTAGGTTTTAGGTTCGAATCTGACAAGAGACATTCTTTTTATACAAGTTTAAAGTAATGTACTCATCTTTACCCAAAAATAAAAGTATATTTTTCTTATTTATTTTTATAAGTTTATTATAAATTAGAATAAGTTGTTTTCTTCAAATTAATTTGTTATTTCTTTTAAATAAAAGTTAGTTTATAACTTATATTCTCTATTAAGGCTTTGGTTGGGAGAAACTACTATTTGAATCAAAAGTGTTTTTGGGATAAAATAATATGCTTCTCTACTCTAAATAATAAAAATGATAGTTTATCTAATCTTATAAGTTATATTTATATAACCATAGCTATGTTTTTACAAATAATAAACGTTATAAAGCGTATTTTATTATAAAAGAGGTTGTTCACGTTAGCAAGGTTGGGGAGAGTTAGTAAGGGATTTATTTCATTTACCTATAGGACTTCGTGTGCAATATTTTGATCAGGATACTATTAAATTTGTTGGCGACAATTTAGTTGACGAAGGACACGTCGAGTATTACTAGGAAGTGATTTGCTTTGCTTGAGATTAAAGGTAAGTAAGCATGTCAGGCCTAGCTCCCATTCCTCTTTTCGTGTCAAATGTTTTCATTCCTTCTTGTCTCAAAATGATTTTATGCAAAATATGTGCGACTTGAATACTTGTTTCAAATTGTTGAAATGTTCTCTGAAAATATCACTACAATCTAATAATCTATGATAACGTAAAGTGGAAGAGTTGTACGGGGATGATTATTGTTGTATGGTTACTATTGGCATTGGGCGTGTTGACTTCGGTCTCTCGTCCAATTTAATTTATTTAATCCGGTTGCAAGTCCCCGGATAGCTCCTTGTACTCACTCTTCTTGCCGCAAGAAGTCTGTAAGGGGGTGTCGACACTTAAGGTCTTGGATGCTTGCGAAGTGGTTGGTTTTTCCCCGTATCAACAAATTAACAAATTGGTTATGGATTGGATGTTGTTAATGGAAAATGGAATATCATGAGTTTTGAAATCCCATTATTTGGATAATGGATGTGATTTTGAAAATATAAAGGAACTTGGAATCTCTCATTTTATTTCTTTTGTAGAGGGGTAAAGGCTTTTATTTTCACTTTGCTTTAGCAAGACTACTACAAAATGGTTTTCAAATTACTTCATAATCTGTTTACATGCTTGGGTGTTACTTACTCAGTATTTCCGCTGACTTTGGTGTTGTTCACTTTTGTTTTCTGCACCACAGGTATACATGATGGGAGCATAGCTTAGCGGGGACGTGAATCATCACTTAGTCATTTAGTAATATCACACTTAATTTCTTAGAACTTCTGTTGGTATCATTAGATTCTAGTTGAATTGTACGCCTTTGTATCAGGCAAGGATTGGAGTTTTAATAAAGTTATGTTTGGATTCTCTATTTTAAACCTCCTTGTATCCGGGTTTAATCTCGGGTACGGAGTGACATCCCCGGGCTTCCGGCTTGGTCGTTTTGGGGGTGTTACAGTTGGTATCAGAGTCAGGCTATCCAAAAGGAAATTAAAACCTGTATGGAAATTTAAAATGGGCATAGGTAAAGAATTTAAAATTTGACAAGCCGTTGGGGATTTGGGTAGTCTTGAATAGGTCTACTATGTGCTTAAGCTTTAAAAAATATACTTAGTAAGCGAGTATCCCCACCCATCCTCTCCTAGCTAAGAACTTTGGCCTACCCGATTAACTAAATATTTGGGTTTAAAGTTTTTCACTGGAGTTTGGGTTAGGTGTCTATTGTTTGGGTAATCAAAAGTTGTGAATTCTTTTCGAAAGTCTCGTGATCAAAATTGAAGTTTTGGGAGTATGTACTTATTTCATAAGGGCAAACATTTTTATGATACAAATTGTGGAGTAAGAGAGTATATGGAGTCGTTTCCTTTTTTTATAGATGGCTAGAACTAAGAGAACCGCAAGGAAGCATGTTATGCCCGTATTGTGAGGATAAGTTTAATGCATTGTAGTTTACTCGATATCGGAATCCCGCTTTCCAAGCTTATTTTATGGTGAAAGCTCTACTTATGGGGCCCATATTTAGGGAGATTATCGCCAAGTAAAGCGATATTATGGCTAGGTTCAATAGGTTGAACTATGATGACTACTTATACCAAAGTGAATGGATGGTGAATGCCGAATCTATGTGTAAATTGTTGATGGAGGCTTATGTGAAATGGAAAAGGAGCATGGTGATCGAATTATATTCTAGTGAAGATGATGAGATTGAGGAAGACCCTATTAAGAATGATGAGTTCGAGGATAACCCTAGGGAAGACATGAAATCGGAAGCAAGTGTGAATGATGACGAGAAGTAGACATATTAGATTTATTTGATTTCTTAGATTTTTAGCGCTTTTGAAGTTCGAGTTTGGAATAAGGCCATGAGGCCAAACAATGTTTTAAGGTTTCTTACAATGGTTTTTGCATAAGCCACTTTTGGGTTATTTTGCGTAGGTTAATTTCGCTGCTTGGTGAAGGATGACACTCATGTTTTGAGGATCTATTTGGGAATATAATAAGTTTTTGTCTTATTAAGTTGGAGTATGGTTTGAAGTTGATGTCGATTGCGTTTCGGAAGCATTCATGAGTTAGAACGCAGGAAACGTTGGTAGTGTTTGAATATGTGCAGCAGATGGAATTTGGTGTAGCAGACGTGTTTAAATGTTTAAATATTTTTCTCGGAATTTTTCCCAGATAGTAGACATGTTCAGGAACATGCCAAAAGAATTTCAATCCCAAATAAGTTCTGGAGACTTAGATATGAATTTCCAAAGTTCGTTGTTCAGTAGCGGAATTTCATAATGGCCATCTGTGGTATTTTTGAGTTTACCTATCTAACAGATCTTGGATGGATCTCAAAACTTTATGGTGGTGATTAGACAAATAGGGATATATCTAAGTGAAAGCCTAGACCATTTTGAGGACGTGAAGTCAGTCTATGACTTGGTAAAGTTGAAGTTTATGTTCTGGTGGTTTATGACAGCAGCTATGCTATTCCATGCATAACTTGAATTATGTAAATTATTTTAAGTTGATTCTTCTTTATTATGAAATTAGCTCAGAGAGATTGTTTCACACCAAATTTCATAAATTTTCTTACCTCTTTGATCACTTTTCTAATTTTCAAAGAAACATGAGAAAGAAGATGTGTTCAGTCTACGTAAAAATTGTATGTGTAATTGATTGTATGATGATCAATGTGTTATATTTCATGCATAATTGATATTAGATGCCATGTGTGATACTTTATGAATGATACAATAGGTTATAATATAGGGATTTTACTAATAGACCACATCCATATAATACTAGAAATAGCTTTTACACAAAGAGGATTGAAATTTCTTACCCTTCCGAACCCGATGAATGAGGATTTAAAATAATTTTGGTAGTTAAGCAAATACCATTCGAGCAAAGTTTGTTTGAGCGGGAAAATAGGATAAATGAGCTCGTATCGAGGAATTGTGAAGTACCTACGCATTGGGTTGGTTACGAGTTTTTAAAATAAAGTAGGATGAAAAAAGATGTATTCATATTATGTTCTAGACGAAAGTGTTTGAGAAATGTTTGGCGACTTGATTTCAATTTGGTGGTTTTAGATACCCCTTAGCTAGTTTTTCGAAGTTTAGACTTTGGTTGTTTTTACGGAACCATATTGCGGTTGAGTTAGCTACTTTGGAGATTTCGGAATATGAAATTTTTATAGAGATTGTTTGAGAGTTTTAATGTGCTGGGAGATGCTAAAATATTGACTTTATATTTGGAGCTCTATTGATCGCTAAAATACATGGGGAGTATAATTTTCTTTCATTGATGACAGTTTGTCACAACATCTCATTAGAGTCTTGTTGTCCGGGGTATAGTTTTGAGCGTTTTTATCATTTATGATTGAATTAGAGTTGGGCATCTGGGTTTCATTTTTGAACAAGTTTTGGGATCTTGATACGTTGCTTAAAAGTCTGATCTTCAGCATTGTGCTGTCTCTTATAAATGTCGCTGAGTTTTGGGAATTCTTGGGTAAATTGTTAGATGGAAGTTGCTAAGTGTGTAATTGTTTGAAAGTCGGCCTTAGAATACCCATATGGTAGCATAATGTTTATGTTTGATGTCTAATAGGAGTATCCTTTAACTCTGGTCGATATGGCCGTCAACCTAGTGAATCCAACAACGGAGAATTTTCAGGTAAGCCACCCGACAAGAACACCTTTTTTGGAGGGTATGTCAAGTTGAGAATTTACCGGAGAAGTCTTGGATAGGTGTGAGCATCGAGTTTTCACTTTTGTTGGACGATGGGTATACAACAATGTCCTGATTCAGAGACAATTCATTGTGGAGTCGTTAATTGATGAGAATTCTTGGATTTCGAGCAAGAGACAGTGTAGTGATTTGGTTGATGAGGGAAGATGGTACCTTCCTAATTAAAAATATTTACATCAAGGCCAATGGATGATAAAACCGTACATCATAAAGTGTATATTGTTTTTAGCCCACAAGACTTGGGAGGAACCTATGGAGGACCCATGAGAAATGATAGACTAAAGTGTTAGCGTGGACTATAACGGTTTCCCACCCACCCTCGCCTGAGAAGCGTTTTGAGAACCATGTCTTTGGAATTCTCCAAATATTCAAATTTATTTTAGATCCAACTTTAAAGTGGTTAGCAAAATGTAATCTTGGGATTCTAGTTGAGATGTCTATCAAAGAATATTGGAGTTTCCCTTTTGGTTGGAGTATTTTTACCTAGTCTTGATGAATCGCATTGTTGTATTAGTGCATGTGCCTCTTCTTATCTTGTCTTGTCTATATTTAGTGGAGCTTATATTTAACTTGTTCTGTAACACCCCCAAAACCACCAAGCCGGAAGCCCGGGGATGTCACTCCGTACCCGAGATTAAACCCGGATACAAGGAGATTTTATAACATAATATTCAAACTAAATCCTTAAAATAAATAATTAAAACTTTAAAACTTATCTCGCCACAAACATGGGCATTATTCCAATCTAGAGATTCTCTAAGTCTAACTGAAGTTCTAAAGAAAATAAATGTGATCTACTAAACTTTTCCTATGTATGTCGAGTCGCTCTCCCGTTACTCCAAGCTTCCACCTAAACCTGTGGTGAAGAAATAAAAAGAAACACCACAGTTTCCAAAGTCAGCGGAAAATACTGAGTAAGCAACACCCAAGCATGTAAATAGATTATGAAGCAGTTTATAAAAGACACATAAGTTTGAATAGTAAAGAATTCGAGTAAGAGTATAAGTATGAAATGAGAATTCACAAATCTTTTCCTTTATCACTTCACTTGTGGGGAAACATTACCAAACTCTTTTCACTTTAGTATCTCCATAAGGGAAACATTCAACATTCCTAAATAACGAGGTATTTCATCCTTCCCCCCTTAAAGAAAACTTCGTCCTCGAAGTTAAATCAAATCCTCAACTACCACTAAGGTGTAAGTCTCCGCTCTAAGGTATAATCACTAAGTGCAAATCTAAGGTTGTGCACGATGAGTACTATACTACAAGGAGTAATAAAATGTTGTGCTTCAAAACCGAAGGATTACATTCTTCCTCCCTTAGAGGAGTGACGTCCTCGGAACCCAAAATATCTCGTCACAAATGTGAGGACGCTCCTTCCGCATACCATCCCTCGCTTCACATGTTGCCTCTCAAAGGTGTGGTCTATTAGCCATAATCCTACACTATAACCTATTGTATCATAAAATAAAGTACATGGCATATAATAAGAAATTAAGAAAGTAACATACACATTGATCATCAAACAATTAGTTTCACATAACAGCCCTATCAGAGACTACCCAAATTCCCAACGGCTTGTCAAATTTTAAATTCTTTCCCTATGTCCATTTTAAATTTCCTTACAGGTTTTAGATTTCCCTTTTGGATAACCTGGCTCTGATACCAACTGTAACACCCCCAAAACCACCAAGTCGGAAGCCCGGGGATGTCACTCCGTACCCGAGATTAAACCCGGATACAAGGAGATTTTATAACAGAATATTCAAACTAAATCCTTAAAATAAATAATTAAAACTTTAAAACTTATCTCGCCACAAACATGGGCATTATTCCAATCTAGAGATTCTCTAAGTCTAACTGAAGTTCTAAAGAAAATAAATGTGATCTACTAAACTTTTCCTATGTATGTCGAGTCGCTCTCCCGTTACTCCAAGCTTCCACCTAAACCTGTGGTGAAGAAATAAAAAGAAACACCACAGTTTCCAAAGTCAGCGGAAAATACTGAGTAAGCAACACCCAAGCATGTAAATAGATTATGAAGCAGTTTATAAAAGACACATAATTTTGAATAGTAAAGAATTCGAGTAAGAGTATAAGTATGAAATGAGAATTCACAAATCTTTTTCTTTATCACTTCACTTGTGGGGAAACATTACCAAACTCTTTTCACTTTAGTATCTCCATAAGGGAAACATTCAACATTCCTAAATAACGGGGTATTTCATCCTTCCCCCCTTAAAGAAAACTTCGTCCTCGAAGTTAAACCAAATCCTCAACTACCACTAAGGTGTAAGTCTCCGCTCTAAGGTATAATCACTAAGTGCAAATCTAAGGTTGTGCACGATGAGTACTATTCTATAAGGAGTACTAAAATGATGTGCTGCAAAACCGAAGGATTACATTCTTCCTCCCTTAGAGGAGTGACGTCCTCGGAACCCAAAATATCTCGTCACAAAGGTGAGGACGCTCCTTCCTCATACCATCCCTCGCTTCACATGTTGCCTCTCAAAGGTGTGGTCTATTAGCCATAATCCTACACTATAACCTATTGTATCATAAAATAAAGTACATGGCATATAATAAGAAATTAAGAAAGTAACATACACATTGATCATCAAACAATTAGTTTCACATAACAGCCCTATCAGAGACTACCCAAATTCCCAACGGCTTGTCAAATTTTAAATTCTTTCCCTATGTCCATTTTAAATTTCCCTACGGGTTTTAGATTTCCCTTTTGGATAACCTGGCTCTGATACCAACTGTAACACCCCCAAAACCACCATGCCGGAAGCCCGGGGATGTCACTCCGTACCCGAGATTAAACCCGGATACAAGGAGATTTTATAACAGAATATTCAAACTAAATCCTTAAAATAAATAATTAAAACTTTAAAACTTGTCTCGCCACAAACATGGGCAATATTCCAATCTAGAGATTCTCTAAGTCTAACTGAAGTTCTAATGTAAATAAATGTGATCTACTAAACTTTTCCTATGTATGTCGAGTCGCGCTCCCGTTACTCCAAGCTTCCACCTAAACCTGTGGTGAAGAAATAAAAAGAAACACCACAGTTTCCAAAGTCAGCGGAAAATACTTAGTAAGCAACACCCAAGCATGTAAATAGATTATGAAGCAGTTTAAAAAAGACACATAAGTTTGAATAGTAAAGAATTCGAGTAAGAGTATAAGTATGAAATGAGAATTCACAAATCTTTTCCTTTATCACTTCACTTGTGGGGAAACATTACCAAACTCTTTTCACTTTAGTATCTCCATAAGGGAAACATTCAACATTCCTAAATAACGGGGTATTTCATGTTCCTCTACATTATTGTCTATATATGACCGCCAGTTACATGTAGGATGTGTCTAGGTTGTATTGTGTGTAGAGACACTGGTTTGTGTTGAGCATTTACTTATATTGTCGTATTGTGTAGATTAGTTTACATACTGTTTGCACTTTTACATAATTGGGTACACCCACCAAAAGTTTAAATTGTGTAGAGTAAATTTTTTTGTTCTTCGTGTCAAAGCCTTGCATATAGAGTTAGGATATTATGAAAATCTATAAAAAAATGAAAAAATTGAAAATTTTAGAAAAGACAATTGAAAGAAGCTTAGACCTGGTTGATTTAGTGAGATGTGAAAACTGTAAGCATAGGGTGTGAATTTTGACCGAGAGTGACACGTTTAGTTCCCTCTAGTAAGTATAGAGAGAATCTCATTACGGGAATGCCTACCTATTTTTGAACTAAATGAAATTTTAAAAGCTAAAGTGTGTGTTGTTTTTATCTACAAGAGTTGAGCTTGGTGTTTGCTAAACAAGCCGAACGTTCATGTTGTCCGTCTTAGGTAGTCGCCAGCCCGCCTCGTAGTGGCACACGAAACAGGTGTGTGAGGATGTGTATTAGAGCACTCACTGCTTTTAGATCTTACCTTGTAGGACCACTAGTAAACCCTAATTGATCTTTGGATTTATTATTAGCCTCTTGACCTAGGGAGACGATTCTTGGCCTTCATCATATACCGTTTAGAATTACCTTTCTAGAGCGTCACGAGGGAGCAGTAGTTGAGGGGGTTCGTTGAGGGAGTGCTTCATTACAGATTTTTGTGAGTTCTGCAGATCGCATATGCTTCATTGGATATCTACGAGGAGATACGAGGGTAAGTGAGTTGGCTTGCACACTAAGGTGTGGCGGTGTTCCATGTCATCACATCGTGGACACAGAAGTGGAGAGCCAGAGTGCGTGACATCTAATCCGCACGAAAATGGGGTTGGTTGAGCTTAATTGATGGAATGTGCTGGGCACTGGATTTCTGTCATTTCGGTGTAGGAGGTTCGGTTGGATCAGGCACATGACATATTATTTGCTACTTGAGAGGGGGATGTGACTGCATTCTAGTGTGGGGGTGTCGACATTTGACTACGGACATAGAGGTTGGGCATTGACGACTCCATCCCCACACACGTGCTTTGATTTACTTGCGGTTTTGATTGGTGGCATCGCGCGCTTCATGGAGTCTGGGGAGATGAATTATTTGTGATACTTATTCATTGTTTTGTTTCTTTCCTTCCCCTGACATTATTACTGCTGCTTGATTCTAGGAGGAGGACCACTCATACATATTTTTTTTTATTGTATTATTGTTGTTTTACTGAGAGAAATAAAAAAAAAGGAAAAAAAAAAAGAAAAAAAAATAAAAAAAATAGAAAGAAAAGAAGAAGAAAAAAAAGAGATAGAAAAAGGATAGGAATAAAGAAAGATTACAGTTGTGCTTATTGGAAACCAAGTGGTGAAAGTTCTTGTTCCGGTTGAAGATTGATTGAGTTTACGTACGCTTCGCTTTGATGGCCACGGGAATGACATGATACCGGGGTTTGAGGGGATCGAAGGTCAGAGTCGGTGAGATTCGGGTTGTGGATTCCCATCATCAGGGTGAGGGTGTGTGATATGCGGGTTTTAATGTGAGAATGTGACGCTTTAGGACTTATTAATTCATGATTATCCTTTTGTCCCTAAGCCTCATCATTCTAAACCATTAGCGGAATAGGAGCTCGGACTATGAACGTGGCTTAGCCTTGGTTAGCCTCTTATTTTATCAGCACACATGAAGAGGTAAATTATTCTTCATAGTAAAGTTAAGGTTTCTATACTAACTATGGGGATTTACTTGTTGTCAAGTTTAGTTGCGGTTCACACCTCTTGCCTAACTTTTTCATCATCCATGAGCACTGGTCTACGTGTATTGAAATTGCTTGATCTCACAAAAAGTATTCAGTTTGTGTTTTATGTTTAAGATCGAGTCTAGGTTTGCATTTGCATCATCTTGCTGCATTGTAGTGTCGTGAGTCATGTTAGAGTAGTTTGAGTCATGTCCAACATGACTCACGACATGACTCAAACGACTCTAACATGACTCACGACACTACAATGCAGCAAGATGATGCAAATGCAAACCTATACTCGATCTTAAACATAAAACACAAACTGAATACTTTTTTGTGAGATCAAGCAATTTCAATGCACGTAGACCAGTGCTCATGGATGATGAAAAAGTTAGGCAAGAGGTGTGAACCGCAACTAAACTCGACAACAAGTAAATCCCCATAGTTAGTATAGAAACCTTAACTTTACTATGAAGAATAAACTACCTCTTCATGTGTGCTGATAAAATAAGAGGCTAACCAAGGCTAAGCCACGTTCATAGTCCGAGCTCCTATTCCGCTAATGGTTTAGAATGATGAGGCTTAGGGACAAAAGGATAATCATGAAGTAATAAGTCCTAAAGTGTCACATTCTCACATTAAAACCCGCATATCGCACACCCTCACCCTGATGATGGGAATCCACAACCCGAATCTCAACGACTCTGACCTTCGATCCCCTGAAACCCCGGTATCATGTCATTCCCGTGGCCATCAAAGCAAAGCGTACGTAAACTCAATCAATCTTCAACCGGAACAAGAACTTTCACAACTTGGTTTCCAATAAGAACAACTGTAATCTTTCTTTATTCCTATCCTTTTTCTCTCTCTTTTTCTTCTTCTTCTTTTCTTTCTATTTTTTTTCTTTTTTTTTTCTTTTTTTTTTCCTTTTTTTATTTCTCTCAGTAAAACAACAATAATACAATAAAAAAAATATGTATGAGTGGTCCTCCTCCAAGAATCAAGCAGCAGTAATAATGTCAGGGGAAGGAAAGAAACAAAACAATGAATAAGTATCACAAATAATTCATCTCCCCAGACTCCATGAAGCGCGCGATGCCACCAATCAAAACCGCAAGTAAATCAAAGCATGTGTGTGGGGATGGAGTCGTCAATGTCCAACCTCTATGTCCGTAGTCAAATGTCGACACCCCCACACTAGAATGCAGTCACATCCCCCTCTCAAGCAAATAATATGTCTTGTGCCTAATCAAACCGAACCTCCTACACCGAAATGACAGAAATCCAGTACCCAGCACATTCCACCAATTAAGCTCAACCAACCCCATTTTCGTGCGGATTAGATGTCACGCACTTTGGCTCTCCACTTCTGTGTCCACGATGTGATGACATGGAATACCGCCACACCTTAGTGTGCAAGCCAACTCACTTACCCTCGTATCCCCTCGTAGATATCCAATGAAGCATATGCGATCTGCAGAACTCACAAAAATCTGTAATGAAGCACTCCCTCAAC
Source organism: Linanthus parryae (assembly GCA_023055425.1). Lineage (NCBI taxonomy): Eukaryota > Viridiplantae > Streptophyta > Magnoliopsida > Ericales > Polemoniaceae > Linanthus > Linanthus parryae. Next base: position 3,108,696 of record JALGPY010000004.1, on the reverse strand, counting down.
GAACCCCCTCAACTACTGCTCCCTCGTGACGCTCTAGAAAGGTAATTCTAAACGGTATATGATGAAGGCCAAGAACCGTCTCCCTAGGTCAAGAGGCTAATAATAAATCCAAAGATCAATTAGGGTTTATTAGTCGTCCTACAAGGTAAGATCTAAAAGCAGTGAGTGCTCTAATACACATCCTCGCACAGCTGTTTCGTGTGCCACTACGAGGCGGGCTGGCGACTACCTAAGGCGGACAACATGAACGTTCGGCTTGTTTAGCAAACACCAAGCTCAACTCTTGTAGAGAAAAACAACACACACTTTAGCTTTTAAAATTTCATTTAGTTCAAAAATAGGTAGGCATTCCCGTAATGAGATTCTCTCTATACTTACTAGAGGGAACTAAACGTGTCACTCTCGGTCAAAATTCACACCATATGCTTAAAGTTTTCACATCTCACTAAATCAACCAGGTCTAAGCTTCTTTCAATTGTCTTTTCTCAAATTTTCAATTTTTTTATTTTTTTTATAGATTTTCATAATATCCTAACTCTATATGCAAGGCTTTGACACGAAGAAAAAAAAAATTACTCTACACAATTTAAACTTTTGGTGGGTGTACTCAATTACGTAAAAGTGAAAACAGTATGTAAACTAATCTACACAATAAGACAATATATGTAAATGCTCAACACAAACCAGTGTCTCTACACACAATACAACCTAGACACATCCTACATGTAACTAGCTATGCAAGACACATGGCTAGTAAAAACAGATAAATCACCCCCACACTGAATGCTTCGTTGTCCTCAACGAATTTAGAGAGTATGCAAGAAGACTCAGCAATCAATGTGTAGGACAGTAGATGAGATGGAGCATGACATATACTAAATAAAAAAAAAAACACATACCAAAGCACAGTAGTGGCGCCACCGTGCTCCCAACGGTCAGTATGTTCTCGCACAGCGGGGTAGACTGCCCTCCTATGCTAAAATTTGTGTCTTGGGGAATCCCCAACTCGCATACACGAGTCCCCATCAAGGTCGTGTGTGCCGTGGCACACCGGGGTAGACTCTCCCATATCCTGCTCAAATATGTCACTTAGGAAAAATCATTAGTCCCTCTCTCTCTCTCATCTCTCCAAATAACATAATAAAACAACTTAATTTAAAAACACAACTCAATTAAAGCAAATAAATAGGTTGGGTTGCCTCCCAACAAGCGCCGTGTAATTTAAGGTCGACGACCGGACCCAGTTACCTCAATAGATGTTTAAGGAGATTTTTCTCTCCACTTTTTCTTCTTCCACCATCGCTTTTCTTTCACTCTCCTCAATTGAGCAAAAACAAACTCTCACAAGGATCGCATATCTCATTAACGATGAACACGTGTTGCACAAGTGAGACTTCGCCGGAAACTTTTTCTTCTTCTTCTTCTTCTTCCAGTTCATGAGAATCAACATCACAAAGATTTCACAAATAATCTCAAGTATCCCATGCCGTGAAAAGAGATCGATGTCCTCTTTGATTTCCTTCTGAATTTGCGATATTTTCATTGTAGTTTCAAGAGACAACTCATAAACGTTGAATGTATGAATATCCTCAACTCCTTCATATGAAGAACCCAAATCATCAATACGTTCCATGTTGGCATCTGCTTCATCTTCGTTGAGCTCACACGTGACATGATCCTTCAAACTCACACCCCGGAGAGTCAAGTTCATCAATATTCATTCCATGAAAAAGACTTTTAATCTCACCAAAAATTGCATCGTGCTTCTCCCTCATACTTGATTCAAGCCATGAATCGATATTTGGACAACTTGGGATGTTCAACGGCTCATCATCCCATTCTTTGAGCTTTTGGAAGGTTGGAGCTTCTTCTACATTTAAATGGAGATCAAGTTGTGCGTCCACAAGTGTCGTCTCCATTCCCAAATGTGTTGCTCGTTGCTTCCATTCTTTAACATTTGGAATCATCTCCTCAAGCATCAAACCAAGGAAGAACAGTAACTTAGTGGGAGGGGTTGAGTCATTAGGACGAAAGGTATAACGTTGTATTTCCATGGCTACCCTCTCTCTAATGCCATTCACATGGCCCTCCTTCACGAATTCCTCATATGCAAGGTTGCATGCTTCAAATATGCTCGCAAAACGGCGATATTTCTCATCCTCCATGCTTAGAGTTGAATGCCTGCACACATAAAATCTCAAGTAATACCGTGAGGTAATAAGAATAGAAAATAACAAAAATAAAATAAAATTCCCTAAAGCTAATAATTCTAACTAATTCAACCGAAGTCCCCGGCAACGGCGCCAAAAACTTGACACGCTCCAACTGCAAGTGTACAGCTGTCGGTGTAGTAATAAATTCCGGAAAACCAGGTTGTCGAACCCAAGAGACTTCTTGTAAATTAATTAGAATTTCTTAACCTTTTGTGGGCACAGCGCGTTGTTTGTTTTTCTAATGCTACTAAAATGAAAAGAACATATATCTCAACTAACTATGAGTTTCTTCACAATTAACGGAGACAAGAATTGTAGGAGTTTTCTTATAAGAGATACGAGTGCTGGGAATTCTTCTTGTGGATCACTAGGGATGCTACGAATGTTGTCTTGATCTTTGGAATGCAAATACGCTACTCTTATCAATCGAGCATTCTACAAATTACCGAGTTACCAAGAAATTTGCCTAAACTTATGATCAATTTAGACCGAGTCACCAACCCTAATTCAATTATAAGCATGCATTATTGGACTTTAATCTACTCTTTGATCCTAATTAACGCTACCCAGTTACGAGATAACGATACGAAAAGGTGAATATCTTGATTTACCGACTAGCTCTCATGGAGTTACCACACAAGTTCTAATTAGATATGTCCTAATATTATCTACTTGCAAGAACAATAAGATTCATACACAAGATAATCATAACAAGAGATAAACGCAAGTATTTAATCCACCAGACGAAGCAAAGTCTCAAAACATTCATTCAATGCCAACCCTAGCTTTCCAACAAGTAATCCCAGCAATAAAGTACTTAGCTACTACAAATCATGATCAAACTAGCAAGTTTCATGATCATGAACACAAAACTACGAAGAAGAGAGAGTAGAGAAAGCAAACGAATGACTCCGGATCGCTCCAAGCTCTCCCAAAGCTCCAAGAACGTTGTTTTCCCGTCTCCCTCCTCAAAAACGACCTAACCCAGTCTACAAATATGTTCCTAAGTATTTGGGACTAATTAGAGTTAATTACAAAAAGTTCCCGCAAAGTTTGAGAAAATTTTGGCCAGACCCAGGTCGCACGACCTCCCTTCCAGGTCGTACGACCTCTGGAAAATGCAGGATGAGGTCGTGTGACCTATGAATAGGTCCTGCAAGACCTGTACCCACGTTGCCTGCAAGCTGCCTTCTGACCCCCAGGTCATGCGACCTGAGATTGAGGTCGTGCGACCTCTGGCAAATCTCCACCAGGTCCTGTGACCTCTCCACGAGGTCGTGCGACCTCTGGACCCTCTCAGAGCCTCCTTTGTAGCTTCTATCAGGTCCTGTGACCTGCCTTGTGAGGTCCTGTGACCTGCCTTGTGCTTGGACAACTTCCACAATGTTTCCACTTGTATCTCTTGCATTCGAATCACCTCCGATCATCAATTCATCCCTTGTTCCTCCATTTTGAGCCCACCACATGTCTCAATGATCCTATCTTCTTCTCAAATGCCTCTAGCACTCAAATCATCCTCTCTTACTTTCATTCTCAAATCTCGAGCGCGCCATAGCTTCCTAAGCTCGTTTCCTCTATTCACTTGCTCCTCGCGTGCTCCGTTCCTGAAAAACACAACACGAACACCCGGCGAAGATCAAATGTGACAAGATATGATAAATAACACGTAAAACGAGATATAAAACGCTCGGACTTCACAAGTAATGCACAAAACGCTCACATGATCAATTCTCGCTCACAACGACTCGGAACGACTCTAAATTCTCCATTTTCGCACGCAAACCGATAAGAAATTATACAAATATATAACTCTAATGCAGAGTTATCAATATGACCTTAAATGAATAAGGAAAAGGGGGGATCACTCTTGTGGACTAAAGATTGAGGATGAGGGGCTAAGTTTTGTTTGTTATCTTTTTAGACCATTGGAGTTACCGAGTGCAGTATTCTGGGTCACTAGAATGTTATCGTTTACATTGAGTGTGTATGTTTAGAGTCTTGTTACCTAGCTATTACTCGAGGAGCGAGACGTTTCCTGAGTTCGTGGTTTGCCCTTGGAGTTACGTAAGTCGTTCGGTCATACCATCATGTTTGTATAAGCGTAATATAGTTCATTAACTCATTAACTCATAAATCTGATTAGAAGTCCCGATGTTCAGCCTTAGAAAATCTGTAGGCTTTGTCTCGTGACATATATTTCATGATGTTGTAACGATTATCATTGGAGTTATCGATTTAGATTTTGGGAAACTTTGTACTACCTTGGTGCTAGCAATAAGACACATTTGTTTGGTAGTCTAACTTATTATTTAATAATCTCATGTTGGAGTAGTTAGCATATATTATCGTTTGGCGTGTAAGATTGGAGCCTTTTCACTAAACCAATGTTTGAAAAATTGGATGGTTATTAACCGCTGAGGTACTTGTCGAGTTCTATGCTTATAATGGATTGCTTGGAGTTACCTAAATCGTTGGTATACATGGGTAGTTAAGTCTTCTTAATGCATTGATCTTCAAGGATTTTGTATTTGGAGTTTTGTTAATGGAGTTATAATTTTCAGGATATCACTAAGGTTAATTTGGATATTAGTTTGGGAGTCTCGTAATTGTATAACCCATCTTGAAAATTAATAAGTTGCTTGGAGTATGTGCCTCAATATCGTATTCTTTTCGGTACACGTGGTTTATTTTTATTAATTTCCTTAGCTCAAGGAAAATTTTCAGATGTCGGTAGGAAAACAACGGTAAAGGGAACCACCGGGTAACATCATATATCACAGGCTATGGATAAGTGTCTAAGGATAGGAGGAACCATTTCGCTTTGGAGTCTTGTGCACCATCTCTTCGATTCTTTGTTTTGTTAGATAAGCCGTTTTGTACCATTCAGATATAGTTCTGACCTTTGGAACCAGTTTTGGAGTTTTGTCACTTAACTATTTTAAGGGAACGAGATATTTCCTTGTTTATGAATCGTCTTTAGAGTCATACGATTTGTTTGGACGCGTTTTCATTGTTTAGGGAATTATAATCTAGAATCTTTTAATTGGTTTATGTTTACGTTCACTAATAGTACTTGCTTTGAAACTTGGGAGATTTTGTTACCTTACTCTCTGTGAAGAACAGCTTATGAGACAATAGCAATGGTTACTTGGGTAAATGATTGAAGCAATGAAAATATTTTCTTTGGCACTGATTAAGTTGTGGACGTGATCTCACTAGTCACGTTCAATCTAAATCTTGATGTAATTGAGGCACTTTGTCATAGGTTGCGTATTATTGGAGTCCTGTCACTCGAATCATTGTTCGATTCATGAGATGGATGTCCACGGAGGAGCTAATCTAAAAGTTGTATGTTTTTATTGGGCTACTAGAGGTTCTACCTCTTGTTGAGTGGTTGTAAGAGTGTGCTTGTAATCATTTGGAAGGGGGATTATAATAAAGACTTTTATATATGATACCAAAGACCGTGTTCAAAGGTTAGACCCAACAACTACGAGACAAATCCGCATGTGAACTTTCTTTTGACATTGTTGTTATATACTTGGAATACTCGAACAAATAAATTTATGTAGTAATCTTGACTCTGGCTCGGATTATTGTGATTGTTTTACGATGTTACTCCTACGTGGAGAATACTAATATTGTTGTGAGACCTACTATGGAATGTAAGCCCAGGAGCAATATTGTCCTTGGAAGATTGGTTATAAATGACCAATGATGATCAAATTTGAGTTGCATGATATATGTGATATTATTACTTCTTCGTAGTGCTGCATGATAAGATAGAAAATGATCAATAGGCGATAGTTGTGATCCCTACCCCATAGCCTTACCACCTGATCAGATGATCACGTACGACTATGTCTTGAAGGGAAATGTGAAAATTTTGGGGAATACCTTTTCCCATGTGTAGCAACTTAGGAAGTGTGTTCCATACTATTTCATGTATTGGATCCTGAACTAGAAGTTTTGACCATGTTAAGATTCTAGATATCATGACAAAGGCCACGTGTATCAAGAGTGTTAGGAGTGTAAAGGGCTTATGGACAAATTACCTCACAAGGGAGGCAACATGTGAAGCGGTGGATGGTACGAGGAAGAAGTATCCTCACCTTTTCGACGAGATATTTTGAGTTCCGAGGACGTCACTTCTTTAAGGGGGGGAAGGATGTAATCATTCGGTTTTGAAGCATTGGTTTTGAAGCACATCATCCTAGTAAATCCTTATAGAATTTTGTTCATCGTGCATAGCCTTAAGTTTGCACTTAGTAATTATATTCTAAAGTGGAGACCCATACCTTAGTGAGTGTTGAGAGGTTGGTTTAAGCTTCGAGGAGAAAGCTCTCTTTAAGGGGGGAAGGATGAAATACCCCGTTTTGTGAATATGGTTATTTATGATATTACTATAATTATTGAGTGATAATATAATAATATTATAAGTATTGGGTGTTAATATGCTACTATTATATTTTATGATAATATTGGGTGTTAATATGACACTAGTATAAGTTTGAGTATTAGTTATTATTATTTAGAAAGTTAATTTTAATGTTATAATCCGTTAGGGGGTTTTATGTAGTTTCCCTCATCTCTCAATCTCAATTTCTCTCTCTCTCTCTCTCTCTCTCTCTCTCTCTCTCTCTCTCTCTCTCTCTCTCTCTCTCTCTCTCTCTCTCTCTCTCCCGTCCGCTGCTGCCCGGCCACCGCCGCTGCCGGCCGCCGCCACCGGCGACCTCGCCGCCGTCGTCCGCCCTATCCGACGCCACCGTCGGCCTCCACCACTCTTTCCCGTCGTTTCTTTTCTCCATCTGTTCGGGTATGAAAAAAAAACCCGTCACTCTCTCCCTCTCTTCTGTTTTTGATTTGTTTCCTTTTACTTTTTACTATCATTGAAAGTTAGGTTAATTGTTAGTAGTTGGGAAGGAGACAACAAGTGCGGAAGTGGCCTACTGGTTGATTGGTAGCACTTAAAGCTTGGGTGTATGTGTGGGTTGTAGGTTTTAGGTTCGAATCTGACAAGAGACATTCTTTTTATACAAGTTTAAAGTAATCTTTTTGTACTCATCTTTACCCAAAAATAAAAGTATATTTTCTTATTCATTTTTATAAGTTTATTACAAATTAGAATAAGTTATTTTCTTCAAATAAATTTGTTATTTATTTTAAATAAAAGTTATATTCTCTATTAAGGCTTGTTTTGTTGGGAGAAACTACTATTTGAATAAAAAGTGTTTTCGGGATAAAATAATATGCTTCTCTACTCTAAATAATAAAAATGATAGTTTATCTAATCTTATAAGTTATATTTATATAATTATAGCTATGTTTTTACAAATAATAAATGTTATAAAGCGTATTTTATTATAAAAGAGGTTGTTCACGTGAGCAAGGTTGGGGAGAGTTAGTAAGGGATTTATTTCATTTACCTATAGGACTTCGTGTGCAATGTGTTGATTAGGATACTATTAAATTTGTAGGCGAAAATTTCGTTGACGAAGGACACGTCGAGTATTACTAGGAAGTGATTTGCTCTACTTGAGATTAAAGGTAAGTAAACATGCCAGGCATAGCGCCCATTCCTCTTTTCGTGTCAAATGTTTTCGTTCCTACTTGTCTCAAAATGTTTTTATGCAAAATATGTGCTACTTGAATACTTGTTTCAGATTGTTGAAATGTTCTCTTAAAATATCACTGCAATCTAATAATCGATGATAACGTAAAGTGGGAGAGTTGTACGGGGATGATTATTGTTGTATGGTTACAATTGGCATTGGGCGTGTTGACTTCGGTCTCTCGTCCAACTTAATTTATTTAATCCGGTTGCAAGTCCCCGGATAGCTCCTTGTACTCACTCTTCTGGCCACAAGAAGTCTGTAAGGGGGTGTCGGCACTTAAGGTCTTGGATGCTTGCGAAGTGGTTGGTTTTTCCCCGTTTCAACAAATTAACAAATTGGTTTTGAATTGGATGTTGTTAATGGAAAATGGAATATCATGAGTTTTAAAATCCCATTATTTGGATAATGGATGTGATTTGGAAAATGTAAAGGAACTTGGAATCTCTCATCTTATTTCTTTTGTAAAGGGGTCAAGGCTTTTATTTTCACTTTTTTTAGCAAGACTACTACAAAATGGTTTTCAAATTACTTCATAATCTGTTTACATGCTTGGGTGTTACTTACTCAGTATTTTTGCTGAGTTTGTAAACTGTGGTGTTCTCTTTTGTTTTCTGCACCACATGTATACATGATGGGAGCATAGCTTAGCGGGGACGCGAATCATCACTTAGTCATTTAGTAATATCACACTTAACTTCTTAGAACTTCTGTTGGTATCATTAGATTCTAGTTGAATTGTACGCCTTTGTATCAGGCAAGGATTGGAGTTTTAATAAAGTTATGTTTGGATTCTCTGTTTTAAACCTCCTTGTATCCGGGTTTAATCTCGGGTACGGAGTGACATCCCCGGGCTTCCGGCTTGGTCGTTTTGGGGGTGTTACACTAAATCATTCATAAAGACACCACATGAGATGTGGAGTGGGAGTCGTCCCACGGTGTTGTTCATGAAGATTTGGGGTTGCGATGTCTATGTAAAGCGTCTACAATCATACAAGCTAGGGCCTAAGTCGGAAAAATGCAAGTTTGTGGGATACCCTAAGGAAACTAAGGGATATTGTTTCTACAATCCAACTAAGAACAAAGTGTTTGTTGCTCGGTCCCGCGTGTTTCTAGAAAGAGAGTTTGTCTCTAAAGAAGCAAGTGGGAAGACTGTAGAAAGAAGTTCAAGAACCACAAAGCTTTGATCCTACTATGGAACATGAACAGGAACCACAAGGGATTGTGGAGGAACCTGTTCAAGTAACACACGAACTTAGTAGGTCGAGTAGAGTGCGCCAGGAGCAAGAGAGGTATGCACTTCTCGTGACTGAGTCTGGTGACACGTTTCTCATATATAATGAGCCTACTACCTATGGACATGTCATAAAGGGTCCGGATTCTCATAATTGGCTTGAATCCATGAGATTCGAAATGGAATCCATGTATACCAACAAAGTATGGACTTTGGTGGAACCACCCGAAGGGGCTCGAACCATAGGGTGCAAGTGGGTCTTCAAGATGAAGATCGACATGGATGGTAATGTGATTACCTATAAGGGTCGTTTGGTGGCTAGAGGATTCAGACAGATTCATGGTATAGACTATGATGAAACCTTTTCACCAGTCGCAATGACCAAATCCATCCGAATCTTACTTGCTATTGCAGCTTACTATGACTATGAGATTTGGCAGATGGATGTCAAAAAAGCATTCATGTATGGGAATATCCTCGAGGACGTGTACGTGACACAACCTGGGGGTTTGGAGGATCCAAAGCAAGCCAACAAAGTCTGTAAATTGCAGCGATCCATTTATGGATTGAAACAAGCTTCTAGGAGTTTGAATCGACGTTTTGATGAAGTAGTCAAAGAATTTGGCTTCACTAGAAACGAAAATGAATCTTGTGTCAACAAGAAGGTTAGTGGGAGCTCTGTTGCTTTTTTGGTCTTTTATGTGGATGACATACTACTCATTGGATACGACATTCCTATGTTGCAATATGTTAAAGATTGGCTAGGAAAGTGTTTCTCAATGAAATACTTAGGTGAATCAGCTTATATACTTGGTATCAAGATCTATAGAGATAGATTTAGGAAGCTACTCGGCCTAAGTCAAAGTACATATATAGACAAGGTGTTGAATCAGTTCAACATGCAAGATTCCAAGAAGGGATTCTTGCCCATGTCGCATGGAATCACTCTTTCGAAGAGTTATTGTCCTTCCAATAAGACTGAGAAGGAACGCATGAGTACTTGAGAAGAACTAAAGATGCGTTCTTGATATTTGGAGGTGAGAAAGAGTAACGTGTAAGGGGTTACACGGATGCAAGCTTCTGTATCGACAGAGATGATTTCATATCACAATCGGGATTTGTGTTTTTCCTGAATGTAGCAGCGGTGAGCTGGAAGAGTTCCAAGCAAGAGACGGTGGCTGATTCTACAACTGAGGCTGAGTACATTGCTGCGAATGGTGCAGAAAAGGATGCTGTTTGGATTAGGAAATTCATCACTAAGCTTGGTGTTGTTCCTAGCATTGTGGATCCAATAGAGTTGTATTGTGACAACACTGGAGCGATCGCACAATCAAAGAAACCGGGTCACACCCGAAATCCAAGAACGTACTCAGGAAGTTCAATCTTATTCGAAATATTATCGATAGAGGAGATGTTCGAATATGCAAGATTCCTACAGATGAGAATCTGTCAGATCCACTTACAAAGCCGCTTGTTCAGCGCAAGCATGAAGAGCACACTAGGAGCATTGGCATAAGAGATGCACCATATTGGCTCTAGTGAAAGTGGGAGACTGTTGGAATAGATTCCCTAGAGGCAATCTAGTTTAGTATGAAAAATAATTAGCTAGAATATTCACTGTAATATTTATGGAGATATTTAATATAATTAAGTCCTTAGATTTACAATTGTGTTGTTTATCTTAAATATCCCTAGTCAATTATACTAATTAACAAGACAATCATCTATAGAATAGCATGGGGTTGGATTGATATAGAAATATCACGATCCAACACATGGGTATGCATTAAGGGTAATGGCATACTCGATTGACCCTTCTCCGAGAAAGCTACATACAAGTTATGTAAAGTCACAAGTGCTTCTCGCAGTGACAACGGTATTTTCATCCTTAGACTTGAAGTCATTAGATCATCTAGTTGTGGAATATTGTGTTTTGGTAGCGTCAAACGCTACACCGTGACTGGGTAGCTATAAAGGCGCGTATCGGACCCAATATGAAGCAAGCTTAGATATCGTAGTGATGTAGATAGAATTTTTCCCTCCCACATAACGGGAGAAAATATCCGCGGCCACTCGAGGGATAGTGCTTATGGAATGTCTAGCTAGACTCGGATAAATCAATATGGGATATTGATGTTATCTGCACGAATAAGGCTATATCCCAGGATCGAGAAAATATGGATTGGATATACGAGTGTGACTTGTATGTCTCATGTCCAATCCGGATATAGAGACAAAGGGATGAGACAATACTTGCACAAGGTTTGTCTGATGACTATTTCTATTAGTTCGGTGGAATGGATGTGTTGCTAGACACCGCTCCATGTTAGTAAATAGTTACTACCAACTAAGTAGAAACCTATGGGTTCACACGCCACATGGATTGAACTAGACTTGGGAATTAATTAATATTATTAATTAATTGCAAGGATCAAAGTGCAACAACTTGCTAACTTAGTAGGACTAATATGCAAGACGGACTAATCTGAACTTGAGTAGGATTAGGAGAGGGCATTTATGTAGTAAACAAGGAGTTGTTGGACTATATAAAGGATGCTCCTAGCTTCCTTCCTACATACTAATGCTCATAAAATTACTTGAGTAGGAGAGAAAGCAAGGAGAGAAGCAAAACCAAAGAGGTCGACCGCCCCTTGGTCCGCCCCCTACCCGTCGGCCACAAAACAGAGGTTGAGCCTCTCTTTTGGTCTCCATTGCGTGATTTCTTCTTCCTCTTCTATCGTTCATAGCTAGCACAAGGACTCGGAGGATCTAGATCTCAATCCTAGGCGTGGATCAACCGTAGAGACAAAACATTATTTGTGTTTGAAGTCATCACAGGATAACCACGAGGTAATTGTTATGAATCCTTTACTATCCTTATGAATTCTCTTCCTGTGATCCTTGGAGGGTCTTGTGTGGATCCTTTTATTGTTTAATTCCGCTGTGTAATCCGTTACAAAACCCTAGAGTTAGAACATATGTGATAAGAAGCTCCTGAGTCAAGAAACCACCCATCGGGTGAATGTGTGACATCATCCGCCAGTAGAACAAAATCATCCTCAGACGAATTTCCCTTCTCTACCACGGCTGCAAAGTCATTCTGTCCATGTTGTCCTCGTTTCGGGCAATCTTTCTTCCAGTGCTCTTTTTCCTTGCAGTAGGCACAGACATCCTTGGGTAATTTAGAACCTCAGAATTGCTTCTTCTTTTTCTTCTTACCCTTCTTGCTTCCCCCCGTCGCCATCAATCCAGAAGCATGGTCCTTTGTACCTATGCATGCACCCTTATGGTGCAATTCCCTAGCATGGAGTGCCGATCTGACCTCCTCTAGAGATAAGTCATCCTTGTTCACAATGAATTACTGAAGGTAACGAGATCAATAACAAAAGTGCGGCATCCTCATCATCCACCTTCTCGCCAATATTACGCAAATCTAAAATAATTGAGTTTAACTGACCAAGGTGGCCTTTGAGATTAATACCTTCGATCATCCGCAGTGTGAAGAGCCTTTGCTTTAGCATCAACTTGCTAGTGAGACTCTTCGTCATGTAGAGACTCTCCAACTTGATCCATAGCTTCGCTGCTTCCTTCTGATCTGCGATCTCGATGATCACGTCATCCGATAAGAACAGCATAATAGTTGAGTGTGCCTTGTCCTCCAATACCTTGAACTTCGATGTACTAGCATCTATGCCTCCTCTGTCCGTGGTCAAAGGTGCTCACAAACCATGCGACTTGAGCAAGGCCTCCATCTTTATCTTTCACAGACTCAAGTTGTTCCCTCATGTTAACCTGTCAATCTTCAACATCGATCCGGACATCATTCTTGGTGGATTGATTTGAACCTAAGCTCTGATACCAGTTTTTTGTGCAATTTACGATCGCTCTCACCCTCACGAATAGTCAAGAAAAGATGCAAACACACAATTTAACGTGGTTCGCTAGCTCAAACCGAGCTAACTACGTCCACGGGCAGGAAATACCTTTATTCACTTGAGGAAAACGTCTCACAATGCTTACATACAATTCTAGGACCCCAAACGACTCTTTTATTCTCCCCATGTATCATATAGTAATAGTTTTGGGCCCGCATACTGTTATTCTATAAACCTTGAATTGCTAGTGAAGCCTAAGATGACTACTTCTCTGATATATAACTTCTACTTAATAATGGTCGTGGTATCATATAAAGAAGCCTCTAGTCTAGGACTGCATCTCGCGCGGGCTGGACGGGTTGGCACTCCTGTCTAAGCCCAAGTTCGAGTTCTGTCGAGGCTGCCTAAGCCCAACCCGAGTCAAGAACATCGTCAGCCCGCCCAAGCCCAAATCTGTACAAGTCAATTTATGTTCGGCCCGAATTCGGGCTAGTACATTAAACTTAACACCTTTTCTAAAGCACAAGAAAATAATAATATTTTGGTGAGAAAACAAATTAAGTATTTCAAAAACAAAATTATGATTATAAGCATCGCTAATAATCAAAAGAACAGTAGCAAATTCATGTTAGAGTTTGACTTGCCCTTTAATCCTAACCGTTAGGATTAGTTTACATTCAAGTTTGAAATCCAGAATTTCTTTAGTCCAACTAATGAGCATTCAATTCCAATTTGATCCATTCTTGTGTGTGACCCTATAGGTTCCTAACATTGGCAGTAAAAATTACAAACATTGAGCAGTATCTAGCAATACATCAATGCTACCCAAGTAATAGGAATGTCACTGATCTGACGAACCTCTATGACCAACGTTACCCTATTGTATAATTCATTTTTCCATATATCCATATCGGACAAAAGGCATGGAGTGTCACCCTTGTATATCCAATCTATAGTTTCCCAATTTCCTGAGTAGGCTTAGACAAACAAATGATATCAATATCTCATATTGATTCACTTGAGCATGGTCATGCATTATCCTAAGTCACACTCATCGAGTGGCCATGGATATTTACTCATGTTATGTAGGAGGGACAAATTATATTTACATCACTCACACCTCTCAGCATATTTCATAACATGTACAATTATCGACTTTATAGTCACCTTTACATCGTGATGTTTGACGATATTAAAACATAAACTCCACATCTAGAGAATGTAGTGACTTCAAGTCATATGATCACAACACCATTGTAACTATGAGAAGCACATGTGACATTCATATAACACTCATGTAGTGTTCTCACGGTTGGTCAATCCAGTACGCCATTACTTCTAAGTCGTACCCATGTGTTAGACATGATATCTCATCTCAATCTACCCACATACTAGTCTCGATGCATTATAGTCGTCCTAATTAACAATAATACTAGACTAGGGATATTTAAGAATACAAATTTTATTTTAAGAACTTCGTTATGTCAACGTATCTCCATATAGATAACAAAATGATTAGAAAGTATCTATAAATAAACACGATAACAGATTGCCTCGAGGGCATACTCCCACACAACAATATACAATGATTAGAGCCAGTAACAAGCATGTGCTCCACCTTAATATTGCCTCAAATGTAAAGCAATCAGGTATTGCAACACACATATCAATCCTCTCCTCAATACATACCTTACCACTCCTTTTATTTCACCAAGTGTATAGATAACCATGGAATTCAGATCAACACACCCATTGCATGCAAGAAAATCATTCAGAGACTTACATAAATGAATTGATCTTGGAATACAATCCCTCTATTCATTTGGGTATGAGAGATCATCAAGAACAGTCCAAATCATTACCCTGCTAAAGAGCTTAAACCCTCCTTACCACTCTTCAGATCGCTCGTCGTCCTGCGCCGACTTCTTCAACTTTTCCGACCATTTTCTTGGTAAGACTTCCAGAAATGGAACTTATATTGCTTGGACTTCTTTTCTCTTTCCCTAGTAAACGGTCCCTGTGGACCACAGCTCTGCAAGTGGACCAGGGCTCTGCCTTGAGCTTCTTATATTCAAAAGCAAGGGCTTTCTTATTTGAACTCCACCTTGGTGAGATTTTTTCCTCGAGCTTCAAGCTTGCATCCTTAAGAATATGTTTCAAAAACATCTAGCATCACCTTGATCCTCGCTACTCTTCCAACCTCAGTGGCTTTAACAACAAACCTTTTCTCCAAGATCTCACCAAATTTTCCACCAATTTTCTTCATTACTCTTTCCGTCATGAATATGTTGGGTAAATTCCATATATGCACCCAGAATGACGTGACTCTGAAGAGTTCCTCCTTGATTTCGAACAGTTTGGTGAAACCAAAAGATTGTTCCTAAAGAACCACAGTGTTCCTTTTAAAACTTTTGCCAAATCATCTTCTTAACCAAAGAAATGTTGGTCAAAACATCCCCTTGGTGTGCCACCTTGAAATTTGTCAGTTTACCCCAAACCTCAGCCATCGTTGTTCTTAGACCAGTAAGATACTCCAGCCTTTATAATATAATTCTCCCAACTAAACTGTAATAGTACTCACATACCGTTTCCTCTACTTCTTCATCACTTAATAGTTTCAACTCCTCCTCTGATTGTCTGTCAACCTGCTGCAGACCTTCAATAAGCGTGGTCTCTTCCCCCGAACTCATTATCTTGCATAAAGAACTTAAACATCTGCTAAACACAGAGACGAGGTACTTGTGAGAGCACAATACTTTCACTCTCTAGAAGGTTAGGTGAAGTTTTAAAACATGTGCAGAATAAAAGCACTTTGAAAATGTGGAGCTAAACTATGACATTTGAGATGAAAGTGTCTAGTTGGATACAAAGTCTTTTTTTCAACAAACGTAGGGAATTTCAGTAATAGTAGTAGGGTACAGAGTACATCATCGGCAGCCTTATTAGTTGAACCTGTAAGGATCATGTCCCAGCAGCAGATTAGTGCTAACATAAAAGAAACCAGAAAAAACTACTAGTAATACACACATGAAATAAAACTAAATAAAGCACTAATGGTCCTGAAAGCCCAAAGGCAGGACTGGCCATAAGCTCTAATAAAGCACTAATGGTCAACACGTGACCCTGCACAACAGAGGACTTCAGAAGTGTCCAGAAACAACGATAATGATGATGGCGGTGGCAGTGGCATCAGTGGGGCTGAAACGAAGGCGCATGGCGGCTGGAAACCAGAACAAACCAAAGAAACCCCATCATATTTATTTGGCCGGAGAAAGCTAATTGACCGAGGGAGATTGAAGTGGCAACACAAGCATGAACAAATCCCTACTTGGATATAGCCCGTGAGGGCTGAGAGAGCATGGGAAAACAAAGCCGCCCTAGAGAACGACAAGGCGATTTGCAACAAAACAGATTCCACACAAACCAAAGAAACAAGACCCGAAGAAACGAAACTCTGATATGTAAACCCACCATTAGAAGATAATGTCCAAGACCAGAAAGCAACAGGCACATGGAGTTCAGGGCCGGCAGGTGATGCAAGAGCGGTGTCTACCCCTGGAGATTCGAAGTTTAAAATGAGAAAACAACATATACCATCCCAGACTGAACAATTGGAAAACAAGTGCTACAATATTTCGAATTTTGTCCTGTTACAAAATACAAAGTGAGCAAACCCGTAAAGGAGTAACGTGTCGAATCACAAGGAACATGTGGGGAGCTTATTATACGACGGACTTGCCAAAATAAAATTTTAATCCTAGGAACCAAGTTCAACTTACAAATATCCACTCTATCCTGGTGATCTTCCAAAGCGTGATTGCAGAGGGTAAGTGCTATTTATATTAATATTGTTGTTAGTTAAATTGACATCCCTATCTACTGGCATTTAAGAAGTGCAATCATAGCTTTGCAAGCCCCAAATTGTGGAAGGGAAACAATCATTGTTGAATAAGTGTTTCTGTATATTGCTCCTATAAAGAACATAAATGTTCACAAGTAAAACAGAAATTCATTCTATGGTCCATTTGCTGAGTGAAATGATTACAGAGGTCTACAACAAAGGTGCTCCATAAAAATTTGCACCTACAACGGACATACAAATAATCTAGCTACAAGACGTACAAGTGATGAGCGGAAGTTTAGATCATGTATTTACATATTCTGGGGAAAGGATCGTCTTTAGTAGCTCCTTCAAATTAGCCAGTACATGTCTTGGCCCTAAACTCTTTACACCAATGAAATTCAAAAGCTGCTCTATGTCCTACAATCATCGAGCACCAAAGGAAATGAAAAAGTTAATACAGCCATAACGGAAAATTAGTAAAGCAATGCAAAACTAAACATGAACGTCAGAACACCCTCAAAGGGAAGGAAACAAGAAAAGCATCAAACACAATGTATCAAAACTAAGGATGATGCCATTCTAAAAAGCAGCAAAGGGTGATACTGGCTGCAGCATAAAAGTTTCTGCAACCTCTGATTTCAATCCTATTCTTACATACAAATCATTACATAACTCTGAATACTTAACATCTACGAATGGAGGAATCAGGATGACAAGTACTCCACTGCTGCCAAACCTTCAAAAATCATCCTTGAAAAACAATGTGAAGGTTACGGAATTCCGAATAAACCATTTTAGATATCTCCCTCACAAGGACAAGCCCATATAACAAGACGAGCCTCAAAAAAATACACATTACCTCGGAAGATCAAAACGCTTTTGTTGGTGGAAGACAATTTCTAGATGTTGTCTTAATTGCAAATGAGGCGGTGGACACTCATCTAAAGCAAGGTAGAAAGGGAATCCTATGCAAACTCCATGAAGAAAAGGATTTTGATCACATGGAGGGGATTACTAATGCATGTTTTAGACAAAAAGAAATGGGTTTGGGCCAAAAATTCTACATTACCCGGACTCTCCAGATTTGGTGAAGTACCAACGTCGAACATGGGTACGGGTATGAAATCTGTGGCAGGTTCTTCAAGAGCCACTGCCGACGCGACTTTAGCTGGTGAAAGTCTTCTCTGGTCTTGGTCAGCAAAAGTAAGATGGAGGCTCTGTAGGTCACTGGGTTCGACCGATCGACCATCTCTCCTATCTTCTTCTTTTGAGTTAACGACATTCCTATTAGCCCTATTTTAGTTATTTTGGACTATAACTATTGGTTGGGTTGTGTGAATAACTAATGGGCTTTCATTATAACATTATTCTTTATTTCTTTTGTAAAGCCCAAAGCATGTATCATATAGTAATAGTTTTGGGCCCGCTGGCAAAGTTATACTAAAAGCCTTGAATTGCTAGTAATGCCTAAGATGACTACCCCTCTGATATATAACTTCTACTTAATAATGGTCCTGGTATCTTATAAAGAAGTCTCTACTTAGTCAATTAGACAGCGGGAGCATGCTACACATTATATAAATGCATGTAAAATACATGTGTATACCGTATCCCCGCACCCATGTCTAAATTTTGGATACATTTTAGCCAAGTCCCCGATTCCTATATTTTGGCATGTAGCAAATCCGGCACTCGGATACACACCGGATATACACCCGCATCCAAGTCCAGGTAAACATAGGCAAAAATATAAACGTTGAATATATTGGTGTATATCCACAGTAAGATTTTCAGTTCTTGTTAATGGCAAACCATCTGATAATTTTCTAAGGTCGAGAGGTCTACGTCAAGGAGGCCCATTGTCTTCACATCTTTTAATTCTGGTCATGGAGGGTTTGTAGCAAGATGATGGAGAAGGCAACAAATGAAGGATACATTGACGGGTTCAAGGTTCCCGTTATTTGCGGATGACACTCGTATTTGCAATGTACAATCAGGAACTTGCAGCTTTTGCAAGGATTATTCATGTTATCTGAAGCTTGTTCTGGCCTAAAAATAAACATGGGCAAAAGCACGCTTCTTCCCATGGGAGATGTGCCTCTAGTTTCAGAGTAGGCTGATTTGATGGGTTTAAGGTATCAAAATGACCAGTAAAATAGTTTTGACTGCCTCTGAGCTCAACTTTTACAGCTACTTTCGTTTGGGATGGTGTCGAAGAAACAAGGGATGGCAACGGGTAGGATTCAGATCGGATCCACATATATCCATATCCATATCCATATCCATATCCATATCCATATCCAATTAAGAAGGGGAGATCCATATCAGATCCAGATCCATTCGAATCTTAATCGTGTTCGGATTGAATTCAGATCTGATCTAAACTACAGGATCATATCCGATCCCAAGATCCGCCTGTAAGGAATCATGTGGGATTACACCTCAAATCCAATTGGCAATGAGGGGAGTGGCCCAAGTATATTATTAGGTACAGATGAATCATATACCATGTTAAGAATATGGGGTTCTTCCACCTCTTGGCAATGAGGAAATAGCCCAGCACACCTACTAATTCTTTTTCTTGTTTTGACATCAACACGGTATCAGAGCCGTGATTCTTTACATGTATCAGAGCCACCACACACGTGAATGGTCTAACAACACACGTGCCACCGCCACCTGCAGACAAAAAGAACCGCGTGTAGGCTAAAGGGTGCCACACGTGAGAAGGCGTGTTGGGTTGTCCCACATCAAACAATCAAGAACAAGAAAAGAATTAGTAAGTGTCCTGGGCTACTCCCCTCATTGCCAATTGGTTTTGAGGTGGAACCCCATGGATTCTTACACTGCCATGCACAAATCGGATCTGGGTCGAACTTCCAAAGAACATGAACAATAAAGAAAAAAACAATGTGATAACATCAAAGCAAGATTTATGCCCTTACCAACAGGACCATCACAACTTTCAACCCACAAACAGAAAATTAGAGTCACACCAAAATTCAATACACCACTTCATTGACAAATTTAACCTAAACAAACTCACAAGAAAAACGTCCATTTTATAACTCATTGTTCACAAGGTCGGTGATTTTAGTGAGGCTAGGGATAGTAGCAATGTGGAGGAAAATGAGTTTATAATTGTATACACTAATATGTATATTCATGATTACATGTAACTCCTTGGCGGCATTTTTCTGAAATAGCAAGCACTCACATCGCAACAGATTGGGTATCCATCAAATCTGCATCATGATCCAAATCCGGGCATTTTTCTGAAATAGCAAGCACTCACATCGCAACAGATTGGGTATCCGTCAAATCTGCATCATGATCCAAATCCGGATCCAAATCCGGGCATTTTTCTGAAATAGCAAGCACTCACATCGCAACAGATTGGGTATCCATCAAATCTGCATCATGATCCAAATCCGGATCGGGTTTTGCTTTCATAATCCATATTCGATCAAATTTAAATTGGATCAGATCTGGACTTGATCCCTTCGGATCGGATCACTAGGATCTCGGATGGACCGGGCTAAATTGTCATCCCGAGACGAAAGGTTCGAGAAAAAGCTATCCATGTCAGAAAAACAGCATTCTATATAAGGAAGGCTAAGGTCACGCTGATCAAAGATACTCTTTCAGAATTTCCAGGAAGTATCCTTCCTGTCATTGTTTCTCATGCCAGCCTCTATAGAAAAAAATTAAACAAATGGCTAAGGGACTTCTTGTGGGACGATTGCGTTGGAGGTAAGAAACTCCACTTAGTAAGTTGGGAGAAGCTTTGCCTACCTCCACAAGATGGAACTCAGGGAATAAAAATGTTCCGGTTATTTAATCAAAGAGCTTCAAAGGAAACGGCTGTGGTGCTTAAGTCACTAGGATGGAACCTTATAGAAAGGAATTATTAACTGTAAATATGGGGTCACAGATGGTGGATGGTATTGGTGTGTGTAAAAGGATTAGATCAGGGTGGAGCAACTTCTCAGACTTCATTTGTTTTAAAGCAGGGGAAGGGTCATAATACACTTTTGGGCAGACAATTGATGTGGGAAGGTTCCTCTATGAGCATTATAACCGGTTCTTTATCAACTATGTTTTGACAAGAACGCTTTAGTAGCTAATTGGTTGAACATGGGAATGAGTGGGACCAGTTGAGAGCCAACTTTATAAGACCATCCGGCGATTGGAGCTGCATCTGATATCTAAGTTGCTGAAGATGTTGCACTCAACTCAGGTGCATGTGAACAATTCAGATAAATCAGCCTGGCTTGATGGGGAGTGTCGACTTTCTGCCAAAACCTTTTATAAACTGTTTTCCTGAAGGAATACTCCCAACCCTTCCAAAGCAATTGGTATTTGGGGGCTCCAGTGAAAGTAAGCTTCTTCTCAAAGTGTGGTGAAGGAGGCTGTCTTAACACAAAACAATAGTAAGAGAAGAAATTTCAAGCTTGCTAGTAGATGTGTGCTTTGTCTTTAGGCAGAGTCCCTCCTCGGGCACTTATTTTGGCAATATAAAGGTCACAAGAACGTTTTGGCACTTGGTTTGCGCCATTTTGGGAATTAGCTGGGTGATGCCTAACTGGGTGGAAGATGTTTTTTTACAAGTTGGAATTTTGTGTGCAATGGAAAAAAGAAGGAAGAATATTTGGAGGACAATACCTCCATGCATTTTCTGGTTCGTATGGAGATAGTCGAATAGCAGAATTTCTCAATATAGATCCTCGACTCTACAAGGAATGAAGAAAGTGTTTGTGAATATGTTACAATATTCATTCGTTGTTTGCTTTTGTAGACTTCCTTGATGAGCTCAACAACTAGGTTGAGTTGTCATTTTTGGAAACTAACTTGTATCAGGGTTCTCTTTTTAATGAATTTAGTTCGTATCCAAGAAAACAAAACAAAAGCAGAATTTACATTGCCCCATCCGATCTTATTTCTCAGGCCATGTCATTTGCAACAAAGTTGCTTCAATTTAAAGTAGATTAACAGCACAGTATTTTAAATATCATACCAGCTGATATGGCTTAACCTAATTTTCCAAAAGATTTACTTTGAGCCATTACGACATTTACAAACTAAACTCAACTCCATTCAAGAGAAAGAACTTACCATCAAAACCTCTCCACCGACCACTGTTAACAATGGCTGCCACCACCCACTCCCTCCCGAAACTAAACCACCACACAACCTAGTACGGAATCCCCCTCCCCTCTACTCCAGTTTTCAAATCTAAGTGGCCACTACAGAATACCACACCCTCCATCTATATCATTTCTAAATCAAACAACCACCACCCTTCCTCTACAGCATCTCTCAACCAAACGATGAGCCAAAGTTTCCAAAACCCCCATCCACGCCACACAAATCACAAGCCACCAACTGCTCCCATCTTGATCACGGAATCAAAAAACGGCCTGAAGCGGTGCGAAGCAAGCAATACGTAGCGGAAGTCGAGGTACCCGAGTCCGATTCACCGGATACGTTGTAAGTGAATCGGATCACATCCGTAAAGGCTGATACACAGCGTTTTCGGGAAAGAAAGAAAAGGCCCTTACGCAGCGTTTTCGGCAAAAAAATGGCCTTCACACCCCGTTTACGGCACGGACAAAAAAACGGAGAAAACAGCCTATACGCCTGTGAAAGAATCACGCATTCGATTCTTGATTCCCGTTACGGTCTCTCCGATATGGGCCGGTTTCGTTACACGACTGCGACTGATACATCTGCCGACACCGTTTTTTAAAACCATGATCTTGATGCCAATTACCAAACACCTCAGACCTGGAAATTAATGTACGGACATAATTCAAAGTTCAAAAATTGCTTCAGGCAAAAGCTCCAAACACTTGGAAAAATTAATGGCACATTTGGTTTTACGGTACTGGTGGTATTAGCTGGGATTATACTAATTGAATTCCAGAGATTGGTTAATACTTTGTGTGGCAACTCCAGACTGTTCTAATACCAATACTAAATAGCAAAAAAACTGTTTAATACCCTAATTTAATACCCTCCTGTATGAGGGGAATTAGCTGTATTGAATTAAGTATACTATACTATTTTAATACTGCACAAAACCAAACACAGTATTAAATATAATTCTGGCTAGTCCAATTCAATCCCAATGGTCCGTGAAATCGACCATGCCTTAAAGTAAAACTTAAGTTAGTATTTGACCAGGTCACCCAGACAGAAAATTGTAAATGAGACAAATTTAGGGCTTTGAACTCATAACTTCCCCACTCATTAGATATCTAACTAAAAACAACTGCATTTCAATCCTTCTGTAACATATTGTCCTTCAGCTCCAATTTCTTGATCTTACTATATCTGAAAACGCTTCAAACAAGATATGGAATGTGATAAAAGAGGGGTTAGCTGGTGTTCTATTGATCAACAATTTGTAACTCTAAGAGGCAGTCCCTAATTCAGCGGTTGAGGATGCTTGGTCTATGTTCCAGGTGATGCCTGCATGTGGGTTAAATATATTAAGAGAGAGGAGTTCAGAGTAGGGGAATTGGCAAATGAGAGATATTTGGTTCATTTATTGTTGTTATAGCTACAAGGCAGGTTACAGAGAAGGGAGATTAACTCAATCAAGTTTTGAGTTGGTAGGATAAGGAAGGTTCCAGAAGAGTCATGATTACAGGACAGAAGGAATACTTAGCTAGTTGCAACTCAGTACAGATTAATACTCACTAATATCATCTGGGGTAAAAAAATGAACTAAAATGGAAACTGGGGTCGTATTATTTACTAACAAGCGGTGGCTACACTGCCATCACGGACATGCTTAACAAATGCTTAATAGCCCGTCTTTTTAATTATACAGGGTGAAATATGGCCCATTGGTAGGGTCAAAGGTTCAGCATTCAACTATATTTAGCGGTCAACCACAGGCCTCATCCCCCATACCTTACGGTTTACCCCCTGTCCCTTATTTGTAGTCCACTTTGGAATTCCAACGTATTAAGAGAGATTTATATAATTCCAACTCACTTTTCAACAAAACCAATTACCCAAATTATCCTCTTCTTCCGTGACTGTAGTTTCTCACTACTCTCAAACACAACATTGTCATGACCTAAATCCCACCAGAAGTGACATATCATCAATTAACAAAGACATTATTTTTCTTGAGAGTGCTCTTTCACGTTGATGAGCTCTTCACAACCCAACATTATTGAGGTCTAATATCACCCAAGTCGATCTACCAGAATATTTTTGAGCAAGAACTTGTCAAGATATCGGTGAAGAAGTGGATAAGTGAAGTGCCTTCAGTGCATAGCACTTTTCTTCCTGTTTCAAAAATACTGCGTCTCTGATCCTTCCAATAAGTCAAGGGCAGAATAGGTAAACAGAGAGCCATATAAGGTCAAGTTTGAAAACGACAAGTATTTTGGGACAGCCAAAAATGGAATAGTTGGGCTAAATTAAGAAACGGAGGGCGTTTTAATTTAGTTTTACTTGAGTTGTTTCAGAGGTTACTCTCCATAAAATAACTACAAAGTTGTAGTGCAACAGTACAACGCAAGTGCGAGTGGGAGGTAAAAATGAAATTAAGGGAAAATGCATGAATCATACGAGGCTAAACCATAAATTACAGCAACGATAAGGCCTATTCCAGAATATTTATAGGGTCTAAATCTAAAAATACATGAAAACTAAGGTAATTGCAAGATCTTTTTTATTTTGAGTGGCTCCGCCACTTAGTGTGACCCATATGGGATATCAACATACTACAGTGAGATGTCATGCAAGGTGTCCGACTCTAGTAAAGTGGAATGATTGTTACGGCATATATGAAACAGAAAGATGATAATGACGAGAATGAATTTCTTGAATACAACCACAAGCTAAGAGATCCGGATTAGCTAGTTCATCTAGTAATTTTCTAGACATACTCCTGTCACGGGTAATCTTCTAGAAATTTAACTCTTCAACCACTAGTTTTCTTATCCATATGGAGTCAATGTCCAGATGAAATGTGACAGTTTATAAAACATGCAGCATATTACACCGTCATAACAAGATCAGGCCAGACTTCCGTCTTCATTTTTCAAATCTAATCAGCAGAAAAGTTGAGACAGCATAGAGCCTGTGATAATCGTACCATTTTCTTTTTAGTCCACTCAGTGAAGTATTTTAAAAATCAGTCCCACGTCGCTCTTCATGGATATTTTAAAGACTTCAACAGGTAGCATTGCACCATAAGCAAACACTATATAATCTAAATAATAAAAACCTAATAATTTATTTGCTTGAATCAAATTAAGGATCTGTAGTACCCCATTCGCCACTCTATGCATGTCCACAGCTCATGTAAACAGTAAAAAAATGCTAAATAAGTACTTAGACCAAACATACACACTGAATGAGCATCATAAATGAGAGTCCAATGTACCACATAAGCATGTGATTAGCTCCTCTTGGAGAACCAGATTGAAGAAATAAACTCCAATATGTTAAACCATGACCCGACAAGACCTTCAAGAGCGAAGTAAGTACGCTATGGTGTGTTCATGAAGCAAAAGGCAATGAAGATTAACAAAAGAAAGCATACCTTGTTGAGCAAAAAAACAGCATAAGCTGCTCTAGTCGTTTCTTGACCATCAAGAAAGAGGGGAAATTCAATAGGTTTCAGATCTGGTGAAACTAATGAATCTGATGCTGAATCGGAGGCCGCTTCTGATGAAGGTGCGTAATCATGAATAAAAGATCGAGAACCTCCCAGTCGCAAAGGGTAGCGTAAAGGAACTTCTAAATAAGAAGCAATTAATGAAACAGCCTGCATGATACCAGCAAAAAATAACCAGTAAAAAAACCAAGCAAGCAAAAGTAGACGGTTTCTAGGCCTAAAATGCATCAGAAAGAAATTTTAAATAAATGCATTTTCGTGATTTATAAGTAACAAATTACATTCAGATTAAGGAGCATAAGAATCATATGGAACGGATCATTGAGAAAATCAAGCAGCCAAAAGCTCTGTACCGGAACTTCCATCATTCCACATAATGAGTCTTGCTTGAATTTTCACAAATTTGAAGGAAGATCATTTTTCATACAAAAATGAAATAAACGCCCTCGGTCTTGTTTGAAAATCGTTCTCGGGAACAAAAAAAACTAGAAATAAAGGGGAGAACCTAACTAAATAACAGGAACTGTCCACTAGGACGCTTATGATGAGTATGATGAGGCTCGTGCTGGAGATGGGTTTGGACAGAACAGATTCGACTTACCTTCTTACCGATTCCCAGCTGATTGTTACCTTGAGTAAAGGATATTAGGAGTTTTAGTTTTGCTTTGGTTAAGGCAACAAGACCATGTGAGAAGGTTAATCCCCAGAACAGGGACACCTTGCAGAACCACGAGTATCATGAGAGAAAATGGGATCTAGAAAGACAGTGAAAGGCCCGAGGTATTATATGCCAATCTCAAGTGAACATATCCCACAAAAATGGTCACGAAGACTGAGAATATGAAATTAGTGACCTTAACAAAGATACCAGTAAGACAAACATATGTGAGTGATGAAGGTGGATGTTACCATTTGAATAATGGATGTGCTATGGGCCTCTTATAGTCTTTGAACTGGTGTATTGATCTATGAAAGCAGAAACTGCGAGCTAAAAGGAAGGGGAAAAGCTGATTTGACTAAAGCATTAATCAAAAGAGATATATTACTGCGCAAAATCAATTGGGGGGAACGATAGCCCAGTGGAAGGCCCATATAAAGTGGAAGAAGGAAGATACAATCCTAAGAAGCGGTGGAAAAAACAAGAGAAGTGGCACCAACAAATCAGATTAGGCCTTTGTCTCCAACTCAAATAATCTATAGAAGTTGGACTTATCTGCTCCCCCTGGTCAAGCAAGTGATGGGCAGGGTTCTCTATCCACTTGCAACGCCGGCTGAGCTACTTGTGTTAGTATGATAGGTTTCGGCTGCGACTTCTTTAGCATTAGCACCATCTCTTCTTTCACCTCCTTTGAATAAAATGGGGCGGGAGATATAACACCTGACGAGAATAATCCTATTCTTTTTTCTATAAGGCTCCATTATTATTGTTGGTTCTGCATTCCCATATGAGGCCAGAATTTTATTGGCAACAGGTCGGCACAAAGAGAATTAGGGTCAGATGATCATTGACCTCCTTACCTCATCAACCATTATTATTTGCATTTCTCGGGGTGGGGGAGCATTCTTTTATTGGTCAATTTTCAATTGCTTGCCTTACCTCCCATTCCACTCATTAGTGACCGTGTAATATCTCTGTAGATTCAGTTATCTTTTTTTTTTCTTTTTGGCCTGTTCGCAAGTGATGTATGAGCTTGGGTCTGCAAGAGCATTTTTTTTCTTTTTGGAAGACTTGAAGATATTTCAAGCTCTAAAGGGTATAACTATTTTTTTCAAATTGATCCTCCTGCTTTTGGGGTGTTGAACAAAGGCAGTTAATACACAGAATTGATCAGTTTTCTGTCGATTGCCTTACTTTCCCCTTCACCTCATAAATGACCATTTAATATCAATATACCTTACTTCATCTCCTTCTCTTATGTCTGTTGTGTTGTATGAATTTGGGTTTGCAAGCAGCGGTGGTGTTTCTGGGAGATTTTAAGATGGTCAATTAACTACTTTTTTTGTCTAAGTTTTTCTTTTAGAAACACTTTTATCTAAGTGCATTTGGTATCCCTGTTATAAAACACTTTGGTTTAAAAAGCTTTTTCCTAGAAGCATGCTTGGCATTACAAATTCAAGTCTGTTTAAAACAAAAACAGGCTGAAAACGCTTCTTTGAAAAAAAACCAGTTTTGGTGTTTTTTGGTGTCTTTTCATACTTCCGGTGGGTAAACAGCAAAGACATGAGTCCCTTAGTGAATCAATAAAAAAAATCTATGTCATTACTAGATGTACCCGGGGACATTACAGTAAATTAGCGCTGAAAGTTAATAGTGTTTTAAATTTTTATCAGTTCTTTTCAGCGCACACCAAACAGTTTACTATATTTTTTTCACATGTTTTTATAGCATGTTTTCAGCAGTTTTTTTCTGTTTCTAAACTGGTACCAAACAAGTTCTATGTTTCGATTCCACCATTTTCGAGTGTGTAGCACAGGAGCTGTTCATTTAAATATATTGGGGATGTCACTAACCACTGGCTTACTAAAGGACCATATAAGGGTTACAACTTACAATTCAATGCGAAAGTCGATATACATACATATATAATATATATTTATATATGTACAAATTAACAATATGTGAGAGGTTCTGAAGTGGACTACTGAAGCATGGTAATAACATGTACAAAACTATAGAGAATAACTTGAGATTCTGTTAGTTCATGAAACCAAGATCCACACTGCATTAATGTCTAGCAAAGAGAAGAACACACATGAGCGACATATCCCAAGGCAGTTGCGCATCTCTGGGCTTCCTTCTTATCAGTGAAAAAACTGATCTTCTTAAAAGGAAGCATGGTTAGATGCAGACCTGAGATGGTCAATGATCCTTGATCAACTGAATTAGATCCAGCAGCATTTCCTGGAAAACAAAACAGGAAAATGAAGACTTGCTACCACAGTCAATATGCTTAATAATGAACCAATATCTAGTAGAAAGAAAATTAAGACTAGTACTAGTAACTTCATACATGAAAGGGAAGCTGTAGGTTGAATACCAGGATGTACAAGCACTGAATCGCGTTTCTTATCTTGACAAAGCCTAATCCAGCCATTAATGTTTTGGACTAATAATTGGTGTGGAAATATGGGGTTGCTAGTGGCTTGTCCATCTCTTTTTCAGATGGCCTTGAATGGGAAGGACTGGATTTCATAAAGAAAAAAAAAAAAATCTAATATACAAGGGACACTCTTTTGTCTCTCGCCACCCAGTCTAAAATAATGTGGCCGTTGGATTAGAAAGCCTGAGAAATCTAGAGTTCCTTTGAATTCTGAAAGTTCAAAGACCTGAGTATCTCCTATTTTTTTAATCCTTTTCTTCAACTTCTCACCTACCATTCCGGCAAGTACTCGAAGATTAACCTCTCCTTCTTATCTCTCTCTCTCTCTCTCACCAAGATCTAAATCACCACCACCTACTGCACCGATCTTCCTTTGCCGGATGCTTTTACCCTATCTCCATATCTCTCTCTCTCGCCCATCCAGTTCTTCTTCTCACTCCAGTGCTCTAACTCGCTAACCGGACTCCCACTTTCAGATTGGCAGCCACTAATTAACCTCTTATAAGATGCATGAAACTTCGGTATTAGACACGGTCTCCAATTTTGTTGTTGATTAATGTAGCCTTTCTTATTTTAGTGGATAATTTATCATATTCTTAAAATTATTGTGTGAAGAAAAATGATCTGATGTGTTCGTCAAACAAAGTCGTCCATTGAACACCTAATTCCAGTTGTGAAGGAAACCGAATTGTCAATTCCTAATTCAGCTGACGGACACCAGCTGCCAAATTATTTACTTCTGAAACAATGTGTACGGCTTCATCAGTATAGTTCTTAGATTGTTCAATAAAATAAATCTCACTCATTCTATTGTCATAGTTGGTTCCCAAATTTTCACTGTGGTATAAAGGAACCTGAAATTCTTTTGCATTGCAGCAATATTGATTGTTGAATTTCAGATGGAGCAGTCTCAGTATAGTCCAACTGTAGTATGCATACCCTACTCTCACTGTTTCTTAATGTTGTGTGTTTTCTATGTTGATTTCTGAAAACTGTAATTTCAAATTTGAGAGTGTAAATTGCTTGGAAGTAGTTGTTATACATACTATCTAGCTTGACAAGAATTTCCCGAGTGACTGGAAGACAGATAGCAGAAAATTAAAGGATCCTTGAGTTGCTACGGGTCCTTGGAGAGGAAAGTGAATGCTAGAGCACGGGATTACAGTAAAATTCTGTGAGAGCTGAGTCTAATTTGTTTACTGGGCATCCGTGGATATGCACCTTCACGTCTATTTTCTCAACTAACATTTGATATCTGCTTACTGTCTACAGAATTGTAACTTGTAAGGCAAATTGTCTAATTTTTACGTCAGTGAACTAATGCACATTGGTAGGTAGTTAGGCTTCTCCTGGTTGAACAAACTCTTGATTTTCTTCGCTTATTATCATTGAAGTTTACATCGGTAGGGTTTTGGTGCAACCAAAAACGAGGAGACCTCTTTGTAAAGGGAAATCTGAAATACATGTCTTCCTGAAAGGTCTCCTTTGTGTATGAAGTGTTAGTTCTCTTTCGAACTGGACTTATTTATATCGAACGGGTTGAACTTCTGGAATAACTTCTGTTCTGGATGTTACAAATGCCAAAAGAATTTGTAAATTGTTACAATTTTCTTGCATTGTTAGGCGATGAATGCCGTTATTTTCAGATGAATATAAGCTAATCATGAGTGTGGCATGCCACATTTTAAGTTTGGAATTGCCCAGAGGACACGGGTCATTACCTCCTAGAATACAGTTTCAAACACCACACACACTGACAGGAGAACAGGGGAGATTAAAACGAAAAAAGAAAAGTCGGTACGTTGTCATCATAACAAACTAGACTTTCTTCCAAACATCCACTATTTTCTTTTCCCAAGTATCAAAGGAAAGGCATCGAGACATTTGATAGCACAAAATAGTTTCCCAACAAGTTGGCAGATCGTCATAAAATTCAGCTAGCTCAAGAATTCTAAGTGGCCTTTATTCCACATTTTTTATCTCGAAACACGCCAGCGTGCTGGGTAATATCATTTAGAACAACTAAGGAGTAAGTATCACAATTTTAAACATGTTACCTGATGTTCTACTGCTGGAAAAAGATTCAAGTTCTTGCTCATGTGTTTGCCCCATAACACTTTTCACTGGATAGAGCATTGAAACTTGAGCTACCATATGTTGTTGCCGCAATCTAAGCAGCCTCTGTGCCTTCCTAAGAGGAACATAACCCTTTTCACCAGCAAGTAACCTATTTGCTTCCTGTAAGACCAATATAACAGTTACCTTCAAAAGAACTATACAATGAGATAAATTACATTTTTTTTTCTGTCAGATATAATAATGTTTATTTTTATAAGAATCCATGGGGTTCCACTCCTAAACCAATCAGCAATGAGGGGAGTAGCCCATGATCTTATTGAGCAGACATGAAATTATACAAACCAAATTCCCAATGTGGGACAAATAACATTACTAGACAGTCCCCCTCACGCACACGGTGCCGGACACCTTCAAACATAATTGTGGCTCTGATATCATGTATGAATTTATGGGGTTCCGTGTCAAAACCAATTAATAATGAGCGTAGTAGCCCAGGAACTATTAACCACGCATACAATTTAACAAATTACCAATGTGGGACAAACAACATTACTTAGCACTTTCAAAAGGCTAGAGAAGCAAACTAGGACCACGATAGGTGAATAACTTTATGAACATTGTGGTAGACTGACTAGGACTACCATGCCTGCAGCTATGTCATGAATACAGAAGCAGATTAGAAGATTTTTTGGTGTGTAGGAAGGACAAGTCATCGACATGTGGGGCCTGTCTTAGGTGCTGCAGACCTGCGAACATCACACTTCACCAGCCCATGAAAGTGAGGTGAAGTGCTTTAAGTAGGTATATTTAAAAGTAAAAGACTGGGACTAACTACCCCAATAAGGAATGCATCGGTTCCTAAGAAAACAATACACTTGCAGAGAGCAAAACTTAGTTTCCTCACTTTCAGAATCGACCTGATATCATAAGCTCCTTAACAGCCACAGGGCCACATCAAGAGAAACCCTTCATTTCATTTCGCTTCATCCTTGCCAATATGCAATTTTGTTTCACAGCTTTTTCAGAAAGATACTGATTTGGCAAACCATCAAAATAAAATAGATGTTGCCTGAACTTTTCCAATAGTGGCACACCAGTGGACAAACCACGTATGTTCCAGAATCCAGATTTTTCTTTCAAAGATAGACTTCAAATGTTTTCAGATAAAAGAGAATAGACAGATATTTTACCTACAATAAATTTTCTGGTCACCTTTATATACAATGGCATTTTTCATTTCCCATTAACCAAGTGAAATATCGAAGTGCAACTTCTCAAAACAGCTCTCACTCATTTTACACAAGATATCTAACTCATTTTACACAAGATACTTCTAATACCAGGCCTGCGAATCCATTACAAGAATATAGAACAAGTAAAAAACATGAAAGTGGCCACCAAGACATTCAGCTTTCCAAATATTACATTCTACTTTCACCACCGTCTCGAGTTAGTAGAAGGTTCAAACACCTCAACCCTACTTAACTTTGCAAGCTATAACCCAAGGACTCTGAACACGCTCCCCTATCTCCAAATTTACCCTCCCAAAAGACACATCTCCGAAATCATTTAGACTTCCAAATTTTTAATTCTATCCCCACCCCCATCTAACGAAAATTGTGGGAGGTTCAAACACCTCAACCCCTACTTATCTTCGCAAACCACAAACCAAGGACGACGCATTTTCCACTACAATCTCCAAATTTATCTCTCCCAACTCAAATCTCCAATAATCATTTCATCACAGACGTCCTCATAATTTATTTGTTTTTTCCCAGTCCATAATGCACCGGTTATGAAATGGAATACAATAACCAAGTTGTTCTAATAAGTCGCCTTTGGCGTCCACGCAAGTTTAACTTGTATGCTACCAGAGCAGACTACACTTACATAGCTTAGGTTGGAACATTAAATATGCATAAGAGCTAATGCCAGCATAAACTTTGGTCCACTGGGACGAGGGTGCCATTTCATGGAACAATTGGGATAACTAATGTGGCATGCAAAGGGTGTAATGTGGCATTGTGTACTCATCAAAGCATAATTTTACACTAATATATATGGTCGATTTGTTACGAATTGTATAAGATCTAAAAATCTAAAACCAGCCAGTATGACCCAAAAGGATGTGTGGCCTTTTGAATGAAACGATTGTGAAAAATGTGTGCAAAAAGTGATACGATATAATATTGAAAGGTTTGTGCCTGCTTGATTAACTGTGCTAGCTTAAACTTGAGCGAGACGTAAATAATTAGGTGCCAACACCACACTTTTAAGGAAAGATGGAAAAAACAAATACTTGGTTGAACCATGTCTCTATCTAGGGAAGGCCCTTCTTTATTCAAAGTTCAAACTATACAGGGAAAAACTTTGGTGTGGACTTTTAGCTAGACAAACTTTGGTGTGGACTGTTTGCAAGACAAAGTGTCTCTTCACAAGGATCTTGTAATTTTCATCGCATAATTTAAGAAGTTTAAGGACGTCATTTTCAGAACGTACCCGTCCATCATATCCACTGAAGGTTCTCGATTGATTGACATAATCCCACTTGTTCTGCCCGTGCAAGTTATGCATTTGGTAAAAAAGTTGTATGAAATGACACTATAACGAACAGATGAAACCCAACCAAAAGACAGATCAGGTTGACGGTGCACAACTAAAACAAAATAATTAGAAACCAAAATATGCACAAAATGTTCTACTAATTCTTCGAAGGTTCTGCTAGAAAAACTATATTGACATAAATGGCAGTGGAGTGAAATGTAAATTTTGAGTGATTTACAGCTTTGGCAATGCATCAATAAGAAATCACCATTTAAGAACACAGAGATATTACCTGTAAGTTCTTGCTTGATAAAGAGAGAGTTGTCCCTGCAACCAAAAGTGATCTGATTTCATTGCTGAGTCTGTCCTCTTCCCTTTTAACATTGTCTTTCACAACCTTCGCGTGCATGGACATGTTTCCCATCATCAATTTTTGGGACTCCAATTTCTCTCTCATTTCATCCAAATAGTTTGACCGATTTAATGACTCTGCTTCTACCTGACCGCCATGCAACCATCGGGGTAGTTGAAAAGTTAATAACATCGAAGCAGAGCCAAAGATACGAGTAATCAATGAAAGGAAATATGTGAAAGAAAATAGGCAACGTACACATAGATCAGTACTCTTTTCTGCACTTCTATCTACAATCATACAGACTTTTTTTGTCGTTCTTTATCCAGCAACCAGAACCAAAACTACGAGTAACCAATAAAGATATGATGTGACATAAACTTTCTCCACTTGTGTGGCAATAAAAACTTTATTTTCTTCACTCATTTCACACATAGCTTAAGTTGTTGAACAAACTCTCAGAGCTCGTTTGGTATTACTTTTTCTTTCTAGAACGCTGCTTTTCAAATCCAAAAGCAGTATTCATGTGTTTGGTAAATTTATATTTTTCTACTTTCTGGAAAGCAATTGATTCCCCACAGCAACTTTTGAAAAGCTGGAGAGGGGTTGCCTTCCAGGTCCTGCTTTTCGATAAATGTATATTTGACATTGTTATCCATTAATAAATATCATTAACTATATATTGCAATATTACTATTTATTATATCTTGTCTGATATTGTCATTTCGACCCAAACAAGAACTCTAAAATACTAATTATGCCAAAGGTGATTTCCCGCAACAGCATGCTGCTTATATACGGAATTTACCAAACACTTCTTGCGTAGATTTCCACAACAGCTTTCTCACAGTACTTCTTACACAGCAACTTTCTAAAACGCCACAGCATTACTAAACTATCCCTCAATCTTTGGAACATATCAGATTATTTTGCCTATCAATGAAATATAGAAGTAACTGAGGAACTTGAAACAACTTTGAATTCCCCACCCTATTGCAATTAATTTTTTTTCCAAAACCGAACTCAAAAATCACATGGATCCTTAGGAGTACCATTTTTTGCGGGACAGTTTTACAGATCAGTTATTTTGCCTATCTATTCTATAAAACAGCATGATTTAACTAATGTATGCCTTTTCAGCCTTTAGATTTAATCAGCCTCAGCCCTTAGATCTCACCTACCACCCACTTAACTACCCACTACTTGAAAATTTACCCTCTTTCGGATTAATTTATGTAACTTATTAAAAGCGTGTAACAACATGACGTGATGGATATCATATAGAATTACCGGGGACGTCATTTACATCTTCTCCTCCAATCGATTATGAAACGTGTTTTTTGGGGGAAGTGCCCTCGGGCACGGGCAATCTCCCAGTCAATGAAATAGAAGCAACTGAGGAACTTGAAACAACTTCATATTGCCCACCCTATTGCAACTAATTTCATTTTCTAAAACCCCATTTGAAAGCACATGGATCCACCTAGGAGTACAATTTTTTTTTTTTTTTTTGCAGTCTAATTCTTGAACCCTAGCAGAAATCGAAGGCTTTATGAATAGAAAGCTGGATGATCTGAGTAAAAGAAGAAGAATCTAATCAGACCTTGATGAGGAGGTCAAGCTTCTCCTGAAGCAGTTTCTTCTTCTCCTTAGCTTCGTTGAGAGCGGACGAAAGACTGACCAGACGTGTTAGCTCTTGATCATAATCCTCCCACTGCACTACTTTCATAACATCCTCCTCCTGATCGTCTACTGAAGAAATAGCCTTGTTCTTGGACATTGTTGTGGGGTTCTGCGACATGGAGAATCGAGTTACGGTCCCATCTCACAACCATCATCGTCCCTGATTGGACCGGGTTAGGGTTTCAACATCACCGCGTCGTCCTTGTTCGTCCACAGATCATGCGCGCAACCAATACGAAGCGAATGCAGATGGGGTTGATTGAAGTATCTTGATTTTTTCTGATTGCTCTGAAGAAGGGAGAGGAAGGAGGAATCTTTGGGGCTTGGGGGAGCACTTGTTCAGCGTTAACGAAAAGTGTACAAAGTCTGGGATTTGGGAGAACTTGCATTAAACTTGACTTGCAGGTAGGTAATTAGGGGAGGAATTAGGAAAATGACAATTCTTTACCGAGAAAATTTACATTTGAGAGGGGATTATTTTTCCTTTTCTTCCCTAACAATAGAAAGTTTTTATTTTTTTATTTTTACAAATGGCTCCTAGCTCAAGCGGCAGAGCGTTTAAAAGCCCCCTACATGAGGTCCTCGTTGTTCAAAAAAAACATGAGGTCTTCGGTCCAAAGTTCTTGTGAAAGTCTGGGATTTGAGAGAGAGCTTGTGTTAATCTTGACTTGCAGGTGTAATTACGGGAGGAACCGATAAAATTTACATTTGAGAGGGGGATTAATTTTCATTTTCTTCCCTAACGATAGAAGTTGTTTTTTGGCAAAATTACACCACCGGTGCTTAAAGTTTGTTTTTTTTTTCAGCAATTGGGTAGCCAAACTTTAAAACCGTGCAGTATTAAACTTTCAAAAACCGTTCAATTGGGTATCCTTTTGTTAACTTTTCATATGTATTGGACGGAATATTATAAGAAGACTAGTGGATTTGTATGGATGAGAGGAAGTATGGAGGAAATGAAAAATCAAAAATCAGATATAATCAGTCAAACATCTCCCAACGCAAACATCTTTGCATTTTTGCCCGAAAATTCGGAATTCTGATTTTGAAACCGGATATTCGTATTTTCAGCCGGAATTCCTGATTTTTGTGGGAGAAACTTCAAACTTCTGAATCAGCTTCACTCGAAAATGGATGTCGTGAAAATTAAAAATTGAACAGAAGCTCTCTTGCATAACTGTTTTGCAATACTCCCCTTGAAAAACTGTTTTGCACTACTAGTAGACTGTGTTAGAATGTCTTTAGGATTAATTAGGAGACACTATTAACGTAAACTGAAAGAACAATATCTCAGGGATGATTCTTGATTACGGCAATGAACCCGTGGCGGCTTCGTGGACTTTGATTATCCCTTATGTCTTATTCGCCCCTTGTCTCATTTGGCTACAGTTTAGGTACTAATACTAATCTCCTAGGATAATAATTTCTCCTATAATGTGTGTCAACTTCAGTCTAGTTGTTGAGGTAAATATAAGAGTGTCGTGGACTTTTGTTGGATTTTTTTGTGCTCGAAAAGAGCACCATGGGCTTGTTTGGCAAAGATTAATTATAGGATAGATTATTTTCGATAATCTAGCCAAGAAATCAGATCTTTTAAGAGAAGGCCCGGATCCGGGTCGGTCCGACCCGGATGCGGTCGGGTGAAACACGTAGTGTCCATTTGTTGATAAAAATATAAAAGAACCGAGTGTTACTAGAATCCGGTTAGGTGATTGGGCAATAAAGAATGATTTAAAATTATCCGGATCCGGCTTTTAAAGAACCCAGATCCGGGTGATCTCAAAAATCACAAAATATATCATACTTTGTCAAACGGATCAGATTAATTATCAAAAATTAATTAATTAAGCGGATAATTAATCTTAGCCAAACTAGGCCCATGTGGTGTTCTACAACCAATGAGTGTCTGACAAGCACTGACACAAAAAAATTCATTGGTTGTAGAATTTTGTTGACTTTTATTGAATTTTTTTGTTTAAGTGTTGCACCATCATTGGTTGTAGTGTTGCGAATCGGTTCGGTTTAACCAGCGGTTCTGGTTAAAGTCGAACCGTATGAACCGACCAAAGAGAACCGTGGACCGAACCGAGAACCGGGGGACCGAAACCGGACCCGGACCCGGACCCTGTAATACTCGGTTACGGTTCGGTTTGTCATTTCCTTGGAACCGGAACCGGGGCCGGAACCGATTTGAACCGGAACCGGAACCGGCCTGGAACCGAACCGAGAACCGAGTCCAACGAGCGAATTTTTAAAAAAAGGTGAACGTTAGGTGTTGTCACCATCACGGTCAGTGATCGTTTGGCCAACGGTTTGGCCGGAATTTTTGTGTTTTTTTTATTTTTTTTATTACAATACCTACACCCTTTGGACGTGGCCATGAGCGAACTTTACCAAGAATTGGGTATAGGCGAGGACACTCCGCTAGATCTAGACAAATAGTTAGAAAAAATAAGTTCGTATTTCAATTAGTTCATTTCAATAAGTTCGTATGTAAGTTAGAAAAAATGCAAATGATTGGTAATTGGGTGGGTGCCAACCTAGTTGGGATGTACTTAAACTATAGTGATGCAATTTTTTCTAAGATTTTATATTTTAATTAATAATAAAAGTTTGTGTCTTTTTTTTTACTATTTGTATAATTTTATGTTTTACATTTATTATTTGCCACAATCAAAAAAAAATGAAGAAAAAAAAAATACAAACTGTCCGGAACAGGTTAGGAACCGAAACCGAACAGGTTAACCCAACCGGTTTTGGTCCACAGTTCCATGCCGGTTCCAGATATACCCTAATGCCGGTTCCGGTTTAACAGAACCAAACACTTCACAATAAACGGCCAACCGAACCGAAACCGACCGATTTTGCTTCAACCGGTTTGGTTCCGGTCGGTTTCGGTTCGGTTCTAACCGAAATCGCAGCTCTAATTGGTTGTAGAGCACCACGTGGTTCTCTAATTTTTTTTTTATCAGAAAAGAGATATTATATTAAACAACCAAAGCACCCCCGTTACATTTTTCTTTTGCTACTCGCATTACAAGGAAGTTCTCAACTTCTAAAGCACCTGGATTAACATCTTTCGCAAGTCTAACTAGTTCATCAGCAGCTAGATTTTGCTCCCTTCTAATCCAATTCAAAGCACCCTTACAATTCTTTAAACCTTCCTTAATATCTTCCACTAGCATTGCTATCTCCCAGCAAGATTTTCCTGCATTTACTGCTTCCACCAAATTCTTGCAATCACTTTCAAAAACAATTTGCTCATTCTCTCTATTTTGGAGCTTCCAAATTGCCAGCCTAAATGCCAATGTCTCACTCATAAGTGCTGACCCAGAAACTTCTCTACTCCATCCCCATTTTAACACCTCACCTGAATGATCTCTAAGCAGCCAACCCAAGTGAGCTACCTTGGAACCTTCCTCCCAACCAGCATCCACATTACATTTCAACATACCTTCCTCAGGTGGGATCCATCTCTTTTCCTCTTGAACTTGAACTGTCCCCGTTGTTTGGGATGTTTTTGTAATAGGATCAATCTTGCCTAACACATTTTCAATCTCAGCACAATCTCTTTTGCAATGAATAGCAACTCCATAAGGATGCACCTTCTCCCCTTCCAGCACTATTTTGCACCTTGCCTTCCAAATATTCCAACAGCATATGACACAGTTTAGCAAGAAAGTTCCTTCCAGTTCTTTGTTTAAACCAAATCCACTAATTGACAAAGCCATTTCTGGACATTTGCAATTTCAGAACACATAACTGGGTCAAGAAGACCCATAGTGAACCATATTAGAGCAATCGATTTACAATGAAACAAATAATGTTCCATATCCTCTAACTGTTCTTGACAGATCAGACATTGTGCATGAACTTTGCATTTCCTTGCTACTAAGTTGCCTTGAGTAGCTAGGGTTCCTGTACTTAATCTCCACCAAAAATGTATGATTTTTGGTGGTAATGGTGCATTCCATAAATCGGATCAGTATTCATTTGAAAAGACAAGTGAAGTTGAAGCTCTAGGGGGATTAATTTCAGCCAAACTTTTACCAGACAGAGAGTGCTCCAGAGCAATTCTAGTTCCTGATCTTACTGTGAAAATCTCATTCTTCTCATAAATCCAATAGCATTGGTCTTCACTCTTTATCCAGGCAATTGGAGTTGCTAGAATAGCTTCAGCTTCTTTCTATTCAAAAATATTTTTCACTAGGGAAACCTTCCATCTATTAGTATGTGAATTGATCAGGTTTGACACTCTCATCTCATTTGAGATTCTATCATGTTGTCCAACTTTCCCAAATTTTCATGATTCAACCCAGTTGTCACTCTTAACATTTACTTTTTGTCCATTACCAATACCCCAGACAACATGAGCCTTCAACAATTTTTACCTTCAAACATGCTGCTCCAGACCCAAGAAGGATTATGGCCCTTAGAAGCTTCAAGAAAATCTTCATTTTGGAAGAGTTTTGCTTTCAAAATTCTGGCCACCAAAGAGTGTGGGTGTTTCTGAATTCTCCAACATTGTTTTGCTATCAAAGATAAATTGAAGCTTTGGACATCCCTAAAACCCATGCCACCTTCCAACTTTCTTTTTGATATCCTTTTCCAGTTGATCCAATGAATCTTCTTCCTTTTCACATCTCCTCCCCACCACAATCTCCTATTATCTGCACAATCTTCTTGCAAACAGTTTGAGGAAATAGAACACAACTCATAGTATAACTTGGAATTGCATAAGTTGTAGCTTTTAATTTCACTTCTCTCCCAAATGCTGACAGACACTTTTTTCTCCAACCACTAAGAACTTCACAAATTCTGTCATCTATATATTGAAGGGCTTCACTTCTAGATCTACCCCAAAATGCAGGAAGACCTAGATACTTCATTTTCTTATCTAGAGCTGGGACTTGACATAAATCAGTGATAACTTTGATCACCTCTTCTTCAGTATTTGGTGAAAAAAGGATTCCAGACTTGTTCAAATTCAATTCCATACCTGAAACTTCACTGGAATTCATCATAATCTCCAGAAAGCAATCCAACTCTTCTTTTTTAGCTTGTAAAAATATCAATGAATCATCTGCAAAAAACAGATGGTTCAACCAGACCTTTCTCTTAGAAATAGAAACACCTTTGAGAGATTTATTTTTCTGGGAAGATTTCAGCATCACAGAAAGCACTTCCATCACCAAACACAAACAAATAGGGAGATATGGGGTCTCCCTGTCTCAACCCCTTTCCTGGCTTAAAATTTTCACCTTCCTTCCCATTTAGCTTAATTGAGTATGTCACAGTGGTTCCACCCATTTATCATCAAAGCCATAGTTAAGAAGCACTCTTTGCAAGAAATCCCATTCCAATCTATCATAAGCTTTGTTTAAATCTAGCTTCAATGACAAACAGCCTTTCTTGCCCTGCTTCTTGTGTGAGATATAATGAAAAAACTCTTGAGCTATGATGATGTTATCATGTATCATTCTTCCAGGCACAAAATCTGATTACTCATCTGCAATTAAAGACTGCAGCACTCCCTTCAACCTGTTAGCTAAAATTTTTGCAATCACTTTGTACAAAAAAGTACATAAAGCTATAGGTCTAAACTGGGTTACATGATCAGGATGGTTCACTTTTGGAATTAGTGACAAAATAGTCTTATTCACACCTGTAGTCATCTTCCTACAGTTAAAGAAATCGTGCACCCCTTTTACCACATCATCTTTGATTGTTCCCAATAATTTTGAAAAAAAAAAATCCTGTGTAGCAATCATAACCTGGAGTTTTCCTTGGATCAAACCCAAAAACCATTTTTTTAATTTCCTCTTCAGTTGGAAGAACAAGCATCATATCATTTTCCTCCTTAGTCACTTTCTGCAAAATATAAGCACTGCAGAAATCTGGATCTCTTTCTCCTTTAGAAGTATAAAGCTCTTTGTAAAAATTTGCAAACACCTCCTCTATTTTTTCACTTTTGTCTTCCCAAACTCCATCTTTTGTTAAGAGTCTATTCACATTATTTCTGTGTCTTCTTTGAATAGTTCAGAGATAGAAATACCTGGTATTTTTGTCTCATGCTTTTAAATACTGCATTCTTGACTTCTGTTTCCAGTAGATCTCTTCTTTTCTCCATGCCACCTCCAGCTCCTTTTTTATGTCTTCTTGAATCTTCCATTTCTGAGTAGAAGAGGGACTATTTTGGTAATCAATCGGCTGTCCTTCTAGATCTTTGATTCTCTTCTTCTGATTTGTAGCATTTTGTCTATTCCACTTGATAAGTTTCTTTCTACAAGCCACAAATTTCTTTATCAACTTCACCATTCTAGATCCATCTGTGTCAATGTTCCAACCTTTTATCACTACTTCTTTATAGCTTTCTTCTTCTACCCAATTTTCATCAAACTTGAACTTGGGAATGTTGCTTCTCAAAATTGGACATGTATTGATCACCATTGGAGAGTGATCAGAAGCAATGATACCTTCTCTAAACAACACAGCCTTTTGGTTTTTCTCTCCCCATTCAATTGGAAAAACACTCTATCAATCATCTCTCTGACTTCATTTCCTTCTCTTCTATTGGTCCAGGAATAGCTCATGCCTTGGCTGTCTAACTCCATTAAATTACAGGCATGTATGAAACTACCAAATCTTCTCACCCTCTATTGTTGACTGTCTAAACCTCCCATCTTTTCATCATCATATAAATAATCATTACAATCTCCCACCAGAATCCAAGGAGCATTAAAATCTTCAGCTAGCTTCTCTAAGTCTTTCCAGAAACTACCTCTTTTTTTAGAATTTGCTGGAGCATAAATGAACACCCAGATCTCCCAATAATTCATTTGCACTTCTATTTTTAAAATAATTAAATTTCTTGAACTCCAAAGGATAGACACATCCAGATTATCCATCCACCACAGAGCCATTCCCCCACTCTTCCCAGTTGCCTCCACATTATAGCTATTAGGATACCCCAACCTTCTTTGAACATTAGTAACCAAAGACAGTTTGTTCTTTGTTTCAGAAATAAAAACTACACTAGGGAGATGGATTGTAACCAACCCTCTTAATCTCTGGAATTTCAGGTTTCCCCCCAAACCCTGACAATTCCAGCCGAGAACTAACATTTCTCTTGTGGCTGCTTCTGCCAGCCACCACAACCCTTCTTTCAGCAATTTGTGAACCTTCTAAGCTAACATTATCAAGTTTTGACTTTGTAAATACCAAACCTCTGTTACCTGCTAAAGTCAGCCTTTCTCTTCTGTCTCTTCTTTGTTGTTTTAACTTCTCCACTTCCCTTCTCTTTTCTTCTATATCTGCTAGCTCTTCAATATTCTTGAACCACAATTTTCTTGATAATGGCAACTCACTGAGGATTTCATCTTTCCCAATTTTGTCTCCTTTTTGTTCTATCAATCCCACTTCGGCTATTCCATCTTCACTACCTTTGAACAATCTGAAATTGTACTCTTCTTTTGAAATTCCTGCACTTTCTCTTACTCTCACAGCTTCCCTTGCATAAATCAGATCCCTCACTAAGCGTGGTGTCATCCTTTGTGCTTGCATCTCTAGATTCTCTTCATAGTTTTTGATCACTCTTCGTTTTTTTGCTTCCTCTTCTTCTCTATACATATTTGAGCGCCTTTTCAAATGAACAAATCTTTTAAAAACATCAGCAATTGACAAGTCAAAAAACGGGTTACCCGAGATCTGGTTGTCTTCATTACTGTGGTTCGGATCTTCGGGTCTGGAATTTCTTCTTCGGATCCGGGCTTTCCGAAGCGTCTTATGAACCTCTCTAGCAGCCCAGATATCTGAATTTTGAGTTGGACTAACCATTAAGCCCTCTTCCTTCTGAATTGGACTTTGGCTTTTGGGTTCATTATTTATTGGGCTTTCCGGTTCTTCAACAAAATAAAAACTGTCTTGGGCCTTTATTGTCGCAGCCCGGCCCACGTTAACTGGTTCCAAGTTCCAAACCTTAATCTCGTTCTCCTCCAGCTGTTCCTTACCGAGGCAACGAGAATTTCCTTCCGTTTTCCGTATTTCATTGGCCCAATCCTCTTTTGCCACGTTTGTCCTTTCATTACTTGTCCTCTCGTCATCCACACGCTCGTCTTCTCCCTCC
The DNA here is from genome assembly GCA_023055425.1 of Linanthus parryae. NCBI lineage: Eukaryota > Viridiplantae > Streptophyta > Magnoliopsida > Ericales > Polemoniaceae > Linanthus > Linanthus parryae. Next base: position 3,065,390 of record JALGPY010000004.1, on the reverse strand, counting down.
TGCATCTCACATTCACGCGCCGCTGTTCTCTGATCGGAAAAATTTTTCGATTCATTTTGATTTTCAACAGCCTTCTTATCTTCCTTCGCCTTCAACGATCTCCCTATTTTTGCCATATGTCCTCCCTTTGCTTTTCTTGCACTTTTCTGATTTCCTCCTTCTGAATCCTCTATTTTTCTGTCAACACTTTGTATTTTGCTCTAAGATCTGGACCATATTCCAGCACCATCCCTTCCGTCCAATTTGTGAATCGACACTGTACATCTCTATGCCCCAATCTTCCACATCGGTAGCAAAAATCTCCCAAACGCTCATATTTGAAGTTTAACCTTGCTTCATCACTTTGATTTTCGTTGATCACCATTCCCTTCATCAAAAGGTTTTCTGTGTTAACTAGTACCTGAATACGGAAATATGGTCTTATCCCCACAATTCCGTTTTCTACTGATATTAGGGTTCCAACCATTTTTCCAATTTTCTCTGCATTCGACTTTGACCTTTTTCTGCAGCGGTAGTCCTCTCACTTGAATCCAGAAAGGAACCTTCGAGAAATCCATTTGATCAATCGGTTCACCCAGCTTCCATTCTTGCAGATGTAGATTAAGATTACTCAACACCCATGGAGTCTTGCCTCTTATCCTTTTGTAATCTGCCTCTTCTTCGAATAAGAACACGAAGATATTATTGCCTAGGGTTTCAACCTCCAAGCCTCCTCTGATATCCCATATCCCGTTTGCTATACTCCTCATTGTATTTTTTCCAAACACTTTCTCACTGAAGAGTTTTCCAATCAGGGTATGGCTACTCAACTGCTCCGAAATTTCTACATCATCCTCGAGAGTGAGGTTGATTTCTTCTTCTTTCTCTTCCAGATCCATTTTTTCCGCACCAAAACCTCACACAATCTTGATAATCTAAAAATTTGCTCTCACCACACGATATAAGATCGTTTACATACACTTAACACTCTTAATCGAAAGATTCAACCACCAAAAATGGTGACGAAGAATGACAGAAAAACGTCACCGGAAAAGAGGACAAAAGTCACTCGAATAAAGTTCCCATCCCTAAAATTTCGGAGAAAATTCTAGAGAGAGAAATGATATGTGGTATCACACTATCACTATTGTGGCTACGTGGTTCTCTAATGGAGCACTAAAAAATTGCTCCATACCTTAACGTCTAGCAGACTATGTAGTGTTGACCCTGAGCTTCCCTTATTGATCAATGTATTGGTTTGGAGATTTTTTAGTGCACCACTTATTTAATTAGTTAGTGGTCGACGCACATTCATTGGTTGTAGAGTCCAAGTGGTGCTCTTTTAGAGCACTAAAAAATTTCTCATTGGTTTGACTTCCCCTATTTGGAGGACAAACATTAGTATTACCACTGCCATTGCATATCCTTCAATTTGCCCAACAAACGATGTGAAATAAACTGAGAATAAGAAAGCCACTGATATAGTATGTGACACCCATATGGAGGAAGGAAAGTTAAAGCGGACAAAATAATATCGGAATTCTACTCTTTCAAAACGACCGGCCACAAAATGCAAAGATTCTTTTCGAGAGAATGTTGTCTTTTTGCACTATCATTTGCTTTTCATTTTTTCGAAGAGAAACCAGATTTCGGAGGCTCTGAGGTTAAAAATGTAAACTCTTTTCAGAAATATACTGTAACAGAATGGAATCACAATACAAGTAAGCCATTAGAAAGAGAAAGACAATCATGTTTCTCGACCAAAGAGTATATGCGAGATCATCATGGGTATGAGACACAAGTTCTGTTGTTCAAAAATGTGTTAAGTTGTTTCTAAGAAGTCTTTCCATTAATTTGAATATTAACAACACATGGTTTTTGTCCATGAGAATAGCTCGTGTGTCTATATACACAAATCTAAAGCTATGATCATATACAAATTGTAATTGCTTAACTTTCCAAAGCAAAGAAAAGCAAATGAAAGAATAAAAATCTTTATTGATCCATGGAGTCTGGGGCGAGCTATCACCGTCCCATTCCAGCACTGAAGGCACTCACAATCTCTATGCATCTGTCGGTATATGAGAGAAGTAGAGATCTCACACCATTTGAGATCCATCATACAGATTCCGTGCTTCCAAGACTTTCCTCATCGCATAATCACATCTACATTTCACCAGGAAGTTGAACAATGTGTTCACGGGGGCACACACAGGAAAACAAAAAACACTAAATAAATGTTAGGAAAGTGACAAATACCTCCAAGGTAGATGATCAAGGAACATGGATGGTGCCACGATAATATCCTTAAAGGCTTTTTCTCTGTTTGCTGTATAAGCTTTGTAAATCCAGAACTTCTCCTGGGCGTTCCACATTCTCCATACAGACATGTTTATGTTGTTTCGTTCAGGTACAATGTGTACTACAAAACCTGGCAAAAATACCTCAGGAACTCCTGTGCCTCCATATTCAGACGACGGCACCACTTCCATAAACTCAGATACAGGGTCACTCGATATATTGACATTCGAAGGAGAAGTATAAAAAGGATTGGTTAAATCGTCAGGTGAAACACTTGGACCACTTTCTTCATCAAAGTTGTTCACATAATTTTCATGCCACAGAGTTGAGTCTTCTTCTCGGCTCCCTGCAGCAGCAAGGGAATGTTCATCAGCAGAGAACAGCTGTTTACGATATTTAAGGCGACAAATAGGTATGCAATCCATAAGTATTTCCACAAATAATGAAGATCATCATTATGAAATAAAAGAGGGGTAAAGAAAAGAACCAAGACAGTCATAGGTTCCAATACCGTTCCTGTCTTGATTTCTGTTACTGGGGATATTTTCTCCAGCTTCGATAGTGCTTGAACTCAAGTCTGAAGGTTGAATAGTTTCTTTATTTGTTTCCCATCTGCTTACAAACAAAAATCTACGAGCAAGTTTGGACACTATATCTGCATCGGTTCTCTCCTGGGACATTGCTGTAAGTGCAGCTGCACGAAGTCTCATGACAGATGCAACTGAAAGGCGTGATGAAAATTCATTGTTGTAAACAATGCTGCAGAAGTATACATATTAGAGTTTTCAGTAATTGAACAATTAAATTCAAGAAAGATTGAGAATATTTTACAAGTGTTGACTTAGATTTTTACCTCGTAACAAATTCTGAACATGCATCAGCAGTGATTGGATCCAAGCAAGGAAGGGGACCATATGCATAAACATGCAAATTCGGAAACCGGCTATATAACTGCCCATACCGCAAAATGAAAAAAGTCACAAAAATTACACTCTGGTAGAACTTTCAATTGACCTGTTAAATGGGTGCGATCTTGCAACAAGTTTTTTTTTTTCTCTCAAGGCCGAGGAGCGAGATCCAGCAATAATATTATTCTAATAACAATTATTTCAGTATCTTTCTAAGTCCTACATTCAAGGGAAAGGACAAGCATGTATTCCTAATATGACAGCAACTATCAACAGCCAGGGTCATTGCTATGAATGACTTTCTACTAAACAGACTACATCGTAATGCGGACAGTGCTTCTGTCTCACTATAGTATAATCACTGGATGTGGAAGACAGTGTACCTTTACTTGAGAGTGACAAAAATGATAAAACCTAACCTAGAAAGATCCTTTTACCCCTTTGATAGAGGCCAATCAGATCTTTATAGGAATGTACAAGATAAAAATGGATCTAATTGCAGGGCCAGATAGAGGATCATTAAACATCTACAAGAAAGAATATACATGTTGTAAGGAACTCTTACCCTGATTCCCAAGAGTGCAGCAATAGAGCCTCCAAGGGAATGCCCAACTATGCGAAGTCTGTACCCATCACAATCGCCCCCGGGTCCCAGCAATGAAGAGAGGAAACCTCCTAATCAGATGCAGACAGTCCACAGTAAGGAGTTAACACAGTGGGAAATCAGCGAAATATGCAGGGTAAGATGAAATATAAAGAAGTCTAAGAAGTATCACTTTCCTGCAAGAAACAAACCAAGATGCAAAAAGTTGTAATCCCCACGTATTCAATGAGGAAGGGACTATATCTGGAAGTCTTTATATGTTGCATGCTTGTTCTGTGCTTTAATAACACTTGCCAGTATCTTAATTTTAACTATGGGGTTAAGTTCCACACTTCAGGGGAAATGATTGTATAGTGCATGCTTCTTCAGTAGATTATTCGGGCTCATAAACACAACTTCTTTAAATTGTGTCCCAGAGTCTGCAGGCTAGTAAAACGACTTCAATTATCTGAAACATGGGTATATCCTTATTGGTAATGGTAATTTGATAAAGGAAACATATTTTCAACCTTGCATCCAGGATCACAAGGATCGTCCGTGACATGAACTGAAGGTGGGGCTAAATGAACATTCTCACTATGCCATAGATTTCTCGCTTGATTTTCCAGGTCTTGCAAGTAGCCATGTGTAATTGCATAAAAATGGAACCAGTAATATTCTTTAAAGATAAGAAGGAAGTAAGGACCCTACCAACTGAGGTTTTTGTATACAAAATGTAGAATATTCAATGCTCTAACTGTTGGATGATTGAGGTATGTTTACCATTATCAACATGATTTCCTTCAATTTGCATGAATAGATCCCGTGCAGCCTCAACGATACCAGAATGTGCATAATGTGATACCGATTCAGCCACTCTTTTCTTTATATTGAAATTAACATGATCAGAGCTGTAAACACAAATCAAATCAAATCATCTAATATTAGTAAAAAGGAAAGGAGAAACAACGGAAAATAACTACTTCAGGAATGCCCATATTTAATACCGCCATGGCATCATCTGAGGAGGATAGAGTATCTAATCACAGGTAAGCAAATATGATTTACCAACAATTAGTGCACACAAATGCTTTCTCTTTCATACTTGAAAGTAAACATCTCTATTTCACATTCAAATTTTATAAATCACTCAAAATTGTGAGTATTTCAATCAGCAGAATTTAATAAACTTACCTCTATATGATATCACTATAAACTGACTGAATAGCCAAAGAAATAATTAAAGGAAAACTAGAAATTCAACTATAATTCCATATCTATCCATGTTAAGTTAAACAGAGCTTAGTTCTCTACTAGAGCATAACTTCCGTTGACGAATAAAGATATGTTGAATAACTAGAATTTTAAATCTTTGAAGACATGAATTCCTCCAGTTATCTGATCACTACTGTACATGAACTAAAATTTTATAATTGCTTCTCCAAAAGTACCTTCAGAGTTCAGACTGGCAAAACTGTTTGGCATGCCACTGACTCTTATGAGTATAACCAGAAAAATAATAATTAGAGGATATAAGAAAACATTTATAAACTACACTGTAACTATAAGCAAGAAACTAAAAAGAACAAACAATTCCGGAAATTTCATTGATGAAAGTTCTTCGTCTATGAGGTTTTTACTATTTTAACTTGACAAATATTTCGTCCATGATAATTATAAAAAAATCATGATATCATAGTAGTTTTCTTTTTCCTATTTTATTGTAGCTGGGAGTAAATGTCTAATTTAGAAGTGTGTCTAGGTTTACCGATCTCGCTTATGCCTATCAAGTAATGACTAAGGCTGCGACCGTTGCACTCACATTTTCATGAGTTAGAAACAGATAGATAGAAAACTTGACTTCCTATAAGTTCATCCGCAGAATCTTGTGGCTGATGCCCGGCATCTCATTTACAGTCCGATTTAGAGTACTAACATCCTATTGCAGAGACAATTTTATAGGAGCTTGAATACCTACAAGACATGGCTGATGCTAAGTTTCCCCTACTCTTCTCATATAAATCAACTCTCCACATTATTGGTCTGATATTTGGGAGCTGTCTCACAGAATACAGTTTTCAACCTTGGCATTCATCTACATCATTGTCTATGCAAAGTCGTCTTGGGTTTGAAGAGTCTAACTTTCTAAATAGCTCTCTGAGTTAGGGTCAACCGTTTATCACCTATCTTCAGGTACAAAATGACCTCAGAAAGTTGTACTTCCATTGTTGATGCAAAATTTTGTTGAAGTTGGCGCTTCTAGTTGGATTTAAGAATTTGGCTAATTGATTGGTAACAAAAACAGAGTAAAACCTAATCATGCTGTCCAGGTTGTTACATATTGGGTTTGCACATGAAAAGTATGTGTCACCTTCAAGAATTGCACAAACATAAATCCACACTCAGAGTGCTTTTTTTATTGACAGAATGATAAGTAAATATTTTAAGTCTAGGGCTGAAATATTACGTTTATAAACATTTCATTTCTCTTCCACTACCAACAAAAGTAAGTCAACTGGGAGAATTAAGAACACAACTTCCGGGGTGGGGAGTTAAAATGTGTCAAGATAAGACTGCTATAAATGCTACAGTTGAGCAATGTGCTTGCTCAGATTTAATCGAACTTGAATTACGTTGGGAGATGGAATAGCCAAGAAGATTTAATACTATGACCTTAAAAGATACAAGTGCTGCAAAATGCTCTACAAGTCATCTCTATATTCATGTTCACCAAATGCTGGAAAATCTGATGAAATTTGAAACCAAAGCCTTCACTTTAGCTTCCTTACGCTCTTTCTAGTATTACTTCTGTTGGCCAGATGGATCAATTTCCTCCAGCTGATTTTCCATACCAATGGTTTCATTTAATATGGGCACCTTATTTCTACTTCATTGTATCCACACATGTTCTCCTTGGTCTCCCCGTGCTCACCGTAGATCAAATAATTCTCTCTCACGCACATCAAATCATCCATGGAGGACTATACCAGATGTACAACAAAGTAGGCCTACAATTTGGTGTGTTTGTTTCAAAGATTGTTTGGAACCGGATGAGACTACTAAGCCTTTCCATTGTTTGGTAATGCAGAAGTTTGTGATGGGATTGAATTAACCCCACTAACTCTTCACTCACAGATACAATCCAACTGACGCAGGGTTATCCAATACCTCATACCCCCAGGTACGGATAAGGAGGATACTGAGCTTAACCAAAAATACCTACAACACCCACACTCTCCTCTCTCTCAGACCATTCAAACTAGTTCATTCTTGGCTCATAACTGTCGATTCTATGTCGAAGTCTTCCCTTCTCAGCTGTTGTTGATCTTCCCTTTCTCACAGTTTCATTGTTCTTGGCTCATAATTGTCAATTCTTGTTTTGATTTGTGGTTGTTGCTTGTTCGGCGCCGTTGGATACGGAAACAACAACATAAGTCCGACTCTGAGCAGTACATTTCAGCGTTGGAGTCACAAAACAGTGGCCCATATTAATCTGCCTCTCCAAGCTAGATGGTTTAGTCTTGGTTGTTCACTTCACTTGAGTGTGGTGTTTCTTTTTGTACGTTGGGACTTTAATGGTGGTAATGGCGGTGACAACGTAGGACTCGTGCGGTGTCTAGATGGTAAAATTGAGGTCTCTGATAGTGGTGAATGGTGGGGGTAATTTGGTTAATTTTTGGTTCATCACATCATATCATATACCAAACATCAATCTTATATCCACTCAGCACTATCAATCCTAGCACTACTAATCCCAGCACTACTAATTGTTATCATCCAAGCCATTAAGAGACTTTGGGGGGGCTGATAGACCGCACCAGTGAACACAGCCTAGGGTTAGGAAAAAAGATAATAGTGTTCTAGAATAAACTGAGAATATGGTTAGGCAGGTTGATATATGGCAAAAAAGGAGATGAAGATAGATTTCCATAGCATTACACCTATCGAATGAAACTAAAAGATTTCATCGTGAAATTAAAGATGCCCAACACAAAGAATTACAAACCTCTAGCAACTATGACGAGGATACCTAATAGGAAACAAAACTGTTAACCTCTTTGGACCCATCCAAATCTGAATAAAATTCATGTCATTATGTACTGTATTGTATGGACTTCGATTCTCTTTCTTTCTTACTTGTGACAACCTTTTTCCTTCTTGCTATTCTTCAGTGTCTCCAAAATTTATCCCTAAACTGTTGAAAGCCTTCATCACATTGGGTGGTGTCTGCAATTGATGAGAAAAAGAGAGCACTGCCTTAATCATATTTCGTGGACCTCCCTTCGGATAAATGGATGGTTGGTAGATATGAGTCTTTACAGTTTACTGACTGGTTGAAATCTTGTCTTGTTTCCAAAAGGTAATATATGGTGACTACATAACATTTTAAAGCCATATGTTGATCAAGAGAGTGTGGTAAAATAGATAAGCTAAAACAGTCTCCTTGTTCTTATTTGGCCTTTCCAAAAGATGTGGTACTTGAGTTTGATATTAAGCGATATGGTTGTGTTCCGGTACTGTTGAAGTCACTGGACCTAACCCACCATAGAAACCAGCTGACTAAGGGAGGATGCCTTCACGCCTCAGTCCTCACCTTAGGAAATGGACTAAACCAACATCTCCAGCCATTGTAGTATTCTAATGTTGTACGTCTGTTAATTATAGCTCAAGGACCATGCATTAGCATTGTAGTTTATAATCTGTACATGCCCTATATTGGCATTAATTCCTCAGAAGGAAGTAAAAATTGGGTGCTCCAAAAGCTCTGCTGGACATTCTGCAGTTTGTGAATGGGTTTCCAGATAAGCAACTGGTGCACAAGCATAATGGGCTCTAAGTCAAGGCATACACAATTAGGATGATTTTTCTTTGACAAACAGTTTACTACAGCAAAGACAAACACCACATGCATGCAAGTACACTCATGCGGCAGTAAGCTTAGGATAAGCAAAGGGAACACACATATGAGAGAGAGAGAGAGAGAGAGACTTGCTTTATCAATCCATCTAAGTCGTCATCAGAGAGGGCGCACTCTCTACCTAAACCATCCGTTATGAGGTCTTCAGGAGTCTCCGTCCCCCTTACAGCAATCACAACAGATTTTAGATGATGTAGCACTACGATAAAGTATGCAGCTTCACACTTTGCCTTCAGTAAATACAAGAGAGAAGAAAAGTAAGGAGGCATGGCAAAACTGAATAGCCCAAATACTAAATTGGATGTCAACAAGTAAGCAAATCATCCATGTGATTTTCACAAATACAAACGACGAACATTTTCACCCTGGTTTGACAACAACGAGCAGCAGAAAAAGAAAACCGGGTTTACTTTTTGTTTAGGACTACCCACCCAATATATTTAAAAGTTTACTACTTTGCCAGTGAAATGAAAATGAGGAAGAATTTTTCAGTGCATTTAGCTACTTCTGGCAATTAATTTGCAGATGGTTCTAGTCCTTTATTTAGCACTTTTCCAGGAATCAAATCACTTAAATCAGGCCCAAAAAGCTAAAGATCAGGAAAATAATTTTGCCAGGTTGAGTTCATGGAATTGTCCAAGAAAAACAGCATATTCAATTTTTTTAAGGGTTAGTTGTGTATGCAGTTTTTAATTTGGAAACTTTTCCCACTTCTTTCTATTAGCGTGAAGCGTGGGTTTTGTGTATTTGACTGGAGAATGCATCCTGAAATAGTGCAGGAAATATATATAGGCAAGCACATCTGAACCTAAGCAACATATATAGCAGTAATAATAGAGATCTAGCAAGATATAAGGGCTTCTATAGACTAATTAAAACAGAAAATACCAGTTCCTAAAACACTTTAATGTGGCCCATGACTTGAAACTACCTGTTTAACACGTCCTCGCAGAAGTGCTTCTGGAGGTATATTAACATATCTTATAAAGGCCGCAGCATGACCTCTCCACCAGTTGTCCCCTTCAAGCACTGGGCGCCTACAAGAAGGTTAACCTTAAATATAAATCTGACAAAAAAAGGAAGACTAGAAGCATTATAGGAGAGTGAGGTCCCGGATTTTTCTGTGAAGGCCTGCTTTTGCAAATAATCAACATGAAACAGAAAAGAGGGGTGGAGAGTTCTGTGTGAGTGACATGAGGTTCCCAGTTCCCACATTCATGATATTAACAAAGAAAATACCAATGCATCTGAAGATCCATTATATATCAGCTAAACTCTGTGCAGTTATCTCAAAACCTTTCGAAAACTGCTTGATCGTGAAATTACTTGGCAGAAACCTAGGATTCAAGTTGCTTGAAACAAAAGTTCTGAAATTGTGGGGTTTAACTGGTGATTGCAAGTTCAAGGACTTGAGGAAGGATACTACATTTTCGAATTCCAAAACAGAGCCGATTACATCAACCTTGGATCATTATGGACCATTATCTCACTGTTAGGAATTGGTAAGAAGATTTCAAACCTTCAGAAGCAAAACAGGTAATGACAGCTGTGTGCATCAGACGGCCCCAACTACCTTCTAAATACAATCGCCAGAGGATGCTGAAGAAATTGCTATAGAGTCTGGTACTCCATTAAGCTCAATATGGTTACAGTGTTGGGAACACGTAGGAAGCATGCAAGGATATGTGTTAATGTGGACTTGGATCGTGCTCTGATACGGAATTTACCACTGGCCAACATTTAGAAGGAAAATGTATGAACATTTGCATAGTTGTTGTTTTGGCTGTGGGAGAGTTGGACACAGGAAAGAATTTTACCGTGATTGGATCACCGACAATCCTCAAGCACCGCCGCCATCACCATCGTCACCAACGGAGATGGGAAGGATGGAGGGTGAAAGTCAAATCAACAAATGGTCATTTTCTAACTAAGGACTGTTGTCTAACAGTCACTTTAACAAGGGTACATAGGTAATTTATGGGGATGAGAGTTCGACTGTTCCTAAGAGGAAGGGTAGAAAGGCCAGCGCTAACCAACCTTCTCAAGCCTACAGAAGCTCAGCTCCATAGGACCAAACCCTCAGACCACTAATGAATTAATGTTTTGAGCTATGTTACCAGAAACGAGGAACGCAGCGGTACGTGGGGCAGGAACGGGATCGCCATGGTCACGGTACGGGGAACGCTGGGGGTAGGCTTCTCCAAAATGTCGTCCAGTACAGGGTACGCTAAAGGTGTACGCTGAGTTATTGTGTTGATATGACTCTCACGATGCCCCCTTTCTAAATTCTTTAATTACTGATTTACTATTACCAAGTAAACTAAACCATTCCATTTAGTAAACCAAGTCAAATAAATCATCCAGCCATTTAATTTTCACATAATAGAATGTGGAACCAATTTTCCATATATAATAAAAGAAATGACATAATAATGCCTCATTATCCACTATTTTAATTAAAAAAACCTATGCGACCCTACCCTAGCCGCCTAAGCCATGACTCACGAAGCGAAAACAGAGGCACAGAGCCATGACAGACAGCAAAGAATCCGGAACGAAGATGTTGAATCGCCACCGGTGTAGAGATGTAACTTCTCTCTTTATTGCGGATCGCCGGATAGAGCGTTCTGGGAAAAAAACGCACCGCGTCTCGGACTTCCCAGAACGAAAAACACTCCTAAATTTACGTTTCTGGTAACATAGGTTCTGAGTACATATACAAGTACGGCACAGGGGCATAACTGTAAATAACTAAATACTGACTACATATAATTATTGCCTACATGCCCCCGCAAGATGGAGGATCGTGGGTAGACTCCAATCTTGGAACAAATAATGGATAAGACAGAGGTCTCCAGCAGTGAACCTGGTTGGCGGAGGACATACCCAGTCGCCATAACAGATCATGTATACACTTCTGCTGAGACAAAAGCAGCCCATTCAGATAGGGAAGCCCCTCAACACCCAATAAATAGGAATAATCGCCAAGGTCCTTCAGCGAGAATTTGCTAGACAGAAGGTCAATAAACCAGTGCAGCAAGGATACATCAGACCGAGTGATAATAATTTCATCCACATAATCCAGCAAATACATAGTGGCAGTAGAGTGCCGAATATAAACAGAGAAGTATCAACACTCGAGTTGGTGAACCGCGCTGGAGAAGAAAGGAGCTCAACTCTGCGTACCACGCCCGCAGGACATGCTCAACTTGTCACGATCACGACTAAGTGAGGACTATTCTGATCAACGAAGCCAGGAGGCTGAGTCATGTAACGACTCGTGGAGGAAGGCATTATTAGCGTCAAGCTGCTTTAGAGGCCGACTGAGGGACAGAACAAGGCGAATAGCGGGGGGCTTCAAAACAGGACTGAAGGTCTCATGATAGTCAAGGCCAGACCCCTGATGAAAACCCTTCGCCACCAGGCTGTGGCATGCTTTGTGGCAATCAACACAGCCATCGAATTTGTATTTAGCCCAAAAAACCTATTTGCAGCCTACAAGATTCTGTGAGGAAGACGGAGGGTACCAAATCCCAAGTGTGGTTCTGAAGCAAAGCATCAAACTCGGCCGCCACAGCAGACTCCTACTGAGTATCCCTGAGAGCAACTGTGGCAGGCTCAATGTCTAAAGTTGAGGAAGTTACACCTACAGCAAAGGTGTACTTAGGATGGGATGTGAGTGTCCCATCCTTAGAGCGAGTAACCATGGGGTAGGTGGTGGATGGCACCGGGACTGAGGAAGGGGATAAGGTATCAGGGGATGTGGTCATGAAAGGTGGTGTGGGAGCAGGGGGTGGGAGTGATGCAGTGAGCTGAGGAGAAGTGGGCTTCAGTCGGCGAGAGGACTGATGGGGGAACGGAGGGACACAGCGAGGAGCCACGGGTGGCGGGGTCAGGGCTGCAAGAGGGGACGAAGTTGGAAGGTCAACAAAGGGATATGTAATGGTGTAGGTGGGGGAACCAAACCTATCTGGAAGGGTGACGGCAGCAGGGGGCTCAGACGCGGTAGAGGAGTGCTGAAAGGGAAATGTTGACTCCTCAAAGTGAACATGGCGAGAGACATAAACGGGATGGGTGGAGAGATCAAGGCACATAGAGGCACTTTGAGTCAGAGGGTACCGAATGAAGACACATGGAAGAGAAGGTTGATCGAGCTTATGAGAAGCATATGGACGAAGCCAGGGGTAGCAGAGGCAGCCGAAGACACGAAGTGTGGAGTAATTGGGGTTTTGATGAAAGATATTTTGGAAGGAGGAGCAGAGCGACCGACTAGGCAGGCGATTAATGAGAGAGGTGCCGGTGGAAAAGGCATAGGGCCAGTAGTCAGTGGGCATAGAAGCATGATGTCGAAGAGCTAGAGCAGTTTCGACAATGAATCGATGTTGTCGTTTAGAGTAGCGATTATGTTCAGGGGTATGGGGCAGCGAGGTGAGATGAGATACCCCGGCAGCCGATAAATGCTCACGAAAGCCATTATGCTCCCCCACCCCCCAATTGTCTGAATAGAGAGTTTTGAGTGAGAGAGAGAAAGGAATTTCTCAACCAAAGCGCGGAACCGGACAAAGAAGTCGTGGAGTTGTGATTTGCGTTGCTTTGGATAGAAACAAACATATTTTGAGAAATGATCAACAAAGATAACATAGTATTTAGAATCGTCAAAGGAATAAACCAGAGATGTCCAAACATCAAAGACTCACACACTACAGGACAATGACTCATTGATCCTGCTCACTTGAAGTGAAAGTTGCGAACTCGTGACTGCCAGGGAGGGAGCTGGAGCGGCGTGCTGGCAAGGACCAGAAGAGTGAGGTGGACCGGGCAGATTTAGTACCTAACCAAACTGCAGGCAATCACGAATTCCGTGACCCTGAACCAAGGATTTAAATAACGGTATCGGTCGACGTATCGGTTTCAATCGCGGATAACGGTATCGCCCCGTATCGGAGAAACCGTAATGCAAATCGGGAACCAAACGCGTGAATGTTAAACAAGGGTATTGCCCGAAAATCAAGGGTATCGGAACGTATCGCCCGAAACCGGGGCGTATCGCACGAAACCAAGGGTATCGGAACGTATCAGACAGTTTAGGTGTGGATCCAGTTCACACGTAGTGTATCGGGTGAAACGGTTTCGGTGCCTGCCGGTACCGTTACTTATCGCCCGATAACTTTCGTAACGCACCGATATTTAAGTCCTTTCCCTGAACACCACAGCCCTGGAAAAATCCCATGAACAGTCGAAGGGAAGAACGTTGTGCAGCACTCACAGATGTGGATTGCCAAGTTGAGCTAGTCGATGATGGTGTGCCAAGAATAATGCCAGCGGTGTTACCAAGAGGTTAGCGCTGCCTGTAATGCTGATCGCGGCCACACTCACGCCCACGACCTTGTGGGCCGAGATTAGGAGGATGTGTCGAGGCTGGGTGGTAAGATGATCTGTGGTGGTGGACTTCGCGAAATAGAGTTCCTTGTGGCTTAGTTTCTGGAACGACTCCTCAAAGCCAATGTCAGTCTCACACTCTCACAGGGTTTGATGGCCCCGACAACGGATAAATAAACTTCATTAAGCGCATCTGGGATGCGATCAACTACGTCCGATTCATCCATTGTTTCCCAAAAGTGCTAGGTCGTCGCTTTCTGACAGACAAAGTGCATGAACTCAAAGATAGAGCGGTTTTCCAGAGTTGAAAGTTGAGATGAGGTAAAACTTGTTGTGTTAACATGTGATTGTATGAAAATAAAGAAAATTTGGTGGCAGATCAGCAGGGCTTGCTCCAGAGACCAGATTCAAGAGATCAAAGTTGAGATGGAGGCACAACTTCCTGCCGCTAAATTTTTTCAAATGAAAATATTTGTTTTACAGAAAGTAAGTGCTTCACTAAAGGCGTATCAACTGGTAGCACTGTTCGTCGATATACTTTTCTGACGGGAGAAAATTAGAAGACATGAGGTTACATTTTTCATACAAGTGTCATTTGAAGGTTGTAGGGTTGTTGGAAATTTGAATTGGTTCATTTGGTAGAGCTAGCTCATATATTGGATACATTCCATGTGTGACAAATCATTGGAAGGAGACAAAAATTGACGGCCCTAAGTAAAAATTATTACTGCAAAAGAGCTTAAAGCAGTGCATTCTTTCATGAAGGCATTCAAATTAAGGTAAATAGGAAACTTCTGAAGTCAGCTTTGTTTTGCAAGTTTTTCAGATGTGATCAAAAGCTACATGGCATGGTATGCACCTACTTCAAGTCCTCTACAACTAACTTTTTTTCAAATTTTCTCATACTTGACAGATTTAGCAAGACAAGTGTGTTTACAAGAGGAATGGTAAATTAGCTACCTGGTACGAGTCCACGGGGACATAATGCCTTGCCTATAGAGCCATGCGCAAGGAAACAATACAGGATTCCTCCCAATATCAAGTAAAGGACCCTGCATCGTAAGTGCCTCTATGTTAAAATTGCCATGGCAGTATATATGGAAGTTTTTAAGGGATGTTACATGAAAAGACCGTATAGGCAGCTTCAGCAAAGGGGTGAAATGTCGAGGCCTCTTGAATTTTCTCTGTAGGGGCCTCAGAAGAGCTTTGATCCAAATTAGTGGGCTGACTATACATCTGAAACAATGCTAGTCCTGTGTGCAAAAACCATAACATATAATATTAAGGCAAGGAAGAATCATTCAAATTAAATACCAGTCAATAAACTATTTCCCTAATATCCAGTTGTCTAAGAGAAAACTCAAAAAGATAATCCAAAGAGGCGAAACCAGCCTCTGTCCCAAAATAAGGGTCGTGTTTTACTTTTCAGGGAAACTTTGTTTAGGTGATTTGACTAACAAGACAACACAAGAATTGGTTATTTTGTTGAAAATGTCGCACACTTGTTGATAACTCCTTCACAAGAGTTATGTTACGCACATTCTACATTGTTATTCGAGTGCATTTCGGTGCAAAGTGATAAGATTCGAGCCAAAATATGGAGAAAATGAGTTTTTGGATGTTTTTTAGCATAAATGTACAATCCCGGTGTTTCTTGAATGATTTGATGTATGATTTGTATAATCTATCACATTTGATCTTCGCAGTAGTGTTCGTGTTGTGATTTACAGGGATAATGCGTTAGGTGATCAAGTGGAGAGAAGAAACGAGCTTCGGAATAGAAGAAAAGCAAGAAGAAGAAGTGCAGGAAAAAGCAACTAAGGAAAACCAGGTGTTGTTCGTGCGAAGACCCAAAAGTCTTCGTGCAAAGACTTTGCCTTGGCCAATTTTAAAGAAAGAACAAAAGTGTTCCTGTGCAACCATGCTGTCTCATTCTGGGAAGGCTTTACGAAGGAAAAAATGTGCTCGCACGAAGGAACGATGTGTTCGTGCGAAGACACTGACAGAACAAACAGAAATTAAGGAATTGTTTCCTAATTGACCCGGGACTCTTAGAGAACGTATATTAGACATATTAGATCGTATTTTCAGAGGAGAGACACAGAGAACAAGGTTGGAGAAGCGAATTGGAGATAGAGTTCGTCGTGGAAGCGAGGATTCTACTATTTGATCTCTCTACTCTTTATCTTTTCGTTGTTTTTACTCAAGATCATGAAAACTCTTGTTGTTGTGATCATGAGAAGTAGTAGCTAAACTTAATATCGGTATTTCTCAATGGTAGCTAGGGTTTGAAGCTGTTTTGGCAAATAATATGAATTTGATTCACGTTGTGCTTAAACTTAATTGATGATATTCTTGTTTGCTATGTTTAATTCATGTTGTTAATCTATCTTAGTATCGTCCGATCATCAATATAATGATCATAGGTAATTGGTTAGTGAAAGCAACAAATTACCCGGATAGTTATATTAAGCACTTAGTTGATCGAACAAATTAACTGAGAACAATAGAGTAGAATTTTACGTCATTACATGTCTTAGGGATGATTAGAGCTTGGTAACTCGGTTGTAATTTGACCTATGCATAGAAAACTCATTTGGTAACTCGGTGAGTATTATTGCTCGTTTGGCAAACCGATTCATTGTATGTGTTTCAAAACATAATTCGCTATTCACCTAGTGATCCTAGAAAAAATCGTGATACTCGTCTCTCATAAGTAATCTCAATTTTCATACTTAGTTTGTCTTTTCAGTTATTTAGTTTAGTAATCAACTCAAAATACTTGCCTACACGAAGTTAGTAGTCCTATTTAGTTCACAACAAGTCCTCTGGGATTCGACAACCCTATGTTCTACATTATTACTAGAGCTATAGCCGTACACTTGCGGAGATCGTGTCACTTGTTAAGAAAAGATTCATTATGAAACAATACAAGAACATTATGAAAAGATAAACAATTTCATTATGAAAGATTAACAAGTTCATGTGTCGTTTTGCTAGTCAAATCACCTTGTCAAAATTGTGCTGTAAAGACGAACATAGCCCTTACTTTGGAACGGAGGGAGTATTAATTAGCAGATACAAACAGATTGAGGATGTGGGGCCATCTATGGGACCAACTGAGACTATTGGACTTCTCTTTAAGAATATACTCTCATTAAAATAGAAGTCTCCCGCAATATTGTTTCGTAACAGGTGTAACTTTTAAACAGTTCAATAGAATATCTTCTCTGTTCGCTTCGTTCTTCTTTCACTATGAGGCTATGAGCATTGAGCAAAATTGCTCAGTGAGTCAGCATATAAAGGAACAAATAAATTTTACTCCCCTCAAGTATCATAAGAGCATCTTCATTTAGAGCATTGAAACAACATTTAGACTAAACACCGATTCAAAAGACTGATTTGCAATATAATACAGAAAATTCGATATATTGGCAGTATGTGTGCCTTAAACCTAACACAGGAATCTGGCCAAAATCAATTAGATATAACTATAAAAATATAGATCCTGTTTGGTATAAGCCTAAAGATAATTGTCAGCTAGAAAAGAAAAGAAAAAGAAAAATGAAGGTTAAGCTGAAAAAAGTGTTCGCAATAGGTTAGATTTTTCGGATCAAACAATAAAAAGGTTTAACTTTCAAATTGCAATATTTCAAATGTTTTCAGATTAATAGCTCAGTTCAGTCTTAAGATCAGTAACACAAAATTGCTGGCTGATCAGGTTCCAGCTTATTAGCTAATTTGAGTCGATTAAGTTGTATGGAATGCTCTTCCAAACACAGACAACCCTAGATAAGCGTGCTCGTCTATTTAAACCATACATACTATTACTAAAGCTTTAACACCTCAGGAAAGTCTAGTTACAGGTGCCACAGTCCAAGTTTAAGATAGACAACGTACTAACGTTTCAGCTCAGGAAAATAGTCAGACATTTAGTCAGTAAGACATCAGATTTTCATTCTTTGTTTCAAATATATTGTTCGGGAAACACAAACCAAAAGTTTACTGTCAGTTGCATAGTACATATATTAAACCGCAAAAGAAAACACATGAAACAGTAGAACATTCCTAATAATGATAGTTCTACTTAAATGGAGCACTAAAAATATATAATTGAGAAAGAAACCTGCTATTAGTTCTAAATGTCCAGTGCCAGATGCACGATAAGTTACCATATCACCCAATAACTGAGCAACCGAGTAAACTTCATCTTCCTCCGAAGACGTCCTGGGTGATTGAGACAAAAACATACTTATCAGAAAGTCACTGCAAACTTAGTTACTGAATTCCAACATATATTCAAAGAAGCCTACAAATGTTTTAGCTCGAAGAAGCCTACAAGTATTTGGCACGTCCCAGACAACACAGAGCCTCTCGAAGGCCATGGTCGAATACCACCCTGTAGTGATTTTTCCAAGCACTGTCTTCAGTGGCATAAAAGGACCTCCACCTTAGAACAACAGATCCTGTAAAACATTGTACTAATCCCACATAAACCACTAAGATAATGAAAACGACAAGTAAATCGTGCTGCCACTGGGCACCCTTTGAAACATGCCCTGCAACCAAAAACCACGAGGACAACTGTTAGATTCAGTAACATCAACAACAACAACAAAACACACTTCCGTGTGGCTTCTCTACCAATTTCACTGGTGACACACACATAAACCTACACCGGAAAAGAAAGTCCTCTCTTTAAGCAAAGAGGAAGAATTTATAATTGCACTATCAAGAAAATAAAGTAAGCAATTAAAGGACAAGTTTAATTAGACATCATATATAAAGCTCAACCAACAATTGACAAAACCTAGTTTATCTACAAGAGAAATCTAACTGAAATTTGATCACAATATGGAGATAACTGACTACAGGCAACTCGTTAACATTGCAGATACTGGAGACCAGAGACACTAAATCTAGTAAGGATCATCATAATAGTTTACTAAAAATACTAGTCACCAAAGATGTCTTACAAAATTCATGCCTTTGCAAATTCAGGGTTCACAAATTTCATGTTGAAGCTATAGCGATTAGTGTTAGGAATGGGAACACAACATTAAAATTTTATTTGATCTGATTGTAGAATCTTGAATCTTCTGTGACTGAATCAGGTCAAAAAGATTAAGCAACAGATGGAAGTCGAGGGTAAATGTTCCTTAAAAACTCATAGAAAGTCAGCACAACACATCATCATCACACCCTGTCCAGCTTCGTAGGAAGGTGAAAATGTCCCTACATTCAACGTAGGGACATTTATTAACAAGATAAAATGATAAACTTAGTGCACGTGTAAAATGGGATAGTTGAGTAAGTTCAGATGCTGCAGCTGAATTTTCTATCTCCAAAACGATTATAACAGTGCCTCTAAATCTTGTAAAATTGTCAACAAAAACAACCAGTGGGAGTAGTATAAATAAAATACAATTAGAAGTTTATAAATATATCTTAATACCTAACACGCAATTACTAGAAGCTCCAACTTTGTGGAAATGCTTAGCCACAATGAACATGAGATAAGCTGCTGCTAGGAGCTGAACCACTGTAGTTAGCACCAGAAAGCGAGTCCACCAAACCCATCTGGTATACCTGACCTGTTTCATCAAGAAAAATACAATACCATTTACATTCTATCATTCAGTGATAGTACGCATTGTCTTACAAGTGAGGACCTACACACACTCACAGAGCCAGACAAGATTCAAAATAAGAGCACCATAAGAGTAGTACTTAGAGATTCTAAGCTAAACCTACCAATCAACCCTGAATATTTTCTTTAGGGTAGACAACAAAGGGCTTTCTGCTAAAAATATGACTGAAATAAAGCAAGGGGCTTTCTACTCTTCGCAGAAGATCCTACAGCATCAAAATGCCTCAAATATCTCCATGGTATCAAAACTGTTGCAGAAAGCATACACATGGAGACATTCATTATCAATGACTCCAAACTTTCACACAACAAATTTTCTGAAAGAGCATGAAGTAGATTAGCAGTATCTGCGGGTGGGTTTGGTATGACTTATTTCTGTTTTGAAGTTTTCTGAAAGGTTTGGTATGACTTTTTCTCTGTCAGCTTTTGAATTTTGGCTTTTGGCTTTGTAATGTAAAACATAATTCTGAAAAATTTGGGTTTCACGAGCTTTTTTGGACTTTTTTGCTTCCTTAAGCAATAAAAATAATCAATTTACCAATTCTTTTTTTTTTGTAATAACATACTACGAAATCTAATTACACCTACCATAATTTTATTAGTAAATATAAAAGGGTAATGATTCTTACAAAATAAAATGTTATTCTTATAAAGCCACTAACTTCATTTGTGTAGCTATTGACCAATGAAGTTGCACAAATGAAGCTAGTGACTTTGTAAGAATAAATTTTTGCTTTGTAAGAATCACTACCCATATAAAAAATGTAAAGTGATAATTTTCACTAACAAACAAAAGTGATGCACCACTTACTTTTTAACAGCTAAATGTTTTCACCAATACATGCATTTTTTTTATGAATTCAACTTTTTTCACAACAACTAAAAAATCAGACTTAACAGTTCAAAAGGTCATTTTTTCCCATAGGAAGGACCTCAATTATTCACCAAGTAAAGGATGCAAGGGACTCAGGACAAGTGTCAAAACCCACATTTGATACATAATTGAGGAGACAAGCAATTACCCGTCTCTGGCGTCGAATGACAGCATCGAGAACAGCACTCTGGGTGGGGGCGTTGAGGATCATTCTGGCCGTGGCTTGCTGCGCAATGGCCGTACGGGCCATGACGAAGATTCTGGAGCAAGAAGCCGACAAGATGACAAGGAACGGGAGGAGGTCGTGGTGCCCACAAATCCCATAAACCAAACCCATCAAAATGGAGCCGAGGATGAGGAGGGCGATGTTGGAGAGCCCCATGATCATGGAGGACCATCTCAGATTCTTGAGCATTGAGACCCACGTCGCCATGGGTGTCTCAATTCAGCTCAAGAATCGAGAGGGAGAGGGAGGGAGGGGGTCAAATCTTATTGTTTTGATCGACCCTTTTTATTGATTTGAATTTAATTGAAGAGGAAGGAGATGGGTTTGGAAGGGGAGAATGATTTCCGTTGAAGGGGTCACTCACTATTTGTTTGGTTTTATGTTCCCCATGCCATCTCCTTCCTGCTCTCCAAACAAACCCTTACTTCTTTTTTGGGTAAAAGACAAAAACCACCTCTCGAGTATGGATTATATACAAAAATAACCCTCGTGTTTGGGGATATACAAAAACCACCATTGTCAGAGTTAACATCTAACGGCGCACTAACGGATGTGTGAAAAGACAAAAATTACCCTTCAGATCAAAACAAATTACACAACATAAATACCAATTACTCACCTTCTCTCTCTCTCTCTCTCTCTCTCTCTCTCTCTCTCTCTCTCTTCCCCTTCACATTCACCCTTCATCTCCTTTTACCCACACACAACCCACCAACTCCACAAAAACCGCCATTGCCATCTCCCCTCTAAGCACTGCCGACGCCTGAACCAACGGCGCCGCCCCTCGCCGAACCCAAGTATCCTTTTCCTCTCGCCTGAACCAGCGCCGCGGCCCCTGATATTAGTGAGCTTGAGGGGTATTTGGTCATAATTGAGCGTTATAGCCGTGTTTCAGCCCTGTTTAGCCTCGGAATTCACGACTGAGTGTATTGAGCTTTCTTATGCATTACTGATTTATTTCACGCATTTCGAGATATGATCACGGGTTTTGTTCGTGTTTTCTACGCAAGGACAGGATTTGTGTAAAATTCGGGAATGAAGCAGGATTGCAGGGGCGAGAGCCGAGAGCCGAAAACGCCAAAACTGAGGATGACCGGGATACAATCGGTTGACGATATCTTCAATTCTAGTTGGAGTTTTGAAGTGAAACCAGCGGCAGAAGAAAGTAGACGTCAAGGCTTTTCCGAAAACAGGTCATAATGCTAAAACGGAGTCCGGCCAAAAAATGACTCCCGCCAAGCGTGGGTCCCAGATAGGTCACGCCAAAGTAAGTAGTCTCGGTTCACGGTGCCCGGAGTCGTGATCAGCTATTTCATGTGGCTAGCTGCCAGCCACGCAGTAGCCACGCAGGCAGGGAGGAGAGACAGGCATTATGAGACACTGGAGGCCCCTGTCTGCGTCGCTAGCTACCAGCCACGCAGCAGCCACGCAGTAGCCAGGCAGGGAGCCAGGGAGAGATTTTGGAGCATACAGGGTCACTGTCTACGTGGCAAACTGCCAGCCACGCAGTAGCCACGCATACATCACGTTTTTCGAGGCGTTTTGGGCAGTGGCAGTTTTGTAATTTCAGGCAGTTTTTGGAAGCTTCTCAAGCACTATATAAAGGAACGTCCAGATCTCGTTTTTGACACACTACACCCAAGGAGAATTCGGAGTACCCTCGGAGAACACGGAAGCGCAGTTCCAGAATTCAAGAGACTCGTTTGATCTCAATTCTCTCTTTTTAGAAGCTTGCTTCAATCCATAAATGGATCGTTGCAGTTTACAGACTTTGTTGGCTTGCTTTGGATCCTCAAAACCCTCCGGTTGTATCATATACACGTCATGGAGGAGATTCCCATAAAGGAATGCTGTTTTGACATCCATCTGCCAAATCTCATAGTCGTGGTATGCTGCAATCGCAAGTAGGATTCGGATGGATTTGGTCATAGCGACTGGTGAAAAGGTTTCATCATAGTCAATACCATGAATCTGTCTGAATCCTTTAGCCACCAATCGGCCCTTATAGGTAATCACATTACCATCCATGTCGATCTTCTTCTTGAAGACCCACTTGCACCCTATGGGCCGCGCCCCATCGGGTGGTTCCACCAAAGTCCATACTTTGTTGGTATACATGGATTCCATCTCGGATCTCATGGCCTCCAGCCACTTCTGAGAGTCTGGGCCACTCATGGCCACCTCATAGGTAGTAGGCTCATCATCTATGAGCATCGTGTCACCGGAATCGGTTATGAGATGTTCCTGGCGCACTCTACTAGATCTACGAAGCTCTTGTGTTACCTGAACAGGTTGCTCCACAACTACTTGTGGTTCCTGTTCATGTTCCATAATCGGTTCAGTGATTTGTGGTTCTTGAACCTCTTCAAGTTCTACATTCCTCCCACTTGCTTCTTTAGAGACAAACTCTCTTTCTAGAAACACGCCGGTCCGAGCAACAAACACTTTGTTCTCGGTTGGATTGTAGAAGTAGTATCCCTTAGTTTCCTTAGGGTACCCCACAAATTTACACTTATCTGATTTAGGCCCTAGCTTGTCTGATTGTAAACGTTTTACATAGACATCGCAGCCCCAAATCCTCATGAACGATAGTGTGGGACGCCTCCCACTCCACATCTCATATGGTGTCTTCATGACTGATTTGGATGGAACACGGTTAATGGTGAAAGCTGCACTTAATAGAGCGTAGCCCCAAAATGATAATGGAAGATCGGTTTGACACATCATAGATCGAACCATATCCAATAGGGTTCGATTCCTCCTCTCGAACACGTCATTCCATTGTGGCGTTCCGGGTGGAGTGACTTGGGACTCGATCCCACACTCTCTAAGATAGTCGTCAAACTCTTGGCTCAAGTATTCTCCTCCATGATCCGATCGTAGAGCCTTGATACTTTTGCCAAGTTGCTTCTCTACTTCATTCTTGAATTCTTTGAACACTTCCAGGGATTCGGATTTTGCCTTCATAAGGTACACAAATCCGTATCTACTGTAATCATCAGTAAATGTAATGGAGTAGACATAACCACCCCTGGCCTAAACGACTGTGCCATAAATAAGCAGGATTTAAATCATTTATTTTAATCCGCTTGGTATTAATGTTGTAGACAGGATTGCTTAGATCAAGGACATAAAGTCCATTAAATAATTGCGCACTAAAATAGTGAATATTATTTAAATAAAAGGAACAACAATTGTTCTTTATTGAAATAATAAAACTATCCTTGTCCAAACAAGAAATAGAAATAATGTTTCTGCTCATAGCAGGCACAAAATAGCAATTATTTAATTCTAAAACTAATCCTGAAGGCAGAGATAGCTCACACACGCCTATGGCCAACGCATCAACCTTTGCTCCATTCCCAACGCGCAGATCTACCTCCCCTTTAGCCAATCTTCTACTTCTCTTTAGATCCTGCATATTTCGACAAATATGAGATCCACATCCAGTATCTAATACCCATGATGTAGAGAAAGTTAAATTGACATCTACAACAAAAATACCTGGTGGTGGTGGAATCACTATTCCAAGCCTCTTGTCCTCCAGATATTTTGGGCAGTTCCTCCTCCAGTGTCCAGGCTTTTTGCAGTAGTGACACTCACCTTTAGTCACACCTTTGGCAATGCCACCAACAGGCTTAAGAGCAGGTTCCTTGGACTTGGCAACTGACTTGCCTTTGCCTTTGGAGGAAGAGGCAAACCTTTTGCCCTTTCCTTTCTGTACCATCATTATGGCCTTGCCCTTACCCTTGTTGATGCTCTGTTCAGCCGTCCTCAACATATTGAGTAAATCTGGCAGTGGTTTAACGATCTCGTTCATGTTATAGTTCATAATGAACTGTCCATAACTCTCGGGCAACGATTGCAACACGAGATCGGTTGCCAACTCTTGGCCGACCGGGAACCCTAGTCGGGCGAGATTCTCCAAGTACCCGATCATTCGGAGTACATGGGGTCTCACCGGGTTCCCTTATGCCAGATGACACTTGAACAGTGCCTTAGAGACCTCGTACCTCTCTACCCTCGCTTGCTCTTGGAAGAGCTGCTTTAGATGTTCGATCATATCGACAAAAAATTCATGTTTTCGTGTTGCTTCTGAAGCTCAGAAGTCATGGTGCAAAGCATAAGGCAAGCCGCATCATTAGCGTCATCAACACGCTTTTGATACGCCTTTAGGGCAGCAGGTGTTTGGTTCTCTGGACCTTCTGGAACATGCTCCTCTATTGCGTACAATTTCTTCTCTTGCTTGAGAACAATTCTCAAGTTTCTGTACCACTTAAGAAAGTTGGTTCCAGAGAGCTTGTCCTTCTCAAGGACAGATCGTAGGGAATGTTGTGAACTCGATGAGTTGTTTGCCATTTGGAATTCTACAAAAAGGAAAATATGCAAGTTTTAGTATTTGTGAATTTTAACTATATTCAATAATGGCTAGTTTATCAAATATAGCTCCCACTATTTTTCTACGGATTAATAACCCTCAAGATATTAATGCGGAAAATATCTTTATATTTTCTAGTGGGCCAAGATCCATCTTTCATCTTCTTATGAGCTTGCTTTGGCAAGTCACCCATAATTTGACTACTTTAGGTAGGAACAATTCCAATTGCATCCCATATGCAACTCTTGGTTCAATTGGGCAAATAACTCCTTATTTATCCATCCATATGGATAATCCCAATTGTTTGCCTCTAGGTTTCTTTATCAAATTAATAGCCTAGTTGTGTTCAACCTCTTATCTAAACAATTGCACATTGTTACGTGCCATCGCATTCCATCATGATGAACCAAGTCGCCATGCTTTGGCACGCACGAACTTGATAAATAATGATGATAATGAGTGTTTAAATAACGAGAAGGCAAGAACACAATATTTGAATTTTGAGGGACTTTTAAATTCAATTTTAATTGTTTTTGTTGATCAACATCAACTAATCTATCTATTTGAGTTTGGGCACAACTCCAAATAATAGATCCGGGTTGTCTAATTATCTTATTATCCTAATTGCATGCATCATCCATACACCAACCACACAATAATAAGACAATAAAATAAACAACCACAAAACAGAAATTAAACGTGATGTGGATATGGCCTTTTCTAGACTAAGATAATTCCAAGCCAATGGAATTATCTATGAACCCTAAAACAAACACATCTCCATGCGTGTTGATCTTTTGGTCCATCCTTCATAGTCGTGTGGAATGCTCCATGCTCCATGCTCCATCTTTTGTGGCTTCTTTGGCTTTGGACTTCTTTTTCTTCAATCTTGGCTAACAATCTACTTTATCTAGCACTAGCTAACTTCTATACTAAATAAAATAAATCTCACAAGTTGAGAAAAAAAATGGCACGCAGGCCATAAAACCCTAATTAATTATTACAATTAATTGATCAGCTCGCAGGCCGTAAAACCAAACCACAAAATTAAACATCCACATCAAACCACATCCTAAGGCCATATCCAATCACCATGCGATTTGCACATAAACAGTTAAAATCCAAATTTAACGGGCTTGGTCAATTTTAATTGATTTTAGGATTTCTAGGGTTAAAACGGTCCATGGGCCCAACAATCAAATTGCCCGGGCCCAACAAGATGAACCACAAGGCCCTAGGGCCGGCCCGACCCAAAACCCACAAGCCTAGGCCGCGGGTTAGGGCCGCCCGGCCCCTAGGGCGGCCAAGCTTGGGTGGCAAGCAAGGTGGGCGGTCCCTAAGGGGGCCGAACCTCCTTATGGGAGTTGTTTCCAAAACAACTCCCTTGCTTGGTGCCCAAGTTTGGTTGTTTCCTTGTTTTGGAAGAACTCCTTCTTCCCCAAGGATGCCCAAACCCTAGATATAAGATCCTAAAATTTCTCAAACTCACCAATTCATGCATCCAATGCAAAAATTGGATCTTGTTATGATTAATTATTGACAAATTGCATCCCATGCTTGATTTGTCTTGTTTTACGCGATAAACAATCAAATTAAGGTGTAAAACAACTAAAACGTAACACATAAACCACGTTTATGCTCTACGACCTGTGGCTCTGATACCACTGTAGGGTTTTTGATTCATGGATGCGCAACGGAAACACAAACAATCATAAAAACCATGCAAAACCCTCCAAGGATCACAAGTCAAGAAACATAACGATGGTAAGGGTAAGAAATCAATAACACACCTTGGGGTTCTCCTTTGATGACTTCAAACGCGAATTGTGTCACGTTCTCTATGGTTGATCCACGCCTAGAGTTGATCCTAGAATCTCACAAGTCCTTGGTGCTAGCCCGGAAGAGGAAGAGGAAGAAGAATCACGCAAAACGAGACCCAAAAGGAGGGTCTCGGCCTCCTTGTGGCCGACGGGGACGGGCGGCGGCAAAGGGGCGGTCGGGTCCCTTTGTTGCTTACTCTCTCTCCTTTTGTTCTCTCCCACTCTTTGTTATGTTCAATAATGAGCATAAGTTATGTATGTGGGAAGGAAGGAAGGAAGGTCCTTTGTATAGTCCAACAACTCCTTGCCAACTACCTAAAGGACTTATTCTAGTCCTACTAGAATTCAATTTAGTCCCTTCCTTGCAAATTAGTCCCTACTAAGTTTGCAAGGTTTTTGCAAAGTGATCCTTCTAATTAATTAATCCCATTAATTAATTCCAAATCTAGTTCAAATCTATGTAGCGTGTGACCCCATAGGTTCTATCTAGTTGGTAGCAACTATTTGCTAATATGGAGCGGTCTCTAGCAAAACATCCATTCTAGCCAACTAATAGAATAGTCATCTTGACAACGTTTGTACAAGTAATTGTCTCATCCCTTTGTCTCTATATCCGGATTGGACATGAGACATACAAGTCACACTCGTATATCCAATCCATAGTTTCTCGATCTATGGGAATAGCCTTATTCGTGCAAATAACATCAATATCCCATATTGATTTATTTGAGTCTGGCCAGACATTCTATAAGCACTATCCCTCGAGTGGCCTAGGATATTTGCTCCCGTTATGTGGGAGGGACAAATTCTATCTACGTCCACTACGATCTCTAAGCTTGCTTCTTATTGTATCCAGTACACGCCTTTATAATTACCCAGTTACGGTGTAGCGTTTAACGCTACCAAAATCACAATAATCCACAACTAGAATATCTAGTGACTTCAAGTCTAAGGATGACAATACCATTGCACCGTGAGAAGCACTTGTGACTCAACATAACGTGTATGTAGCCTTCTCGGAGATGGGTCAATCCAGTGCAACATTCCCTAATGCACACATATGTGTTGGATCGTGATATCTCCATATCAATCCAACCCCATACTAGTCTATAGATGATTGTCCCATTAATCATTATACTTGACTAGGGATATTTAAGATAAACACCACAATTGTAAATCTAAGGACTTCATTATATTAAATATCCAATAAATAATAAATGAATTTCTAGCCATAAATAATTCATACTAAACTAGATTGCCTCTAGGGCATCTATTCCAACATCATGATCTTAGGATCTTAATATCAGCAGCTATATCGTTATTCTGTTTTTGATTTTACTGTTTATGCACGATCGGAGTCGCGGACCAGAATTGCTATAGACTCGACCCGACGGGCGAAAACAGCCGGTTAGGGTTAGGAAGAGAAGACAGAATTTAGCACCTTACCCCGATGGAGCGAACAGAGAAGGGAGATAGGACTAGCCTAAAAACGTTTGACCAACTGTTAGCAGTTTTGACCGAGGCCTTTAGGACAGGTTAGAAGCCTAGAAGAATTAGAACGAGACTGCAGATTTAGGTTGCTTAATAGGGGCCAAAAATCTGTAGAATTGTGAAATTGTGCAGGAAAAGAAATGATACTGCACAACTGGTAATGTGGCATGGATAAGTGACTGTTGTGTGTTTTCATATCGAAAAAGAACGAAAAACTGAAGAGACTCTAGGGGATCCCGGGACCTAGTGCTTTAAGCCCTAGATTTACAACACTCAAGATTATACCGAAAATTATCAAAAAAATATTTCTTTTCAGTTATTTACTTTCAGTACTTAGTTCATAATCACAAACTCAAACAATTCCTCCTTATTACACTCTGTTTCTTAAAGCTGGTTACCTGAGAAACCCGATAAAATTCCCCGTGGGATCGATAATCTGTTGCTAATACTCTCTATATTACTTGATTTGTATACTAGCGAAATAGCATGCTAGAAAGCGCATCAAGTTTTTGGCCCTTTTGTCGGGGACTTGTTAGGGTTTATTTAGTAGTCAGAATTAATTTTCAGAGTTTTTCCATTTATTTTTATTTTTTTCTTTTATCTCACTGCTCTTGAAATCTCGTTTTTCAGGAACTTTTAGTGAATGCACAGACTACCCCCGAATTGGTGCAGCTACTCGAAAATCCAGAAAAACTTTACACAGAGCGAAAATGCATACATCGAGAAAGCAGAATGGCCGAAAACGCAGTTGATCATCCGGCAGTCGTCCCGGAACGCACTCCGGCTCAGATGGCTCGGTACATCGAGGATCTGATCGCAGCGTCTTTGCTGCCCGGAACAACCAGAGGACATACAACAGGTCTCGAAAGGCATTGGTGGAAAATTTTTAAGGTCCCTACGGGAGGACATGAGCCAGCTATTGTGGTGCCTGAGAACACCGCAGAGCACTTTGACCTGAAATCCTCCACCATCCAGGCTGCCCAGACTCACTGTCCATTCCATGGCAGAGCCGATGGAGACCCGAATGACTTTATCATGAAATTCGATGACTATTGCAACAAAGTTATGCCCTAATCACGATTTTGGGGACCCGAAGATTCTGCAAGTATTCTACCATGCCCTGGACATGGAGAATGCTGACAGGATTGACAGAGAAGCCGGAGGCACTTTTCTGTACCATGTGGATAAGGACGGAGCCTATGAGCTGATGAAGCAGCTCGCCAAACAGGACACTCGACTGTTTGACAATCGCAGACTCACCGCCCGAGCAGAGCCAGTGGAAGACGACCGGATAGACAATCTGACCAAGATCATACAAAATTTAGTCTAGAAAGTTTACTCGGAAAAGAAGGTTGTTGCAGCAGTAGGAGAACCGGTTTTGGACAAAACCATTGGGAGCTCAAGACTCAGGATGCCAATTACGTTCAGCAGCAGTGGGATCTGAGCCGGTACAGACCGGGCATGAGAGATCATCCCGGGTTCCGGTACGGGAATCCAAATTCTGCAATTTATGCACCAGGCTTTCAGCATAAACCACCGGCGCAGCAAGCAGCACCTGCACCGCAAGCCCAACTCGGGCTATCAGCGCGGCGATTTGGAGAACATATGAGTAAACTAGATGCTACGCCACAAGCCATGAATGCCAGGTTTTCTCAACTGACGCAAAGATGGACTCAGCAGTCAACACCTTGAGAGCTGACTTACACCAGACAAAAACTACGCTGCGAACACTGGAAGTCTAGTTTGGATAGTTGGCCCAACAGCAGACCGAGAGAGCACCAGGGAACTTACCCTCGACCACAGTAAATAATCCATGTGCTAAGATCAATGCCATCACCACTCGGAGTGGATTAGCACTACATGATCCGCCGTACCCTAGCCATGCACCGAACACAAAGTTTTTGGCAAGGAAGACAATTTTACCGACCGGCCCCAGTTGAAGGGCTCGGTTGAAAAGGATGTAGTGCAGAATGAGAAGGAAGCTGAAATAGTGTCTATCCCCAAGGAGGTGTTGAATCCTTTGAGGACAAGGAAGAGGGATGATAGCAAGGACTACGCTAGATTTCTCGAGATGTTCAAATAGCAGCAGGTCAACATACTGTTTGATGAGGCATTGGCAAAGATGCCCACTTATGCCAAATGGCTTAAAGACATTTTGTATGGAAGGAGGCGTATGAGCGATCTCGAGACGATAAATCTGACGGAAGAAGTGAGCAACTGCGTGAAGAATGGGCTACCACAGAATAGGAAGGATCCTGACAGTTTCGTCATCCCTGTGACCATAGGTAATGCTTACATAGGAAAGCCTCTGTGTGACCTATGTCATTTTGATGATGTTGACGATTTTCAAGAGTTTGAAAGTCGGTGAGTCGAGACCCACCAAAATCATGCTACAGATAGTGGACAGATCCGTGAAGAAGGCTTACGAGGTCATAGAGGATATTTTGGTGAAAGTCGGAGAACTGATTTTTTTGGCAGATTTTGTGATTCTGGACATGGAAGCAGGGGAGATACCGCTTATTCTGGGCATACCGTTTTTGGCCACCGGAGAGGCCATGATAAATTGCAAAAGTGGAGAACTGACCATGCATATTAATGAAGACAAGGTGACATTTAACGTTTTCAAAAATCTGCAATTGCCAAATTACTATGAGCACGAAGATGTTTATGCTATAGAGGTAGTCGATGAAGGTTGGGAAAACAAGAGATGGATAAACTATGGGATGAAATTGAAAATGTGTACACCGAAGACGAGGAGAGATCTCGGTGTGAGCAGGCCATGAGAACGGAACATTGGACCACTTTGCACTTAGACGAAGACGGTGGGAAGAAACTGGCCTTAGTTCCGTCACTCAAGGAGCCGCCTGCATTGGAGCTGAAACCGCTCCCGAGTAACCTCAGGTACGCATATATTGGTGATTATGATACTCTGCCCGTAACTGTTTCGTCTCGTTTATCTCAGGAATAGGAGCAAAAACTGCTGGAGGTGTTGCGAGAGCATAAAGAGGCAATCGCCTGGACGATTGCGGATATCAAGGGGATCAGCCCCTCCTATTGCATGCCCAAGATCAGAATCGAGGAGGGAAAAAAGCCGGTGATTCAGCCCCAGCGGAGACTGAATCCGAACATGAAATATGTGGTGCGGAAGGAGGTCATGAAGTGTCTGGAAGCAGGAATTATTTACCCCATCTCGGACAGCACATCGATCGGTCCAGCCCAGTGCGTGCCTAAGAAAGGGGGTATTACGGTGGTCCAAAACGAAGCTCAGGAGCAGATCGCACAACGTACCGTCACAGGCTGGCGGATCTGTATGGATTACTGTAGGCTGAACGATACAACATTGAAGGATCAGTTCTCGTTACCGTTCATGGACCAGATGCTGGACAGACTGGCTCATCATGCCTACTACTGTTTTCTGGACGGGTATTCTGGGTACAATCAGATTTACATAGCCCCAGAAGATCAGGAGAAGACGACTTTTACATGCCCATACGGTACGTTTGCCTTCCGGCGCATGCCGTTCGGGTTGTGTAACGCTCCAGTAACGTTCCAAACATGCATGATGGTCATATTCTCGGACATGATCGAGAAAAATCTGGAGGTCTTCATGGACGATTTTTCGTTGTTCGTGGACAGTTTCGAAGAGTTTATGCACCACCTAGCCTAGGTACTGATCCGATGCAAGAAGTCTAATCTCGTGCTTAATTGGTAAAAGTGCCATTTTATGGTTACCGAAGGAATACGGCTGGGTCACAAAATTTCCAGCAAGAGACAGGAGGTAGACCGGGCCAAGATTGAGGTTATCAAGCAATTGCTGTATCCAACAACCGTGAAGGCGATCAAAAGTTTTCTGGGACATGCAGGATTTTACTGGAGATTCATCAAGGACTTTTCCAAGATCACAAGCCCACTTTGTGCGTAACTTGAAAAAGATGTGCCCTTTAACTTTGATGAAGTTTGTCAGCAGTCCTTTGACCATCTGAAGGAGAAGTTGACCACAACTCCAGTAATCACAACGCCCGACTGTTCACTCCCGTTCGAGCTCATGTGTGATGCCAGTGATTATGAAGTTGGAGCGGTTTTGGGGCAGTAGAAGGACAAAGTCTGTCACGAATTATTACGCAAACAAAGTGTTAAACGACGCACAATGCAATTACTGCACTACAGGAAATGAATTGTTTGTTGTGGTTTATGCCCTGGACAAATTCCGGCCATATTTGGTCGTGAAAGTGTGTAATGTAGGTGTAAACAGGTCAAGTAATACTCTAGAGGGGGGGGGGGTTGAATAGGGTATGTTAGCTTTTGCCAAAACTCAAGTTTTTGAAACTTTAGTAAAGCAAGCTGTTGATATCTCAAAGCTTTGAAATAGATTTGAGAAACTGAAAGATATAACAGCAGAGTATAGAGGCTTCAAAGCTTTGAGACTTGGAAAGCTCCAAAGCTTTGAGACTTCCAAATTAAACTGTATGTAAAATCAGCAAAAGTGAATAGCAAGGACACAAATATTTTACAGAGTTCAGTCACAATTGGACCTAGTCTCTGCCTGAGGGATCTAATCCCTCCAGGATTCAAACACAACTTCTTATTAATCACCCAGATTGAGCCCTAGATATCAAGCCTAAGTGAGCTACCTTACAGTGATACAGTTTGTGGTTACCAACCTATCTAGTTACAGGCTACAACCTGTTGAAATAATAAGAACCTCTTGTTTTTCACTTGAACAACCAAACTAATAAGTTTATTGAGGTTTAGAAATACATAAAATATGATACAATTAAGTACAGAGAGAAGAACTAAGAAGGAATAAGCTGTTGAAAAGCTTGGAAGAGTTCTTCTGAATTTGAGTGATCTTCAGCCTGCTTGAATTGATTCCAAGAATGATTTGAAGAGCTGTATCTATTTGATCTTCCCTGATTATTGCTCTCTTAAAAAATACGACCTCTGTGTCTCTAAATAGTCTCTGTAATTCAAACTTGGCTAGTTGTTTTAGTCTGCAACCAACTTGAGAGATTTCAGGAACAAAATTCCTAAAATATCTCTTATCTGTTAGGCTCCTGTTAACAGCTCAATTGGAGTACATTGCTGATCTGTTTATGGACGTTGGGGAGTCCAACAAATCTGCAAATACTTAGCTAACAAGATCAAACAAATAACAATACAATCTAGCAAAGAGATCTGCTTGAAACATCAGCTAACAAATAAAGAGATAATCATGCTAGACTGTATGCTGATACTTCTGAGTTAACAGTTATATTCAATCTCATGAATATATCTAATACCCAATATAGAGTCCACAATAATAGACAATAATCATCATGTAACAACACCCAAGTGACACTGAATCCATCTGCACACAGAAAGATGGTTAGAAGAACTTAGCAGTAAAGAGTAACTTGAATATCTCAAAGCTTTGAAGCTTTGCCTGCTAACTTCTTCAGAACGTGTATTGGATTTTCAATCCAATCTAAACCTGCAGTGATCCTCTTAGAATATAGATTACTGAATATAACTATATAACTAAACCAATCATCATCAAAACATAACCAAAACCTGCACAAAACAGTTAGACAAATACAGCATACAAGAGCTGCTACAGTAACTCAAAGCTTTGAAGCTTTGGTACTTAGCAAATTCGTATGCTTGTGTTTCTGGATTTCATCATCAAGGAGCTAATCTCTCTGCCTGTATTTTCATATCATAATGTCCTTGAGCTTCAGACTTATCAATCTCCCCCTTGATGAAAGACAAAACACATTATCTGAACAATTTGATATCCTGCGACTTACAACAGCAGTAAATAAATCACAGAATATTAAAACAAAAACAAAATTGCATAGACAATCATCAGATCCACAAATTATTACACATTGTAAAAGTAGATACTAAACATACTAAACATCCTAAACACATGAAACTAAAACACATAAAACACGTAATCTTCTCCCCCTTTTTGACTTTCGTCAAAAAAGTTGAAGAAAATGTTGGATCTGTTTAGATTTTTCTTTAAAAAAATAGAAATAATAGTCTAAGCTTTAGAACTGAAGAGAATAAGCAGAATAGATAGGTGAGGTTCAAGTCTTTGAAGATCCTGTAGACTTTTATGCTCCTTTGCCTTTGCCCTGTGTCTCTTCTTGTTCTTTTTCTGAGACTTCTGCATCTTCTGCCTCTCCCTCAGCTGGATCTCCTTGCTCTTCAGTCTGCTTTCCTTGAGCTTCCTCAGTTTGCATCTTATCAACAACCTCATCAACCACTTTTTCCAGATTAACAGCTTCCTGTTCAGCTTTCTCTGCAGCAGTGTCCTCATCTTCTGCCTCTTCATTAGACTGATCAAAGAGATCCTTTGATGTCAGAACAACATGAATACCTTTCATCTTCCTCTTCTTCTTCTTCTTCTTCTTCTTCTTCTTCTTCTTCTTCTTCTTCTTCTTCTTCTTCTTCTTCTTCTTCTTCTTCTGTTTCTTGAGAGCTTCTCCCATAACTTCATCTGAATCAATACTAGTCTCTCTTCTCTCTGAAGAAGGTACTTTCTCTAGATCCAAACCTTTGATGATCAGGTCAAGCTTATTAAGCACCAAACCTTTGAACTTAGTCATATCATTGGATAAATCAAACAATCCTTGTCTCAAGTCTTCCACACCATCTTCCAGAACTTCAACCCTATCTATGATCTGTAAGAAATCTAGATGACCAGGTACCTTAGGTGTTGAAGCAGCTCTAGGTTTGATAAACTCCTTTTCCTTTAGCTCTTTAGCACTTAACTCTGAATAGAACTTCCACTTTCCCTTAGCAGTATACACAATCTCAATCCTTTACAGGGATGCTTCATGAACTATCCCAAAACCAGTAGTAATCTTCTCTTCATCCTTCAATGACACTCCAAAATGTTTGAAGAACAGTGGTAAAAGATTGACATAGGGTAGAGAGTGGTTTCTGGTTCCAGTCCCACAGTAAACCATGTGTTCCATCACCACAGTAGGATGGTCTACCTCAAACCCTTGACAAATCAAGTACATCAGGATTAAAACCTTGTCTGTTACCAACTCTTTAGTATTCCCTGGGTACCACACACCTCATGATAATAGAAAATAGGATTTTGGCTTCACAGTTGAATACAAAATGTGTTAACTGTTTGGGTTCAGAAGTGGTTCCCTCCAAGAAAAACATGGATTTGGCTTTCTATAGGATCTCTTTCATATCAGGGTTGTCACCAACCTTATACTTCAAAGGCACTCCCAATAATTCGGAGAACACCCTGTGATCTAACATGATTTCCACTCCAGCCACCTTTGAGGTTAGGACATATCTATCACTATCGTCAAGTTCTTGTACCAGGTTCAAATAGAAATATCTGGTTAACCTAGGGTAAGCTTCTGAGGGTGGGTTTAACATACTTCCAACAGATGAATTTCTCAAGTTCTTTATGCAGTCTAAATCTAAAATTTCCAATAAATCAGAACTGATCATACTGCAAAAAGAAACCTTTAAAGATGCATACCCATCCATCCAAACTTTCTTTAAATCAGTATTAACAAACCAAGATTCAGGCAAGAGATTCTTACCAAAGTTGGTAGCTTTCTTGGTTTTTACTGCACTATGTTTCACCCTCTTCTTCTCAGTGGTTTTTTCACCCTTTTTCTCTGGGGTTGCTTCTGCTTTCTTGTCACCAGTTTTCTTCTCCTTTGTAGAAGATACATTCTTTTTTTCTTTCTCAGCAATCACCTCTTTTTTCATCTTTCTTGACTCCTCCTGATCCTTGTTCCCCTTTTCTTTCACCATCTCCTCTGTTGAAGATTCTGAATCTGACCCAGCCCTAGTTTCCTCTTGAACTTCCTTCCCTTTCTTGGTCTTCTTTGCAGGGGCTGAGGTCTCATGAACACTAGTCGTGTCTTCAGAGTCTGATCCATGAATGGTGATCTTTCTGTTAACTTTTCTATTCACCCTCTTGTTGGAGGTCTGACCTAGCTGCTTGATTCTTTCAGATTTTCTCTCCATTTGGGTAGGGTTTGAGAAATTGAGAGAATGGAGAGAGATAGAGAGAGAGAGACGAAGAGATTGAAGTATAGAGTGAAATAAAATAAGTCCTGAAGCTAGCTTAAGTAGGTACAGAGTTTGACTAAAGGTAGGAGATTTGCATGCAAAAAGATTTGAGAAGATTTTCAAGATATTTGAAGATATTTTGAACAAATCTCTAAACATTTGAAAAGATTTTGCAATTATCCAAAACGATAACACAGAAATTTCCATGATCCAATTTTTAAAGATAATGAAAATTCACTCATCACAACACTGAAACAGTAGTTCAAATCTTTGAGAAGTTTCAGAGGAATACATAAACTTCAAAGCTTTGAGCTATACTTTCAAGGCTTCAGAAAATATAATCTCAAGGCTTTGAAATCACACAGATACTACACATAGTGACTAATTACTCCCCCTAAACCAATGCATCCTTGTTTAACATACCCAATTCAAGCCTTAGGGATGCAAACCTCTCATCTGGCAATGGCTTAGTGAAAATATCAGCTGATTTGTTAGAAGTAGAAATAAAAGATAGAAAAATGTCAACTTTCTCCGTGTGATCTCTAAGAAAATGATGTCTCGCATATATATGCTTTGTCCTTGAGTGCTGGACTGGATTCTTTGATATTGAAATGGCACTTGTATTGTCACAGTTAATTCGCACATTTTTTAAATCATATCCAAGATCTCTTAGCTGCTGTGCAGTCCACAAAACCTGTGAACAACAAGCTCCAGGTGCAATATATTCAGCTTCTGCAGTTGACAAGGCTACTGAATTCTGCTTCTTTGAATGCCAACTTATCAATGAAGATCCAAGAAACTGACAACATCCAGAAGTACTCTTTCTGTCTACTTTGTAACCTGCAAAGTCTGCATCTGAATATCCACTCAACAAAAAAATAGTCCTTCTTGGATACCAAAGCCCCAAGTCTTTGGTTCCATTCAAATATCTAAAAATCCTTTTAACAGCAATTAAATGACTTTCTTTAGGATCAGCCTGAAACCTTGCACACATGCATACACTAAACATAATATCTGATCTACTAGCAGTTAGATACAAAAGTGAACCAATCATACCTCTGTATTCTTTCTGATTTACACTCTTACCAGTTGTGTCCTTGTCTAAAGACAGTGATGAACTCATAGGGGTCTTTGCAACCTTGGACTGTGACATGCTATACTTGTTTAACAAGTCTAGGGTGTATTTTCCTTGATGTACGAAAATTACTTTCTTCATTTGATGTACATGAAGTCCAAGAAAGAAATTCAGTTCTCCCATCAACCTCATTTCAAATTCCTTGCGAATTAGACTTGAAAATTTTTTTGAAAAATCATCTTTAGTAGCACCAAAAAGAATATCATCTACATATATCTGAACAACCAACATATCCTTTTCATGATTTTTGATAAGATGAGTTTTATCAACCAGACCTCTCTTAAAACCATTTTCTAGCAAAAACTTTGAGAGTCTGTCATACCAAGCCCTTGGGGCTTGTTTAAGACCATATAAGGCTTTCTCCAGTTTTTAAACTTGATCAGGAAAAATTTCCTGGTGGTTGAGCAACATATACTTCTTCTTGTAGATAACCATTCAAAAAATCACATTTAACATTCATTTGAAAAAGTTGTATATGATTATGTGATGCAAATGCAAGAAGTATTCTGATAGCTTCTAACCTTGCAACAGGGGAAAATGTTTCCTCATAATCAATACCTTCCTCTTGATTTTATCCATGTGCAACCAGTCTTGCTTTGTTTCTCATAACCTTACCTTTTTCATCAAGCTTATTTCTGAACACCCATCTTGTTCAAATCACTGATTGATCTTTTGGTCTAGGAACCTAATTACAGACCTTGTTTTTTTCAAACTCATTCAGCTCATTCTGCATTGCAATGATCCAATCTGCATCCTCTAGTGCTTCCTTTGCATTTTTGGGCTCAATGAGTGATACAAAAGCACTGAATGCACATAGATTTCTCAATTGACCTCTTGTCTGAGTTCCAGTTGTGGGATCTGATATAATATTCTAAGTAGGATGATCTGAGAGATATTTGAACTTATTTCTGGTTGTCCAAGTGTATGGACCTTCAAGGCTTTGAGTTCTTGATACAGTAGAAGGAGCATCATATTTCCTGTCAATCTCTGTCTCAAGGCTTTGAGATTTTGTCTCAGCAGGGGGTTCAAGGCCTTAAGATTCTTCTGAAATTTTTTGATGCTTAGTTTTGCTCTTGATGACTTTCTCAAGGTCTTCATCTGCCTCATATTTACTCAAACTAAGATCTGCAAAACTTCCACTCAGAGAATCATCAATACTTTCATTAAAAACAACATGGATACTCTCCTCTACAACTTTAGAACTCTTATTGTAAACCCTGTAAGCTTTGCTGGTTTGAGAATAACCAAGAAACACACCTTCATCACTTCTAGCATCAAACTTACCAAGATTATCTTTGCCATTGTTATGCACAAAACAAGTACAGCCATAAGGCTTAAAGTAAGCAACACTAGGCTTCCGGCCTTTAAACAGTTCATAAGGGGTTTTCTTCAAAATTTTCCTGATCAAGCATCTATTGAGCACATAATTGGCAGTATTAATAGCTTGTGCACACAAAGACTTTGGCAAATTACTTTCAAGTAACATGTTCTGGACATGTCTTCAAGAGTCCTATTTTTCCTCTCAACTACACCATTTTGCTGAGGAGTTCTAGGTGCAGAAAAGTTGTGTGATATGCCATACTTTGCACAGAATAAATCAAAATCAAGTTGATCAAATTCCCTACCATGATCACTTCTAATAGATGCAACAGGTAAATTTTTCAAAGTTTGAAGCTCCTTGCAAAGTTTAGAAAATTCAGACAATGCTTCAGACTTTTCTCTAATAAACATAACTTATGTATATCTAGAGTAATCATCAACTACAACAAGCATATATCTCTTACCTCTGGGTGTTTGAACTCCCATAGGACCACACAAGTCCATATGCAGCATTTCTACGGGTCTGGAGGTACTTACAAAATTCTTTGGCTTGAATGACCTTCAGGTTTGCTTACCTTGAATGCATGCTCTACAAAACTCATTATCTTTGAATTTAAGGATTGGTAATCCCCTTACTTGATCTTTTGATATGAGTTTGTTCAAGGAATGCATGCTTATATGACCAAGCTTTCTATGCCATAGTGTTGAGTCATCCTTCAAAGCTTTGAGACATTTCAGACAATCAGCTGCAACTTTGTCAGTACACAGTGCATAAACATTATGTGACCTAGGAGCAGTGAGAATGCAATTGCCCGATTTCTCATCTTGCACCACACATTTCTCCTTGTCAAATACAGCCTTATTACCTTTGTCACAAAGCTGAGAAATACTCAACAAATTATACTTAAGACCATCAACTAAATAAACATCAGAAATTGAATATGCAGAATTGTTACCAACACTTCCAATACCAATTATGTTGCACTTTGTTTTGTCACCAAGTGTGATTGTTCCCTCTGATTGTTCTTTCAGTTTTGAGAATAAAGATTTCTTCCCACTCATATGCCTGGAACATCCAATATCCAATATCCATTTTTGGTCTTTCAAAGCTTTGGTGACATCCTGCAAAAAATCAATCAATGCCTTAACAGGCTATTAGACCAAGTATAGAATTTGGATTCATACTCAGAGTCAACCATATTAGGTGGTCTAAATCCTTTTGGAACCCAAATCTGTTTCACTTGTCCCTCAAGCTGATAAGGATACGTATTCCTCATTATGTGAGGTTCTGTCCCTCTAAAGGGGCAAGTTACTTTTACATGTCCAATTTTACAGCAATAATGACACTTTGGTGAATGTCTGCTTCCTGCTTTCACAAATGTGGTTTGGCTTTTTCTTGGAAAATTTGAATTATATCCAATTCCACTCTTGTGAACAGCTGCAGACTTCCTCCAAGCATGAGACTTAACTTCTGTTCTGAGCCAGCAAAAGTTGAAAGAATTTTCTTGGATTTTTGAAGCCTACTAGTCAAAGTAGTGTTTTGTTGTTCTAAATCATCAGAATGATTTTTTAGATCAACAAACTTATCAGTTAAAATAGTATTTTGATCAACTACTTCTTTGACTTGTGATTTCAAAGCTTTGAATCTACTTTCCAAGGCTTTGAAGTCACTATCAATTTTTAAATTAGTAGCTTCAAGACATTTATTTTGAAAAACCAAATCTAACTTTTATTTTTCCTGCTCATGAACCTTCATTTTTAAAGAGTCAATCTCATTCCTGTAACTCTCCTCATTTACAAAAATACTCTTGAGGATTTCAGGTAGCACATCAGAAGGACTAGATAAGAGATTTTTTACCATGTCATCAATTGGTTTCTCTGTGGAATAGTTCTCTTGATGTTCTGCCATTAAACAGAGATTGGCTTGCTCATCATCAGAGTCTGAGTCTGAAGAGTCTAAATCACTCCATGAAGCCACCAT
The DNA here is from genome assembly GCA_023055425.1 of Linanthus parryae. Taxonomy (NCBI): domain Eukaryota; kingdom Viridiplantae; phylum Streptophyta; class Magnoliopsida; order Ericales; family Polemoniaceae; genus Linanthus; species Linanthus parryae. The sequence goes on along the minus strand of JALGPY010000004.1, from coordinate 3,024,410 downwards.
TGCTTTATTCCTTCTGTTGTCATTCTCCTTCTTTGAGAATTGCCTGTTCTTTTTCTTTTGAGGACAGTCTCTCACCAAGTGATTTGCATCTCCACATTCATAGCAATTCATAACTTTAGGTTTATATGATTGTGAAGAGGACTTAGATTTCTGATCCTTTCTAGTTGAGAATCTGAAATTTTCTTTGTAGTAATCCTTGTTTCCAGAGTTCCTCTTTTTCTTGAGAATTCTGACCAAGGCTTTGGAAACCAAGGCTAAGGCTTCATCATCATCATCATCATCTTCCTCTAGTTCAAGTCTTTAGGATTTTTCATTGTCTTTTTCCTTGAGTGCCAGATTCTTTATGCTGTCACTCAGTTCACCATCAACCTCCTTCATGGAGATCTCATGAGTGAGCAACTTTCCTTTCAGATCATCCAGTTCTAGAATGCTTAAGTCCTGAGCTTCTTCAATAGCTGTAGTTTTGGGCTCCCATTTGGCTTTAGGCAAGCTTCTGATAATCTTCCTGACTTTTTCTTCATTTGAGAATAATTTTCCCAAAGATTCTAAGTTGTTCACAATATCTGTAAACCTTCTGAACATATCTTTTATGGACACATCAGAGTTCATCTTAAACAGTTCATAGTGCCTCAAAAGGATATTAATCTTTGTCTGCTTGACTTGGCTAGTTCCGTCATAGGTAACAATCAACTTATCCCAGATCTCCTTTTCATTCTTGCAGTTAGATATCCTGTTGAACTCATCTTCACTAAGAGCACAATACAATAAGTTCAAATCTTTGTAATTTTTTGATACCTTTTCCAGTTCAGTAACTGAGAGATCTTCATCAGGTTTGACAGTTCTAACACCATCCACAGTGGTGTAGAATAGGTTTTGCCCATTCACAATAATAGACCATAGTTCGATGTCCTGATCTATGATAAACTTTTTCATCAATGCCTTCCAATGCACAAAGTTATCACCACAGAATAATGGAGGTCTATTAGATGACCTTCCCTGTGAGAATCCTCCTTCACCTACAAAACTCATTGTCACAAGATTGTTAGATCTTTAAACTGTGACCCAAAGCTCTGATACCAATTGAAAGTGTGTAATGTAAGTGTAAACAGGTTAAGTAATACTCTAGAAGGGGGGGGGGGGGTGAATAGAGTATGCTAGCTTTTGCCAAAACTCAAGTTTTTGAAACTTTAGTAAAGCAAGCTGTTGATATCTCAAATCTTTGAAATAGATTTGAGAAGCTGAAAGATATAACAACACAGTATAGAGGCTTCAAAGCTTTGAGACTTGGAAAGCTCCAAAGCTTTGAGACTTCCAAATTAAACTGTATGTGAAAGCAGCAAAAGTAAATAGCAAGGACACATATATTTTACAGAGTTCAGTCACAATTGGACCTAGTCTCTGCCTGAGGGATCTAACCCCTCCAAGATTCAAACACAACTTCTTATTAATCACCCAGATTTAGCCCTCGATCTCAAGCCTAAGTGAGCTACCTTACACTTATACAACTTGTGGTTCCCAACCTATCTAGTTACAGGCTACAACCTGTTGAAACAATAAGAACCTCTTGTTGTTCACTTGAATAACCAAACTAATAAGTTTATTGAGGTTTATAAATACATAAAATGTGATACAATTAAGTACAGAGAGAAGAACTCAGAAGGAATAAGCTGTTGAAAGCCTGGAAGAGTTCTTCTGGATTTGAGTGATCTTCAGCCTGATTGAATTGATTCCCAGAATGATTTTAAGAGCTGTATCTATTTCATCTTCCGAGATTATTGCTCTCTTCAAAAATACGACCTTTGTGTTTCTAAATAGTCTCTGTAATTCAATCTTGGCTAGATGTTTAGTCTGCAACCAACTTGAGGGATTTCAGTAACACAATTCCTAAAATATCTCTTATCTGTTAGGCTCCTGTTAACAGCTCAATTTGAGTACATTACCGATCTGTTTATGGACGTTGGAGAGTCCAACAAACCTGAAAATAATTAGCAAACAAGATCAAACAAATAACAATACAATCTAGCAAAGAGATCTGCTTGAAACAGCAGCTAAAAAATAAAGAGATAGTCATGCTAGATTGTCTGCTGATACTTCTGAGTTAACAATTATATTCAATCTCATGAATATATCTTATACCCAATATAGAGTCCACAATAATAGACAATAATCAGCATGTAACAACATCCAAGTGACACTGAATCCACCTGCACACAGAAAGATGGTTAGAAGAACTTAGCATTAAAGAGTAACTTGAAAATCTCAAAGCTTTGAAGCTTTGCCTGCTAACTTCTTCAGAATGTGTATTGGATTTTCAATCCAATCTAAACCTGCAGTGATCCTCTTAGAATATAGATTACTGAATATAACTATATAACTAAACTAATCATCATCAAAACATAACCAAAACCTGCACAAAATAGTTAGACAAATACATCATACAATAGCAGCTACAAATATAACTAAATTCTTATGCTTGTGTTTCTGGCTTTCATCATCAAGGGGCTAAGCTCTCTGCCTCTAATTTCATATAATAATGTCCATGAGCTTCAGACTTATCAGGTCGGGTCAAAAGTGATCGATTTTACTGACCATAGCGCCCAAAAATACCTGCTGGACAAGAAGGACGCAAAACCGAGGTTGCTGAAATGGGTGCTACTTATGCAGGAATTTGATATAGAAATCCGGGACAAGAAAGGAGTCGAACACGTAGTTGCAGACCACCTATCCATGTTGGAATATTCTGCAGGGGATCCGGTGCCGATTCAAGAAAATTTTCCGAACGAGAGATTGGAAAGTCGTGGTACTAAGCCATAGCTAATTACTTGGTGACTGAAGTACTTCATGACGATTTAAACCCAGCGCAGCGGAAACGGTTTATTATCGAATGCCAACAGTATTTTTGGGATGAACCATACCTGTTCAAGCAAGGGGCTGACAACATTCTGAGAAGATGTATCCCGACCCTCGAAGCCTGGAACGTGAGTAAGCACTGCCATTCAGCATAGTGTGGGGGTCATTTTGGCGGAACCCGCACAGCACATAAGGTAATGCAGTCCGGTTTCTTCTGTCCAACAATTTTCAAAGATTGTCACGACTATGAAAGGGGATACTATAGATGCCAGAGGACATGAAACACATCACAAAGGGACGAGATGTCCTTAACAATGTGGCAGGAAGTTGAACCTTTCGATGTTTGGGGGATCGATTTCATGGGGCCATTCCCATCTTCAATGGGAAACATGGCAGTATACTATGTGACCAAGTTGATCGAAGTAGTCGCGCGTCAGAAAAACGATGCAGCCACCGTTGAGCGTTTTCTGAAACACAACATCTTTACTCGATTCGGGACTCCTAGAGTAATGATCAGCGACGAAGGTTCTTCATCAACCGAGTCTTTGCCAAAGTTCTGAAACAGTACGGGGTGTCTATCCATAACGTGTCTGCCTTATCACCCCAAACAAACGGGCAGGCTGAGGTGTCTAACACGGAGATCAAGATCATACTAGAAAAGACTGTGAATCCCGACCGAAAAGAATGGTCGATGAGACTGGATGATGCTCTCTGGGCATACATCACCACTTACAAAACAGCGCTGGGCATGTCATTGTACTAGTTGGCTTTTGGGAAAGCGTGCCATTTACCGGTAGAATTGGAGCATAAGGTCTATTGGGCTATAAAACAGTTCAACTTGGATCACAGTCTTGCAGGGGTGAAGAGAAAGATGGCGCTGCTTGAATTAGAGTAGTTCCGCTGGACAACGTTCGAGAGTGCAAAAATTTACAAAGAGAAGACGAAGAAGTGGCATGATCAAAGAATCACGCCAAATCAGTTCAATGAAGGTGATAGAGTGCTTATCTACAACACTCGGATGAGACTTTTTCTGGGGAAGTTACGGTCCCGGTGGTCAGGCCCGTTTATCATCAGGAAGATCTTCGCCTGGGGAGCATTTGAGTTGGAAAATCCAAGAGATAATTCATGCTTCAGGGTAAACGGGAACCGGATTAAGCAATACCTGGAGTTTGAAAAATTTGCTCAAGTAGACCAGGTCTACTTTGACGACCCTTGACCATACAAGTGACGAGCCTTGACCATACCAGAAGTAACTGGGTCGGGCCGTCGACCTTAAATTACAAGCGCTGGTTGGGGGCCAACCCAACTCAGGAGTAGTGTAATTTAATTTAGTTATTTATGTTGAAATTTAGAGAGGTGAGATGAGTGTGATTTGATGTCTAACTTGGGATTTTTCGGCGTTTATTTTTCGGTTTGCGTGTTGACTACGGCTGGACCTCTGGTATAATTTAGGTGGTTAATTGCGGAGACGCACTAATAACGGGCACATAGTTAGTTTATTTTCTGCAATTTTTTCTGCTTAATTTTCTGCCCTATTTTTATCTGCAATGGATTGGACTGAAAAGCCGGCGGTTTTAGAGGAACGATGGTATGGCCCAGTGCACTTAGCACTTAATGAGATAACCTCGACTTATTTTGATAGTTATCGGTTTACGAATGCCGCTGCCCACATATACTTTTTGAGTAAAAAGGGGTCTCAGGGGGTGCCAAAGGATTTGAGGTATGAGGTAGATGATGAGATGTCTCTGGCCACAAGAACCTATGCCAATAGGGATGGCCTATTTGGGAGGGCCCTAGTAGGCTTTCCCGCACCAGCAAGTCCACCCTGACTAGAGAATTCTTTTGTAACCTTATTTATCAGGAGCATGGTGAGGCGGCACACTATCCACATTGGATCTATTGCCGCCGGAATTTTATTTGGCTGACCCACTCGTTATCCGTATGACCTATGAAATTCCTGACCGCTTCGAGGGGGAGTGTGAGTACTTTCGGGCCCGGCGAAACCTGCCACCAGATGGGGAGATTCTGAGGACCCTATGTGCTGGTGCAGATGGGGTCCACTGGGAGCAAAACCCTAGGCTTCATGCCACATTTTTTAGCCCGCAGGCTCGATGGTGGTAGGAGTGGGTACTTAACCATATTTTGGGGATTCAGCATACGACCAAGCTGGAGTATGATGTTGTACTCCTCATCTACTGCCTCATGAGGTGGTATATCATTGACTTCCCACAGCTGATTTGAGCCTCGATGAGAGATAGAGCAGTGTCCGCCAACCGAAAGGGTTTTGGGTTTTGCAACCTGATTGTCCAGCTGGCATTCGAGGTTGAGAACTATTGAGGGAGAGAGTGATATCGACCCCCTGTCCTGAAGTCGTTCCATAGAGTCGGAATAAGGGCAGTCCGGAACCCTAGGATACCAGGACCAGAAGATGGTGATGATGATGATGATGACCCTATGGACGGGATTGACATGCCCCTGCCCCTACGCCTAGAAGGCGCTTGACTCGTGAGAGACAGGCCCCTACCCCTGCGCCAGCGCCTAGAAGGCGTTCGACCCAAGACCGACCTGCCGCTACCGCTGCCCCTGTGAGGCATTCCACCCAAGAGCGACCTGTCACTAGAGAGCCTTCGGCCCGACTCCATCGTTCTCTGTCCACATATGAGCACGGCGAGTCTAGTAGAGCGGCCCCTCCCGAGCCTAGCAGGACATCTAGGGCAGCTCATCCTGACCCGAGCAGACCACCTTGGGCAGCCTTCGAGCAAAAGCTGACCAGGGTAGATGAGCGGATGGATATTGAGAGAGGTGCGAGGGATTCCCTTGGGGATATTTTAACAGCCGTGCATTTCAATTACCCGTCATGTCTCGTTTTACATGTCTTGCTATTAGTTGTGCATTAGAATTTCATACATTGCATCGGGGAGTTAGTTAAGCTTCGGGGACGAAGCTTTGTTTTAAGGGAGATGTGATGTAATACCCCGTAATTTTGGGGGTATTTTTAGGAGTTTAACAAATATTTTGGGCCATTAATAGAATTTATAAAAGTAGTTTTCTTTATTTTTAGGTGTCATATATATTATTTTTATACATATATATAATTGTAAGTTAAGAAAAACAATAATGGTGAACTTTTGTTTTTATATAATTTTTTTGTATGAGTTATAAAAGTAGTTCTATTAGTTTTTCTGAGTTATATATTGTATTTTATGTATATATATATAATTATATTTTAAAAATATATATATATATATATATATATATATATAAATAATAATAGTGCACTTTTGTTTTTATATACTATTTTTGTAAAAATTATAAAAGTTAGATAAGTTTTTAGTTATTAAAAGTTGTGGGTCGTGTAACATTTTTTTAACGTGTCCAAAGTGTCACGTTTTAATTAATTATTACGTGTCAGCCACCGCGTGACCCGTGCTCCGCGTCACACCGAATCTTTTCACGCTTCACCTTCCCCTTTCATCATCTCCTTCCAGGAGATGTGTTTTCTCCGGCGATTTCTCCGCCACCAAGAACACCGTCTCTCCGTTACTTCCTCCAAACGCCACCACCACTGCCAAATTCAAGTGCTTTAAAAGTAAGAAATTAATCCTAGCACTCCAACGACAACCGCTCTCTCCTACGAGGTTGATGTCTACAATCACACGTATAACGTATTCGTTACAACTAATTTATACATGCATTATACAAATGCAAACCTACATGCCACATAGTTCTATATGTCACCAATGCACATAGAATTTTAAAAATTTAAGTTTTTTCTAAAAACGGTAAAACTACAATTCTGGACCGAATTATAGCTCTGACTTTAGAGCCATATTTACCATATGAAATATCTCTTAAAATTATAAAATTAATTTAAGAACAACCTACATATTTTTAATTGTAGAAACACCAAGAAAATCATGCATAGCTATTATAAAACTCAAGTTAAAAAAATAACAAACACTGCTATGCAGAGAAAAGTTTGGCAGAAAGTTTTGACTTTGAAGAACAATTACTACTACTTGGAGAATAGGAAAAAATCCCATATTCTCCAAAATGAAGCCCCTATGTGTCTAGTGTCATCACAAGAAATATTTGGTGCCATAAGTTTCTGGAAATGAGATTTTTAACAAAAATAGCAAAACTTGTCCAAAAACAGAGTTTCAGAAAACATGCAACTTAAAATGAGCATATCTCCCTAACAAAAATGCGATGGAGTTAATTTTTTTCTCAAAATGACCCTCTATGAGTCTATTATTAGAATATGCAAGATTTGTATCACTTATTGGGCCTAAAAATGCAAAGGTAGAAGATGCAGATTGGATCATTGCAATGCAGAGTGAGCTGTTTGAGTTTGAAAGAAGTTAGGTTTAGAACTTGGTTCCAATACCCAAAACTCAGTCTGTTATTGGAACCAGATGGGTATTCAGGAACAAACTTGATGAAAATGGTAAGGTTGTGGGAAACAAAGCCAGACTTGTGGCACAGGGGTATAATCAAGAGGAAGGAATTGATAATGAGGAGACATTTTCTCCTGTTGCCAAGTTAGAAGCTATCAGAATACTTCTTGCATTTGCATCCCATAAACATATACAGCTTTTTCAAATGGATGTTAAATGTGCTTTCTTAAATGGTTATTTACAAGAAGAAGTATAAGTTTCTCAACCACCTGGTTTTGAAGATGAAAATTTAAGAGAGGTCTGGTTTTGAAGACTCTCAAAGATTTTACTTGACAATGGTTTCAAGAGAGGTCTGGTTGACTAAACACTTTTTATAAAGAATCATGAAAAGGACTTGTTAGTAGTACATATTTATGTTGATGATATACTCTTTGGTGCTACTTATGATACTCTTTCAAAAAAAAAATTCAAATCTAATGTGCGGGAGTTTGAAATGAGCTTAATGGGTGAACTCAATTTATTTCTAGGACTTCATGTTTATCAAAGGAAGAAAGGAATATTCATGCATCATGAGAAATATACCAATGAATTGTTATACAAGTATAACATGTCTCTGTCCAAGGTAGTATAGACTCCTATGAGTTCATATTTATCCTTAGACAAGGATACGAATGGTAAGAGTGTAAATAAAAAAGAATACAAAGGTATGATTGGTTCACTTTCATATTTAACTTCTAGTAGACCTGATATTATGTTTAGTGTATGTATGTATGCAAGGTTTCAAGCAGACCCTAAGGAAAGTCATGCTTTTAAAAGGATTTTCAGATTTTTAAATGGAACCGAAGACATGGGGCTTTGGTACCAAGAAGGACTAATTCTATGTTGAGTGGCTATTCAGATGCAGACTTTGCAGGTTATTAGGTGGATAGAAAGAGTACATCTAGATGCTGTCAATTTCTTGGTTCATCATTGATCAATTGGCATTCAAAGAAGCAGAACTCTGTAGCCCTATAAACTGCAGAAGTTGAGTACATTGCAGCTGGTGCTTGTTGCTCTCAAGTGCTGTGGATTGCTCAACAACTAAGGGATCTTGGATATAAATTCAAAAATGTGCCCATCAACTATGACAATACTAGTGCCATTTCAATATCAAAGAACCTTGTGCAGCATTCTAGGACTAAACACGTAGATGTGAGACATCATTTTATTGGAGATCATACATAATAAGGTGATGTATCTTTAAATTTTATTTCAACTACTATGCATATAGATGATATTTTCACTAAACCTTTGCCAGATGAAAGGTTTTCATCACTGAAGCTTGAATTGGGTATGTTAAACATGGATGCATCGGTTTAGGGGGAGTTTCTAATCTTGATTCAACTCCTAAACCCCTGTGCTTGATTAGAAGATACTTGATGATGAAAGACAAGTATTTTGACACAGTTTACAATATCTAATATCATGTGTTTGACTCTGTTTTGCAGGGGAAGTTTGCTTCCTATTTTTAAGGACTTGTTTCCTAACCTGAGTTTTGCAGGAAAGGAAATTATATGATGATTTCATTTTGTGATCAATCCTGCTGTGTTTGGAAGTTGGCAAAAAGTTGTTCATATAATATCAAATCAGTATCCTTGAAAATATTGATCAAACTATCCGTTGGAGAAGCTGTTAGAGAAGTCAAAGCTGAAGCTACAAAATAGGGAAGTTTGTTAAAGAGAAGATCCTGAAGATCTTCAGTTCAAACTTATCTATAAAAAGAGGGAAAGCGGAAGCATTGCAAGGAGACAATTAGCAAAGACACTCAAAAAACATTTAAGTATTGACAAGAAACAAAGAAGCAGATTCATTTCTCTTAATCCAATCACCAGAAGAACACTGCATACTCACTGCAGATTCAGTTCTAGTGTTCTTCTCTTTTGAACTTCATTTTTATATTATTTTGATAATACTTCTTGTTCTTATTCTTAAGGATTGTTCAAGGTGAACAATAGAATTGTTAGTTAATCAGATAGCTATGTTGTAATACCCCGGTATTTAGGGAGTATTTTTGCGAATTTACCGAATTTTTTGGGCCGTTGTTTGAAGTTATAAAAGTTGATTTCGTCCACTAAAATTTTTTTCTCTATTCACATTATTATTATAATTATAATTATTATTATTATTATTATTATTATTATTATTATTATTATTATTATTATTATAATTATTATTATTATTATTATTATTATTATTATTATTAGTATGTACATTTTTATCAAAAAAGTATTTTTGTAAGATGACCCTTTTATTTTATAGTTAGTTGTGTGTAAATTAGTGGGTGAGGTGTAGGGGGTCGTGTAACTTTGTCGCCACCCTTTTCTTCTCCTTCGCCAACCTCCCGATCGGTAAGCACGAACCCCTGTTTTGTAATCCCATTCAGATTCATTGTGGTTTATTTGGGTTCTAATGGTGCCAAGAACACTTGGCGAATCATTTAATTTGTGGGTTGGTTTGTGGGGATGAATGGGTTTTCAAATAGAGATGTCAGTGAGTTCTTAGTGGGGGAATAAGGTGAAGTGAAACTCGGTTGAAAATTTATGGGGTAGATGGTGCAGGATATGAAACTGGTGGGGGGCATTTTGTATGATGTTAATCTGAAGAGGGGGTGGTTTGTATGATAATCAAGGTGTGGGTATGTGTTTGCGTTTTTTAACAATCTGTTTTCTTAATTATATATTAACTAATATAATCTAATTTGTTTAGCATATATAAACTAGTCTTCTTATATATGTGTACTTATAAACATAATAAACAACTTTTTTTTCTAGAAATGTTTATACAACTAGTCGTAGCAATTATATTATGTTTTCCCCAACAACTAATTTAGCCATGTTTTGTATATGCCGGGAATTGAATTCTTTTCACTTAATACCATTGTATTCGCTAATATAACTTTTATGATAAAGTTAGTCGACTTTTAGCTCAAAATTTAAATAGCTATTGTTATATTTATAAATATTAGCCACTATAAATATTCTAGTAATATTAAATAAAGCTTCTTCACCACAATTATTATTTTATAATTATGAGCCACTATTTTCTTATTTTAAAGCATATTCTAAGCGTATAATTATAGCTAGTGGGGGTTGCAGTTACATTTCTTATAGGAAACTTTAATTGAAATCTATTGTGTGATGTATATGTGTTAATATCGGATTATATGATTATTGTAGATCCAGGATTCGTAGGAGGCGAGTTTGTTGAGGACCCCTACTACTAGTACCGTGCTAGCGTGTGCGCAAAGTTCTCTCTCTATTTCCAAGTAAATTAAATGCACAACATCTTTAAATATCAAAATGTGTTGTTTCATGTGCGTTATCTCAAACTGTAAAATTCGATTTCCGCTTTACAATACTTTGAGCCTTCCTAGCGATTTATTATGAACGGATTTGAAAATCATGTGGTTACTATTCAAATTGTGATTCATTACCCTTGTGAAATAATGAACAATAATAGTACGATGATAGAATTGAGAACGGTGTACAAAGGATGCGCGTGAAGGATACGGCCGGGGACACACGTGAAATGATTTCCCTAGGGTATATACCCTCTTATTTACTGTGAAAACTAGGAGTTCTACCTATGCTTGTTTAGGTCACAACTATATAGGGGTGTCGACACTTAAGATCTCACTAGTTATTTTAGGACGAATCAGGATGGACTATGTGTTGGAATTGTGCCCTAGAGGCAAGCAATTTATTGTGACAAACATGTGGATTTACGATTCATTATGTTATCGATATGGAGATATGTTAACATGAATGAAGTCCTTAGAATATAAGTGTTATATTCTTAAATATCCCTAGTCGATTGTAATGATTAATAGGACAATCATCTATAGACTAGTATGGGGTTGGATTGATATGGAGATATCATGATCCAACACATGGGTATGCATTAGGAGTAATGGCATACTGGATTGACCCATCTCCGAGAAGGCTACATACACATTATGTTAAGTCACAAGCGCTTCTCGCGGTGCAACGGTATTGTCATCCTTAGACTTGAAGTCACTAGATGTTCTAGTTGTGGATTATTGTGATTTTGGTAGCGTCAAACGCTACACCGTAACTGGGTAGCTATAAAGGCGTGTACTGGATACAATAAGAAGAAAGCTTAGAGATCGTAGTGGACGTAGATAGAATTTTTCCCTCCCACATAACGGGAGCAAATATCCTAGGTCACTCGAGGGATAGTGCTTATAAAATGTCTGGCCAGACTCAAATAAATCAATATGGGATATTGATGTTATTTGCACGAATAAGGCTATTCCTAGGATCAAGAAACTATGGATTGGATATAAGAGTGTGACTTGTATGTCTCGTGTCCAATTCGGATATTGGGGCAAAGGGATGAGACAATTACTTGCACAAGTTTTGTTATGATGACTATTCTAATTGTTGGCTAGAATGGATGTCTTGCTAGAGGCCGCTCCATATTAGTAAGTGGTTACTACCAACTAAATAGAACCTATGGGGTCACACGCCATATAGGGGCGAACTAGACTTGGGAAATAATTAATTAATATGATTAATTAATTAGAAGGATCAAATCGCAACAACTTGCTAACTTAGTATGACTAATATGCAAGTTGGACTAATTCATGTATAGACATGATTAGGATTTGCCAAGGTGACCTAATTCATGTAGGGACAGGATTAGGATTAATTTCCAAATAGAACTAATCCATGTATTGACATGATAAGGTCTATTTTGCAAAAGGGACTAATCCGAACTTGAGTAGGATTATGAGAGGGGTTCTTTATGTAGTAGGACAAGGAGTTGTTGGACTATATAAAGAACACTCCTAGCTTATTTTTCTCTCTACACACATAACACACATCTATATGATAGAGTAGGATAGAACAAATCAAGGAGAGAGAGAGCAAGTCCCAAAAGAGGGCCGAACCCCTCATTGGGACCGCCCCCTACCCGTCGGCCTAAAAGGAGTGCCGCCCCACCTTGGTGCTCCATTGTTCCGTGATTCTTCTTCCTCTTCCTCATTCCGGGCTAGCACCAAGGATTGGAAGATCTAGAATTCAACTCTAGGCGTGGATCAACTATAGAGAACGTGACACAATTCACGTTTGAAGTCATCAAAGGAGAACCCTAAGGTGTGTTTTTGATTTCTTCCTTTACCATCGTTATGTCTCTTGTCTTGTGATACTTGGAGGGTATTGCATGGATAAAATTTGTTTTTCCACTGCGTATCCATGATCAAAACCCTACAGTGGTATCAGAGCCACAGGTCGTAGAGCATAAACGTGGTTTATGTGTTAAGTTTTGATAGTTTTACACCTTAAAATTGTTGTTTATCGCGTAAAACAAGACAAATCAAGCATGTGATGCAATTTGTCAATAATCTATCATAACAAGATCTAGTTTTTGCATTGGATGCATGAATTAGTGAGTTTGAGAAATTTCAGGATCTTAAATCTAGGGTTTGGGCATCCTTATGGAAGAAGGAGTTCTTCCCAAACAAGGAAACAACCAAACTTGGGCACCAAGCAAGGGAGTTGTTTTGGAAACAACTCCCAAAGGAGGTTCGGCCCCCTAGGGACCGCCCCTCCTTGCTTGCCGTCCAAGCAAGGCTCGGCCTAGGGGCCGGGGCAGCCCTAGCCCGCAGCCTAGCCGCGTGGGCTAGGGGCCGGCCGGCCCAATGCCTTTGCGGTTCTCTTTTTGGGCCCGGGCAATTAGATTGTTGGGCCCCATGGACCGTTTTAACCCTAGAATATCCTAAAATCAATTAAAATTGACCAAGCGCGTTAAAATTGGATTTTAACTGTTTATGCGCAATTATCTTGGTGATTGGATATGGCCTTAGGATGTGGTTTGATGTGGATGTTTAATTTTTATGTTTTGGTTTACGACCTGCGAGCTGATCAATTAATTATAATAATTAATTAGGGTTTTATGGCCTGCGAGCAATTTTTTTCTCAACTTGTGAGATTTATTTTATTTAGTATAGTTGTTAGCTAGTGCTAGATAGAGTAGATTGTTAGCCAAGATTGAAGAAAAGAAGCCCAAAGCCAAAAGAAGCCACAAAAGATGGAGCATGGAGCATGGAGCATTCCACATGACTATGAAGGATGGACCAAAAGATCAAGACGCATGGAGATGTGTTTGCTTTTAGGGTTCATAGATAATTCCATTGGCTTGGAATTATCTTAGTCTAGAAAATGCTATATCCACATCACGTTTTATTTTGTTTTGTGGTTGTTTATTTTATTGTCTTATTATTTTGTGGTTGGTGTATGGATGATGCATGCAATTAGGATGATAAGATAATTAGACAACCCGGATCTATTATTTGGAGTTGTGCCAAAACTCAAATAGATAGATTAGTTGATATGGATCAACAAAATAATTAAAATTGAATTTTAAAATTCCTCAAAATTCAAATATTGTGTTCTTGCCTTCTCGTTATTTAAACACTCATTATCATCATGATTTATCAAGTTCGTGCGTGCCAAAGCATGGCGACTTGGTTCATAATGATGGAATGCGATGGCACAAGCAAGTAATGTGCAATTGTTTAAATAAGAGGTTGAACACAACTAGGCTATTAATATGATTAAAACCTAGAGGCAATCAATTGGGATTATCCATACGGATGGGTAAATAAGGAGTTATTTGCCCAATTGAACCAAGAGTTGCATAAGAGATGCAATTGGAATTGTTCCTACCTAAAGTAGTCAAATTATGGGTGACTTGCCGAAGCAAGCTCATAAGGAGATGAAACATGGATCTTGGCCCACTAGATAATATAAGGATATTTTCCGCATTAACATCTTGAGGGTTATTAATCCGTAGTAAAATAGTGGGAGCTTAAACGTCACAAAGTTTGCATAATCCTATTATGTTGAATGCCCATGGCATTAAACAAACAAAAACGCGACTTTATCTATTTTCAAGACTGGTATAAAATTGAGAATTGTTCTCAAATAAAAGAGAATTTGTTGTACTTCGTAAAACATAAAGTTCTCTTCCCCCGACTACCAAAAACACACTAAAACCTTTGAAAGGAACACCAAAGAATGGTTCTTTGGTTATGACTTGCCTCATGCTAGCTGCCATGAACTCTGAGCTTGGAAGCAAGAAGAGAAACATGGAGAAGTATGATATGATCATACATTGAAAGAAGCTCTTTCAAAAGAGCGAGCTAAACATGAAAGGTTTGAAGTGGTGCTCCACTTTGCGTTATGCAAATAAGCTAATTCAATATGATTGAAACATTAGTGAATGGGCATTATCTATGAGGTAGATAAAGAATAAACAGTTATTCGCCCAAGTGGACCAAGAACTGCATTGGATGCAATTATAGTTTTGTCCAAAGGAGATTTACTCAATATGATTGACAATCACTAAACAAAACACTAGTAATGGGCATGGATAAAGCTGTTAATGGTTAACAGCATGGGTGAGGGCAAATGGTTTGCGCCGACCCCATGGGTATAAAGCAAGCCTGTTACTAAAACCAAGTTTCCTTAAAAGTACCATAGGTAGTGTAAAGGAAGAGAGACTACCCAAAGTACATGGAAGTAAATAATAAAGGAATTATGAATTCCGGTTTGGGTATTTTTGTTATAGAAATCAATATGTCTATCTCATCATCATAAGTATATGATACTAGATGAGGATCTCACATTTATGGAAGTGTTGAGGATCTCAAGAGACGAAGACAATTGGATAAGGAAAAAATAATCCTACACGTGGGACTATGAAGCAAAGGGTTGATGAATAAGCCGTAGGGAATTATTTCTACCTTTATGAAATTGTTCATGAATTAGACAAAAGTGATTATGTACCTGCTATGAGTAGGATCATTATCATAGTTTCTTGTTTGGACAAGAAAGCTCTCTATCATAATAAAGGACAAATAATGTTCCATTTATTCTGATATGCATTATTGTAATTCAATTTTGTCTAAGAGGATTGTATATCCTTGATCATGATGATTTCATCTATAACATTAATACCAGGAAGTTTGCATATTATGATATGAACTTCACTTATCTTTAACATTATCGTTTAGGCCTCATAAATAAGAGATACATATCTTGAACTCCATGAGGATGGATTTCAGAACTCATTTGATTATTGAATTATATGAGACATGTAAGACTTATTACGCAAAGATATGATCTTTTGGGAATCATACATATTGATGTATGAAGGCCGCTAAGCAAAAAAGCTAAAGATGGTTTTTAGTACTTAATCATATTTACTGATGGGATCAGAGAAATATGGATTTGTGTATCTTATGAAGAAACAAATCAGAATCCTTTGAATTTTTCAAAGTATTCATGAATGAAGTAGAGAACCAGCTTGGCAAAAGTATTAGGGCTCTACGATTAGATCGTAGAAGAGAGTACTTGAGCCAAGAGTTTGACAAGAATCTATGGGAGTGTTGGATATGATCCAAAACTCGCTCCACCTAGCACGCCACATGGGTTTGGCGTGTCTAAAAGGAGAGTTCGAACCTTGTAGGACACGTTTCGGCCCATGATGAGTCAAACAGAACTTCCAGTTTACTTTTGGGGGCTATGTTCTAATTACAGCAAATTTTGCCCTTAACCTTGTTCCATCAAAAAACGGATTATGAATAACACCATATGAGATATGGACTATGAAATGTCCTAGTATGTCATTTGGGGTTATGAAGTTTATGTAAAAGAGTTTACAAATAAACTTGGACCCAAGTCGGATAAATGTTTTGTGGAATATCCTGAAAAGGATATTATTTCTACAACCTAATCGAGAACAAACTGTTTGTTTTTCGAACCACAGTGTTTCTACGTAGAGATTGTCTCTAAAAGAAACAGTGGGAGGACAGTATAACTTGAAGAAGTTCAAGAACCACAACAAAACATTGATCTTTTTGATGGAACGTGAGCAGGATCACAAGGTGTTGTGGAGCAACCTACTCAGAAAACACAAGAACCTCGTAGGTCAGGTAGGATATATCGAGGGACTAGAGAAATAAGGATTTCTCATAACCAGTGATATATTACTCATCGAGATGAGCCTATAACCTATGAGATGGCCACATGTGGGCCATACTCTCAGAAATGGCTAGGAGCCATGGGATACAAAATGGAATCCATGTATACCAACGAAGTATGGACTTTGGTGGAACCACTTAAAAGGTGCAAGTGGGTTATGAGGAAACCAACATGGATGGTAATATGATTACCTTTAAGGGACAATTGGTTGGGTAAGGATTTCATATGAGTTCATAGTATAGACTATGACGAAATCTTTCCCAGTTGTGATGCTTAAATCCATTCGTATCTTGCTTGTAGCAATCTGTCTATAGATTGAATCAAGCTTCTAGGAGTTGGACTCTTCAAATTAATGATGCAATCAAAGGAGTTTGGTTCCATAAAAATTGAAGATGATACTTGTGTTTACAAGAAGGTTGGGAGCACAGTTATTTTTCTGGCTTTGTATGTGTAGACATACTAATCATTGGGGATGACGTCCCTACTTGGCAATCTTACGTAGATTGAATAAGGAATTAATCTTCAATGATAGACTTAGGCGAAGCAATCTATGAAGATCTATGGAGATAGATCAAGATGGTTGTGCGGCTTAAGTCATAGTACATAAATTGACAAAGGTGTTGAAATGGTTCAACATGTATAGAATATGGATTCTACCTATGTCACATGGAATTGGTCTTTTGAAGACTAGTTGTCTTTCCAATTAGATTGGGAAGAGACCGTATGAATAAAATTCATGAGATACGCCATGTTATGTGCTAGGCCAGACGTGTCATATGGTATGACACAAAGATACCAGTCAAATCCGGGTGAGCGTCACTGGATAATTTATCAAGATTATCCTTAAGTTCTTGAGAAGAACTAAATGATGAATTCTTGATAAATAGATAATATGAAGAGTTTACTGTAAGGGGTTACAGTTATGCGAACTTAAAATCTAACAAAGAAGATTTCAGATTGTAAAGTCGAGTTTTATTTTTTGCCCTAGTGGGAGCGACTGTGAGTTGGAAAGGTTCCAGGCAAGATTCACTGATTCTAACATAGAGGACTGAGTAAATTAATACATAAGATGCATTTACTCAGAATATTCCATCTCAATCAAATTTTTGATAGAGGAGATGCAAGGTATCAGCAGATGTCTCGCCCCTGCGCAGCGTAAGCGTGGAGGGCCGCGCTAGATTAGTAGGCATATGATGCAGGAGATTGACTCTAGTGCAAGTGGGAGACTGTTGGAATTGTTCCCTAGAGGCAATCAATTTATTGTGACAAACATGTGGATTTACGATTCATTATGTTATTGATATGGAGATATGTTAACATGAATGAAGTCCTTAGAATATAAGTGTTATATTCTTAAATATCCCTAGTCGATTATATTGATTAATAGGACAATCATCTATAGACTACTATGGGGTTGGATTGATATGGAGATATCATGATCCAACACATGGGTATGCATTAGGAGTAATGGCGTACTGGATTGGCCCATCTCCGAGAACGCTACATACACGTTATGTTAAGTCACAAGCGCTTCTCGGTATGCAACGGTATTTTCATCCTTAGACTTGAAGTCACTAGATGTTCTAGTTGTGGATTATTGTGATTTTGGTAGCGTCAAACGCTACACCGTAACTGGGTAGCTATAAAGGCGTGTATTGGATATAATAAGAAGTAATATTAGAGATCGTAGTGGACGTAGATAGAATTTGTCCCTCCCACATAACGGGAGCAAATATCCTAGGCCACTCGAGGGATAGTGCTTATAAAATGTCTGGCCAGACTCAAATAAATCAATATGGGATATTGATGTTATTTGCACGAATAAGGCTATTCCCAGGATCGAGAAACTATGGATTGGATATACGAGTGTGACTTGTATGTCTCGTGTCCAATTCGGATATTGGGGCAAAGGGATGAGACAATTACTTGCACAAGATTTGTCATGATGACTATTCTATTTGTTGGCTAGAATGGATGTCTTGCTAGAGGCCGCTCCATATTAGTATGTGGTTACTACCAACTAAATAGAACCTGTGGGGTCACACGCCATATAGGGGTGAACTAGACTTGGGAAATAATTAATTAATTTGATTAATTAATTAGAAGGATTAAAACGCAACAACTTGCTAACTTAGTAGGACTAATATGCAAGTTGGACTAATTCATGTATAGACATGATTAGGATTTGCCAAGGTGACCTAATTCATGTAGGGACATGATTAGGATTAATTTGCAAATAGAACTAGTCCATGTATTGACATGATAAGGACTATTTTGCAAAAGGGACTAATCCGAACTTGAGTAGGATTAGGAGAAGGGTTCTTTATGTAGTAGGACAAGGAGTTGTTGGATTATATAAAGAACATTCCAAGCTTATTTTTCTCTCTACAAACATAACACATCTATATGATAGAGTAGGAGAGAACAAAGCAAGGAGAGAGAGAGCAAGTCCGAAAAGAGGGCCGAACCCCCCATTGGGACCGCCCCCTACCCGTCGGCCTAAAAGAAGTGCCGCCCCACCTTGGTGCTCCATTGTTGCGTGATTCTTCTTCCTCTTCCTCATTCCGGGCTAGCACCAGGATTGGAAGATCTAGAATTCAAATCTAGGCGTGGATCAACTATAGAGAACGTGACAAAATTCGTTTTTGAAGTCATCAAAGGAGAACCCTAAGGTGTGTTTTTGATTTCTTCCTTTACCATCGTTATGTCTCTTGTCATGTGATCCTTGGAGGGTATTACATGGATAAAATTTGTTTTTCCGCTGCGTATCCATGATCAAAACCCTACACTATGATTTCCCAGAGAAGCACCCTACCTTATTATTATCATTCCATTGTGACCTCTCTATTCACACCAAACCTGTTGGGGCTCGTGGGCTATGCCTCAACCAAACGAATAAAAAATGTGGTTACTGTTTATCTTACTACTTATCTCACTACTTTAAATCATCGTGTTAGCCAAAAACTCTATTTTATGTGTTGTGGTATACCTTACTTAGTTTTTACTAATCAAAATTTTCTGCGG
The DNA here is from genome assembly GCA_023055425.1 of Linanthus parryae. Lineage (NCBI taxonomy): Eukaryota > Viridiplantae > Streptophyta > Magnoliopsida > Ericales > Polemoniaceae > Linanthus > Linanthus parryae. The sequence goes on along the minus strand of JALGPY010000004.1, from coordinate 3,005,092 downwards.
TCGGCTATCGCTATTTCAAAAGCCGCATGTCAAGAATAAGATGGGGGAAAACGCGCGCGCGATATGGAGTTTTAGATCATTTCTAGTGAACAATAATGTTTTGTTTCAGTTTCTTGGTTTTAATACGATGTTGCCATTCTATTAATGATGTATGGAGGGTTTCTCCTTTACTTTTTATTTCAATAAAGTACTCCTTAGATTTTGTTAGGTTGTACTAGCGAGGAATCGTAGGTTCCCGGGTTGTTTCATAGAGCGCAGGTACTAGATAGGTTAGTGAGTACAACAAGTTGTACGAGTAAGGCATCTCTGTGTGCTTGAGATATAGGGCTTAGCTGTGGATTAATAAGAATTGGGTTGAAAATCCTGCAGGGAGAAGAACCCTCAGGTAGAGCTGTAGGTCCAAGTGGACTGAACTCTATATATCTTGTGTCTCTTGCATTTACTTTTCAGTTCCATACTTAGTATTTTTGTAGCATTCAAAACAGTTTCATTTCTAGGGTTTGAAACTAATTTCAAGACCTTAAAATAGACTTATCTTTTTTTACTCTAACTGTTTTCATTCCAAGGGCTTGAAACTCATTTCAAGGCCATGAATCACTTTACAAATCTTTTGAAACCACTATTCTTGCAAGTTTAGCAAAAGTTTGCATACTCTGTTCACCCCCGGCCCTTTTAGAGTATTGATCATGTATTTCTACCTACTTTACACCCCTTCAATTGGTATTAGAGCTTGTATCACTGCATATATTTAACCATCTTGTGATTAGGAGTATTGTAGTTGATGGTGGTTTCTCTCAGGGAAGAGCTGCTAACAGACCTCCTCTCTTCTGTCGAGACATATTTGTCCACTGGGAAGCTTTGATGAAAATGTTCATCATTGATCAAGATATGGAACTCTGGACTATCATTCAGAATGGTCCTCACACTTTCTACACAGAGAAAGAATGGATTAGAACTCGCAAATCTGAAGACTCTCTCTCCTCTTCTGAGTTAGAACAATTTTCCAAAAGTTACAAATCTATGAATCTATTATATTGTGATCTGAGTGCATATGAGTTTAACAAGATCTCAGGTTGCAAGACTGCCAAGGAGATCTGGGATAAGCTTGTGGTGACCTTTGAAGGAACCAGCTAAGTCAAGCAAACCAAGATCAACATATATCTCAAGCAATATGAGCTATTCAAGATGAATGGAGATGAGTCAATCAGAGACATGTTCAAAAGATTCACTGACATTCTCAACAATCTTGATTCATTGGGAAAACACATTTCCAATGAGTAAAGGGTTAGAAAGATTCAGAGAAGTCTTCCATAGGCAAATTGGGAACCAAATACTATTGCTATTGATGAAGCTCAAGATCTCTCATTACTTCAACTTGGTGATCTACAAGGAAAGCTACTTACACATGAAATATTCATGAATGAAGTTGATGGAGAACTACTAGAAGGTGTCAAGAACCTAACTCTCAAGGCAAAGGAGAATGAACCATTTCAAAGCCTTGAAACTGAAGATGATGATGAAGATCCAAATTGCTTTGATTTCCAAAGCCTTGACCAGAATTCTTAAAATAAAGAAGAACGTTGGTAACAAGGACTTCAGCAGAGACATACACAGATCCTCCAATAGCAAATATTACAAAGGTAAATATTCTTCATATGGTAATAAACCTAAAGTCATGAATTGCTTTAAGTGTGGTGATGTAGGACACTTGATCAGATACTGTCCACACAAAAAGAGCAAGAACTTTCAGAAGAAAGACCATGATAGAATAAAGAAATCTATGATAGCCTCCTGGAGTGATTCAGAAACCTCAAGTGACTCTGAATTCGAAGAAGAACATGCCAACCTATGCTTTATGTCCAAGCATGATGAAAGTTCTGAAAAGAACATTGAGGTAATGGTAAACTGCTTGATTTCAAAACCAGCAGAAGCCCTCTCTGATTATCTTAGAACAATGTTTTTAAATGAAAAGGACTATCTGAAAGAGACTAGAGTTTTGAAAGAAAAAGTTCATGAGCAAGCAAAAGAAAACTTGCATATTGTTTGCCTGAATCATAATCTTGAAATCTCATTGAAGAAAACGGACAGTCATTTCAAGGCCTTGAAATCTAGTTTCAAAGCCTTGAAAACACAAGTCAAGGAAGTAGTCACTAAGAACTCTCTCCCGAGTAAAAGTATTGTTAATCTAAGACATCAAGTTGATGAATTTGATAAATAAAAGACTACTCCAACTGAGAAGCTTCTAGAATCTGAATCATTAAAAACAAGACTTGCAGGCTCAGAACACAACTTGAACTTGATTCTTGGAGGTAGCTTAAAGTCTATTCACAAAACTGGTATTGAATACAATCCAAATTATCCCGAAAATAACAATACCAGATTTGTGAAATCCGGAAGCATAACATCTGCTAAGTTCCATTACTGCAATAAGATTGGTCATGTTAAAATGACTTGTCCTTTTAGAAGAAGAGACCCTCACATAATGAGGAATACTTTTCCATTCCAACTCAAAGGACAAGTTAGACAGATTTGAGTTCCTAAAGGGGTTAGACCACATAACATGGTTGACCTTGAATATGAATCTAAATTGAGCACTTGGTCTAACAGCTGGGTAAGACAGTGAATGGTGTTTGCAGGTTGTCACCAAGATCAAAGAACAGAAATTGTTTATGGACAGTGGTTGCTCAAGATACATGAGTGGAAAGAGATCTCTATTCTCATAACTTAAGGAGCAGTTTGACGGTTCAATTACACTTGGTGACAAAGGAAAATGCAGCATTCTTGGTATTGGTAAAGTTGGTACAGATTCTGAAAACTCAGTTTCTGATGTATATCTAGTTGATGGTTTAAAATTAAATTTGCTTAGTGTTTCTTAGCTTTGTGATAATGGCAAAAAGGTTATCTTTGACAAAGATAAATGTGTGGTGCAAGATGAGAAATCTGGCAATTGTATCCTCACTGCCTCTAGATCAAACAATGTCTATACTTTTCAAACTAACAAAGTTGCAGGAGAAAACTTGAAGTGTCTCAAGGCCTTGAAAGAAGATTCAAAGCTTTGGCACAGAAAGCTGGGAAACATTAGCTTGCATACCTTGAACAAACTGGTTTCCAAGAACTTAGTAAGAGGTCTACCCTCTATCAAGTTCAAATATGAAGAAGTATGCAAGGCATGTGCACAAGGCAAGCAAACTAGAAGCTCATTCAAACCAAAGAACTTTGTAAGTACTACTAGACCCATTGAATTATTGCATATGGATCTCTGTGGTCCTATGAGAACTCCAACTCCAAAGGGTAAGAAGTAAATGCTTGTTAATGTAAATGATTTTTCTAGATATACTTGGGTATGTTTCTTAGAGAAAAATCTGAAGCTCTCACTGAATTTTCAAATATTTGTAGAGAACTCCAAACCTTGAAAAACCTACCTATTGATTCAATCAAAAGTGATCATGAAAGAGAGTTTGATCAACTAGAGTTTGATGTATTCTGTTATAAGCATGTTATCTCTCACAACTTTTCTACTCCTAGAACTCCTCAACATTATGGAGTTGTTGAAAGAAAGAACAGGACTCTTGAAGACATGTCAAGAAAAATTCTTCTGAAAAAAAAATTGCCAAATTTTTTTTGGGCAGAAGCTGTGAATACAACAAACTATATTCTTAGCAAGCGCTTGATCAGACCTATTCGGAAGAAGACCCCTTATGAGCAGTTCAAAGGAAAAAATCCAAACATTTTGTTACTTTAAACCTTTTGGTTGTACTTGTTTTGTCCACAATAATGGTTAGGAAAATCTTGGTAAGTTTGATGCAAGAGGTGATGAAGGTATTTTTCTTGGCTATTCACAGACAAGCAAAGCCTATAGAGTTTACAATAAGATAACCAAGCTTGTTGAAGAAAGCATTCATGTTATATTTGTTGAAAGCTATGATGGTTCTTTGAGTGATGGTTTTGCAGATCTTAATATGAACAAGCATGATTTAGATACTGAAGAAGAGTCGTCAAAAGGATCCAAAGAAATTTCACAGAAACAAAGCAAGCATTTTCAAGGCCTTGAAACTAAGGTTCAAAGCCTTGAAACAGAATCTATAGAGAAGACATCAGAACAAGCTACTACTTCAAGTTCTCAAAGACTTGAAAATAAATTGAAGAGCCTGAACCCTGGACACCAAGGAAGAGATTTAAATATCTCTCATCTCATCCTTGTGATAACATTATTTCTGATCCAACCACTGGTACACAAACCAGATCACAGTTGAAAAATCTTTGTGCTTTTAATGCTTTTTTCTCTCTTGTAGAACCTAAAACTATGAAAGAAGCATTACAAGAAGCAGACCGAATTATAGCTATGCAAAGTGAACTCAATGAGTTTAAAAGGAACAAGTTTTGGAATCTAGTTCCTCCTCCAAGAAATCAGTCTCTCATTGGCATTTGATGGGTATTCAGAAACAAGTTAGATGAGAATGGAAATGTAATCAGGAACAAAGCTAGATTGGTAGATCAAGGCTACAATCAAGAAGAAGGTATTGACTATGAAGTAACATTTGCTCCTGTTGCCAGTCGTATGAGCAGGGAATTTGAAATGAGCTTGATGGGAGAATTGAACTTCTTCCTTGTACTTCAAATTCATCACATGAGAAAGGCATATTCCTACATCAAAGCAAGTATACAAGAGACTTTCTAAGCAAGTATAATATGTCTCAGTCCAAAGAGATTAAGACCCCCATGAGTTCTACAGCGTCTCTAGACAAAGATGAATCTGGTAAGAGTGTGAATGTGAAAGAGTATAGAGGAATGATTGAATCATTACTCTGCCTCACAGCTAGTATACCATATATCATGTTCAGTGTGTGCATGTGTGCTAGATTTCGAGCTGATCCTAAATAATCACACTTGACTGCAGTTAAGAGAATATTTAGATATCTCAATGGTACCTAAGACTTAGGGCTTTGGTATCCTAGACAATCTAACTTATCTTTGTGTGGCTATTTAGATGCTGACTTTGCTGGATATAAAGTTGATAAAAAGAGTACATCAGGATGCTGTCAATTTCTTAGATCATCTTTAATCAGCTGGCATTCAAAGAAGCAAAACTCACTTGCACTATCATTAGCAGAAGTCGAATACATAGCAGCTGGAGCTTGCTGTTCACAAGTGTTATGGATAGCACAAAAAATGAGAGACCTTGGATTTGATTTCAGAGATATACCTATCAAGTGTGACAACACAAGTGCAATATCTATTACGAAGAATCCAGTTCAGCATTCAAGAACAAAGCTTATTGATGTTAGACATCACTTCATCAAAGATCATGCTGAAAAAGGTGATATTGCTCTTGAATTTGTTTCTACTAACTTGCAATTTACAGATATCTTCACTAAACCATTGACAGATGAAAGATTATCAGCCTTAAGACTGGAATTGGGAATGCTAAATAAAGGAGCATTGGTTTATGGGGAGAATCAAGTAATTATTATGTTTTTTCAAAGGGTTGGACTGATTTTCAAAGCCTTGAAAATCTTTTCAAATCTTTGACTATATGTGCTTCAAACCATACAGCTTTTCAAGGCCTTGAAACTTATTCCAAAGCCTTGAAAATAAGACTGCATGCTAGTTAGTCAATAATTTGGATCTTTCAATGTTGGGTGTTATCTTTGTAGATAATTGCTCAATGTTGCCCCTCAATTTTTCAAATACCCTTTTTCAGCCAAAATAGTATTATATCTTTATTTCCAACGGCACACACAAAATTTGAATCTTTTTGATTCAAAAGATCTTCAAAGATTAGGAAGAATATTTAGTTTCCTTTTCAAATTGAAATTCTCTTCTAATTTCTTCTTTTTTTTCTATCCTTCGTATCTATCCTACCTCTCTCTTCTTCTTCCCAAACTCTAATGAGCACTATAAGAGCCTCTAACAGAATCAAGATGGCTGGTGATTCAAAGGCTGGCACAGAGAAGAAAAGAAAGGCTATTGTGGAAGAGGTTCAGACCATCAGTGGGGATTCCAGTTCAAAGACTCCAACAACAGAAGACATGGCACCTCCTCCTCTCAAGAAGAAGGAAAAGAAATATAAGATACTAGTGTCCAGCAAGAAGAAAAAGGCAGTGGAGTCTTCTCAAGAAAAACATAAGGGGATTCAGATTGGCATCCCTAAGAAGGTGAAGAAGAAGGCTGACAAAGCAGACAAAGTCAAAGGAAAAGAAAAAGTGACATAGGATGAACCAGAGGAGAACATTGAGAAGATACTACAGATTCATTCAGAAAAGAAGAAATCCACTAGTAAGAACTCAGCCCCTGATAATGCATGGTTCATTACTCATGTTGCTAGAGGTCAATGGCTTGACGGATTTGCTTCTAGACCAGTTGCATTCTGTATTATGATCAATGTTTATATGTTACATGGTATGAATCTGAAGTGTTTCAAAATGTTGAAGAAAAGCTCTCCAGAGTTAGCCTACCCCAGACTTACCAGATTCTTTTACCTAAACATGAAACAACTCAAGAACACTACAAATCTGGTAATTCAGACCAAAGTTGCTGGCATTGATATGGAACTAGATCATTATGAGTTTTCCAATGTTCTAGGTTGTCCTAATAGGTATGATACCGGTAACTACCCTCCAAAGAGTGAAGCCCTGAAACTAGCAAAAGAAGAGTTCTTTCTACCCAATACCCCTACCTCATCCATGCATTTAACATACTCTGTGCTGACTGTTAATGCCAAAGTTTTGTTTACAATCTTGATGAGATGTGTGGTACCAAGGGAATACTCAAAGGAGCTGATCACTGACAAGGTGTTGCACTTAATGTATTTGGTTATGCATGGTTATGAGGTTGATCTTTCAAATATTTTAATGGAACACATGCTGTATAGCCAAACCAATCAGAGAAAACACCCCTTTCCATATAAAAATTTGCTCACCTCATTCTTCCAACACTTTGAAATTCTAACTGATAGGGATGAGACTATTACTACTGGGTTTGGTATGCTTAATGAGAAAAGCATTTGAAAATATTGGGGTGGTGAAAACCAGTGCTAAGACTTGGAAGTTGTACTCATACTTGAAAGAAGAAGAGTTGAGTTCCAATAAATTTATCAAACCCAAGTCCCTAACCCCTACTTCAAGCTTAACCTCTCATCTTCGAGATAACTCCTTGGTTCTTCAAAAGCTGGATGGACTTCAAATGGACATTGATGAAGTGAAGGAGAATCAACATGGATTTGACACTGATCTTAGGCAGGTGAAGTACATGGTTGAAAACATGTTCAGAAGCATGACAGTGTTTGATGTGACTGAAGAAGTATCTCAAGCTGCAAAGGGTACAGAAAAGGCTGATTCAGCAAAGGATCTGCTCAGTGAACACTCAACTCAGGATGAGGCTGCTCAGGTAAAAGATAAAGGAAAGCAAGTGGCTGATGTACCAGTTGATGAAGATCAAGAGGAAGAAGTTGACTGTCCAGATTCAGGAGCACTGCTAATATTCCTCAAGAAGAAGAAATCTAAGAAGACAGCTATTCCAGAAATTGTGACTGCTGCTGATTTATTTGAGGGAGAAGGTGAAGCTGGTGAAAATGTGGCTCAACAGGAAGAAGAACAAGCTGATGATGATGAGGGAAATGGTCAGAAATAAGATCCAGAGCAGCAAGAAGATGATTACCCAAACCCTTAACTCTTGCCTACTATTTGTTCACCTTTTCAAGGCCTTGAAATCCTTTTCAAAGTCTTGAAAATTTCATCTTTTGAAACAGTTTTTTAAATGTATTTCAAAAACTCTGATCCAACATCTTCTCATTCTTTTTTTATGAAAGTCAAAAAGGGGGAGAAATCTAGGTTTTTATTTGTTTGCTTGCTAGGAGATCTGATCTGGTTTGGGTTTTGGTCAGTAGAATTATCTGAACTTTGATGTTTTGTGCTACTTTCGGAAAGTTAATAAGTTGGATTTATTTTGGATATCATGTGCTATAATTGACTGTTCTATACGCTAATGACTAATTTTTACAGAAACATAGTATCAAACAGATTGTGGTTTTGTCTTTCATCAAGGGGGAGATTGTAAGTTCAACTCAATTTCAAAGACTTGAAATAGCTAGTCTATTTCAAGGCCTTGAAACAGCTTTCAAAGCCTTGAAACTGACTGTTCTTTATATGTATGAACTTAGGGGGAGTTTCTGATCTTGATTCAACCCCCAAACCCCTGTGCTTGATTAGCTGGTACTTGATGATGAAAGACAAAGTATTTTCACACAGTTTACAGTATCTAATATCATCTATTTGACTCAGTTTTGTAGGGGAAGTTTGCTTCCTATTTTTTCAGGATTTGTTTCCTAACCTGAGTGTTGCAGGAAAGGAAATTATATGATGATTTGATTCTATGATCAATCCTGTTGTGTTTGGAAGTTCAAATCAGTATCCGTGAAGATATTAATCAAACTATCCGTTGGAGAAGCTGTTAGAGAAGTCAAAGCTGAGGCTACAAAATAGGGAAGTTTGTTAAAGAGAAGATCCTGAAGATCTTCAGTTCAAAACGATCTATAAAAAGAGGGAAAGTTGAAGCATTGCAACGGGGCAATTAGCAGAGACACTCAAAAACATTCAAGTAATGACAATCAACAAAGAAGCAGAATCATTTCTCTCAATCCAATCATCAGAAGAACACTGCATACTCACTACAGATTCAGTTCTAGTGTTCTTCTCTTCTGAACTTCATTTGTATATCATTTTGATAATATTTCTTGTTCTAATTCTCAAGTATTGTTCAAGGTGAATAATATAGAATTCTTAGTTAATCGGATAGCTAGAGCAGGTACTAGATAGGTTAGTGAGAAACCACAAGCTGTAACAGAGTAGGACATCTCTTTGTGCTTGAGATCTAGGGCTTAGCTGTGGATTAATAAGAATTTTGTTGAAAATCCTGCAGGGAGAAGTCCCTGAGGTAGAGACGTAGGCCCAAGTGGACTGAACTCTTTATATCTTGTGACTCTTTCATTTACTTTTCTGTTCCATACTTAGTATTTTTGCAGCATTCAAAACAGTTTCATTTCAAGGGTTTGAAACTCATTTCAAGGCCTTGAATCACTTTACAAATCTTTTGAAATCACTATTGTTGCAAGTTTAGCAAAATTTTGCATACTCAATTCAACCCCCCCCCCCCCCCTCTATAGAGTATTGATCTTGTATTTCTACCTACTGTACACCCCTTTAGTATGCTTCAAAGCTTTGAAGTTTTCGTGTAGCCTTGAAATTTCTCAAAGCTTTAAACCACTGTTTCACCAGCTTTGATTAATATGCGGTGTATTTTATTTAATAATTGGATCATGGAATATTTTGTAGTATCTTTTATATAATTACATAATATTTCAAACGTTCAGAGATTTTGACAAAATATCCCAAAATAACTTTTTGAAATCTTTTAAATCTGATTTGCATGCAATCCTACTTTCAATCAAACTCTTCTACCTCCTTAAGACAACTTTAGGGCTTATTTCTATCATTCTTCACCTCTTTTTTTCCGTCTCTATCTCTCTGAATTTCTTTCTCAAACCCTTTGAAACCCTAAACCCAATGGAGCGAAAATCAGTGAGGATCAAGCAGCTAGGTCAGAGCTCTGGTAAGAGGATAAAGAGGAAGGCAAATTGGAAGATCACCATTCATGGATCAGATTCTGAGGAGACAGCAAGTGTTCATGAAACTTCTCCACCTTCAAAGAATATCAAAGGGGAAAGAAGTTCAAGAAGAGCTAGAAGTTGGGTCTAAATCTGAGTCCGCAATAGAGGAAGTGGTGAAAACTAAGGAGCTTGGAGGAAAAGATCAAGGATATCAATCTAGAAAGAAGAAGAAGAAGAAGAAGAAGAAGAAGAAGAAGAAGAAGAAGAAGAAGAATAAGGAGGTTGCTGAAGAGAAAGGTGAGAAGAAGGATGTTTTATCTCAAGAGAAAAGAAGCCAGAGGATAAGAAGACTGATCCACCATCTGAGATGAAGAGGGTGAAGCACAGTGCAGTAAAAACCAAGAAAGCTTCTGGTTTTGGTAAGCATCTTTTACCTGAATCTTGGTTTATCAATTCTGAAGTTAGAGTTGTGTGGATGGATGGGTATGCATCATAAAAAATTGCCTATTGTAGTTTTATAAGTACGACTTATTGGAGAAATTAGATATAGACTACATTAGGAAGTTATAAGTGTCTTCTATTGGGAAGTTATTGAATCCATCTTCTGAGGCACATCCTAGGTTAACTAGGTTTTTATACTTGAATTAGGTTCAAGAATTGGATGTTAGTGAAAACTTTGTCTTGACCTCTAAGGTTGCTGGGATTGACATGATGCTAGACCACATAGTTTTTGCCAAAGTTTTGGGAGTGCCTAGGAAATAAAGGATTAGTGATCATCCATATAGGAGAGAATGTTTGAAACTATCCAAAGCTATGTTTTTCTTGGAAGGAACCCATACTGGATCCAAGCATTTAATACATTTTGTGTTTAATTGTGAAGCCAAGATCTTGTTCTCCATAATCATGAGATGTGTAGTTCCCAGGGAACATTCCAAGGTGTTGGTGACAGACAGAGTTCTTATACTTATGTAATTGATTTGTCAAGGGTTTTACGTTGACTTGCCTACTGTTGTTATGGAACATATGGTGTACTGTGGTACTAGGACTAGGAATCATTCTCTTTCATATGACAATATGTTGCCTTTGTTTTTCAAGCATTTTGGAGAACCTTTGGAGGATGAGGAGAAAATCACAACTGGTTTTGGTTTGGTGGATGAGGCATATTTTCAAAGGATTGGTGTAACACCCCTTGATCCCCAAGCTTTTCGTTCCGGACAGGAGAGCCCATGAGGGTGCTACTCATAATGACATGGCGGAAATCGAGAACAAACACTGCCTTAGTTATATATTACATGAGCTAACAGTCTTACACATTGTCTTAAAACATTATTACACAAAATATCCAAACCGTCTAGTAGTTCGAGTTACTAAGCATACTGATAATTACTATGTGAGTCTGTGTTCCCCATCTAAGCCAAGCCTTCGTCGTCTAGACCTGCGGTGAGAATAAAACAAGAACCACAGTTTTTCTAAAGTCAACAATGAAATACCGATTAAGTAAACACCCAAACTTGTAAAAAGATTATGAAGCATATCTTTCCAAAAATAATCATAACGGAGAATGAACAATAACTGAATAAATTCTTGAAGAATAAAGTATGAATACTGTAACTCATATGAAATTATCTTTCTTTTGCCTTGCATCTCAATCGTTCTCTTATACCTCAAACGAGGAATATCATTCTCAATCTATCTCTTCTTTCTTGTCATAAAACTCTTTCTCAAAGAAACTCATATTATTAGCTTGTTGATACGGGAAAGATCTACTTTCACTATCTACCAAGACCTTAAGTGTCGGCACCCCACTAAGACTCCTCGCGGCCAGAGAGGTAAGTACATGGAGCGATCCGGCAGGTTGCGACCGGGTTGAAATAATACGGGTCGAGTGAACGTAGTCAACACGACCAATCTAGCAATAGTATAACGATTCCCGCACAACTCTTTCCACTTTTACACTGTTAACGAATTCTTGTTTTTGTGTGACAACCTCAAAACATTTGTCTCAAAACATAATCAATCTCAAGTAAAGCATGTAAGTCATAAATCATATTTTGAGACAGATATAAAATCATATTTCGACACGAAAGAAGCTATGCACGCTAGACTTGGCATGTTTACTCACTTCAACAATACGGCAAATAAGCTCTCACAGGTAGACGCAGCCCTCGTCTACAAATTCTTCACCTAAAAATTTATAAGTTCTAATTAATCAAAAGTTTGACTATCACGTGATATGCAAGTGAATACGTGAGAAAGTTCAATTTAACCTAATACAAAGTCTAAATCTTTATTTGTTGCTATAATTGTCAAGAGTGTGCCAGTTTACAATAATCATATCCTCAAATTATAATTATCTAATATTACTATTCAATTTTACAAATAATACACTTGTATTTTAAATAGTGAGAAAATAATATATTTAATTTTAGAATTTTCCTAAGTATAAACTCTTACAATAGGAAAATACTAGCTTAGACTTTATTGTAAAGAACCACATTTTATTCTTAATATTCTAACAATTATATTTAACTTTTCTAGAATAAATTGTTTATAGCAAATAATTGTTTAATTAATGAAATTAACTACTGGGGATATATTCTTAGTAGTGAAATAAAAAGACTAGATACTAACTTGTTCAGGAGATGATATCATAAAATATTTATTAAGAAAACAAGTGTGATTCAATATCTACTTATAAGTATGAGAAACAATTATTTTAATTTTAAAAAAGATATTAATTAAAGAAACTATTCATAAATATTTCTCAAATTACTTCATAACCTATTCTTATTCTAAAACGATTCTTAGATAATCAATTTATTTAAAATATTAACTTACAATATTTTAAGATTAACTAATTAAGTAAAATCGATATTGATTATTGAATAAATAGGCTCAATGTATTAAAAAACTCCAGATCACTTTATAAAAATTATTCATTGTAAAATTTCATTACCCAAGTTATTTCTATATATCTAAATAATAATCAGAAGTTTAGATTTATATCCAAATTTCCTATCTTTAATTTCACACACACACATATATATATACATATATATATATATATATATGTATATATATATATACTAGGTTCCACCCCGCGCGCGTTGCGCGCGGTGTGGCCTTGGCATGTCTGCTTGTCCGATGGGCGGAGATATACATTTGCTAATTCAGGATTCTTACGTACCATGTTTGGGGGCATCACATTTGTATTACATTGTATAGTCACGAGATTAAAATAACGGGACAGTATGCATAGAGTATCTCAGCATCATAGTGAGGTAGTACATGAGTAGTAGACGAGCGTGTCATTGATGGCAACTTAAATTGGCTACATAGATATTGGTTGCACCTGCCTTTGAATTAGGTGTTGTCTTTTTGGCAACATATATTGAGTAATATGTTTTACAATGATATAGTTTGGCAATCTTCCTTATTATCGGGCTATAACTACATAATATATGGGTTGTGCAGTCAAACTTGGGAAACTTCTAGCCGCTGATATAATGCAGTGCGTTCAGATGTTCAATGTTTGTGAGATAGGTATCGGGAATTTTCTTTGTGTTTTTATTGATATTTACATTTATCTTATTTTGCTCTTTAATGAGCATCATGAGCTCTTTAGCCTAACAAAATCATACTCATAACATGTTACCTTCCAATGTCAATGCTTGTTATCTTGTCCAACCACCCAACATCTATGTCCTTCTGGTTTGGGTTTCATAATTTACATGCATTGGTTGATGTAAGTTGAAGATTTATTTAGTAGATTGAGTTGGGCTTGCAGTATCTTGTGCTTGATTCACCTGTCTTGCAGCTTGCATTTATTGGAGATGTGTGTGTGTAAATGTGCATGTCAATCAGTTCAATGAGAGGACATGAACGGATGCTATGTATTAACAGTTCATGCACAATCTATTCTATTGTCAACGCCTATTACCTTCCCCAATGAGTCACCATCTTTCTCCTTCTGCTTTAGGTTTCATCATTTAGATGGATTGCTTGATGTGCATTGAAGATCTCTTAAGTAGATTGAGTAGGGTTTGCAGTGTTTGGTGGTTGATTGACCTGTCCTTCAGATTACATTTACTGAAGATGTGTCTGTCTAAGTAATCATGTCCATCAGTTTAATTAAAGGTCATGAAAACTTGCTATGGTCTTTTGACGTCCTTACTTACTTCTAGTATAAAAGCGTAAGCAGTTGGCCTAAGTTACAACATACTCTAATTCAATGGACTCTGGTAAGGAAAATACCGATGACAAAGAGAGAAAGACTACTAAGGTGAAGAGCAAGGAGCAGAAGAGGAAAAGTAAAAAATATCAGAGTGAGGAAGAATTCACGACCGACGAATCTGAGTGGGAGAGTTGGGCCGAACACGGTTACGTGGTCGGGAAGGGCTCGGAGACTACGGTGTACTCAGATGCGGAGGAAGAGGATGACTTCTGGGGAAGTGATACGGCTTCCTCGTATCCGCTGAAGCTGAAGCATTCTGTATCTCGTTCTTCCAGTTCAGGTGGAAAGAAGAAGGAAAAAGTCATAGCTGGAGGTAGCGAAGACTTGCAAATGAAGAAATCAATTCTTCCGCCGGATGCGACACCAGATAAGAGCAGCAAGAGGAAGAATACTGGACAAGATGTTCAAGATTCATGCAAGAAGAAACCAAGATTATAGAGTGTCTAGGGTTTTTTTTTTTTTTTTTTTTTTTTTTCTCTCTGTCTCTCTTTTTTTTTTTTTTTGTGTGTGCGCTATCTTATGGTGGATCGTAGTTTCATGTTACGTCTTATGAATATTAATGTTGAGTTTGGTCATGCTTAATTTGTGGTGGGGTTATGGATTGATGTCATCTTCGTCTATATTTCATGTATCAATGCAGAGTTTGCTTTCTTTACAATTTAATAATCGTTTAGAATGATGTATCATACTATGTTATTCATGGATTGATGCATATCGTGTCTGCTTGATCGGACGATTAATATTTTTTTTTTGGTCTGAGATGTGTGGATAACATCGTCTTTGTGTATCGTCTTCGCCTGATGCGTATTGATGTTTTCTCAAGTGGAGTATGCTTGGCAGTAGACGATGCTTAATTGACTTGTATTGCAGATTGCATTTATTGGAGATGTGTGTGCTTAAATATGCATGTCAATCAGTTTAATGTAATCATGATATGAACAGGTGCTGTATATTACCAGTTCATGCACAAGCCAGTGTATTGTTAATGATTATTATTTAAACTTGATATTTAAGATGCAGAGTGATACTCATTATTTGTACCGAATACTTATGTATATACATGCACCAACTCTCTATATAAACCACTTTCCACGTATTATTTTCTATCAATTCTCTCTGTAGTGCAGCAGCACCAAGAACAAGAACACAATTAGCTATTTTTCAACACAACTATGGCGCCGCTGAGGTCATCCGTAAGGAGAAGGAACACAAAGGAGAGCAATTCCTCCACCATCAACTCACTCCCGAAAGAGTTAATCACAGAAATATTGGCAATTTTGGGATCTTGTTCATCTGATGATCTGTTTACCGCAAAGAAAAGGTAATATTCTATGTTATTCTGCTTCTCTATCTCCCTTGTTTCGTTAAGTATTCATAATCTTCAAAGCTCAATTTGAATATCAATAGGAACAGTATTAGAATAAGAAGGATTTTATCATATCATACTGATAGAGTTGGAGAGTTTTCTATTTTCACTTACCATGTTTGTGTACATGACCCAGTGTGTTTTTTTGTCTCTATAAAAGCTTTGACACGGACATGGGCGGATTTAAAATTTGGCTGTGTGAGTACAAGGAAAATGTCAAGCTTAATGACGGATTTGTTGATAAATTTT
The DNA here is from genome assembly GCA_023055425.1 of Linanthus parryae. Taxonomy (NCBI): domain Eukaryota; kingdom Viridiplantae; phylum Streptophyta; class Magnoliopsida; order Ericales; family Polemoniaceae; genus Linanthus; species Linanthus parryae. Next base: position 2,989,639 of record JALGPY010000004.1, on the reverse strand, counting down.
GATGTATTTAATGGATAAAATGACGAATTGATATATTGTTGAAGTGAATATATTATACGAGTGGGAATTAATGTGATTATATTAATAGAATGTAGGCTAAATGTTGTGAATATTAAAACTTTGAGTTGGGGGCTAATATAATAAGATAAATAAATATAGCGTAATAATTGGGAATTTTCAAAATTCGGGTGGGGGTTGGTCTCCATATAAGAGTGCGACTGGACATAGGGATTGCAGACAGAGATTAGAATAAGAAGGATTTTATCATATCATACTGATAGAGTTGGAGAGTTTTCTATTTTCACTTACCATGTTTGTGTACATGACCCAGTGTGTTTTTTTGTCTCTATAAAAGCTTTGACACGGACATGGGCGGATTTAAAATTTGGCTGTGTGAGTACAAGGAAAATGTCAAGCTTAATGACGGATTTGTTGATAAATTTTGATGTATTTAATGGATAAAATGACGAATTGATATATTGTTGAAGTGAATATATTATACGAGTGGGAATTAATGTGATTATATTAATAGAATGTAGGCTAAATGTTGTGAATATTAAAACTTTGAGTTGGGGGCTAATATAATAAGATAAATAAATATAGCGTAATAATTGGGAATTTTCAAAATTCGGGTGGGGGTTGGTCTCCATATAAGAGTGCGACTGGACATAGGGATTGCAGACAGAGATTATGTCTACGTTCTGACATTTTAATAAACACGATAAACCAATTTTAATCCGCTGTCTTCCTAGTCCTCAATTTCGAGCAATTAAGCAGTGTTTGTTGAACAAAGGCTCATTCTTTAGGTGTTGGTGATGGGAGGAATAGGAGAAGATCACCAGTTTCAGAACATTTGTAGTTTGATTTCTGAATGTATCCTTGTTTAGTCTATTTCAAACAATAACCCCTAATTAATGTATACACATTAGATGGTGAGGAATTATACTGGAAACTTTACCATATTATAGGGGTAAAACACAGTTTCACCCCCTCAACTTTGATGTAAAGACACTCTCACCCCTTCCAGTTTGATGATTTTCTGCAATCTTTTGCAACATGTAGCAGTTTGAAGATGTTCAATGAAGCATCTAACTATAATTGTGTATACGAGAAGGTGTCACTTAAGAAGTTCCCCGTCGTTCCATGGCGGTCCAGTCAGCAATGGATTTGGGGATTCTCGCAATTTATGAAGAGATGCAATGATAGTAGGAATCCAGAAGCTCTATTTAGGCAAGGAATGGTAAGCGGCAGTTATATTGATTTATCATAACGTGGAGCAAGAAGAAAAGCTAAGTTAATCGTTGTGAAGTGGCATAAACTGACGTACATTTTTTTTTATTTTTTATTTTTTTTTAATTTTAGATTGATTACTTCAGTTTGTGCCGATATAGTGATGGCTTAGACGCCTTACAAAAAGCAGCAGAAGCTGGACTTGGAGAAGCACGTTATATAATTGTCATCATTTTGGTGTTGAGTGGAGATAAATACCGTGAGAAGGGAATCGAGTTGTTCTGTGGAATGACAAAAGACAAGGAGATAGAAACAAAATTGGAGCAGTACCGGCAAAAGGTTAAGTCAATTTTAAGGAGCATCTGGATTAAAAATCCAATCATACAGATGGAGAAACAGCGTTGCTGTGCATCGCAACCCCAACACAGATGGAGATCAGGATGGGCGCGGAACGAAGACATTATATTGTGTGATGCTTGTAGATGTGATAGGGAAGTCGACTTTATTTGTAAGATATTTCCTCATAACTAAAATGTGTAGGAAATTTTTTTTTTTTCGCAAATAACAATATCAATGATCCCAAAACTTGTAACTTAATATGAGAAGTATAAATAATTAGCAGATACACGAGTATGGACTCGGAATCTCTTTCCTAAAGGGATCTGAAAACTAAATTCAGGGTTAATTGTATTTTATTCATGTTGCGGGTGGTGGTGTGTTGCAAAACACCTCATCTAATTTCAATGATGTATTTGCAGGATGACGCTTGCATCAAACGAGTTACAATGCCACAAAAAGAATTTAAGCAAATATAACTCGTGAACACACTCCAGTGCGATCTACTTGCAATTAGAAGCATAAGGGATTAATGTGTTATGACGCCCAGCCTGTATTTATCCGTGTAATAGTATACGTTTAGTTGTTGTCCACACTGTCACAAAAGCATGGTTTAATACTATTTCAATAGCTATCCGAACTATTGTTGCATTTAAGATTTGAGTTTAATCTTGTAAATGGCCGTATACATCGTCATTAAAATCAGCGATTCGATATTTATTCATCCTAGCATGTGTTTTATATTAATTCGCTATTCTACCGCATAAGTGACTTTGCAAGTAAGGATAAAATGTGTAACAAATGTAGCGGGGACATCATATTATGCAGACCGAACTACAATATTACGTGGACATTAACTGATAACAGAGCGTTAATTACAATAACATAAAAAACGACAATGGCATATTTTCTTTGTTAGTTCGTCGATAGGGCTATGTTTTTATGTGTGAGCTAGCATCAAGCTTCAACTACATAGCGTACAGTCCAACCATTCATTGGGAATACATTTCCATTGGTGCACCGGGAAAGGAGGAAGTAAAATCTTCTTGCGCCGCTGTTCGTGTTCACGGACTCAAGCACGCTTTGTTGTTCCTTGAAACAAACCCAGTGCCGAATATAATAAGCTATTTGGGTATGGGGTATAATTTTAAATTAAGAAATTTTGTTTCATACCTCAGCCGACATTGACGACATGGTTGTTGCATTTATCCCCAATACAGTGTCTACTGACTGTCCGAAGATGCGTACCTGGAGTTCGGCACTACCATCATGAAGTTGCACAGTTATACGTCCCCTGGGGAGAAACAAGCAAAAAAATAAAATATATGTATATATATATATATATATATAAAAAAAAAACATTTGTCAGTTAGATTTCGCGTCCTCTTTGAAGAAAGGTGTTAAATTGATGTTGTGTAAACTTAGGTTGATACAGTCTACAGTGTAATGCTTCTTAGTGTCATTACGTACCATGGTATAGCATCACAATCATTATTTTGACAAGCAGAGCATTGGAATCTGTTGTTTGGATAACGATTTGCAACACGATTGCACAGCTTGCATGCGTAATACCATGCTTGCTGATTTGTTGGTAAAGCATGAACGGTGGCTTGTACCCAAATCTCGCGTATTGTAGCCTGCAGTTAGTCATAAAAAAACATACAATCTAAAATGAAACTGTTGGGAAAGCTGCATTACTAAGCTGGCAGTGATTGTTCATTACCGAAGGAAATTCTCACCGGTAGTGATGGCAGATCGATTATTGCACAGAGTGTCATTTCTTGTTTGTATCTTTGAAGACGATACAAACTTTGATGCTTGGATAAATTGTTCTTGCCAGGTGCAAACAAAGTTTATGGAACAAAGCAATGGTGCTTGGTTGTTGTGCATTATGAGGTAGTTGATCTGTATGTTAGTATTTATAGTAACATTTGATGCAGGGATTGGTAGGTATCTGAGCTGTATGTGATATAGTTATATAATGTCCTGTGCTGAATGCTTTTTCTATGCTGTTTTTGTTTGTGTGTTTTTTTTTTTATAATTATTAGAAATTTGTTTCGCATTCAGACTGAGACATGCTGTAACAATGGCACGCATTACAAGAATACCAGCAACCTACCTATTTATATTTATCCATGTACATAACTAAGTGATAAATTCTTTACAGCATGGTACAATGCATTTTTTTTCCAGAGAAAAATCACTTAGGAAAGTTATGAGTAATTAAGCCATATTGGTAGTTGGCTAAACCATTTGAATGTGATGTAGCAAACGTACAAGATGCGTAACGATGATAAATAATTAGTGGATAACCAATCCATTTTATTGATAAAACAATATTAGATGTAACCACTAATCACAATCAATGGTTGTGCCTTTTGCATATGTGAGAACATTGATCATCATTTTCACCGGACATGCCTACTCTAATTTTGGATCAGATTGCTTCAGGCCTGAGTACATCGTGGACCTAGTTGGCTTGACATGAAGGATTGCTTATTGTGATATCCGGATAGAAATTTTACTTGTCGGACGCTTTCATAACCCACACATCTATACAAGTTTTGATTGGTTGTCCTGTGAAATGCTTACGAATATTAGATCCATTTGCCAATACCCTTTGGGCGTCTGTTTGTCGGATGAGCGGAGAAATGCGGTTGTCATTGCCGGTCACTGTAAATAGTCTTAAGATATGTAGGTATATTATATTTAGAGTAATAGGATCCATAGCTGATAGTAGCTTCTCCACAACATGAATAGTTTAAGAACTTGTGAATATTACATTAAAACAGCAAAAAGATAAACACTCGATATTACAGCATTGCAGCAAGGAAAGTACATTGGCAGTCAACATGCATGGCATCTATAAAAGCCTGTACTATATCTGCCATCAGTGATGCTTCTTATAAATGTTTAGTCTGCTTTTTGAACCCGGCGAACAACCCACCTTGTTAATCTTGGGTTCCTGTTTTGTGTGCATCTGAGTATGCGGACGTAGAATTTCTGTGATGTTCCTCTCGCATTTGCGGCTAGCAGGAGATTCTGTTGTTCCTGAATATGAAATTGTGGTTGGTGTTGTTATCGAATATATACATTGCCTATTTGAAAAAGATAAGAATACCTGCTCAGACATTGTTGACATTGTGACAAGGGTGTTGTCTAAGACAGTTTCAACAGGTAGCCCAAATATTGTGGCATCCATTATCCCAGTGTCATCTTGTAACTCAACATAAAGGCGGCCGCTGTATCAAAGGGTTGTGTGATTGTTAGTTTGCATATATTTCATGTCAAGAACAAATGTAGTATAGAGTAGAATAATTGTTGCATATATTGTACACTGAATAGTTATCTAACCATATGATTGCATCCTGAGTAGAATTGCCGCATTTACTGCAGATCTGTCCCAAGCACTCACTTTTGCAATTTCGGCATGCTTTGAACCATGGCTGCTGGGTTGTCGGTATCGCAGTCATTGATACCTTAATCCATGTTTCTCTGTATAAGGGCTGTCAGGTATAATTAATTAGGTGTTAGCTTTTTGCAATTGTCATGCTGTGGACAAGATAACTAAATAGAAGAAACAACTCACCAAAGTAGCCCTAACTGCTGATATGTTGCCGACTTCCATTGAAAGCCGTCGCACCAATGCTGTATGTTGATAATAGTATAGATTCTGGAGGTACTGCTTTTATAGGATCATTGCCTTACTTAGTTAGTTGAACTATTGTGCACAGGATAGAACGGCACGCATTACTATGTGTTGCGTACATTGAGGTCACCGCATATCGATGAAATGAAACATGCTCAGCAAAGTGGGGATGAAGTGATATATGAATGTTAATTACGATGATCTTGGTTATAGTGTCAACATGATTTAGTTATATGTGCATATTCTTATCTTCTTGTTCAGCATAACGGTATGCATGCAATTACATGGTCGACATAGTTGGAATTGGGTTATAGCCGAAGTAGATATGCAAAATAAGTAATCTTTGCTTGTCTACGCTGGTGTACTTACAGTCAATTATAGGAGTCTGTACATTATGCAGTATCAACAATAATGGCAAAGTACAAAATATAATGAAATTTTATTCAATGCAACAAAGCCACACGGAAATATGGTACTGCACCACATATCGTACAACAAACAGAAATGAAATATAACAAAGTACGTCACGAGAGAATTTTATATCGATACATATTCACGATTGGATCTTATTCACTATTATTGCCATTGCGTCGTCACGTTCATGCAATCCTAACATGGCGGACCACCCATCGAAATAAGCTGCGATTGGTTTGGTGTACGCCTTTTACAACACGCACATAGAAAGGTGTTGATGCATTGCTTGTGTTGGCAGTGATGATGAGAGACTGGCATTCCTGGTGTTAAATTATAACATTGAAGTGAGGCACAAATTCCATTGTAAATATGTTATCGATGTTGTATTATGTAGTTATATGATGTATTATTTGTAAGTACTATATTAACACCTCTAGCGTCATTCGGGCCAAGGTTGCAGCTGTTGTGTTAAGCACAGTTTCCCCCGCTTGCCCAAACAGCGTAACATTCATTGTACCGGTGTCATCTTTGAGCTCAACCATGAGACGGCATCTGTATCGAAATAAATATTTGTGTGTAAAATATTGATCTAAACATCTTTAAATGTGAATTTGCATGTGTCATAGCTGGTTAACCTGGGAGTAGTGTTGGATTGGGAGTTGCGGCAACTATGATAGTTTGAATGAATACACTCTTGCTGGCACGTATCACATGCATTGAACCATCCCTGCTGTGTGGTTGGGATGATACGAATGCAAACTCTTATCCAAGCTTCATTGTATGCTTCCTGAGAAAAAATGTGGCAGTGATTCAATTAAATATCACATCGTTGTGTAGTAAGAGCTTACATGACCTGACATTGGAAAGTAATATTGCAACAGTATTGCATGAAGTAATGATACCAATGCCGACTGAAGTTCTGCTATCGTGAATGGTGTCATGATGTTCGGTCTGGCGATTGAATGTTGGTGGTGCAATTGTTGGAACATAAGATGCGCTTAATGGTACTGGATGCATGTCTCGTTCGGGCAGCTAATGGTTTATATAGTGCATAACTGGTAAGTGGTAAATTGTTTGGGAAGTATATTAAGAATACGATGTGGGGTAATGTGCTCTATTAGGAAAAAATCACGTGTATTGTTAGACGGGGATTCAAAGATTGTTTCGTATCCATGCCGACACCTAGAGATTAGCGAAGGAGACGTATTTCTGTACATATTCGATCATGTTGTGTAATATGCGACTCGTCAATTTTCCAACAACAGGATAGTGCTGTATTACACTGGTAGATACTGTAGCATCATCAATGTCATGGTTCGTGAAATGACTGCGATGTAATTTTACAGATGGTTAAAGTTGTTATGGTATTGTTTGTGCCAAGTGTGTGGATGCAATACTGTTGTATGCCAAGTGTTTGGGTTGCATGGTAGACAGGCATATGTTGAGAATGCATGTGAGCAAGCTAGCCGATAAAGCATTCAGACTGTTCATCATCATTTCACTGCAATTGTCAGTTTTGCATAGATAACTTATCTATTTGTTGGCACACATTTCTATTTCATGGGGAAACTGACAATGAAATGGATTTGGTATAATTGATCAGTTGTTAGTAGCTCAAATGTATCAGTATGTTATACTGAGCTTGCCGTTTAGATGGCTATAACATTCAAGCTTATCACAAGTTGTGTGTGTGTGATCTGAATTTGCAGGGCTATGAAGTGTTGCATGTATGTATACAATTGTATGGGTAGGGCAATAAGCTATTTTTTGGGTGGTGCTGGAGAATTACATGACACGCGAAGAGGCTAAACGACAACCTACATACGTAAAAGCTGGAGAAGTTGATTGTTTGATCAACATCGGAATTAAAGTGATATATTGCTAAAAAAGGGAAAAAAAAAAAAACCCATTAAATTTAGGTATATGTACGGTGGACATTATCAATGTATTACATTCAGTTCACAAGTAACACAGTAATCGAAGAATATTAAATGAAGCATGTAATGATACGAACTGTTAATTACATGACTCAAACCAACAAGTATACAATTGGTACGCAAGTATTAAGTTGCGTACTATTTTACGAACATCATATAATATATTTGGCGCACAATAGTAGGGACCAGTATGGGAAGCAGTAAAGCGGATACTGTTGGATCATATGTCGATTTCGATGAGATCACAAATATTGCGGTACATTTTTTTATAAAAAACCAGTATGAATCTCGATTGTAATAGTTAGTGGAATATGATCTAGGTAAAGAAGCATCATGCAAATATTCACATATCTCTTGAATTTGTTTAGACTGATCATGTTTAGAAATTATTGAAGCTACGTGCTTGCAAGGCTATGTAGACTTATGTACTAATACCCTGTCTCACCTATCTAGGTTAATAATAAGGTTATGCATTTGGTCAATTTGATGTCTTAAGCATAGAGGACCTTAACGCCTGATTATACATGCGGCTGTAACAATATAAGTAAGCAGCATCAGAATCAGTAATCTCGACATGCCAAACAACCACACGCTGAACATTTATTCAAAATATGATGCAAATAGCTGGAATTATGCAGCTAATCCGTATCACTGGGTGACATATAACGACTACACGCTTCTAACTTGTCTTCTGTAATCAAATCCTGTATAATTTCTGGGGCTTCATATAGAATTTTGCATTCATCTAATTGCTGTGCTCCCATACTTGCAAGCTGTTTGGCGACGCAATTTTCTAAGTAGTCGATATGATTTAGGGCTATGTGCATGTCTCGGAGCAGAATATGCCCCTGGTTGATTTGATTTCTCATACCTGCAGGAAAATCTTTGACAAAATGGAATATCTTTATTGCTTTGTAGCATGAAGTCTGTATTTCTATGTTACTCCAGTTTTTATCACAAGCCAAGTGAATGCCGTGATAGATTGCCCAAAGTTCACTCTCAAGTTTATTTGTTGCGTCTAATTTTCCTACGAAACCAAGCATCCAGTTATCTTCATTGTCTCGGCAAACTGCACCGATACCACCACTGCTTGTTGCAGAAGCTGCGAAGCCATACACACTTATTCTGGCAATCCCTGTATCAACCATATATTATGCACAGAATTACACCACAAATCATAAAACACATGCACATTTATGTTATCGGTGATTAGCATGACTGAATGTATAATACTTACTTTGCAAGTTAGGCACGCTCCTAGGAGGGATTTCACCCTGGAAAGTTGTTGCACTGAGTAAAGTTCGGGATGTAGCGGATGAGTCTGACGACTCCTCCTTTGGAGATGACATCAAAGGCAGCGATTGTTAATTTTCCCAGTTTTGTCTATCCAGTTGTTGTGGTGGTGCAACGTTGGGTTGTATGGAGAGGGAGACAGATTTAGTATTATAGCTGACAAATTATAGCACGCATTTCAATAGCAGCAACTGGATATGTTGCCGTGTCTTCTGTCGCTTGTGTATTCTGATCACGTGTATAAATTTGGATGCGTGTAATTGTGTCTTCATTTATATACATGATTTGGATATGAATGAAGTGGAATTGGAGTACATTTCATACGCAGTTGTAACTATAAATGTATGGCAGTGAATATTTCAGTTGGTAACATTATCAACACAGTTGAACAAAAGACAACTTCATCTAATGTGCGTAAGATGCCGTAATAGCAAAACTACATCCCATTTACGATAAGTATTGGTATACGCGTTAGTGACTCTGGTTAAGGTTCGGTGTCAACATTATACTCTGACGACAGCAAAGATGACGATGGCTAGGGGTGCTTTATATTATGATTCTTTGAATTGGTAATGGTTGTACAAATGATTATAGAAAGTAACAATATCAATTTGGATTGTATGGCATGCGGACAGTGTCAGCACCGAGTATTAATCAATCAGAGATTTATTTTGTTTGTTCGTTTTTTTTTCATTTTATTTGTTTTTTTTTTTTTTTTTTTTTAATTTTTATTTGATATACAAACGAGAAATATACAGAGACACTGTATTTCGAAACTGATGCAGGTATCTTTGATACATTACACAAAACTGTGTAACTCTTTAATGCAATCTATGGTAGGAAATTGTATCTATATAGATGCAACAATAAATACAACATTGAAAAGGGGATCTATGCAATGCATACAGTGGGTGGAGATTAAAACAGTCAGTAGGCTCTTCATCTTCCATTATACAGCCGTTGCTATAAAAACCATTCCTAAAACTTTCAAAAAACATTATATCAGAATAGCTATGGACAAGAAAGAGGACGGTGCAAGAAAGTCTCCAGACACTGCAGAAAAGAAATTGAGCAGCAAGGGGAAGCGACACAGTGAAGTCAAAAAGCGGAAGAAGCCGAAGTATACTGTAAGCACGGATAGCGGTGAAAGTGATAATGAAGTTGATTCAGCAACATGGCATCGGCATGATTATGTTGTTGGCAAAGGATCTGAGACTACAGTTTACTCAGGAAACGAAGACGAAGACGAGGCATGCGACAGTGATACGGCAAGATCATACGAAAGGAATAAGAAAGCTATTTTAGCTATGTTTCGCCGACAGAGGGAGGCAGGACGTAAAGAAAGAGCAGAGCGACAGGAACGATTGAAAATGAAAGCCGACGATGTTAATGAAAAAAATTCAAAGAAAAAGCGTAGAAAATAGATTAATTATTATATTTTATTTGTAATATACCGCATAATTTATGTTACAAATCTATTACTTGGTCATGAATGGCTATTATAAATTTTAAAGTTCATATCAAGAATGCCTGCTTTGGTTAGTTTCATTATGGAAAGTTATTGGTGGTCGTTGCATAATAATATACCACGAAAATGCACAAAATAGGAATCACATGAGAAAAATATGAGCAAGATTACTGCTGTATCTTGGATTATCAGACGTTTAAAATTCAATACAATCCAACATATATTACGGAAAGTATATTTCATGTAACTGTTTATTTGTCTCCTATAATATGGAATGGATGTTACTACAGATATGATATGAACGTAGACGCACAGTATTAAGACTGTGATTGTATTCCCTTTGAACATCTATTATACAAAATCATATGTTATGTACTTTAGAATACAATAAATAATATATTACCGATAATTTAATCAGATACGTAGATATCATTAAATACTATGCATAAATATCACAATTCACACACAATTACAATAGCATAAAATTGACCACAATTAAACAAACAACTGACCAGACTATATATATCGGAGAAATTTCAGTGCGGTGAAGTTACCACCGGATCACCACTCACCAAAAAATACACTTCAGCATTAATTGAGGTTTCATATATGATCAACACCAAGTTTTACCAAATCAGATGATGTCTACGACACAGATATGAAACATCTGTTCACAAAAGCCTATTAAAACAGGCAACTGTTAGCTTTACTCTGGTTACATTAGCAATGCAGTTCTGCAAAAGGGGCATAAATGAGAAATAACATAACAAAAAAGCATACACAAATACCACAGATGACTGCTACGCATGACAAATTACTGGCGGTAGACTGTTGCCCGAAACATTGGAATACTGGGATCCACCAATTCAATCACGCATGCATCATTAAGCGCTAGCTGAGAATGCAGCACGTATTTAAACCAAGCAAGACGACGGTGGAAAGGATTTCCTGCATGCGTGAAACCACATGTTGTTTCCCATCTCATGTAGCCATTATCCGATGTTTCTAGCCACACTTTGTTCGGGGTACCAGTCAAGTAATCTCGCACAAAATATGTAGGAATGTTCTGCACAATTTAAAATAACCTGTTGATATCATGCATCAACGCAAATATCCCAAGGAATTAGAAATTAAGTACTTACAACTCCGCCCTTTCTCGTAGTATAAGAATGAATGATGCGGAATGCAAAGAATGGCACTTCAGTGTTGTGAGCTTGCGCACGAGCGAGAGCATGATTTTCTTGTGGACCCATTCGAAAGACGGAAGGATTGAGCCCGTAGTTGATTTCCACAGCAGATTCATCCATGATACGAACCTTGAAATTCAAATTGCCTTCATATTTGAACATAAGCACAGCTTTAGGAGGGATGCGATAAGCACTGGCAAATTGAAGCCATCCCATGCCAAAGTAATGCTCATTTTCTACTTGATCGATGCAGATATTCCACGATGCCCCGTTGGGCACATGTAGGTAAACAATGTGTGCAATGCTATCGTAGTGACGAGCAACATACTTTGGAGGGATACGCTGCACAAAGAAAATGGTTATCCGACAGAGGTAGCTACTCAATAAATTGTAATTAAGGAGAACACGTACACAAATTACCCAAGATTGTTACCAGGGTGGTATCTTTCTTGTTAAATGGATCGTAAAGCTTGAAGAAGCGAGGTGCTATTTCTTTAATGCCTGCAGTAGCGTTGCTTTCCTGCTTAACAATACTATGGTAAGTGATTTCGGTGCACGTTGGATCCATTATCCTTATATCATAGCTCAGATTCGTTCTAAATTTGAAGAAAACAAAATATCCCAAAGTGATTGAGTTGAACTTGACCACAGTTTTCCACCCATTGCCAAGATACAGTTCATTGTTGCCTGCAAGAATCGTCGTGTCAAAGATTGCGCCGGAGGGAGTTTGTAGCTGGACAATCTTTCCAACATCTTTCCTGTATACATCAACAAAGATACGGGGCAAGGACTGCAAGCGGAACAACGGTTGATTAGATTGCATGTTTGAAATAATATTATTAAGTTCCTTGTATGCAGAACATGTACTCAATAACTATTTTAAAACATAGGCATATACTGATATTAGAAGATTTATATATAAGCTTACCAGTCTGTCATTTTCTGGATCACTGGATACGATAACTTTGAAGAAATTCATACTGATTCCAATGCTAAGGCCTTAACTGCTAATGTTTGATTGCAGAATATAGGCTGTGTATACAAATGGCAACCACATCAATTCTTTAATAAGTTCATATTGTATTACACACACACACACACAAACGCACACTACAGTGACAAACCGGAAGGATCATAACATAGTTATGCATTCTCACAGTGACACAAACATAATGCGGTTCAAAGTATCCAAGAAATCGTGTTTTATATATTTATTCATTTACACATTTCAAATCTTCGGCATCTTGAGCATGCATACTTTGATGAAATAGTACTTGCAGGCAAAAGTACAGAAACAATATCGAAGGGGGAAAAACAGATTGTCACTATAAGCTCGCAATTGCAAACACTACAGATTGAAAATGTTGAATACAATAACACAAACAGATGATAGCTGATTTCAATGAGTTGGGTATACGTATATAAGCAAGTATTCTTATGAACTTGTTCTAACCCCTTTCTTTTTCATGTGATATTACAATTTGTAAGTAAACCTCTAAACGAAACATACCTGAAGCAGATGAATCCTGGCGGCGATACCTAAGATTTGCAATATGAAGGGTTGGGTGGGAGGAGCAGTGGGTGGTCATGAATACCCAATGAAGTTTTGCGCGATTAATTTAATATGCTCGACTAAAATTGCAGTGCAGGCCCTTGTATGTCTAGATATTTAATATTATGCATATGATTGGCTGAGTTTACTCGAGAACTAACACATAATAGTTGATTGCTGGGAACTAATTGAGTCCTCGTTTAAGAAATTAATATATCTGTATCGGCGTTTAAAAATTATACGAAAGATTATTGCGTATGAATTGGAGTCTAGTATTGCATTGTAATAAGGTTGCAATTTTATTAATAACTGATTTTATTACAATTTTGTATTCGTCAAAGTTTAAATTGCTATGTCATCTATCACACCAGCCTGATTTGTACGCAGGTAAATTGAACTATCCGCTAATTGCATCAAAACAATGTGTACATAATAACTTTTGTATAGATATCTATAAAAGATGTCTATTTTACAATGACAGAACAATAATTAGACACTAACTTGAATAATATATGCAAATACATGAATCATAGAAAATTACTGACATCAAACAACAATGAATTGCCAGCAATCAATGTGAAGCTGGATATGTTAAAGAGATGGATGTGCAATAAATAAATATTAGAAGTGGCGTATGAAATATATATGAAGGAAAAGTACCGATACAAAACAAACAAAACATTATATGTTATCTTACAGATATGTTATCCCAAAGGTATTCCCAAAAAAATACCCAGGTCTCTGCTATGATTCGAGACATTACTTAACCCTACCACTACAACAGATCAGGAAACTATATAGTATGGCATCTTCATATGCACAAAATGACTGATACGTTTTGCTCTGAAACTGCACAAAAAATATTAGCAAAAGGCATAAAAATAACAACTGTGTAAGCACAAGTTGTTAATTTTATGCACTGCTGTCTCCAAAATGCACTACTAAGTGTAGTCCTTATATCTACATACATATCTGATTACATAGCTTTACAGGCCTTCATCACAGAGTTAATTTTATGCAATCTCAACTTGGCGAACACTCCACTTGTTAAGCCAGCGTGGATTCTTGCTGCTGGATGGAGCCAGGCGGAAATAGAACCGTTTGTCTACCGCTGCATCATTCGCCTTGGACAACACATCGCTCTGTTCCTGCATGCCAATATAAGACGACTATATTAATCAACATCACATGGAATCAGCCGCATTTCAACTCAAAGTTGCGATATATGGGCGTAGTTAGCTTACATCGGGAGTCATTGCAGACAGGATGACCGCACTCTTATTTAGCACTGTTTCAACAGCATGTCCAAATATAGCAACATCAAGTTCACCACTGCCATCACCAATTCGAACTCCGAGGCGCCCCCTGCATGATACCAATTTTTTTACATCACAATTAGAAATCATATAATTACATGAGAAAAACACCGTTGCTCACAAATGGACTGTTGTGTATACAACCACAGATGACATGAGTTATTGAATTCGTAAACATTAACTTCAAAAAAATTATGTGAGATTGAACGGGGCATACCATGGTGCAGAAATGCAGTCATTTTTTTCACAGCCTGGGCAAGCAAATACTTCGCCGAGCACGTGGTTAGTAGCCCGGTTGCACTTGTTGCATGCGGTATACCACGGCCGCTGACTACATGGTGCTACAACAACACACACTCTCACCCAGACTTCATCAAAACCAGCCTGTTGCAATGCAAAATAACATTAATTCAATCGGGGACATCGTAGATAAACTTGCTCATGATTACAATGCTAGACAGGACAAGTTACCGGACTACTTGGTAAATCTGCAATCTTCACAAGTTTGAACTCAGATGTAGAAGTATTGGCAACTTTCTTTTTCAGTAACATCTCAGGGTCACTGATAGCATCAATTTTCTCTAAGTTAGCATCACGCCTGCAATATCTTTAGATTGTCAACATAAACTACCTGACGACAACCTATGCACTACATATAGGTAGATAATGAAGGCAGTTTACCAATCCAACAATTCATCAACTCGTGGATCAGGAACATCAGTCAAGAACATCGTAGACATGGTAGTTTTCAAGGAGAACCCTGGGAATCACAGGCAAAACCACTTATAAATATAACAGCAAATACAAACATAACATATCACACATCAACATTTCAGCAAAGGATAGCATGTTGGTACCGGAGTATTTCGATGCCACAACATTAGTGACGATGACCACTGGCTGGGACTTTGCTAACTTGGCCAGGTTTTCTGCATCAGTAGTTGCTATCTCATCCCAAGCTGACAAGCACACTGGACTCAAACTGTTTGGCAAGGCAAATGAAGTTAGAGAACACAGCAAATACATAGAGTAGATAAGATTCAGTAAGGGGAAGGAAAAAGACACGATATGATATCATCGATTACATAACAATTTTCAGCATCATAAATAACTAAAGGCATCTTACATATATATAACACGTATATTTCATATCTGCATTCCATACCAGTATAAACTAAACAAAATTGATGAATCAAAGGAACATGCAAGTGTTATAGATAGTCATATTAATTTATCAGGCAAATCAAGAATATCTTTATTGCATACACTGATGGTTCATTGCTCACAAGTCACATTGCACAAACTTAATGTTGATCTGGTATGCTTTCATTCTTCTATTACTTTACAGAGCATAACAAAGCAATGTTTGCAGTGTAGGTGAAAATATTTAATTATACTATTGATTCAAGAAATTCCACTGCTTATAATATGATCATACCTAACTAACAAGAATAGGCACAGAGCAGTATATTTGAAGTAAGCAAGGCACATCCAAGAACTTACGTATCATCGACAACAACTATATCTCGAACCTTTGAACGACCACTTGAATCCTTCCATGGCACTGTTTTCGGCGACATGACAGCTATGATTATCACTGCAACATCTGCACATGGATACATATATTGTGAGTATGTAAATTTTGATGGAACGAACAGAGATAGCCACGGCAAGCACAGCAATAACAAGCACAACTAAATAAGAGCAACGCATAAACAACATAGCAAGCGATGCAATGATAAAATATTGGGGGAAACTACCAAATTTGTCAGGTTTCCCGATGAGGTCGCGGGCGTCAGCCAGATTCTTGAAATTGAACGTAACAGCTCCCCTTTCATCTGCAGCATCTTCGACTGGTACAATTTTCATCTGAGCATCCAGAACAAGGACATAATCGTGATCAATGTAGCGATGTTGCGGGTTAACACGGCGTACAGCACCATCACTGAACCAGTATGAATGATATGGATGTAGCTGTTTATCGAACGTTTCAATTTCAGAGTCAAAGGCTGTGGCCTGTATCTTTTTGCCCTACATAGGACAAAGCAGGTAATGATAATTATGACACAGGTATTGGATGAGGTCAGTGTACTACTCGTTAACTAACCTCGCTATCACAAAGGACATATCGCTGATACTTAGTGTTGCCAAATCGAGCGGTTGTTGCACGGTACTTCTCGACGACACGAAGTTTAATCTTCCATTCTTTCAATTGATCAGTCAGGGCAGTTAACTTTAGCATATCACTTTCTATCCCTAGTTTACAACAACAACACACAGGCAGCATATATAAGCACCACATTTGTAGTTACATGCTTTTGAGATCGTAAAACAAAAAAAAAAAAAAAAAACTTGATGCATAATCATGCAATCGTTTAACTTTGCAGCAAGTACATTTAATATAGCAAAATCAAGCGAACAACAAATTTAAACCATAATAATGCAGCCAGGCAAGATTATAGTAAGCACATATTTGGGGCCATAATTTCATGTGTCGTATATCCAGTGACACAAACGAAAGCATGACACAAATTATAAAAAAAAAAAAATAAATAAATAAATAAAACAAAATAAAAAAAAACTAAATAATAATACTAATAATAAGTAGATAATAATAAAAAAACACAAAAGATTATATATATATATATATGTATGTATATATATAGTATATACCATTCCTATTGCGAATCACTATTATAACTGCCCCGATGCTCGACGCAGCAGATGTTTGTACACAACATTCTGGGTACTGTCGACAGTTTGGATATTATCAATTGGATGTATTAAAATTTTCACCGACGCAGACAACGTTGCTCGAGATAATGCAACATAGAGTTGTCCGTGCGAAAATACTGGTTGAGGAAGATAAATACCAACATACTGCAAGGTTTGGCCTTGGGACTTGTTAATTGTCATAGCAAAGCATGGTCGGACCGGGAATTGTTTTCTTTCAAACTCAACTGGGTAGTTATCTGTCTCAGATGGCCTGAGTGGTATCCTAGGTATGAAGACATCCTTCCCTTTGTTGTGTCCTATAGCTATTTCAGCATGTATCACATTAGGGAGGAGATTTTTACAAATGAGTTTAATACCATTAGACAGCCCGGCAGATGGATCTAAATTTCGTAACAACATCACAGGACAACCACGTTTTAAGCGCAGCTCATGAGGAGGCAGTCCATTAGGTGTAAGAGTATGTAAAAACTCTAAAGAATGGTTATCTCGGCTACCAGGAAGACAATGATCAAAACTTGTGTAGACATGTGTATTTCCAGGGAATCTATCAAGTAAAATTTGATTCAGTAAATCAACACAATCATTTCTTGGTGTCAAGATGGCCCGGTAGACAAGGTAATCAGATTTCAAGCAATCGCTTTCAAAGTTAGGATAAACGTAATCAATGAAAGCATTAATCGATGCTCTTTCATTTACAAAAGGCACAACCATAGATTGCGGTAGCTTTAATAAGGATTCATCATTTTCTTGCAAGCTGCCATCCCCGACTGATAGTAGAAACTCCGCAAAAGATGGATCATGTATTGCCCTCATGTTCGCCGTTAGACGTAATAGGCGCATGTGAGGCCACAGGTGTGAAGCAACAATGCTGTTACACATGCATTCCTCCTTCGTTGCTCGCACTGTCACAGGAAGTACTTGCCTAAAATCACCGCCGAAAACAACAACCTTCCCTCCAAACAATTCGTTGCTCGAGCATATATCGCGGAGCATAGATTCAAAAGCCTCGATATTCTGCTTCTTTGCCATTGTGACCTCATCCCATATAATTACACTTGATTGTCGAATCAGCTCTGCTAAGGCAGTCCGCTTCCCAATGTTGCAGCAACTCCTCTCTTTTGTGTCCAGAGGTAGCTTGAAGCGAGAATGCGCTGTTCGACCCCCAGGTAAGTTGGATGCTGCAATACCTGTACTGGCAGTAGCCAATGCAATATAACCCATGCCACGAATACGAGCGAGAATAGCTCTGTAAAGGAATGTCTTCCCAGTTCCACCAGGCCCATCAACAAAGAAACACGCACCTTTCTTCCGCAAAACATGATCAATGATTACATCATATGCAGTTTGCTGGTCCTCATTCAGTTGCTTTGATGCCGCAATGTCCTCTGGAGGGATAGGAATTGCTAACTCTTCATCGATCTCTCGATTTAGCGGTGCAACTTCATCCGAACCATTAATATCCATCGGCAGGTTATAATCTCTTAACTGCCTTCCCATTGACTCAAGAACCATATTTACATGTCTTAGAGTTCTTGAAAGGACCTGACCTTCACTACAGGCTTCTCCACGACGGTAGTCTTCAGAAAGCTTAGCATAAAATCGTTCCCACAGCTGCCGAGGATTACTTGGCTGGCAGAAGACCAGAATGGTGGCAAACAGTCGTCGCAAAGTGTGTGGCATCTGGAATGTTGTAGCCTCTTCTAAACAATCTTCCAATGCATTGTCTTTCTCAAGCAGCCCAAGTTTTTCGCAAGCATCACGATATGTTTCACACACATGACTACTGACGGTCCGAAGATGCTCGTATGATTCTGCACCTCTGACATGCATTAGTAGTATACGCAAGAAGAAACGCTCACCTTCCGCGGGATTTGCAGCCACTATACGACCAATAGCATCACCTTTCTTCCGAGGCGTCCACTCCGAATTCGTAGAATTCCATACATAATGTTCAGGAAACTCACTGTAGAGCCACCGCTTAGCTTCTGGATCCCGTTTATTTGTTTCAAAATATTCGGTGAACATCGTCTTCTTATATTTCTTATCCGTCGCGATATACGCAAGTTTCGTATATTTGTTGAATGCAATGGACTGCATTCCAGGTAGATGAAGCTGGAGGACAGTGACATGAGGATACATCTCATTCAAAGGAAACTTGAAAATACGCCAAGCAGCCTCAGGCGGGGAAATCCATCTAGCAGACTGAAAAGCCTTTATTTCATCTATGCAACCCTTCTGCTCCGATATCACTTGAAACACAACTCTGTCGTGACCTTTGTATATATATTTGTACAGATATTTTACAGCCTTTATGGTTGAGCATATTTCCACATTTATGTGGCAGTCATACTTAGCAAGCAAGTAAGGATTATACGGCACAACCCACCTGTTGTCCAATGTTTGCCCTCTCACCTCAACAGTTCGGCCATTTCTTTGCCGGCGATAAACTGCAAATGCATCATCACCAGTCCTTGTAACATCTGAAAATTCCCGGGGATATTTGTTCTTGCAGCCAGTTTTAGGTCGCATGCAAGGGCACTGTCGGTTAAACTCACCACATGGACCATGCATCATATGTTTCTTCACTGCATTATGTAAATGAGGATTTGCATGCGGGTCAGGTATTTCGGCAGATATGTACTTGTCAATTCTATCAGGACTCATTAACTTGGCAAATTTTTTTAGAATCAGTAGGAAATGCACATGTGGTAGACCCCGCTTCTGGTACTCAATCACGTACGTGTAAGCAGCAATTGGGCCAAGTATCTCCCTATCAATCAAATCCCGCTTGAATTCTACTGTTTTCGCCCGGAAAATTCGCGCTACTAAATCTGGCCGGTTTTGAGGTAGCTCAAATGGTAGAAGCTCCGCACGAATCTCTGCCCAATTGGGATTGCATGTCATCGTGACAAGGTAATCAGGTTTACCGTATTTACGCACCAAAGCCATTGCATCCTGGTAACGACGCTTCATATCACGGGGCCCACCTACAAAAGACGGCGGGAACACGACTTGACGCCCGACATTATTTGGGTTCATCTCCCCTGCAGTGATGCTGTCCAGTATTCCCTGGTAAAGATCCGCTCGGATGGTGTCCTGATGCTGACGCACATAATCTAGCCTGCTTGTCTCAAGTTTCACGTACATATCGACCATGTATTGCTGAAGCAGACGCCCAAAGAACAACATCGATGACCGGCGTATATCTCGCATCTGTAACCGGTAGCAGTAATACTGACGACAGCTAACAGTTGCACTCTTAGACTCCGCATCACTTGGACCTGCAGTTAAAGGCTCATTATTCAGCAACACACCATACACAACGACACTGCTAATATGAACTCACACATAGTAGCTAACAACATCAAACTACCTTTTCGTGGCTTCTTTTTCGGAGGTTTTTTATAAATTCTAGAATGCCATCCAGGCTGCCCACGAGGAAACATGATAGGATACTGAAGCGGATCAAAACAACCCAGATGATACTGAATACTCTTTGGTTCACCACTCTTATGCCTCACCCTAATATCACGGACATATTTACCAGCGCGCGACTCATCGTCAATCCAAATTGCTGCAACCTGATCAGATGTGGGTAAATTTTGCGTTCGCTGATCAAGTCCAGGATCACATTTAATCCGAACATCACAATCAGCAAATTCAGGGCTTGCACTAATAGACTGAAATGACTGGTTATAAGGATTGGCCTCTAGAATATCAGTCAAGCATGAAATAACAGCCGGGTCAAGATTTTCAAAAGCCTTCAATCGGCTTTGCAGCTGGAAGGCTGGATCATAGAAATAAACCTGTAGATATCTAGGAGGTTGTTGGCCAGGATCAATATCATTAATGTAGTGGTATATCTGCCCTTGTACACGGAATGTATAGATCCCTTTGCTTTTATTCTTCGTGTCAGGATCAGCTTTCACACCCATGGAAGTGAAAGAAAACAGGCAATTGTATGCACGAATATTGTTCCGAAAATCTTCGCTAGTCACATTGTCAGACAAGAGCAACTCTGCCAACGAATCTGGGATCTCATGGGGGGCAAGGACTACACACCCCTCACCGCAGCAAAAGCCATCCGGTTCGTACGCAAATAATTTAGCATCACGATGTGGACATCTCCGTGGAGAGGGCAGCATGCTTGGCACCAAATAAAAAACCAATTAATAGATATCAAACCATAACTGAAAACACATATAAATACAAATGAAACCATAATCGAGAACAGAAGACTAACGGGGTGGTTGGGGAACTGGAGCAGCACCGCCAGCACGACTACTACATTCACCCACAGATACAGCAGGAAGTACAACAGAGGTTCCCCTATTCCCGGGAGGCACATAGACAGTGTGTGGATGCTGTAATGAACCTAGCGATGAAGAAACCGACGCGCCTGAAGAAATATTCAGCAACCCAGATGACACAGCTGGCATGTAGGACAGCACAGTGTTTGGTAAACCATTATAGGCATCCAAAGCAGTACCATATCCGGCCGCAACACCAACACACGGTCTATTCAGCCCAAAGCCCCTCATAGCCATGGAACCAACAGGCATGGGATACGGGGAAACATACCTAGGTGCTTGCACACTACTACCTGGTATCGCGGTATAGACAACAGAACCGATAACAGAGCCCCTTACATCTGCGGTGGGCACAGACGGGCTGGGATTCGCAATACGCCCCCGCGGTCTACCCGAGGGCCGCGGAGCTACGGCAGCCATATTACCTCCTGCAGATGAAGGCCCACTATTCGCATTTTCCAACCGCGGTACTGAGCCAGCATTACACATTAAACCAAGTAAAAGTAACTAAACTAAACAAACAAACAAAAAACCAAAGGGATGGCAAGACATAGATCCCACACGCTAGCAAGCCACAACAGAAACACAGCAACAAACAACAGGCATGAAACTAAGCACACACTGCCAACTCTAACAGACATGAACATACCAGATAAGCGATCAGATGAAGGCCCACGATCCGCATTTCCCAACCACGGTCTACCCGTCGGCCGAAGAGCCGGGCCACGAGTGTTAACTTCTGCAGATAATCCTGAACCGCGTGCTAGCTCCTCCCCCACTAAACCCCGGCGAGTACGTTTCCCAAGACTACCTGTAGGCATTTAGAAACTACAGGCCACACACTACAAAAAGCCACAAACATCAATGAACTTCAACCACGATAACAACATCACAGACACAGAATCTATACCAAATAACCAAGCAGCAGACAAACCACATTTACACCGCAAATTCTCAGTCGCACCATCAATCCAGATTACACATGATTTATACCGATTCCAACCTCACCAAGATGCCTCATTACTAAAATAAACGCACCAGCTTAAGACACTGAGCCAGCATTACACATTAAACCAGGTAAAATTAACTCAACCAAACAAACAAACAAAAAACCAAAGGGATGGCAAGACACAAATCCCACACGCTAGCAAGCCAGAACAGAAACTCAGCAACAAACAACAGGCATGAACAAAACACACACTGCCAACTCTAACAGACATGACCATACCAGATAAGCGATCACAACGAATTCCTTGCCGAACCAACAACCGATCAACCTGCAAACACCAACACTGAATGTAAGCAAATGTGAATCATACTAACCAGGCATCATCTTATCAACTGACTACAACCACCACATGCAAAACCTGTACGTATATATAGCACACTTCTACATGCAGTAATAACGCCATTAGCCAACAATAAAACCCCAGAACACACACATGCAAGCAATCAAACCACATATAAATACCTATTTGTAAATCATCATCATAAAAAACACGCATGCAGGTAAGTATTAAAACAACCCACATGGCAGAGTAAATATTCAATCCACAATCAACCAAATAAACACCCCCCCCCCAACCACCAACTGCCCGGAAAAAAGAAAAAAGTAAAACCCAAGTCAAAAAACCCAATTCAACAACCCTACAGAACCTGACAAACCGATACCATACCAATTTCCGGCAGCCGGCGAAAACAAAACCCACAAACCGTAGAAAACACGAAGACGAAGAGAGACGAAAGAACTAACCTGGTGACAATAGATCAGCAAATGACACAAACATCAGAGGAGCCTTCTCCCACATTCTTAAGAATAAATGGCAAAAAGTCGACACCCGTCCCACTAACGATTGCCGGAGACCAGCCACAGCTACTCGGAGCATCGCCACCTGTCCCACCAAGAAGATCACCGACTAAGAAGTTCATGCTCCACAGCACAGACCAACCAGAGACATTTCAAAAGACAAAATCGCCCTTCAACCACAGCCTATCCGCTCCACGTCAGCAAGGGCATAACCGACCTTTTCTACACGTCACAATTACGTAGGCATTTCGCTGGCACTTGGTCCGAATTGGCAGCACGTAATTGGACCACCACTGCCACGCAAACCGGCCGTAACTTCTTTTATATAGGTAGTAGGATATATACACACACACACACACACACACACACACTGACTTATGTAAATAACATTTCCTAAAAAGACAATAATAACCCCTCCTTCTAAAATTTATAGTTTCAGATGCCACAATACATAGCCACAGATTTTCAGATTGTGCACAAGGTACTCCTCTCTACTTACACCCAGTTTATATAAAAGACACTTTCACCCCCTTAACAAAATCATAGATCTAAGCATGGATTCACAACGCAAGCAGTGATTTTGATTGCATAAAACGTCTGATTAGAGGATTTAGAGTGTACCCGCACCAAAAATCGCTGAAAACGGTCAAGAAATGCGTCGGTTCGAGCTCGCCGTCGAGGTCGCCGGAGATGGTGGCCGACCGGAGCTCTTCCAGTCATTTCTGGGTGCGGGTGAGTCCTCCTAGGTACTGTTCGTAGCCTCTGGAGGCTGGAGAGATAGAGATATGGAGGTGGGTGGCCTTGTTTTAACCGAGCCAAGCTTGTCGTCGGAAAAAATGGTGGACGGCGACGACGGTGGCTTCATAACTACTCCCCTGTTGCTTCCTCCTTTCTTCTTCTGGAGCTTCCTTGGGTTGCCAGAGAGTGGGGAGAGACAAGAGAGGCTAGGGAAGAGAGGGGGGAGAGGAGGAGCAGGTTGTGGTGGTGTGGTGTTTCCGTCGCCCTCTTCTGGCGGCGGTGGTGGCGTGGCCTTCGGCCACTGCTGCTGCTGCTTGCTCTCTCTTGTGTTCGACCGAGGGATAGGGAGGCAGAGAGGGAGTGTAGGAGGGAAGAGATATAGAGGTGGAGGGTGGTATGGTGGTTGTGGCATCGGGTGTGAGCCGAAGGAGGAGGGTGGATGGGTTTAAGAAGAAGAAGGAGAAGAGAGAGAAGTTGTCTTGTTTTTTTTTTGCAAAAACTCACCTTCAATTGCGTATTATGGGGAAGAATTTGTTTCTCTCTCACTCTCTTTCTTTCTTTTTATTTTGTAAGATTATTTAATTATCTTTTATTAAATTGCTCAGAAGTTTTTCAAGCTTTAACAAATTATAACTTTCACCCCCAATTAGTTAGCTTATACTTCTTGGAAACTTCAACTACCTCCCCTTTTTGCCAAATAACTTCGACAATTAACTTGTAAACTTTACGAAAAAGTTATCAATTACTCGTACACTAAAAATGGGGTTTTACAATTGGGATAGTTCAGACTGCTAAAGGCAAATGGAAGTTATATTCTGAGTTGACTTCTAAAGATTTGAAGGATAAAGAGTTTATCAAACCTAGAGCAGCTACAACACCTAAAGTATCTGGTAGTTTGGATTTCTCTCAAGTTCTGGAGAGAGTTGAGGTTCTGGAGGATGACATTGGAGACCTCTGGCAAGGATTATTTGACTTATCAACTGATTTTGTGAAGTTAAAAGTTTTGATGAATACAAAACTATATGTTATCATCAAGGGTTTGGACTTGGAGAAGATTCCTTCTGTAGAGAGCAAAGACACCAGTATTGATTCACATGAGATCATTGGGGAAGCCTTGAAGAAGAAGAAGAAGAAGAAGAAGAAGAAGAAGAAGAAGAAGAAGAAGAAGAAGAAGAAGAAGAAGAAGAAGAAGAAGAAGAAGAAGAAGAAGAATAAGGTCCCAATTGTTCTTGCTTCTAACTATTTGTTTGATCAATCTGATGAAGAAGTTGTAGGGTTTTGATTCATGAATGCGCAACGGAAACACAAACAATCATAAACCATGCAAAACCCTCCAAGGATCACAAATCAAGAGACATAACGATGGTAAAGAAAGAAATCAATAACACACCTTAGGGTTCTCCTTTGATGACTTCAAACGCGAATAGTGTCACGTCTCTACGGTTGATCCACGCCTAGAGGTGAGATCTAGATCCTCCAAATCCATGTGCTAGCTAGGAAGAATGGAGGAGGAAGAAGGAACCAAGCAACAATGGAGTGCCAAGAGGTGGGGCGGCTCTCCTTTTGGCCGACGGGTAGGGGGCGGTCCCATAAAGGGGTTCGGCCCTCTTTTGGGACTTGCTCTATCTCCTTGCTTTGTTCTCTCTTTACTTCTATCATATAGATGTGTGGTGTGTAGAGAGAAAAATAAGCTTGGAGTGTTCTTTATATAGTCCAACAACTCCTTGTCCTACTACATAAAGAACCCCTGCTAATCCTACTCAAGTTCGGATTAGTCCCTTTTTGCAAAATAGTCCTTATCATGTCAATACATGGATTAGTTCTATTTGCAAATTAATCCTAATCATGTCCCTACATGAATTAGGCCACCTTGGCATATCCTAATCATGTCTATACATGGATTAGTCCAAATTGCATATTAGTCCTACTAAGTTAGCAAGTTGTTGCGATTTGATCCTTTTAATTAATTAATCATATTAATTAATTCCCATGTCTAGTTCACCCCTATATGGCGTGTGACCCCATAGGTTCTATTTAGTTGGTAGTAACTATTTACTAATATGGAGCGGCCTCTAGCAAGACATCCATTCTAGCCAACAAATAGAATAGTCATCATGACAAACCTTGTGCAAGTAATTGTCTCATCCCTTTGTCCAATATCCGGATTGGACACGAGACATACAAGTCACACTCGTATATCCAATCCATATTTTCTCGATCCTGGGAATAGCCTTATTCGTGCAAATAACATCAATATCCCATATTGATTTATTTGAGTCTGGCCAGACATTTTATAAGCACTATCCCTCGAGTGGCCTAGGATATTTGCTCCCGTTATGTGGGAGGGACAAATTCTATCTACGTCCACTACGATCTCTAAGCTTGCTTCTGATTGTATCCAGTACACGCCTTTATAACTACCCAGTTACGGTGTAGCGTTTGACGCTACCAAAATCACAATAATCCACAACTAGAATATCTAGTGACTTCAAGTCTAAGGATGACAATACCGTTGCACCGCGAGAAGCGCTTGTGACTTAACATAACGTGTATGTAGCCTTCTCGGAGATGGGTCAATCCAGTATGCTATTACTCCTAATGCATACCCATGTGTTGGATCATGATATCTCCATATCAATCCAACCCCATACTAGTCTATAGATGATTGTCCTATTAATCATTATAATCGACTAGGGATATTTAAGAATATAACACTTATATTCTAAGGACTTCACTCATGTTAACATATCTCCATATTGATAACATAATGAATCGTAAATCCACAAATGTCACAATTAATTGATTGCCTCTAGGGAACAATTCCAACAGTTTCCCACTTGCACTAGAGTCAATCTCCTGCATCATTGCCTATTGATCTAGCGCGGCCCTCCACGCTTCCGCTGCGTAGGGGCGAGACATCTGTTGGTACCTTGCAAATATTCACATCTCCTCTATCAACAATTTGATTGAGATTGAATATTCTGAGTAAATGCATCTTATGTATTAATTTACTCAGTCCTCTATGTTAGAATCAGTGACTGAATCTTGCCCGGAACCTTTCCAGCTCACAGTCGCTCCCACTAGGGCAAAACATAAAACTTGACTATAATCTGATTTTTTTTTCTTTGTCAGATTTGAAGTTCGCATCACTGTAACCCCTTACAGTAAACTCTTCCTATTCTCCATTTATCAAAAATTCATCCTTAGTGCTTCTCAAGTACTAAAGGATAATCTTGATAATTTATCCAGTGACTCTCACCCGGATTTGACTGGTATCTTTGTGTCATGCCTTATGACACATCTGGTCTAGCACATTCCATGGCGTATCTCGTGAATCTAATTCATACGGTCCATTCCCAATCTAATTGGAAAGACAACTAGTCTTCAAAAGACCAATTCCATGTGACATAGGTAAGAATCAATATTCTTTTCACGTTGACCCATTTCAACACCTTTGTCAATTTATGTACTATGACCTAAGCTATACAACCATCTTGATCTACCTCAATAGATCTTCACAAGTTGCTTCGCTTAAGTCTACCATTAGAAAGTCAATTCCCTAGTCAATCTGCGTAAGACTGCCAAGTAGGGGCAACATTCCTAATGATTAAGTATGTCTCCACATACAAGACCAGAAAAATAACTGTGCTCCCACTAACCTTCTTGTAAACACAAGTATCATCTTCAATTTTGATGGAACCAAACTCATTTGATTGCATCATGAATTTGAAGAGTCCAACTCCTAGAAGCTTGATTCAATCTATAAATAGATTGCTACAAGCAAGATGCGAATGAATTTAAGCATCATAATTGGGGAAAGATTTTGTCATAGTCTATACTATGAGCTCACATGAAATCCCTTTCTTGCCAATTTTCCTTTAAAGGTAGTCATATTACCATCCATGTTGGTTTCCTCATAACCCACTTGCACCCTATGGGTCATACCCTTCAGGTGGTTCCATCAAAGTCTATACTTTGTTGGTACACATGGATTCCATATCGTATCTCATGGCTCCAAGCCATTTCTGAGAGTATGGCCACACGTGGCCATCTCATAGGTTGTAGGCTCATCTTGATGAGCAATATATCAGGGGTTACGAGAAATCCTTATTTCTCTAGTCCCTTGACGTATCCTACCAAACCTACGAGGTTCTTGTGTTATCTGAATAGGTTTCTCCACAACACCTTGTGATCCTCCTCATGTTCCATCAAACGGAGCAATGTTCTATTGTGGTTCTTGAACTTTTCAAGTTCTAATGTCCTACCACTGTTTCTTTTAGAGACAATCTCTTCCTAGAAACACTGTGGTCCGAGAAACAAACAGTTTGTTTTCGATTAGGTTATAGAAATAATATCCTTTTTCAGGATATTCCACAAAACATTTATCCGACTTGGGTCCAAGTTTATTTGTAAACTCTTTTACATAAACTTCATAACCCCAAATCTTTATGAATGACATACTAGGACACTTCCTAGTCCATATCTTATATGGTGTTTTTCATAATCTTTTTGATGGAACAAGGTTAAGGGCGAATTTTGCTGTAATTAGAACATAGCCCCAAAAGTAAACTGGAAGTTCTGTTTGACTCATCATGGACCGAAACATGTCCTACAAGGTCCGAACTCTCCTCTTAGACACGCCAAACCCATGTGGCGTGCTAGGTGGAGCGAGTTTTGGATCATATCCAACGCTCCCATAGATTCTTGTCAAACTCTTGGCTCAAGTACTCTCCCCTACGATCCAATCGTAGAGCCCTAATAATTTTCCAAGCTGGTTCTCTACTTCATTCCTGAATACTTTGAACAATTCAAAGGATTCTGATTTGTTTCTTCATAAGATACACAAATCCATATTTCTCTGATCCTATCAGTAAATATGATGAAGCACGGAAAACCATCTTTAGCAATTGTGCTTAGCGGCCTTCATACATCAATATGTATAATTCCCAAAAGACCATATCTTTGCCTAATAAGTCTTACATGTCTCATATGATTCAATAATCAAATGAGTTCCAGAAATCCATCCTCATGGAGTTCTAGATATGTATCTCTTATTTATGAGGCCTAAACGATAATGCTAAAGATAAGTGAAGTTCATATCACAATATGCAAACTTCTTGGTATTAATGTTATAGATGAGATTATCATGATCAAGGATATACAATCCTTTCAGACAAAATTGCATTACAATAATGCATATCATAATAAATGGAACAACATTTGTCCTTTATTATGATAAGGAGCTTTCTTGTCCAAACAAGAAACTATGATAATGGTCCTACTCATAGCTAGGACATAATCAATTTTGTCTAATTCATGAACAAATTCATAGAGGTAGAAATAATTCCCTACGGCTGTTTCAGCAACCCTTTGCTTCATAGCCCCACGTGTAGGATTATTTCTTCCTTATCCAATTGTCTTCGTCTCTTGAGATCCTCCACATTTCCATAAATGTGAGATCCTCATCCAGTATCATATACTTATGATGATGAGATAGACACATTGATTTCTATAACAAAATACCTATATTGGAATTCATAATTCCTTTATTACTCCAGGTACTTTGGGTATCCTCTCTTCCTCTACACCACCTATGGGACTCCAAGGCAACTTGGTTTTAGCTACAGGCTTGCTTTATACCCATGGGGTCGGCGCAAACCATTTGTCGTTACCCATGCTGTTAACCATTAACAGATTTGCCCATGCCCATTATGAGTGTTTGTTTTATTGATTTTTCAATCATATTGAGTAAATCAACTTTAAAACAAAACTATAATTGCATCCAATGCAATTCTTGGTCCACTTGGGTGAATAACTGTTTATTCTTTATCTATCTCATAGATAATGCCCATTCACTAATGTTTCAATCATATTGAATTAGCTTATTTGCATAACGCAAAGTGGAGCAACACTTCAAACCTTTCATGTCTAGCACGCTCTTTTGAAAGAGCTTCTTTTAATGTATGATCATATCATACTTCTCCATGTTTCTCTTCTTGCTTCCAAAGCTCAGATTTCATGGCAGCTAACATGAGGCAAGTCATAACCAAAGAACCATTCTTTAGTGTTCCTTTCATAGGTTTTAGTGTGATTTGGTAGTTTGGTGGAAGAGAGCTTTATGTTCTACGATGTACAACAATTTTCTTTTATTTTGAGAACAATTCTCAATTTTATACCAGTCTAGGAAATAGATAAAGTCGTGTTTTTGTTTGTTTAATACCATGGGTATTCAACATAATAGGATTATGCAAAGTTTGTGACGTTTAACTATATTTAACAAGGATTTAAATTGTTAAACATAGCTCCCACTATTTTACTACGGATTAATAACCCTCAAGATATTAATGCGGAAAATATCCTTATATTTTCTAGTGGGCCAAGATCCATGTTTCATCTCCTTATGAGCTTGTTTTGGCAAGTCACCCATAATTTGACTACTTTAGGTAGGAACAATTCCAATTGCATCCCTTATGCAACTCTTGGTTCAATTGGGCAAATAACTCCTTATTTATCCATCCATATGGATAATCCCAATTGATTGCCTCTAGGTTTCTTAATCATATTAATAGCCCAGTTGTGTTCAACCTCTTATTTAAACAATTGCACATTGTTACGTGCCATCGCATTCCATCATTATGAACCAAGTCGCCATACTTTGGCACGCACGAACTTGATAAATAATGATGATAATGAGTGTTTAAATAACAAGAAGGCAAGAACACAATATTTGAATTTTGAGGGATTTTTAAATTCAATTTTAATTGTTTTGTTGATCAAAATCAACTAATCTATCTATTTGAGCTTGGGCAAAACTCCAAATAATAGATCCGGGTTGTCTAATTATCTTATTATCCTAATTGCATGCATCATCCATACACCAACCACACAATAATAAGACAATAAAGTAAACAACCACAAAATAGAAATTAAACGTGATGTGGATATGGCCTTTTCTAACTAAGATAATTCCAAGCCAATGGAATTATCTATGAACCCTAAAAGCAAACACATCTCCATGCGTCTTGATCTTTTGGTCCATCCTTCATAGTCATGTGGAATGCTCCATGCTCCATGCTCCATCTTTTGTGGCTCCTTTGGCTTTGGGCTTCCTTTCTTCAATCTTGGCTAACAATCTACTTTATCTAGCACTAGATAACTTCTATACTAAATAAAATAAATCTCACAAGTTGAGAAAAAAATGGCACGCAGGCCATAAAACCCTAATTAATTATTACAATTAATTGATCAGCTCGCAGGCCGTAAAACCGAACCACAAAATTAAACATCCACATCAAACCACATCCTAAGGCCATATCCAATCACCATGCGAATTGCACATAAACAGTTAAAATCCAATTTTAACGCGCTTGGTCAATTTTAATTGATTTTAGGATTTCTAGGGTTAAAACGGTCCATGGGCCCAACAATCAAATTGCCCGGGCCCAAAAGGGTGAACCGCAAGGGCCTAGGGCCGGCCCGGCCCCTTGCCCACGCGGCTAGGCCGCGGGCTAGGGCCGCCCGGCCCCTAGGGCGGCCAAAACTTGGGCGGCAAGCATGAGGGGCGGTCCCCATAGGGGGCCGAACCTCTATAGGGAGTTGTTTCCAAAACAACTCCCTTGCTTGGTGCCCAAGTTTGGTTGTTTCCTTATTTTGGAAGAACTCCTTCTTCCCCAAGGATGCCCGAACCCTAGATCTAAGATCCTAAAATTTATCAAACTCACTAATTCATGCATCCAATGCAAAAATTAGATCTTGTTATGAAAGATTATTGACAAATTGCATCCCATGCTTGATTTGTCTTGTTTTACGCGATAAACAATCAATTTAAAGTGTAAAACAACTAAAACGTAACACATAAACCACGTTTATGCTCTACGACCTGTGGCTCTGATACCACTGTAGGGTTTTGATTCATGGATGCGCAACGGAAACACAAACAATCATAAACCATGCAAAACCCTCCAAGGATCACAAATCAAGAGACATAACGATGGTAAAGAAAGAAATCAATAACACACCTTAGGGTTCTCCTTTGATGACTTCAAACGCGAATAGTGTCACGTCTCTACGGTTGATCCACGCCTAGAGGTGAGATCTAGATCCTCCAAATCCATGCGCTAGCTAGGAAGAATGGAGGAGGAAGAAGGAACCAAGCAACAATGGAGTGCCAAGAGGTGGGGCGGCTCTCCTTTTGGCCGACGGGTAGGGGGCGGTCCCATAAAGGGGTTCGGCCCTCTTTTGGGACTTGCTCTCTCTCCTTGCTTTGTTCTCTCTTTGTTCTCTCTTTATATAGTCCAACAAATCCTTGTCCTACTACATAAAGAGCCCCTCCTAATCCTACTCAAGTTTGGATTAGTCCCTTTTTGCAAAATAGTCCTTATCATGTCAATACATGGATTAGTTCTATTTGCAAATTAATCCTTATCATGTCCCTACATGAATTAGGCCACCTTGGCATATCCTAATCATGTCTATACATGGATTAGTCCAACTTGCATATTAGTCCTACTAAGTTAGCAAGTTGTTGCGATTTGATCCTTTTAATTAATCATATTAATTAATTAATTCCCATGTCTAGTTCACCCCTATATGGCGTGTGACCCCATAGGTTCTATTTAGTTGGTAGTAACTATTTACTAATATGGAGCGGCCTCTAGCAAGACATCCATTCTAGCCAACAAATAGAATAGTCATCATGACAAACCTTGTGCAAGTAATTGTCTCATCCCTTTGTCCAATATCCGGATTGGACACGAGACATACAAGTTACACTCGTATATCCAATCCATAGTTTCTCGATCCTGGGAATAGCCTTATTCATGCAAATAAAATCAATATCCCATATTGATTTATTTGAGTCTGGCCAGACATTTTATAAGCACTATCCCTCGAGTGGCCTAGGATATTTTCTCCCGTTATGTGGGAGGGACAAATTCTATCTACGTCCACTACGATCTCTAAGCTTGCTTCTTATTGTATCCAGTACACGCCTTTATAACTACCCAGTTACGGTGTAGCGTTTGACGCTACCAAAATCACAATAATCCACAACTAGAATATCTAGTGACTTCAAGTCTAAGGATGACAATACCGTTGCACCGCGAGAAGCGCTTGTGACTTAACATAACGTGTATGTAGCCTTCTCGGAGATGGGTCAATCCAGTATGCCATTACTCCTAATGCATACCCATGTGTTGGATCATGATATCTCCATATCAATCCAACCCCATACTAGTCTATAGATGATTGTCCTATTAATCATTATAATCGACTAGGGATATTTAAGAATATAACACTTATATTCGAAGGACTTCATTCATGTTAACATATCTCCATATTGATAACATAATGAATCGTAAATCCACAAATGTCACAATTAATTGATTGCCTCTAGGGCACAATTCTAACATAAGTTCGTGGTGAGGAGACAGTTGAGGAAACTGCTGAAAAAGAAGCTGCTAAGGTTGACGAAGTTATTGCTGAAGTGGTTGCTGATATTCAAACTAAAAATGTGGAAGCACAAGATGAGTAGATTGAAGGAAAAGCTGAGCAGATGGAAGATCAAGCTGAAGAAGAATCAGATGTTGAAACATATGAGGAAGAACAAAGAGAGGTTGTGGACACATGAAAGGGAAAAGCTCATAGTGGAAAGAAGTCTGCAAAGAAAAGTGCTGGAGCTGGAACTTCAAAGCCTTGAAGCCCATTCTTTCTTTCTACTCATTCTATCTTTTCTTATAAGTCCTGAAGTTTTTTTTTTTTTCTCTAAATAAAAACCCTCTGAACATGATCCTACGTTTCTTCTACTTTCTTTATGAAAGACAAAAAGGGGAGAAGTTAAGTTATGTGTGCTAGTTTTTCTAGTTTTCTGGTTATGTAATAATTTTGGAGGGATACAGTAGGATGTTGGTTTTTGTTCTCATTCTAT
Source organism: Linanthus parryae (assembly GCA_023055425.1). Classification (NCBI taxonomy): domain Eukaryota; kingdom Viridiplantae; phylum Streptophyta; class Magnoliopsida; order Ericales; family Polemoniaceae; genus Linanthus; species Linanthus parryae. The sequence continues at coordinate 2,955,741 of JALGPY010000004.1, read as the reverse complement.
GCAATTGGTTTGTCTTTATGATCCTGTGTGATGTGATATGGTTAAACAAAGTGTTATATGCTGTGATTTTATATTGTATAGTCTCACTGTTGTGTTTTAGTTGCAGGAAATCTAGAAAATCTTGGATAATCAATAATTATTGTTGTCTTTCATCAAGGGGGATATTGATAGATCAGAAGCTCTTGAGTATTGAATGAGTTCATAAACTTAGGGAGAGATTTTGCTCCTTGATGATGAAAGCCAAATCAGAAGTTTGAAACAACACTAAGTATCAAAACTTCAAAGCTTTGAGACACTGTAGTCTTCACATGATTATATTGTGCTTATATGTTTCTATGTTTGTAGGCTTATTGAATTGGATTGGAGAATGAGTTTATCATTCACTAATGAATTTTGAAAATATTATTGAGTCGTGTTTTGGATAGTAAAACACAAATTGCAGGATTGAGCATCAAGGATTACACTTGTGAACTACCAGTCAAAGCTCCAAAGCTTTGAGATTTTCTGATGACTATATACTGCTAAGGTTATCTAACTAATATGTGTATGCAGGTTGGATTAGTTGGACCAAAACTGAGTATTGAGTTACTCTGACTCTTTATTACTTGTCTTATATTGATTTACAGTTACATCTACTCAGTTGGATATAGAAGCTGAATTTAACCTAAGGCAAAGTAAGCCGAGTATCTCGGGAACTGTCTTTCTGTGACAGATCAGATCTTGTTGCTATTTTGTCTAGATGTTGTTTGATCTTTGTTGCTGAGTGTGTGCAGGTTTTTTTGTCGTTCCTACGTTCATAAATAACTCAGTTATCTATCCAAGCATAGTTGTGTAAAGAAGCATATCTGAGAAGATGATTTATAGGAAATCATTTCCTAAAATCTCTCAGGTTTGTTGCAGACTGTTGTTAAAAGATCAGAGTTTGAATTTCAAAATAGAGACACATTGAGAGAGGATGATCAACGTGGGATTTGAAGAGAGTTTCAAACAAGAGAGATCAAGTTACAGAACTCTTCAAACAATCAAGCCAATCAATACTACAACAGGAAAAGATCATTCATCAGATCAGAAGAACTCTTCCAAGCTTCATCAGCTTATCGGTTTCTGAGTTCTTCTACTTGTATTGAATTGTATTATTCATTCTATCTTTCTAAAACCTCACAAAACTTAATATTTTAGTTGCTCAAGTGAACAACAAGAGGTTCTTATTGTTTCAACATGTTTTAGCTGGTAACTAGATAGGTTGGGAACCACAAGTTGTACAAGTGTAAGGTAGCTCACTTAGGCTTGATATCTAGGGCTTAATATGGGTGATTAATAAGAGTTTGTGTTGAAATACTGGAGGGATTAGATCCCTCGGGCAGAGACTAGGTCCAATTGTGACTGAACTCTGTAAAAATCCCTGTGTCTTTGTTATTTATTTTGTTGCTTTTCATTCCATTTATAAACAGGTTGCTCCAAAGCTTTGGAGGATTTCCAATCTCAAAGCTTGAAGCTCTTGTGAATTTCTGTTATATCTCTAGCTTATCAAATCATTTCTGAGATATTAACTGCACAATTACTTAAAGTATTAATAGGCTGGTTTTTAGCAAAAAGTTCCATACTCTATTCAACCCCCCCCCCCTTCTAGAATATTAGATTCTATTATTCTACTTACATTACAAACTTTCAGACTCTATTCTTATTTTCTCTTTCTTAACTACTACACTATCCCAATGCAACTCTGATGGCCAAACTCATCTTCCACCATAACTAGTGAAGACAACCAAAGTCGAACCCACTCCTAGGTATGTGTTGAACCAAGTAAAAGATATTGGTGTGTGATGGGTAACACTAATTTAAACTTGAAAATGGCCCGAGTAAATCTCTCTTGCAGATAGCAGTACTGCCAAAGTTCTAAAATTTCACCAAAATATAACATGGCCTGAATATTTTCATGATTCTCGATCTAAACCATCGCGAATAGGAAACCATGAACCTTTCTTTATCATAACCATGGGCCAAATTTTAGATTCAACACATGAAATAACCAAATTTCTCAATCTTCTCAAGCTAAACCATCTCTATCTACACCAGTTAAAGTTTTCAAGACATGGGATTCCTAAAATTGGGAGTTATGGGTTTTGGTTTGGAGTTTGAATTCACCAAGAGTTTTGAGTATGTATTTTTAACTTTGAAAGGTTGATGTTGTTTCTTATTCCTATGTTTGTGAAAGAGAAGGAGCAATGACATCAGCTAAACTGCACTCTGCATATACACTTAAATTAGGCAACCCACCTCCGCCAAAAAGTCACCACAATGGCAACCACGAATTACCACTGAGAATTTAAGAATAATAAAATCATTTGAGTTGCATTGGGTTTGTGTAGTTATAGAGAGAAATAAACATAGAGTTGTTGGAAGTTGAAGAATGATTAAAAAGTGGTGTAATTAAGGGTATAATTGGTAAGATCTTTAAATACTTGTGTAAGCATAAAATTTTCTTATGTAATTATCATTGTTAGGAATGATCCAAATACCTAGCTAGAAAAAAATTGGCGAAGCAACAAACAATGGAGGAAAGAGGAAGAAAATGGAAAAAGAGCAAAATCTCAGGATCTTAAGGGCAACTTGCAGAGCTCTGGGCCGGCTCGCACGAGCTGGTTCGACTGGGCAGATTTTTGGGTTTGTTTCCTTCTTTGTTTTGGTAAATTTTTGCAACACCTCCCAAATCACACGGTCGACCGGGCCGCATGTTTGGAGATATGTCTCCTCTGAGGCGATGAATCCTGTTACGGAGCAGGATCGCTGGTTTACAGTTAATACAACCATCGAATACCCAAATATAATTATTATACATTCAAAATAAACTAGTGACATTTTCTAGAAAGAATAAATACATTAATTACAAAATGAAAAATGCTAGGTGAAGTACTAAACAGCTTAATACCCTAGCGAGCCGCGTTAATAAGTAAAAACTGAGTAAATTCATATTGCAATATGTAAAACGAGATTTGGCACAAAAGCATATATAGTAACATGACAACAGGGTACTCAAATGAGTTGTCAAATAGTAACTGATTCCATTCTCATTATTAGTTTAGCTGGCGTAATGGTGCCCAGCAGCTAACGAGTGCTCCAGAAAGGTTGCGATGCCACTAATCATACTGAGGGTGCCTCTTAGGATATCCTAGATCCCAATTCACCCGAGCTTTACTATGACACCTTAAGTGTCGATAACCCTATATTGTAGTAAACCATACAAGTATAAGTAGTACTCCATACTTTCACAATAAAGGAAGATCGCTTATTGGCGCTCCCTGTCGTAGCCATAATAATAAAGGAGGATCGCTTACTGGCACATCCGGCCGGAGCCATAACAAAAGGGGGATCGCTTATTGGCGCCCCCTCCCCCCCCCCCTCCCCCCCCCCCCCCCCCCCGTTGTAGCCGTAATCCCGCATCCTATTTGCATTGCCCCAAGTATATTACAGTGCATTTATTCATTTTCATTTCCCGATAATAGCATATGGTTCCATCATTTCTCAAGATTATCACTTTGATTTCCAACTGTATTCCACAACAATAATTATATTTGTTCCAAGATTCATGATTTCCAATTGTAATATTCAAAAGGAAAAATTCTCAAAACATAGTTCACATGCGTTTGATCATTTCCAAGTATCGCAAAGAATGAAAAATTCATTTCTTTACGCACACAAATCACATATTTGACAGTTCAAGTATTGCACATATGAACTTACCAGTAGCAAGTAGATCAGTGTTTGCACGACAAGGGAAGTCATAGTACTCATTATCGTACTCAACAAACTCGTCACCTATGAACCGCGCGTCTAAAAATATGCAAGTAGTCCTAATTAACACATGGCTTATTCATATAAAGAATGTAATTTTTCTCTATATGCAATGCAGTGTATGCCCCCCCCCAATGAATTTCCCAACCCCCTTTTAGTTCTTATATAGTTTTACAATAGCTTATTTATTTAACAAATTTTCTAATTTAGAGGGATAACAAAACAAGGTAAATTTTAGTAACTTAATACTATACAAAGTTTAATCTTGACAATTATTTTATTCGAAAGAGTTTGTAATCTCTTATCGTTAATAAAATGCTAGGATTAGATAAAGGAACAATTAGAAATATTAGTAACTATAGGGATCGTATACTTATTATTGTCCCACATAATGTGTGTGTGTGTGTGTATAAGTAAAATATTTTTCAATAAAGGAAATTTCTAAACATACTTATCGAAAAGAAATATTATAGTAGGTCTTGGGGATTCCTACATTATTTTTATTTGAAACTGTTTACCTATTATTTGTAATTTGTATTATTATTATTATTTTGGTATAACACTATTTAATTAGTTTTGTATATGTATATATATATACATATGAATATATATATATATATGTATTAAGTAAGTATACTAATATTCATTATGGCCTTCTTATTATAGACAAACCTGTTTTATTTTATTTTATTATAGTGTGATAACATCATTCCTAGCACTATTTACAGAAGTAGGATTAATAAATTAAAAAAAAAAAACTTATAGAGAAATATACTAAGATTATTCCTCAAGTATCTACATTGATAAAGCAAGTTATTAATGATATTTATTTATTTTTATTTTTATTATTATTTGCAATAAATAATTTATTAGGTTTATATATTAGTTCATAAAGATATTCAAAACTACAACTAGTATCCCCAAAACCGATTATAAGGAGTTTCTGGTTTGGGTATTAGTTACCCTCCAGGTTTATGAAAAGACACTTTTTTCCCCACCCTCTCACACTTCAGATTATATATAAAAGGAGTGGCCTCCCCAATAGTTTTAGGAAATTACAAGAAAACCCCCCAAACTTGTTTTCACGTATCTTCTTCAATCCAATCAACCCAAAATGATTTCTAGTTAACAAGACTTGATTTTGATCATCCAAAATGAAGTAAGAGTGGATTTAGAGCTTACACACACGAAAAATCGCGAAAACCCGTCGACTAATGGAGTGGGTCGAGTCTCCGACCGGTGGGTTCGGGGGTGATGAACAACGGCGAGAAATCCGGCATTTCTAGGTTCGTTTGAGGTCTTCTTGGACCTCATCGAACCTCCAGGGGGTGAATGAAGTGATTTTCAGTGAGTGGGCACATTGGGGTGACCTTGGCCGAGCTCGACGCCGCCGTTCATGGTGGTGACGGTGTCGGACGTGATTTTGGCCTGGGTTGTTGCCTCTTCTACTTCTCTGTTTTGACAGAGATGTGGAGTGGTAGGAAGGCCAGAGAGGTTTCGAGGGAGATGGAGAAGGGAGATTAAGTGGTGGTGGTGGTTTGTTCTCGGGTTTGATTCTCCGACGAGTTTTCCGTCGATTTCTGGGTCGACAGTGTTGGAATTGTGCCCTAGAGGCAATAAATTTGTCGTGACATTTGTATGGACTTACTATTCATTATGTTATCGATATAGAGATATGATAATATGAATGAAGTCCTTCGAATATAAATGTTATATTCTTAAATATCCCTAGTCGAGTACTACTGTTAATAGGACGACTGTATTACATCGAGACTAGTATGTGGGTAGACTGATATGGGAATATCAAGTATAACACATGGGTACACATTAGGAGTAATGGCGTACTGAATTGACCCACCATGAGAAGGCTACATGGGAGTTATGTGAATGTCACAAGCGCTTCTCATAGTGACAATGGTGTTGGGATCCTTAGACTCGAAGTCGCTAGATACTCTAGTTGTGAATTATCATGTTTTGATATCGTCAAACGTTACACCGTAACTGGGTGACTATAAAGTCTTTAATCAGACATGATATGAAGCAAGTTGAGAGATCGTAGTGATATAGAGAGGATTTTTCCCTCCCACATAACGGGAGTAAATATCCATGGCCACTCGATGAGTGAGACTTAGAAAAATGCATGGCCGTGCTCAAAGAAATCAATATGGGATATTGATGTTATTTGTTTATCTAACTCTACTCAAAGATCGAGAAACTATGGATTGGATATACAAGCGTGACACTCCATGTCTTGTGTCCGATCCGGATAAATTAGACAAAGGGATTATACAACACTGTAACATTGGTCATAGAGGTTAGTCTGATCACTGACATTCCTATTACCTGGGAGCATTGATGTATTTCTAGATACCGCTCGATGTTTGTAATAATTATTATTACTGCCAACGTAATTAGGAACCTACAGGGTCACACACAATAATAGATCTAGCTGGGATTATTGCTAATTAGTTGGACTAAATAGCAATAATGAATTAAATGGACTAAAGTGTAAACTATGCTCATTAGTTGGACTAAACAGAAACTGTGGACTAGAATGTAACTAGTCCTGCATTGTTGGATTTATGGGAAAATAGGAATTCCTCTAGCTGTAAATATGATTTATAGGCTAAGAAAATTCAAGCTTAACTAAATCCTACGCAACACAGTGTACTAGAGAGCTAGAGAGAAAAGAGAGAAAATGAGTTTTCACTCCTAGGGTTTCGGCCATGCCATGGATCCGCCCCATTGGAGCCGTCGCCCACCATGGATGTCTCCCCTCTCGTTTCCCACGGCATGGTGATGTCGTGGCCTCTCCTTGTCGCCGCTTGGATGTGGTCCAGCCCGTGCACAAGTCCATGTTCATCCTTCTTCTCAGATTGCTAGCACCATTGGAGAAGAAGCCCGGTTGAGGTCTATTCGTGTGGATACCGTAGGTACAAAGACGCTATTCTTTGTATGTGATCGTCACCAGTCTGGTATGGCTGAGGTAACCTTTCTTCCTTTCATCATGTTATGATGCTTCACGTGTGATCCTTGCTGGGATTTGAGTAGGATAATTTTGTTATTCCGCTGTGTAACCTACGTCAAAACCCAACTGTGGTATCAGAGCCACAGGTCGATAGAGCATAATATGATTTTATGTGGTTATTTGTTTTATTAGTTTTACACTGTTCTGTCCGATTGACCGTAAAATGTAATAAAACTGATATGCGTATTATGATGCGCCATGAATGTGATTCATATGGAGATTCAATTATATTACATACGATGTGAAAATAATGAATTTTCAAGTGTATATTTGATATACTAATTTTATCAGTTTTGTCTGTTTATGTCAGTTTGATCGTAAATTGTAATAAAATTAATATGCGTATTTTGATACGCCATGAATATGATTCATGTGGAAATCAGCTAATTTTACATATGATGTGAAAATTAGAATTTTTCATGTACATATGATGCACAAATTAATTAGTGACATAAAGCTAGGGTTTTGGCACAATGCAGGAAGAAAATGTGTTTTTTTGTCCCACATTGGGGTTTGGCCATAAGAGAAGGAGAAAAAATTATGATTTTAACCCACATGGGGTTCGGCCAAGAAGACCCGTCCCCTTCCTTGCGTGCGCCGACCCAGCCAACTGGCCACGACGGTTCGGCCAGCTGACCGGTCTGACCGGGCGGGCTGGTCCGACCGGGTGGGCCCGGTTTGGCGGGTCAGCTCGGTTTGGCTAGTTGGACTAGCACTACCGTTTTGACAATTTTTCCCCTAGTGTCCCAATTTAATTAATTAAAATTGAACAAGCGAGTTAAAGTTTGTTTTAACCGTATTATGTGCTTTGTTTCATGGTGGATGGATATGGCCTAGGTTGTGGATGTTTGTGTTTGTTTGTGGTTTGGTTTACGGCATGTGAGCTGATCAAATTAATGTAATAGTTAGTTAATTTTACGGCCTACGAGCTGATCATCTTCTCAACATGTGAGGTTTTATTTATTTATCTTTCTAGATGTTAGGCTAGAATTATAATAATTTGATGATAGCCAAGAGCATGGAGAAGAAGACCAAAGAACCAAGAAGCCACAAAGACGATGGAGTACTTGCACACCTAGGACGTGCAGCTATGGTGGAGGCACATGGAGATGAGCTTTCACTTTAGGGCATATAGATATTATCATTGGCTTAGTAATATCTTAGTCTTAGGGGCCATATCTGTGCCACGTTAATTTTATTTTTGTGAATGTTTATTATTTATGTCATGTTTGCTGTATGGATGATGCTTGCGAAACGTAACAAGATAATAATAAACAAGTTTGATCTTTTATTGTGGATTGTCCAATCCAAATAAGTCGATCACGTTGATGGGATCAACCAAACAATTAAGTAATGACTATTAAAATCCCTCAATGGAAATATTGTGTTTGTCTTCTCTTGCCTAAACACTCTTCATGATCAAGGTCTATTAAATTCGGGCTTGCCAAAGCAAGGCGTTTTAATTTACCTTAGTATGTTGAGGACGACACAAGCAAGTATTGTGTGATTGTTGAAGCAAGAGGTTGGACGCAACTGGGTAAAATCAATTGGATTGATAAGCCTAGAGGCATGACAATTATGTGTTATCTAAAGGGATAAAGAATAAATAATTATTCGCCTAATTGCACCAACAGTTGCATGAGGATGCAATTGGAAGGTGTTCCTACCTAAATAACCAATTCTTGGGTGACGTGCCAAAGCAGACTCAAGAAGAGGTGAAATATGGATCTTGGCCCACTAGAAAGTATATGATATTTTCTGCATTAATGGCGAGGGATATTAATCCAAGAAAAATAGTGGAAGCTATATTTACAGATAATTTAAATCCTTGTTAAATATAGTTAAAACGTCACAAATATTTTGCATAATCCTTTTGTGTTGAATACCTACGGCATTAAACAAACAAACTCGACTTTATCGCTATGTCCTTGAGAAGGACAGATTGTTTGGAATCTGTTTTATAAACTGGTATAAAATTGAGAATTGTTCTCAAATAAAAGGAAAAATTGATGTCAATCCTAGAGCATAAAGTTTTCCTTCCACCAACTACCAAAACACACTAAAGCCTAATGGGTGGAACATCAAAGAATGGTTCTTTGGATGTGACTTTCATCATGTTAGCTACCATGAACGTTGAGCTTTTGCAGCAAGATGAGAACATAGAGGTGTATGATATGATCATACATTTAAAGAAGTTCTTTTCAAGAGCCGGCTAAACATGAAAGGTTTGAAGTGTTGCTCCATTTGCGTTTTACCTTATCTTGCTGACGCGATTCTTTACGCGAATGCGCAAGTGCACGGCCAAGTAATATATGGGTGGTATTTCAACCCCGAGTTAGCGATCCCACGAGGACAGGCTTGAGATTACTTAATTAGTTGTTAAAATAGAGTACGATGCAGGAGGAAAGATTTGATTGATTTTAGAATTGAAATAACAACTAAGCTAATATTTTTGTATTTTTTTTATTTAAGAAACAAATATATGGAGAAACTAGGCAATCACTAGATCACCTAGGGCTACAGACGATTTCCGAATTATCTGAGTAACACGTTAATTCTATCATAATCAAGCCGGGTAATAGGCTATGACAATATCCTGTCGGTCTCATGTCATTTTACATCTCGGTTGACTACAATCTCCTCTCAGTCTCATGTTATCTACCGGTCTGTTCTAGCAGGTCATCTACTGGTACGATAACGGGTCCTGTCGGCCCACCGTCTCACGAAACAGCTAAATAATCCTACGGAATCTACCTAAACTAGGCCAATCCGAACACTTCTCATTTTCGGTCTCGGTGATTTGGGATTGTGTTCAAGTTCTCTTCACAATTAAGTTGAGTCACTGTCGTGCACTCATCTAATTAGCTAGTACGTCCGGGTAGCTACTCCATTCATTATTAATATTAAGCATAGAACAAGAACGATTGAATTAGAACGATATTAACTTTAAGCAAGAATCAACATGATGAACCAAACCCTAGTTTATGAACATTATATATTCTCCTAAACGTGTCAATAGTCTAGGATTACTAACAATAATAAAAAACTAACATCGATTCAACAAGATGAAATCAAATACGCATGAAACTAGATTCAATCCGGAAAAGTATCATCTACGTAAACCCTAGGCTCTCATAGAGACGCCTAGCAAAACCTCTAGCTAAAAAAGATCAACCAAACTAAGTGCAATAGTTTCTCCATACAAGATTTGAAAGAAGAAGAAGAAGAAGATGAAACCTAGAGCTTCAATGGAGGAGGAGTCCTCCTCTTTGCGTGCGTCCCTTGCTTCTTCCCCCGTTGGTAGAGTTATTCTTGAATCAATCTCTTCTCCTTTGATTAATTTTAGTCGTAGGGTATTAATTATTTCCAATTAGGTTTAGGAAATAATCAACCCCCAAAACTACGTAGTTTAGATCAAGTAGGAGACAACCCGTGCCTCTCTTTTTTTTCCTTCATCCGTGTAGTTTTTACTTCAGCAGATAGCACAAGCTCCTTAAAGCTGATCGTGCGATCTGCTTCTCCTCTTTCCTCAGATCGTACGATATATTTCTAAGGACCAAGTCTGGTCGCACGATCTGCAATGTCAAGTCGTGCGACCTGATTAGCTGATTGCACGATCAGTAACTCAGATCGTGATAACAGTGAGTTTGCTCAATTTTCTTCTCCAAATTTTTTCTAAGCCTTGATCCAGATCGCACGACCTCAGTTTTTCTGATCGTGCGATCTGCTGAACTTGTCTTCTTTCTTATGCGCCTACTTCCTTTCTTGTCCTTTCTTGACCAATCCCGAGCTTTGTCTCAATTTCTGAAGTTCGTTTCTCCTCTTCGTTCAGTCTCCAAGTTACGTTTCCTGTCACATTAACACGAAACACACCCGTGCGATCAAACGTGATAAAATAGCATAAAATAACGCGAGAAACGCCCGGATTTACAAGTTATCGCTCAAAGCTAAACTTACTAAATTTCCTCAAGTTCATTGTGTATTTCTAATATAATCTACCCGAAGTTCACACAAAACGGTACACAAATGTAGAAGAATTATAACTCTAATACAGAGTTATCAAATCCCTCACACAACCTTTTTGTGCGTCCCGAGAAAAATCAATCCTCACACTACGTTTTAAATCCACCGAATTGCATACAACTTTACTAGCCATGTGACACAAACAACACACACACCCAATGCAATCTACATGACTATAAACAATGCAACTCGATTATTTCACAATGCATAAATTGAAACAACACAAAAATATATATTTTTTTTTTTCTTTTTAGTCAGAGATTGGGCAATCTCAAAAAGTAAACCGGCAAGTCATAAAGCTCTCATATTCCCTCGGAAATTCTATAACTTTGGTGATCGGTAGAACTTGCGGCCAGTTTCGTTAGACAGAACGGGCGTGAACACTTAAGACATTGCTTCCTCACACTCATCAAACGTATCCCTAGCACTTACCATCCGAGCTATTTATCCACGGGTTAAAATGTTGACGGCTTAGGACGGGTAGGATAGAATATTTAGAAGCGTAGTCCTAGACGTCATGATATAACTCACAAAATCCGATTCTCACACTCCCTCACCAAAATCAAAGGAACCCCACCGAATCTCACTACTCCGGCCCTCATTCCCTCAATCTTGGTGCAACACCGTTGTTGCAGCCACGAATATGAAAGAGTGATCAAGATCCATAGCCAATCTCCCTGGTCTTCAATTTTAAGCTTGCTCCTTTATTCCATTTCACTTTCAATTTCTATTTTTCTTTCTTTTTTTCTTTTTTTTTCAACAATAACATTAACACATGGAGCCGACAATACTATAGTAATATCTGAGGAGATCAAATGTCAAAACTAGATAACATGGGGGTGGAATGTCTCAAATCAGTGATGTAATAAAATAGATGTCGACACCCCCATGCAAAGCAAATCACGAACCCAGTAGTCAATGTGTAAACGTGCTTTTCCAACCGACCCTCCTCATCACCTAAGATATAGAGAATATAAATAAAGCATAAGCACGACCTCCTATAAGATCAACCAACCCCCACCCTATGACATGCAGAAAGAAAATCACGCACTACGGCACTCCACCTGTGATCGTGGTGTAAGGACACGACTCACCGCCACACCGAAGTGTGCTACCGTCTCTAACTCACCCTCACATCCCCTAAAGACGACATGTAATGGAATCCACGTAAGATGCATCAATTCAGCACACCGTCATCGAACCTCCCTAACTCGACTCCCTCTATCATGACGCATAGGAAAGGACCATTCTATCTCGTGATGAAAGTCACAGATGAAAGTCTTCTGAGGCTAGAGGCTGTGAATAAAAGGGGTAATCAGATCAATAGGGGTAACTGGTGGACCTAGGAGATGGAGACGGGATGTGAGGCCCCCATAAAAATCACTCGCACACCTGTTCCGTTGCCACTACGAGGAGGGTTGACGACTACCTAAGTGACAGTGGTGTAGCGCTAGTTGATAACTAGTCGGCAGCTACTCGCATTTCTAATGTGCATTAGCCCTATAAGTCTTCCTACTCCAGATTCTCGCGTCTACCTCACCTCAGTTTTCATAATCCTAAGGAATTCTATCATTAAGCCCTCTCCACATTCACTCTCTTTGATTGCCTTTTCTCAAAAGTTTTCAATTTTTATGATTTTTGAATTTTTTTTTTTCTTTCGTATTTTCATATTTTCCTAGACTCTATATGCTTTTGGCCAACTCGATTAAACACAAGTTTTGAGTAGGGGACTCAATAAAGTAAAAGTGCTAATAAAATGCATAAACTAGACAATCCTACCACAAACCAACACAATACAAACACATAACTATATGTAACAAGACTATGCAAAACTGACATGGCTAGCAAAATATACACAACCCCCCCCCCCCACTTAAGCGTTTCGTTGTCCTCAATGAATTTAGAGATCAATTAGGAAGTGTCCTCACTTAAATGTGAGAGATCAATTAGGAAGTGTCCTCACTTAAATGTGTTGGCAGTGGATCTACACAATTATCGCTCCAAAATGTAGAACAGAGAAAGTTAGAGATACTTGTGGTGCCCGGACCTACATGGGCACCGTTGCCGCAAAATTGCAACAAGAAGGGGTCTTGTGGACCGTTGACAGTTTCCATAAAAGTCTCACCTCGCGTCCGGATTCCGATGCGCCTACTCACATTCTCTATCGCACGCATCAAGAAGGGGAACTCGGAGCGTCTTCTGAACCTGTGTCCCTGCACATTGATTGGAAGAATTAAAGCAACTCTCTCTCACCCCTCAAAATCAAATATGGAGAACTAAAAGAAAGAACATAAATAAATAGCATCCTACTCTACATTGGGTTGCCTCCCAAGAAGCGCTTGTAATTTAAGTTCGACAGCCCGACCCGGTTACCTCAACTGAAAATTAATGTGGAGGCTGCTTTATCCCTCCACTTCTTCTTCTTCCACCATCTATTTTCCAAAACCTCGCGTGCACCCATGTGCTGCAAAGACGGTGGAGAGTTGTGGAAGCTGACTCCTTTCAGTTTGCAGTTGATATTCTTGAGAAACTTCCACCAAGTACCACTGGGCTCAAATGAATCTCTGGACGTAAAATCATCCCAGTAATACCTCTTTGGTGCTCGATGCTCTTCCCCCGACCCATGCAATTCATCCACACCCCCACACTTGTTTGTTTTCAACTCCTTGACTATGGCGTTTGGATCATCAATATAATAGCCAATATGACACGAAATTGAAAATTTCTCATGATGCTCTTCCCCATAAGAATATTCATACACAAGTCTTTCCAACTCATCACAGACTTGATTAACATGAGATATGGAGAATTCTTCAAAAGTATGAGTACGGGCTTTTACCTCAACCGATATGGGCACAAGTACTTCATCAGCTTCATCATCAGCACACCCTAGGCTTCCAATGTCGGTTTCTTCCCATTCATGCCAAGGAAGTGAGAGCTCTTTCAGTTTTGGCTGGCAATACGGAAGGTCGTCCCATCTTGGGCACACAGGTCCACCCCAGTCTGAATCAGAGTCTGAGTCCTCATAAATGGCAAAGTCCACCGATGGTTCCTGGAGACTGCAGTCTTCTCTCGGCTCAGTTATCTGTTCTTCCACTTGTGGCGGCGATGGTGAAGGTTCAATTTTCGGCTCACTGTCATATGGCAAGGTCTCTTCTTGTGGCTCTTGAATACTTGATTCCCCTGCAGTTGACAGTTTCTTAAGTCGTTCCTTTATCCTCTCCATCATCTCCCTCACGTATTCCATTCCTATGGCTAAATCCTCTTGTGGCACTTGTTCAGCTATGGACAAAAACTTTGTGCACACTTGGATGTCCTCCATAATACTCCGTCGTTCTGCCATACTCGCTGATGAGTCGTCCTAGTGCTGATGAAGCTGGGGTGAATGTACTCGACATGAGTCTCTACGGTCGTGCCAAATACCTTATACGTAGCACCAAGTAATGCATGCGTCCTCGTCTTCATGGTTACCCCTGCATTGGAAACAGTAGGGGGACCCGAATAACAATCTTCGCTCCACATGCTTATATTGTCTCTTGCTTCCTGCGTTCCTGAAAAACAGACTCACAAGACACCCGTGAAGCACAGGGATATAGAAAAAAAAATTGAAACTAAAACTAAAATTAAAGTACTCTGGACTAACTCCTAACTAAATAATCTAACACTTGTCCCCGGCAACGGCGCCAAAAAACTTTACGCGATTCTTTACGCGTATGCGCAAGGGCACGGTCAAGTAATATAGTGGTGGTATTTCCACCGCGAGTTATCGATCCCACGAGGACAAGCTTGAGATTACTTAATTAGTTGTTAAATCAGAGTACGGTGCAAGAGGAAAGATTTTATTGATTTTAGAATTGAAATAACAACTAAGCTAATATTTTTGTATTTTTTTTATTCAAGAAACAACTATATGGAGAAACTAGGCAATCTCTAGATCACCTAGGGCTGTAGACGATTTCTGAATTATCTGAGTAACACGTTAATTCTATCATAATCAATTCGGGTAATAGGCTACGACAATATCCTGTCGGTCTCATGTCATTTTACATCTCGGTTGACTACAATCTCCTCTACGTCTAATGTTATCTACCGGTCTGTTCTAGCAGGTCATCTACTAGTACGATAACGGGTCCTGTCGGCCCACCGTCTCACAAAACAGCAAAATAATCCTACCGAATCTACCCACACTAGGCCAATCCTAACACTTCTCCTTTTCGGTCTTAGTGATTCAGGAATGTGTTCAAGTTCTCTTCACAATTAATTTGAGTCACTTTCGTGCACTCATCTAATTAGCTAGTACGTCCGGGTAGCTACTCCATTCATACTAAAGATTAAACATAGAACAAGAACGATTGAATTAGAACGATATTAACTTTAAGCAAGAATCAACTTGATGAACCAAACCCTAGTTTATGAACATTAGATCTTCTCCTAAATGTGTCAATAGTCTAGGATTACTAACAATAATCAAAAACTAACATCGATTCAACAAGATGAAATCAAATACGCATGAAACTAGATTCAATCCGGAAAAGTATCATCTACATAAACCCTAGGCTCTCATAGAGACGCCTAGCAAAACTTTTAGCTAATAAAGATTAACCAAACAAAGTGCAATAGTTTTTCCATACAAGATTTGAAAGAAGAAGAAGAAGAAGCTGAAACCTAGAGCTTCAATGGAGGAGGAGTCCTCCTCTTTGCGTGCGTCCCTTGCTTCTTGTAACACCCCGTATTTTCTGAATATTTTTGACGTATTTTTCGTAAAGTTTAATAAGTTATTTTCAAAAACGTTATAGTTTGGGGAGGTATATGTAATTTTAGATAATAATATATAGTTGTTGTAGGGGGTATATTTTGTCTTTTATAAAACTTTTAGTATTTTATACTTGTATTTTTGTATTTATACTATACGTAGTGTATACCGTATATATACTTATACCTATACGTATTAATACCGTATTTTATACCCACACATTTTATACTATATTTTATTATAACACTTTATAATAATAATAATAATAATAATAATAATAATAATAATAATAATAATAATAATAATAATAATAATAATAATAATAATAATAGAAAAAAAAAAATTTGTGTTCCCCAACATCCTGCAGATTTCCCACTCCCCAACAACTTCCCAACCCCCAACAACAACTATCCCTCACTTTCTCTCTCTCTCTCCCCGTCTATCTCTCCCTATATCTTCTCCCTCCCTTCTTCTTCGGCAACCATCCCCGAGACCACCACCTCCACAGCTCTCTCCTCTCTTCCCCTCCATCTCTTCCCCGTCTCCCTCTCTGCCTCTCTGTCTTGCTGGCGACAAACACACAGCAGCAGCAGCAGCGGCACAAGGCCGCTGCCACCTCCGGCGACCCACCAACCTCCACCAACCCACCACCATCACCACCAGAACCGCCACCATATCCAACCCGCTACACCTCACTCACCCTCTCTGCTCCCTCTTTCTCTCTGTTGTACCGACAAGAAGGCAGCAGCAACAGCAGCGGCAATAGCCGCTGTCACCACCGGAGAGCCCGCCGGAATCCATGGCCGCCACCATCACGGCCACCCATCTCTCCCCTCCCACTGTTCTCTCGTTCTCTCCCCTCTCTACCTTGCTCGAATAAACCACCGAAGGACGAAACAGCAGCAGAGACCGCAGCAGCAGCCAACAACGCCGCCGCCACCTCCATTTTTTCCGGCGACCCGAAGAGAGCTTCGAGCCCGCTCAAAACAGAGGCACCCAGCCTCTTCCACCCATTCCCCTGGCCTCCTGGAGGTCCGATCAGGTCTTTAGAGGTCCAAGACAGAGCCAAGAACCACCGGAGAACAACCCCGTCGGCCACCATCACCGGCGACACTTTCGGCACCTCGACCCGTCCCATTCCTTCACCGTTTCTCGCGATTTTTGGACTGGGTATGCTCGAAAACTTCCCCTGAGTTGTTTTTAGTAATCAAAATCAAGTTTTAAGGCCTCGAATCCACGTTTTAATCGGTTAGTTTGAATATTCATGTTTAGGGGGGTTAAAGTGTCATTTTCATAAACTTTTCTGGGGGGTTATAATGTCATTTCAGAAACTTTGGGGGTACTTAGTATAATTTTTAATTTCAGTTTCATTTATAAAATTAGTTTTTATAGATTATTATTTATAAATTATTTTTGGGGGTTAAGCAATATTAAAGAAAATATGTTTTGGGTTTATAAATAAGTTAAAATTAGTATTGTCTTGAGAAAAATAAAAGGGAGCTAGAAATATATAGTTTGTATATTTGTTGAGATTGTATTAAGTTAGAAGCTCCGATTTGTAGGTGACGATCCCGTAGACGAGAACGAATTAGGACGTGCTTGGATTTTTGGTAAGTTAATATGCCTAGCCTCGTGTGCCTTTCTTTCATTTCGCGTATCGCGTGAGTTATTTGTGAAATTACTACCGTGCTTGATTTATTTGAGTTGTTTATTTGTTTTGAAATACTCCTCTTTGAAGTCTCGATTGAAATCGGTATCCAAATCTAAATAACAATCCGAAAGTGAAACATCTAAGTGATATTGCGAAATACTTGTAAAAGTGAATCCCCAAGACGGACCACGTCATTGGGTTGGAAGTACGAAATTCGAAATCGTTGCCTCGGTTACCAAGAGTAGCACACCGCTCACTTTTTGGTCGAATCTGAATATCTCTCAATCGTACATCGATTACTTTATTTTTTGCCACACCGGCTTTTTGTTCGGAGCTCCTTACACGATTCTACACCTTGAATGAAAATACGTAATTATGTAAAGTGGAAAGCCGTTGTGCGTGGGTTTGTGCCATATCCCTGATACGATACATTTCTGACATATTGTGTTGGTTACTGATTATGAGATTTTGTGATTATGAGGCTCTGACCTCCTGTGATTGAGTTATGGTTATGAGGCGCTGTGATGCGAACCTCCTGTGTTTGAGTTATGGTTGTGGTAGTGCTTTTGCACATATGAGAAAGAGGTTGTGGATTGGATATGGTCACGCCCCGTATCAACTAGTTACTAAAATGGATTTCTGGACTTGATTCCTATGGCTATGAGATATCTTGAGATTAAAGTAATATTGTGACTTGCTAATATCAGTGAGTTCCCGGGATGGACCACATCTCCGGGTTGGAACACGAAATTTGAGATCGTTACGAGGTTGGACACACCGAATCAATGTGAACGCTTTTCCCGCGAGTGTTTGATATTTAATTATCAGCGAATATGTTATTCCTGTCATATGTCTCATCATCTGTTTACGTGCTATGGGTGTTAGCTTACTCAGCCGTTTGCTGACTATTTTCTGTAAAAACTGCGTCGGCTTTTGCTATTTTAAAACCGCAGGTTGGCTACCGAGGTGGGGGAACGTTCACGACACTTGGACGGGAAGGCTTGTTAGTTGGAAACATCACATAGTATATTATCTCACTTAAAAGTGTATTCCTTGATTTTCAAAAGATTATCACTGTTTGTATTTGTATGGAAATTGTAAAAGTTATAATTTGAGGTTTTATGTTATCGATGGTTGTACTAGCTGTGAACCGACGATCCTTATCCGTTCCCAATGGGGTTCATCACCTCGGGCGGAGACATCTCTTCCGAACGTGGGGCCCGGCCGGCCTTGCGGCTCGGTGGGGTGTTGCACTTCTTCCTCCGTTGGTAGAGTTATTCTTGAATCAATCTCTTCTCCTTTGATTAATTGTAGTTGTAGGGTATTAATTATTTCCAATTAGGTTTAGGAAATAATCAACCCCCAAAACTACGTAGTTTAGATCAAGTATGAGACAACCCGTGCCTCTCTCTTTTTTTTCCTTCGTCCGTGTAGTTTTTACTTCAGCAGATTGCACGATTTCCTTAAAGCTGATCGTGCGATCTGCTTCTCCTCTTGCCTCAGATCGTACGATATATTTCTAAGGACCAAGTCTGGTCGCATGATCTGTAATATCAAGTCGTGCGACCTGATTAGCTGATTGCACGATCAGTAACTCAGATCGTGATAACAGTGAGTTTGCTCAATTTTCTTCTCCGAATTTTTTCTAAGACTTGCTCCAGATCGCACGACCTTAGTTTTGCTGATCGTGCGATCTGCTGAACTTGTCTTCTTTCTTCTGCGCCTACTTCCTCTCTTGTCCTTTCTTGACCAATCCCAAGCTTTGTCTCAATTTCTGAAGTTCGTATCTCCTCTTCGTTCAGTCTCCGAGTTACGTTTCCTGTCACAACAACACCAAACACACCCGTGCGATCAAACGTGATAAAATATCATAAAATAACGTGAGAAGCGCCCGTATTTACAAGTTATCTCTCAAAGCTAAACTTACTAAATTTCCTCAAGTTCATAGTGTATTTCTAATATAATCTACACGAAATTCACACAAAACGGTATACAAACGTAGAAGAATTATAACTATAATAAAGAGTTATCACTTGCTTAGAACTCGTCATGATCAAGATGTAATGAAGCTCGGGCTTGCCAAAGCAAGGTGACTTCATTCATCAAGATGTGACGCGACGGCGCAAGCTTGTAATGTGTGATTGCTGAAGCAAGAGATCAGACGCAACTAAGCTATTTCAATAAGATTGAAAGCTTAGAAGATGGGAGTTATATATGAGATAGATAAAGAATAAGGGGTTATTCTCCCTATTGGACCAAGATTTACATTGGATGTAGTTAGAGTTTTGTTCAAAGGCGATTTTATCAATATGATTGAGAACCGCTAAACAAAATGCTAGCCAAAATGGTGGTATAGTGGAAGAGGAACTGCCCAAAGTACATGGAAGAAAAAGGAAATTATTAATTCCAATTTAAGGTATCTTTGTTATAAAAGCCCGACTATTTCTTTATCTCATCATGTAAATATTTGACACTAGATGAGGATCTCACATTTATAGAAATGTGCATGATCTCAAGAGAAGAAGACAATTGGATAAGGAAGAGATATACCTACACGTGGGGCAATGAAGCAAGGGTTGCTGAATTAGCCGTAGGAAATTATCTCTAGTTTTTAGAATTATACATGAATTAGACAAGTACGATTATGTCCCTGCTATGAGTAGGAACATTGTCACAATTTCTTGTTTGGACAAGAAAAAAGACTTTCCTATTTAAATAATGGACAAATGTTGTTCCACTTATTTCAATAAAATGCATTATTGTAATGCTAATTTGTCTAATTAATTGTATATCCTTGATCATGACAATTTCATCTATAACATTAAAGATACAGCTTTGGCATTGTGGTTTAGGCCACGTGAATGAGAACGCATTTCTAGACTCCATATGGATGAATTTCTGGACTCATTTGAGTATGAATCATGTTAGAGATGTGAGACTTGTTTGTTGGGCAAAGATATGATCTTTTGGACTCATACATACTGATGTATGCCTACCACTAAGCAGAAGTGCTAGATATGGTTTTGGTACTTCATCATGTTTACTTATTCAGTAAATATAGATCTGGGTCTTATGAAGAACAAATCAGAGTTCTTTGAAAATTTCAGAGGAATTCAGGAATGAAGTAGAGAACTAGCTTGGAAAGAGTATCAAGACTCTACGATTAGATCGTGGATGAGGATGCTTAAGTCAAGAGTTTGACAAGCATCCAAAGGAGTGTTGGATGAGATCCAAACTCACTCCACCTAGAACACAATTATGGAATGGCGTGTCTAAGGGGATAAATCAGACCTTTTTGGACACGGTTCGGTTATGGTATGTCAAACAGAACTTTCAATTTGCTTTTTGGGCTATGCTCTACTTATAGCAATTTCGCCCTTAACCTTGATCCATCAAAACAGTTATGAATACACCATATATGATATGGACTGGGAGGTGTCCTAGTATTTCATAAATATTTGGGTGTGTGAAGTTTATATATAAAGCAGTTACAGATAAACTTAGACCCAATTCGGATAAATGTATTTTGTGGAATATTTGAAAGAATATTATTTCTACAATCCAATCGAGGACAAAGTATTTGTTGCTCGAACCGCTGTGTTTCTAGAAGAGATTGTCTCTAAAAGAAACAGTGGGAGGATAGTAGAACTTGAAGAAATTCAAGAACCACAACAACACATTAATCTTTTGATGGAACATGAGTAGGATCACAAGGCGTTGTGAAGGAACCTACTTAAGTAGCACAAGAACCTTGTAGGTCAGGAAGGATATGTCAAGGAGCTATGGAAATATGGATTTCACATAACCCTGTGATATATTGCTCATGGATATGAGCCTACAACCTATGAGGAGGCCACGAGTGGGCCAGACTCTCAGTAATGGCTTAAGGCAATGAGATATGAAATGGAATTCATGTATACCAACAAAGTATGGGATTTGTTGGAACCACCTAAAAGGGTATGACCCATAGGGTTCAAGTGGGTCTTAAGGAAAACAAACTTGGATAGTAATAGGATTACTTTTAAGGGACGATTGGTGGTTAAAGGTTTCCGGTGAGCTCATAGTAGGGACTACGGCGAAATCATTTTCCCCGATTGTGATGCTTAAATCCATTCGCATCTTGCTTGTAACAATTAGTCTACAGATTGAATCAAGCTTCTTGGAGTTGAAATCTTGAATTCAATAATGCAATCAAATGGTTTGATTCCATCAAGAATTAAGATGAAGCTTGTGTTTACAAGAAGGTTAGTGGGAGCGCAGTTGTATTTCTGGTCTTGTATGTGGTTGACATATTTTTCATTGGGAATGATGTCCCTACCCTAATCTGGTAAAGATCGGCTAGGGAATCGTTTTTCAATGAAATGAATTAGGCAAAGAAACTTATAAATTCTATGGAGATAGATCAATAATGTTCTACGGCTTAATTCAAAGTGCATATAGTGACAAAGGTGTTGAAACGGTTCAACATGCAAGAATATGGATTCTTACATATGTCACATGGGATTAGTCATTGAAAGACTAATTGTCTTCCCAATTAGATTGTGAGGGACCGTATGAATAAAGATTCATAGGATACGCCATGTTATGTGCAAAGGTCAGACATGTCATTTGAAGAATGACATAAAGATACCAGTTATATCCAGATGAGAGTCATTGGATATTGATCAAGAAAAATCATTATGTACTTGAGAAGAACTAAGGATGAAATTTTGATATATGGAGGATAGGAAGGGTTCACTATAAAGAGTAACAATGATGCGAACTTCCAATCCAACAAGGGTGATTCCAGATCATAGTCAAGTTTAGTATTTTGCCTTAATTGAGGGACTGTGAGCTGGAAAGGTTCCAGGAAAGATTCAGTTGCCGATTTTATCACAAAGGACTGAGTGTATTGTTTCATTAGATGCAAATACTCTGAATATTCGATCTCATTCGATTTTCGATAAAGGAGATGTGAATATATGCAAAATACCAGCATATGTCTCTCTTACCTCTTGCGCAGTGAAAGCGTGAGGGCCGCAATAGGTTAATAGGCATAGGATGCACCAGATTGACTCTATTGCAAGTGGGAAACTGTTGGAATTGTGCCCTAGAGGTAATCAAGTTATCATGACATTTGTATGGACTTACTATTCATTATGTTATCGATATAGAGATATGATAATATGAATGAAGTCCTTAGAATATAAATGTTGTATTCTAAAATATCCTTAGTCGAGTACTACAGTTAATAGGACGACTGTATTACATCGAGACTAGTATGTGGGTAGATTGATATGGGGATATCAAGTCTAACACATGGGTACGCATTAGGAGTAATGGCGTACTGGATTGACCCACCATGAGAAGGCTACATGGGAGTTATGTGAATGTCACAAGCGCTTGTCATAGTGACAATGGTGTTGTGATCCTTAGACTCGAAGTCGCTAGATACTCTAGTTGTGAATTATCATGTTTTGATATCGTCAAACGTTACACCGTAACTGGGTGACTATAAAGGCTTTAATCAGACATGATATGAAGCAAGCTGAGGGATCTTAGTGATATAGAGAGGATTTGTCCCTCCCACACAACGGGAGTAAATATCCATGGCCACTCGATGAGTGAGATTTAGAAAAATGCATGTCCATTCTCAAATAAATCAATATGGGATATTGATGTTATTTGTTTATCTAAGTCTACTCAAAGATCGAGAAACTATGGATTGAATATACAAGTGTGACACTCCATGTCTTGTGTCCAATCCGGATAGATGAGACAAAGGGATTATACAACACTGTAACATTGGTCACAGAGGTTAGTCAGATCACTGACATTCCTATTACTTGGGAGCATTGATGTATTGCTAGATACCGCTCAATGTTTGTAATAATTATTATTACTGCCAACGTAATTAGGAACCTACAAGGCCACACACAATAATAGATCTAGCTAGGATTATTACTAATTAGTTGTACTAAATAGCAATAATGAATTAAATGGACTAAAGTGTAAACTATGCTCATTAGTTGGACTAAAGAGCAATTGTGGACTAGAATGTAACTAGTCCCGCATTGTTGGATTTATGGGAAAAGAGGAATTTCTCTAGCTATAAATATGATTTATAGGCTAAGAAAATTCAAGCTTAACTAAATCCTACACAACACAGTTTACTAGAGAGCTAGAGAGAAAAGAGTGAAAAGGAGTTTTCACTCCTACGGTTTCGGCCATGCCATGGAGCCGCCCCATTGGAGCCGTCGCCCACCATGGATTTTGCCCCTCTTGCGGCCCACAGTTTACAGAGAGAGTGAACGGAGAGAGAGTTAAGGAGGTGGGATGTGTTGGTGGTTTCCTCTCGGTGTGAAGAAAAGAGAAGAGTGGTGGTGGTTTTGTGTTGTTGCCGCAGGAGGAAGAAGAAGGTGATTGTAATGAGTGTTGTTGTTGTTGTGGTGGTGGTGGTGTTTTTGATGAAGAGGCAGGAGAGGGAGTTAAAATATGAGGGGGTGAGGAGGTCAACGGGACTAAGGGGGGTGAATGGTGACGTGAGGGAGGAGGAGAACATGGGAAGGGAAGATGAATTATGCCAACGGGGGAGTTTACGTTGAGAGATAATGAGAGGTGGGTGAGAATACATTGAGGGTATCAGATAGGACAGTATTACAAAGTTAAATAAGTAATTAAATGTATTTACTAGTTTGGATTTTAATAAACTAGAACTACCTCCCCTAAATTGAATAAAAATGTTTGATTTATCCTTTATTTTGTAAACATGGAATTTCACTTTTGGTTGCTTGGGGATCAAGAATTGTACCATCGGTCTATAAATAGATTCTATGTTGTGGAATTAGCTACTTTGGTGTATCTCAATTGCAGTTGTCTCTCATCAAAAAATCAATTGCAATTGTCTTTCATCAACAAATCGGGTTGGTTTGGTCGTGGATGTAGCTAGCAACTTTGCTAGTGAACCACGTTAATTATATGTGTTCTTGTTCATCCTCTTGTATCGTTCTTGTATCTATCTCTATTTTAACAAGTGGTATCAGAGCCAGATAAGGGTTGGGGTTTCGAGAGGAACGATTTCGGGTTCGAAGCTCAAGATCGATCGTTTTGACCGGAAGAATAGTTTCAGTTTGTGGCAAATAGAGATGCGTGTTTTATTTAAGAAACACGACCTTTGGCTGCCATTCGCGAACAAGACAGGCGTAGATACAACTACCCAGGCGTTCGTGAAGATGGAGGAGAATGTACATGCAACGATCATGTTGTGCCCCGCGGACGATGTGATCACCGGTATCGCTGATCAGGACACAGCCGCTGGCTTATGGTCAAAGTTGGAGCAACTCTACATGAAAAAATCGATCGCCAACAAGTTGAAGCTGAAGCAATGGTTGTTCAGTCTGCGAATGTTTGAAGGTGCGCAAATCAGGGATCACTTAGACAATTTAAATATTTTTTTTCTTGAATTGTGCAATAGTAATGAGATTGTAAGTGATGAAGACGTGACCATAATTTTGTTGTGTCCCTGCCTCCATTATACGAGGGTTTCGTGCAATCTTATATTGTTGGGAAACATGCAATAACCCTAGAGGAAGTTATGTAGGCGTTGCACACGAGGGAGCTGAGGCACAAAGTAGTTGGTAGAAGCGATCATGATTCTGGCGCTTCCATGGTCAAAGGAGGAAAGCGTGAAGGTTGGCATCGGAATTATGGTAGATCTAACTTACCATCAGATGTATGTGGTTTCTTTCATGGGAACGGTCATTGGAAGGGGCATTGTCACAAGAACAAATGATCTGCAGGTTATGCTGCAGCCCAAGGTGGAGGGATATCCGAGGGCGACCTCGTTCTCTAGGCCCCGTGTGGGCAACTTGTGCTCTATGCGTGGAGCACCAGCGTATGTATTATTCCACGCGATTGGTTGGTGGTGGGATATTGAGCGCACATTGGTTGTTGGAGTGATATTAGGCAGACATTATTTTTGTACGCATTGGTGCACTTTGTTTGTGGCGCAATAGGCATGACATTGATTGATGGGCACTTTTTCACTAATCACTAAGTGTCCTCGGAGTAACGTTCGGGTATGAATTATCTCGCGGTGCATTGGAGGAGCGTTTATTGGGATGCATTGTCTTTGTTTTTGTTGTGACGCATAGACGCGCTTGTTGGGGTGCATCGAGAATGTATTCAATACCCGCAGTAGAGAATACGTTTGATTTTAGCTTTGGGTGGAGGCGTGCTTGTTTGGGGGATCCATACACGATTGGATTGGTGAGAGGAACAACGTTTTGGAGTTTATAGGGTATTTGGATCAAGGTGTATATTTGTTAGGAATGATCGAAATACCTAGGTAGTAAACAGTTGGCGAAGCAACAAGCAATGGAGGCAAGGGGAAGACAAGGGAACAAGAGCAGAATCTCGGAATCTTCAGGGCTGTTGGACGAGCTGGTTCGGCTGGGCAGGTCGGAGTTATTTCTTTCTTCGTTTTTGGTAACGTTTGGTTGCTTAGGGCTCAAGCATTGTACCCAATGTCTAATGATAGATACTGGGTCGTGGCTTTAGCTAGTGTGGTATATTTTAATTGTAATTGGTTCTCTCATCGATAAATCGGGTAGATTTAGCCGTGGACGTATTTAGTAACTTCGCTAGTGAACCACGTTAATTGTGTATGTTCTTATTTATCGTTTTCATCGTTCTTGTATCTACCATCTGTTTTAACAATCACCTCTCGTTTAAATACACGATATGGAGTTTCATGTAGTTACTTAGTTTCACGAATGGGTTAGGCTTCGTTTGCGTAGAGGATTATCTTTTTGTTGAAACATTGAGTACATGCTATGAAAAGACAAAATATGAGGTTTGATGGTTATAAGGTGGGATTCAACGAATGTAACAGCCTATAGAATTTTATATTTCAGCGCATGACTAATAATGAATATGAGAAAGGATTTACGATTTTGTATCATACTGAATATTGTCTATATACATACGCATGGTCTACGGATAATTAATTTTTATTTTCTGCTTTGTTTGAACCAGAGAAAGTATACATACAAAAAGTAAAATCAACCTTCCAAATAGCCTCATTGGATTTTATTATTTGAACTGTGTATATCGACAATTAGGACATTTAATCACGTCACATGCATCCTTGCTTTTATATAACCACAAGTAATACAACATTGTTGTTACAAAATGGGACGGAATCTGTGTGGGACATGATATCCTTTCCTGTATTCCGTAATCAAGGCGGAATTTGGATTCCATGGGATACACAGTCAACTCCTACCTTTCATATCCCAACCCAAACAAGACCTAAAGAACAAGATGGATGTGGAAAAACCTCGATAATGACGATTATATTAGAATAAGTATTAAAATATTTTTGAAATCCAGAAGCGTTCCGCACGACACTGGTATATACATGCTTGAATTGCCTCTAGCCGTACATCACTCTTAATTTATAGGTGGTTACTTGTATCCATTGCTTACCTTATTCAGTACTCGAATACTAGTGAATATTTTCAGCTTAACTCTTGATACAAATAAAAGACATTTGCCATACTTTACACATTTCTTCTTTGGACTAGTTCTTGGTGTTTCTTATCGGGAAGGGAAATATCAACAACTAAAATATCATTCTTTTTGCAGACAGGAGTCATGTATTATCTCAACAGGAAAACTCTTGGGAGGAGTTGGGAGAAGCCAAGTAACAATGTGCAGAAACTAGACCTTGATCTGAACAAATTAACTACTTCTAGTGACTAGACTGATGACTACTATTCCAAGAGGCTTCAACCATCAAGGAACAATGAGCCTTTACTAAATAGAGACTATGGTGGCTTTGGCATGTTCAAATATCACATTCTTGTGATTCTCTCCAAGTTCTCTCCATCTTGTACGTTCACTGATTGCAGTCAAGGAAGCCGCCATCGAGACTACTGTAGACAGCGCAGCCGCCACAGCAGGATCCTGAAACTAGCTTCATGTCTTTAACCGTCTTAAGCCTCCTAGACTAGCATTCTAATTGTATGAACGTAACTCTGGCTTTGTCTCGATGATGTAACCTTATGACAAATAACGGTGGATGTCTTTGCTTTCCCAGAGTTCTACAAATCAACATCACATTTATAAGGCATGTAACAGTAACAATAACACTAGTAGGGGATTAAACTAGTGTTTGGTGGAGAGGCAATTTCGAGAATTCAAAACCTATATCAAACGTCCCTTATTTTAATACTCCTTCCATGCTTAAAATTTAGTACCACCTTGTACATGGGAGTGAATACTGCGTGTTCATATTTTTCCTTAAAATTGCGTAAACAAACAAGTTGCATAACAATGCATAAATAATTAATATTCAATTAAATCAATACAGTACATAATGTTGTAGGACCTCTAATACCCCCCCAACTTTCAAACTCTGCACCAAATGTGTCTGCATAAATATGTTTCTTACATAAAATGGAAATGCCAAAAATAAATGTGCTGTTGCAAAAGAAAAGTTATTTTTCACTTTAATTCAATCATACCCTTTAGATAACATTCTATGTTGTTCTACATATTAGGCCAAATGAATCTGCATATGTAAGAGAAATGCATTAACATCTCGCAGCACAATTTTTAACAAAACAAAGAACGATCAGAAAAACAAAAATATGAAGTTACCTGATGAATCTAATTTGAAAGGAGATTATAAAGTTCAGCAGCAAACAAAAACTGGGTAATTTCTTTGCTCTGTGTGCTCGTGCATAATAGATTGCCCGCTGCCTGGCCTTTTCTCTTTCAAGGCAGACGGTCTATACTTGCCTTGGAATATTAAAGGCAGAGTTGCTAGTGGTGACAATGCCATCATGGCAACTCCATAAGAGGCACTTAATTTACAACACAAAAATATAACATACTTTATACGTACGGTACCTCGTGTTCTACAAGATTTAAGATTTTTCCGATACACAACAAGCTTGCCAATGGCGTAACATGTCAGAGATACATATTGTACAAAACTTCCAAGCATAACCTAGAAATATATGGACAACTTCTTGTCTATATTGTCCTGTAATGTATTACACTGTTCTAACAATTTGCTCAATCTGTCAGCTTCTCTAGAAGCCTTGAGAACCGGTACTAATTCTATACCGGTTACATTTGGAAGATCTGTTGTTACATGATTGGCATTTGTCATTCCATCCATGTTCATGTCCTGAAAGGAGGGCATCGCCCTTTCTATTCTATACTCTGTGCCAGTAACTTGAGCAGCTTCACTAAAATCTATAAGAGTGGTTACTGGAGGCTCGGGAGCTTTGATTTCTTCATCATCATCAGTGTCTTGAAGGGATCCAAAGCTAACTTCAACCATTTCATCCAGGGACGGGTAAGTCATATGATATGGAGAGAGTGACGTATTAGAACCTGGACTGGGTATTCTCGGAATATCCTGCTCCAGAACATAGACCATCGAGAATGGGCCATCGGATAAGCTCATAAGGCGCCAGTTGAAGATACGTCGGAAAATCTTTATCCAATTGGGGATAACATAATACATTGAATCCTGGAGTTCAAGTCGCACACTCTGTTGCAGCATTACATGAGCTTCCTTCCTCGCCAGCGATGATCCCATTATTTGACATCTATCGGACAAGTATTTGATCAGGCAATCTGTAAGTAGTATTCTATGGTTCTCAATATTGCTACCTGAATTACAACCTTCGAAGAGCCAGGATATATCATCCTCAAATGACGCCAATTCACAGCTTTGTAGCGCACTAGTCGCTAGTTCAATTTTCGCTGGTGAGTTCCACCCTATATTTGGAAGGTATAACTTCATGAATTCATATTCGTGGCTGGATTTATCAAGCAATGCAATCTCTGGACAGGGCCACGAAGAGACATTTGCATCAGCTGCAGCAGCTACTTTCTTTGCCGTTTGGTATAAAGCATCATTAAAGGCTGATATACAGGGGTCTGGGCCCACTTCATACACACTCTTTGTATCAAACATCTCTAGGGTAGAACTCAAGTGGGTTGAAACCAGCTCGTGTGTTTTGGCACAACTAACAACAGGTGGTGGTGCTGACTGACTAGCAAGCCACTGCAGCCCCCCTCTTAGTTTCTCATCACTGAAGAATCCATCAAACTCTTTATGTTGCCGGTTTTCTACAAGAAAGACTACTGAAGAGTTTCCGATCCGTGATCTGTCAAGGTCACGAAGACCCAAATTTTCAGCCATAGCAGAAGAAGAATTTATGTTTTCTTCAGGCGAATCTATTAAGACCAAAAGAGGCAAACAGGAACCAGAAGGTAACGACATAACCAGTGAATGAAGCTGGCGCTTTTGCACCTCCAAGGATATGGTTTCAGATGCCAAGAATAAAACTGCATTTGCACCAGACACTTGATCTCTCGCATTGTGAAGTTCAGCCTTTCTGACTACTGACAAAACACAGGTAAACTCAGGATCGTTTTGGCTTGCGACCCACCTTTTCCATACCGATATACCAGGAGATGAAACTACCAGGTCGTCTTCCTCATAGTTCACAGAAGGTATCAGCTTGGACAGCAACCACGAACAGGCAGTAAATTGACTCTGTTGTTGCTTGTCACACCCTTGAATAATCATCTCAGAGCATAAGATCATTTTCCAGCAGATACATTTGGCTGTGGTATTCCTTTCACAAACTATACCTGCTATAACATCCGACACATTTAGCCTTGACCATGATCTTTCATGTCTTTGATATCTCTCATACATAATGTGGTCAATGTTGAACTCTTCAGGTGTGCTCGGCCGCTATACAAGACAGGCAAGGAATTATTAGAACTTGCGGAGATACAGTTGAGAGAAAAAGTTCTTTGAAATTCATACACTAAGGGTCTGAGTTAATTGTGCAGTCATACAGGTCTTCGTAGATACACTTTTTCATTTGGAAAAATGACACTAAACCTATATGCAGTTTTACACTTGTGACACTTCAACTTCATAGAAAACCCCATGTACTTCTCATTTAAGACAAATAGCCTCCAATCGTTACACGGGTCGGATTAAATTAAGGAAATTTACTATAATACCCATCACATGAGGTCAAGCGATAAGCTGTGATACCCCTCTCGTGAGGGGAATTACAGTAGTTTAGTATCTTAAGTCAAATTGCATACAGGTCTAGTGTCATATCCTTTTCATTTTGGTATGTTGTGTGTTTCCACATGAGTTTACTCACTGAAAAGTAAAATATCCCTTCAATAGTTTCAAATGCCTGCAAAATAACCTTTTTTCTGGCAGCATAAATAATTTATTTTATGAACAGTCAACATTGGTTTTGACAGTCAAGCCGTCGCTTTATTGCTCAAGGCTAGTAGAATGATTCATGGTCGGGAAAGACCAAAAGACGTCGTGAAGAGGTGTAAGCCGGTATGTTCTAGAATCCAGTAAGAAGAAAAATGTTTTCAATCACAGAAATGAAAAAGAATACTCTGTAATATCTGCAGCAATTCCAATATGGAACAAACCTTTCGTTTCCCGTGAAAAAAATTGCGCAAACTTCTAAAATGCAAACACATCTACCCCCCTTCTGTTCTTTATATTAGACAAGCATGATTAAGGAGTCTTCACTCAAAGCAACCATCAAGAAAAGGCCAGAGTAGAGTGCAGTCAGGAAAACTCATGCAAATGAAGCGCACCTTTAGCTTTTGTCGAACTGGTGGGCCCAACGACAGTGAACCTAGTGCATCCACTGCTGCCAACTGCCTTTGTTCACGTACCTCTCTTTTTTTCACTGAACGACGTCTCCAAATCCTACCCAACAAAAACTGTAAGCAGAGATAGACATGTAAACAACACAAGTAAACAGTATATAAGTGGGAAAACTTGCGACCTTAGAAACAATCTGAGTTTTGCCTCATAAGCTTCCTCGTCATAACTAGATTCAATTACGTTAACACAGAAAACGCTACCAGCATGCAACTCATCCTCCACGTCCTGAATAGGAACATCTTGAGGGTCCGAGGCCTTCATAGAAGACTCACGTTCCAAAAATGAAACATTATCTTTTCCAGCTTCTGCTGATACAGCTAGCCATGTCATTGTTTTTTCATTAGCGTGTGTGTTGCTGTCAAGAGATGTCAGGACTGATGTATCATCATTTGGCTTCCTAAAAGAATTTGGTAAGGTACTGTGATTTGGTGTTTTGAAGCTTTCAACACTAGCTTGTGGTAATCTAGTGAAGTTATGTCCCAAGGATACATCCGTTGAGAACTGAGGGAAGGCAGCCATCTGATTGCCACCTCCTCTCTGATCAACAAATGGCAACCCTTTGATACTGGATTTTGCCTTGGCATCATCTTTTGGTGATGGCAACCCTCTATATTCAGCCATTACAGCATCAGAAACATGAACTGGGCTCCCCCTCTTGACGAATGGAACAGGTTCTATTTCCTGCTTTTTGACCTTCATAAGAGGTACTACCTTTGGCTCTTCAGCAGGAAGCAATACTGTTGAAGGGGGAGATGAAACATCTTCAACTATCATTTGAGACCTTTTCAAATGAACCAGCTTCGAACACTTCAAAGGATAGTCATTTTCATTGCCCAGAAATGGGCCTTCTTTAACCATATACGGCTCTTCGAATTCCCTAATCACAAAACCATGATAATCGAGCAGGTTTTCGATGTCATCTTCCTAATTCAGATAATAGAGCAGAGATTAGCTCAAAATGATAACATGCTTCAAATATGATTGGCAGATTGCATGAACTGGAAGAATAAATACCTCCATAGCAAGCCATTTGGCAATAAGTGTAACAGGGATGCCTTGGTTATTTTGAAGACCACAGTGTAGAGAGGCTAGTGCCTGGGTTCGCAGCTGATCGTAATAACACAGAATGAGACAATAACTTTTTGTTAGTACGCACATGCACGGTGTCACACATGACTTACTTGAAAGAAAACACAAGTTTATTGGTAACTATCAGAAACATAGAAAAGGTCACAAATAAAAAACATCGAAATTTTAAAAAGGTGCTTACAGTGTTAAGTGAAATAAGTGACAAACATACGGTGAATCAGATTTCCCTTCCCTAAAATCAAATATTGGACTAAATATGCTATCAATATTTCAACAAACTGAGCATAAATATATAACAAACTATATATAAACAGATAGTGGGGCTGTTTGGATGAGCTGAAATAAGTGAGCTATTTGGCTAAAAAGCTCGTTTAATCTGGAGTGTTTGGATATGAGTAGATTATTTATTATTGATGAATTTATGTATTATTTTATTAAAATTCAGAACTGTAAACAAATAATATGGTTCCCGGTATTTTTTTTGGAAAATCAATTGAAATCCGGAATCCTAAAATGTTTTGGGACCTCCGGTTTATGTGCTGGTGGGTTTGTGAAAGTGTTGGGCTGGAGTTATCAGATGCATCACAAGCATCTCTGTTCCCATGCACACCTTTGATCTTGGTCCACCACATAACTCCACTAACAGCCAACACATCTCAGAGTCCATCCTCTGATCCATTACACAGCACCACACATTTACAACCATGCAACATACAACAGTGGAACATAACCTGCTGTAAGGAGTTAAATCATTTTGTTGTCATCCTGACCCTGCAACCAATATCTCGCAAATCATAGCTTGACACCTGGAGTACATTGAGTGACAAAACCTCTTTGGCTATGTCCGGAATTCTAACTTTTGAAAGCGGATTCCGGATATTTTTCAATCGGAATCTTAAAAATTTCCCGGAAATCCGAACTTTGAGGTAGAGGTTTGACTGCAAGTCTCAAATTCTTGACTTTCCTCTACATCTCGATTTACTCTCATCCAAACAGCCTCAGTGTATCCCGAACTGGACGGTGTTTTGGCGGGTGTAGGTAGGCGGGTGTTGTACGAGTGGTATACACTTGTGAGCCACCGCACTGTCGTGGTAGGGATACAAAGTCTTGTACTGCTTGGGAGTGGTGAAGGTAATGAGCCGTGGTGGTACGTTACAATTTTAAAGTAAAAGTGGATATTCTGTAAATTTCGGGAGTAAGTGGGGAAGATTGTGACACCCCGTTCTTAAAATTATTCAACTTAATGTGTTTTTAGTAGTCCTTGAATTTTTTTGTTGGTTGTGTATGTTAACTGCATCACGTGATTGCATGGTGTCTTTTGTACTCATGCATGCGTTACCTATTTATATATATGCACATGCTCATATGAAAAGATAACAATGCTTAGTTAAAGTTTTGAAAATAAGTTTTTGGTGGAAACTACCATTTGGACCTAGTCCTTTGAGTTGTGTTTGTGCCATGTGATTTTGAGGTGTATTACTTTGTAGTTATAAACAAGGATTTGGGCAACTTTTAGAAATATTGTGCAAGTAGATATCATGTGTATCTTTTAGTGCACGGGTCCAGCTTGGGGTCTTCTATTGGTGATGACTAGTTCTACTTTTACAGAATATCTAGATGCTAACACGTGTCCAATTTTAGTTTTGGTGCCTACTATATTTTTATATTAATTATTATTGACAAAGATAGCTTTTAAAAACAAGCAGAAAATGGTGTTTTCTTTCCTCAGTAATAGAGAACAGAGGTTGGAATTTGGGTAAAGTATTTCTCTTTGAATAATTGAAGGAGGGAGATAGTGGGTTAAACTTCTTGGCCCAGCTCAAAGTTTTGCGAACTAAGAAAATTTGTCAGTTTCAGTTTCAAGCTTTGGGTTCTTTCATTTAGGATCAAATCAGAGAGTTTGTCCGTTAATTTCTAGCAGTCGGCTTTGGAAGCAGGTAGGGGAATCATACACACACACACACACACACACACACATACATATAGGCATAATGTGGTTCCCTTAAGTTTTTTTAATGAAATTAAATACGAAAGAGAGAGGGAAAAATTGCAAAGCCCTGCACTAAACATAGTTTTAGGGCTTCGCTAGATCATACAAGCCATTCGAGAACAAGCATGGGGGAGGGGGCGCGGCCCTAATACACCCTTGTAATTGTTCATCTCTCAGGCTCTCGTTGAATGGGACCATGCATAGTTTGAATCAGTTTCTAATGATAGCAAAAATAAACTAATGTTTCTACGATTACATTTCCTGAAAATAATGTCCTCAAGCAAAGTAATACAAACTTCTGTTAGAACATGATTTGTAGGTAAATTCACAATAATCACATGAGGTTAAACTATTAACAAAATTAGGCTTTATGATGATTGCAGGTAAATTTACAATAATACCAACAACTAGGAAGTCACTTTTGGTAATTATAAAATCTTGTGACGAAAACAATCATAGCAGTAAAACCGAATGCATACCTTTGCAAAGTGAGCATGCATTAGGCATGCTTGGAGATAACTCGCCTTTCTTGCAAGCCGAAAAAATGCTATAAAATTACCAGTTCGACAAGCTCTGAAACAGATAAAGGAGTACTGATAATCAGATTAGTCACTAAACTATTAATGAGAGTAGGAAACTGAATCATAATAAGAGATAAAAACAACCTTGCTACATCTCGAGCAAATAGCACCTCTGAAGTTTGTCTAATCTCTGGTGTCATCTTGGAAAGATCATGCGAGAGTTCTGCAGGTTCAACCTAGCAAGAAATCTTAATTAGACATACATACCTTAAACAAAGGATTCCATCTGAGTGCCCAACACAAGAGGCTTACTTTGTACCCGGGATGTTTGTCTAGCTTAAGAAGTGCATAATATCCTCTAAATTCTTTCTCCGTAGGCACATTTATTCCTTTCTTTCTGTGATCCTCATACAATTGGAACAATTCAACGGACGTTTTATTCATTTGCTCAATGTTCAGGTGTGCATCAAATCCTTCTGAAAAGCCTTCTCCTTTAGTAGTTTCACATAATTCATGCATGGCAATTATGTGAAGTCTTATCTGGCATCAATGACACACAATAGTTGTTAGAAATCAGAAACATGGATAAGTGGTAGCTTAGCTAAGAACTGATGTCATACAACTCGCAAACAACCACCCATATGCAAGAGATGAGAGTATGTAATAAATAAATGTACCGGATGAAGCGTGTGTTAAGGAAAGGAAGCAGTAAGGTGGTTCAGAAAACAGTAAGATAAACTAGGCGAGGTCCTTCACCCAGTAGGCTGCGATTGGTATATGCCGGAGGAAGCAAAATGTTCCTAATCGGGGCCAAAAAAATAAATATCACATTATAATTGGGTTACTTCAGAACGCTTGTCCACGGTTAGATTTGAATCCAACGCACATGTGTGTGATTTCAGTTCAAACAACATGCATACCTGTGATTGCAATAGGTGCAACACACTGATGGTTTGGACTAATTATCAAAGAGCTTCACATTTACATGTGTGAACGTTGAATTAAATGAAACCACATGTATGCAGGTTGGCTCCGGCCAACCAGCAAGTATGTGCTCTGAAATTAACCATTAAAAATAAACTACTATGTAGGTTAGAGTAGTGGTTTTTTTTCATATATTTATTCAAAGGATCGATCATTTGATACAAAAGGGATCATATTAAGGTTATCTGGAGATTTAATCCTACAAATGAATTTTTAATTTATACTCAATCGAATTCGAGAATTTTGGAGGGGGCCTGGTTTCAAGATACCTTTTTGACTGAAAGGCATAAAAGGTTAAATTCTATTTTTCTATTCATTTTTCATTTATATGAACTTTGATATCAATCCACTAAAGTTTTGAGAGAGAGAGGAACCAGCAGACTGAAGCGGTGAAATTTCGTTTCAGAAACAAAAAAAGTTTGTTCCACTCATAAAATATGCATTACCAGAGTCCCATACAAATATAACAGAAAGTGTACATCCCACCCTCTCAGAAACCGAAGTGTTCTCTTGAATCAGTAAAGCTTGCTTTACATATTGGGATGTGGCATCGAGTCTTGAATTTAATTCATGCTTTCCAATCGCCATGTTCTTTGTTCTCACTCCAATGCCAACCAGGTTACGGTAGTTTTGTATATGACGCATATACAAGATAGTTATAAACTAATCATTTCTTAGTTTTTCGGATTGCTATCCGCCGAGAGAAGCGGCCAGAATATAATCAAATCAACCTATCATATAAGATTGAAGGGAGGGATGGGACATGATGTTGATGGTGGGGAAATAATGTTTTTCGATGTTTATATTTTAGTGCGGTGAAGATAGTAAAAAAAAAAAAAAAAAAAAAAGAGAGTTTTTTAATTGGGTTACAATAGAGATACTACGAAGATAGAGCTGGAGACCAGCTCCTCCTAATAGTCGATACCAATGTTGGTTTAAAAATGTCTGTGACACTACTACCAAAAGATGAGGGTGGTCTCAATTATTAGCCAAACTACAATGGACATTTGTATAAGCATCCCGATATTTAAGGGAAATTTCTGTAATTTTTCAAAACAAATTACTGCTATGATTTGGAAAAGCTGTCCTTTTAAGACTACAATTAGACTAATATACTCTGGTTGGTGATTGTTCCGACACGATAAAACTACACTACGTATGTTATCCAGATTCTTTAGCAAAAGGTATGAGGGATTGAGGGATTGATAGGGAAGTTTTAGCCGCCCCAACTATGAGCAAGTTAGACAGCACCTTAACGATCCGACGTAATTAGGATGCCTAATCAAGGCATAATTTGAAGTTATAGTAAGAATACACACCATCTGCTCCAGCATTGTAATTGCATTGAGATTAAAAAGGTGCTGCATCCTTAGATCCATCCGAATTGCCCTCATCCTGTCCCACAAGAAATTATACAGACCAAGAAACTTCTCATCATAAGGCTGGTCCAGCAAACCAAGAAGATAGGCAATGGTATTCTGAAGGATCGGCATGGGGCGTATCAACTCTGCCTCTCTTTCAGCAGTCCTTGTATACTGAAAAGTCAATTAAGAAGATTCATTTCTACCTTCTCTGGTGCAATGATCAAAATCATAATAATTAAATTTTCATAAAACCCCGTGGATATAAGAACCGCTACAGATGAAGAAAAAAAAAAAAAAAAAGAGCAGTATACCTTCTTAATAGCAAGAGATTTGGCAGTGC
Organism: Linanthus parryae; assembly: GCA_023055425.1. Taxonomy (NCBI): domain Eukaryota; kingdom Viridiplantae; phylum Streptophyta; class Magnoliopsida; order Ericales; family Polemoniaceae; genus Linanthus; species Linanthus parryae. Next base: position 2,918,480 of record JALGPY010000004.1, on the reverse strand, counting down.
GGTTTCTATCTCCATCCAACCGTTCGAACTGGTCAAGATCCCCTTTCCTTTCTCTCTCTTCCCTTTCCGACTCTAAGTAGGAACAATAGACAAATTTACATTCTTAGATGGGACTTCTAAGTTTTTAGTTTACGATATCTATAGAAAGGTACTGGGTAGGAGGTCATAATGGTTCCAACAACAATATCGAGATAGGTTCCTACTTTAAGAAAAACGAAGAGACGTACTTGGACACATATCCGGACATAAGCCGATTATAACAGCAGATGATTCAGGAACTTCATAATCGGAGGGAACGCCAGCGTTCAAAGAATCTTCTTCCATCTCTGAGGAATGCCCCCCTGTCATCTTCGACCTATCTTTCAGTGACTGAGCTCGCTTATTCACGGAATGACTTGCGTTTCCCATGCTAGTAGTGCTTTGCTCTGGCTGGCTAAGTTCTACCTTAAAGCGAGCTAATCGCTTAGCTTTGGCTTGCGATTCCCTGCAACCAGAAGCAAATGAAAATAAGAAAAATAGGACTTCAGATGAATAAAAATCCATGATAAACAGAGGCAACTTCACACAACAATTACCGTTCACTGTCATCTGGTGGCGAAGAGTTTCCATTAAGGACTTGATTAGCAGGTAGAGGAGGTGACCGTGTTCTTTTGGAAACTGGCAAGCTAGTGGGCTTAACAGCACCAGGTCTATCACCAATATTCATTTCTCCAATTTGTGCAGCAGAGTGTCTCTGGAAGACCTCGTCAGTGGCAGAAAATTCAACTGACCTATTTCTTTTAGAGACAGGATAGTTGGTGGCCTTCGATACAGCAGCCTTATTATCTTTGCTTTGTGCAGAACCTCGGGACATATCACGACTTACAAAATCGGGAATGGTGGAAATACTGTCTGTTCTATTTGTCAATTTGGGAAGAGAAGGGGAAGGCCTGAATAAAAGATACAATTAGTTCAGTGAGGTTGACACTCAAACAAAGAAGTGGAGAACTGCATCAGCAAGTCAGATTTTTCATACAACAAATAGCAAACGGCAGTCATCTATAAGACAGACACAGACATAGCTATAGAACTTTGTGAAGGGAGCAAAATAAAGTTTCTGAAATATCAGATTATCAATTGTGTGTGGTTTTCTTTCTTGGCGGCAAATGCGGTGTGGGGCGGTAAAAGCATGATTATTAAATAGGGATTGGAGCAACATATTATGAAACATGTCTGGCAATGGTTTGAATAAAGAATTTTAGCAGTTTCTGGAGCTTATTTAATCAGACTCAGCAGGGCATGGACCATAGGAGAAAAACCTCATTAAACAGAATGATATGTCATACTGATTTCCTCAGTAAAGTCAACTGATTATCCTAAGGTGCAAGAACATAATGGAGTTAATAAATGCCACATAAAAATTAGGAAAATTGAAAAATACTCTCCTTGCATTGTGGTAACCAATTTTGATTTTTCCGTGCATAAACTCATCTTCTAATCCTTTTCTGTTCTCAGTCCGAATGCTTGGTAAAAGTTTGCAACTGGCACGAGACGAGTTCTATAAATGGTCTCTACGGGTAAATGGGTGATTGTTGGAAGCATATTAAGAATGCTTTTTTCGTTTTGACAAGTAAAGGTTGTATCATAAACACAAACAGTTCAAGTACAAGATTGATCAACTCAATCGTTGATCATATCACCAAAAGTCTACGAGCGCAGAAGTAGAATTTGAGAAACTCCCTTCACACCAGAGAAAGAAGGTAGTGAGAAACATAGACACAGTTAATGGGCATATGCTTATCATAAAAGATAAAGAAATTGCGCTCTTTCCACATTTGCCAAATGATACACAACGGTGCTACTCCTCAAACCTTTCTCCGAGTTGAGCCTTTGCAACCTATCAACCAACGCTGTAAGTGTGTCTTCATATCTATTGGGGACCATAGTTGTCAAAATCTTACGATTCACAATTCGTATCCTACGATTCGACTCAATTCACCCATGAAACGATGTGAATCCCTTGGTGAATCTTTAAATGGACAAAATATTTTTTGAATCCCGATTCAAGAGTCCGAATCTTACGATTCAGACCATTCACCTTCGATTCTCCAGAAGGTCTAATTGAGTGACAACATAAGTTTAAGAAATAATACTTCCTACATTTATGTCTGTTTTGCAATATACATTTGTTTTAAATTACTAGTGCACTTTGCTCGAGTCAAGGCATTAGTTTCCTATTCTTTTCAATATCCTTTGTATCTTGTAGTTCCTTGCTCCACATGCCTATCTATATCTTGATTATTCTTCATCTTTTAGATGTGCGAAACTCCTAATCACTAGTTATGGATGCAAGTTTTCAACAATTTGAGCTTTCTTTTTGTAAAAATATGAATATTTTGTTCATCGGTGTTATAGCTTTATGAAATATTATTATATCTACATAAAATAAATACAAGCCGAATGTTTACGATTCACGATTCGATTCGATTCGATTCACGATTCAGTAAAGGTGAAATTCGATTCACTATCTGAATCCCGATTCGACAACTATGTTGGTGACACTGGATCTGAAACAAGCTCCATAAAATTTCCCACAAACCCCTGGCAATTGAGCAATACAAAAAGAGGTGTGACACTGTTTCCTCTTCACATTGACACATCACACACCTATTTGCCAGCAGGAATCCTCTTCTTTTAGATTATCAGTGGTGAGGATAGGATTGTTCTGGATTTCAAGCAACAGTTCAAGCAAAAAACCTCGCTTTTAAAGGCGCTTTAGACTTCCAGACCATGCCATAAGGGAAGTTACAGCGGTCACAGTAAATTTATCATTGTCTCCTAATCAACATATTTTGTCAATACAATTTTTGAATAAAGTGCTGCAGACCGTCGACTTCCCAGCCATGGGAATTGTGAAGGAACAAAGATTCCAATACTACTTGGCCATCTGTAATGTCCAAAACTTGCTCAAGTGCCATTACCCACCTCGAGAAAAAATGTTATTCGAGAAAACGTCCCACTTATTCCTAATAAACTTTCACAAGCCTACCACATATGGTGCTCTTACTTAGTCATACATCATCCCTGCATAAGACTTAATCTCGCAGCTACAACTCTTCGCCAAAGATTGTTTTCTTCATAAAGGAAAGGCCACAACAATTTACCTAACAAAGCACAACTAAACTTTTGCAAGTTACGAATACCAGCACCACCATGCTTTGTTGGTTGACAAACATATTTCCAGGCTACAAGGTGTATCTTCTCTCCTCCCTCTATGCTATCACGCAAAAAGTCCCATTGCAATTTGTCGATTCTTTTCTCAACTGAAGCCGGCAACGGAAACAATGAAAGAAAAAAGGTAAGCAAAGGTGACGCTTTTCCACTGTTCCAATAACATGATCTCGAATCGCTATTGACTTAAATGCAGCACCTACTGGTGCCCCTAGATACTTCACCCGTAAAGACCCACTTTGAAATCCCATTTCCCTTCCATGTTGTTCCAACCTAGGAACACTACCAGTGGGATCAATTCGCTTTTTGGAATGTTAACCTTCAAACCGGAGATCCCTTCGAAGGCCATTAAGGCACATTGCATCCACTGTAAATGCTCCTGATCAGCATCACAAAAACTAAAGTATCATCAGCAAATAACAAATGTGAAACCTGGACTGTTACACCTTGACTCTCCCTCAACCAGAAAGCCAAAAAGTAAATTGTCATCAACCATTTTCGTTATAATTCTTCCAAGTACCTCCATTACTAAAATGAACAATGGCGAGATAGGATCCCCTACCCTAAGCCCCCTGGGTGATGAGAAAATTCCTGTCGGTACACCATTGACAAGTACGGAAAATTTAACTGTAAATGTGCACCGTTTAATCCAAGAACACCATCTAGAACCAAAGCCCATCTGTTGAACCAAATACAACAAAAACTTTCAATTTACGTTGTTATAAGTTTTATGAATGTCTAACTTGCATATTGTACCAGGATTGTCTTGCTTTAGCGGAGAATCAACCAACTCAATAGCCACAAGAACCGCGTCCAGAATTGGTCTTGCACCAACAAATGCATTATTTTCTTGTGCCACTACCTTCCCTATATCACGTTTTAGTTGCAAAGCCAACACTTTAGCAAGGATGTTGCTAACACTTCCAACTAGATAGATGGGGCGAAAATATGTCAAATGGACAGCTCCAGCTTTTTTAGGAATCAGTGCAATGAAAGAAGCACTAAAGCTCTTTTCAAAAGTCATATGCTCGTAGAAGTGTCTAAAAACTGCCATAATATCATGTTTATCAAAGTGCAAGCGGACTTGTAAAAAGCCATGGAAAACCCGTTTGGTCCTGGTGCATTATCCATATCACAAGTCTGCAACGCTTCCCAAACCTTTTTTCTTTTGAGATAGGTGCCTCCAACCCTTCATTATCACTGCTGGAGATCTCCTCAATTAACAATTCATCAAGAATGGGTCTGCTCTCATAGTGTTCTTCATACAGGTTCGTAAAACTTCACTATTTCAGCACTAATTTGCTCTTCATCAGTAATAACATGCCCGCCGACCTCTTATTGTAAAATAGTGTCATAATGCCTATGAGCACTGACATCCTATAAAAAAATCGTATATTGTTGTCTCCTTTAAGCCACAGCGTTCGTGATTTTTGTCGCCAATTCTCCATCAAGATCAGATTGTTGAATTTAGCTTTTGCTTCCTCTCGATTCAAAGACGCCTCCTCATCCATCTGACCAGCACTTTCAAGTTCATTCACTATCTGTATTATCTGTAGAGAATCACCTTTCTTAACTTTCAAATCTCGAAAGTCCTCTTTAATCCACCTTTTCAAGTCCTCCTTTAAGAGATGTAACTTCCTCAATGAAATGTACCCCGCATCGCCGGAAATAATGTAACCACCACCATGTACTAACCTTATCCAATAACCCATCTGATTTTAGCCACATATTCTCAAACAAAAAGGACACATTCCTTGCAGCTTTCCTCCGCAGTCTGGTGAAATTGATCTGATGCAGGACTGGCAATGTGCACTGAACTATGGACTGAATATGCTCCTCTCAATTTGCAGTTATGAGAAACTTGTCAATATGAGATTCGTTGCTGGCTCTTTGACTATGTAAAATCACCTCCACCAACGGCAAATGAATTAGTTTGTGATCCAACACAAAATCGGTAGGACCTTGCATAATGCCATCAGTATGCGCACATCCTCTTGTTTCATGTAGATAACTAACATAATTAAAATATCCCCCGATGCACCATGAAAGATTCCATAACCATTTTACTGCAAACAACTCTTCACACGTACTCTGTTTCTCATCCCCCCCCCCCCCAAACGGGGTCAATAAACCCCTGAAAAGATCCTACTGAAATCATGGCAGACCGAATTAAAAGTAGCATCACATAATATTTCCTATCAAACAATCCACCTTCTCGACCATAGTTGTCAAATCAGGATTCAGATAGTGAATCGAGTTTCACCTTTGTTGAATCGTGAATCATAAAGATCCAGCTTGCAATGATTTTATGTAGATATAATAAAATATTTCCTAAAGCTATAACATTTATGAACAAAATATTCATATTTTTACAAAAAGAAAGGTTAAGTAATTGGAAATTTGCATCCATAACTAGTGATTAAGAGTTTCGCACATCTAAAAGATGAGAATGATCAAGGTATAGATAGGCATGTGAAGCAAGGAACTACAAGATGCAAAGGACATTGAAAATAATAGGAAACTATTGCCTTGGACTCGAGCAAAATGACTAGTAATTTAAAACAAATGTATATTGCAAAACAGACATAAATGTAGAAAGTAATGTAGGAAGTATTATTTATTATACTTATGTTGTCACTCAATTAGACCTTCAGGTGAATCAAGGGTTAGTCATACGAATCAATCTGAATCGCACTGAATCGCAAGATTCGGACTCTTGAATTGGGATTCAAAAAAAATTGTCCAGTAAAGATTCACTAAGTTATTCGCATCGTTTCATGGGTGAATTAAGTCAAATCGTAAGATACGAATCGTGAATCGTAAGATTCTGACAACTATGTTCTCGACTGCAGGCTCCCCGCATGATAATTATGCCTCTTGAAGCTCCTATCGCATTCAACACTTCCCACTTAATAAATCCATATCCCCATAAGCTCCTTGGCATTTCCACCGTAACGTTTGAGATTGTAGACTACTGCAAACAAACAACTTCAGCTTCCCATTCCTAAATGCAAGATTTTACCAGTGATGCCTTACAAGGATCGTTTAACCCCCTTCACATTCCAAGTTAAAAAATTTAAATTCGTGAAGAAAAATCTGAAATTTCCACTAACCTGTTCTCAATATGTTTCCCTTTATAAAATCATATCATACTCTAGTCTTTTCAACTCACATTCTGTTTTGGTCACTGATTATGTCCTTGCTCAACCCACCTTGCTTCAACTTCTTCGAGTAACTTCTAAGCATCATTTTCAAAACCTCGAAAAGGCAAGCCCAACACATTCTGCAATCCTTTTATCTTCCGTCTCACCCACCCTGACCATGCCTCCTTATGATCCACTTTATACTTCTGCTCCTCGTGATCCACTCTATCCTTCTGGTATTGGTGGTCATCTGATGAAATGCTTGCAAGCGGCAATGCATTACCAATCAGTGTAGCCCCCAAATTATCAACAATACTACACTCAACATCAGTTATCATACAACGTTCCTCCACCCCTTCATCGTCCTGATTAGCACGAGCTTCATCTAACATATCAACCTTATAAGTACAGTATCAACACCCTTGCCATACCATTGAATTAGTACCATTGAATCTCCATTCTTAATTAGTGTGTCATACGCCACTGATACACATCAATTGGTGTTTTGAAATATTAATGGGAACTGGAAGAAGCATCACATGAAACGAAAATTTCCTTTCTTTGAATTGGCAGCCCTGTTCTCTGGCCCAAAACATCGGTTTCTTGGGCTACTAGTGAACTGAACTTGTTGGCCAGCAAAAATGAGTTGGGCCCACTGGTTACTAGACTTTTTAGAACCCATAACTTCGCTGGAGACTAGTCATTGCACTTCAAAATTCAACCATAACTCTTTCCTGTTTGTTAAATAATCGGTCAATTCTTGAAACTGAGTAGACAGTAAGATTTCCCAAATTACTGCCACCAATCACTCTCTGTCCTATCTCAAAATTTGATTCTTCAACCTACTGCCAGTAATCATCCTGAGAAATAGAAAAAAAAAATGTTTACTACCACCAATCAATCCTGTAAGTCAGGAATCACCATATGATTAAAGGAACCATTGACTTCGATCCTCCTGTGAGCATCATAATTGAATTTTTTCTTACTCAAAATTCTGCAACCTCTAGTCAAACACTCTGAATTTCAGGAAACTGACTCTGATCCCCAAAGTTATTAAAGGGGTACTGCTAGCATTACTGGACTTAAATGCTCTTTCCCTGTACCACGTGCTTCAGTAGTTGTTACCTCAGGCTCTACCATCTTTCTCGTCTCCGATGACTGTCAACTTTGGGCTGAGATTCAACCCAGATATGAACCACGTACCTCAATGCACTGAATTTCAAACTAAGTTTCTGTGGATGTCTCCCCATCGCCTCGGAATTTCAGTCCCACCCAAGGAAAATGATCAGAAGCACACCACAGTAGTCTCCAATCTGATGAAAACTATCACTATCTCATAAAAATAAGGGTGATCCAACAACTCGAATCCAGGACAAAGATGCTCTCTGTGACACCCAGTTAAAAGAATCAACCAGTGTAACAGCAATTATGCTCCTTCAATAATCCATTTGGACCTCATCACCGTAGAAGCCTCCTACATGGACACGAAACGGAACGGAAATTGTTCTCCTATTAACTCATAAACTAAGCCCACTGACACCTTCCATATACGCCATGCCCAGGATTTTACTGTCATTGCATTCTTTCTGGATGAGGATCCTTTGACCCTACCCATCAGAGATGTTCCTCGAAAATTGAGTGTATCAAGGCAAGACCTTGTATTGATTGTAAAGTCGACTCCATCCTGCCTGCTAGGATATATTTCACAGGTGATTATAAGTTTTCCTCGATTTGAGCAGTTGAACCCCAAACTTCAACCTGCAGACCTGCTCCAGAAGCATCTTGAGACCTTGCTTTCTTAACCTGGTACACCCTTTATTGAAAACTCTGTAAAGTAAACTCAGCCCCGTACCAATTGTCACCGAACTTCGAATCTGGAAAGCAGCCTCGCCAACTTTTTGTCTCCCTGGTACACACGAAGTGATACATACCGCCCTTCCTCATTTGCAAGCACATCACACGACAACATGCGCTCTGCAACTTTGCTGTGCACTGTTCTTTCTTTTCAACCAACCTCTTCCAACAGATTTCCTAACCATAATGACAATACTGAAATATCATAAAGTCGGAGACGTTGCATATTATCTGATCTATGAGTTTCAGAACAGCTGTGGCCTCGTGTGTAAGAGCTATTACAGCGTCCTATCACGATACCAAATACTTGGCAGCCACAATCATAAATTTAAACATAATACTTACAATTAAGATAGGCTACAATTGTTATGCTAGTTCAATAAAATGCAAGAAGCTTCAGTTTAATTTCCATTAAAGAACAGAGAAGTATCTACCTAAAGGATCTCTGGTGCATTCAGTCTATTACATTAAGATTATAAATAGTCTTCACGCTTTTGAATCTGTTATTTCAGGTACATATTATAGAGACCTGATGAATGAAAAACCAGAACCCTGCTAAATACACTTGTTTGCGCAGTTTACACCCTCAGCTAAACTGAAGTGAAGATGCTTTTACAACGAACATATTAACAGTGACCACCGTAATCTGTAAGCTGGGGGAGAAAACCTACTTACTTTGCATTTGATGTAGTAGCATCTCAAATATTTTTCAAAGAATAGAAGATAAAGGTTTAATAGAGGTGGACATCTGGATCCAGTACAGTACCTTCCAAAATCAGTTTGACTAGATTTCTCCTGAGATACTCCATTTTGAGGTTGTAGAGGTGGTGACCTGTTTCTCTCTGGAACTCGAGTGTCCGCATGCATGGAGGCAAAAGGTTTTCCGGAATTAGAAAGAAAGACTGCAGAGTCATCTTTCCTAGACCATGAATTGCTTAAGTTTCCAGCCAACCTGACCTGGTTACCCCACATGGTGGGAGATATAGCAGGGCTGTAATACAACCCAGCAATAAGAAGTAATCCCCAATTTCTATTATCCAATAATAAGCAAATGAGAAACGCCAAAAGCTACTAAACCATAAAAACAGATGGGAGTAGGCACTGAAGCATGGAAATAAGTATCAACCAATAAGTATTGAGGTACTAAATCTTTAGGGGTTTGATTCTACTAGGGCCAACGGGCTACAGTGAAACCAAAGGGAAATGTATGATAATGTCTCATTTGTTAAATGATATAGACCATCGTACAGACATGTAGCTAGCACAACTTCAAAATATTTTGGCAAAACAAAACTGACACCTGAACTTTGAGCCAACAATCAAAATAGTACCCAAACTTCTGTTTTGATCAATTTACACCCCAAATTTTATAATGTGTCCAAAACAATTTAAATAGGCAATTAAGCTGTCGAATAAATGAAAATGAAAAAAATACCCCATAAACAAAGAAGCCCCAAACTCAACACCACCGTCACTTCTTTTACTACTTCATCTTCTACCTCACAAATAACACATCCAACTTTGTTAACTCCGGTTCTCACTCGGTAACACAAACATCACAAGTCGGCAACTACTCGCTTATCCTCGATCCTCCTGTGTTACCCTGATCTAAAAAAAAAAAACTACTCATTCTCACAAGGCTATCACGAACGAATGCGCCCATCCAGCACAACCACAAAAAGTGAACCCCATATAGACAACCATAGAATGGAAACTCACAAGCCCCAAACAGTCCAAATTGAGAGCTAAAAGAACCACAACAAATGACTACATCGGCCACAACAACCAGCCCAGCGACCACTTAAATTACCCTGATCTCAACAGCCAAGGGCCACAATAAAACAAAAATCTCCCCGGCGAACCACCCAAACCCGGATAACCACTGCCAATATAAACCAACTATAAACCGCTAACCCACATACCCCGAAAACCGCAGACTCCACCAGCTGTCCTCTTCCTCATCATCCTCTGTTGGCCCTCAGAACTGATCGACCCCCCCCCCCACCAAATTACCAATCAAACACGATCGACACTACTGAAAATCTTACCCAATCTGCGCATTGTGATTCCAATACAACCCTCCCAAATATCAATTCAGTGTAGCCATTGGTGCTGGAGTAGTCTGGTGAGGAACAGCGGTAAAACAGGTGGATCGAGCTTGTGAGGCAGTAGCTGAAATAAAACAGCAGTAGAGCAGAGAGAATGAAGTTGGGTGCCGGGCTTCCTTTTATATAGGGGGTATTCTTTTCCTTTCAAATTTTCTAGGAAAATAAATTGTTTATAGAAGTTTATAGTTGAGCAAGTTCAAGATTTACCATTGCATTTAAACAGAATACTTAAATTGGACATAACATGATAGTTAAGGGTGGGAATTTATCGGAATAGAAGTTTAGTGTATCATTTTGATTGCTAAATCAAAGTTTAGGTGTCGCTTTTGCACTTTTGCCAAAGATTTTAGTCCGAGTTGAGAAAACAATTTAAGAACTCCGGAATTTGAAGCCCGAATCAAATATTAGTACATGATGGGACAAATAGTATATTCATAAAGGACTACCTCATACTAGTAATGCTTCTGAACTATTATAGCTCAGGATTCCACTAACACTTAGACACTGATAGATACCCACCTATTTGTATTTAAAGTTGTAGCATCTAAAAACTCTCAAAAGGGGAAAAACAACGAAGATAGCACATTCATCATAGCAGAATTCTGTGCATTAGTAGTACCTTCCAATATCAGTACGACTAGATTTCTCCGGAGAAACGACGCTTGCAGATTGCAGAGGCGGTGGCCTGGTTATTATTGGTGCCGAAGTATCTGCATTCTTGTTAGCAAAAAAATTTGCAGAACCAGACGGAGAGGCTCCAGAGTAATCTTCTCTTGTCCATGAATTGCTAGAATTTCCAGGAAACCTAACATGGTTGCCCCACATAGGGGATGATGTAGCAGGTCTGTAGATCAAACAGACAGTAAGTGATCCTCGACTTCCATTATCAACAGTAATCAACTACCAAAATCAGGAAGCTACAAAATCATACAACAGGCATTTTGGTAGAACTAGAAATAATGTTACTTAGCATTGCCTGATAAGTACTGCACTACATGTTGACTTGTTCTGTAGACATGTAAATTACACACCTTTGAAGAATTAATTGTTTGATTTTTGTATTCTAAGGATATTAGGAAGAATCAAGAACTAATACATGTGTATATGGCTCACTCCATTTTTTATACACACGCTAAATCCATGGTAACAGGATCAGAAGAATTATAAAATAACATTTTAATTTAGATAGTGTTTTGGAGATACTGAAGTTTCAGCTTCGGCTTCCAATCTTTGACTGATTAAAACTGAGACAGGAAGCTGGGGCAGTCAACCAGAACTAAATGCACGGGATAAGTTAATTTAAGGGAAATTCACGATAAGAAAAAGGCAATAGACTGCAATGTCTTGTTATATTTAAAACATTAGACTTGAGAAGCAAGCAATGTTAGCCCTGATAGTTGTTGTCAATTCCAGCCGGAGCCCCAAAGTTCAAGTTCAATTAAACAAGTTTCTACTAATTATTTGTTCCAATGGACATTCGATTCACTCATATTAGATGTGTGACCGAGCCTTGTACAAATGTTTATTCCAGTGTTATCTCATTTAAGTGTTTCAATATGCCCTCAAACGTTAAAAACAACTTCCCAAGGCAAGACCAAATATGTCCCCTAAAATCAAACCAAACCAACCACATCAAAACTGATCAGACTCTAATATCTTGGATAAATTAGTAATAGATCTATGGGGGAAGGTTTTTGCTAAAGTATATTTATTTGGAAAGAACTCTTTTCTTTTCTTTTCGTTTCTTTGCAGCCATTCCCGTAACTTGAGTTGAAAACCCTTAACCAAGCCACTGCCATGAGTCGCTGGCTCCCGGAAGCAAGAGCCCCCGGTCAGAACCGGCTTACGACCTGAAGCACAACATTGATCCTGGGTTGTGGATCAATTACTCGAGGATGGAGTCATTCTGTCCTATATAACACTAGTTTATACGACAAGTTTATACTAGTCTTTTGGTCCAACTGCAATGTGGGCATTCGGTTCACTCACATTAGATGTGTGACCGAGCCTTGTACAAGTATTTATTCCAGTGTTATCTCCTTTTAGTGTCTCAATATGCCATCAAACGTTAAAAACAACTTCCCAAGACAAGAACGAAATATGTGCCTTAAAGTTAAACCAAATCAATCACATCAAAACTGATCATACTCTAGTATCTTGGACACCATTGATCCCGGTTGTGGATCAATTACCGGATGATGGAGAGTCATTCTGTTCTACAAGTGTTATACTAGTATAAAATAGACAAGTTTAAAATAGTCTTTTGTTCTAATTGCAATGTAGACATTCGATTCACTCACATTAGATGTGTGACGGATCCTTGTTTAAGTGTTTATTCAAGTGTTATCTCCTTTTAGTGTTTCAATATACCCTCAAACGTTTATCGGTTTAAAACAACTTTTTAAGGCAAGAAACAATTTTTTTCCTTAAAATTAAACCAAATCAACCACATCGAAACTGATAAGACTCTTATATCTTGGACATCATTGATCCAGGATTGTGATCTAATTACCGGAGGATAGAGATTCATTCTGTTCTACAAGACAGAAACTTACCCAATTATACCAACATGCCAGATGTATTCACAAGTACAGAGAAAGAAGTCTTCCTGAAAGAACAATCGCTAATCAAATTGTTTGATTAGGATCCACCGTGCCCAACTATTTCTCAAGAATCTGATCCTGGCAACATAGAATAACAGCTAATCTTCTCCGATTTCGGTCATGGATCTGGATTGCTTGAGAAGAATCTATGTTGGGTAGGAGTAGGACAGATCTGAAATTGATTTTTTAGTTATTATAGTTATATTAGTAGAGGAAGCAGAATATTATAATTTTCACAACATAAGAGACTCCTTTTGCTTATTTCAGGGATCTTGTTCCTTGGGTGATATTTTCATGGAGTAAGGGTGTAGCTTCACTTTCTGCATATGTTTTACAGGTTCGAAAGAGCCCTTCACTAGTATAAAGTCAACTTTGCTACTTCTTGTGCTTAAGATGGTTTGACCATTCATTCATACTCTTCTTTTGTATGTTGACAAAGTCATTGCTTATTCAAAAAAATAACTTTTTATGAGGAAATGAAAAAGATAAAAGATCACTTTACATCAAGGTTTTTGAAGATATGTTGCTGACTAGGTTCAGCATTCATTGCCATCATAATCCAATGTTTCAATCACAGAACTATCAAGCTCATATGCAGACCAGACTGATCGGTTTTTTTCCGCAATAAACATAACTTTGTAAATCTACTCAGCCCATCCATTTTAACTGGCCATTAGGTTAACAAGTCCGTGCACAAGTATTTACTACTTAGTCGTCACCTTTCCAGAATTGTTAGTTAGTGAAACAGAGTCAATTTTACAGGTTCTTTAAACCACTTAGACTTGTAACAACCTCTCTGACTCTTAAACCACCAGTCTCTTTTTCCCCTCTCTACAAGCCCAACACTGCAATATAACCCAAAACCGCCAAGCACGCGATAGGTAACAGCCTCTCTGACTCTTAAGCCACCGGTTTCTTTTCTCCCTCTCTCTACAATCCCAATGCTACCAAATTAACCAAAAACTGCCAACCAAAAATAGGCCCATCGTTTCCAATGTCAAAGCAAGAGGACCTTGATGTTAGAACTATGTCATCTTTACCCCCCCCACCCCCCCCCCCCCCCCCACACACACACACACAAAAGGCCCTATCGTTCCTTTCTTTCAAAACAATCCAAGCTACAATGAGGAGCAATCTTTCTTTCCCCTGTTTGGAGCTTGCAATTCCATAGGTTCTGAATTCTGACAACTCCTAGCGAGGAGTTTTTTTAGGGGCTTCAAAGGTCATTTTAGTGCGTTTCTGAGTGAGTTCATTGGAAAGTGTACTGTAATTTGGTGCTTCAATTGAGAAAAGGATGGAATAGAGTCTTTTTTATGTTAATGTCATATTATTTGTCAAATATGATCCCGGGTTGTGTTCATGTTGTTTTGAACAGGAATAGGGCGCGGCAAAAACTCGGGATTAGGGTCGAAGAAGAAAGAAAAAAGAAGAAAAAGAGGCCAAAATGAGGCTAAAGGCATGAAGAAAATTGGTCACTGGTCAAGCCTACACGAGCTAATCCTCGTGTAGTAGTGGACAGTGAGCAATAAGCAATAGAGAAGGAAAAAATATCGAAATTTGGCTGAGGCCTTGGAGCATGAGCCCACTGGTCAAGGCCACATGAGCTAATCCTTGTGTGGTAGTGGACAGAAAGCAAAGAGACGAACAAGGAGCACGGAGCTCGTGTACACGAGCTGGGGCTCGACTGCACGAAAAGCGTGTACACGAGACTCCCTCATGCAATAGTGGATAGAGGCGTTGAGAAGACCAAAAGAAGCTTGTGTGGAAATGAACCATGCAGAGCTCATGGCCACGAGGCCTCCCGCATGCACGCGAGGAGCGTTTGCACGAGGAAGTCCTCTCGTGTGGCCGAGGACCGAGAGATGAGCATAGTGACGGCCATATCAGTGGGAAAAAGTGTAATTTGGCAAAGTTAACATGGAAACTCACACTATCAGCACAAGCACGACCCAGCAGCTGGAAAAACAGATGGGAACTCATACAAGAATTGTGAAGAGCAGCTTGGAGCTTGGAGGAAAACCCGGAAACGTCGAAGATCACCGTATTTCAAGACTTCGAACATTTATCTATCTTTTCAGTTTTCCCCTCAGATTTCTAGTATGCTAAACATGGTTATTTCAATTTTGACCACGTCTTCTCAGTAAAAATCAACAATTCGACCTCTCTTCTCAGTACTCATATTTCTTAGCGTAGTTTCTAGTTAAAACTAAATAGACACCATCACTTGGGTTCAATAACTTGGTAAAATATTACCTATATTACTTGAGACCTCGTGCACTTGCGAGCATACACCCGGAGCGTGTCAGGTTCCTTTAAACAGGGTTCCATCTCAATCAAAATTCTCAAGAACAGCAACAGTAGATTAAGGGCACTCCTTGCTCTTTCAGCAAGTTCAGAAAAAAAAAAAATAGAAGAAACAAGGCGTGCAAACTACAGCAGCTAAATCACTATATACACATACATTAAGGGTTGCAACCGACACACCGAATGCAGGTCAAGGTCAATTTCATTTTGTTCACATTGCTGGTTTATATAATTGTCCTGATGAATCTTACTGAATCTTACAAGACGATACTGAGATGAACTAGTTGAGCCTTCATGACAACTAGCTGAGTTAAAAATGACCCCTATACTTAGGAAACTGGAGCAGGATGTGATTTGACTTAATAACTAAGATCCAGAAACAGTTTAAGATTCATAACGACTGCTCAAACCAGCACAGCTTTGCTGATTTGCACTGAAATGCACAAATTAAGTCACAAACGTAATGTTCTTGTAACTACTATTAGCTCTGTGTTTATGCAAACTCAGAAGAGATGCCTTCCCCAATCATATGTACTGCACAGTAAAGATAAGTTACCTTTGAGCATAGGAACTAAAATTATCCTCCAAAGCATTGTTTTGTGAATATCCTGGAGGCGATCTGGTCCTCTGCGGAGTTAACTGGCTCTGGTTGTTGGAAGGCAAAGTAGAAGGCCTATGCAGTTGAGCAAAGAAAATACCGTGAATATGGATTTGTGCAACCAATAGAAAACTCAATACTGTCAGCCCTGTGGAAATTATAATGACTTAATAACTAAGATCCATAAGCAGGTTAAGATTCATATTGACTGCTCAAACCAGCACAGCTTTGCTGATGATTTGCACTAAAATGCACACATTAAGTTACAAAAACAATGTTCTTCTAACTACTATTAGCTCTGTGTTTATTCAAAATCAGAAGAGATGCCTTCCCCATTCATGTGTACTGGACAGTAAAGATAAAGTTACCTTTGAGCATAGGAACCAAAATTATCCTCCACAGCATGGTTTTGTGAATATCCTGGAGGTGATCTGGTCCTCTGCGGAGTTAACTGGCTCTGGTTGTTGGAAGGCAAAGTAGAAGGCCTATGCAGTTAAGCAAAGAAAATACCGTGAATATGGATTTGTGAAAGCAATAGAAAACTCAGTACTGCAAGCCTTGTGGAAACAATAATGACTTAATAACTAAGATCCATAAGCAGGTTAAGATTCATATTGACTGCTTAAACCAGCACAGTGTTGCTGATGAATTGCACCGAAATGCACAAATTAAGTCACACAAAAAATGTTCTTCTAACTACTATTAGCTCTGTGTTTATGCAAACTCAGAAGAGATGCCTTCCTCAATCATATATGTAATACACAGTAAAGATAAATTTACCTTTGAGCATAGGAACCAAAATTATCCTCCAAACCATGGTTTTGTGAATATCCTGGAGGCGATCTGGTCCTCTGCGTTGCTAACTGGCTCTGGTTGTTGGAAGGTAAAGTAGAAGGCCTATGCAGTTGAGCAAAGAAAATACCGTGAATATGGATTTGTGAAAGCAATAGAAAATTCAGTACAGCCAGCCCTGTGGAAACAATAATGACTTAATAACTAAGATCCATAAGCAGGTTAAGATTCATATTGACTGCTCAAACCAGCACAGCGTTGTTGATAAATTGCACCGAAATGCACAAATTAAGTCACACAAAAAATGTTCATCTAACTACTATTAACTTTGTAATATGCAAACTCAGAAGAGATGCCTTCCCCAATCATATATGTAATACACAGTAAAGATAAAGTTACCTTCGAGCATAGGAACCAAAATTATCCTCCAAAGCATGGTTTTGTGAATATCCTGGAGGCGATCTGGTCCTCTGCGGTGCTAACTGGCTCTGGTTGTTGAAAGGCAAAGGAGAAGGCCTATGCAGTTGAGCAAAGAAATACTGTGAATATGGATTTGTGAAAGAAATAGAAAACTCAATACTGCCAGCCCTGTGTAAACAATAATGACTTAACAACTAAGATCCATAAGCAGGTTAAGATTCATATTGACTGCGCAAACCAGCACAGCTTTGCTGATGATTTGCACTGAAATGCACAATTAAGTCACAAAAACAATGTTCTTCTAACTACTATTAGCTCTGTGTTTATGCAAACTCAGAAGAGATGCCTTCTCCAATCATATGTACTGCACAGTAAAGAAAAAGTTACCTTTGAGCATAGGAACCAAAATTATCCTCCAAAGCATGGTTTTGTGAATATCCTGGAGGCGATCTGGTCCTCTGCGGAGTTAACTGGCTCTGGTTGTTGGAAGGTAAAGTAGCAGGCCTATGCAGTTGAGCAAAGAAAATACCGTAAATATGGATTTGTGAAAGCAATAGAAAACTCAATACTGCCAGCCCTGTGGAAACAATAATGCCTAACAAGATGCGAAGACTTATCACTGTCCATGTCTGAGTAATGTGCTTCTCCTTCTTCAATCAGTTTATAACAAGTACATTCTAGTATTCTGTGCTTATATTTGACAAATATTAAGTCCATTCTCCATAGATAGTGAAAACTAAATAGAAAAGCCATTGACTGCTCCTACATCTAACAAAAAGCTCCAAGAGAATCAGAAGTTCATAAATATTTCGAAAGTTTCACCACAATCAGAATACTATCCCCGAAATTCCTGCAAATCTGAATAAGAGATCTGCCCCTGTCAATGAAAAGTCCAACACTGTCATTGCATTACACGAGACCCAGAGAGAAACACGGTGAAAAATTCTAAATCATACAGGTTTTTTAGACGTATATGAAAACAATTTGTATGTCATGAAATCATATCAAAGCAGGGCTGGCTTCACCCTTAAGCTATTTATTTCTCCCTTAGGGCCGCAAACTTTACGAGGGCACCAAAAACAGGGGTAATTTTTGAAATTTTGATATAGTTAATATTTGATGGCTTAAAAATATGTTAATGATCTGCTGTTTTATTTGGTCCAATCTTATCAATTAGGTAGATTGTGACATAATAGGTCTTCTCTCTCTCTCCAATGTTTTCTCCTTAAACCTCTCAACCACAATCCTTGTCTATAGCAAGGTGTACCATCAACAACTCCATTCGACTAGCTGAGAGCTGATGAAGTGAAGCTTAATAAATTTTCCCTAACATGATTTATCGCAACAAATTACTACTTACTCCATCAAAAACTATGTTGACCAACCCTCATTAAGGGTTTTCTTCGACTATTCAACGAGTCAGCCTCGAATCCATCAAGACTTCAAACATATCATTAGGGTTGGCAAGTTCATCTTTGTTTGCAACTTCTAAGATTTATATTTCTCAATTTCATTGCAGTTTGGACTAATGGATAATGTCACTATTTATTATTTTCAGTATAATATCTTGGATGAAAGGGACTATTTCATGCCTCTGAAAGAATCTTGCAGAAGAAAGGCCCCATGAGAAAGCAACACAGATATTATAAAATCAGGTGAAGAACTCACCTGATTTCAGAGACAACTTGGTGGTTTCACGAGTATACTAACTCTACAGGCCCTTTTCCAAGTTTGACCGGTGCCGCTTACATGAACTCCTCCAATTTTGTATGCTCAAAGGGATCTGCTCACTTGGGTTATATTGACTATTGTATTATTTTATCTACCCAGGTTTGTCGTCGCCTGCCTCTGACTCTCCCGCATATGCCACCGCATATTTGGAGCTAATCAAGGTTTGAAGATGAGTATGAGCGCACGCATGTATCTAGGGGGTGCAGTGAAAAGGCCAACCCGCATAACCCAACAAAAACCAACCAAATTTAAGCGGTTTCATGAAATTTGGTTTGGTTATGGTTTAGGATATAAGTGGAACCAATCATATGGTTGGGTTCAGGGTTTTTACTATTTGAAATTGTTACCCGAAACCAGCAAGATTTACGTAATGCATATATGTTATAATAGATATACATATGAAAATATAATTATATTTTCAATACTTACAATATCATGCATTTCCCATTGAACCTTTCACCTTCCTCCACACTTTCCAATCGTTCTCCTTCTGATGAAGAAAGCAACCTATACGACAGACAACTTAGTTTCTATTTTAGTTTCTTAGTGGCTTAAATTCTCGTAATAGTAAGTCGAAGCGTAACCCTCCCTCCTCTCATTGTCGATTCAACCCCAGTCTTGTCGGGTACCACTTGGAACGATAATCCTATATACTTGGGATTCATGGGAACACAGGTCAGGCACGATGAATAGAGATACACGAAATAAGCATTCCGAGGAAACAAAATTTGAGACGACACCGCTGGGTGATAATGTTACAGAATTTAATACCACACATCATTCACTTCTTAGAACCATTGAGTATTGAATTGCAGCAAAGGGGTACTGGACCAGTACATGGTGGTCATGAGGTACGTAACTATGGATGCCAAATTTAGTGAGCAAGGCAATCCATTTGATCGCAGCAGGCCCTTCCCTTTTGTGTACCGCCTTGAAATGTGCATACACTAGTCCCATATCACGTCATCCCCCTAAACAAAGCCTAGTTTCATTACTGGTCACAATAAAAGTTTGGTTTAACCTTATTTCTTACTTTAAGAGGCTCCTAACCAATTCTGAATCGTCATAAGTAACGGAAAGTAGGGAGGGGGCGAGATACACAATGAATGTGTAATAGTTCATCCCCTCTCTCTCTCTCAGTGTCTGAATGATTAGCTGTAGGAGTCTCAATGATGAAGAGTAACATGGATCTACGAAAGCATGCGTAAAGCTACTAAAACTCTTCTTACTGTTTCGTACAATTCCGAGTTCCGACTATTGATTCCTTATCAATTTAGTTGTTTTAGTTTACATTTTCTCGTTCTTTCCCCACAATTCCTACGGTTACCATAATTTAACCTCATGAAGTTCACAACCTTTCTCTTCATCAAAAACTCTTACCACTAACCAAACAAATACTAAAGGCATCATAACCTCTTCTATTCCTCGAACTCTAGGTTACGCCATCATTTTCTGCTCCAAGTAGTTTCTTAAAGTAATTGCATGATTTACTATAGATCACTCTCATCTGTAAGCATCTATTCTATAAAATAGCATGGTTTAACTAACTTATGGCTTTTCAGCCTTTAGATTAAAAAAATCAGCCCCAGGCCTTAGATTTCACCTACCACCCACGTAACTACCAATTACTTAGCTACCCACTACTTGAAAATTTACCCTCTCTCTCGGATTAATTTATGTAACTTATCAAAGTGTGTAAGAACATGACTTGATGGATATCATATAAAATTACCGGGGACGCTATTTTGATCTTCTCCTCCAGTAAAATCGGTTATGAAACGTGTTTTTTGGTAGTGCCCTCGTCCCCAAAGAACTTGATTGATCTCTCCTCTCTTCTAAATAATATGACATGTCTATAGAGTGGCTCATACACCCTCTGTAGGAGTAATTATTTGCTTGCTCCAAGAGCAAATGTGACATGTAGCTCTAATCAATACATCACAGGACACGTCACGACATGTGAGAAATCCATTTTATTTTGTCTGCCACTCATCCTCTTTCTTCAATACGTGTTCTGTGCTGTATGGTTAGAGAAAGGACACGTCATTTAATCTAGAGCAAACAAAAATTTCTAGACCTGTCATACAAGACTTGCAGCGTGATTGCTTTGAAAACAACTACTTGAGGAAATCATCTATTTCTAGGGCTTCTATCAGTTCACATGCAATTAATAAAAAAAAAAACAGCAAAATTACGACAGTGTAAGCATGAAAGAGAGGGAGAGGAAAGAACCTGGTAGTAGATCGGTGGAGGGGAAAGGCTGAGAATGGAGGAGTTGGGGAAGGAGGTCGAGTCGGGAAGCGGCCAAACACCTCAGCCTTTGGGGCCGCAACTGGTCCCGAGTCCTTCCCGAAGCCTTGCTTCTGCCCGAAACCCTGGAACGCCATATAGCATACAGCAAACTACTTCAACCACACAGGTCGGTCGAAACAACAGAAGCGGTTTTCGTGATTTTGAGCTGAAGAATCCCGAAAAGTGACATCAACCATTAGCAATTCATGAGGCCGATTGAAGAAGTTCAGTCTGTGAAGAAGAAGAAGAATAGGGGGGGCACTAGATTCATCTTCTGTTTTGGGTTTTTTAAGGTTTTCAATGCTGAGCTCTTCTACATCAGAGCTTTCAGATGGCTATTTGGGCGGGTTTCACGCGGAAGTATCCATACCCGACCCGATACTACTAAATTCTATGGCACTTTGGTATTTTAAGAAAAAATTGTGTTTGCTGCAAATGACGTGGATTTGTTCTAGCCATACATCACATGACACGTCAGGAAGAAACAGAATAAGTGACAGATAAAAGAAAATGAATTTTCTACATGCTTTTGACGTGTCATGTGATGTAGATTAGAATACTTTGTCATATTTACTCTCTGTGCAAGCAATAATTACTCGTATTTTAGGGGGTAAATGACATAAATCAACTCATGATGTACGGCCAATTACTAGATGGTTATTTATGTGATTTGGATAATATCTCAAACTACCTTTCTATTTGGGCTAATGTTATGATACAAACCCCCCTTCTATCCATTTTAGTTGCTAACAGCATCTCCAGTAATACTAGCTAAAAATAATTTGATGAAAATTGAATATTTTTATTTTAAATATTATAAAATTTTAGTTAATGTTCCAATAGTGTTAGTTAAATGATTAGTTAAATAACATGTGGCACATTCTTAATATTTTTTGTAAGAGGATTTGAAGAAATTCATGACATAACCACTAAGAAAATGGTTAAATAAAATATAAAATTATTGATCCGGCTCTTTAAAAGTAGAGACCGGGATAACTATCATCTAAAATAAATAGCGGAGTAGAGAGCTTATTGGAAACAATATTTTTTTCCATCTTATTTATATTTTAAAGGTAAGCGCTATATAAATGACCTGTTTGTGATGCTCTGACACTTTAAGGCGATTTCACCCTCCAAAAATGAAATGACGCTATTGTCCTCTAAAACTAAATTGATAAAAATCACATTTTTCAGAAAATTTCACCCTCTAAAAACTGAAATGATATTATTACCCTCCAAAATCTAAACTGACAATTATCCCTTTAAGTTCAAAGTCCACCACGCCGCCACAACTTTTTCAGTCTCTTTAACTCAATCATTTTCTTGTGTTTACTCTCTACTCAGTCTCAGCTCCCCACCTGGAACAAAACCATCTACTCACCCTTTTATTAAACGAATTCGGAACAAAAACAATCATATCGTGAATTCATGAGGTCGACTGGGGAAGCGGCCAAAGACGTTAGTTTTTGGGGTTGCAACTGGTCCTGACTCCTTGCCGATCCTTGGTTCCGTCCGAAACCCTGGAACGCCATCGTTGGCGGAGATTATAGTATAGCATACAGCAAACTTCTCCTCTTGCTACTTCATCCACACAGGTCGGTCGATGTATCAACCATTAGCAATTCATGATGCGGGATTGAAGAAGTTGAGTCTGTCTCTTTCTCTTTCGTATGTGAAGAAGAATAGGGGGCACTAGATTTTCTTCTACCTCAGCGATGTTGGCATATTCATCTTCTGTTTTGGTTTTTTAAGGTTTTCATGCTGAGCTCTTCTACATCAAAGCTTTCATAGACGAGGGCTACGTCTACTTCTAGAAGTCATTTCGTGCTATTCACGGTTGTGCATTAAGGTTAGTAAACATGTCGGGCCTAGTGAGTCCGTCCTCCTTCCGTGTCTAAATATTTTACGAGTTTTATGTCTCAAAATGTGATTTACAATATACGTGTTTTACTTGATTATGTGATCAAATGATTCATTTAAAGCTATCACATGAAAATTTATTAATGTGTAATAACGTAAAGTGGAAAGAGTTGTGCGGCGGAATATTATTTGGATACTTTGGATACTTATATGATTAACCCGACCGCACTTAGCCCCAGGTCGCTCCATGTACTCACCTCTCTGGTCGCAAGAAGTCTTAGGGGGGTGCCGGCACTTAAGGTCTTGGTAGCTTGGATATGGGATATGTTGTGATATATGCGGTGGTTGGTTCTTCCCCGCTACAACAAAATAATAATATGGCTTTCATATCGGTAATTTACAGAGAATTGGAAATCTTTTGAAATCCCTTAATTGGGACAATGGTATGGATTTGGTAACTTTTCCCTTGGATATATAATGAGATGATTTGAGATTTCATTCCTAAAAAATTATGTGATTAAATGAAGAGTTGAGAATATGGATTTATACATGGACATTTGTGAGTACATATTGGATTACTTCTCAACTTGTCATCTTGTTTATTCAAAATGCTTCGTATCCGGTTTACGTGTTTGGGTGTTTACTTACTCAACATTTCTTGCTGACTTTTGGAAAAATTGTGGTCTTTGTTTTCTTTCCCCCGCAGGGCTAGGTGAAGGGAGTTCAATGTAGATGGGGCCGCATAACTCTACTAGTTGATGCTAGCTGTAGTTTGATGTTTCCGCTGAACACTTAGTCTAATTTCGTTCTGGATATGTAATGAGACAATTATGCAGTTGTAATATATAACTATGGATGTTTTGTTTCTTGATTCCCGCCGTTTCATTACGAGTAGCACCCTCCCGGTCTCTCCCGAGCCGGAACAAGGGGATCGTTACAGTATGTGTCGTGATGGATTGGTTTTGATGGGTGGCGGAATTGGTGATCAATGGCGATGATGTATCATGAAGAAGACTCCGCAAAAGAGACGAGATATAATTTTTTGACAAATAAGTTAGGGTTTAATCAATTTATTTAATTTTTTAAAACTAATTAAATTAATTGATTGTTGACTCGTCCAAAAAAAATCATCCCGATCTGTTATGTAAACCTCATTATCGTCTCGAAGATTTTGTCCTGCCCACTGCCCGGAATTGGGAGAAATCTCAACATGAAAACGAGATTCTAATGCTAGAAACCTCAAAATCAAAATGTGATTTCAAAACAGTGGTATTTTGGGGGGTTTTCAAAAATGGTGGTATTATGGTATTTATAGCATGAAAAAGTGGCAGTTTGGGAGAATCCTCTATACACAAGTGCATCTCCAATAGTCTATGTAAAATCTAGTGTTATGCAAAATATAAAGAATACTATGAAAAATTGACCTCCAATAGACAGTGCATATACTCATGCATTTTGAAGAACATGCATCCTCCTTTCCATTAATAGCTAACAAGAATGTATGTATGCAAAACTTTGTGTCTATCTCTCTCCTCTCATGCATCCTCAATATGTATATTTTAACTTATCATAGCTACAAAATGTAAGAATTTCATTTTACTACTGAAGCAAAACTACAAATGCATGTCATGCAAAATTTAAAACATGCAAAAAATACCTACTACTATTGGAGATGCCATGTATCACCCCAAATGTCCCAGAGCTGTTGGCAACTCAATTTCGCTCTTTCTTCGAAAACTTGTGAACTGATCGCACTACTACTTATATAAGACTTCCACTTGCATCTACGTTTCGAAGACACAAGCATCAAATATCGTTGTGGACAACATACAATTTCAAGCTCGCTCTTTGGAAGGGGAAGCTTATAGGTTCAACGGGAAGGCTTCAGCTCGCCAAATTTGTCCTCTCTTCTCTCCCCATCTATTTTGGCTCCTCTTTCCAACTACCTTCTTCAAAAATCAATGCACTTAACAGGAAAAAAAATTAATTATGGAAAAACTCAGAAAGCAAATGGCCCCTTCACCTTGTCTCGGATCAGGCACTTTGGAAGACTTATAGATTTTCTTTTACCTCGGATATTCGCAGATTCATGTTCTGATTTGGGTTTTTAAGGTTCATAGTGAGCTCTACATAAAAACTCTCAGATGGCTATTTGGGCGGGTTTGACGTGGACGTATCTAAACCCGACCCAATACTACTAAATTATATCGCATTTGGGTATTTCGGGGGTAAATGGCATAAATCAACCCATGAAGTACGACTCATTAGCATGTCGTCACTCTGTAGTTTGGATAATACTTCAAATAACCCTTCTAACTGGGCTAAAGTTGTGCACAAAATCAATTTTTGTTACTAACACTTTTTTAGACAATGTCACCCTCTAAAAATTGAAATGACATTTATACCTTCCAAAAACAAAGTTGACCCAAACCATTTTTTTAGACAATTTACCATCTAAAATGTAAAATGATATTTTTACCCTCCAAAATTTAAATTTACAATTATCACTTTACCCTCAAACTCCACCAGAACACCACCACTACTTTTTCAGTTTCTTTAACTCTCTCCTTCTCTCATGCTGGCTCTTTACTATGCATGGAAACTTGTATGTGGTAGATTGAAATGGAGATATCAAATATAACACATGGGTATGTATTAGGAGTAGTGGCATACTGGAGTGACCGACCACGAGAAGGATACATAGAATATGTGAATGTCATAAGTGCTTCTCACAGTGAGAATGGTGTTGTAATCCTTTGACTTAAAGTTACCAGATACTCTAGTTGTGAAATATCATGTTTTAATCTCGTCAACTTTGCACCGTAACTGGGTAGCTATAAAGGTGGTAAACAGACATGATATGAAGCAAGATGAGAGATGGTAGTAACGTAGATATGATTTGTCCATCCCACATAATGGGAGTATATATTCATGGCCAGTCGAGGGGTAGAGCTTACGGAATGTCTGGCTGATAACACCCAAATAGGGGTTATCTTTTAGCTTGAATTGACGTGCCGTTGTGTCGGAAAGCCGCGTTTTAGCTAGAATATACCCTCGGAAAGCCTCGGTTTTAGGAACGAGACGTTTATTTTTCGTAAATTTCTGCATGTTTCGTACTTTTATTGGATATGATCGCGGGTTTTTTCATGTTTTTACAGGAACAGGTTCGAAAAGTGCATTGGGATGCGTGCCGAGACAGAACCGGGATCGCCTCGGGAAACGTGCAGAAAATGCTCGGAACAGGATCTGACCGAGACTGGTACAAGGGAGAGAGCGGAATGGAAAATGGAAAGACTTGAGGAAAAACGAGCAGTGAAAGCCGACCGAGGAGGCAGAAAACGCCAAAACCGAGAATCACTCGGTTGACAATATATTGAGCTTGACTTGGAATTTTGAAGTGAAAACAGGGGCAAAAGAACGGACACGTCAAGGGCTTTCCGAAAACAGGTTATAGTGCTGAAACGGAGTCCGGCCGAAAAACCGACTCCCGTCACGTGTGGGTCCCAGTCAGGCCACGCCCGAGTAAGGTGTCTCGGTTCCCGATGTCCAGAGTCAGGAGCAACTATTTCATGTTCATGACAATTTCTGGGACAGTTTTGGCCTAGGGGCATTTTGGTCGTTTTGGCACCGAGCCCGGGTTTCCGGAGTCAAGTTCAGATTTTGTCTCCCAATTCAGTCAGCAGTTTTTCTATGGCCAGAGTCAGGATTGGGCAGAATTTGGAGCGGTTTTGTCCCAGGGGTATTTTGGTAATTTTGAGAAGTTTCGGGTCAAAACGCAAGACGGGAACACAGAAAAGCAGGAAGACACCAAGGGAGGCAAACCGGAGACTTCAGGCAGAAGTGTGGGACCCAGGAGACCCAACCGGGCCCAGCACAGGACCAATCCGGGCCAGGACACAGCCCCTGCCTGCTTATATACGCAGGGGCTGCGTATATACGCAGCTGCTGCGTATATATACGCAGGCAGGAGGTGGGGGGATGCTGATTTGTGGGCCCTGGTTGCGTATATACGCAACCCTTGCGTATATACGCAGCCAGGTTAACTTTTTTCCCGAGTCGGTGTACCGATGGCAGTTTTCGCAAATTCTGGCACAAGCATTTTGGGCAAAAACAACACTATTTAAAGACTCGTCCAGACTCGTTTTGAGAAGACACAATACACAGCAAACACAAGACAACATAGAATACACAATACAATCCACGGAGAAGTCGAAGCATCCCGGAGAGCACGGAAACGTGAATCCAGATTCAAGACACCCGTTTGCTCTTCTTCTCTCTCATTCAAAAACTGTGTTATTTACGTTATGAATTTCAGTAGCTAAACTTTTACCTAGGTTCTCGGTGAACCTAGGGTTTCGTTTTCTGAGAATAGTTCTACGTTTTGACTATGAATTCATGATCGTACTATCTTAATTCAGCAGTTTTTATCAGTTATTCTGTCTTTGAATTTTACTGTTTATGCATGATCGGAGTCGCGAACCAGAATTGCTACAGACCCGAGCCGGTAGGTGAAAACGTCCGGTTAGGGTTAGGACGAGAAGATAGAATTTAGCACCTTACCCCGATGGGCCGACTAGCGAAGGGGAATTAGGACTAGCCTGAAATCGTTGAGACCAACTGTTAGAGAATCTGACCCGGGCCATCAGGACAGGTTAGAAGCCCTAGCAGCCTTAGAACGAGATTGCAGATTTAGGCAGCTTAACAGGAATCCGACAGTCTGCAGGATTGTGATAACGTGCAGGAAAAGAAAAGATACTGCAAAATTGGTACGTGGCACGGATAACGAGACTGCTGTGTGTTTTCATGTCAAACCAAAGAAGGAAAATCTGAAGAACCCTAGGGGATCCCGGGACCTAGTATCTCAAACCCTAGTTTTACAACCTTAAGATTATTCAGAAAATTCTCACAAAAAGATTTACGTTTCAGTTATTTAATTTCAGCACTTAGTTAGTAAGCAAACTCTCAAAATATTCCTTCTTTTTACACTCTGTTCGTTAAAACTAATTACTAGAAAAACCTGCAAAGTCCGTGTGGGATCGATAATCTGAGTCTAGAATACTCTCTATATTACTTGATTCGTATACTTGCGAATAGTACGCTAAATTGCGCATCACTGGCCAGACTCAGATAATCAATATGTGATATTGATGTTATTTGTTTAGACTTTAGATAATTATATTCCCAGGATCGAGAAAATATGGATTGGATATAAAAGTGTGACATTTATGTCTCGTGTCCAATATGGATATAGAGACAAATGAATATACAAACACGGTAACATTTGGCACATAGGTTTGTCAGATCACTGACTTCTAATATTACGGGGTGGCATTGATGTGTTGCTAGACACCGCTCAATGTTCTTAATTGTTACTGCGAACTTAATAGAAACCTGCAGGGTCACACACCAAAATGATTAAACTTAATATGGATATTAATTAGTTAGACTAATGAATTAAAAGGATCAAAACGCAATAGATGCTATTTTGGATGCATATACACTACGAATGTTGAGGAATTTGTGAAAACTGAGCTTTATGCACTTTAATGTTAGTCCGGGCGTTTTGATGCATATTTTGATGTTATTTGTCAAATATAATCGCTTGGTATGGTTGTTCATGTTGTATTTACAGGAACGGATGCTAAAAGATGGCTAGGAGACATGAAACGAACTTCAGGAAACAAAGCAAGCTCAAGAGGAAGCAAGAGAAGCAAAGTTGGAGGAGCAAAAGTGACCAACATTCACTATTTCTATAGTATCTTGAGTTGTGAAACTAATGTTGGAGTGACATCAGTGGTGTGCACAAGAGAATCCGGCGGGGAGTACTCTGTGTACACCGTAAGTAGGGGATCGGAAATAGCACAGGAAGAGTTGGGTTGTGTGTAGGGAGAGAGTAAGGTAGTAGTAATGTCTGAGAGAGAGACAGGGGTTTTGCAGAGCTTCCGCGTATGTCTCGTGTGTCCTTTGTATGGAAAGGTTAACGTCCTATATATAACGGAGAATGTGAGCGTTTTAGTGTGGTTAATGCGCCCATCAATGGCGGCTTAATTAGCTTAACCACAACGGCACGTTCGTCCTTATATATAGGGACCGTTACAGCACGTTATGCGCGAATACCGGAACCGTCATGGGGTTGACCGGGTTTGACCGGTTTGACCGGGTTTATGGAGCTCGTGCCATAAATCTCTCAAAAGCAGTTACTAAAGGTCGCGCGCGAGCTTGGCTCGCACGCGACAGGACTTACTCTAGCCTCCAAACCACTAAGTCCCTACAAGTCCCGTGTAGTGGTATGCGAGGGCCCTGTCTCGCAGCCCCCACATGGATCAGCGCGGCTGGTGATCCAGTGTGTGTGGAGCACAATATGGTGTGCTAGATGATTGCCACGTGGCTAAGATCTTCTTTTCCTGAAAGCACTATCTACATTATCCCCCTTTCTGCGCGTGAAGACTCATAGCCGGATAGACTTCCATGCGCAGGAACCAACGTACGCGTCGCCGCCACGCACCAATTCAAATATACACAAGTTCTGCCCCCATGCGTGCCATTATGACCTAAACCCCTAGAGTCGTGCCGTCTGGCCTTTTAGGGTTTTAGGCGTGACGTCAGCTTGCCCTGTGATTGCGCGATTCGACGGTGACGGTTGCGATTCGACTACTGAAAGGACGCAACCCTTCATTGTTTTTGGATAAATACTCTGTGCTCTCCATTGTTGCAAAGCATCACTTCTTTTCTCTTAAAGTGAATGATACCCGGAAGTCTTCAAGAGAAGATTAAGATAATCAATCACCAGTTCAAAATTGCAAATCGTCTCCTTCAATTGTCTGCATCCAAGCAAGCTTTACAGAAACAAGGTTGGCCTTGTTCAATTTTGATTTAATATGCTAGTATATGCTTTGAACTGCGTTGGATCTGCAAACCCATGACATATTATCTGCTGAAAACTTGTGAAGAGGCTCACAATCTTTGAATCCAATTTTGATTTAATCCCCCAATGATAAAGACCTTGAATGTAGAGCTTTTGAAATCCCTGATAATGCAAACGATTCCAATCTCTAATTTCTGAAATTGGTACCAAACTGTTCATCTTTCTTCCCATAGATCTTGAATCTCGAAATTCAAACTGAAGTGTGCATATTTCTCCCCCCTTTTTTCTTTCTTTTGCGCAGGGATGGCAAAGACAAAAGGAACTAGACCCACTAAGGAGGACGAAGAAATACCTGATCTTCCGCAAGCTCTATGGCGAAAAGCCCCCTATCTGGGTGGCAAAGACTTCTACCATGCTAGGGTTAAGGCAAAGAAACTGCCTACCCCTGTCCATAGTGAGGGATTGCAAACATTGACCCCTCCAGTTAACTCGGCCTTGCTCGAATTGATTGGCTCCGAAGACGTGGTTCGATTGGGAGTCGAAAATGGGTACTTCCGCATACTGCGATTTCCACCCAAGCTTTTGTTCAGAAATTGGACTATATGGATGAATGGATCGACCATGTATTGACTTATCACGCCATGACTCTAAATGATGCTGGCGTATACTTCGCAGTTCGTGCTATGAAGGGTGCTGCCGTGAAGCTGGACCAGTCCATGCTTCTAAACCTTCTTTCCCGCTACTCGCCTGCGACTCACACCTTCTATTTTGCTGAGTTCGAGGCTGCCCCCACGCTCGAGGACGTGCACATGCTGTACGATCTGTCTCCCATGGGTGAGGTGGATCCTTTGAGTCCATTGAGAACGGATGCGGAGATTGCTTTGTACACGCAGATGGAGGAGTGCTTGGCAGAAGTAAAGAAAATTTCCACCCAGTGGACCACTACAGAAGTCCTTCCTGACTGGCAGTTGGTTGACACATCTGCGAAAAACACTTGGAACAAGTGGGTGCAGTACTTTTTCCGCGATTATGCGAACAGCAGCATCACCAAGAAGCTTCTAAGTCAAAACCCGAAGGCTAAGAACTATGTGGATGGCAAGGGTTATCACTTGACCCTATGCGCCTTCCTCTGCACCTGGTTGTCGAGGTACTTAATCGATGGCCACCCGCACGATGGGGTCTTCTATCACGTTCTGCCCCTTGCTGTGAAATTGGCCCTCGGCCAGAAATTCGCACTCGGACCCGTGGTCTTGGGCACACTGTACTACAGACTGGATCAGCTGGTCGTGGCCATGAAGGAATCGCGTGGCCGCCTCGACATACTGACTTACATTAACATTGCCTTCTTGACAATGTGGGTCTTCGAGCGATGGCCTTCCTATGCCCCAATTGCTTCTAAACCCAACAAGTGGTGTCCCCCAGGCGCGGTGGAGGAACGTAACAACGGCAGAGCTGCGAGGTGGTTCGGAACAAACTACCCCAAGTGCGTCTGGAGCCTGATATGCGACAATCGGGAAGAGTTCATAGCCAGGCCCTATGCCATGCGTATTGAAAACGTGCGCTGGTTTCCAAAACTGTATCCTTCTAAGGGTGTTGTCTTCTCAAAAGAGCTCCTCTTCGAAGGTGGAGAGCATTTCCACGAGCGCTATCGCGAATTCTTTTGCTGGTGCCTGCGCGGTTCCCTTCCTGCTCTCACAAAGCATGTTCGTGAGCTCGCGCCGAGGTACGAGAGGATTACCGTGGATGTTGATCCCACTCGCGTTTCTCCCCAATTCGGCTTCGATGCAGTGGCGCCATCAATCTGGCCGCAGTCTATCATCAGAGGCTGCTATAAGCGTTTGTTGTCAAAGGAGTGTAAAACAGTCTTGCTGAGCAATCTCCCCTTCGAGCAACCTGCAGGTAACCGTGAAGGCGGCTGTTCCAAAAACTGGCTCGCATATTGGAATGCCCAGCAGACAAGGTTTGAGACGCAGTCGATCCCCCATCCAAGCAGAGCTCCTGTGATCAAAAGGAATTCTTTTCCTTTTCGTCCCAATTGTAGCCTAGACGAGTCTGAATATGGTTGCTATTCATTGCTAGATCGCGAGAACCATCTGTGTCCCTCCATCATTCTAGATGAAAAGATCGCTGCGGTTAGAAAAGGCGACTCGCATGTCATCAGATACAGCGAAACTTTTGCTAAGGTAAACAACTTCTCTTGCACACGCTAAGCTTCTTTACTTCAATATACTGAAGACTTCATATTACACTTTTTTGGTGTAGTGCCATGTGCGGAGGTTTGCATCTGGTGAGCGCTCCAAATTGCTGGTTACCACCATTGTTACTTCAAGAAGGCAAATACAGCCGTTTCGGCTGGCATCGAGAATGGATCCCGAGGTCGAGGCCAGGATTCGCGAGGTCATGAATGCTTTTGCCGATTCGCTGATAGACAATACCCCAGCCTTGTCTCCCCCTAGAGATGATCCGTCTCCTCCGACGACTGCTGCGCCAAGAGCGAAGAGGCCCAGGCAAAGAGGAATTACAATTTCTTCCCCTAGAAGCGCTCCAACTTCCCCTCCTGCGAGGTCCCTTTCTGCCAGGGATAAAGGTAAAGGTCGCATGACCGGTAAAGCGCGGAAGGAGCTCGCAGTGGAGACCTTCGTTTCGTTCGACCAGGAGGAAGAAGAGGAGAGGCGGGAGCCAAGAGGAGATGTAGAAGAGGAAAGAATTGAAAATTTCAGAGTCAGAGAGGAAGATGTGATACATGAGGAAGAATCAGAAGGTATCTCAATCGTACTTCTCTTTTCATCATCTTAACTCTTTTGCAATCTGGTTTGAACAAATTGTTTCCCTAGCAGATGATGATGATGATGAGACCATCGGTGGTCTCTTGGCCAAGAAGCAGAAGAAAGGTTCTCATGCTGGCGTTTCTGATGAAACCATAAGCGAGGACATTCTTGCCGAGTCTTGGAGAACAGCTGCGGAGGTTGCCGAAAGAAGATGGAAGCGAGAGGAAGAGGAACTCGAACGCGTAAAGCAGAGGAGCCTAGAAGAACAACACGTCGACGACTTAGTGCGTCCAACTGATGAGGAAGATGTGCTTCCCGAAGAGGTGGCTCCTCGAGTGGAAGAGGAGGATGTGGCTCCAGAAGAAGATGCGGCAGCCTTAGAGCGAGCCCAAGCAGATTTTGAAGAAGTCGCCGGCGGCAATGAAGGTGAGATTTTTAATCTCGCAGTAACTTATCGAGATGTTATTGTTGGTGCGTTAAAGCACGGTGTGTCAAAAGCTGACATTCGCCGCTGGCTAGTAGGTAAGTGCGGTGAACCCTCAGGTAATCATTTGGACAACATGCGTGAACTAGGCTTAGCAACTCAAACATAATTATGACTGGTTTCTTCGCGCCCCAGGTCACGCTCACCTTAAAGACATGCTTAACGAAGACACGTTAATAGGGCAAGGTTCCACGTCCTTAGCGTATGACGAGGATACTGCAATCCCACCTTCGCGTGGAGGTGCTTGCTGACACAATCTAACCACAAGTGTATGGCCGTCGTGTGTAGTAATATCCGAAAATTCGGGTTTATCGAACCCAAATGACTTGTCATGAACTAATTAGTATGATTAACTTTATGTGGGCTAAGCGCGTTGTTTGTTTTCCTAAATTCTACTAAAATTGAAAAAGGACAATTATCCCAATTAATTCGATGAATTAATTCATGATTAATAAAGATTGATTTTTAGGAGTTTTTCAATAAGTTGACAAAATCAGGATATCTCTACGGGTCACTAGGTATTTCTCGCGAATTCGGATTTATGTTTTGTTAACACGATGATTTATTATTCTAGCTAAACGAGCATGAATGTGTTGAAGATGTCTCAACCAACACCAATACTTAAACTAGCAAAGTCGATGTCTCTAGCCTAAACAAGTTCAAGTATGCATTAAGATCATTAATCTACTCTTTGTTCTTAGCTAACTAGCAAGATTTCTCAACCCTAGATACGGCTAGTGTGTATTTCAATTTTCCGGGCAATGAATATCGATGTCTCTAACATTCATAACCTAGCTCTATCCTATCAATACGTCTGTTGATAGCAAAGATGAATTAAACACATAAAATACACATAGCTAGATAAAAAGTTCATCAATTAAGCATAATAGCATGAAATCAAATCCATAAATCACAAATACCGTGATTAAACCCTAGCTCCCTACGAGATACCCTGAGAAAAGTGTTTAGCTACTCGAAAACATGATTCACGTACAAAGTTTCGTGATCAAATAACAAAACTAGAGAAGAAACGGAGTTTTAGAAGTCAAACGAATGATTCCAAGCTTCCTTGATCGTCTCCTAAGCTCCAAGCTCTCTTCAACATGAAAGAGTATGTGATAATACCCAAAAACATGCCCTAACCAAGTCTAATACGTTCTCCCAATGTTTAGAACAAGTTAGGAGTAATTACAAAGCAACCCAAAAAAGTTACAAAACAATTCTGCCCGAACTAGGTCGTGTGACCTAGTTAAGTAGGTCGTGCGACCTACTGTGCTGCCCAGAACAGGTCGTGCGACCTGTATAGTAGGTCGTGTGACCTACTGAAACTCGCTGAAATCTCCAACTAGGTCCTGCGACCTACTATTAGGTCGTGCGACCTAGTTACTTCATCAAATTTTTCCATCTTCTTCACACTTGTTCCTCTTGCTTCCGAATCACTTCCCGGGCATCGTTTCTTCATTCAATCCTCCATTTTGAGCTCCCCTCATGCCTCAACACTCGTATCATCTTCTCTTGAGCCTCTCTAGCACTTGATCCATAAACTCTCGCTTTCCTTCCCAAATCTCGAGCTCGCCTTACTTCCGAAGTTCGTTTCCTCTATCCACTTGCTCCTCGCGTGCTCCGGCCCTGAAAATCACAACACGAACACCCCGCGAAGATCAAATGTGACAAAATAAGATAAATAGCACGTAAAACAATGCAATAAACACCCGGACTTTACATTTTAGCATACGAACTCATTTTCTCAAATAAACACATGATTTACTCGAAAAGACGCAACATTCTCCATTATGAGCACACAAAATGTAGCAAAATAAGCAATAAAATAACTCCGAAAACGGAGTTATCACTTGCTCTTAGCTTAACAAAGATAGTAAAATAACATACGATACAAGTTACCTCATACCATCGCATTTTGTATCGCACGCAATGCTGATGAACCCGTGTTGGAGCAAAGGAGTCAACCTTCTGCGTCCCGTGTCCCGTTGCCGAGTTCTCATACCGAGAAGCCCGTTGCAGCTGCTGAATATGCAGGAGAGCCCCTTGAGGACGTCATCGAACTTTCTGATGATGCCGAGGCTGACACTGTGTTAATGGAGGAAGATGCCCATGCTGGTGCTGAGGAAATAGGAACGAATGTTGCTGATGCTATCGCACCTGAAGATATTCCTCGTCAAGCTGTAACTTCTGCTGCCACCATGCCTCCAGCAATGACTGAGTCGGCAACGCCTCTTCCTGCGTGGAACTTTTGGGGTTCGCAGGTCAGGGCTACAATCGCACCTGGTGCGGCTTATACTCTTCCTCCCAACTATGAGGAGTTAGAGCTCGCAGCCGATAAAAGGGCGATGGAGCGAGGACAGTCTTCAACTGCTCCAGCGATGCACATTCCTTCTCTGCGCCAGATCCTTGAAGGAACCGGTATGTCATAGTTTTACCGTTCGCATCTTGCATTCTTTGCTTGCGAGTTTGTCAGTCTAACCTTGATTTTAACATTGCTTTAGGGTTGAAGCAAGCCGACGTGGACTGGCTGGTCCGCATGCGTCTCTCTTATCCCCGATCATTTGTGAGGTCTTTGGAGATAGGTCCCTTTGATAGAAGGCTGTTTCTGACTGAAGCCATCTGGATTTTAGAGCAGTTGTCCGCGGCCACACATGTGACCATTTCTCCTCAGAGCGCGGAGTTGCTTTTCGGCATGTACCAAAATCTTCTCGCCAAAGTTCAAGGCAAGCTGGGCTTCGGGTTTCTTATCAAAAGAGTTACCCTGATTCGCGCGGCCGTGACTTTGAAACGTGGCCACCAAAACCTCGCAGCTGAACAGCAGAAGGTGGAGCAAAAAAGACTAAAGGTTGAAGAGGCTGTGAAGCTCTTTCATGAGATGAACGCCAAATGCGAGCAATTGAAACAAGAAGTGGAGCAAATAGAAAACCTTAGCCGTCAGTTTACTCCTAACGATTCCTTGATCAAAGGCTTGTTTTAAAAGTAGCAAAACATTACTGTAATGTTGCTAGGGTTTCTCCCCCCTTTTTTTCTTCAAAAAGAATTGAAGTGCCCGTTTTGCCATTTCCGGGATTTGCTCGAATATCTCTGTATATCAATTTATGACGTCAGCAATTGATACTCTACCTTGATTTTTGCGCTAATTACTCATTAGATAAGCACGCCTTCCTTGGGAAGTCCATCCGTATCATGACTATCCGTCATTAATTAGGATACGCAACCGAATCGTCGTAGCCTTTAGTAGGGTAATTGATTGTTACCGCTTTTCAAGGCGTAAGTGATTGACCTTACCCTCTTTTCAAATTATGCTGACTCATCTTGGTAACTTAAGAGTCTTCACAAGGTCTATATAAACCCTGGCTTTTGCTATTTGGGTTGTTTATCCCACAATGTGGTTTGCCGTGAGTCCTCACGACTGTTGGCTTCAACGCTTGTTTTTCGTTGATTCATGGCAACTTCAAGTTGTGAAACCTGAGTTTGCGCTTTGTGCTATAGAAATAGTTTCCAAGATCCGCTTTATAAGGCTTATTGATCTTTATAACTATCATAGAGAAGATGCAGATAATACCTCATATTTGTTCGAAGAATTTTCTTCGTCTATTATGCTTGCAGGTCATGTTTTCGGCCGCCTCCCGGCGAGGTGCAGCGCCGTCCTGACCTTGCTACCGACTCGTAATGAACGGCGGGATTCTCCTCCAGCATGCCCGGAGGAGAATTTCTTGCCTCCTCGTTCTTGAACTCAGGGTGACGAGCCAATGTGCTCGTCTCCGTGGACAAGGAGCCCATTGCCCGAGGAATAACTGCTCCCCTGTTTTGTACGGCTGCATATGACGGAACAGGTGGTTCCTCTGGCACATATCTTGATCAGACAGAGGCCTTGTCGGATCCTGAGATCTTGGACGTAGCGTCACCCAGGCCTTGCGGTTGTAGACATAGCAGATGGCGGGCTGATCTTCTCGCAGGAGAGCCCTACTTGCTACAGATCTTTGGTCGCAGATCTGTGTATCGCATAGCTTGTGCTAGGACCATTAAGTTTATCTTTTTTTCAGCCAGGATTCCCCCGATGTGTAACTTCTTGCTCGTAAGTTACCTTTTAGATGCATTGTAAGCCATGTTGGCTGCGTAGTTAGCTTGAGCTGAGCTTTTTCGCTTGTAAGCTGTTATCTAGACAGATAAAGTGTAAGTCGTTTTGACTCATAATGATAAATCACTTTGTATGATTTGCTGTCTTGTTACAACAAATTACAATTTCGCATGCGTATTGGCAAATTCCGTCTTTTGTAGTGCTGTATAAACACCTTTGCATTGTCGCGTATGATTTGCTATCTGCCGGATAGGTTCGCAGATTTGGTTAGACCGTTTGAGATCGTGTTTGCGCAGTTGTGCTACCTTGACTGGTAGGCTTGTGACTTGTTTTAAATTCAAGTGCATGTGCTATCTTATCAGATAGGCCTTTGTAGATCACTTAAGATCATTTTGCATAATGCTGCTATCATGGCAGATAGACTTAAGAACGATTTTAAAATCACATTTGTATAGCGCTGCTATCGCGGCAGATAGGCTTGAAAGATCACTCAAGATCATGTTCGCATAGGCTGCTATCATAGCAGATAGGCTTAGAAGATCAATGAAGATCGCTTTCGCATAGGCTGCTATCGTGGCAGATAGGCTTAGAAGATCAATTAAGATCGTTTTCGCATGAGCTGCTATCGTGGCAGATAGGCTTAGAAGATCAATTAAGATCCTTTTCGCATGAGCTGCTATCGTGGCAGATAGGCTTAGAAGATCAATTAAGATCGTTTTCGCATGAGCTGCTATCGTGGCAGATAGGCTTAGAAGATCAATTAAGATCGTTTTCGCATGAGCTGCTATCGTGGCAGATAGGCTTAGAAGATCAATTAAGATCGTTTTTGCATGAGCTGCTATCGTGGCAGATAGGCTTAGAAGATCAATTAAGATCGTTTTCGCATGAGCTGCTATCGTGGCAGATAGGCTTTTGTTAACAATATTATTTAACTAAATGAAGCGATAAAAACACCTAGAAGTATAAAGTTCTTCTCATTTGGGAGAAGTCTTTTATTATAGAACTCTCATATGGGAGAGATGAGATTACAATTCTCTCATATGGGAGAGAAGATGTGCGAATCATAGCTATACAGAG
Source organism: Linanthus parryae (assembly GCA_023055425.1). Classification (NCBI taxonomy): domain Eukaryota; kingdom Viridiplantae; phylum Streptophyta; class Magnoliopsida; order Ericales; family Polemoniaceae; genus Linanthus; species Linanthus parryae. The sequence goes on along the minus strand of JALGPY010000004.1, from coordinate 2,880,287 downwards.
CATAAGGCAACGTTGTAATAAAACGCATATAATGAGAGAAGTCAAGGATAGTACTTCTTAATCCAACGCATGTTGACTGAGCTTGGTGTTGAGGTCGTTTCGTGTAACCTCCGTATGCTGCAGTAGCCACTGTCAAAGACTTCTGTGACTTCAAAGGGTCCTTCCCAATTGGCTGCGAATTTTGGGTGAGCCGCCTCTCGCATGCAATGGTCAGATGCGCACAAGACCAAATCTCCAACTGCGAAATCTCTATGTTGGACAATTTATTGTACGCACGAGCAATCCTTTCTTGATATCGTTTGTTGGTCCTTTTAGCTTGCTCCCGCTTTTCTTCTAGCAGGACTAAGTCATGATCACGCTGATTGTCGTACAATGCATGGAAAGCCAATCTTGCAGAGTTAACCTTTACTTCCGCAGGTACCACAGCCTCAGCTCCATAGCATAGAAGGAATGGTGAGACCCCTGTGGGTGTCCTTGGAGAAGTCCGGTAAGCCCAAAGGGCTATGCTCAAAGAATCAGCCCACTTCTTGTGGTCATCTGCGACCATCTTGCTCAAAATTCTCAACAGTGTCTTGTTGGTCGCTTCTGCTTGCCCATTCCCCTTCGGGTAGTATGGGGTGGAGCATATCTGCCTGATGTTGTATTCTGCTAGCTTCGCAGCCACCTGGCGATTAACAAAAGAAGTGCCATTATCCGAAAGGATGGTGTTGGGAATTCCGAACCTGCATATGATGCTTTCTTGGATGAAATGGACCACAGCTAGCGCATTTGCCGTTTTTAGTGGTATCGCTTCTACCCACTTGGTGAACAACTCAGTCGCGGTGAGAATGAAGTGATTCCCATGTGAGGTTGGTCGAATGGGACCAATAAAATCCAGAGCCCATGTGTGAAACGGCCATGGTGTTCCCAATGCATGTAGATCTACAGCAGGAGCGTGCACTAGATTACCTTTAAATTGACACTCCTGGCAGCGTCGTACTTTGGTGCGGCAATCAGCCTCCATAGTGGGCCAGAAATATCCAATTGAGAGGAGTTGTCTGCATTTCGCACCTCCCTGATGTTCCACCTGGTGAGAAAGGTCCATCACTTCTTGTGCTTCCCTGCTGTCTAGACATCGCAGCAAGTTACCTTCATGGCCTTTTCGCCAAAGCAGATTTTCTTGCACCACATATCGGGCTGCTTTCCTCCTTCGTTTCTCAGCTTCTTTTCTTGATTCGGGTACAGTACCCTGGGTGAGAAACTCAAAGAGTGGTTTCCTCCAATCCGCATCATCGTCGGTCAGAGCAATGAGTAAAGAATCTTTGATCAATGCGCAACTCTCGCACTTTCCTTGTATCAGCGCTGAGGCCGTTGACATGTCCGGCCAATGGATGCCATATCTCTGAGCTTTCCGATAGATTGACACCTCACTTTCCCCGCAGGCATGTTGGTGAATCTTTTCTAATAGCAGTTGTCCCTCTTGCTCGGAGACGCATCGCATAAGTATTCCGCCAGGGCCCTTCTAATAAAGGGTGTTGTCATGTATGCAATAGCCTTTTGTGGATGCCCAGCTCTCGCTGCTCGTGCCTTCTGCGATGGCGCGTAAGATTAAGTTTCTCCAGTCCGCTTCGTCCATGTATTCATCGTCGCACACGTCTTCCGTCAACGCCGAGGACGTTCGCACTTCAATGAAGATCCTTGCAGGACATTTGTCCGCACTGACCTTGGACCCCAAGGTAGCTAAAGCATCAGCATGCCTGTTGTCCGCTCGAGGTTTGTGTTCGTATCTAACATCGCAGAATTGTTGCACCTATCTTTGCACTAGGGTCCTGTAGGGCAATAAGTTTATTTCCTTTAAACCATACTCGCCCGAGGCTTGTTGTAATACCCCGGTATTTTCGGGGGTATTTTTGAGAAATTAATGAATCTTCTGGCCCATTGTTTGATATTGTAAAGGTATTTTTATTTAATAACTTTTCTATTTACATTATCATTATTTTACTATCATTGTGATTATGATTATCACTATTATTATTTTCGTTATTACTATTTTTACTAGTTTTATATAAAAAAAAAAAACAAAAAAAAAAAAAGTACATTTTATTATTATTAAATCGTCTTTCTTCCAATTACGTTATTATTATTATTACTTTTTTATTACTATTGTTATGATTATTATTTTCATCAAAAGTACTTTTCTTTTAAGATTATATTTTTTTAAAGTTAGTATTGTGTATAGAAGTTGGTGAAGTGTAACGGGTCGTGTAATGTTTATAGCGTGACCAAAAGTGTGACTTTTATTTTTATTACGTAGCGAACCACCTTGCTTAGTGGTACATCCGTCACACCGCACAACTTCTCCCATCATCTTCCCCTTCCATTTTTGAGCAGAGGTGCTCTCTGCGACAATACCGGCGGCACACCCCACTGCGATTCAAAAATTCGACCTTCTCCTCTCACAATTTTCGTCCAGATTCATCACTAGCCAGTCGAAGACCCAAATCTTGTCGTCAATTTCGCCAATTCACCTTACCAAATCGAAGCCGAAAATGTCTCGCGGTGATTTTTCCGATCGGGTATCAAACCCAGCTCTTCTCTCTCTCTCTCTCTCTCTCACACTCCCTCCGCCTCTCTCTCGCTCTCTCCCTGTTCTCTGTCGACCGCCGAAGCAAGCCCGACGCCGACGGCACCAGGCCGAAGCCCAGAACCGCCGGCGGACCCAGCCCCGGCGTCGTCGTCCCTCTGCGTCGCCGAAGCCGCCAACGCCACCGGCCCTTTGCCCCGCCGTTCGCCGTCCTCCTCTGATCGAATCGTCATCGCCACCACCGTTCGTTCTCTCTCTTTTCCGGCGAACCCAACAATAGTGTCAGATTGCTCCTGTTCGTACTCCTTCAATTGGTAAACACAGATTTCCCTTCTTTCCTTTTGTCACCAATTGATCACAAATTGTCATGTGAATCAAATCCTTGTGGGTTTTGTTTGTTTGCAATGTTACAGTAAGTTCAAGTAGAGAAGAGAATGAAATCGAAAGGTTATTTTGCATTTGGGGAGCTATCTGTGTGTTGTGAAACTGGAGGGGGTGAAGTTGTCCTTTGGTAATCTGGTTATGAATGTAAAGGGGGAGCTTAGTGTCTTTTACAAACATGTTTGTTTCATATAGATGCTAGTTAAGTTTTGTGTCGTAAAAAAAAAAAAAATTAAGGCAGTACTTTTCCTTATCAAATATACTGAAAACATTTCTAAAAAAATTAGCATATACCTTTATAAATGTTAAAATGGTATCTTTGTTTATACATATGTATAATATTTATATTATATTTTCTTATCAACTAATTCGTCATGTTTTGTATATTTCAGAAATGACCTCTTTCACTTAATCACATTGCTTTATTATGTTTTTACTTTATTTTTTATAATAAAAAAAATAAATGGGGTTTAAACTTTAACGAAATTACTCTAAGATAAATGTCAAGTTAAAATAGCTACCCTTTTTATAAATCGGCCTTCTTAAATCAAACAAACCTTTAAAATATTATATAAGTTTTATTTATTTCAATTCTTTTATAACTGTAAACCATCACTTTCTTATTAATTGTAAATTTCTAAACATGCAACTCTTGTCTAGTAAATAATAATTTGTTTGGGGGAATTACTTGAGTGTTGCACTTGCATTTCATATAGGACACGTTTAATTGTAAATTGTCGTGTGGTGAATTCGTGTTAATGTAGGACTATTTGATTATTGTAGATTCAGAATTCGTAGGAAACGAACTCGTTGAGGACCTCTACCACTAGTTGCGTGCTTTCTTGTGTGTGAATCTCTCTCCACTATCAGGTAAGTTATATGCACAACATCTTCAACTATCAAAATGTGTTGTTTCGTGTGCGTTATCTCAACTTCAAATTCAATTTCTGCTTTACAATACTTTGGATTCTTTTAACGCTTTCTTACGAACGATTTGAGAAGCATGTGGTCACTATTTAAAATTGTGGTTTATTACTCCCGTGGTTTCTTGAACAATAAATGTACGATAATAGAATTGGGAACGGTGTACAGAGGATGCGCGTGAAGGCCAACGGCCGGGAACACCTATGTGTGATTTCCCTAGGGCATTGTACCCTCTTATTAATTGTGAAAGCTAGGAGTACTACCTATACATGTTTAGGTCACGACTGTATAGGGGTGTCGACACTTAAGGTCTCACTAGTTCTTTAGGGAGAATCGGGATGGACTGTGATATCCCGTAGAAGTACCCTCTTATTATCATTCCATCGTGACCTCTCTGTCCACACCGTACCTGTTGGGGCTCGTGTTATGCCTCAACCAAATATAAGAATAAAGTGTGGTTACTGCTTATTTTACTGTGTATATTCTCGTGTTAGCCAAAAACTCTGTCTTTACGTGTTGTGGTATAATCTTACTCAGTTTTTACTGATAAAATGTTTTGCTGCGTCGGCTTTTGCTATTTTAAAACCGCAGGTTTGACTAAGCTAGCTGGGATGGAACGCGCACACAAGTTAAAGAGTAGGAGTGACTAGAACACATATTTTAGTAGATGTTTTCTTTAGATTCAAACATTGTTTTATTATTCTTGTACAAAATTGTTGGAGGTTTCCTCCTTTTATTTCAATAAAGTATTATTTGGATTATCGTTAAGTTGCGCTAGCAGGAACCGTAGGATCCGGGTTGTTATAGATGGTATCAGAGCCGACGGTTCCAACGCTAGTGCGACTTTTCGATTTCCTTTAAACAAAGATTAATTATAATTGGAAACTTTTTTTTTCAAAATTTAAAATGGGCATAGGACAACTAAAACTGGAATTAAAATTAAACAAGCCGGGGATGTGGGATAGCTTAGCCATTGTTTAAATTTTCCTAGCGTGTTGTATGATTGTCTGGAAATCCCTGTTAATTGTGATAGATAAATTGCTATGTGACTGCAACTCGTTACGTTGTTAGCTATCCATGTTACATACTTGCCTTATTTGAGTTTATTTCGGTCGAGTATTGAGATTGACGCTGATGATGTCGAATTCATGCTCACCACTGATGATTAGGGTCACAGTTTATTGCATTGTTTTTATCACGAGAGTGAACGCTTAGCTTACTTTGTGTTTTGATAGTTACTTTTGAGATTGAGTTGTTTTTCTATCATTTTAATTTTCATGTGGATTATTTGATGGGTGGATCAATAAATGCTTACTATTTTAAAAACTTATGTGGTGAATGTACGTGGACTAGAATGGATTATTTCCTTCATATCATCTACCTTACTAAAGAAGATAGACTTACCAACTCCTACCCCGAATATCTATCTTCATCCTTGCCCTTAGTGGAGAAGTCATACCTTGCAATACCATGTACCTCGAAGTCAACCTAGAATTCTTAAGAGCCAAACTACCTTCTAATCTGATTCTTTTCGATCTTGGTAACCTAGATGTTATCTTATGTATAGACTGGCTTATCAAAGACAAAGCAACCATAGAGTGTGCCAACCGAAAGTTAGATTCCATAGACCCAAAAGGTGAACGTCTATCCTATAGGGGTATAACCAGTGAACCCAAAATCCAAATCGTGTCAGCCTTAACCATCCTCTCATATGTGATGATTTATGCAATATATCCTATACAATCCAGCACTTTGCATGATCCGATGAACTTGGGGCTCAACTTTCCTTTCAGCTTAAAATCATTACCCCTTTGTAAGCGCAAACCTTATGAACACTTTGTCGCCAACCTTGAATTCCAATGGCCTTTTTCTTCAAATCCCTGTAAGACTTTTTCGATCATGGGTCGCCTTCATCCTTGTTAAATCATCTAAATGTGTTTGTTGAGACCTCGATAATTTTTAGTCCAAAATACAGGCTCTTAGCATATCTTTCGACATTTGAATCGTCTTTTTAATCTTTCCATCCGTAGTTGCTTAAAATTCTGTGTCGAACCTCGTCTCGGTGCCCATGGCCTTTGTAGCTCTTTCTAGAAACTTGATATGAAGTTTGAATCTCTATCTGAAATAATCAAGCTTGGTACTCTGTGTAGTCTTACCACATTCTTGTTAAATACGTCCGCCCTCTTTTTGATGTTCCACGTGTTCTCCACGGAATGAACATTGCCGTCTTGTTCAGTCTATCGACTATTGTCCATATCTGGATCAATCCATTCGTCAAAACAGGTAAAGCTGTAACAAATTCCATTGAGATGGAGTCCCTTTTTCCATTCTCCAATTATTGCAATGTTCCGCCTGGTCTCTTGTGCTCGAGCCTGACCTTTTGACAAGTCAATCACAGAAAGTTCCTTTTGACAAAATCAACTATTTTCCTTCTTCATATCTTTCCACCACAAGTACTATTCCAAATTCTTGTATAACTTGCCTTCTTCTGGATGTACCGATTATGGTGTGTTATGAGTTTCCTTCGTAATCTTCTCTTTTACATCCGCACATTTCATTGGTCCACACTATTTTCCCTTGAATTTCACTCTACCATTTGCCTCCACTTTGAAATCTAGTGCTTCGACCTTGTTGATTCTCTCCTTGATCATTTATATGAAAACGTCTTCTTTCTGTGATTCCTTTGTCTCTACGAAGATTTCCGGTACCATCGTTAAATTAATCGTAGTTCCCTTCGTACAGATTTCAATCTCTAGCCTTCGAAACTCTTCGCAAAGCTTAATTGGCAAAACCCACATTGATCTTACCGTATAGTTCGTATTCCAACTCAATGCATCCGCTACTACAATTGCTTTTCTTTCGTGGTATTGGATATTAATGCCGTAGCCCTTCACTAACTCTAGCCAATTTTCTTGTCGCATATTCAACTCCTTTTGGGTTAATATGTACTTCGAGCTCTTACGATATGTATATTTTTTTGCAATTCGTACCTTTGATATAATGCCTCGTGATCTTCAGTGCAAACACTTTGGCTGCCAACTTCATATCATGAGCATGGTAATTCTTCTCATAAGATTGTTGTTGCCTAGAAGCATAAGCGATCACCCTGTCAGTTTTTCTTTTCATTAAAACACATCCTAGCCCATGCTTGAATGCATCGCTATGGACTTCAAATTCTCATCCTTCATTAGGTAACGTTAACACATGTGCTGACGTCATCATATCCTTCAACGTTTGCATTGGGAAGACTCCATAACGTTTTCCATGACCCAAACTCAAAGCTTATGTTCCTTGCCGAGTCATATCCTTGTTTGCGAGCCCGTCGAATTTGATCTCTCCCTTACCGACACCTCTTCGACCAAATTCGAGTCGAGTGACGGGGACGTCACTCCTTTTAAGGGAGATGTGATTTAACAGCCCTGCATTTAATTACATGCGCTGTCTTATTATGGGTGCACATTAGGGCTGCATAATTGCATTGGGAGATTTGATTTATAATTGCATTGGGCGATTTGATTTATACCTGCATGGGAAGATTCGTTTTACTTTAAGCTTCGGGGACGAAGCTTTGTTTTAAGGGAGATGTGATGTAATACCCCGGTATTTTCGGGGGTATTTTTGAGAAATTAATGAATCTTCTGGGCCATTGTTTGATATTGTAAAGGTATTTTTATTTAATAACTTTTCTATTTACATTATCATTATTTTACTATCATTGTGATTATGATTATCCCTATTATTATTTTCGTTATTACTATTATTACTAGTTTTATATAAAAAAAAAAAAAAAAAAAAAAAGTACATTTTATTATTATTAAATCGTCTTTCTTCCAATTACGTTATTATTATTATTACTTTTTTATTACTATTGTTATGATTATTATTTTCATCAAAAGTACTTTTCTTTTAAGATTATATTTTTTTAAAGTTAGTATTGTGTATAGAAGTTGGTGAAGTGTAACGGGTCGTGTAATGTTTATAGCGTGACCAAAAGTGTGACTTTTATTTTTATTACGTAGCGAACCACCTTGCTTAGTGGTACATCCGTCACACCGCACAACTTCTCCCATCATCTTCCCCTTCCATTTTTGAGCAGAGGTGCTCTCTGCGACAATACCGGCGGCACACCCCACTGCGATTCAAAAATTCGACCTTCTCCTCTCACAATTTTCGTCCAGATTCATCACTAGCCAGTCGAAGACCCAAATCTTGTCGTCAATTTCGCCAATTCACCTTACCAAATCGAAGCCGAAAATGTCTCGCGGTGATTTTTCCGATCGGGTATCAAACCCAGCTCTTCTCTCTCTCTCTCTCTCTCTCACACTCCCTCCGCCTCTCTCTCGCTCTCTCCCTGTTCTCTGTCGACCGCCGAAGCAAGCCCGACGCCGACGGCACCAGGCCGAAGCCCAGAACCGCCGGCGGACCCAGCCCCGGCGTCGTCGTCCCTCTGCGTCGCCGAAGCCGCCAACGCCACCGGCCCTTTGCCCCGCCGTTCGCCGTCCTCCTCTGATCGAATCGTCATCGCCACCACCGTTCGTTCTCTCTCTTTTCCGGCGAACCCAACAATAGTGTCAGATTGCTCCTGTTCGTACTCCTTCAATTGGTAAACACAGATTTCCCTTCTTTCCTTTTGTCACCAATTGATCACAAATTGTCATGTGAATCAAATCCTTGTGGGTTTTGTTTGTTTGCAATGTTACAGTAAGTTCAAGTAGAGAAGAGAATGAAATCGAAAGGTTATTTTGCATTTGGGGAGCTATCTGTGTGTTGTGAAACTGGAGGGGGTGAAGTTGTCCTTTGGTAATCTGGTTATGAATGTAAAGGGGGAGCTTAGTGTCTTTTACAAACATGTTTGTTTCATATAGATGCTAGTTAAGTTTTGTGTCGTAAAAAAAAAAAAATTAAGGCAGTACTTTTCCTTATCAAATATACTGAAAACATTTCTAAAAAAATTAGCATATACCTTTATAAATGTTAAAATGGTATCTTTGTTTATACATATGTATAATATTTATATTATATTTTCTTATCAACTAATTCGTCATGTTTTGTATATTTCAGAAATGACCTCTTTCACTTAATCACATTGCTTTATTATGTTTTTACTTTATTTTTTATAATAAAAAAAATAAATGGGGTTTAAACTTTAACGAAATTACTCTAAGATAAATGTCAAGTTAAAATAGCTACCCTTTTTATAAATCGGCCTTCTTAAATCAAACAAACCTTTAAAATATTATATAAGTTTTATTTATTTCAATTCTTTTATAACTGTAAACCATCACTTTCTTATTAATTGTAAATTTCTAAACATGCAACTCTTGTCTAGTAAATAATAATTTGTTTGGGGGAATTACTTGAGTGTTGCACTTGCATTTCATATAGGACACGTTTAATTGTAAATTGTCGTGTGGTGAATTCGTGTTAATGTAGGACTATTTGATTATTGTAGATTCAGAATTCGTAGGAAACGAACTCGTTGAGGACCTCTACCACTAGTTGCGTGCTTTCTTGTGTGTGAATCTCTCTCCACTATCAGGTAAGTTATATGCACAACATCTTCAACTATCAAAATGTGTTGTTTCGTGTGCGTTATCTCAACTTCAAATTCAATTTCTGCTTTACAATACTTTGGATTCTTTTAACGCTTTCTTACGAACGATTTGAGAAGCATGTGGTCACTATTTAAAATTGTGGTTTATTACTCCCGTGGTTTCTTGAACAATAAATGTACGATAATAGAATTGGGAACGGTGTACAGAGGATGCGCGTGAAGGCCAACGGCCGGGAACACCTATGTGTGATTTCCCTAGGGCATTGTACCCTCTTATTAATTGTGAAAGCTAGGAGTACTACCTATACATGTTTAGGTCACGACTGTATAGGGGTGTCGACACTTAAGGTCTCACTAGTTCTTTAGGGAGAATCGGGATGGACTGTGATATCCCGTAGAAGTACCCTCTTATTATCATTCCATCGTGACCTCTCTGTCCACACCGTACCTGTTGGGGCTCGTGTTATGCCTCAACCAAATATAAGAATAAAGTGTGGTTACTGCTTATTTTACTGTGTATATTCTCGTGTTAGCCAAAAACTCTGTCTTTACGTGTTGTGGTATAATCTTACTCAGTTTTTACTGATAAAATGTTTTGCTGCGTCGGCTTTTGCTATTTTAAAACCGCAGGTTTGACTAAGCTAGCTGGGATGGAACGCGCACACAAGTTAAAGAGTAGGAGTGACTAGAACACATATTTTAGTAGATGTTTTCTTTAGATTCAAACATTGTTTTATTATTCTTGTACAAAATTGTTGGAGGTTTCCTCCTTTTATTTCAATAAAGTATTATTTGGATTATCGTTAAGTTGCGCTAGCAGGAACCGTAGGATCCGGGTTGTTATACTTGTTTGACGATTAGCTTGGAATCCCCCATAACCGTCAAGTTGCTTACTTCCAAGGCCCTTGCTGCGCGGAGCCCTGCGATGAGAGCTTCGTACTCTGCTTCATTGTTGGTTACTGCGAAGTCAAGTTTTGCGGACATCTGTATGACTTCCCCATCTGGTTTGGTCAAGACTATCCCAATGCCTCCACCTTTCCTTGTGGACGAACCGTCGAAATGAAGCGTCCAGTAAGGCAACTCAACTGCGTAAATTTCAGGTCCCTCCAATTCCTCTTCGATCACGGGCTCGTGACTGTTATCGGGGAACTGCGCCAACAAATCCGCTACCGCCTGCGATTTGATCGCCCGCGGTCGAACGCATGTGATGTCAAATTGGGAAATGGTCATATACCATTTTGCCAATCTTCCTCCAGGATTAGTGTGAGTTAGCAGATATCGTATGGGATCATTCTTTGTGACTACCACTACTTTGTGCGAAGCAAAATAGTGTCTCAACTTCTCTATTATGAAGAATAAAGCAAGGCAATGACGTTCGATGTCCGTGTACCTTGATTCTGCGGGCTGCACAATGCGAGAGATATAGTAGATGGGTCTTTCTTGTCCCTCGTACTCCTGGGCCAGAAGGGCTCCTATAGACTTCCTTGTGGACGTCAGATACAGCAAAAGCGGTGATCCCAGCTGAGGTGCGATCATCACTTTTGAAGACATCAGCAGCTCCTTTAGTTTCCCGAACGCAGCTTCGTGCTCCGGAGTCCAGTTGTATGCAGCATCTTTCTTGAGAAGATTACTGAAACAGAAAGTAATCTCGGCAATCGCTGGGATGAATCTTCGCAGATACGATGGCTTCCCCAAGAATGTCTTCAAGGCACTCTGGTTATGTGGCGGAGTCATGCCAGTGATGGCTGAAACTTTCGCAGGGTCAGGCTCGATTCCTTGACGATGTACCACGCATCCCAATAATTTCCCTGATGTTACCCCAAATGCGCACTTCATAGGATTCATTTTCAATTGAAAGTGCCTGCACCTATTGAACACCTTCCGTAAATCCGCCAGATGGTCTGCTTCTTGCTTGAATTTGACAACCAAGTCATCTACATAGAATTCCACTTCTTTGTGCATCATGTCGTGGAACAGAGCCATCATGGCCCGCTGATAGGTTGCACCTGCGTTTTTGAGGCCAAAAGGCATCACCGTGTAGTTGAATACTCCCACTGGGGTGATGAATGCGGTTTTCCGTGCATCCTCGGGGTCCATCTTGATCTGATTGTACCCACTAAATCCGTCCATGAAGCTGAACATGCGATGTCCCGCGGTCGAATTGATAAGCAAGTCGATGTTGGGAAGTGGAAAATCGTCCTTAGGGCAGAAACGGTTGAGATCCCGGAAATCCACACAAATGCGAAGCTGCCCATTCTTTTTTACCACATGCACAATGTTGGCTAGCCATGTGGGATGATGATTTGGCTCTATGAATTTAGCATCCAAGAGTTTGACAATCTCCTGCTTTATCTTCATGTTGAGCTCGGGCCTAAAACTTCTTGTGCTCTGCTTTACTGGCTTGGATCCCGGTATCACATCCAACCGGTGCATGGTGATGCTCGTGTCGAGGCCCGGCATTTCGTCGTACTCCCATGCGAATACATCCTTGTATTCAGTCAAGAGTTGTAGCAATCTTTCCTCCTCTTCGCTCGTGAGGTCCGCACTTAGAAAGACCGGCCTTTTCTTTTCTTCGCTTGGGCTTAGGAACACCTCCTTCATCTCCTGCTTTTGCGGTCTGGGTTTGTCTTCCATGCATTCGGGCGCTTCTTTGAGTTTCTCTTCTAGAGTGCTTAGCTTTGGTTTTTCCGTCTCCGCAACCTGCTCGATTTGGTTGATTTGCTCGGGGACATCCCCATGCCCGTGTGAGGACACCCCCCCGCACCTTCATATGCGATATCATTTCTTCCTATTGGCGTAGAAACTCTCTATTTCCTTGCCTTCAGGATCATACTTTGCTATTCTTTTCAAAGTGTACACATTCTTTCGCTGGTAAGCGATCCGCGACGCTTCTTATCGCGTGAGCGGCTCTTCCTTGGCATCCTCTCTTGTCACCATCACTCCCGCAGGTGACTGATCTTTGATATCCTCCCATCGGGGCAACGGAGTGGGGTTAAATGGTCCTGGTGTTTGCTCATCCGCCATCTCGGTGAACCACACCGCCTCACTGAGATGCGCTTCATCAATGTTGAATGGATTTGTCGAAGCCGGTATCTCGACTATTCTGTCATTCCAAATAGCTTTCATCACTTGGTGAGCTGTTGAAGGGACAGCATCAAAGCGATGAATCCAGGCTCGACCTATGATCATGTGATACGTAGTGTTCGCATCTATGACATAGAATTTCGCTGAGCACTTGATCTTGCCGATCTGAATTCCCAGGCGGATCCATCCTATCGTCATTCTGGAGTCGCTTCCAAATCCCATCAGCGGAGATGGACGCTTGACAATCTTGTGTTCTGGAATTCCCGCTAGTTTCAAGGTATGGAGCGAAACAACGTTGACTGCTGCTCCTCCGTCAACGAACGCTCTCTTAAACACAACGCCATTGATGATGGCCGTCACATACAGAGGCCTCTGGTGGCTCGCATCTGTCCTCTTGTCGCTTGCGGAAAAGGTGATGACCTTCTCTGTAGGGAGAGACGCCCTAACAACTTTCCCATTGGAGACTACGAGATCCTCCTCGTAATCTTCTGCTATCCTTAAGATCGCTTTTGTCATTCCCGTTCGACATTTTTCGGAGAAGTTCATCTCGTCGAAGAACCTACTGAATCCGTGCGACCCCTTCATCCGGTCGGCGCGTTCGTCGTCCGTGTCAATGCTGTAGTCTTTATCCTGGATCTCGGCAATGATGGGTAGACCATCTTCTGTGACCTCTTCAAGATCCATAATCGAGATCATAGCGACCTCTTTTCCTTTCGATTCTTGCTCCGCATGGGAAGGGAGTGGATTGTTGCGCACATCCTGCCTTTGGTCGCTAACAATCAGTTCGCCATTCTTCATCTTTTGGCTAAACACAATTCTGAGCTTCTTACAGTCCGCCGTGGGATGCATGACCTTGACATGGTATTCACACCACTTCGGGTCCCTCACCATCTCCTTGGAAGGTGCCCTTTCGAGCGGCGGTAGGACACCATCCTTACGCCATTGCCTGCAAAGGTCGCTTGCCTCTTCCACCGAACATGGCAGAGGTGGTGCATCAAAGTTCACTATCTTCGCCTGCTTTTGGGGTGAGACCACATTCACTTCAGCCTCGCGCCCCCTCTTGTAGCTGAATCTCCCGATCTTGAAGGTAGTACCACCCGAGGGTCGCTCAGGGGCGTTTCTCTTTTTCTGCCTCTCCACTATAGGCTCGATGTTCTTCGTGCATTCGATTAGTTTTGAAAACGTAGGCGTTTGCAGGTTAATAAGCATACCTTTGTACTCGTCTCGCATGCACTGCAACCATATCTCTACGAGTCTGCTTTCAAGTATCACATCCTTGCATTCCAAGGACTTGGCCCTGAACTTCTTAATGAAAGTTATTCCGTCCTCCTCGCGCTTCTGATACATCCGCGAGAGGTGGATCATCGTCACCTTTTCCTCCATCTGGAGGAACTTGGTGTAGAACTTTTGGACCATATCGTCCCAGGTCTTCACGGATCCGGCTTCCAACGTCCTATACCACTTGTAAGCTACGTTCCCCAGGGATTTCGGGAACTCGCGCATCAGCAATTTGGGATCAGCTCCATACGGACCCATCACATCAATGAAACGCATAACATGCTCATGGGCGTTCCCATTGACGTCCTCGAACTTATCCCATTTAGGATCCTTGTACCCAGCAGGGTTAGGCATGAGATAGATCTCTCGTGGGATAGGTGGATCGTTGTCGAGCTTCGGAATGATGGTATCTGCGAACGATTCGTGAGCCAGAATGGTGTCTATGCGCCGTTGGAGTGACGTCATACACTCCGGAGTACTTCCCTCGGCGACGGAAGAAGGATTTGTCGCAGGTGGTGGCGACACATACGCCGCCGGAGGGCTAGGGACGTATTGCGAATTCACGTTACCCCAGATTGCCGTTGGAGGAGGCAAGGGATACTGTGAAGCGGAATTAGGTACCAAAGCCGGAGGCTGAGGAGTGTGAGCGGTGAGAGGCAACATTTGAGCTGTTGACCCCTGAATCGAGGGTAGCTGCGTAGTCGCCGGTGGAGTTTGCAGATTAGGGTTGGGTGGTGTGGCTGACACTCCCAATCCTTGAGCGGTGGATACTCCTCCTCCCTGAGAGACGGCGGTGGCTGGTGCAGGGTTTAGAGAAAGAGTCCCCAAGACAGCCATGATCCGTTCTAGCTGCGCAGATTGAGCTTTGAGAGCCTTTGCCTGACTTTGGATGGTGGCGTCCAAGGCTTCTAGCGTCGGAGCTTCACCGGGGGCTGTAGGAGTACGGCGAATCTCCTCTCCTGAGGCGGCCTCCGTGGAAGGCGATCTGTTGCTGACATCATCCTCATGAGACATGGTTGCTTAAGATGGTAGGTTCACATCGGGTTCACCAAAATGTGCACAAGAGAATCCGGCGGGGAGTACTCTGTGTACACCGTAAGTAGGGGATCGGAAATAGCACAGGAAGAGTTGGGTTGTGTGTAGGGAGAGAGTAAGGCAGTAGTAATGTCTGAGAGAGAGACAGGGGTTTTGCAGAGCTTCCGCGTATGTCTCGTGTGTCCTCTGTATGGAAAGGTTAACGTCCTATATATAACGGAGAATGTGACCGTTGTAGTGTGGTTAATGCGCCCATCAATGGCGGCTTAATTAGCTTAACCACAACGACACGTTCGTCCTTATATATAGAGACCGTTACAGCACGTTATGCGCGAATATCGGAACCGTCATGGGGTTGACCGGGTTTGACCGGTTTGACCGGGTTTATGGAGCTCGTGCCATAAATCTCTCAAAAGCAGTTACTAAAGGTCGCGGGTGACCTTGGCTCGCACGCGACAGGACTTACTCTAGCCTCCAAACCACTAAGTCCCTACAAGTCCCGTGCAGTGGTATGCGAGGGCCCTGTCTCGCAGCCCCCACATGGATCAGCGCGGCTGGTGATCCAGTGTGTGTGGAGCACAATATGGTGTGCTAGGTGATTGCCACGTGGCTAAGATCTTCTTGTCCAGAAAGCACTATCTACAAGTGGCAAAGGAAAGTATTGTTGGAATAGATGCCCTAGAGGATATCTAGTTTAGTATGAATTTATTTGTGGCTAGAAATTCATTTATTATTTATTGGATATTTAATATAATGAAGTCCTTAGATTTACAATTGTGTTGTTTATCTTAAATATACCTAGTCCAGTATAATGATTATTGGGACAATCATCTATAGACTAGTATGGGGTTGGATTGATATGGAGATATCACGATCCAACACATAGGTGTGCATTAGAGGTAACGACGCACTGGATTGACCCATCTCCGAGAAGGCTACATACACGTTATGTTGAGTCACAAGTGCTTCTCGCGGTGCAATGGTATTGTCATCCTTAGACTTGAAGTCACTAGATGTTCTAGTTGTGGATTATTGTGATTTTGGTAGCGTTAAACGCTACACCGTAACTGGTTAGTTATAAAGGCGTGTATTGGATACAATAAGAAGCAAGCTTAGAGATCGTAGTGGACGTAGATAGAATTTGTCCCTCCCACATAACGGGAGCAAATATCCTAGGCCACTCGAGGGATAGTGCTCATAGAATGTCTGGTCAGACTCAAATAAATCAATATGGGATATTGATGTTAATTAGCACGAATAAGGCTATTCCCATGGATCGAGACACTGTGGATTGGATATACGAGTGTGACTTGTATGTCTTGTGTCCAATCCGGATATAGAGACAAAGTGATGAGACAATTACTTGTACAAAGGTTGTCATGATGACTATTCTATTAGTTGGCTAGAATGAATGTTTTGCTAGAAACCGCTCCATATTAGCAAATAGTTGCTACCAACTAGATAGAACCTATGTGGTCACACGCTATATAGAGTTGAACTAGATTTGGGAATTAATTAATTGGATTAATTAATTAGAAGAATCACTTTGCAAAACCTTGCAAACTTAGTAGGGACTAATTTGCAAGGAAGGGACTAAATTGAATTCTAGTAGGACTAGAATAAGTCCTTTAGGTAGTTGGCAAGGAGTTGTTGGACTATATAAAGGACCTTCCTTCCTTCCTTCCCACAACTTATGCTCATTATTGATCATAACAAGAGTGGGAGAGAACAAAAGGAGAGAAAAGAGCAAGCAAGCTAGGAGCTCGCCGCCCCTAGCCCGCCGCCCGTCCCCGTCAGCCACAAGGAGGCTGAAACACCTCCTTGTTCATCTCGTTTTGCGTGATTCTTCTTCCTCTTCCTCTTTCCGGGCTAGCACCAAGGAGTGGGAGATCTAGAAATCAACTCTAGGCGTGGATCAACTATAGAGAACGTGACACAATTTGCGTTTGAAGTCATCAAAGGAGAACCCTAAGGTGTGTTATTGATTTCTTCCTTTACCATCGTTATGTCCCTTGACTTGTTATCCTTGGAGGGTTTTTCATGGTTAATTATTGTTTTCGTTGCGCATCCATGAATCAAAACCCTACAGTGGTATCAGAGCCACAAGTCGTAGAGCATAAACGTGGTTTATGTGTTACGTTTTAGTTGTTTTACACCTTAGATTAATTGTTTATCGCGTAAAACAAGACAAATCAAGCATGGGATGCAATTTGTCAATAATCTATCATAACAAGATCTAATTTTTGCATTAGATACATGAATTAGTGAGTTTGAGAAATTTTAGGATCTTAGATCTAGGGTTTGGGCATCCTTGAAGAAGAAGGAGTTCTTCCAAAACAAGGAAACAACCAAACTTGGACACCAAGCAAGGGAGTTGTTTTGGAAACAACTCCCTATAGGAGGTTCGGCCCCCTAGGGGACCGCCCCTCTTGCTTGCCGCCCAAGTCTTGGCCGCCCTAGGGGCCGGGCGGCCCTAGCCCGTGGCCTAGCCGCGTGGACAAGGGGCCGGGCCGGGCCTAGGGCCTTGCGGTTCACCTTGTTGGGCCCGGGCAATTTGATTGTTGGGCCCATGGACCGTTTTAACCCTCGAAATCCTAAAATCAATTAAAATTGACCAAGCGCGTTAAAATTGGATTTTAACTGTTTATGTGCAAATCGCATGGTGATTGGATATGACCTTAGAATGTGGTTTGATGTGGATGTTTAATTTTGTGGTTTGGTTTACGGCCTGCGAGCTGATCAATTAATTGTAATAATTAATTCGGGTTTTATGGCATGCGTGCCATTTTTTTTCTCTCAACTTGTGAGAATTATTTTATTTAGTATAGAAGTTAGCTAGTGCTAGATAAAGTAGATTGTTAGCCAAGATTAAAGAAAAGAAGCCCAAAGCCCAAAGGAGCCACAAAAGCATGGAGCATGGAGCATTCCACATGACTATGAAGGATGAACCAAAAGATCAAGACGCATGGAGATGTGTTTGCTTTTAGGGTTCATAGATAATTCCATTGGCTTTGAATTATCTTAGTCTAGAAAAAGCCATATCCACATCACGTTTATTTTTGTTTTTGTGGTTGTTTACTTTATTGTCTTATTATTTTGTGGTTGGTGTATGGATGATGCATGCAATTAGGATAATAAGATAATTAGACAACCCGGATCTATTATTTGGAGTTGTGCCCAAACTCAAATAGATAGATTAGTTGATTTTGATCAACAAAACAATTAAAATTGAATTTAAAAATCCCTCAAAATTCAAATATTGTGTTCTTGCCTTCTCGTTATTTAAACACTCATGATCATCATTATTTATCAAGTTCGTGCGTGCCAAAGCATGGCGACTTGGTTCATAATGATGGAATGCGATGGCACAAGCTAATAATGTGCAAATGTTTAAATAAGAGGTTGAACACAACTAGGCAATTAATGTGATTAAGAACCCTAGAGGCAATCAATTGGGATTATCCATATGGATGGATAAATAAGGAGTTATTTGCCCGATTGAACCAAGAGTTGCATAAGGGATGCAATTGGAATTATTCCTACCTAAAGTAGTCAAATTATGGGCGACTTGCCAAAACAAGCTCATAAGGAGATGAAAGATGGATCTTGGCCCACTAGAAAATATAAGGATATTTTACGCATTAATATCTTGAGGGTTATTAATCCGTAGAAAAATAGTGGGAGCTATATTTGATAAACTAGCCATTATTGAATATAGTCAAAAATTCACAAATACTAAAACTTGCGTATTTTCCTTTTGTAGAATTCCAAATGGCAAACAACTCATCGAGTTCATAACATTCCCTACGATCTGTCCTTGAGAAGGACAAGCTCTCTGGAACTAACTTTCTTGATTGGTACATAAACTTGAGAATTGTTCTCAAGCAAGAGAAGAAACTGTACGCAATAGAGGAGCATGTTCCAGCAGGTCCAGAGAACCAAACGCCTGCTGCCCTAAAGGCATATCAAAAGCGTGTCGATGACGCTAATGATGCAGCCTGCCTTATGCTATGCACCATGAATTCTGATCTTCAGAAGCAACACGAAAACATGAATGTTGTCGATATGATCGAGCATCTGAAGCAGCTCTTCCAGGAGCAAGCAAGGGTAGAGAGGTATGAGGTCTCTAAGGCACTGTTCAAGTGTCATCTGGCAGAAGGGAACCCGGTGGGACCCCATGTACACCGTATGATCGGATACTTGGAGAATCTCGCCCGACTAGGGTTCCCGGTCGGCCAAGAGTTGGCAACCGATCTCGTGTTGCAATCGTTGCCCGAGAGTTATGGACAGTTCATCATGAACTATAACATGAACGAGATCGTGAAACCACTGCCAGATTTACTCAATATGTTGAGGACAGCTGAACAGAGCATCAACAAGGGTAAGGGCAAGGCCATTATGATGGTACAGAAAGGAAAGGGCAAAAGTTTTGCCTCATCCTCCAAGGGCAAAGGCAAGTCAGTTGCCAAGTCCAAGGAACCTGCCCTTAAGCCTGTTGGTGGCATTGCCAAAGGTTTGACTAAAGGTGAGTGTCACTACTGCAGTCAGCCTGGACACTAGAGGAGGAACTGCCCAAAATATCTGGAGGACAAGAGGCTTGGAATAGTGATTCCACCACCACCAGGTATTTTTGTTGTAGATGTCAATTTAACTGTCTCTACATCATGGGTATTAGATACTGGATATGGATCTCACATTTTTCGAAATGTGCAGGATCTAAAGAGAAGTAAAAGATTGGCTAAAGCGGAGGTAGATCTGCGCGTTGGGAATGGAGCAAAAGTTGCTGCGTTGGCCATAGGCGTGTGCGAGCTATCTCTGCCTTCAGGATTAGTTTTAGAATTAAATAATTGCTATTTTGTGCCTGCTATGAGCAGAAACATTATTTCTATTTCTTTTTTGGACAAGGATGGTTTTATTATTTCAATAAAGAACAATTGTTGTTCCTTTTATTTAAATAATATTCACTATTTTAGTGCGCAATTATTTAATGGACTGTATGTCCTTGATCTAAGCAATCCTGTCTACAACATTAATACCAAGCGGATTAGAATAAATGATTCAAATCCCGCTTATTTATGGCACCGTCGTTTAGGCCACATAAACGAAAAACGTGTATCTAGACTCCATAAGGATGGATTACTAGACTCATTTTATTTTGAATCATATGAGACATGTGAGGCTTGTGTACTAGGAAAAATGACAAATTCCCCTTTTCAATAAGAAAGGTGAGAGGACTAGTGAGCAATTGGCGCTCATACATACTGATGTGTGTGGGCCATTTGCCACGCCTGCCAGGGGTGGTTATGTCTACTTCATTACATTTACTAATGAGTACAGTAGATATGAATTTGTGTACCTTATGAGGGCAAAATCCGAATCCTTTGAAGTGTTCAAAGAATTCAAGAATGAAGTAGAGAAGCAACTTGGCAAAAGTATCAAGGCTTTACGATCGAATCGTGGAGGAGAATACTTAAGCCAAGAGTTTGATGACTATCTTAGAGAGTGTGGGATCGTGTCCCAACTCACTCCACCCGGAACGCCACAATGGAATGGCGTGTCTGAGAGGAGGAATCGAAGCCTATTGGATATGGTTCGATCTATGATGTGTCAAACCGATCTTCCATTATCAGTTTGGGGCTACGCTCTATTAAGTGCAGCTTTCGCCATTAACCGTGTTCCATCCAAATCAGTCATGAAGACACCACATGAGATGTGGAGCGGGAGGCGTCCCACACTGTCGTTCATGAGGATTTGGGGCTGCGATGTCTATGTAAAACGTTTACAATCAGAAAAACTGGGGCCGAAATCGGATAAGTGCAAATTTGTGGGGTATCCTAAGGAAACTAAGGGCTACTACTTCTACAATCCAACCGAGAACAAAGTGTTTGTTGCTCGGACCAGCGTGTTTCTAGAAAGAGAGTTTGTCTCTAAAGAAGCAAGTGAGAGGACTGTAGAACTTGAAGAGGTTCAAGAACCACAAATCACTGAACCGATTATGGAACATGAACAGGAACCACAAACAGTTGTGGAGCAACCTGTTCAGGTAACACAAGAAGTTCGTAGATCTAGTAGAGTGCGCCAGGAACCCGAGAGGTATGGACTTCTCGTGACCGATTCCGGTGACACGATGCTCATAGATGATGAGCCTACTACCTATGAGGAGGCCATAAAGGGCCCAGACTCTCAGAAGTGGCTAGAATCCATGAGATCCGAGATGGAATCCATGTATACCAACAAAGTATGGACTTTGGTGGAACCACCCGAAGGGGCGCGACCCATAGGGTGCAAGTGGGTATTCAAGAAGAAGATCAACATGGATGGTAATGTGATTACCTATAAGGGCCGATTGGTGGCTAAAGGATTCAGACAGATTCATGGTATTGACTATGATGAAACCTTTTCACCAGTCGCTATGACCAAATCCATCCGAATCCTACTTGCGATTGCAGCATACCACAACTATAAGATTTGGCAGATGGATGTCAAAACAGCATTCCTTTATGGGAATCTCCTCGAGGACGTGTATATGATACAGCCGGAGGGTTTTGAGGATCCAAAGCAAGCCAACAAAGTCTGTAAGCTGCAACGATCCATTTATAGATTGAAGCAAGCTTCTAGGAGTTGGAATCGACGTTTTGATGAAGTAGTCAAAGAGTTTGGCTTCATCAGAAACGAAGATGAGTCTTGTGTCTACAAGAAGGTTAGTGGGAGCTCTGTAGCTTTTCTGGTCTTGTATGTGGATGACATACTACTCATTGGAAACGACGTTCCCATGCTGCAATCTGTTAAAGATTGGCTAGGAAAGTGTTTCTCAATGAAGGACTTAGGGGAAGCAGCTTATATACTCGGTATAAAGATCTATAGAGATAGACTTAAGAGACTGCTAGGCCTAAGTCAAAGTACATATATTGACAAGGTGTTGAAACAGTTCAACATGCAAGATTCCAAGAAGGGATTCTTGCCCATGTCACATGGAATCACTCTCTCGAAGAGTGGTTGTCCTTCTAATGAGATTGAGAAGGAACGCATGAGTAGAATTCCCTATGCCTCGGTCATAGGATCTATCATGTACGCCATGTTACGTACTAGACCAGATGTGTCATATGGCTTGAGTATGACAAGCAAATACCAATCCAATCCAGGTGAGAGTCACTGGATTGCACTCAAGAACATCCTAAAGTACTTGAGAAGAACTAAGGATGCTTTCTTGATATTTGGCGGTGTGGAAGAGTTGCGTGTAAGGGGATAAACTGATGCAAGCTTCCAAACCGACATAGATGACTTTAGATCACAGTCGGGATATGTGTTTTGCCTGAATGGAGCAGTAGTGAGCTGGAAGAGTTCCAAGAAAGAGACGGTGGCTGATTCTACAACAGAGGCTGAGTACATTGCTGCAAATGGCGCAGCAAAGGAAGCTGTTTGGATCAGAAAGTTTGTTTCTGAACTTGGTGTGGTTCCTAGCATTACAGATCCAGTTGAGTTGTACTGTGACAACAGCGGGGCGATCACGCAATCGAAGGAACCCAGGTCACACCAGAAATCCAAGCACGTGCTCAGGAAGTTTCATCTGATTCGAGATATTATCGATAGAGGAGACGTTCGGATAAGCAAGATTCCTACAGATGAGAATCTGTCAGACCCGCTTACAAAGCCGCTCACGCAGTGGAAGCATGAAGGGCACACTAGGAGTATGGGCATACGAGATGCGCCTGATTGGCTCTAGTGCAAGTGGGAGACTGTTGGAATATATGCCCTAGAGGCAATCTAGTTTAGTATGAATTTATTTGTGGCTAGAAATTCATTTATTATTTATTGGATATTTAATATAATGAAGTCCTTAGATTTACAATTGTGTTGTTTATCTTAAATATCCCTAGTCCAGTATAATGATTAATGGTACAATCATCTATAGACTAGTATGGGGTTGGATTGATATGGAGATATCACGATCCAACACATAGGTGTGCATTAGGGGTAACGACGCACTGGGTTGACCCATCTCCGAGAAGGCTACATACACGTTATATTGAGTCACAAGTGCTTCTCGCGGTGCAATGGTATTGTCATCCTTAGACTTGAAGTCACTAGATGTTCTAGTTGTGGATTATTGTGATTTTGGTAGCGTTAAACGCTACACCGTAACCGGGTAGTTAAAAAGGCGTGTACTGGATACAATAAGAAGCAAGCTTAGAGATCGTAGTAGACGTAGATAGAATTTGTCCCTCCCACATAACGGGAGCAAATATCCTAGGCCACTCGAGGGATAGTGCTTATAGAATGTCTGGCCAGACTCAAATAAATCAATATGAAATATTGATGTTATTTGCACGAATAAGGCTATTCCCATGGATCGAGAAACTGTGGATTGGATATACGAATGTGACTTGTATGTCTCGTGTCCAATCCGGATATAGAGACAAAGGGATGAGACATTTACTTGTACAAAGGTTGTCAAGATGACTATTCTATTAGTTGGCTAGAATGGATGTTTTGCTAGAAACCGCTCCATATTAGCAAATAGTTGCTACCAACTAGATAGAACATATGGGGTCACACGCTATATAGAGTTGAACTAGATTTGGGAATTAATTAATTGGATTAATTAATTAGAAGGATCACTTTGCAAAACCTTGCAAACTTAGTAGGGACTAATTTACAAGGAAGAGACTAAATTGAATTCTAGTAGGACTAGAATAAGTCCTTTAGATAGTTGGCAAGGAGTTGTTGGACTATATAAAGGACCTTCCTTCCTTCCTTCCCACAACTTATGCTCATTATTGATCATAACAAGAGTGGGAGAGAACAAAAGGAGAGAAAAGAGCAAGCAAGCTAGGAGCTCGCCGCCCCTAGCCCGCCGCCCGTCCCCGTCGGCCACAAGGAGGCCGAACACCTCCTTGTTCGTCTCGTTTTGCGTGATTCTTCTTCCTCTTCCTCTTTCCGGGATAGCACCAAGGAGTGGGAGATCTAGAAATCAACTCTAGGCGTGGATCAACTATAGAGAACGTGACACAATTCGCGTTTGAAGTCATCAAAGGAGAACCCTAAGGTGTGTTATTGATTTCTTCCTTTACCATCGTTATGTCCCTTGACTTGTGATCCTTGGAGGGTTTTGCATGGTTAATTATTGTTTCCGTTGCGCATCCATGAATCAAAACCCTACAAGTATACTTAAAGAGCTTTCCAACGATAGGTCACGAAGGTTAAACGGAGATCGGACAAGAAATATATGGTCCGTCGAAGAGGCTGAAAATCTAAGCTAGCTCCAGCGGTGTTCGTGCGAACAGAATGTCAAGAAATCCCCTAGAGTGGAGGAACACCCAACATGTGTTAGCACGAAGAGTGTTCGTGCGAACACTCATGTGCTCGTAGGAACATAAGGCAAAAACGTGATCTTTTGGACTGTTTTGTAATTTCTTGAAAGTTTGAAGCAAAGGGAAGTAGTTTTAGATCTAGAACTCCGTGTCTCTTCCGTCATACACGAGTTTTTGGGAGAAAAGAAGACGGAGACGAGGGAGACGAAGACGAAGCCGAACTCCACCATTGGAGGTCCAGGTTTTTTATTACTTCTTATCTTCTCAATCTTTTTATGGAGAATATTGTTTTGCTCTTTGTAATACGATTAGCTAAACTCCATTGCTAGGCTTCTCTAGAGAGTCTAGGGTTATGTAGACGATGAAGTTTTTCTGATTTTTAATCTTTATTTCATGTTTTTTTTTATCTTTTATATTGAATGAATGTTAGTTCTTGAATCTTGTTAAGGATCTTAGTATATTGACACGACTAAGATAGGAATTGATAATCAATGAACTAGGGTTTATTCGTTAGGATGAATCATGCTTAACTATTAGTTTTGTCTTAATTCAATTATTTATAGTCTATGCTTAATTCTTAATGGGGATGGAGTAATTAACCGAAACCGTTAGTTAGCTAGTGAGTGCGCGATAGCGGCTTTAACTAACTAGGATGAGATACGAGCATCAAACAGAGACCGGTAGGAGAAGTGAGTAGGATTGGCGAGTGTGGGTTGATTTGGTAGGAATATTCAACTGTTCCGTGAAACGGTGGGCCGACAGGACCCATTACCGTGCCAGTAGATGACCTGCTAGAACGGATCGGTAGAAAACATGAGACCGAAAGGAGATGGTAGTCGACTGGACGTAAAATGACATGAGACCGATGGGATATTGTCATAACATATTACACGGCTTGACTAGGATAGAATTAACGTGTTACTCAAATAAATCGGAAAATGTCTATAGCCCTCGGTGATCCAGAGATCGCCTAGTTTCTCCATATATTCTTTATTAAAATAAAAATCCAAAAATATTAGTTAGTTGTTATTTTAATTTTAGTCACTTGTTTGAGGGTGACAACACAGCTAATCTCGATTTTCCCCCTTTTTACAGTACTTTAATATAATCTACTAATTAAATAATCTCAAGTCTGTCCTCGTGGGATCGATAACTCGGACTTGAAATACCACCCCTATATTACTTGACCGTGCACATGCGTATACACGTAATAAACCGCGTCACTGTGCATCCTGCATCAAAACCCTACAAATACACTGACACAACCGGGAACACTTTAGCCCGGGAGGAATTTGATTTGATGAGGTTGTGGTCTCCTTGGTTATTTGACTTTATCTCTAATGAAGTGGCTCTTTTTTTAGCTAGTTCTCTATAGTCCCACTTTACGGGACGATGTCTTGAAAAGAAGTAATACTTTGCGAGATATTAATTTATATGCTAAATTAAAAATTAGAACGACAATTGTTTTAGAATATATACAAATAAAAATATACATTAACCATTCATTAAACTAAATAAATTATGTTAATTTATTTAGTTTAATGGCTAGCCCGAATTTAACCCGAGCCCGAATTGGTTTGTTCTAATTCGGGCTTGGACGGAGTGGCGATGATTCTAACCCGGGCTGGGTTGGGCTTGGCAACCCCGATAGAACTCGAGCTTGGGCTTGGACACGGGTGTCAACCCGCCCAGCCCGTCCGAGTTGTAGTCCTACGTAACCTCCAAGATGCACACGTACTTCCTAGAATTTTTTTCACTGGATACGAAAGAGATAGATAGATAATAAAGAGTTCGTACAACGACATGAGGGCTGGGGGACATATCCCCCTAAAAGAGAGCCCAGAGCATCAATCAAACGCCGGAGGGGGGGGGGGAGGGGGGTTGAGCCCTATGTAAGTAGTTCAAATAAGTACAGGGAGAAAAGAAAACAAAGAACTAAAGGTACCATGCCTAGCTAGAAACAAAAAAACGAGCATTTTCTTGGCTTGATTTGGATAGTGCATTGGCTGTAGAGACTTCAAGTCTGGAGGCTTTAGCGACTGTGCATGAAATTAGGCGAAAGTTACCCCAACTGTTAATTGCTTGCAAACATCAACGGGTGGTTGTAATAAGATAGTTTTGAAATTAGGGGTGAGAAGCGGATCATTAGGTCATATGCTTAGTTTGGCAAACATAGATTATTAGATAGATTATTGAATGAGTGGTTGAGATGGAGTGTTTTTGTCTCTCTCCTCATCTCAACAACACACTTAATAATCTATCAAATAATCTATCTTTACCAAACTATGCCATATAGAAGTGAGTAATAAGTAAGATCACCCGGATCTAGAGGTGTCAAACGGGCGGGTTCGGGTTGACCCGACCCGTTTATAAATGGGTTTTTTTTTTTTTTGCAAAGAAATAGGTCTTTATTTATTTAGATAAAGGCTTTATCTAGAGCCCATATGTCTAGTACAAGATCTGGGCAAATATTGGCCCAAACCATATCACAAGCAGCATTTAAGCTTAAACGTGCCAAACAATGCGCAAGGGCATTTCCGTCTTTTCGGAGATAGCTAGGTTTTTCACATTTAAGTAAAGAGGACAGCTCTTTCACTTGATAGAAGAGGCTCTCCATTTCAGAGCCATTCGCCGCCTCAGTCTCATTGCTCTCTTTCCTTCCATCTATCTTCTGGATGAGTTTGTAGTTGTCCGATTCGATGATTAAACATCTAAATCCTCTGCTATACGCCTTTCTCAGAGCTTCGCGCATAGCAACAGCTTCTGCCACCGTCGAATTGGTTGAGTACGGGATCTGAAATGAGAATCCTATTACAAACTCGCCATCTGAGTTCCGGATTACTGCTCCGGCGCCAGATCTGTTGAGGGGAAGAGAGATGGCGGCATCCACATTAATTTTCAGGCGACCACTAGGTGGAGGAATCCACCTTCGACTTCCTGCCGGTTGTACCCCTGCATGCACATCAATTTCCGACAGATAAGTATTTGTAAATTCCTCTTTTGCTGATATTGCCTCTATAATCAGATCCTCTGCCTTCTTATCTGCACAATCGAAAATCTTTCTATTTCTAGAAGTCCAGATTAGCCACAGAGTATGTAGAAATAAACATCTCTTATCCTTAGAAAGATTTATAAAGATAAACCGCATACGTTCTGAAAACGGAATATTTGTTTGTTTCAATTGCAGATCCAGATGTGGAGAGTTGATAATGCCTTTGGTTCTAGGACAATCCAAGAAAAGATGGGACAGAGACTCAATATCACATGAGCAGTAAACACAAGTTACAGGTATATTGATACCTTTTTGATTGAGTCTCACCTTAGTGGGTAAACAGTTGTTAATTAGTCGCCAGAAATTTTTTTTTATTTTTCCAGGAACAATTGATTCCCAAATCAGATTATAAAAATTGTTTTTGCAAATACTGGTACTGCAATCTTCAGAATTTTCAGACTTGAGCTTAAGAATTGAGAAAATAGCATGATAAGCTGACTTTACAGTATACTTGCCATTAGGAGTCTGGGACCAGACAAGATAATCTTGCTGATTTGGATTTGTCAAAGGAATATTAATTATAGTTTCATATTCATCCTCAGAAAAATGTTGTTTGATCAAGTTCTGGTACCAAGTAAAATCAGTAGTTATAAGGTCAGCTACTTTTGAGTTTAAAGGTAGGGTAGGGTAACTGAAAGGCTTTCTGCCAAACCCTATTGGTAGCCATCTGTTTTGATAAATCAAAGTGTTCTGACCATTCCCTATACCATGTCTAGCTGCTTGGAACACAATGTTTTTTGCAGTTATAAGACCACGCCAAATGGAAGAACACGAATCTTTTGTCTCTGCATTTAAAATAGAATGGTGGCGAAAGTACTTACCTTTTAGGACCCTAGCTAATAAAGAGTTAGGATTTTGAAAGATGCGCCAAACTTGCTTTCCTAAAAGGGCTAAATTAAAGGCGTGTAAATGTCTGAAACCAAGGCCACCAATACTTTTTGGATTGCACATAGTTTTCCAATTCTTCCAATGTATTTTTGTTTGGTCTAAATTATTACTCCACCAAAAATTAGCAAAAAGTTGTTGTAATTGACGACAAAGATTTTTTGGTAGAAGATAAACTGACATAATATAGGTTGGAAAGGATTGAAGGATAGACTTGATAAGGACTTCCTTACCAGCAGGGGAGAGGAATTTTTCTTTCCACCCACAAATTTTGTTCCAAATTTTTGACTTGACATCTTTAAAAGTATTAACACTTTTACGACCATAAAGAATAGGCAAACCAAGGTACTTGTTATGATTCTCAGCAATTGGGATTTGAAAAACCTTGGAAATGTCACTTTTCATCTGATTTGGAACAGTAGGGCCAAAAACCAACATTGACTTGTCCTTGTTAATTGTTTGACCCGACGACTTACAGTAAAGATAGAGAATCGAATTTAGAGTAATGGCATCATCTAATTTAGCTCTTGAAAAGAGCAAACAGTCGTCGGCAAATAAAAGTTGGGTTATAAAAGGTGATGATTGACTTGCCCTAACACCCTTAAGAATTTTTTGATTAATAGCTTGGTTTATCAAACAGATGAGACCTTCAGTGCAAATATCAAATAAATAGGGACTAATAGGGTCACCTTGTCTAATGCCACGAGTAGGTGCAAAGGGAGTAGAGTTTTGACCATTAACAAGGACGGTAAAAGTGACAGTAGTAATACAAGTCATAATACGTTGAATAAAAATAGCAGGAAAGCCCAAGTTAGTAAGAACACTTTGAAGATAGCTCCACTCAATTTTATCATATGCCTTCGCCATGTCTAATTTTAGAGAAAAAGACCCAACTTTAGATTTTTGATGATTAATAGTGTGTAGGGTCTCGAGGGCAATAATGGCATTATCAGAAATTAACCTACCCTTAATAAAGGCAGATTGCGAAGGATCAATAATATGAGGCAAAATATTTTTTAACCTGTTAGCAAGTGTTTTAGAAATAATTTTATATATGACGTTGCACAAACTAATAGGTCTAAAATCCGTAGCCTTAGTGGGATTAGCAATTTTAGGGATTAAAACAATACAAGTTTTATTTATACTAGAGATATCCCCACCATTATTTAGAAAAGATAAGCAGTAGTTTGTGACGTCGTTTCCAATAATAGACCAGAATTTTTGATAAAAGATAGCAGGAAGTCCGTCTGGTCCCGGAGATTTCGTGGGATGCATCGAGAAAATGGCTTCATAAATTTCTGTAGCAGTATAAGGCTCAACTAAATTCTGGTACATTGTGTTAGAAATTCGACAAGGGATAGCATCACTAGCATGAGAAAATTCAAGATTGGAAGTTGTGAAAAGATTTTCATAGTAATGTTGAAAGCAATTTTTAATCTCATTCTGATTTTGAATAACCAAACCATTTTGATCAGTTAGTTTGGAAATGAAGTTTCTTTTTTTTCTCTCATGGTACTGTTTATGAAAAAAATTCGTGTTTCTATCCCCGTGCTTGAGCCAGTTAACTCTAGAAGCTTGTTTCCACTTAATCTCGTCTTCAGTTATTAGATTATTTAAGCTAATAGTGACTTCTTTCTTCCTGGCCAGATTCTCAGCAGATTGGTAGCTAGCATTCAGGACATCAAGTTCATGGAGCAAATTCTTTCGGAGAAGCCTTTTATTTTGAAAATTAGATTTACCCCAGATTTGTAAATTAGCAGTTAGGTTCTTAATTTTATTTGGAATCATATGTAAATAATTAAAGCTAGACGAGGGATAAGTCCATACCTCCTCGATCAGAGATTTGCAATCCTCTGATCTAGTCCATTCTGCTGCGAAGAGAAAACGTCTTGGGTTGCTGGGCAGCAGCGGTTCATCAAGCACTGTGATCATCAAAGGTAAGTGATCTGAACCAGTAGATTGAAACACCTCCAGCGTGCTAAATGGAAATAGAGCATCCCAACAGTACGTACAAACTCCTCGGTCCAGTCTTTCTCTTACATTAAATGGTTCTGGCCGACCATTATTCCAAGTGAATAACGGGCCTGTGAATCCCATATCAAACAAATCGCAATCTACTAAAACTGAACTGAAATCTTGCATCTGCTGGTAACTGCGATCATTTACCCCAGATTTTTCATTTGAACTGAGAATCTCATTAAAATCACCAAAAACTAACCATGGAACCCCCTGACCTGGGTTTAATCTTCTTAACAAATCCCAAGAAAATCTGCGACGACTAGTAACAGGATCGCCGTAGAATCCAGTAATAAAAAAACCCTTGTTAGAATTCT
Source organism: Linanthus parryae (assembly GCA_023055425.1). Taxonomy (NCBI): domain Eukaryota; kingdom Viridiplantae; phylum Streptophyta; class Magnoliopsida; order Ericales; family Polemoniaceae; genus Linanthus; species Linanthus parryae. Next base: position 2,849,887 of record JALGPY010000004.1, on the reverse strand, counting down.
CCGGTGGTCGAACAAACCCATGGATGTGATAACGGTTGTAGGATAAAATCCTAAGGTCCACGGACCTATCCCACAACAGAGACAAACCACCACCCATTCCCACTCTAGGAACATGTAAACCATTACCAAAACCCAACTTATACTTCATCTCCTCAGCCTTAGACCCAATCAGTTTGGTTTCGGAGAGGAAAACAATGTCGTTTTTTTTTTTCCTTAATATGGGAGTTTAAGATATGGAACGAAGAGGCACTCCCCAGTCCTCTAACGTTCCAGCCAAAGATTCTCATGGTGACTGGCAGGGTTGGTCCTCACCAACCTCTGCCGATAAAGAGGGAAGAGAACAGTCTCGATTCCCGATTTTTGGTTTCTTAGAGTTGTTAGAATCAGGGTTACTTTCAATAGACAGCCTTTTATCTCCCAAAATAGAGGTATCCATAACAACATCATCCTTTTTATTAAGACGAGAGATAAGTTTGTTACCCATAGCGATAGCCTTACCCTTGTTCAGCGCCACAGCAGTCGGAGAGAGAACCCTGTCCTCATTTTTCTGACCAGTTCCAGTAAGTTCGTCATCGCCCAAAGGTTCATCCTGACCAACATCTGCATCACACATCTCTGCAATGTACTCCAAATGAGGTTCCTTCTCCCTTTAACGAAGTAAAAATTGACCTTCATCAGTATTTGGGTCCGGATCAGGATCAGTTTCATCCACACTTCCGCCTGTGAAGTCATTACGCTGGTCTCTTGTGTTTATGTTGAACTTCAACTGTCTTTCTTCAGGAGACAGTGTAGACGGACCAAAAGCAGATGAGATGTCATTGTTATAGCCGAGAACGAAATTTAACATTGCCATTGCGTCCATCCAGTTCCCATAGAGAATAGGAACTTCCTCAAGAGGGCATCCAACCGCTTCAACTATTTCACATTCCCTGGCTTCGTGCCCCATCACTCCACAATAACTACAAATATTTGGTAGTTTTTCGTAGCGTAATAGGACACATGCTACATGATTATCTGCAATGTTCGCATAAGCCACACGCATTAAAGGTTCATGAATACTCACAAGAACCTTTATACGAATACATCTCCCTACCAAGGGTCCGCGGTTTGGAATATCAAGAGACTTAACTTGCCCAATCATAGACCCAACGTCATCTCCTACTGCTTTTGTAAGACAATCTGGTGGCAATCCCCATACTTGGACCCAAATGAGAGCCTCATTGTAGCGGAGACTGCCCATTTTCTTCCAAGGATACCAACGTTCCAACACCACGTTGTCACTTCTATAGTACCAAGGTTGGTTATTCATTGCAAATTCCACTTGATCCTCCCGTTCGAAGACGAACTGAAAGACTTTTCCTCCTTGGGGATTGACTGCAAATCCTCGAGGATCACCCCATGCCTTTGCCATTTTGTTCTTCAAGTGACTAATATTGATACTTTTGGAAGTGATGACTTTTCCAAAAATACTTCGCCGGCAAAGTGCTTGGCCCTCCACAAGAGATTCCGCTCGAATTTTACAACCCCTTTTTTCTTTCTCCGTAATGCAAAGATGAGAAAGCATCTCATCTATCTCTTCAGGTGATTTACCACAGTAAGGTTGTGGATAATCTTTTTTGCGTGAGGTACTCATGGATAAAGTTGAGGGATGGTATTGACACAGAAAAGGTTGAAATTGAGTAGGAGACAAATACGACCAAGATATAATATTGAAGAGAAACACAGGAATTCGGTTACAACCAAAATTCCTATTAAATAGGAGCAGTTATCTCCTTCCGAAGAATAAAACTGATCCTCAAAATACTATATTATGATCAGTTATCTCCAAACTATGGAGATAACTACCGACAGGATTATATCCTACTTTATAGGAAAAGAAAACGAATTTAGGAGAGAGTAGAGAGCGTTTGGTAATGGGTTTATTGTATCTGGGTCCAACCCGTTCTACCTGTTTATATGTTACGGGTTTTATGGGTGGGTCAAAAACGGGTCAATGTGACCCGTTAACCCACTTCTAACCCGTTTTGAACCCACATATGCTAAAGTAGGAAAATACACACCTGTTTTTAGTAATTAGCATTTTTTTTGAAACAAGCCACTCTGTTACTCTAACAAAATTTAATTATTCATTTTCCTAAAAAAAACTGGAAAAAATATTAATTTCAGATAGGAGAAGAGAAAATTAAAAGAAAATAAGAAAGCAACAAATGTATTCGATCGCTCTCTCTTCAAAGAGACCCACAGCAGTAAACCTCATCCCATCTCTCTGAACTCCTCGGAATCTCCTTTCTTCATCGATTGGTGTCGCCTACAAACCCACCAGACCACTCCACCGCCGACCAATCGCCGGACTAAGCGTCCTCAACAATCGAACCCCTCAATATCGCCGTCGAACGTTGCCCCGAGACCGCCGCTTTTCCGAGCTTTCTCCCACTCCAAAAGCTCTCTGCTATTTCTCCGTCTCCAACTCCGCCATCTCTAGATTCGTCGTCAATCCCTCGCGGCGATGCTCCGGCTACAGGCTACACGTGTCGTCCCCTTCTACCCACGGGCTTGCGTCACCGGCGTCCCATTCTACCGACGAGCTCGCATCACCGCCGTTCCCTTCTACCTCTGGCTCGCATCATCCATGTTGATGAATTGAAAAAGTGAGGTTAAGAATTTCATTCGAGAACAAGATCAGAGATAGAGGCAATGAGTTCGTGGACGCTGACTTTTCCAGAATTGTGAAAGAAAATGACGGGTCGAGACGGTTTAATTTTTCAACCCACTTAACCCATGTAGTTCAACGGGTTATATTTTGTTCACCCACTTCAACCCGTTTAGAAAATAACCAAGACCCGAACCTGTTTAAATTGCACGGATATGGGCGGGTTGGCGGGTCCGGGTCGAGTTTGCCAGCTCTACCCGGATCTCACATTGGACCGGCCACCCGTACACCAAAGTGGTGACAAATGAAGTCGTAATAGAACAGAACACAGAGAGCCGGTTAAAACGGGAGCCCGTTTCATGTGATCGGCCTGAAGCTGGATCCGACACCGCCCCGCCTGCTAGAACTAGGGTTCCGCAAATCCCTCTTCATAATTTTTCTCAGACTCTATCACTCTCAGTCGTTCGAATTCAGTATTTGATATGCCTACGATGGTACGCCTCTCTCTCTCTCTCTCTCCAGCTTTTACTTTTCCGCCGTTCATGTCGATTCGCTTTTCTGTGGTTTGACGACATTGTATTGCCATTCTTCGTTTCTTGTTTGTTCTTCGTTGGACTTGAATTATTTGTATCTCAGTAGAGTTCATACCCAAGCCCAGTTCGTTTAATTAATTTTGATACATGTGTTAGCTGGCAGAGGATTGTATGGGTTGGCCTCATACAAAATTTGGTGGAAAACAGGCTTATATTGGGTTCTGATTGATTAATAAGGAAAAACAGTGAAGAATAATAAATGGTCCTGTATCGGGCTTTGTTGATTGGGTAGTGGTGATGTGGATTCTTGCGGTGTTGCATTTGGACATCATTTGGTGTGATGGTGATCTAAGGGCTAGTTTGGGAATGCTGTACGGTGTTAGAAAGCAGCTGTGTGAAAACACTGTTGAAAAGCTGCTGTGAAGTTTTGATAAAATGTTGTTTGGTAAATATTACGTAAAAGCTGCAGTGAAAGATTGGCATAGTAATTTTGTGTTTGGTAAATAAACTGTGAACTTGCCGTGAGAGGGTAAAATGACAAAAATAGATGACACCTGTCATTTTTACAAAGATAACTATTGATATTTAAAAAAAATGTAAGGTTAAAATCGGTTGTAGATAAATTAATCAAAATCACTTTCTGGAAAAGCATCTCCCCCCTTGCTTTCTGAAAACTGTTGTGGGACAGCAAAAACTGTACGAAAAAGCAGAAATTTAACTTTTTATCAAACACAATAAAACTGCTTCTGCTGTCGGAAAGCAGCTGTGCTGGCAGCAGAAGCATTCCCAAACTGGCCCTAAGTCACCCGGACTCTTCTTGGCGCCGTACCCTTTTGGCCGTGTCGACAAGACTCTTTGTGGATACGGGTATGGGATACGTGTGGGATATAGCCTCCATCTCAGTGGACACTCTGAAGTTGTTAGCTATGCTCAGATGGCAAGGTGGTGATTTGGTCAGATGGTAGGCACTTACGTCTCTTTATGGATCAGAAAAGTAGTTCAGAATTTTGTTCACCTTATGAAACACTATTGGTTCTTAAAATTTAATTAGCAAAGAGTTATATTTCTGTTGTATCCCCGCACCCATGTCCAAATTGTTGACACTTTTTACCAGAGTCGGTGATCCTATTTGTTAAGATCTACGAAGGTTGATCAATGTGACGTTACAACAAATTTGAGATTCGACACCCGCCCACAAGCTAGTTAACGCAGATGGTGATCTATTAGTAGGGTATTATTCATAATTTAATGCTAATGCACTTTTCTTGTGTTTGAACAATCAAAAGCTTAAGCTTTCTATACGGATTAAGGATAGGCGTATTAGTTACTTTTTCAACATGTACAGTCACCTGTTGTGGTAAATCAGCGTATGATTATGCTAGTCTGAGTTAATGTAGGATTATTTATTTATTTATTTATTTATTTATTTATTTATTTATTTATTTATTTATTTATTTATTTATTTATTTATTTAATGTTAGGTATGAATTGAGCTGACTAGGAAATTTGTCTAATTTGATATAATACGATGACTTGTACTCACTCTTTACTCACTAATCTATATAGTGATTGTGTTTTCTTGCTGTAATGTACTACCTCCGTTTCTTCTCTATCACACCGGTTTGACTTTTGTCACTATTCACCGGGTCACTTTGACCCGGTGATTTGTGTAGCAAAACGATACAATTTTTTGATAATTTTTTCATGGTGTTGTAGATTAAAAGTTGCTTTATAACACGGTGAAAAAATTATCAAAAAATCGATTCGTTTTGCTATCCAAGTCACCCGGTCAAAATAACTCAGATACGAGTCAAAAAGTCAAACCGGTGTGATAGAGAAGAAACGGAGGTAGTACTTGTTTTTCTCTTCTTATACAGTTCTGTAAAGGATACACTCATTCACTTATATATATATATGTGTATGTATGTATATATATATTCTCATTCACAATTATATGTGTGTGTGTATATACATGTATCTATATATTTTGACGAAACAATATCATTTTCAAGTATGAACGACATTAATAAGAAGTCCTAAAATTGACTCTTCAAGGAAAAGCAATATCATACAAATTTTAACAGAACGTTGTTTGAAGCTTAGTTCTTAGCAAGCAGTGACACTTCTTCTCAAGTATAGCAATTGCATTCTGAATTGCTAGCATTGTTACCCTCTCCTTGCGTTTTATCTATGCCCAGATGATCGATGAAGAGTCATGGTTATAGTTGTAGAAACACCAAGTATTAATAGATATACACGTTCTAGTAAAGTCACCCATTAGAGGGGCTTTGTTGAGGTCTCTTTACGTACATTTGTTTTTATTGAAAATCTTAAAACATAGATAAAAGAAGGGGAATGATCAATACTTGGTGTTTCTACAACTATAATCACGACTCTTCGTTGATCATCTGGCCACAGATAGAATGCAGGGAGGAAGTAACAATGCCAGCTATTCAGAATAAATGTTGGTTCCATCATGTGTTCGAGCGAAAAAAGATTGTACAGGGGTTGACAGTGGTTTCTAGTTATACTTTGTTGCCTACAAAATCAGCTTTGATTGGTGTTTTATTTATCATATACCTTGAGAAGACCTGTCACTGCTGGCTACGAACCAAGCTTCAATTAACTTTCTGTAAATATTCGTCTGATATTGCTTTTCCCTGAAGAGTCAATTTTAGGACTTCTTAATAATGTTGTTCATACTTGAAAATTATATTCTTTCGTCAAAAAATGTCAGTGAAATTCATCACGGCGTCTTACATAGTTACATATCTCTGAGGTTGAATATGGAATATTATGTTTGTAGCGTGGTAAATTCAGTCTTGTACTTCAGAGGAAATTGTGTCTCAATAGATGGATAAAAAATGACGCCAATGTCTCATTGCAGTTTGGGTAAACTTATGTTACTTTTCTGTTCACAGTGAGAGAGCTCTTCTGTTAGCAAGATGGCATATGAGATTGACGAGCAAAAAAGTAAGCACTCTTCTCAGTTTGTGGTTGCACTAGTGCAGTCGCGCTTGTTATTACTGTTTGAATATTAGTTTTTTAGAATTGTGAGGTGATGAAATCTTTCCGTCCCTTCTTTATTGATTAGTCACCTTTAAATATGTAATTTACAACAATAATTACAAATTTGGTCCTAAACTAATTATAAATTAGTCCTACTACTATTACGCCCCCGCAGTCGAAACTGTAGGCGTGCCAACACTGAGACTGGAACGGAAGCGCTGGAACAATGGCCGAGGAAGACCCTTGGTGAAGATGTCGGCGTACTGGTAATCGGCGGGAATGTGCAACACGCGAAGCTGACCCAAACGAACCTTCTCACGAACGAAGTGTAGATCAATCTCAACATGCTTAGTGCGCTGATGCTGAACAGGATTACCGGAGAGATAGACAGCACTCAAATTGTCGCAATACACGACTGTAGCGCGAGGCGGGGGGACACGAAGCTGAAGAAGTAAATTCCGGACCCAGCAGAGTTCGGAGACGGCGTTAGCGACACCACGGTACTCAGCCTCAGCACTAGAACGAGATACTGTGGCCTGTCGCTTGGATGACCAACTCAGAAGATTGTCTCCATAGAAGACACAGTAACCAGAAGTGGAGCGGCGCGTGTCCGGACAACCAGCCCAATCGGCGTCAGTGTAGGCTGTGAGGGAATCAGCGGCAGAGGCAGAGAGCCGAAGACCATACTCAAGTGTCCCACTGATGTAGCGCAAGATGTGCTTCAAGGCATGAAAGTGCGGCTCACGGGGGTCATGCATGAAGAGACAAATCTGCTGAACAGCAAACTGGATGTCGGGTCGAGTGAACGTGAGGTACTGTAGGGCCCCAGCAAGGCTGCGGTATAAGGTAGGATCAGCAACCGGTGGGCCAGATGTGGCGGTAAGTTTACTCCCTACCTCGACAGGGGTGGCAGTAGACTTACAGGTCGACATGGAGGCGCGACGAAGAATGTCGGTCGCATACTGATGCTGAGACAGGAACAAGCCAGATGAATCACGAGTGACAGCGATGCCCAAAAAATGATGCAGATGGCCCAGGTCAGTCATAGCAAACTCGCCAGAGAGCTGGGAGACAATCTGATCCAAAACAACCGGAGACGACCCAGTGATGACGATATCATCCACATATAGCAGGAAGTAGACGATGTCCGAGCCACGACTGTAGACGAAGAGAGACTCGTCACATGAGCAACCAGAGAAACCGATAGTCTGTGTGAGGACGGTGGCAAATCGCTGAAACCAAGCACGGGGAGCCTGCTTCAGACCATATAAAGATTTGCGTAACCGGCAAACAAAATCAGGATGACGTGTGTCGCGATAGCCAGGGGGCTGATGCATGTATACCGTCTCAGAGAGATCACCATGAAGAACGCGTTCTTGACATCCAGCTGACGGATAGGCCAAGAGCGCGTGACGGCAATGCTGAGAACTGTACGGATGGTGGTCGGTTTGACAACCGAGCTGAAAGTCTCCTCACAATCAATCCCAACCATCTGGGACTTCCCATTAGCTACCAATCGCGCCTTATAGCGCTGCAGACTACCATCAGCGCGAAACTTGTGACGAAAGAGCCACATAGATCGCAGAACATTAGCCCCTGCCGGGCGAGGAACCAGATCCCAAGTGTGGTTCGTAACCATAGCTCGAAACTCATCATCCATGGCCGCTTTCCAGTGAGGATCTGACAAGGCTAGGATGGGGGATTTGGGAAGGGGCGAGATGGGGTCTGGTGGCTGGGCCGCTAAAGTGAGACGGGTGACTGGTTTGACTATGCCATGCATGGATCGGGTGGTCATCTGAGGAGAGGTAGGAGGAGGAGAAGTAGCCACTGGGCGTGGTGTGGGTGACTCAGGAGGGTCAGGCAACTCAGGCACAGATGGTACACTAGGAGGGCGAGTGGACACAGATCGACGGACGTAGTGCTGAGGAAAAGGTTCCACTAGGGTCCGGGACGGGGTAAGCTGTGTAGGTGCCCTGGGAGGTGTGAGTGGGGTTGTGGTTTCCCTAGAAGGTGTGGGTGAGGGTGTTGTAGCCACAGGGTGCACAGGGTGGAGAGCACGATGAGTGAAAAGGGGAGACGGAAGACTGTCATCGGGATCAGACGTCCTGTGAACAGAGGGAGACACAGACCCAGGAGAGGAGAAGGGAAACACCGTCTCATCAAAAGTGACGTGACGGGAAGTGTGAACACGACTAGTGCTCAAGTCGAGACACCTGTACCCGCGATGGTTAAGAGGGTAGCCCAGAAAAACACAGCGAACAGAGCGGGGTGCAAGCTTGTGAGGTGAGGTGGCAGAGAGGTTCGGGTAACACAAGCAACCGAACGTGCGAAGATGCTCATAGGAGGGTGAGCGATGATAGAGGGCAACAGTAGGGATAACGTTGCCAAGGACTTTGGTGGGAAGGATATTATGGAGGTAGACGACAGTGAGAAGAGACTCAACCCAGAAAGAGGCTGGGAGAGAGGCTTGAGCTAGGAGAGCACGCATAATGTCATTGATTCTACGAATCATGCGTTCAGCTTTCCCATTTTGAGATGACGTCTGAGGACACGCAAACCGAAAGACGAGTCCATGATCAATGGCGTGGGAGTGAAAGGAGCCATTATCAAATTCTCCACCAAGGTCACATTGGAAACTCTTTATTGGTCGCTGAAACTGGGTTTGGACAAAGGTAGTGAATTGTTTGAATTTCAATATTGCTTCGCTTTTCTGTTTCAGTGGGAAAACCCAGAGAAAATGTGTGTAATCATCTAAGAGTAGCAGATAGTATTTATAGTGTGATTTGCTTAAAACCGGAGATGTCCATAAATCACTGTGAATAATGTCAAATGGACTAACAGTGGAAGAAGTAGAAGCTAAGAAAGGTAAGCGCACATGTTTACTAATCTGACAAGCATGACAAATAGTGTCTGATTTATTCCTACTACAAGCTATGAACTGACTACTACGAAGCAAATCTAAGACTGGAAGCCCGGGATGACCGAGGCGGTTGTGCCAAACTGAAGCAGGAAGAGCAGCTAACGAGACAGCGGACGAGTGTGGTGGGCCAGGCTGGAATGGATAGAGATCACCCGAACTGTTGCTCCTCTGCAAAAGAGCTCCCGAACGTAGGTCCTTCACAGAAAAACCAAAAGGGTCAAACTCAATAGAAACCTGATTGTCAGTGGTAAATTGACGGACATATACTAGGTTTTTGATAACATTTGGCGTGAGTAAGACATTTCTAATGTGAAGGGAACGGGTGTTGGTGGTAAGGGTGTGATGGCCAAATCCTTTCACTGGAATGCTAGAACCGTTTCCCACAAGTATGTTAGGAAATGGACAAGATGATGAGAGAGAAGAGAGGATACCTGACTGCGGAGTGAGGTGAGCTGATGCGCCGGAATCCATATACCAAGTCTGATCCGGGACGCTGAGTGTCATGCCAGAAAGCTGAGAACCCAAATCCGTAGCAGTCGGATGGCCAGAAGGAGCAGTGAGGGCCTGATGACGTGCAGCCGGTGGTGGACCGAGAAGGCCAGCATGACTAGGCCGTGGAGTACTCCAGCCCGTAGTCGAATAAGGGCAGGGAGGCACGGGTCCAGTGGGGCAGGGGCACCAAACCCAGGAGCCTTGGGAGCCCGAGGGTGCAGCAGGGGGTGTCTGAGCAGCAGGTTGACCACCTCCTGTCCCAGATCTGCGACGTCCGTTCCTGCCATTCCCATTGCGTCGCTGTCCGCCGCCATGGTTCCCTTGCCCGCCACTGGGGTGGCTGCCGGGCTGAGCAGAGGGGGCATTCGGCTGTCGGTTCGAAGGAGTCGAAACCAACACCTGATGCGGGCTAGGATGGACCGGCTCCTGTCGAGCAAGAAGACGCTCGTGTAGCCGGAGCATGGAAACGGCTGAGAGATACTCCGGAGTCGGACGAGTCTGCTGGATGATCATGGCAACCCCGGTATATGCAGGAGAGAGACCATTGGTAAGCTGTATAACCAACCGCTGGTTCGAAACTGAAGTGCCGACATTCCCAATACGATCCGCCAAGTTCTTCAGCCTGGTGCAGTAGTCGTCGAGAGACGAGCAGTGGTCCATGTGCAGATTGACAAATTCCAATTCCAGTTCTGCTAGCCGAGAGCCCTGATTGTCGTGAAAGAGGTTCTCCAACTTCAACCACGCTTCTCTAGCAGTCTGGCCCCGAGTAAGGATGGCGAGTGCCAAGTCATCACTAATCGTTTGATAAATCCAAGACAGAATTACCGAATCGATAGAGCTCCAGAGTGGGTCACTGTCAGCAGGTGGCGGGTCTTTGTCGAGATGATCCGAAACGCCAAAAGAGTGTGTTTGGATGCGGAAAAACGTAGCCCAGTGATCATACTGGACTTTGTCATTGTCCAGGGTGAAACGAACACGCTTCTCAATGTTGTTAACAAGGAACACGGGGTGGAGGGGCTCCTTGTCCTTGGTGTTGCCGGATGATCCGGAGTCGGTGGTTGAAGACATGGTGTAAAGAATAGAAGCTGCTGTAACAAAATAGAGGAAGCTGACAAATTAATGTTGCTGCTGAAGGCGAGCCGAGCCGGAGGACACCTGGAGCCGAGCCGAAGGACACCTGGAGCCGAGCTGGAGAAAATAAAGCGGAAGCCGAGCCGAGCCGTGTAAGAAGACGCGGAAGCCGAGCCGAGCGCGTGGATCTGAGCCGAACGCGTGCTGCGGAGCTGATAAGTACGGCTGACGCGTACAAACGCGTTTTTTTTTTGCTGGAGAGTGCAGAGAGGACGGTGCTAGGGCACTCGTCCGACGATCTGAGCGATGGAGAAGGAGACGACCGGAGCGATTGAAGCAGAGCCGACCGGAGAAGAAGACCTGATGGCAGTCACGATCCACAGGCGACCACGATTGACAGCTAGCACCGACGGAGAAGAGACGATGCAGTGCAGAGACGTGGCCGGAGGAGTGAGCGGAAGCTGGAGGGGCGTAAGGTGGCGGCGGTCGTCCGAGAGGGAGGACGACGGCGGCTGCGGTGGCGTGAGGCCGGCGACGGGTGGAAAAAAACAGAGACCTAATTAGGCTCTGATACCATGTGAGGTGATGAAATCTTTCCGTCCCTTCTTTATTGATTAGTCACCTTTAAATATGTAATTTACAACAATAATTACAAATTTGGTCCTAAACTAATTATAAATTAGTCCTACTACTATTAAGAATATGGTTAGCTGGTCGATACTTATGGCTACTTCAAGGAATGTGTATACATGAAAAAAGTAAGATTTGATTGTTTTATTCATGCTTGTCTAATCTCTGTATTTCTGTATTTCAACTGAATCATAAGGAACAAGTTTGAATATAATTTTTTATACTTTTTACGAGATTGTCTGCATGGTATATAAATTCGCTTGATTTGTCATTCTGAAGATGAAGAAAGTTACAATTCATTAGCATTTTAGCATATACTGGTTTAGCTATGGGGTATGACACTAATAACGACCAAATCAAGTTGCTTATAGTTTATTTGCTTCATCTTTTTGGGTTGTTATATATTTATCCTAGTGTGCTCCATTAGTATTATACTAGAGAATGACACCCGTCCCTTCAAGGGACTTGTCACCAAAGGAGAGAGAGGAAATGAAATTGAAAGGTACTGATGAAATCCAATGGCCATTAATAGGCCAAACCATACATGGATGAACAATAAAACTTTGTTCTATTTTAGTATATAGATTGAAGGTTTTTCCATGTCAATAGTTTCTTCAGTGAATAAGTTTTCTGATGAATGTCATTCATGTGTAATTGTCAGTATTTGGCGTGACTTCCAACCCAACTTTTAGTCCACTTAGACTAAAAGTCTTGCTAAACTTCGAGGTGGAGCTACAAGCTGGTGTTTGTTATACAAACTTACGTTTAATTTAGTCTATCTAAGGAAACTTTACTGTGTGTATAGATAAATGAAGGGCCAGTTTTATGTAGTGGCAGCAAAGCTTGATGCAGTAGTAACTGGGGAGACAGTTTCTTTTTGTACTCTCCACATTTTGTTTTTCTGGTTTTGTTATAGGTAAATGGTTTAAGCTCTCATTCTAAACTAAGTCGCACTTTATTCTCACCTTTTTACCTTTTTCTGGAGTCACTTCTCCCAAAATGTGGCCTTTATGGGAGCTCTCTTTCTGATGAGAATAGAAAAACAAACCATGTGCTCTTTCTTACCTGGGTGACTGGTGAGCTTCGACTAGAAAATGCTGCATGCTATACACATTTAGGTGCTTTTTTCTTTGTGGAATTAATTATTGAGGGCTGCTATGCCTTACCTTTTATTTTTCATCCTCGTATTTCACCCCTCATGTGTCAAGATGCGATTGCTTAAAATTATTTTTTGATATCTTTCTAAAATTCTACCACCAGTTGGAAAACCCCATATGGGCCGTGATATCAAAGGGTGAAGAGAAAAGGGTGACACATAGCATTTCCTTAATTATTACATCTCATGTATGTATCTGGTTTTTCTGTGGTATACTCCTATTTTTCTTACGTGACATTTACGTAACTCTAACATCAAAATCTTAACTGAATTTGCAGAAATTGGTCTAGGTTTGATCGGTTTTGGCATATTTTTCACATTCCTTGCTGTAATCCTGTTCTTTGATAGAGGCTTGCTCGCACTTGGGAATGTAAGGCCATTAAATAACCTCAGTTAACAGACATGTGTTATTCATGAACAAGTTCAATTAACACCTTTGCTTCTGTGATCAGATATTTTGGTTATCTGGAGTGACTTTGCTGCTAGGTCTGCGTTCTACGTTGCAACTATTTTCCAATCGATCAAACTACAAGGTATACATGCAAAGTACTCCCTCTGCCCTGTATCGAGAGTCCAACTTCTGTGTCCTGGATGTCTCAAATCAATTCCTTTCTCTCATATTGTGATTATTTGCCATTGATATCTTCTTAACTGCATTCTTTGGAGATGAAATTTAAGCACCCCCTTCCTTCTCTTGAGTGGTTTCTAGTTTATGAAAAGGCAAATAAAAGTACATTTAGCCAACCTGCAAATTTAACCTTTTCCTGAAGGTTCGTGCCCGGTCAAAGGTGAACTTACTATTCTGGATAGAGGGAGTAGTTTCGAAACCCTACTATGGGTCCATCTTGGAAAAGTGCTTTGCAGATTCAAAGTTCTCATACGTTATTTTCTAGATGAATTACTTGTTTCTCATTAGGTTAGACCCGCTAGAAGAGTGAATAGCCGGATGTTTGTTTCTTATGTTTGTCGTTATGAGCTCCTTACAGTTCAGATTTCGTATAAATGCGTGTTGAACGTGAACTTAGGAATATTCTTAATATTCTTCTTTTCTACTTGGCATCTTCTGTCTTCCCTGCCTCACATAATCCTAAATGTCTTTCACATGTCAGTTTGTCTGATTGTGTCGCTGTTTTGTTTAGTTCAAATCGCAAGAGAGAAATACTGTTGAAAGAGAGGAAAAAGGAAGGACCGATTTGGACCTGTATTCCTTAAATACCTCCCAGGATAGTGATTATAAAGAGTACATGTAGTTTGGTGGGATATAATTAGCTTTTCTCTTATGCTCTCGCAGGGTGTAATATCGTTTTTTCTTGGGCTTTTCTTCATCTTCGTGCGTTGGCCAGTAATTGGTATACTCTTGGAGATTTATGGTATTATCTTTCTTTTTGGGTTAGTTCTCTTTCTACTCTACACTTGGTGATACATTCAGGGCACTGTTATGTTGACTTCTAATGGTTTCCATTGACCTCTGCAGTGGTTTTTGGCCGTCTGTTAAGGTCTTTCTCTTTCAGATACCAGTTCTTGGGTGGATTCTACAGTATCCTGTTCTGGTAATTTGTTATATATATAGATATATACGTTTGTTTGTTTGTGTTTTTAATTTTTGCATGTGGTCAATCATGTCCACAATTTAGATGTGTAGATTTTGTCTGGAGTTGCACTAGTTAAGGTTGTGACAATTTTCACAATTACTTGGAGAAAAGAACTTAATGTATCTTTTCTCCTCATTACATGAGACGGCATTTAGCCAGAAGCATGAGGAGGCAAGTGATAATCTACCCGATGGCCTTGTTTGTGTAAGTTATAAGGAGGGGGATAAGGATTACTTTATCTCTGTTGTCTCTTATCCCATGTTTGGGTGTGGTATAAGCAACACGTATAAGTTATACCACCTCATCCCCACATCCTCAAATTTGCCTACGAGCTTATACACCCCTAGGTGTAGATAAGGAATGTGTGGGGATAGAATGGGAGTGTGAAAAAGACTATAATACCAACAAATAAACAAAGAGCTGTGATAATGAAATTTCTAACACTAATAATTAATGTAAAAATGGAGTAGCTAGTATTAATATTTAATGTAGCTTTGCTAGATTTCTGCTTCATGATCCTTGTAGTTCTATGTTGCTTGTTTGTGTACTGTGTCCTATTTCATATAATCTAGTCACGTACCAAACTTATTAACTTTCCTAAGCTGTTGCATGTAGTAGTATAATAGAGGTTCTTTAATTTTCTCTGTGTGTTGCATGTGGTGTCTTTGTGTTTATCAATAGAGGTTCTTTAATTTCTCTGTGTGTTGCATGTGGTGTCTTTGTGTCTATCTTTCTGCATACAGGATGGGGTTGCACATGAGGGGAAGTGTTTGTAATGTTGATGACATTGTTGTCCTATACCATGAAATTTGCACAAAACATAAACTGATTTAATGTAGTGTTCACTGAATTTTAATTTTATCCATGGCATAAGAATCCATCTTTTTAGCAGATTCTGAATATGCGAACGCTGATGAAGTAGGAATATGGAAAATTGTTTATGTTCACTAGAGTATACAAATGTAAGAATATGAACTTATTGACTCATGAATCGGTAGTGTATGGCTTATGATGAAACTGAACATGCATTTTCAATGGGCTGGGAATGCCGCAAAAGTAACGAACCAATCATAAGCTGTTTCAAAGAAGACTTACAGCGAGTGTAAATTTAAATCAACCCCTTGTTGCATTTATCGTTGGGTATATGTGTAGGGTTGCTGATTATATATTTCTGATTTAGTTGTATGTTCATGGAAAATTTCATGATGTTTAATTTCTCAAATTTGAACGAAGGTTCATTATCTTAGTGACAATTGGGTTATCATTTGACATGTAAATATGCGTGTTTTTATTCTGTCTAGATTCTACAATGGAAGACAAAATAATTAAAAAAATAACAAGTTTTATACATATACACCAGAACATGGCAATGTGGTCAGTCATACACATATCCCATCTCTTATCGTGTACTACCCAAATATGTTATTACATATTCCTGCATAATATCATGTCTCATATCCTGCTAACAAAACACTCAAACAAAAAACCACTTATCCTGCCTTAGTACAATCATATTCTACATATCCCAGTATATCTCTTATACATCTCCATGTATTTTATACCTCACCCAAACGAAGCCTATGGGTATTTAGAGAGCTCAAAATAGGTCAGATCGCGAAGACTCATTTTGTTCCAAAAAGTTGGGAGTTTTTTTGTCTCCAAAGCATGGTTCACTGCGTAAGGAACTGAGGTTGAAAATTTGATTGGCTTTATTACTTGTGGTTATATTTAAGATCTATTCTTTTTGGAGGAGAAAATAAGAAAGAACGTTGACGTGGAGCGATAAAAGTTGATCTGGACAACAGGCGTTTCTGGCAAAGCCAACGCGTGAATGGGTCGTTGGAATAGTGACTTGAGCCTTAGGGGTGTCATTTGGGGCTAAATACTTCGTCGTCGCTGAATTGCAGTCAGGATATGTAGAAAATTAGTTATCTATAATTACAGTTATATCCTCGATGTATTTCCATATATAAACTTGTGTAATAGATACAAGCAGGACAATTATTCATTCTCTAAACTGTTTCCCAACATGGTATAAGAGCGGGTATTTATCCCAGGCGGTAAACCCTAACTCACGACGGCTGCAAAAGACAAGTCAATCGACCCTCTCTAACCGCCGTCCAAATCAACGTCGTCTCTATCCCTCAAGCCAAACTCGACTTCTCGGCGATCCTCGTGTGGTGGGGTGGGGTGGGGTTAAGGTGGTCGGAGAGAGGAGGAAAGTTTAGCTCCTGGCTGCTTTGGTTGTCATGTAGATCATTTGGCGTGTGCGCAACAGGCAGATATTTGATGGGCTTCGTTCATCGGATACTTTTGTTAGAGGCTTCATTATTCAGCAGCTCTGACTGGTAATCTGGCGAGCTGCTAACATAGATAGATAATTTGCTGGATTTTCTGGCTCAGTCTGTGTAGTTAGGTTTTTCTCTCGCCGTGTAGGTTATGATAGCATGACTTACCAGTTTCTTTGTAAAGGTTCATTTTAACTTTAATAATATTTTGATTATCTATCGAAAGAAGAAGAAAGAAAGCTGACACGAAGTTAAAAAATGTGAGTTTGAGGAAGTAAGTTGAGATTTTAGGACTTCGAATACATGCCCGAGGGAATTGGAAAAATCTTATGCAAGTCATTTGGTACTTAAGAGAAAAGGCTAGGAGGAAAGTTCTGGCCCTTGAGTCTTTGAGAAATATCAGTAGTTCAGCAACAATTGTGGGAGGTTCGTGAATGGTGGAGATGAGGACTCTTCTTATCGCGGTGCTTCCCGCTTGGGCATAATATATCTTGCGGTGAAGAGGAGAAGCTACCAAGAAGTCAGATAGCAGATTTGGGATCTTGGGTAAGCTTGAATATATTGGTTTAGCTTGGAAGATTAACTTGTGAAGGAGGATTCATCTCTCAGCAGCTGATATACATGTTTTTTTCTTGTTTAAAAAAAAACTGAGTTATTGATGTCAGCAAAACTAGTATCCGTGCTTTTGAGTTTTAACTGAAGATTCCTGTGTCAACATTGTAGCACACTTTAATCAGGTTGGAGGTTGATCCAGTAGATGTCGGTAGTGGCCAGTTCTCTAATTTTTCTTTTGAAGTTATCAATCAAACATAACCCTCCTTTGCCCCGGCTTGAGACCGGCTGCTAAATTTGAAAGAATCTAGATGTTGCACCTATAGATGACGGAATGAGAGACAATCGTTTGAGTTGGTTGGTCTTGTGGATTGTAGACTGCCGTATGTTGCGGTTAGGAGAAGTGATACGGTTCAGATCGAGGGTTGTAGATGAGGAAGGGGAGGCCAAAACGAACTTGGGTAAAGACAGTAAGGTACAGTTTGGTCAATTTAAAGCCTAAAGGAGGAAATGAGTTTGGACAGATGCAAATGGAGACAATTGATCAATGTAGCCGACCTTGTTGTTGCTGTTGTTGTAGTATGACTCACAGTGCCGTGGGTTTGAAATTTGACGATATCTTTTCCTGGATGCTCAAAATGAGGGTTAAGAGTAGGAGCTGGGGTTGAGTCATGGTGGGAGGGAGTACTATGGAATCTTGATGGTAGTAGCTAGATGCTAGGATGGTGTTGGTAGTTTAATTGGTGAAAGAGGCCCTAATAAGTTCATCACAAGCTGGCCAGGATATTGAACGATCATAGAAGGTATCTGCAGAAGTTTTGATTCAAAATCGAGTTTGCATGCAGTGTACTATGTTGTATTTTGAGCTTGATATGGTTTTCTTAAAAGTCTATTGTAGATCGTTTGCCTGACCAATGGAGTTGAAGTGAATGAGGTTACCCATTTTCATCACCCGCTGATGCAAGTTTTCCAGACCCTAGGATTTGAAGGGATCTAACAGATATCCTCTTGTGTTCTCTTGCTTAACTGTGGCCCTGAACGGCGATTGTTTGAGAATGGTAAGTTGAATCTAATAGCTCGGATCACCCGCTGATGCAAGTTTTCCAGACCCTAGGATTTGAAGGGATCTAACAGATATCCTCTTGTGTTCTCTTGCTTAACTGTGGCCCTGAACGGCGATTGTTTGAGAATGGTAAGTTGAATCTAATAGCTCGGATCCTGTTGTCTTGTGGGTTAGAATAAGGCGAGCCCTACTTGGGTACTCTTGTCACGTTACTCAACTATTTCCATTATAATATCTGCATCTTGTCTATGATTTCTACTGTAATCCTAGCCCATTTTGTATCCTCCTTTGGTTTGGAAATATGCAGGCCACTTAAGAAGTTATTTTCCCATCTTACTACTTAATTCATGTCCCACTTAACCTTTCCATCCTATGTGTGAAAATCTAGAAACACCATATGAGACCTCTGGCAGGATAGCTCAACTGCCTTGTGGTGCATTGGCATGTTTGATATCGAAGATATTTAAAATTTTGCGGCAACAAGGTTCTTGTGAATGTATAGTAATGTAAAGTTAGGTACATAATGAAGAGGGTGGTGAAGTCTAATACTTATGAAGCTGAAATAGGATATAAGTGTCCAACTAAAAGTCTAAGATTAATATCGTTTAGCTGGGAGGCACTGCGGTGGTTGGTCGTTGGTACTTTCAAATCAACGTATTTGTTCTTCAAGAGAACAATTTAAGGTACTAATACTTTCGAATCAGCAATCGGATTTAAAATGTTTGGATATCTTCTAGTGGCCGTAGGTCATGTAGTAAAGGCATTGAAGTAGTTTGTTTCAATGTCCGACAGCTGGAGTTTGAGAAATTTATCAGAAGCATCTGTTACGTTAGGAGGTGTGAAGCGTGAGGTTGAGAAAAAGGTACTCACTATCAGATTCATTGATGTTGGCATGTATGGGGTTTGGAGGACAACTTTCGTGTTCGCTAAGATTTAGAAGCTACCATCACATCACCATTATGTCTGGTGTGAAAACTCGAATATGATGGGTCATTTGCTGTGATGTTAAAATTCAAATATGGTGTATCTCCACCATAGTAATCTGAATTTCAAGTGGATATTGAATTGGATTCTGGATCCTTTACATCGTCTTTATCTGGCCTCATCTCTAGTATTTTAAAGATGTATGGCAATTGCAACCATCGTCGAGATAGGTACTAATTTCTTGCTGTACCTATCAAATATGAATGATTATCTTTTTGTAACAGTCGTCTTCAGTATTTTTACATGATATATGAATTTAAGAATTAAATGATAAAGTTGATGTGGACGAATGTAATTTAGTGCAAAAAAAAGGTAACTGGACTCATTGAGTTGAATTGAGAAGGTTGGGTATTGGAATATACTATGATGCATCTCTAAGGAATGACATTTCAGTGATTTGGTGTACAGTTTCTTGTTTGACTTTCATAACTTGAACGAAGATAGACTGAATAATCCGGTATTAAGATCAGAACGGCCAATAATGTTTCGCATATTATTTTTTCTTCCTGCCACCATCTCTTTTTTGTGCACTGTGCATATATGATGTTATTTTCAAAGACCATGTTGCCATAGCTAAAGTTTGTTTCATCTTGTGCAATGTCAGCTTCTTGGTCGCCTGAGGAGCTGAGCTTTCCTCAGTCGAAGGGCAACAATGAAGTAGGAACCAGCCTTATAATACATAATACATTGCTTTATCCGACTGTTGACTGAAATCTTTCCTGCTTTCTGTACTTTATGTTCTGTGGAAACTATGTAAATGTTTCACTATGGCAGTGAAAAAAAAAACTGTAGAAGTCCTACAAGCATTCTTCGCACTTGCCGTTGTTGGGTAGGGTTTGTTTATACAGAACTGGGTTTTGATTGTACTTTTGTAGTAGATCTTACCGACCTCTTCATGTTTTCTTGTTGTTTCAAATTTTGGGTATGCTAACATCATTTTCTAAATTTTTTGACAAAATTGTTCCGGAAACTGAACTTTTGTGTGCTTGCAGATAATTTGAAAGAAAAGTCAGTAAAAACTTGGGTCTATTACTTATTACCCACTTGATGTATGGGGTAATAATTCACTTCCCACCCCCAATTTCAAAACTATCTTATTACCATCTCCAGCTGATGTTTGCAAACAATTAGCAATTGGAGTAACTTCCGTCAAGAGTTTTCTGTTAGATAACAATTTTTAGGGGTAAAATTAGTCCAGTTAATAAAAATATGAACATCAAGAACACAACCCCACCACCGCCACAGAAACCCTGAATTCGGTGGTTGCCCCCAACACAGCCACCATAAAACCAAGTTCCGGTGACCTCTACCACCACCCTGCTACAACTATCACAGCAATGGTAAAATTATAATTCTCATGCCCACCGCCGCCCGTCCCGTCACCAATAAAGTTCATCACAAAAAAAAAATCCGAACTTCAATCAAAACTTCGAACCACCCACGGGACGGAAAAAACCCAGACTTCGAATCGATCTATACACAAAAATCTCCAAGTAGAGGTAATATTTGAAACCCAATTCCAACCCCACTAAAATATATCCCAATCAAACAAATCCCCAGAAAAATGAAGGAAACGAAGATAAGAGAAATGGAGAGGACGACGAAGAAGAAGAGGACGACGAAGAAGAAGACTCTTGCGGCTGTGCGGCTTGGCAGATCCATCGCTTTCTGGGTAATCAGAAACATAGAGAGGCATTGGAGGGGATTCGTGTAGGTAGCTCTGTAACTTCCCCTTTCCTCTTCTCTTACTTCTTCTTTTCTACGTGCCTTTTCCTCTTCTCTTGCATCTGACTCCCTTCGTCTCTTTCTTATTCGTTTTGTTTTCTTCTTCTTATCCGTACTTAATTTTTTGAGAAATTGTTTTGTCCTCAACTGGGTTTGAACAAGTGACCTCATGCAGGGGCTTCCAACGCTCTACCACTTGAACTACCACCCTAGCTTCTTATCCGTACTTCTTAATTCTTCTGTTTTTATTTATCCTTGTTTTTTTTTTTTCTTTTTAAGGAAGAACGTTTTTTTTATTCTATCTCAACTAAAAAAATCTTTATTGACAGTTATGCCCTTGACTGGGTTATATATTTTAACAAAAATTTATCCCAGTTAAGATAATTTTGAAATTGGGGGTGACAAGTGCATCGTTACCCCATACTGAAGAGGGTAATAAGTAACTCATCATTTTTTTAATGAAAAGTCCAAATCTAATTCAGTTTCAAATGAATTGGGTATGGGTTATGAAAGAGAGATGCGAATGAAGTCAGATTTAATGTTGAACCTAAGTGATCCGGATTTGAGAATTAATCGATGTATTGTACTTTTTGTGACTTCACATTTTCTATTTGTGAATTGAATACTGTGGAGAGGTTGCACTTGTGACTGTACACACAAATTTATGCAATTGGAAACAAAAGCGAGAAATCTGGCGAAACAAATATTTTTATTGATGTAATAATGTAGTGGATTACAATCTTTGTTAATAAATTTCTAAGCAGAAATTAAATCCCCTGATTCTTCTCCTGAAACGTCGAACGAGGGCTTCGCAGCTTGATCTCGGATCGAACGGATGAGCGGCCTTCGATTTTGACGAAGAACGAGATGAAGGTCTTGAAGAACACAAACGTCGAACGAGGGCTTTAGAGGCTTGATCTCGGATCGGACGGTGGATGAATGTCTTGAAGAACACGAAGAACGACTTGAAGATCTTCGAGTGTCTTGAAGATCTTCGAGTGTGTTGAAGAACTTGTAATTTCTGGATTTGGCGTGAAATTTAGAAGTTTGGAAGTTCTTGGCAACGATCATGTGTGAACAATACACCATAGCATCACTATTTTTTTTTTCTTTTCTTTTTACCATGGCCACAACAGATGAATATATATCTCTTGGATTTCTTTCCCCTTTAAATTTGCTTAAGAAAAGAAAATCATAATCACCCTTTTTAAAATGTGTGATGCAAGACTTACGGGAAAATAAATCTTATACCTAAATTTTCCTTTCCCGCTTCGTATTCTATAGGAGAAGTCCACAATTACCGTTTCAAAAGGAATGAAGCAGAATATGGGAAAGAAAATTATTCCTTTCCGTGATGGTGAATCTATTACTTTTTAGAAATAAATTCACTGTTCTTGAAGAATCTCTAGAGTAGTCTGACTTCCTTTGTGTGTATACCTCTGGAACCTTCCTGACATTCTCATGCACTATATAAAAGTGATGGCCGCCCATTGTTTTTTAAAGCACAGTTGCTGCTCTCTGTACCTTCTTTTCTTAAGCTCTTAGCTTCTTTTCTTTTGCCGCAACACCTTCGCGGAGTAAGCTTGATTATCGCCTTTGTGAGCTTTAATGGTGGCTAACTCTGCTGTTGTTTCAACAGCTATGTTGTGGCGTTATTAGCCTATTTTTGCAGCTGTTTGGTACTATTACTAGCAGCTCCACTGCTGCCACGGTTTCGTCTATTGTCCCGCCGCTCCATGGTTATCACTACTGACATGGAGAGTCACTTTATTTGTGGCGGAGCTCATTGGATTGTTGCCCGATCTCATGTACGCACGAACACGTCTTTGCTTCGGACTGGTGAACAGACTATATTTTAAGGGGTCATGCCTTGAGTTCAAGCTCATCAATATGAGCGAGAGACTACCCTCCTTTGCCACTGCGGGGATGCTCCAGGCGCGGAAATTTTTTGTTAAACATGCTTTCTTGTTTAATTTTGCCTTTTTTTCCCCTTCCTTTCTGCTTAGTGTGTGTGTGTGTGTGTGTTTTTTTTTTTTTTTTTTTTTTTTTTTTTTTTTTTTTTTTTTTTGTGCTCTTTTGTTATGTTCCCCTTTTCCACGTAACTAATTCTGCTTCTCATGTACGAATCTCATGTTGCATAATTTTCACAGAGGGAATCGACATTCGAGAGAGAATGACAAGCTCGCAATTTCAGAAGAGAAAGAACCACGTCACACAGGGATTCTCGAGTTTGACAGCAATGCGGAGGACGAGAACTCCAGCCTACAGATACGAGTTCTAGTTTCTCCTTCTTTTGTTCGTACCGTGGCTACTGTTTCAGCTCTGGTCCCGGCGGTGCTATTCAGCTGCCTCTATTCTGCTTTATTTGTGATAGAGTAAGCTTCGTCATGAGTTTCGACCTCTCCAGGTTATATTGTAGCTCACTTTGTTGCCGCCCTGCATCGGCTTTGTTTACTTGCGCTGTCGTAGTGGCTTTTACTGCGGCTGTTGCTGCTCTTGTGGTTCCTGTGCCCGAGGCCAAACAGGAATCTAAAGTTGAATCGCCATGATTTTCCAGTCCGAATGATATGATCATGATTACACTAAAATTATTGGGCTTCGATGTCGCGCGCTATTTCAGCTTCTTCTCCGTCTCCCCAGAAAGAATAATTTCGAAGAAGCCGGGTAATAATTTGTTTCCTTCTTGTTTCTACATGATGCTCCCACATGCTCATACTTTGTGCACATATATATTCCTTGGAATGAAATAGAAACTTTGATTTCATATTCTGAATAATGAGGAAGAAGTTGCACACTCATACACTTCTAACATGGTCAAAGCTTTCATGATTACGTCACCATCTGATACTATAACTTCTTTTAGTCTCGTTTCTTTTCTCTTTTTAATTTTGCACCATATTTCCCAGTGTCCCGTTACTAGCAACAAGTTTGGGAATTTTCTTAGAAACAATTGGCGCAATCCGTCTCTGACTTGATCATTGAGACAACATTTTGGCTAATAACTCTGAATTCTTTGAGTATGTTTGCTAATTTCATTTTTTTTTTATTTCTGTCAGATTCTCATCAAAGTCTTGAGAGTGGTGGATCGCTTGGTTCGTTTTTCGTCAAGAGCGTTTCGCACAGTGTTCAACGGCTCGGTCCGGCACTTGCGTCTTCGCGAGGGTGTTCATAGTGTTCAACGGCTCGGTCCGGCACCTGCATCTTCGCAAGGGATTTCGTTGTGTTCAACGACTCGGTCCGACACTTCCATCTTCGTGAGGGTGTTCGTAGTGTTCATAGACTCGGTCCGGCACCTGTATCTTCGCAAGGGTTTTCGCAGTGTTCAATGGGTCGGTCCGGCACTTGTTCTCTGCGAGAGCCGTGTGAACACCGGAATCAACCGACTCCACACTAGCTTTAGACTTGTGTTAGAACCGTGTTAATACCGGAACAAACCGAGTTCACACTAGATCAACTCGCGGTAGAGCCGTGTTAACACCGGAATAAACCGACTCCACACTCGTTCGACTTGCGCTAGAGCCGTGTAAACACCGGAATAAACCGACTCAACACTTGTTCAACTCGCGCTAGAGCTGTGTTAATACCGGAATAAACCGACTCCACACTGTGTCTTCACCATGGTGGTTTTTCAAGGAATTTTTCTCTTGACGGACTAAACGTCTACTTAAGAAACTGAGCCACAATGAAGTCCGTCCTAGAAAAGAACCTGCCATGAAGCCTATCCAAGCAAATAAGCCTCCATGAAGTCTGTTCGAGCAAAGAAGTTGCCATCAAGAAAATTCAAGCAATGGAACCGCAATGAAGACCATTCAAGCAAAAGAGTCACCATGACGTTACTCAAGCGACAAAGCCACCATGATGTCCACCCAAGCAAAGAGCCGACAAGATGAAGGAGCTACCATGACGTTCGTCCAAATGAAGGAGATGCCATGAAGCTCGTTCAAGCGAAGGACCGACCATGAAGCCCGGCCAAGCAAAGGAGCCGCCATGAAGATTGTTGAAGCAAAGAAGCCTCCATGAAGTCTGTTCGATCAAAGAAGTTTCCATTAAGACAATTCAAGCAATGGAACCGCAATGAAGACCATTCAAGCAAAAGAGTCACCATGACGTTACTCAAGCAACAAAGCCACCATGATGTCCACCCAAGCAAAGAACCGACAAGATGAAGGAGCTACCATGACGTTCGTCCAAATGAAGGAGATGCCACGAAGCTCGTTCAAGCGAAGGACCAACCATGAAGCCCGACCAAGCAAAGGAGTCGCCATGAAGATTGTTTTGAAGAAAAGAACTGCGTTCAAGCGAAGGAACCGCCATGAAGCTCGTTCAAGTGAGGAACCTCCATGAAGTCCGTTCAAGAAAGGAAATCCTATCACATCCAACGCTTCTGCTTCATTGGAGAATGGGTTGTTTTTGGTGGTTACGACTGCACTCAAGGCGATGCCTCAAGTTGCCTACGTACCCTTTTGAGGATCAAGTCGAACATAGTTCAATTTTGGTGCGTTCACAGTTTATACTCTTGTGTGCAAGGAGTAGTGAAGCGATTTATGCTCATGCCTTAGGAGCTGTAAAGCTGTTTATGCTCGTACTTAAGGAGCGGTGGTGCGGTTTATGCTCGTGCGTGAAGCAGTTTATGCTCATACTAAAGGAGCAGTAAAGCAGTTTATGCTCGTACTAAAGAAGCTGTAGACAATCTTCACATGCGAAGATCGAGAAAGTTTAGGCTCTTGTCCAGTAGCTTTGACCAATCTCCATATGAGAAGACGGAGAAAGTTTAGGCTCTTTTCCAGGAGCGTCCTGGTGTCAATCTGTTGATTTTGGAGAATTAAAATCCATGCCCTTCACATCACCTCATCCCATCTTTGATTTTCTTTGAATATTTCGTGGCCATTGAACTAAATAAAGAATTAGTGTCTTCACACTTGAGTTCTTTCTTTTCTGTGACTGAGTAGCTTTAACTTCGCTTGGAGAAGCCATCTTTAGCTTCATCCCTTGGAGGACTCCTTCATCTTGAGTTTGCTCATGATTTGACTTATCTGGAGAGAGCTTCGTTGGCTGGGGTTTCTTCCTTTTCCATACCTTCTCCACCTCACGCATTTTTGAGTCATTACATAAACATGTATGACGATCATTATACAGTGTTGGCTTACTTTGACGTTGGACCCACCTCTTCTTTTGAGTAACTGGCAAGCTTCCTTCGTCTTTGCGTTTGTTTAACTTTGTCTTTACGAAACGACTGCCCCCATTTTGAGAAGAGGTTCTTTGCGCATGAATTTGCTGCTTTCCTTCCTTCTTGGCGCCAATAGGTGATTCCCCTAGCATCATTTTGCAAGAGTTCTTTTCTACTCGCCATTCGAAGGGTTCAACCGAGATGGAGGTGACATTTGTTGTAGCAGATCCAATTTCTTCTTCCAACAAGACCTTCCCTTCCTTGACAAGTTGCATGATCTTATCCTTGAGTACGAAGCACTTCGCGGTAGGATGACCAAGGACGCGATGGTACTTGCAATATGTAGGATCGTTGAATTTGTTGGCTTCCTCAGGTCGCTTTGACTCCAAAGGTTCAAGGATCTTTTGTTCCACTAGTTGTTCGAGCATTGAAGGAACTTCATCATCGGCAAACGGATACACCTTTGATTGCAATTCCTTGAGTGTAGGTCGCGATGGTGTCTTTTCTGCATTAGAATTGACCATATAATTCTTCTTTCCCTTATCCGATAGTGTTATTGGTGTGGTGGTGACAACCATGGACTCTTGATTGGCGGCCTTAAGCGTGAACTTCCCAACTTTGTGATAATCTTGTTTGCCTCCATCTTTCCATGCTTCAAAAGGCGGTGGTCCTTGGCTTCCACTTGACGCAATACTAAGTTCCATGTCATGAGCGCGAGTGGAAAGTTCCTCGAAGGAAGTTGGACTTATTCCTTGAAGTATGTATCGGAGACCCCAATTCATTACTTGGATACACATCTCAATAGCCGAGCCTTGCGAGAGTTTATCCTTGCAGTTAAGGCTGAGGTTCCTCCAACGATTTATGAAGTCAATTGCTTTCTCGCCTCTATTTTGGTGAGTGTTAGTTAACTCGACCATGCTGACGGTTCGCCTTGTGTTATAGAAACGGTTGAGAAACTCCTGCTCCATCTGCCCCCGCTATCAATGGACCTCGGATCAAGCTGACCATACCACTCAAAGGCGTCATCTTTAAGAGTCCTCACAAATTGCTTCACGAGAAGGTCTCTATCGGTTCGAGCGTTGTTACATGTCTCCATCGGTTTCCTTTGCCTGAGAATTGCTGGAACTTAGGTGGATTGTAACCATCCGGCATGCTTAACTTCTCGATTCTCTCCGTGTAAGGCTTGTTGTAGGACTTAGATGAAGTCAACGGTACCCCATGCCTCCCATTCATGGTGTTCATGATGATCTCTTGTAGTTGATCGAGAGGAATGATGCCATTGGCTGACAATTTCACACTTGGTCGCGCTTCTTGTCCACTATTCGTCGTTCTATCTTCTGGTGCGCCCTTGGGAGCATGTTCAAACACTTGACTTGCTTCTTCGTAGGTGTCGAGTTTTGCAATCAGCTTTGCGAGTTGAACGTCACAAAATTCAACAATTTTCTTTAATTCTTCAAAGCCCTTGGTTAGGTTCGCTACTTGTTCTTCAAGAGGGACCGCACTAGTCGTCATGACGTGCATGCTGATATCATCATCATGATCACATGTTGGATTATGCTGACTACCCTTAATGCCGGACTTAGAGTTGCTTTCGCAGCTTTCCTCCCAAGACTTGTTGCCAGCTGATGACTCCTGAGGGGTGGGCACATGTGATTGTGACTTCCTCAAGGCAGCTCCATCTTCCTTGCCCCCAGTAGATGACATTGCCTTAGACATACTATGAGTTACTGGACGAGTGGCTTGGATTCCGGAGTTTGTTTCTGAATCTAAAGACTTGGCGTCTCCAGCCTTGGGTGATGGAAGTTCGTTATCCTTTGTAGGAGACATCACGAACACTTGTACTTGAGGAGAAGAGATGAGGGGCAGAGATGTCCCACTAGGCGTGCCAAAATTTTTACACACAAATTTATGCAATTGGAAACAAAAGCGGGAAATCTGGCGAAACAAATATTTTTATTGATGTAATAATGTAGTGGATTACAATCTTTGTTAATAAATTTCTAAGCAGAAATTAAATCCCCTGATTCTTCTCATGAAACGTTGAACGAGGGCTTCGCAGCTTGATCTCGGATCGGACGGATGAGCGGCCTTCGATTTTGACGAAGAACGAGATGAAGGTCTTGAAGAACACAAACGTCGAACGAGGGCTTTGGAGGCTTGATCTCGGATCGGACGGAAGAATATCTTCGATTTTGATGAAGAACTGGATGAACGCCTTGAAGAACACGAAGAACGGCTTGAAGATCTTTGAGTGTCTTGAAGAACGCGGATGGAGATCTTCAACGGCTTGAAGAACTCAATGATGATCTTTGAAGAACTCAATGATGATCTTTGAAGAACTTAATGAAGAACTTCGAAGGGCTTGATGATGATCTTGATGATGGATGAACTCGTCAGGGCTTCAGCAGCTTGATCTTCAGAGCTCTCTCATTCTTGCAAGATGTAATTGTGTGTTCCATATGCCTGAGGTGATCCCTTTATATAGGCATGGGCTGGCTTGTTGGCCAAGGTAGAAAATAAATAATATTATTTATTTATTTATTATCTGCATCAATTTGACAAGTGGCGCAACATGATTGGCCAAGCTTGCTAGTCTTGATAGCTGCATCATTTGACAAGTGGTGCAGCACTATTGGCCGAATTTGCTGACGTGTAGCCATGTCATGTAGTGACGTGGCGTCGCCATAAGCAGTCCTCGCATGCAAATAAGTTTTATCTCATTCACAATTTAGTCCCCCATTAACTAATTAATTCTTAGGGGCATCAATTTGTCATTGAGTGCTATTTGATCCCACCATTTAATTAGGTGATAATAGACACGTGGCACCATTTAATTGGCCGCCAATTTTGCGTGTCTACAGTGACCTTGGAAGCCCATTGAAATCCCCCAAGTTTATTTCCTCTCTCTAAAGAAATAGCTCTGCTTTTACTGTGGGTAGAGCTTTTGTCCTTTATGAAACATTCCTAACCTTGGTGGTACCCTTCCGGTTTCCTCCCCGAGATTAAGAACTCTCTTCAATGTAGATTCCACTAAATAACCCTCCTATTCTGCAGCTAGTTGAAGATGATGAGCTAGCAGACCAACTAAACCAATCAATCTTGGTTGGTAAATTCCTACAAGAAAAACCAATGTCCGGGAAAACTATGGTGACTATATTGAAAGGAATATGGAGTACTTCAGAGCAAAACCTTAAGGTTGTGATGTGGGGTTCAAATGACTATATCATCAAATTCTAAAATCTGACTGAATGCCAGAGAGCGTTAAGAGATACGCCATGGTTTATCAACGGGAGCCTACTGAATCTCGAGCGATGGCCAGGAGGTTTAGCTCTGAAAAACATTGGTTTCTCAGAGATTTTGTTCTGGGTTCAAGTCTCCGGACTTCCGCCGGAGACCATATCCACCAACAACGTCCGTAAAATTGGCGATATGATGCGATCCTTTGTTACTGTTGATTCGTAAATGGTGAGAGCCAATCTTAGTTACCCGTTTATGCGGATCAGAGTGGCATGCATAGTGGATAAGCCTAGGGATGGCAATATGGTCCGACCCGATCTTGGATCCCAGCGATCCGAGCCGAATGGATCAAATCCGAATCCGTTCCAATTTAAAATTAATCGGATTTGGATCCAGAAAGCCATACCCGATCAGATCTGGATATGGATTTGGATCTGAGAGTACCGGGTTCCGATCCGATCCGACATATATGTGTGCTTTACAAATATACCCATATTACCTTCCCACTTACACTTTCAAGAAGAATACAATAGTAACTACAACCAACAAAGCTCTTTCTTTTGTGTTCATAAATTGCGAACATGCCTCAGTGTATGAAATAGTGTTTATTATTTATGTTATTTTTTGTATTTTATGGCAACCCCGAGGTGAATCCGATCCGAACCCGATCCAACCACGTCTTATATGGATCTACGGTTCGGATTTTGATCGGCTGAATGAAACCCGATCCGATCAGATCCGAATCCGGTGACGATCCGAACGGATCTGGATAAGATCTGGATCCCATTTTTCCTAGTCGGATCTGGATCTGGAAGGGCATGATCCAATCCGTTGCCATCCCTAGATAAGCCACTAATTGAAGGTTTTATTCTTCCTGGAGGATCCAAATGCTACCACATGGCCTGCAGATATGAGAAATTGGGCAACTTCTGCTATGGTTGTGGGCAATTAGGACACGAGGCTTCTAGATGCTCCTTCGTTTCCATATAAGCGACAATTAGTTAATTAATTTGTAACTCGGTCTTAACTAGCGTTAGGAAAAGACGTTGATGCTTGGTAACTCGGTATCACATGATTGCTTGTTTAGAAAGAACATTGCAGCATTGTGTTATAAGTCATATTAAACTATCGGTAGTAAACCCTAGAAAACTCCCATTGAGGCGTTCTGATGCTTCTACCATGTTACAATCTTAACAATTCAATCTCTCTTGTGTTTATAATTATCAATTTGTCATTACTTTTCGTCCATAGTTTAGAAATCAAAAATCAAACTTTCTACCCACATTAAGGGGATACGTTTTGATTAATTGCGAAGTTCTTGGGATCGACAAACCCAGATTTACCGAGTATTACTGCACCGACAGCCGTGCACTTGCGGTTGGAACGTGTGAGTCAGTAGGTCAAAGTCCAAAGATTCCAAGTGAGTTTCACCCTCTGTCTCCTTTCATCCAAAACTTCTTCGTTTGATAGTCAAGAGCCTCTTCAGGGTCTTCTAAGTTTCAAGGATTATATAAGATAGAATTATGCATTTTTTACATGTTGCCTGAGCATGTGAGTCATGTATACTAGGGTTCATATTATCTAGTTCATACATATTATTACACATTGTCCATCGACATCACACCTTAAGGACATATAGATAAACGTTAATGATCCAAATACTCAAATTCCATGTGTTCTAAGAGGGAGTATATTTTTTGGCCTCATACAACTCTATTGTTAAATGTTGTAGACGATTAATCAAATAAGACATGTACTCCATCAAAGAAGCACATCCAAAAACACGATGGTAAGTGAAACACAAAGAATATATTAATGATAACAAACAAGTGAACATTGCACATCAAGATTGAACAAACAATTGGTCCCTATGCATTAAAAGATCAACCCATCTAAGAAGCATGTTCACTATACAAATATGAATCACCAGACAAAACAAACATGTGTGTGAAATACACAATAAATAACAGCTCTAGCTCACTTGCTAAAACTTCTTTGACTTTTCAAGCCACTTCCCTTTGAAGAAAAGACTAGCATAATGTGCCAGATGGCCACCATAGAAGAAGAAGCAAACTGGTCCAAGTAGCAAAATATTAGTCTCTCAAATACAATCCTTGCGACCTTATTGAATGGCCCTGAATTCAATGTCAGATGGTGTTTGATTCTTTCCCTCATGGAGCTTTCTTTTATTCTAATTTTGAAACGAGCATCTGCAAGAGGAAATCAAAACTTTAGGTCACTATGAAACCTACACAAATTCCTTTGGAATGAATAAATATATTTAAAAGATAGCTACTTACATGACTGAATATGGGTTGTGGCTAATAACCATGAGCTTAGTAGTGACTTGGTGGTGGTGGAGAAGCGTAGATGTAAGCTGGGGGCGGTGGTGATTTCACAGGTGGGGGAGGTGAGCTGTAGTGGTACGGGGGAGGGGGAGATGGAGATGGTGGTGGTGGAGACTTGTAGTAGTATGGTGGTGGGGGAGATGGAGAGGGTGGGGGAGGAGAAGGAGATTTGTAGTAGTATGGAGGTGGGGGTGATGGAGAAGGTGGTGGTGGGGACTTGTAGACGTATGGTGGAGGAGGAGACGGTGATGGTGGTGGTGGGGACTTGTAGTAGTATGGTGGTGGGGGAGATGGTGAGGGTGGTGGGGGAGACTTGTAGTAATAAGGAGGTGGGGGAGATGGTGAGGGTGGTGGGGGAGACTTGTAGTAGTATGGAGGAGGAGGAGATGGTGATGGTGGTGGTGATGACTTGTAGTAGTATGGTGGTGGGGGAGATGGAGAGGGTGGTGGGGGAGACTTGTAGTAGTAAGGAGGTGGGGGTGATGGCGAGGGTGGCGGGGGAGACTTGTAGTAGTATGGAGGAGGAGGAGATGGCGATGGTGGTGGTGGAGACTTGTAGTAGTAGGGAGGCGGGGGAGATGGTGAAGGTGGTGGGGGAGACTTGTAGTAGTAAGGAGGGGGTGGTGATGGAGAAGGCGGTGGTGGTGATTTGTAATAGTAACGAGGTGGTGG
Organism: Linanthus parryae; assembly: GCA_023055425.1. NCBI lineage: Eukaryota > Viridiplantae > Streptophyta > Magnoliopsida > Ericales > Polemoniaceae > Linanthus > Linanthus parryae. The sequence continues at coordinate 2,817,798 of JALGPY010000004.1, read as the reverse complement.
TGATGGGGACGGTGGTGGTGGAGACTTGTAGTAGTATGGAGGAGGTGGTGATGGGGAAGGTGGTGGTGGGGACTTGTAGTAGTAAGGAGGTGGTGGTGATGGAGATGGTGGTGGGGGAGATTTGTAGGAATATGGCGGTGGAGGCGAGGGGTCTGGTGGTGGGGGTGACTTGTAGTAGTAAGGAGGAGGTGGTGATGGGGAAGGTGGTGGTGGAGACTTGTAGTAGTATGGTGAAGGAGGAGACGACGATGGTGGTGGGGGAGACTTGTAATAGTATGGAGGCGATGGAGAAGGTGATGGAGGTGGTGGAGATTTGTAGTAGTATGGTGATGGTGGAGACTTCACTGGTGGTGGAGGAGACTTGTAATAGTATGGTGGGGGTGGTGATGGAGAAGGAGGAGGTGGAGACTTGTAATAGTATGGTGGTGGTGGAGATGGGGAAGGTGGAGGTGGAGATTTGTAGTAGTATGGTGGTGGTGGGGATGGGGAAGGTGGTGGAGGCGACTTGTAGAGGTATGGTGGTGGTGGGGATGGAGAAGGTGGAGGTGGAGACTTGTAGTAGTATGGTGGTGGAGGGGATGGGGAAGGTGGTGGTGGGGACTTGTAGTAGTATGGTGGTGGCGGTGATGGTGAAGGGGGAGGTGGGGACTTATAGTAGTATGGTGCTGGCACTGGAGACTTTACTGGTGGTGGTGGAGACTTGTAGTAGTATGGTGGTGGTGGGGATGAAGAAGGTGGTGGAGGAGATTTGTAGTAGTAAGGTGCTGGCACTGGAGACTTCACTGGTGGTGGTGGAGACTTGTAGTAGTATGATGGTGGAGGAGATGGGGATGGTGGAGGTGGCGACTTGTAGTAGTATGGTGCTGGCACTGGTGACTTGACTGGAGGAGGTGGGGACTTGTAGTAGTATGGTGGTGGTGGAGATGGTGAAGGTGGAGGTGGAGACTTGTAGTAGTATGGTGCTGGCGCTGGAGATTTCACTGGCGGTGGTGGAGACTTGTAGTAATAAGTCGGCGGTGGTGGTGGTGGAGACTTATAAATATAAGTAGGGGTTGGGGGAGGTGGTGACTTGTAATAGTAAGGTGCCGGGGTAGGCTTAGGTAGCTCACACTCCTCATTTGTCTTTGAACCATAAGCAAAAGGCTTGGCAGAGAGAACAACTTCATATTTGTTCTTGGATTTAACTTTGAGGACAGCACCCTTAATGCCCCAATGAAGGTCTGTGGGGATGCTACATGATGAATCTTTTGGTGCACTATGGAGTTTAGCCTTGCAAGCGTTTCCTCCATACTTGGAATATTCAAAACCTTCAACAGTAATGGCATATTTCCCATTGATCTTTGTGGTACCATAGGCCACAATTTCTTTCTCACCTGCCTTGCATGTCACCTCCACAACAGCTCCTGCAAAACATGCAAATTAAATTTATGATAAGCGAATTAATTAGGTAAAGTATATTCATATCATATTTATCAATTCAATAGTTCTCTACCTATTAAAAAATCACTCTTTCACATGCATAGGGCTAGAAATGTCATACATGTTAAATTGTTCGTAGTACATATATATTACTGTTAACTAGAGAAAATGAAATTGTTTAAGAAGAAAAAATGATTTTGCATTGAACTAGAGTACCTTTGAGGTGCTTCTTGGCATGAGACTTGACAGGGTACTTGGAGTCGTAGCATCTGTAGCAGTAGACCTTTCCAACAACTTTAACAATCAGTGGGTGGAGGTGGGGATAAGGGTAAGGGACAGGGGGTGGTGGGGACTTATAGTAATATGGAGTAGGAGGAGGTGGAGATTTTGCTGGTGGTGGTGGGGACTTGTAGTAATATGGGGTTGGAGGTGACGGGGATGGTGGTGGAGGAGATTTGTAATAGTATGGGGGAGGAGGCGAGGGTGATGGTGGTGGTGGGGACTTGTAGTAGTATGGGGGTGGTGGAGATGGTGACGGAGGTGGTGGAGACTTGTAGTAGTATGGGGGAGGAGGTGAGGGAGATGGTGGTGGTGGGGATTTGTAGTAGTATGGTGGAGGAGGTGACGGTGATGGTGGTGGTGGGGATTTGTAGTAGTATGGCGGTGGGGGAGACGGTGATGGAGGTGGTGGAGACTTGTAGTAGTATGGGGGAGGAGGTGATGGTGTTGGTGGTGTTGGGGATTTGTAGTAGTATGGTGGAGGAGGCGATGGTGATGGTGGTGGCGGCGATTTATAGTAGTATGGTGGTGGGGGAGAAGGTGATGGTGGTGGTGGGGACTTGTAATAGTATGGTGGGGGAGGTGACGGTGATGGTGGTGGTGGGGACTTGTAGAGGTATGGTGGTGGAGGTGAAGGGTCCGGTGGTGGGGGAGACTTGTAGTAGTATGGTGGTGGTGGTGAAGGCGACGGTGGTGGGGGAGACTTGTACACATATGGTGGTGGTGGTGAAGGTGACGGTGGTGGAGGAGACTTGTACACATATGGTGGTGGTGGTGACGGTGAAGGAGGCGGTGGTGACTTGTACACGTATGGTGGTGGTGGAGACGGTGATGGCGGTGGTGGTGATTTGTACACGTATGGTGGCGGTGGTGAAGGCGATGGTGGTGGGGGAGACTTGTACACGTATGGTGGTGGCGGTGAAGGCGATGGTGGTGGGGGAGACTTGTACACGTATGGTGGTGGCGGTGAAGGCGATGGTGGTGGGGGAGACTTATACACATATGGTGGTGGTGGTGACGGTGAAGGAGGTGGTGGTGAATTGTACACGTATGGTGGTGGTGGAGACGGTGATGGTGGTGGTGGTGACTTGTACACGTATGGTGGTGGTGGAGACGGTGAAGGAGGTGGTGGAGACTTGTACACGTATGGTGGTGGTGGAGACGGTGAAGGAGGTGGTGGAGACTTGTACACGTAGGGTGGTGGTGGAGAAGGTGATGGCGGTGGTGGTGACTTGTACTCATACGGTGGTGGAGGAGAAGAGTAAATGTAAGTGTCAGCTGAGACTACATTGCTTGAGACCACCACTACAACCAACGCCACCAGTATATGTGGCCAAAGACGACCCCTTAATGGGTCGCCCCTCTGAATCCCCATAAAGAGAGGATGGGAGGGAGAAAGAAGTAGTGGTTTAGTTGTGAGAGAGAGGAGATGACTTTTGAAATGAATGACCATTTCTATTTATAGTGAAAACCCATGAAAGAGTTTAGTCGTTGGAACAGAGTTGTCAATTAGTTACTATTTCATTTAGCCTCATAACAGCTGGATTAGGCAATTCTTTTAAGGCCTTGTTCGGTTCATTGAAAGTAAGAATTCTGTTACTAATAATATTCACTTGCTACATACATGTATTCAAATGTTGCCATCTGACAACTTGGACAATTTCTTTAGTATTTCTACTCCGTTGGCTGTTTCATTGCTTGTGTCCACTCGTACTTGAAAAATATCAGCTATATTCAAAACACAGATTATGAATATGATATGATTATTTTAAATTTTTAATCAAGCTGAATTTTCTTAAGCTTTTCTAGCTAGTAGTTGCTACTAGTACTATACAAACATTTCACAACGGCAACTACAAGTGAAAAGTTTGATCGAATTTGGATACATGTCTCGTATTGTGATGTTTAAACCGACCCGCAGATAAGCTTTCAATGCAGAGAGGGGCAACATGCGGCCATGGAAATCGATTTGTGTATTAATTATCGGTTGTTTTGTGTATATTATCAGATCCTGTGTAGTTTTATTATGCATATAAATTCTCATTACCCACAAAAATTGAGACTAATATATATATAATCTATATACATACTTGTTTTGAAAAAGAAACAAAATAAGTTTTACATACCCACTTATATTTCATTACCTAGACGTAATTAAAAACTTGCAGACAATGGAATCGAACTAGTAGAGCCATAGAAACTTTTATTAAGCCTAACAGCCGTTGGATTGTCTTCGACTCTTGTTCTTGATGAAGAGAATTGTCCAGAATTGGGAAAGCTTTGAAGGATTCAATGGTAAAAGGGACGGCCAATTTGTCTAGAAATGACTAGTTTAATTGTTTCTCTAATTGTTACATAAATGTCTTCATCGGAATCGATCTTCATTGACAGTTCTAAAACGTCTTGTTGAAATTTCTTTTTCTTCCGAACCGTCTCCGTAATAATAGTTTTTGAGGCATGTCGGTCGCTGCTCATGTTGAGGTGATATGCAGTCGAAGTCGATAATGACTGGCTAGAAAAGTACATGCTTGTTTTGTAATAATATAAAGTATGATTTGTAGCAAAAAACAGGGTTCTTCTATGGATCTTTGTATTTCTTGGAAAGTAAATAAGGAGAAGTAAACTGGATCCAGGTTGTCTGATGGACTGAGTTCACTCAATGGTGTAGTACGAGTCGACTCCGACTTTTATTTAAATGCCACCTCTCCTCCACCAAGGGAAGACTTTTTGTTAGTTTTGAGCTCTTTCTGATCTCTTTTGCATATTCTTTCCCTCGCTGAAACAATAGTTGGATTTGGAGTTGCATGTGATTTCTTAATGATGAGATGTGCATGTGCATGGATTCAATTTTTTGCAGATCAACAGAGAAAGAGAAGAGATGGTGAGTGGGAAACCGAGGAAATTCCAATTGCTCTTTAGGGTTGCAATTTTTACTTAAAAGAAACAGTTATGAAAAAGTTACTAACAAGATGAATAGGGATGGCAATTTCCCCGAACCCGATAGGACCCGATCCTACCCGGTACTAGTAGGAAGTGTAGATGATATGATTATTAGAATACGGGACCAGTATGATATCTAACCCTCAAACCCCTATAGGGGATGGGTGACAAAATTACCGTTTATATACCCGAACCATGATTAATATATAGTGAAATTATATTTGTACCTTTATATAAACTAGTTTGTTTATAATAAATTATATATACTACCGTGCAATTTGTAATATATTGAATAACCACTTTATAATATTAGAATATATTTTACAACGACCACGCAACAATTGTAGTAACAAGATAGTAAAAAAGTCCAAAAGACCTTACAGAGATTTTTTACATAAATATTGGGGCTCATATAAGTTATATAATTATTTAATTTAATATTAAAAATATTATATGGGACCCGATGGGAATCGGTGGGTATAGGGTATGGGACGGGAAGGGTATGGAGTATACCTACACGGGGATGGGACAGGGATGTGATTAGAGTTTCTAAGCAGGCACTACAAAAAAATCTAATTTTTTATGACGAGCACCAAAAAAATCGTCGTTAGAATGAAAGAACGACGAATTACTGTTGTCGCTCTGCCGTCGGAATAGCTCTTTCGTTACTTCGACCGGGCGACAAAAAATCCACTGGTCGGTGGAAACTAATTACCGACAACATATCCCGCCAAAATTGATTCGTCGTTGGTCTTTTGCCGACAACTTCCTGACCACCATATTTCGTGGATATTATTTTTGCCGACGAATGTATCGACTAACTACTGTAAACTTAAGCCGGCAACTGTTTTGGTCCTCTTTTTTTCTTATTTTAGTCGACAAATATCGCCGTCGTTAATCTTTTTTGCTGACAAACATGCTCGTCGTGTCTATATTTTGGAATTATTCACATAGTCGCCTATATTACACATTATACAGTTCTCTGCTTAAATACCCTGTTCTGTGCAATTTCTATGACTAATTCCAGCATAATGCAAAAAAAAAAAAAGGTTCTACATGCATATAACTTAGGTAAAACCCAGAACATGTTACACAACATATATATACCAAAAAGAACAGTGCGGGGCACAACCCGTCCAAAAAAGTACAATATTCAACATATATAATTAAACCTTAAATAATATAACTGTTCACTCATTTGTTCGTTACAATATTCCTATAACTGATTCATTTGATGATTACCACATATTGTTCCTCCAAAGTGGCCTTAGAACTATGTGCACTGTCAATTGGAATTCAAAAAGGATCAATGGGAGCTCCACCCACACTTGCTGTACTGCAACAGGTTAAAAGAAAAATATATTTAGAAATATATTTGATGTGAAACTATTGGATCACTAAAATGAATGATAGCATGTGTACCTTTGGCGAAAGTCCAAACAGTGTACTACGTATGGACGTACTCATACTATCAATGTTCTATAACACGAAAAATTATACCTGGAACAGGTAATTGCAAAAAAAAGTTATAATTTTGTAATGTTGCCACCCCTAATCAATGAGGTGGTTCATGAGCCTATACCTACTGGCCTGAACTAATCTTTAAACCAGCAATGATATCTCTGAAGCCACATCTTTAAACCAAGCAATGCTTTCTCTGAAACCACATCTTTAAACCGGCATTTATTAAACTCCATTACCCCCATCTTCTGCATACTCTCCATCTTCTCCTAACCCCCAGGATCCCCACTGTGTATAAAACCAGAGCATACAACCTTGTACATTTCACTACACCTTTCATCCACTTAGAAAAAGTTTTGATTGTGGGAACATATTGATGTCAATAATCTCATTCGATGTTGATTTAGTTATGTTCTGGTTGTCTTGAAGTAGCACTGTGATGCATGGAATGATCACAAAGATGCTGCTTCAGGTGGTCAGAACATAACGATGCAAACCTCTGTTTGTCATAGCACAACGGCTCATAGATTTGAGATGAGTGCTAAATCGACGCCAACCTTTGTTTCTCATAGCACAACAAGAAACCAAAAAAATAAGAAAAAGGCAAGGGGAAAGCCATTGAGGAAGAACTAGAGAAAGGCATTGGAAAAGAACTGAAGATCTACTCAGAAAAGCAACAATCCCCTGGTGAGAAATATGGTATTAACAACAAGTGGTTTATTACTAATGTTTCTATAGGACAATGGTTAGATGGTTTTGATTCCAGACCAGTAGCTTTTTGTAGCATGAGTAGTGTCAATATGCTGAAATCCATGAATCTAGAATGCAGTAAGAGGTTGAAGAAGAGTGCTATTTGGAAAATCCTAAACCCTCAAGAAGTTGCATATCCCAGACTCACTCACTAGGTTTTTCTATCTGAACATGAAGGAAATTAAAACTGTAAGCATAGTGATCCAAACCAAAGTGGCTGGTGTTGATATGGAGTTAGATCACTCTGATTTGCCAATGTTTTTGGTTGTCCCAAGAGGTATAACAAAGACAACTATCCAAACAAGGGTGAAGCACTGAAACTGGCTAGGGAAGAATTCCTTTTATGAAATGTGTCTACCTCCTCCAAGCAGTTAACACACTATGTGTTAACTATTGAAGCCCAAGTATTGTTTACTATTCTAATGAGGTGTGTAGTACCGAAGGATAATTCCAAAGAATTGATTACAGACATGGTGTTGTACTTGTTGTACTTCGCACTTGCCGTTGTTGGGTAGGGTATGTTTATACAGAACTGGGTTTTGATTGTACTTTTGTAGTAGATCTTACCGACCTCTTCATGTTTTCTTGTAAAGTTTGAATGTTTCAAATTTTGTGTATGCTAACATCATTTTCTAAATTTTTTGACAAAATTGTTCCCGAAACTGAACTTTTATGTGCTTGCAGATAATTTGAAAGAAAAGTCAAGAAAAACTTGGGTCTATTACTTATTACCCACTTGAAGTATGGGGTATTTCACTTCTCACCCCCAATTTCAAAACTATCTTATTACCATCTCCAGTTGATGTTTGCAAACAATTAGCAATTGGGGTAACTTCCGTCAAGAGTTTTCCGTTAGATAATAATTTTTAGGGGTAAATTAGTCCAATTAATAAAAATATGAACATCAAGAACACAACCCCACCACCGCCACAGAAATCCCGAATTCACAAACCCCGAATTCGGTGGTTGCCCCCAACACAGCCACCATAAAACCAAGTTCTGGTGACCTCTACCACCACCCTGCTACAACAACTATCACAGCAATTGTAAAATTATAATTCTGATGTCCACGGCCGCCCGTGCCGTCACCAATAAAGTTTATTACAAAAAAAATCCGAACTTGAATCAAAACTTCGAACCACCCACGGGATGGAAAAAACCCAGACTTCGAAGCGATCTATACACAAAAATCTCCAAGTAGAGGTAATATTTGAAACCCAGTTCCAACCCCACTAAAATATATCCCAATCAAACAAAAGTAGAGGTAATATTTGAAACCCAGTTCCAACCCCACTAAAATATATCCCAATCAAACAAATCCCCAGAAAAACGAAGGAAACGAAGATAAGAGAAATGGAGAGGCATTGGAGGGGATTCGTGTAGGTATCTTCTTCTTCTTCTTCTTCTTCTTCTTCTTCTTCTTCTTCTTCTTCTTCTTCTTCTTCTTCTTCTTCTTCTTCTTCTTCTTCTTCTTCTTCTTCTTCTTCTTCTTCTTCTTCTTCTTCTTCTTCTTCTTCTTCTTCTTCTTCTTCTTCTTCTTCTTCTTCTTCTTCAGGCCCGATCCCCTGTAACTTCCCCTTTCCTCTTCTCTTACTTCTTATTTTCTCCGTGCCTTTTCCTCTTCTCTTGCATCTGACTCCCTTCGTCTCTTTCTTCTTTGTTCTGTTTTCTTCTTCTTATCCGTACTTAATTTTTTGAGAAATTGTTTTGTCGTCAACCGGGTTTGAACCAGTGACCTCATGCAGGGGCTTCCAACGCTCTACCACTTGAACTACCACCCTAGCTGCTTCTTATCCGTACTTCTTAATTCTTATGTTTTTATTTATCCTTGTTTCTTTTTCTTTTTAAGGAAGAACTTTTTTTATTCTATCTCAACTAAAAAAATCTTTATTGACAGTGATGCCCTTGACTGGGTTAAATATTTTAACAGAAATTTATCCCAGTTGTTAAGATAATTTGAAATTGGGGGTGACAAGTGCATCGTTACCCCAAGTAACTGATCATTTTTTTGAATGAAAAGTCCAAATCTAATTCAGTTTCAAATGAATTGGGTATGGGTTATGAAAGAGAGATGCGAATGAAGTCAGATTTAATGTTGAACCTAAGTGATCCGGATTTGAGAATTAATCGATGTATTGTACTTTTTGTGACTTCACATTTTCTATTTGTGAATTGAATACTGTGGAGACGTTGCACTGTGACTGTACACACAAATTTATGCACTTGGAAACAAAAGCGAGAAATCTGGTGAAACAAATATTTTTATTGATGTAATAATGTAGTGGATTACAATCTTTGTTAATAAATTTCTAAGAAGAAATTAAATCCCCTGATTCTTCTCCTGAAACGTCGAACGAGGGCTTCGCAGCTGGATCTCGGATCGAAGGGATGAGCGGCCTTAGATTTTGACGAAGAACGAGATGAAGGTCTTGAAGAACACAAACGTCGAACGAGGGCTTTAGAGACTTGATCTCGGATACGACGGTGGATGAACGTCTTGAAGAACACGAAGAACGGCTTGAAGATCTTCGAGTGTCTTGAAGAACGCGTGAAGATCTTCGAGTGTCTTGAAGATCTTCGAGTGTCTTGAAGAGCTTGTAATTTCTGGATTTCGCGTGTAATTTAGAAGTTTGGAAGTTCTTGGCAACGATCATGTGTGAACAATACACCATAGCATCACTATTTTTTTTCTTTATTTTTACCATGGCCACAGCAGATGAATATATATGTCTTGGATTTCTTTCCCCTTTAAATTTGCTTAAGAAAAGAAAATCATAATCACCCTTTTTTAAATGTGTGATGCAAGACTTACGGGAAAATAAATCTTATACCTAAATTTTCCTTTCCCGCTTTGTATTCCATAGGAGAAGTCCACAATCACCGTTTCAAAAGGAATGAAGCAGAATATGGGAAAGATAATTATTCCTTTCCGTGATGGTGAATCCATTATTTTTAGAAATAAATTCACTGTTCCTGAAGAATCTCTAGAGTAGTCTGACTTCCTTTGTGTGTATACCTCTGGAACCTTCCTGACATTCTCATGCATTATATAAAAGTGATGGCCGCCCATTGTTTTTTAAAGCACAGTTGCTCTCTGTACCTTCTTTTCTTAAGCTCTTAGCTTCTTTTCTTTTGCCGCAACACGTTCGCGGAGTAAGCTTGATTATCGCCTTTGTGAGCTTTAATGGTGGCTAACTCTGCTGTAGTTTCAGCAGCTATGTTGTGGCGTTATTAGCCTCTTTTTGCAGCTGTTTGGTACTATTACTAGCAGCTCCACTGCTGCTACGGTTTCGTCTATTGTCCCGCCTCTCCATGGTTATCACTACTGACATGGAGAGTCACTTTATTTGTGGCGGAGCTCATTGGATTGTTGCCCGATCTCATGTAGCACAAACACGTCTTTGCTTCGGACTGGTGAACATACTATATTTTAAGGGGTCATGCCTTGAGTTCAAGCTCATCAATATGAGCGAGAGACTACCCTCCTTTGCCACTGCGGGGATGCTCCAGGTGCGGAAAATTTTCGTTAAACATGCTTTCTTGTTTAATTCTGCCTTTTTTTCCCTTCCTTTTTGCTTAGTGTTTTTTTTTTTTTTTTTTCTTGTGCTCTTTTGTTATGTTCCCCTTTTCCATGTAACTAATTCTGATTCTCATGTACGAATCTCATGTTGCATAATTTTTCACAGAGGGAATCGACATTCGAGAGAGAATGACAAGCTCGCAACTTCAGAAGAGAAAGAACCACGTCACACAGGGATTCTTGAGTTTGACAGCAATGCGGAGGACGAGAACTCCAGCCTACAGATACGAGTTCTAGTTTCTCCTTCTTTTGTTCGTACCGTGGCTACTGTTTCAGCTCTGGTCCCGACGGTGCTATTCAGCTGCCTCCGTTCTGCTTTATTTGTGATAGAGTAAGCTTCGTCATGAGTTTCGACCTCTCCAAGTTATATTGTATCTCACTTCGTTGCCGCCCTGCATCTTGTCTGCTATTTTGCGGCTTTGTTTACTTGCGCTGTCGTAGTGGCTTTTACTGCGGCTGTTTCTACCGTCGTTGTAGCTGCTCTTGTGGTTCATGTGCCCGAGGCCAAACAGGAATCTAAAGTTGAATCGCCATGATTTTCCAGTCTGAATGATATGATCATGATTACACCAAAATTATTGGGCTTCGATGTCGCGCGCTATTTCAGCTTCTTCTCCGTCTCCCCAGAAAGAATAACTTCGAAGAAGCCGGGTAATAATTTGTTTCCTTCTTGTTTCTACATGATGATCCCACATACTCATACTTTGTGCACATATATATTCCTTGGAATGAAATAGAAACATTGACTTCATATTCTGAATAGTGATGAAGAAGTTGCACACTCATACACTTCTAACATGGTCAAAGCTTTCATGATTACGCCACCATCTGATACTATAACTTCTTTTAGTCTCGTTTCTTTTCTCTTTTAATTTTGCACCATATTTCCCAGTGTCCCGTTACTAGCAACAAGTTTGGGAATTTTCTTAGAAACAATTGGCGCAATCCGTCTCTCACTTGATCACTGAGACAAAATTTTGGCTAATAACTCTGAATTCTTTGAGTATGTTTGCTAATTTCATTTTTTTTCTTTCTGTCAGGTTCTCATCAAAGTCTTGAGAGTGGTGGATCGCTTGGTTCGTTTTTCCTCAAGAGCGTTTCGCACAGTGTTCAACGGCTCGGTCCGGCACTTGCGTCTTTGCGAGGGTGTTCATAGTGTTCAACGGCTCGGTCCGGCACCTGCATCTTCGCAAGGGTGTTCGTAGTGTTCAACGACTCGGTCCGGCACCTGCATCTTCGCGAGGGTGTTCATAGTGTTCAACGACTCGGTCCGGCACCTGTATCTTCGCAAGGGTTTTCGTAGTGTTCAATGGGTCGGTTCGACACTTGTTCTCTGCGAGAGCCGTGTTAACACCGGAATCAACCGACTCCGCACTAGCGTTAGACTGTGTTAGAACCGTGTTAATACCGGAACAAACCGAGTTCACACTAGATCAACTCGCGGTAGAGCCGTGTTAACACAGGAATAAACTGACTCCACACTCGTTCGACTTGCGCTAGAGCCGTGTAAACACCGGAATAAACTGACTCCACACTTGTTCAACTCGCGCTAGAGCTGTGTTAATACCGGAATAAACCGACTCCACACTGTGTCTTCACCATGGTGGTTTTTCAAGTAATTTTTCTCTTGACGGACTAAACGTCTACTTAAGCAACTGAGCCACAATGAAGTCCGTCCTAGAAAAGAACCTGCCATGAAGCCTAACCAAGCAAATAAGCCTCCATGAAGTTTGTTCGAGCAAAGAAGTTGCCATCAAGACAATTCAAGCAATGGAGCCGAAATGAAGACCATTCAAGCAAAAGAGTCACCATGACGTTACTCAAGCGACAAAGCCACCATGATGTCCACCCAAGCAAAGAGCCGACAAGATGAAGGAGCTACCATGACGTTCGTCCAAATGAAGGAGATGCCACGAAGCTCGTTCAAGCGAAGGACCAACCATGAAGCCCGAACAAGAAAAGGAGCCGCCATGAAGATTGTTGAAGCAAAGAAGCCTCCATGAAGTCTGTTCGAGCAAAGAAGTTGCCATGAAGACAATTAAAGCAATGGAACCGCAATGAAGACCATTCAAGCAAAAGAGTCACCATGACGTTACTCAAGCGACAAAGCCACCATGATGTCCACCCAAGCAAAGAACCGAAAAGACGAAGGAGCTACCATGACGTTCCTCCAAATGAAGGAGATGCCACGAAGCTCGTTCAAGCGAAGGACCAACCATGAAGCCCGACCAAGCAAAGGAGTCTCCATGAAGATTGTTGAAGCAAAGAACTGCGTTCAAGCGAAGGAACCGCCATGAAGCTCGTTCAAGTGAAGGAACCTCCATGAAGTCCGTTCAAGAAAGGAAATCCTATTACATCCAATGCTTCTGCTTCATCGGAGAATGGGTTGTTTTTGGTGTTTACGACTGCACTCAAGGCGATGCCTCAAGTTGCCTACGTACCCTTTTGAGGATCAAGTCGAACGTATTTCAATTTTGGTGCGTTCACAGTTTATACTCTTGTGTGAAAGGATTAGTGAAGCGATTTATGCTCATGCCTTAGGAGCTGTAAAGCTGTTTATGCTCGTACTTAAGGAGCGGTGGTGCGGTTTATGCTCGTGCGTGAAGCAGTTTATGCTCATACTAAAGGAGCAGTAAAACATTTTATGCTCGTACTAAAGGAGCTGTAGACAATCTTCACATGCGAAGATCGAGAAAGTTTAGGCTCTTATCCAGGAGCTCTGATCAATCTCCATATGAGAAGACGGAGAAAGTTTAGACTCTTTTCCAGGAGCGTCCTGGTGTCAATCTGTTGATTTTGGAGAAGTGAAATCCATGCCCTTCACATCACCTCGTCCCATCTTTGATTTTCTTTGAATATTTCGTGGCCATTGAACTAAAGAAAGAATTAGTGTCTTCACACTTGAGTTCTTTCTTTTCTGTGACTGAGTCGCTTTAACTTCGCTTGGAGAAGCCATCTTTAGCTTCATCCCTTGCAGGACTCCTTCATCTTGAGTTTGCTCATGATTAGACTTATCTGGAGAGAGCTTCGTTGGCTAGGGTTTCTTCCTTTTCCATACCTTCTCCACCTCACGCATTTTTGAGTCATTACATAAACATGTATGACGATCATTATACAGTGTTGGCTTACTTTGACGTTGGGCCCACATCTTCTTTTGAGTAACTGGCAAGCTTCCTTCGTCTTTGCGTTTGTTTAACTTTGTCTTTACGAAACGACTGCCCCCATTTTGAGAAGAGGTTCTTTGCGCATGACTTTGCTTCTTTCCTTCCTTCTTGGAGCCAATAGGTGATTCCCCTAGCATCATTTTGCAAGAGTTCTTTGCTACTCACCATTCGAAGGGTTCAACCGAGATGGAAGTGACATTTGTTGTAGCAGATCCAATTTCTTCTTCCAACAAGACCTTCCCTTCCTTTACAAGTTGCATGATCTTATCCTTGAGTACGAAGCACTTCGCGGTAGGATGACCAAGGACGCGATGGTACTTGCAATATGTAGGATCGTTGAATTTGTTGGCTTCCTCAGGTCGCTTTGACTCCAAAGGTTCAAGGATCTTTTGTTCCACCAGTTGTTCAATCATTGAAGGAACTTCATCATCGGAAAACGGATACACCTTTGATTGCAATTCCTTGAGTGTAGGTCGTGATGGTGTCTTTTCTGCATTAGAATTGACCATATAATTCTTCTTTCCCTTATCCGATAGCGTTATTGGTGTGGTGGTGACAACCATGGACTCTTGATTGACGGCCTTAAGCGTGAACTTCCCACCTTTATGATAATCTTGTTTGCCTCCATCTTTCCATGCTTCAAAAGGAGGTGGTCCTTGGGTTCCACTTGACGCAATACTAAGTTCCATGTCATGAGAGCGAGTGGCAAGTTCTTCGAAGGAAGTTGGCCTTATTCCTTGAAGTATGTATCGGAGACCCCAATTCATTCCTTGGATACACATCTCAATAGCCGAGCCTTGCGAGAGTTTATCCTTGCAGTTAAGGCTGAGGTTCCTCCAACGATTTATGAAGTTAATTGCTTTCTCGCCTCTATTTTGGTGAGTGTTAGTTAACTCGACCTTGCTGACGGTTCGCCTTGTGTTATAGAAACGGTTGAGAAACTCCTGCTCCATCTGTCCCCAGCTATCAATGGACCTCGGATCAAGCTGACCATACCACTCAAAGGCGTCATCTTTAAGAGTCCTCACAAATTGCTTCACGAGAAGGTCTCCATCGGTTCCAGCGTTGTTACATGTCTCAACAAAGTGGGCAACATGCTGCCTAGGGTTTCCTTTGCCTAAGAATTGCTGGAACTTAGGTGGATTGTAACCATCCGGCATGCTTAACTTCTCGATTCTCTCCGTGTAAGGCTTGTTGTAGGACTTAGATGAAGTCAACGGTACCCCATGCCTCCCATTCATGGTGTTCATGATGATCTCTTGTAGTTGATCGAGAGGAATGATGCCATCGGCTGACAATTGCACACTTGGTCGCGCTTCTTTTCCACTATTCGTCGTTCTATCTTCTGGTGCGCCCTTGGGAGCATGTTCAAACACTTGACTTGGTTCTTCGTAGGTGTCGAGTTTTGCAATCAGCTTTGCGAGTTGAACATCACGAATTGGTTAGGTTCGCTACTTGTTCTTCAAGAGGGACCACACTAGTCGTCATGACGTGCATGCTGATATCATCATCATGATCACATGTTGGATCATGCTGACTACCCTTAGTGCTGGACTTAGAGTTGCTTTTGCAACTTTCCTCCCAAGACTTGTTGCCAGCTGATGACTCCTGAGGGGTGGGCACATGTGATTGTGACTTCCTCAAGGCGGCACCATCTTCCTTGCCCCCAGCAGATGACATTGCCTTAGACATACTACGAGTTACTGGACGAGTGGCTTGGATTCCGGAGTTTTTTTCTGAATCTAAAGACTTGGCGTCTCCAGCCTTGGGTGATGGAAGTTCGTTATCCTTTGTAGGAGACATCACGAACACTTGTACTTGAGGAGAAGAGATGAGGGGCAGAGATGTCCCACTGGGCGTGCCAAAATTTGTACACACAAATTTATGCAATTGGAAACAAAAGCGAGAAATCTGGCGAAACAAATATTTTTACTGATGTAATAATGTAGTGGATTACAATCTTTGTTAACAAATTTCTAAGAAGAAATTAAATCCCCTGATTCTTCTCCTGAAACGTCGAACGAGGGCTTTGCAGCTTGATCTCGGATCGGACTGATGAGCGGCCTTCGATTTTGACGAAGAACGAGATGAAAGTCTTGAAGAACACAAACGTAGAACGAGGGCTTTAGAGGCTTGATCTCGGATCGGACGGATATATATCTTTGATGTTGATGAAGAAATGGATGAACGCCTTGAAGAACACGAAGAACGACTTGAAGATCTTCAAGTGTCTTGAAGAACGTGGATGGAGATCTTCAACGGCTTGAAGAACTCGATGATGATCTTCGAAGAACTTAATAAAGAACTTCGAAGGGCTTGATGATGATCTTGATGATGGATGAACTCGACAGGGCTTCAGCAGCTTGATCTTCAGAGCTCTCTCCTTCTTGCAAGATGTAATTGTGTGTTCCATATGCTTGAGGTGATACCTTTATATAGGCATGGGCTGGCTTGTTGGCCAAGGTAGAAAATAAATAATATTTATTTATTTATTTATTTATTTATTTATTTATTTATTTATTTATTTATTTATTTATTTATTTATTTATTTATTTATTTATTTATATATTTTCTGCATCAATTTAACAAGTGGCGCAACATGATTGGCCAAGCATGCTAGTCTTGATAGCTGCATCATTTGACAAGTTGTGCATCACTATTGGCCGAATTTGCTGACTTGTAGCCATGTCATGTAGTGACGTGGCGTCGCCATAAGCAGTCCTCGCATGCAAATAAGTTTTTATCTCATTCACAATTTAGTCCCCCATTAACTAATTAATTCTTAGGGGCATCAATTTGTCATTGAGTGCTATTTGATCCCACCATTTAATTAGGTGATAATAGACACGTGGCACCATTTAATTGGCCACAAATTTTGCGTATCTACAGTGACCTTGGAAGCCCATTGAAATCCCCCAAGTTTATTTTCTCTCTCTAAAGAAATAGCTCTGCTTTTACTGTGGGTAGAGCTTTTGTCCTTTATGAAACATTTCTAACCTTGGTGGTACCCTTCCGGTTTCCTCCTCGAGATTTTGAACTCTCTTCAATGTAGATTCCACTAAATAACCGTCATATTCTGCAGCTAGTTGAAGAGATGAGCTAGCAGACCAACTAAACCAATCAATCTTGGTTGGTAAATTCCTACAAGAAAAACCAATGTCCGGGAAAACTATGTTGACTATATTGAAAGGAATATGGAGTACTTCAGAGCAAAACCTTAAGGTTGTGATGTGGGGTTCAAATGACTATACCATCAAATTATAAAATATGACTGAATGCCAGAGAGCGTTAAGAGATACTCCATGGTTTATCAACGGGAGCCTACTGAATCTCGAGCGATGGCCAGGAGGTTTAGCTCTGAAAAACATTGATTTCTCAGAGATTTTGTTCTGGGTTCAAGTCTCCGGACTTCCGCCGGAGACCATATCCACCAACAATGTCCGTAAAATTGGCGATATGATGCGATCCTTTGTTACTGTTGATTCGTAAATGGTGAGAGCAAATCTTAGTTACCTGTTTATGCGGATCAGAGTGGCATGCATAGTGGATAAGCCTAGGGATGGCAATATGGTCCGACCCGATCTTGGATCCGGACGATCTGAGCCGAATGGATCAAATCCGAATCCGATCCAATTTAAAATGGATCGGATTTGGATCCAGAAATCCATACCTGATCGGATCTGGATATGGATTTGGATCTGAGAGTACCGGGTTCCGATCCGATCCGACATATATGTGTGCTTTACAAATATACCCATATTACCTTCCCACTTACACTTTCAAGAAGAATACAATAGTAACTACAACCAACAAAGCTCTTTCTTTTGTGCTCATAACTTACGAACATGCCTCAGTGTATGAAATAGTGTTTATTATTTATGTTATTTTTTGTATTTTATGGCAACCCCGAGGTGAATCCGATCCGAACCCGATCCAACCACGTATTATATGGATCTACAGTTCGGATTGCGATCGGCTGAATGAAACCCGATCCGATCAGATCCGAATCCGGTGACGATCCGAACGGATCTTGATAAGATCTGGATCCCATTTTTCCTAGTCGGATCTGGATATGGAAGGGCATGATCCAATCCGTTGCCATCCCTAGATAAGCCACTAATTGAAGGTTTCATTCTTCCTGGAGGATCCAAATGCTACCACATGGCCTGAAAATATGAGAAATTGGGCAACTTCTGCTATGGCTGTGGGAAATTAGGACACGAGGCTGCTAGATGCTCCTTCGTTTCCATATAAGCGGCAATTAGTTAATTACTTTGTAACTCGGTGTTAACTAGCGTTAGGAAAAGACATAGATGCTTGGTAACTCGGTATCACATGATTGCTTGTTTAGAAAGAACATTGCAGCATTGTGTTATAAGTCATAATAAACTATCGTAGTAAACCCTAGAAAACTCCCAATGAGGCGTTCTGATGCTTCTACCATGTTACAATCTTAACAATTCAATCTCTCTTGCGTTTATAATTATGAATTTCTCATTACTTTTCGTCCATAGTTTAGAAATTAAAAATCAAACTTTCTACCCACATTAAGGAGATATGTTTTGATTAATTGCGAAGTTCTTGGGATCGACAAACCCAGATTTACCGATTATAACTGCACCGACAGCCGTGCAATTGCGGTTGGAACATGTGAGTCAGTAGGTCAAAGTACAAAGATTCCAGGTGAGTTTCACCCTCTGTCTCCTTTCATCCAAAACTTCTTCGTTAGATAGTAAAGTGCCTCTTCAGCGTCTTCTAAGTTTCAAGGATTATATAAGATAGAATTATGCATTTTTTACATGTTGCCTGAGCATGTGAGTCATGTATACTAGGGTTCATATTATCTAGTTCATACATATTATTACACATTGTCCATCGACATCACACCTTAAGGACATATAAATAAATGTTAATGATCCAAATACTCAAATTCCCTGTATTCTAAGAGGGATTATACTTTTTGGCCTCATACAACTCTATTGTTAAATGTTGTAGACGATTAATCAAATAAGACATGTACTCCATCAAAGAAGCACATCCAAAAAAACGATGGTAAGTGAAACACAAAGAATATACTATTGATAACAAACAAGTGAACATTGCACATCAAGATTGAACAAACAATTGGTCCCTATGCATTAAAAGATTAACCCATCTAAGAAGCATGTTCACTATACAAATATGAATCACTAGACAAAACAAACATGTGTGTGAAATACACAATAAATAACAACTCTAGCTCACTTGCTAAAACTTCTTTGACTTTTCAAGCCACTTCCCTTTGAAGAAAAGACTAGCATAATGTGCAAGATGGCCACCATAGAAGAAGAAGCAAATTGGTCCAAGTAGCAAAATATTAGTCTCTCAAATACAATCCTTGCGACCTTATTGAATGACCTTGAATTCAATGTCAGATGGTGTTTGATTCTTTCCCTCATGGAGCTTTCTTTTATTCTAATTTTGAAACGAGAATCTGCAAGAGGAAATCAAAACTTTAGGTCACTATGAAACCAACACAAATTCCTTTGGAATGAATAAATATATTTAAAAGATAGCTACTTACATGACTGAATATGGTTTGTGGCTAATAAGCATGAGCTTAGTAGTGAGTTGGTGGTGGTGGAGAAGCGTAGATGTAAGCTGAGGGCGGTGGTGATTTCACAGGTGGGGGAGGTGAGCTGTAGTGGTACGGGGGAGGGGGAGATGGAGATGGTGGTGGTGGGGACTTGTAGTAGTATGGTGGTGGGGGAGATGGAGAGGGTGGGGGAGGAGATTTGTAGTAGTATGGAGGTGGGGGTGAGGGAGAAGGTGGTGGTGGGGACTTGTAGACGTATGGTGGAGGAGGAGACGGTGATGGTGGTGGTGGGGACTTGTAGTAGTATGGTGGTGGGGGAGATGGTGAGGGTGGTGGGGGAGACTTGTAGTAGTAAGGAGGTGGGGGAGATGGTGAGGGTGGTGGGGGAGACTTGTAGTAGTATGGAGGAGGAGGAGATGGTGATGGTGGTGGTGACTTGTAGTAGTATGGTGGTGGGGGAGATGGAGAGGGCGGTGGGGGAGACTTGTAGTAGTAAGGAGGTGGGGGTGATGGCGAGGGTGGCGGGGGAGACTTGTAGTAGTATGTAGGAGGAGGAGATGGCGATGGTGGTGGTGGAGACTTGTAGTAGTAGGGAGGCGGGGGAGATGGTGAAGGTGGTGGGGGGGACTTGTAGTAGTAGGGAGGGGGTGGTGATGGAGAAGGTGGTGGTGGTGATTTGTAGTAGTAAGGAGGTGGTGGTGATGGGGACGGTGGTGGTGGAGACTTGTAGTAGTATGGAGGAGGTGGTGATGGGGAAGGTGGTGGTGGGGACTTGTAGTAGTAAGGAGGTGGTGGTGATGGAGATGGTGGTGGGGGAGATTTGTAGGAATATGGCGGTGGAGGTGAGGGGTCTGGTGGTGGGGGTGACTTGTAGTAGTAAGGAGGAGGTGGTGATGGGGAAGGTGGTGGTGGAGACTTGTAGTAGTATGGTGGTGGAGGAGACGACGATGGTGGTGGGGGAGACTTGTAATAGTATGGAGGCGGTGGAGAAGGTGATGGAGGTGGTGGAGATTTGTAGTAGTATGGTGATGGTGGAGACTTCACTGGTGGTGGAGGAGACTTGTAATAGTATGGTGGGGGTGGTGATGGAGAAGGAGGAGGTGGGGACTTGTAATAGTATGGTGGTGGTGGAGATGGGGAAGGTGGAGGTGGAGATTTGTAGTAGTATGGTGGTGGTGGGGATGGGGAAGGTGGTGGAGGCGACTTGTAGAGGTATGGTGGTGGTGGGGATGGAGAAGGTGGAGGTGGAGACTTGTAGTAGTATGGTGGTGGAGGGGATGGGGAAGGTGGTGGTGGGGACTTGTAGTAGTATGGTGGTGGCGGTGATGGTGAAGGGGGAGGTGGGGACTTATAGTAGTATGGTGCTGACACTGGAGACTTTACTGGTGGTGGTGGAGACTTGTTGTAGTATGGTGGTGGTGGGGATGATGAAGGTGGTGGAGGAGATTTGTAGTAGTAAGGTGCTGGCACTGGAGACTTCACTGGTGGTGGTGGAGACTTGTAGTAGTATGATGGTGGAGGAGATGAGGATGGTGGAGGTGGCGACTTGTAGTAGTATGGTGCTGGCACTGGTGACTTGACTGGAGGAGGTGGGGACTTGTAGTAGTATGGTGGTGGTGGAGATGGTGAAGGTGGAGGTGGAGACTTGTAGTAGTATGGTGCTGGCGCTGGAGATTTCACTGGCGGTGGTGGAGACTTGTAGTAATAAGTCGGCGGTGGTGGTGGTGGTGGAGACTTATAAATATAAGTAGGGGTTGGGGGAGGTGGTGACTTGTAGTAGTAAGGTGCCACGGTAGGCTTAGGTAGCTCACACTCCTCATTTGTCTTTGAACCATAAGCAAAAGGCTTGGCAGAGAGAACAACTTCATATTTGTTCTTGGATTTAACTTTGAGGATAGCACCCTTAATGCCCCAATGAAGGTCTGTGGGAATGCTGCATGATGAATCTTTTGGTGCACTATGGAGTTTAGCCTTGCAAGCCTTTCCTCCATACTTGGAATATTCAAAACCTTCAACAGTAATGGCATATTTCCCATTGATCTTTGTGGTACCATAGGCCACAATTTCTTTCTCACCTGCCTTGCATGTCACCTCCACAATAGCTCCTGCAAAACATGCAAATTAAATTTATGCTAAGCGAATTAATTAGGTAAAGTATATTCATATCATATGTATCAATTCAATAGTTCTCTACCTATTAAAAAAACACTCTTTCACATGCAGTGGGCTAGAAATGTCATACATGTTAAATTGTTCGTAGTACATATATATTACTGTTAACTAGAGAAAATGAAATTGTTTAACAAGAAAAAAAATGATTTTGTATTGAACTAGAGTACCTTTGAGGTGCTTCTTGGCATGGGACTTGACAGGGTACTTGGAGTCGTAGCATCTATAGCAGTAGACCTTTCCAACAACTTTAACAATCAGTGGGTGGAGGTGGGGATAAGGGTAAGGGACAGGGGGTGGTGGGGACTTATAGTAATATGGAGTAGGAGGAGGTGGAGATTTTGCTGGTGGTGGTGGGGACTTGTAGTAATATGGGGTTGGAGGTGACGGGGATGGTGGTGGAGGAGATTTGTAATAGTATGGGGGTGGAGGTGAGGGTGATGGTGGTGGTGGGGACTTGTAGTAGTATGGGGGTGGTGGAGATGGTGACGGAGGTGGTGGGGACTTGTAGTAGTATGGGGGTGGTGGAGATGGTGACGGAGGTGGTGGAGACTTGTAGTAGTATGGGGGAGGAGGTGAGGGAGATGGTGGTGGTGGGGATTTGTAGTAGTACGGGGGAGGAGGTGACGGTGAAGGTGGTGGCGGCGATTTATAGTAGTATGGTGGTGGGGGAGAAGGTGATGGTGGTGGTGGGGACTTGTAGACATATGGTGGTGGAGGTGAAGGGTCCGGTGGTGGGGGAGACTTGTAGTAGTATGGTGGTGGTGGTGAAGGCGACGGTGGTGGGGGAGACTTGTACACATATGGTGGTGGTGGTGAAGGCGACGGTGGTGGAGGAGACTTGTACACATATGGTGGTGGTGGTGACGGTGAAGGAGGCGGTGGTGACTTGTACACGTATGGTGGTGGTGGAGACGGTGATAGCGGCGGTGGTGATTTGTACACGTATGGTGGTGGTGGTGAAGGCGATGGTGGTGGGGGAGACTTGTACACGTATGGTGGCGGCGGTGAAGGCGATGGTGGTGGGGGAGACTTGTACACGTATGGTGGTGGCGGTGAAGGCGATGGTGGTGGGGGAGACTTGTACACGTATGGTGGTGGCGGTGAAGGTGATGGTGGTGGGGGAGACTTATACACGTATGGTGGTGGTGGTGACGGTGAAGGAGGTGGTGGTGAATTGTACACATATGGTGGTGGTGGAGATGGTGATGGTGGTGGGGGAGACTTGTACACGTATGGTGGTGGTGGAGTCGGTGAAGGAGGTGGTGGAGACTTGTACACGTAGGCTGGTGGTGGAGAAGGTGATGGCGGTGGTGGTGACTTGTACTCATACGGTGGTGGAGGAGAAGAGTAAATGTAAGTGTCAGCTGAGACTACATTGCTTGAGACCGCCACTACAACCAACGCCACCAGTATATGTGGCCAAAGACGACCCCTTAATGGGTCGCCCCTCTGAATCCCCATAAAGAGAGGATGGGAGGGAGAAAGAAGTAGTGGTTTAGTTGTGAGAGAGGAGATGACTTTTGAAATGAATGACCATTTCTATTTATAGTGAAAGAGTTTAGTCGTTGGAACAGAGCTGTCAATTAGTTACTATTTCATTTAGCCTCCTAACAGCTGGATTAGGCAATTCTTTTAAGGCCTTGTTCGGTTTATTGAAAGTAAGAATTCTGTTACTAATAATATTCACCTGCTACATACATGTATTCAAATGTTGCCATCTGACAACTTGGACAATTTCTTTAGTATTTCTACTCCGTTGGCTGTTTCATTGCTTGTGTCCACTCGTACTTGAAAAATATCAGCTATATTCAAAACACAGATTATGAATATGATATGATTATTTTAAATTTTTAATCAAGCTGAATTTTCTTAAGCTTTTCTAGCTAGTAGTTGCTACTAGTACTATACAAACATTTCACAACGGCAACTACAATTGAAAAGTTTGATCGAATTTGGATACATGTCTCGTATTGTGATGTTTAAACCGACCCGCAGATAAGCTTTCAGTGCAGAGAGGCGCAACATGCGGCCATGGAAATCGATTTGTGTATTAATTATCGGTTGTTTTGTGTATATTATCAGATCCTGTGTAGTTTTATTATGCATATAAATTCTCATTACCCACAAAAATTGAGACTAATATATATATATATAATCTATATACATACTTGTTTTGAAAAAGAAACAAAATAAGTTTTACATACCCACTTATATTTCATTACCTAGACGTAATTAAAAACTTGCAGACAATGGAATCGAACTAGTAGAGCCATAGAAACTTTTATTAAGCCTAACAGCCGTTGGATTGTCTTCGACTCTTGTTCTTGATGAAGAGAATTGTCCAGAATTGGGAAAGCTTTGAAGGATTCAATGGTAAAAGGGACGGCCAATTTGTCTAGAAATGACTAGTTTAATTGTTTCTCTAATTGTTACATAAATGTCTTCATCGGAATCGATCTTCATTGACAGTTCTAAAACGTCTTGTTGAAATTTCTTTTTCTTCCGAACCGTCTCCGTAATAATAGTTTTTGAGGCATGTCGGTCGCTGCTCATGTTGAGGTGATATGCAGTCGAAGTCGATAATGACTGGCTAGAAAAGTACATGCTTGTTTTGTAATAATATAAAGTATGATTTGTAGCAAGAAACAGGGTTCTTCTATGGATGTTTGTATTTCTCAGTCAGATGTAAGTAGTGCTTCCGTTCTATTCTTGGAAACTAAATAAGGAGAAGTAAACTGGATCCAGGTTCTGTCTGATGGAACCGAGTTCACTCACTGGTGTCGTACGAGTCGACTCGGACTTTTATTTAAATGGCACCTCTCCTCCACTAAGGGAAGACTTTTTGTTTTTTTTTAGCTCTTTCTGATCAATTTTGCCTATTATTTCTCTTGCTGAAACAATAGTTGGATTTGGAGTTGCATGTGATTTCTTAATGATGAGATATGCATGTGCATGGATTCAATTTTTTGCAGATCAACAGAGAAAGAGAAGAGATGGTGAGTGGGAAACCGAGGAAATTCCAATTGCTCTTTAGGGTTGCAATTTTTACTTAAAAGAAACAGTTATGAAAAAGTTACTAACAAGATGAATAGGGATGGCAATTTCCCCGAACCCGATAGGATCCGATCCTACCCGGTACTAGTAGGAAGTGTAGATGATATGATTATTAGAATACGGGACGAGTATGATATCTAACCCTCAAACCCCTATAGGGGATGGGTGACAAAATTACCGTTTATATACCCGAACCCTGATTAATATATAGTGAAATTATATTTGTACCTTTATATAAACTAGTTTGTTTATAATAAATTATATATACTACCGTGCAATTTGTAATATATTGAATAACCAATTTATAATATTAGAATATATTTTACAACGACCACGCAACAATTGTAGTAACAAGATAGTACAAAAGTCAAAAGACCTTACAGAGATTTTTTACATAAATATTGGGGCTCATATAAGTTATATAATTATTTAATTTAATATTAAAAATATTATATGGGACCCGATGGGAATCGGTGGGTATAGGGTATGGGACGGGAAGGGTATGGAGTATACCTACACGGGGATGGGACAGGGATGTGATTAGAGTTTCTAAGCAGGCACTACAAAAAAATCTAATTTTTTATGACGAGCACCATAAAAATCGTCGTTAGAATGAAAGAACGACGAATTACTGTTGTCGCTCTGCCGTCGGAATAGCTCTTTCGTTACTTCGACCGGGCGACAAAAAATCCACTGGTCGGTGGAAACTAATTACCGACAACATATCCCGCCAAAATTGATTCGTCGTTGGTCTTTTGCCGACAACTTCCTGACCACTATATTTCGTGGATATTATTTTTGCCGACGAATGTATCGACTAACTACTGTAAACTTAAGCCGCCAACTGTTTTGGTCCTCTTTTTTTCTTATTTTAGTCGACAAATATCGCCGTCGTTAATCTTTTTTGCTGACAAACATGCTCGTCGTGTCTATATTTTGGAATTATTCACATAGTCGCCTATATTACACATTATACAGTTCTCTGCTTAAATACCCTGTTCTGTGCAATTTCTATGACTAATTCCAGCATAATGCAAAAAAAAAAAGGTTCTACATGCATATAACTTAGGTAAAACCCAGAACATGTTACACAATATATATATACCAAAAAGAACAGTGCGGGGCACAACCCGACCAAAAAAGTACAATATTCAACATATATAATTAAACCTTAAATAATATAACTGTTCACTCATTTGTTTGTTACAATATTCCTATAACTGATTCATTTGATGATTACCACATATTGTTCCTCCACCCACACTTGCTGTACTGCAACAGGTTAAAAGAAAAATATATTTAGAAATATATTTGATGTGAAACTATTGGATCACTAAGATGAATGATAGCATGTGTACCTTTGGCGAAAGTCCAAACAGTGTACTACGTATGGACGTACTCATACTATCAATGTTCTATAACATGAAAAATTATACCTGGAACAGGTAATTGCAAAAAAAAGTTATAATTTTGTAATGTTGCCACCCCTAATCAATGAGGTGGTTCATGAGCCTATACCTACTGGCCTGAACTAATCTTTAAACCAGCAATGATATCTCTGAAGCCACATCTTTAAACCAAGCAATGATTTCCCTGAAACCACATCTTTAAACCGACATTTATTAAACTCCATTAACCCCATCTTCTGCATACTCTCCATCTTCTCCTAACCCCCAGGTTCCCCACTGTGTATAAAACCAGAGCATACAACCTTGTACATTTCACTACACCTTTCATCCACCTAAAAAAAGTTTTGATTGTGGGAACATATTGATGTCAATAATATCATTCGATGTTGATTTAGTTATGTTCTGGTTGTCTTGATGTAGCACTGTGATGCATGGAATGATCACAAAGATGCTGCTTCAGGTGGTCAGAACATAACGATGCAAACCTCTGTTTGTCATAGCACAACGGCTCATAGATTTGAGATGAGTGCTAAATCGACGCCAACCTTTGTTTCTCATAGCACAACAAGAAACCAAAAAAATAAGAAAAAGGCAAGGGGAAAGCCATTGAGGAAGAACTAGAGAAAGGCATTGGAAAAGAACTGAAGATCTACTCAGAAAAGCAACAATCCCCTGGTGAGAAATATGGTATTAACAACAAGTGGTTTATTACTAATGTTTCTATAGGACAATGGTTAGATGGTTTTGATTCCAGACCAGTAGCTTTTTGTAGCATGAGTAGTGTCAATATGCTGAAATCCATGAATCTAGAATGCAGTAAGAGGTTGAAGAAGAGTGCTATTTGGAAAATCCTAAACCCTCAAGAAGTTGCATATCCCAGACTCACTCACTAGGTTTTTCTATCTGAACATGAAGGAAATTAAAACTGTAAGCATAGTGATCCAAACCAAAGTGGCTGGTGTTGATATGGAGTTAGATCACTCTGAATTTTCCAATGTTTTTGGTTGTCCCAAGAGGTATAACAAAGACAGCTATCGAAAGAAGGGTGAAGCACTGAAACTGGCTAGGGAAGAATTCCTTTTATGAAATGTGTCTACCTCCTCCAAGCAGTTAACACACTATGTGTTAACTATTGAAGCCCAAGTATTGTTTACTATTCTAATGAGGTGTGTAGTACCGAAGGATAATTCCAAAGAATTGATTACAGACATGGTGTTGTACTTGTTGTACTTCGCACTTGCCGTTGTTGGGTAGGGTATGTTTATACAGAACTGGGTTTTGATTGTACTTTTGTAGTAGATCTTACCGACCTCTTCATGTTTTCTTGTAAAGTTTGAATGTTTCAAATTTTGTGTATGCTAACATCATTTTCTAAATTTTTTGACAAAATTGTTCCCGAAACTGAACTTTTATGTGCTTGCAGATAATTTGAAAGAAAAGTCAGTAAAAACTTGGGTCTATTACTTATTACCCACTTGAAGTATGGGGTATTTCACTTCTCACCCCCAATTTCAAAACTATCTTATTACCATCTCCAGTTGATGTTTGCAAACAATTAGCAATTGGGGTAACTTCCGTCAAGAGTTTTCCGTTAGATAATAATTTTTAGGGGTAAATTAGTCCAATTAATAAAAATATGAACATCAAGAACACAACCCCACCACCGCCACAGAAACCCCGAATTCAGAAACCCCGAATTCGGTGGTTGCCCCCAACACAACCACCATATAACCAAGTTCTGGTGACCTCTACCACCACCCTGCTACAACAACTATCACAGCAATTGTAAAATTATAATTCTGATGTCCACGGACGCCCGTCCCGTCACCAATAAAGTTTATTACAAAAAAAATCCGAACTTGAATCAAAACTTCGAACCACCCACGGGATGGAAAAAACCCAGACTTCGAATCGATCTATACACAAAAATATCCAAGTAGAGGTAATATTTGTAACCCAGTTCCAACCCCACTAAAATATATCCCAATCAAACAAATCCCCAGAAAAACGAAGGAAACGAAGATAAGAGAAATGGAGAGGCATTGGAGGGGATTCGTGTAGGTATCTTCTTCTTCTTCTTCTTCTTCTTCTTCTTCTTCTTCTTCTTCTTCTTCTTCTTCTTCTTCTTCTTCTTCTTCTTCTTCTTCTTCTTCTTCTTCTTCTTCTTCTTCTTCTTCTTCTTCTTCTTCTTCTTCTTCTTCTTCTTCTTCTTCTTCTTCTTCTTCTTCTTCTTCTTCTTCTTCTTCTTCTTCTTCTTCTTCTTCTTCTTCTTCTGTTACAGGCCCGATCCCCTGTAACTTCCCCTTTCCTCTTCTCTTACTTCTTCTTTTCTCCGTGCCTTTTCCTCTTCTCTTGCATCTGACTCCCTTCGTCTCTTTCTTCTTCGTTCTGTTTTCTTCTTCTTATCCGTACTTAATTTTTTGAGAAATTGTTTTGTCGTCAACCGGGTTTGAACCAGTGACCTCATGCAGGGGCTTCCAACGCTCTACCACTTGAACTACCACCCTAGCTGCTTCTTATCCGTACTTCTTAATTCTTCTGTTTTTATTTATCCTTGTTTCTTTTTCTTTTTAAGGAAGAACTTTTTTTATTCTATCTCAAATAAAAAAAATCTTTATTGACAGTTATGCCCTTGACTGGGTTAAATATTTTAACAGAAATTTATCCCAGTTGTTAAGATAATTTGAAATTGGGGGTGACAAGTGCATCGTTACCCCAAGTAACTGATCATTTTTTGAATGAAAAGTCCAAATCTAATTCAGTTTCAAATGAATTGGGTATGGGTTATGAAAGAGAGATGCGAATGAAGTCAGATTTAATGTTGAACCTAAGTGATCCGGATTTGAGAATTAATCGATGTATTGTACTTTTTGTGACTTCACATTTTCTATTTGTGAATTGAATACTTTGGAGAGGTTGCACTGTGACTGTACACACAAATTTATGCACTTGGAAACAAAAGCGAGAAATCTGGCGAAACAAATATTTTTATTGATGTAATAATGTAGTGGATTACAATCTTTGTTAATAAATTTCTAAGCAGAAATTAAATCCCCTGATTCTTCTCCTGAAACGTCGAACGAGGGCTTCGCAGCTGGATCTCGGATCGAAGGGATGAGCGGCCTTCGATTTTGACGAAGAACGAGATGAAGATCTTGAAGAACACAAACGTCGAACGAGGGCTTTAGAGACTGGATCTCGGATACGACGGTGGATGAACGTCTTGAAGAACACGAAGAACGGCTTGAAGATCTTCGAGTGTCTTGAAGATCTTCGAGTGTCTTGAAGATCTTCGAGTGTCTTGAAGAGCTTGTAATTTCTGGATTTTGCGTGAAATTTAGAAGTTTGGAAGTTCTTGGCAACGATCATGTGTGAACAATACACCATAGCATCACTATTTTTTTTTCTTTTTTTTTTACCATGGCCGCAGCAGATGAATATATATCTCTTGGATTTCTTTCCCCTTTAAATTTGCTTAAGAAAAGAAAATCATAATCACCCTTTTTTAAATGTGTGATGCAAGACTTATGGGAAAATAAATCTTATACCTAAATTTTCCTTTCCCGCTTTGTATTCCATAGGAGAAGTCCACAATCACCGTTTCAAAAGGAATGAATCAGAATATGGGAAAGATAATTATTCCTTTCCGTGATGGTGAATCCATTATTTTTAGAAATAAATTCACTGTTCCTGAAGAATCTCTAGAGTAGTCTGACTTCCTTTGTGTGTATACCTCTGGAACCTTCCTGACATTCTCATGCATTATATAAAAGTGATGGTCGCCCATTGTTTTTTAAAGCACAGTTGCTCTCTGTACCTTATTTTCATAAGCTCTTAGCTTCTTTTCTTTTGCCGCAACACGTTCGCGGAGTAAGCTTGATTATCGCCTTTGTGAGCTTTAATGGTGGCTAACTCTGCTGTAGTTTCAGCAGCTATGTTGTGGCGTTATTAGCCTCTTTTTGCAGCTGTTTGGTACTATTACTAGCAGCTCCACTGCTGCTACGGTTTCGTCTATTGTCCCGCCGCTCCATGGTTATCACTACTGACATGGAGAGTCACTTTATTTGTGGCGGAGCTCATTGGATTGTTGCCCGATCTCATGTAGCACAAACACGTCTTTGCTTCGGACTGGTGAACAGACTATATTTTAAGGGGTCATGCCTTGAGTTCAAGCTCATCAATATGAGCGAGAGACTACCCTCCTTTGCCACTGCGGGGATGCTCCAGGTGCGGAAAATTTTCGTTAAACATGCTTTCTTGTTTAATTCTGCCTTTTTTTCCCTTCCTTTTTGCTTAGTGTTTTCTTTTTGTTTTTTCTTGTGCTCTTTTGTTATGTTCCCCTTTTCCATGTAACTAATTCTGATTCTCATGTACGAATCTCATGTTGCATAATTTTTCACAGAGGGAATCGACATTCGAGAGAGAATGACAAGCTCGCAACTTCGGAAGAGAAAGAACCACGTCACACAGGGATTCTCGAGTTTGACAGCAATGCGGAGGACGAGAACTCCAGCCTACAGATACGAGTTCTAGTTTCTCCTTCTTTTGTTCGTACCGTGGCTACTGTTTCAGCTCTGGTCCCGGCGGTGCTATTCAGCTGCCTCCGTTCTGCTTTATTTGTGATAGAGTAAGCTTCGTCATGAGTTTCGACCTCTCCAAGTTATATTGTATCTCACTTCGTTGCCGCCCTGCATCTTGTCTGCTATTTTACGGCTTTGTTTACTTGCGCTGTCGTAGTGGCTTTTACTGCGGTTGTTTCTACCGTCGTTGTAGCTGCTCTTGTGGTTCCTGTGCCCGAGGCCAAACAGGAATCTAAAGTTGAATCACCATGATTTTCCAGTCTGAATGATATGATCATGATTACACCAAAATTATTGGGCTTCGATGTCGCGCGCTATTTCTGCTTCTTCTCCGTCTCCCCAGAAAGAATAACTTCGAAGAAGCCGGGTACTAATTTGTTTCCTTCTTGTTTCTACATGATGATCCCACATGCTCATACTTTGTGCACATATATATTCCTTGGAACGAAATCGAAACATTGACTTCATATTCTGAATAGTGATGAAGAAGTTGCACACTCATACACTTCTAACATGGTCAAAGCTTTCATGATTACGCCACCATCTGATACTATAACTTCTTTTGGTCTCGTTTCTTTTCTCTTTTAATTTTGCACCATATTTCCCAGTGTCCCGTTACTAGCAACAAGTTTGGGAATTTTCTTAGAAACAATTGGCGCAATCCGTCTCTCACTTGATCACTGAGACAAAATTTTGGCTAATAACTCTGAATTCTTTGAGTATGTTTGCTAATTTCAGTTTTTTCTTTCTGTCAGGTTCTCATCAAAGTCTTGAGAGTGGTGGATCGCTTGGTTCGTTTTTCCTCAAGAGCGTTTCGCACAGTGTTCAACGGCTCGGTACGGCACTTGCGTCTTCGCGAGGGTGTTCATAGTGTTCAACGGCTCGGTCCGGCACCTGCATCTTCGCAAGGGTGTTCGTAGTGTTCAACGACTCGGTCCGGCACCTGCATCTTCGCGAGGGTTTTCATAGTGTTCAACGACTCGGTCCGGCACCTGTATCTTCGCAAGGGTTTTCGTAGTGTTCAATGGGTCGGTCCGGCACTTGTTCTCTGCGAGAGCCGTGTTAACACCGGAATCAACCGACTCCGCACTAGCGTTAGACTTGTGTTAGAACCGTGTTAATACCGGAACAAACCGAGTTCACACTAGATCAACTCGCGGTAGAGCCGTGTTAACACAGGAATAAACTGACTCCACACTCGTTCGACTTGCGCTAGAGCCGTGTAAACACCGGAATAAACCGACTCCACACTTGTTCAACTCGCGCTAGAGCTATGTTAATACCGGAATAAACCGACTCCACACTGTGTCTTCACCATGGTGGTTTTTCAAGTAATTTTTCTCTTGACGGACTAAACGTCTACTTAAGCAACTGAGCCACAATGAAGTCCGTCCTAGAAAAGAACCTGCCATGAAGCCTAACCAAGCAAATAAGCCTCCATGAAGTTTGTTCGAGCAAAGAAGTTTCCATCAAGACAATTCAAGCAATGGAACCGCAATGAAGACCATTCAAGCAAAAGAGTCACCATGACGTTACTCAAGCTACAAAGCCACCATGATGTACACCCAAGCAAAGAGCCGACAAGATGAAGGAGCTACCATGACGTTCGTCCAAATGAAGGAGATGCCACGAAGCTCGTTCAAGCGAAGGACCAACCATGAAGCCCGGCCAAGAAAAGGAGCCGCCATGAAGATTGTTGAAGCAAAGAAGCCTCCATGAAGTCTGTTCGAGCAAAGAAGTTGCCATGAAGACAAGTAAGCAATGGAACCGCAATGAGACCATTCAAGCAAAAGAGTCACCATGACGTTACTCAAGCGACAAAGCCACCATGATGTCCACCCAAGCAAAGAACCGAAAAGACGAAGGAGCTACCATGACGTTCCTCCAAATGAAGGAGATGCCACGAAGCTCGCTACGGAGTCTCCATGAAGATTGTTGAAGCAAAGAACTGGGTTCAAGCGAAGGAACCGCCATGAAGCTCGTTCAAGTGAAGGAACCTCCATGAAGTCCGTTCAAGAAAGGAAATCCTATCACATCCAATGCTTCTGCTTCATCGGAGAATGGGTTGTTTTTGGTGTTTACGACTGCACTCAAGGCGATGCCTCAAGTTGCCTACGTACCCTTTTGAGGATCAAGTCGAACGTAGTTCAATTTTGGTGCGTTCACAGTTTATACTCTTGTGTGAAAGGATTAGTGAAGCGATTTATGCTCATGCCTTAGGAGCTGTAAAGCTGTTTATGCTCGTACTTAAGGAGTGGTGATGCGGTTTATGCTCGTGCGTGAAGCAGTTTATGCTCATACTAAAGGAGCAGTAAAACATTTTATGCTCGTACTAAAGGAGCTGTAGACAATCTTCACATGCGAAGATCGAGAAATTTTAGGCTCTTATCCAGGAGCTCTGATCAATCTCCATATGAGAAGACGGAGAAAGTTTAGACTCTTTTCCAGGAGCGTCCTGGTGTCAGTCTGTTGATTTTGGAGAAGTGAAATCCATGCCCTTCACATCACCTCGTCCCATCTTTGATTTTCTTTGAATCTTTCGTGGCCATTGAACTAAAGAAAGAATTAGTGTCTTCACACTTGAGTTCTTTCTTTTCTGTGACTGAGTCGCTTTAACTTCGCTTGGAGAAGCCATCTTTAGCTTCATCCCTTGCAGGACTCCTTCATCTTGAGTTTGCTCATGATTAGATTTATCTGGAGAGAGCTTCGTTGGCTGGGGTTTCTTCCTTTTCCATACCTTCTCCACCTCACGCATTTTTGAGTCATTACATAAACATGTATGACGATCATTATACAGTGTTGGCTTACTTTGACGTTGGGCCCACATCTTCTTTTGAGTAACTGGCAAGCTTCCTTCGTCTTTGCGTTTGTTTAACTTTGTCTTTACGAAACGACTGCCCCCATTTTGAGAAGAGGTTCTTTGCGCATGACTTTGCTGCTTTCCTTCCTTCTTGGAGCCAATAGGTGATTCCCCTAGCATCATTTTGCAAGAGTTCTTTGCTACTCACCATTCGAAGGGTTCAACCGAGATGGAGGTGACATTTGTTGTAGCAGATCCAATTTCTTCTTCCAACAAGACCTTCCCTTCCTTTACAAGTTGCATGATCTTATCCTTGAGTACGAAGCACTTCGCGGTAGGATGACCAAGGACGCGATGGTACTTGCAATATGTAGGATCGTTGAATTTGTTGGCTTCCTCAGGTCGCTTTGACTCCAAAGGTTCAAGGATCTTTTGTTCCACCAGTTGTTCAAGCATTGAAGGAACTTCATCATCGGAAAACGGATACACCTTTGATTGCAATTCCTTGAGTGTAGGTCGTGATGGTGTCTTTTCTGCATTAGAATTGACCATATAATTCTTCTTTCCCTTATCCGATAGCGTTATTGGTGTGGTGGTGACAACCATGGACTCTTGATTGGCGGCCTTAAGCGTGAATATCCCACCTTTATGATAATCTTGTTTGCCTCCATCTTTCCATGCTTCAAAAGGAGGTGGTCCTTGGCTTCCACTTGACGCAATACTAAGTTCCATGTCATGAGAGCGAGTGGCAAGTTCCTCGAAGGAAGTTGGCCTTATTCCTTGAAGTATGTATCGGAGACCCCAATTCATTCCTTGGATACACATCTCAATAGCCGAGCCTTGCGAGAGTTTATCCTTGCAGTTAAGGCTGAGGTTCCTCCAACGATTTATGAAGTCAATTGCTTTCTCGCCTCTATTTTGGTGAGTGTTAGTTAACTCGACCTTGCTGACGGTTCGCCTTGTGTTATAGAAACGGTTGAGAAACTCCTGCTCCATCTGTCCCCAGCTATCAATGGACCTCAGATCAAGCTAACCATACCACTCAAAGGCGTCATCTTTAAGAGTCCTCACAAATTGCTTCACGAGAAGGTCTCCATCGGTTCCTGCGTTGTTACATGTCTCAACGAAGTGGGCAACATGCTGCCTAGGGTTTCCTTTGCCTAAGAATTGCTGGAACTTAGGTGGATTGTAACCATACGGCATGCTTAACTTCTCGATTCTCTCCGTGTAAGGCTTGATGTAGGACTTAGATGAAGTCAACGGTACCCCATGCCTCCCATTCATGGTATTCATGATGATCTCTTGTAGTTGATCGAGAGGAATGATGCCATTGGCTGACAATTGCACACTTGGTTGCGCTTCTTTTCCACTATTCGTCGTTCTATCTTCTGGTGCGCCCTTGGGAGCATGTTCAAACACTTGACTTGCTTCTTCGTAGGTGTCGAGTTTTGCAATCAGCTTTGCGAGTTGAACGTCACGAATTGGTTAGGTTCGCTACTTGTTCTTCAAGAGGGACCACACTAGTCGTCATGACGTGCATGCTGATATCATCATCATGATCACATGTTGGATCATGCTGACTACCCTTAGTGCCGGACTTAGAGTTGCTTTTGTAACTTTCCTCCCAAGACTTGTTGCCAGCTGATGACTCCTCAGGGGTGGGCACATGTGATTGTGACTTCCTGAAGGCGGCACCATCTTCCTTGCCCCCAGAAGATGACATTGCCTTAGACATACTACGAGTTACTGGACGAGTGGCTTGGATTCCGGAGTTTTTTTCTGAATCTAAAGACTTGGCGTCTCCAGCCTTGGGTGATGGAAGTTCGTTATCCTTTGTAGGAGACATCACGAACACTTTTACTTGAGGAGAAGAGATGAGGGGCAAAGATGTCCCACTGGGCGTGCCAAAATTTGTACACACAAATTTATGCAATTGGAAACAAAAGCGAGAAATCTGGCGAAACAAATATTTTTATTGATGTAATAATGTAGTGGATTACAATCTTTGTTAACAAATTTCTAAGAAGAAATTAAATCCCCTGATTCTTCTCCTGAAACGTCGAACGAGGGCTTTGCAGCTTGATCTCGGATCGGACTGATGAGCGGCCTTCGATTTTGACGAAGAACGAGATGAAAGTCTTGAAGAACACAAACGTCGAACGAGGGCTTTAGAGTCTTGATCTCGGATCGGACGGATGAATATCTTCGATGTTGATGAAGAAATGGATGAACGCCTTGAAGAACACGAAGAACGACTTGAAGATCTTCAAGTGTCTTGAAGAACGTGGATGGAGATCTTCAACGGCTTGAAGAACTCGATGATGATCTTCGAAGAACTTAATAAAGAACTTCGAAGGGCTTGATGATGATCTTGATGATGGATGAACTCGACAGGGCTTCAGCAGCTTGATCTTCAGAGCTCTCTCCTTCTTGCAAGATGTAATTGTGTGTTCCATATGCTTGAGGTGATACCTTTATATAGGCATGGGCTGGCTTGTTGGCCAAGGTAGAAAATAAATAATATTTATTTATTTATTTGTATATTTTCTGCATCAATTTAACAAGTGGCGCAACATGATTGGCAAGCTTGCTAGTCTTGATAGCTGCATCATTTGACAAGTTGTGCAGCACTATTGGCCGAATTTGCTGACTTGTAGCCATGTCATGTAGTGACGTGGCGTCGCCATAAGCAGTCCTCGCGTGCAAATAAGTTTTTATCTCATTCACAATTTAGTCCCCCATTAACTAATTAATTCTTAGGGGCATCAATTTGTCATTGAGTGCTATTTGATCCCACCATTTAATTAGGTGATAATAGACACGTGGCACCATTTAATTGGCCGCAAATTTTGCGTATCTACAGTGACCTTGGAAGCCCATTGAAATCCCCCAAGTTTATTTTCTCTCTCTAAATAAATAGCTCTGCTTTTACTGTGGGTAGAGCTTTTTTCCTTTATGAAACATTCCTAACCTTGGTGGTACCCTTCCGGTTTCCTCCTCGAGATTTTGAACTCTCTTCAATGTAGATTCCACTAAATAACCGTCATATTCTGCAGCTAGTTGAAGAGATGAGCTAGCAGACCAACTAAACCAATCAATCTTGGTTGGTAAATTCCTACAAGAAAAACCAATGTCCGGGAAAACTATGTTGACTATATTGAAAGGAATATGGAGTACTTCAGAGCAAAACCTTAAGGTTGTGATGTGGGGTTCAAATGACTATATCATAAAATTCTAAAATATGACTGAATGCCAGAGAGCGTTAAGAGATACGCCATGGTTTATCAACGGGAGCCTACTGAATCTCGAGCGATGGCCAGGAGGTTTAGCTCTGAAAAACATTGATTTCTCAGAGATTTTGTTCTGGGTTCAAGTCTCCGGACTTCCGCCGGAGACCATATCCACCAACAACGTCCGTAAAATTGGCGATATGATGCGATCCTTTGTTACTGTTGATTCGTAAATGGTGAGAGCAAATCTTAGTTACCTGTTTATGCGGATCAGAGTGGCATGCATAGTGGATAAGCCTAGGGATGGCAATATGGTCCGACCCGATCTTGGATCCGGGCGATCTGAGCCGAATGGATCAAATCCGAATCCGATCCAATTTAAAATGGATCGGATTTGGATCCAGAAATCCATACCTGATCGGATCTGGATATGGATTTGGATCCGAGAGTACCGGGTTCCGATCCGATCCGACATATATGTGTGCTTTACAAATATACCCATATTACCTTCCCACTTACACTTTCAAGAAGAATACAATAGTAACTACAACCAACAAAGCTCTTTCTTTTGTGTTCATAACTTACGAACATGCCTTAGTGTATGAAATAGTGTTTATTATTTATGTTATTTTTTGTATTTTATGGCAACCCCGAGGTGAATCCGATCCGAACCCGATCCAACCACGTCTTATATGGATCTACGGTTCGGATTTCGATCGGCTGAATGAAACCCGATCCGATCAGATCCGAATCCGGTGACGATCCGAACGGATCTTGATAAGATCTGGATCCCATTTTTCCTAGTCGGATCTGGATCTGGAAGGGTATGATCCAATCCGTTTCCATCCCTAGATAAGCCACTAATTGAAGGTTTCATTCTTCCTGGAGGATCCAAATGCTACCACATGGCCTGCAAATATGAGAAATTGGGCAACTTCTGCTATGGCTGTGGGCAATTAGGACACGAGGCTGCTAGATGCTCCTTCATTTCCATATAAGCGGCAATTAGTTAATTACTTTGTAACTCGGTGTTAACTAGCGTTAGGAAAAGACATAGATGCTTGGTAACTCGGTATCACATGATTGCTTGTTTAGAAAGAACATTGCAGCATTGTGTTATAAGTCATAATAAACTATCGTAGTAAACCCTAGAAAACTCCCAATGAGGCGTTCTGATGCTTCTACCATGTTACAATCTTAACAATTCAATCTCTCTTGCGTTTATAATTATGAATTTCTCATTACTTTTCGTCCATAGTTTAGAAATTAAAAATCAAACTTTCTACCCACATTAAGGAGATATGTTTTGATTAATTGCGAAGTTCTTGGGATCGACAAACCCAGATTTACCGATTATAACTGCACCGACAGCCGTGCACTTGCGGTTGGAACATGTGAGTCAGTAGGTCAAAGTACAAAGATTCTAGGTGAGTGTCACCCTCTGTCTCCTTTCATCCAAAACTTCTTCGTTAGATAGTAAAGTGCCTCTTCAGGGTCTTCTAAGTTTCAAGGATTATATAAGATAGAATTATGCATTTTTTACATGTTGCCTGAGCATGTGAGTCATGTATACTATGGTTCATATTATCTAGTTCATACATATTATTACACATTGTCCATCGACATCACACCTTAAGGACATATAGATAAATGTTAATGATCCAAATACTCAAATTCCATGTGTTCTAAGAGGGAGTATACTTTTTGGCCTCATACAACTCTATTGTTAAATGTTGTAGACGATTAATCAAATAAGACATGTACTCCATCAAAGATGCACATCCAAAAAAACGATGGTAAGTGAAACACAAAGAATATATTATTGATAACAAACAAGTGAACATTGCACATCAAGATTGAACAAATAATTGGTCCCTATGCATTAAAAGATTAACCCATCTAAGAAGCATGTTCACTATAAAAATATGAATCACTAGACAAAACAAACATGTGTGTGAAATACACAATAAATAACAGCTCTAGCTCACTTGCTAAAACTTCTTTGACTTTTCAAGCCACTTCCCTTTGAAGAAAAGACTAGCATAATGTGCCATATGGCCACCATAGAAGAAGAAGCAAATTGGTCCAAGTAGCAAAATATTAGTCTCTCAAATACAATCCTTGCGACCTTATTGAAAGACCTTGAATTCAATGTCAGATGGTGTTTGATTCTTTCCCTCATGGAGCTTTCTTTTATTCTAATTTTGAAACGAGAATCTGCAAGAGGAAATCAAAACTTTAGGTCACTATGAAACCAACACAAATTTCTTTGGAATGAATAAATATATTTAAAAGATAGCTACTTACATGACTGAATATGGTTTGTGGCTAATAAGCATGAGCTTAGTAGTGAGTTGGTGGTGGTGGAGAAGCGTAGATGTAAGCTGGGGGCGGTGGTGATTTCACAGGTGGGGGAGGTGAGCTGTAGTGGTACGGGGGAGGGGGAGATGGAGATGGTGGTGGTGGGGACTTGTAGTAGTATGGTGGTGGGGGAGATGGAGATGGTGGGGGAGGAGATTTGTAGTAGTATGGAGGTGGGGGTGAGGGAGAAGGTGGTGGTGGGGACTTGTAGACGTATGGTGGAGGAGGAGACGGTGATGGTGGTGGTGGGGACTTGTAGTAGTATGGTGGTGGGGGAGATGGTGAGGGTGGTGGGGGAGACTTGTAGTAGTAAGGAGGTGGGGGAGATGGTGAGGGTGGTGGGGGAGACTTGTAGTAGTATGGAGGAGGAGGAGATGGTGATGGTGGTGGTGGTGACTTGTAGTAGTATGGTGGTGGGGGAGATGGAGAGGGCGGTGTGGGAGACTTGTAGTAGTAAGGAGGTGGGGGTGATGGCGAGGGTGGCGGGGGAGACTTGTAGTAGTATGTAGGAGGAGGAGATGGCGATGGTGGTGGTGGAGACTTGTAGTAGTAGGGAGGCGGGGGAGATGGTGAAGGTGGTGGGGGAGACTTGTAGTAGTAGGGAGGGGGTGGTGATGGAGAAGGTGGTGGTGGTGATTTGTAGTAGTAAGGAGGTGGTGGTGATGGGGACGGTGGTGGTGGAGACTTGTAGTAGTATGGAGGAGGTGGTGATGGGGAAGGTGGTGGTGGGGACTTGTAGTAGTAAGGAGGTGGTGGTGATGGAGATGGTGGTGGGGGAGATTTGTAGGAATATGGCGGTGGAGGTGAGGGGTCTGGTGGTGGGGGTGACTTGTAGTAGTAAGGAGGAGGTGGTGATGGGGAAGGTGGTGGTGGAGACTTGTAGTAGTATGGTGGTGGAGGAGACGGCGATGGTGGTGGGGGAGACTTGTAATAGTATGGAGGTGGTGGAGAAGGTGATGGAGGTGGTGGAGATTTGTAGTAGTATGGTGATGGTGGAGACTTCACTGGTGGTGGAGGAGACTTGTAATAGTATGGTGGGGGTGGTGATGGAGAAGGAGGAGGTGGGGACTTGTAATAGTATGGTGGTGGTGGAGATGGGGAAGGTGGAGGTGGAGATTTGTAGTAGTATGGTGGTGGTGCGGATGGGGAAGGTGGTGGAGGCGACTTGTAGAGGTATGGTGGTGGTGGGGATGGAGAAGGTGGAGGTGGAGACTTGTAGTAGTATGGTGGTGGAGGGGATGGGGAAGGTGGTGGTGGGGACTTGTAGTAGTATGGTGGTGGCGGTGATGGTGAAGGGGGAGGTGGGGACTTATAGTAGTATGGTGCTGGCACTGGAGACTTTACTGGTGGTGGGGGAGACTTGTTGTAGTATGGTGGTGGTGGGGATGATGAAGGTGGTGGAGGAGATTTGTAGTAGTAAGGTGCTGGCACTGGAGACTTCACTGGTGGCGGTGGAGACTTGTAGTAGTATGATGGTGGAGGAGATGAGGATGGTGGAGGTGGCGACTTGTAGTAGTATGGTGCTGGCACTGGTGACTTTACTGGAGGAGGTGGGGACTTGTAGTAGTATGGTGGTGGTGGAGATGGTGAAGGTGGAGGTGGAGACTTGTAGTAGTATGGTGCTGGCGCTGGAGATTTCACTGGCGGTGGTGGAGACTTGTAGTAATAAGTCGGCGGTGGTGGTTGTGGTGGAGACTTATAAATATAAGTAGGGGTTGGGGGAGGTGGTGACTTGTAGTAGTAAGGTGCCAGGGTAGGCTTAGGTAGCTCACACTCCTCATTTGTCTTTGAACCATAAGCAAAAGGCTTAGCAGAGAGAACAACTTCATATTTGTTCTTGGATTTAACTTTGAGGATAGCACCCTTAATGCCCCAATGAAGGTCTGTGGGAATGCTGCATGATGAATCTTTTGGTGCACTATGGAGTTTAGCTTTGCAAGCCTTTCCTCCATACTTGGAATATTCAAAACCTTCAACAGTAATGGCATATTTCCCATTGATCTTTGTGGTACCATAGGCCACAATTTCTTTCTCACCTGCGTTGCATGTCACCTCCACAATAGCTCCTGCAAAACATGCAAATTAAATTTATGCTAAGCGAATTAATTATGTAAAGTATATTCATATCATATTTATCAATTCAATAGTTCTCTACCTATTAAAAAAACACTCTTTCACATGCAGTGGGCTAGAAATGTCATACATGTTAAATTGTTCGTAGTACATATATATTACTGTTAACTAGAGAAAATGAAATTGTTTAACAAGAAAAAAAATTATTTTGTATTGAACTAGAGTACCTTTGAGGTGCTTCTTGGCATGGGACTTGACAGGGTACTTGGAGTCGTAGCATCTATAGCAGTAGACCTTTCCAACAACTTTAACAATCAGTGGGTGGAGGTGGGGATAAGGGTAAGGGACAGGGGGTGGTGGGGACTTATAGTAATATGGAGTAGGAGGAGGTGGAGATTTTGCTGCTGGTGGTGGGGACTTGTAGTAATATGGGGTTGGAGGTGACGGGGATGGTGGTGGAGGAGATTTGTAATAGTATGGGGGAGGAGGTGAGGGTGATGGTGGTGGTGGGGACTTGTAGTAGTATGGGGGTGGTGGAGATGGTGACGGAGGTGGTGGGGACTTGTAGTAGTATGGGGGTGGTGGAGATGGTGACGGAGGTGGTGGAGACTTGTAGTAGTATGGGGGAGGAGGTGAGGGAGATGGTGGTGGTGGGGATTTGTAGTAGTATGGGGGAGGAGGTGACGGTGATGGTGGTGGCGGCGATTTATAGTAGTATGGTGGTGGGGGAGAAGGTGATGGTGGTGGTGGGGACTT
This sequence comes from Linanthus parryae, assembly GCA_023055425.1. Taxonomy (NCBI): domain Eukaryota; kingdom Viridiplantae; phylum Streptophyta; class Magnoliopsida; order Ericales; family Polemoniaceae; genus Linanthus; species Linanthus parryae. The sequence continues at coordinate 2,776,195 of JALGPY010000004.1, read as the reverse complement.
GTAGACATATGGTGGTGGAGGTGAAGGGTCCGGTGGTGGGGGAGACTTGTAGTAGTATGGTGGTGGTGGTGAAGGCGACGGTGGTGGGGGAGACTGGTACACATATGGTGGTGGTGGTAAAGGCGACGGTGGTGGAGGAGACTTGTACACATATGGTGGTGGTGGTGACGGTGAAGGAGGCGGTGGTGACTTGTACACGTATGGTGGTGGTGGAGACGGTGATAGCGGCGGTGGTGATTTGTACACGTATGGTGGTGGTGGTGAAGGCGATGGTGGTGGGGGAGACTTGTACACGTATGGTGGCGGCGGTGAAGGCGATGGTGGTGGGGGAGACTTGTACACGTATGGTGGTGGCGGTGAAGGCGATGGTGGTGGGGGAGACTTGTACACGTATGGTGGCGGCGGTGCAGGTAATGGTGGTGGGGGAGACTTATACACATATGGTGGTGGTGGTGACGGTGAAGGAGGTGGTGGTGAATTGTACACATATGGTGGTGGTGGAGATGGTGATGGTGGTGGTGGTGACTTGTACACGTATGGTGGTGGTGGAGTCGGTGAAGGAGGTGGTGGAGACTTGTACACGTAGGGTGGTGGTGGAGAAGGTGATGGCGGTGGTGGTGACTCGTACTCATACGGTGGTGGAGGAGAAGAGTAAATGTAAGTGTCAGCTGAGACTACATTGCTTGAGACCACCACTACAACCAACGCCACCAGTATATGTGGCCAAAGACGACCCCTTAATGGGTCGCCCCTCTGAATCCCCATAAAGAGAGGATGGGAGGGAGAAAGAAGTAGTGGTTTAGTTGTGAGAGAGGAGATGACTTTTGAAATGAATGACCATTTCTATTTATATTGAAAGAGTTACTATTTCATTTAGCCTCCTAACAGCTGGATTAGGCAATTCTTTTAAGGCCTTGTTCGGTTCATTGAAAGTAAGAATTCTGTTACTAATAATATTCACCTGCTACATACATGTATTCAAATGTTGCCATCTGACAACTTGGACAATTTCTTTAGTATTTCTACTCCGTTGGCTGTTTCATTGCTTGTGTCCACTCGTACTTGAAAAATATCAGCTATATTCAAAACACAGATTATGAATATGATATGATTAATTTAAATTTTTAATCAAGCTGAATTTTCTTAAGCTTTTCTAGCTAGTAGTTGCTACTAGTACTATACAAACATTTCACAACGGCAACTACAATTGAAAAGTTTGATCGAATTTGGATACATGTCTCGTATTGTGATGTTTAAACCGACCCGCAGATAAGCTTTCAGTGCAGAGAGGCGCAACATGCGGCCATGGAAATCGATTTGTGTATTAATTATCGGTTGTTTTGTGTATATTATCAGATCCTGTGTAGTTTTAGTATGATTTGTAGCAAGAAACAGGGTTCTTCTATGGATCTTTGTATTTCTCAGTCAGATGTAAGTAGTGCTTCCGTTCTATTCTTGGAAACTAAATAAGGAGAAGTAAACTGGATCCAGGTTCTGTCTGATGGAACCGAGTTCACTCACTGGTGTCGTACGAGTCGACTCGGACTTTTATTTAAATGGCACCTCTCCTCCACTAAGGGAAGACTTTTTGTTTTTTTTTTAGCTCTTTCTGATCAATTTTGCCTATTATTTCTCTTGCTGAAACAATAGTTGGATTTGGAGTTGCATGTGATTTCTTAATGATGAGATATGCATGTGCATGGATTCAACTTTTTGCAGATCAACAGAGAAAGAGAAGAGATGGTGAGTGGGAAACCGAGGAAATTCCAATTGCTCTTTAGGGTTGCAATTTTTACTTAAAAGAAACAGTTATGAAAAAGTTACTAACAAGATGAATAGGGATGGCAATTTCCCGAACCCGATAGGACCCGATCCTACCCGGTACTAGTAGGAAGTGTAGATGATATGATTATTAGAATACGGGACGAGTATGATATCTAACCCTCAAACCCCTATAGGGGATGGGTGACAAAATTACCGTTTATATACCCGAACCCTGATTAATATATAGTGAAATTATATTTGTACCTTTATATAAACTATTTTGTTTATAATAAATTATATATACTACCGTGCAATTTGTAATATATTGAATAACCACTTTATAATATTAGAATATGTTTTACAACGACCACGCAACAATTGTAGTAACAAGATAGTAAAAAAGTCCAAAAGACCTTACAGAGATTTTTTACATAAATATTGGGGCTCATATAAGTTATATAATTATTTAATTTAATATTAAAAATATTATATGGGACCCGATGAGAATCGGTGGGTATAGGGTATGGGACGGGAAGGGTATGGAGTATACCTACACGGGGATGGGACAGGGATGTGATTAGAGTTTCTTAGCAGGCACTACAAAAAAATCTAATTTTTTATGACGAGCACCAAAAAAATCGTCGTTAGAATGAAAGAACGACGAATTACTGTTCTCGCTCTGCCGTCGGAATAGCTCTTTCGTTACTTCGACCGGGCGACAAAAAATCCACTGGTCGGTGGAAACTAATTGCCGACAACATATCCCGCCAAAATTGATTCGTCGTTGGTCTTTTGCCGACAACTTCCTGACCACTATATTTCGTGGATATTATTTTTGCCGACGAATGTATCGACTAACTACTGTAAACTTAAGCCGACAACTGTTTTGGTCCTCTTTTTTTCTTATTTTAGTCGACAAATATCTTCGTCGTTAATCTATTTTGCTGACAAACATGCTCGTCGTGTCTATATTTTGGAATTATTCACATAGTCGCCTATATTACACATTATACAGTTCTCTGCTCAAATACCCTGTTCTGTGCAATTTCTATGACTAATTCCAGCTGTAGATACTGCTTTCTGACATGACAGATCTTGGCCACGTGGCAGCTATCCAGCACACCATATTGTGCTCCATACACACTGGATCACCAGCCGAGCTGATCCATGTGGGGGCTGCGAGACAGAGCCCTCGCATACCGCTGCACGGGACTTGTAGGGACTTTGTGGTCTGGAGGCTAGAGTAAGCCCTGTCGCGTGCGAGCCAAGCCCGCGCGCGACCTTTAGTAACTGTTTTGAGAGATTTATGGCACGAGCTCCATAAACCCGGTCAATCCGGTCAAACCCGGTCAACCTCGTAACGGTTCCGGTATTCGCGCACCACGTGCTCTAACGGTCACTATATACTCGGACGAACGTGCCGTTATGGTTAAGCTAATTAAGCCGCCATCAATGGGCGCATTAACCACACTACAACGGTCACGTTCTCCAGTATATATAGATCGTCAACCTTTCCATACAAAGAAGAACACACTTGCCATACGCGGAAGCTCTGCCAAACCTCTGTCTCTCTCTCAGACATTGCTATTGCCTTACTCTCTCCCTACACACAACCCCACTCTTCCTGTGCGATCCTTGATCCACTACACACGGTGTACACGGAGGTCTCCCCGCCGGAATCTCTTGTGCACATTTTGGTGAACCCGACGTGAACTTACCAACAAAAGCAACCATGTCTCAGGAGATGATGTCAGCAACCGATCGCCTTCCACCGAAACTCCCTCAGGAGATGAGACCCGCCGTACTCCAACAACTCTCGGCGAAGCACCGACGTTAGAGTCTTTGGACGCTACTGTCCAAAGTCAGGCGAAAGCTCTCAAGTCTCAATCTGCGCAATTAGAACAAATCTTGGCCGTTCTGGGCACCCTTGCGCCGAATCCTCCACCAGCCACCGCTATCCCTCAGGGAGGAGGAACCCCTACCGCTCCAGGATTGGGAGTGTCAGCCACACCTCCCAACCCTCATCTGCAGACTCCACCGTCAGCTACGCAGCTGCCTTCGGTTCAGGGATCAACGGCACAGATGCTGCCTCCTGCCGCTCACGTTCCTCAGCCATCGGCTTTGGCGTCCAACCCAACTCTGCAGTACCCTTTGCCTCCCCCAACGATGATCTGGGGAAATGCGGGTAGTCAATATGCTCCCAATCCTCCGGCGGCGTATGTGTCGCCACCACCTACGGCAACCCCTCCGTCAACTACCGAGGGGAGCATTCCAGAATGCATGACGTCTTTGCCGAAATGCGTGGACACTATCCTGGCTCATCAGTCATTCGCGGATACCATTATCCCGAAGTTAGACAACGATCCACCCATTCCACGAGAGATCTATCTCATGCCTAACCCGGCGGGGTACAAGGCCACTAAATGGGATAAGTTCGAGGATGTCAACGGAAACGCTCACGAGCATGTCATGCGTTTCATTGATGTCATGGGTCCGTACGGAGCTGATCCCAAACTGCTGATGCGAGAGTTCCCAAAGTCTCTGGGGAACGTAGCATACAAGTGGTACCGAACAATGGAGGCCGGATCCGTGAAGACTTGGGACGACATGGTCCAGAATTTCTACACCAAGTTCTTCCAGATGGAAGAAAAGGTGACGATGATCCATCTCTCGCGGATGTACCAGAAGCGCGAAGAGGACGGAATCACCTTCATCAAGAAATTCAGGGCGAAATCCTTGGAGTGCAAAGATCCAATGCCCGAAAGCCGTCTCGTAGAGATATGCCTGCAGTGCATGCGCGATGAACACAAAGGTATGCTCATCAATCTGCAAACACCTACGTTTTCAAAGCTAATCGAATGCACGAAGAACATCGAGCCCATAGTCGAGAGACAGAAAAAGAAGAGCGCTCCAGAGCGACCTGCGAGCGGCACCACTTACAAGATCGGAATGTTTAGCTACAAGCGGGGACGCGAAGCTGAGGTCAATACAGTTTCGCCCCAGAAACAAGCGAAGGTTGCGAACTTCGATGTACCGCCTCTTCCATGCTCGGTAGAGGAAGCAAGTGACCTCTGCAGACAGTGGCACAAGGACGGCGTCCTGCCACCGCTCGAGAAAACGCCCTCCAAGGAGATGGTGAGGGACCCTAAGTGGTGTGAGTACCACGGCAAGGTCATGCATCCCACCGCCGAGTGCAAGAAACTCAGGTTCGCGTTCGATCAGAAAATGAAGAACGGCGAGCTCATCGTCAGCGACCACCGGAAGGACGTGCGCAACAACCCGCTTCCCGCGCATGCGGAACCGGGCTCGAAGGGCAAATAGGTCGCCATGATCTCGATCGTCGACTTGGAAGAAGTCGCAGAGGATGGCCTGCCTATCGTCGCCGAGGTCCATGAAGACGAAGACTATAGCATGGACACAGAGGATGAACGTGCCGACCGCATGAAAGGGTCGCATGGCTTCAACAAATTCTTCGATGAAATGAACTTCTCCGAGAAGTGCCGAACTGATATGACGAAAGCGATTTTGAGAATAGCAGAGGACTACGAGGAGGACCTTGTAGTCTCCAACGGGAAAGTCATCAGGGCATCCCGCTCTATGGAAAAGATTATGACCTTTTCTGCCAGCGACAAAAAGACGGATGCGAGTCACCAGAGACCTCTGTACGTGACCGCCATCATCAATGGCGTCGAGTTCAAACGAGCGTTCGTCGATGGAGGAGCAGCGGTCAACGTCGTTCCGCTCCGCACACTGAAGCTAGCAAGGATCCCCGAACATAAGGTAGTCAGACGTCCATCTCCGCTGGTGGGATTCGGAAGCGACTCTAGAATGACAATCGGATGGATCCGCCTGGGCGTTCAGATTGGCAAAATCAAGTGCTCAGCAAAGTTCTATGTCATAGACGCGAACACCACATACCACATGATTGTAGGTCGAGCCTGGATTCATCGCTTCGACGCAGTCCCTTCGACGGCTCACCAGGTTATGAAAGCCATCTGGAACGACAGAATAGTCGAGATACCGGCTTCAACAAACCCGTTCAACTTGGACGAAGCACATCTCAGCGAGGCGGTGTGGTTCACTGAAATGGCAGATGAGCAAACACCCGGACCATTCAACCCTACTCCTTTGCCTCTCTGGGAGGACATCAAGGACCAATCGCCTGCAGGGGTAATGGTGATGAGGGAAGATGCCAAGGAAAAGCCGCCTACACGCGAAGAGGCGCCGCGTATCGCATATCATCGGAAGAACGTGTACACTCTGAAGAGGATCGCAAAGCATGACCCCGAGGGCAAGGAGATAGAGAGCTTCTACGCCAATGGGAAGAAATGCTACCGCATATGAAGGTGCGCGGGGATGTCCTCACGCGGGCATGGGGATATCCCTGGGCAAATCAATCAAATCGAGCAAATTGCGCTGACAGAAGAGCCAACACAAGGCACTCCAGACGAGAAACTCAAAGAAGCGCCTGAATGCATGGAAGACAGGCCAAGACCGCAAAAGCAAGAGCTAAAGGAAGTGTTCCTCAGCCCGAACGAGGAAAAGAAAAGGCCAGTCTTCCTGAGCGCGGATCTCACAAGCGAAGAAGAACAAGGGCTGCTACAGCTCCTAACTGAATACAAGGATGTGTTCGCATGGGAATATGATGAAATGCCAGGTCTGGATACAAGCATCACCATGCACCGTTTAGACATCATCCCCGGGTCTAAACCGGTCAAGCAGAGCACGAGGAGCTTCAGGCCGGAGCTTAACGTCAAGATCAAGCAGGAGGTTGTCAAACTCCTAGATGCCAAGTTCATAGAGCCGAATCATCATCCCACATGGCTGGCCAACATCGTGCCAGTAGTGAAGAAGAACGGACAGCTTCGCATCTGCGTGGACTTCCGAGATCTCAACCGCTTCTGCCCTAAGGACGATTTTCCGGTGCCCAACATTGATTTGCTCATCGATTCAACAGCAGGCCATCGCATGTTCAGTTTCATGGACGGTTTCAGCGGGTACAATCAAATCAAGATGGATCCCGAAGATGCGCGGAAAACTGCATTCATCACTCCTGTAGGGGTATTCAACTACACGGTGATGCCGTTCGGCCTTAAGAACGCGGGCGCGACCTATCAGCGAGCCATGATGGCTCTATTTCACGACATGATGCACAAAGAGGTGGAATTCTACGTGGATGACCTGGTGGTTAAATCCAAGCACGAAGCAGACCACCTCGCAGATCTGCGAAAAGTGTTCAATAGATGCAGGCGCTTTCAACTGAAGATGAATCCCATGAAATGCGCGTTCGGGGTAACATCAGGGAAATTCTTGGGATGTGTGGTTCATCGCCAAGGGATAGAGCCCGACCCCGCAAAAGTATCAGCTATCACTGGCATGACGCCGCCCCATAATCAGAGTGCATTGAAGACATTTTTAGGAAAGCTATCCTATCTGCGGAGGTTCATCCCAGCAATTGCCGAAATCACATGCTGTTTCAGCACTCTTCTCAAGAAGGACGCCGCGTACAACTGGGCTCCGGAGCACGAAACCGCATTCGAAAAGCTGAAGGATTTACTCACGTCCTCAAAGATAATGATCGCGCCTCAACTGGGATCACCGCTTCTGCTATACCTGACATCTACAAGGAGATCTATATGAGCGCTCTTGGCTCAAGAGTATGAAGGCCAAGAGAGGCCTATCTACTACATCTCCCGCATCGTGCAGCCTGCTGAATCGAGGTACACAGACATCGAACGTCATTGCCTTGCCTTATTCTTTGTGATAGAAAAGTTGAAGCACTATTTTGTATCACACAAAGTAGTAGTGGTCACCAAGAGCGACCCCATAAGATACTTGCTAACTCACACTACTCCGGGAGGAAGACTGGCGAAATGGTACATGACCATTTCCCAATACGATATCACATGTGTGCGACCACGAGCGATCAAGTCGCAGGCGGTAGCAGATCTGTTGGCACAGTTCCCAGATAACAGCCATGAGCCCGTGATCGAAGAAGAGCTCGAAGGCCCTGAGAAATACGCAATCGACGTGCCCTATTGGACTCTCCACTTCGACGGTTCGTCAACCCGGAAAGGCGGAGGCATTGGGATAGTCTTGACAAAGCCAGATGGGGAAGTCATACAGATGTCCGCAAAGCTCAACTTCGCAGTCACAAACAACGAAGCGGAATACGAGGCTCTCATTGTGGGGCTCCGTAAGGCAAAAGCTTTGGAAGTGAGCAACTTAACAGTCATGGGAGATTCCAAGCTGATTGTTAAGCAAGCCTCGGGCGAATATGGTTTGAAGGAGATCAACCTCCTGTCTTATCGCACCCTAGTACAGAAGCTGATGCAACAATTCTGCGATGTGAAGTACGAGCACAAGCCCCGAGCAGACAACAGGCACGCAGATGCGTTAGCAACTCTGGGATCTAAGGTCAGCATAGACAAGTGCCCCGCAAAGATTTCCATCGAAGTGCGAACATCGTCGGCATTGACAGAAGATGCGTGCGACGACGAACACATGGATGACGCAGACTGGCGAAAACCAATCCTGCAAGCTATTGCGAAAGGCACCAGCAGCGAAAGCTGGGCACTCACAAAAGAATACTGCATCCACGACAACACCCTTTACTACAAGGGTCCTGGGGGAATACTCATGCGATGTGTCTCCGAGCAAGAGGGACAACAGCTGTTAGAAAAGATTCACCAACACGCTTGCGGAGAAAGCGAGGTGTCAATCTACAGAAAGGCTCAGAGATATGGCATTCATTGGCCAGACATGTCAACAGCTGCAGCCCTGATACAAGGGAAGTGCGAAAGTTGCGCACTAATCAAAGATTCTCTACTCGTCGCCCTAATCGATGACGACACGGACTGGAGGAAGCCACTGTTCGATTTCCTCACCCAGGGCACCGTGCCCGAATCGAGAAAGGAAGCCGAAAAATTGAAAAGAAAAGCGTCTCGATATGTGGTACAGGAAAACCTACTTTGGCGAAGAGGTCACGAGGGCAACTTGCTGCGATGTCTAGACGACAGAGAAGCACAAGAAGTCATGGACCTTTCTCATCAGGTGGAACACCAAGGAGGTGCAAAATTATGCAGGCAGCTCCTCTCGATTGGGTATTTCTGGCCCACGATGGAGGTCGATTGCCGCACCAAAGTACGACGCTGCCAGGAATGTCAATTCAAAGGGAACCTGGTGCACGCTCCCGCTGTGGATCTACATGCACTAGGGACGCCATGGCCATTTCACACATGGGCTTTGGACTTCATCGGTCCCATCCGACCGACGTCGCACGGGAACCATTTCATTCTCACCGCAACCGAGCTGTTCACCAAGTGGGTGGAAGCAATACCACTAAAGACGGCAAATGCGCTGGCTGTGGTCAACTTTATCCAGGAAAGCATCGTATGCAGGTTCGGAATCCCAAACACCATTCTTTCAGATAACGGTACTCCTTTTGTTAATCGCCAGGTAGCTGCGAAATTAGCGGAGTACAATATCAGGCAGATATGTTCTACCCCTTATTACCCAAAGGGAAACGGACAAGCCGAAGCGACTAACAAGACGCTGTTGAGAATATTGAGCAAGATGGTCGCAGATGACCACAAGAAGTGGGCCGACTCTCTAAGCATAGCTCTGTGGGCCTACAGAACTTCTCCAAGGACACCCACAGGGGCCTCGCCATTTCTACTATGTTATGGGGCCGAAGCTGTAGTACCTGCGGAGGTTAGAGTCAATTCGGCAAGGCTGGCCTTCCATGCACTCTATGAAAATCAACGCGATCATGACTTAGTCTTGCTGGAAGAAAAGCGAGAACAAGCCAAAAGGACCAACAAGCGGTACCTGGAAAGAATCGCTCGCGCCTACAACAAGACAGTCCAGCGAAGAGACTTCGCAGTCGGAGACTTGGTCTTGCGCGCATCAGACCACTGTATGCGAGAAGCAACTCACCCAAAGTTCGCAGCTAATTGGGAAGGACCTTTCGAAGTCACAGAAGTCTTCGATAGTGGCTACTGCAGCATACGAAGGTTGCACGGCACAACCTCAACTCCGAGTTCAGTCAACATGCGCTGGATCAAGAAGTACAATCCCTGACTTCTCTCATTTCATACGTTCTATGATAACGTTGTTTAATGTCTCATGTGGCTACGATTTACGCAATCTCCTCTCCCATATGAGAGGATTGTAATCTCATCTCTCCCATATGAGAGCGTTGTAATAAAAGAATTCTCCCAAATGAGAAGTTCACATTTCAAGCTGTTTATGTTGCTCTATTCAGTTTGTTATTACTTTTAACAATGGTTTATTCGCCGCAATAGCAATCAATGCGAATGCGATCTTAATTGATCATCTAAAGCCTATCTCTCACGATAGCAGCCAATGCAAATGCGATCTTAATTGATCATCTAAGCCTATCTCTCACGATAGCAGCCAATGCAAATGCGATCTTAAGTGATCATCTAGGTCTATCTCTCACGATAGCAGCCAATGCAAATGCGATCTTAAGTGATCATCTAAGCCTATCTCTCACGATAGCAGCCAATGCAAATGCGATCTTAAGTGATCATCTAAGCCTATCTCTCACGATAGCAGCCAATGCAAATGCGATCTTAAGTGATCATCTAAGCCTATCTCTTACGATAGCAGCCGATGCAATTCGATCTTAAGTGATCATCTAAGCCTATCTCTTACGATAGCAGCCAGTGCAATGCGATCTTATCTGATCATAAAAGCCTATCTCTCGCGATAGCAGCCAATGCAAATGCGATCTTAATTGATCGTAAAAGCCTATCTGTTATGATAGCAACCTATGCGATCATAATCGATCATATAAGCCTATCTCTTACGATTGTAGCCTGTACAAATGCGATCTTAATCGATCATATAAGCCTATCTCTTACGATAGCGGCCTGTCTAAATGCGATCTTAATTGATCACCCAAGCCTATCTGCTACGATAGCAACTTATATGCAAAGTGATTTTAGTTAATTATCTAAGCCTATCTGTTACGATAGCAACTTATATGCGAAGCGATTTTACTTGATCGCCCGAGCCTATCTGTTACGATGGCAACGCATGCGCAAAATGATCTTATTAGATCTTCTAAAAGTCTATCTGTTGCGATAGCAGTTTATGTGAGAAATGATCTCAATCGATTCTCTAATAAAGCCTATCTGCCATGATAGCAATTCGCACTACTTAACGATCTTAATTGATCTGCTAAAGACTATCTACTACGATAACAACATTGTGAAAATGATCTTAAATGATCCACAATGGCCAACCACAAGCCCATCTGCCGGGATGGCACAGCTGCGAAGATATGATCTCAAACGATCTAGTGAAACACTCGCGAATCAATATATCGCAGATGCGAAACAATTACATAGCACTATGCAAGGCGAAATATGCCGAAACGCATGCGAAATTGTATTTTGTTGTAAAGAGACAGCAGATAATATAAAAAGCTATTTATCATTACGAGTCAAATGATTTACAATTTATCTGTCTAGATAGCAGCTTACAAGCGAAGAACTCGAATCTAACTACGCAGCCAACATGGCATACAATACATTCGAAAAGTAACTCGCAAGCCAGAAAACACACTACGGGAATTCCGACTAGAAAAGGATGAACCCACCGGTTTCAACACCGGCTACGCAACACGCAGATCTGCGGCCAAAGATCCGTAGCAAAAGGGATGCTGCCGCGAAGAGATCAGCTTGTCATTCGCTACATCCCTAGCCGCGAAACGTGGGAAACGATACGCCCAGGACCCCAAGGGGTGACAAAAGCCTCTGTCTGATCAAGGTAGGCGCCGGAGGAGCTTCCTGTTTCGACATATGCTACTCTGCAAAACAGGCGAAGCAGTCATTCCTCTGGTGATGGATTCCTTGTCATGTTGGACAAGGGCATTGACGAGCACCCTGAGTTCAAGAACGAAGAGGCAAAAAATCCTCCTCCAGGGATGCTGGAGGAGAATTTCGCCGTTCATTACGAGACGGTAGCACGGTCACTTCGGCGCTGCACCTCACCACGAGGCGGCCGGAAACATGACCTGCACGCATAATACACGAAGAAATTTCTTCGAACACATATGAGATATTATCTGCATCTTCTTTATGATGGTTATATAGAGCAATAAGCCTCATAAAGTGGATCTTGGAAACTATTTCTATAGCACAAAGCGCGAACTCAGGATTCAGAACTTGAAGTTGCCATGAATCAACGAAAAACAAGCGTTGAAGCCAGCAGTCGTAAGGACTCACGGCAAAGCACATGTTTGGGATGAAGAACCCAAATAGCAAAGACAGGGTTTATATAGACCCTGTACAGACTCTTCGGTTGCCTAAGATGAGTCAGCAAAATTCAAAAAGAGGGTAAGTTCAATCACTTACGCCTTGAAAAGCGGTAACAATCAATTACCCTACTAAAGGCTACGACGATTCAGTTGCGTATCCTAATAAATGACGGATAGTCATGATTCGGAGGGACTTCCCAACGAAAGCGTGCTTATTTGCCGAGAAATTAGCGCGAAAATCAAGCAGAGAATCAATTGCTGATGCCGTAATTGGATATGCACGGAAATATCCAATCAAATCCCGGAAAAGGGCAAAACGGGAAAATTCATTGTTTTTGTTAAAAAAAAAAGGGGAGAAACCCTAGCAACATTACATTAATGTTGAAGACATTACATTAATGTTTCAGCTATTTTTCTTGCTATTTTTTTGCAAAATTCGAAAAATCAAAGCAAATTCTTGATTAAGGAGTCTTGGGGCTCGAACTGCTCGCTCAGCTTCTCCACTTGTTTCACTTCTTGCTTCAGTAGCTCGCACCTGGCATTCATCTCATGATACAGCTTCAGAGCTTCATCAACCTTTTGCTTCTGCTGCTCCACCTTCTGCATCTCAGCTGCGAGATTCTGGTGACCGAGTTTCAAAGTTATGGCTGCGCGAATCAACGTGACTCTGTCCTTGAGAAACTTGAAGCCCATTCTACCTTGGACTTTGGTCACGAGATTTTGGCACATGCCACATAGCAATTCAGCACTCTGGACCGAAATGGTCGCAGGTGTAGCCGCAGACAGCTGCTCCAATATCCAAATGGCTTCAGTAAGGAACAGCCTCCTGTCAAAAGGCCCGATCTCCAGAGATCTCACAAATGATCGGGGGTAGGTCAGACGCATTCGAACCACCCAGTCTACATCGGCTTGCTTCAAACCTGAAGAGACGTCAAAAATAGGTTATGATGTCAAAACTCGCAAGCGAATAATGCGACGTGCGAACAGTAAAGCTCTACTTACCAGTTCCTTCCAGAATCTCATGAAGGGAAGGAATGCGGGCTGCCGGGTTGTTCGAAGATTGCCCCCGCTCCATAGCTCTCCTATCAGCTGCGAGCTCCAATCTCTCGTAGTCGGGAGGAAGAGTGTAGGCCGCGCCAGCTGCGACTGCATTCCCAACCTGCGAGCCCCAAATGCTCCACGCAGGAATAGGTGCCTCGGGCTCAGTCGTCGCCAGAGGCGAAGGGACAGCCGAAGTCGCTTGGCGAAGGACGCTCTCGGATGCGAGAACATTAGCAGCACTTGTCCTTCCTACCTCAGCACTAGCATGGACATCTTCATCCATCAACACAGTGTCAGCTCCAGCATCGTCGGAAAGCTCGATGATGTCCTCAAGATGCTCACCCGTGTGGTCAGCAGCTGCGACGGGCTTCTCGGTATGGGAGCTCGGAATTGGAACATAGGACGCAGAAGGCTGACTTCTCTGCCCCAGCTCTGGTTCTTCGGCATAACCTGCGACATTAAATGCGATGACATGAGGTAACTTGCGTTATAAGTTATTTTGCTATCTTTGCTAAAGCTAAGAGAAAGCACCTCCACGCGAAGGTGGGATTGAGGTATCCTCATCATACACTAAGGACGTGGAACCATGCCCTATCAGTGTGTCCTCACTAAGCAAGTCTTTAAGAGAAGCGTGACCTGGGATGCGAATAAACCAGTCACAATTCTGCCTTAAGTTGCTAAGAGCCTAGTACGTGCGTATCACTCAAATAGTTACCTGAGGGTTCTCCGCATTTGCCTACTAACCAATGGCGAATGTCAGCCTTTGACACACCATGCTGTAACGCACCCACAATAACATCTCTATAAGTTACTGCGAGATTGAAGATCTCACCTTTATCGCCACCTGCGATCTCTTCGAAGTCTGCTTGGACTTGCTCCAAGGCCGCTGCATCCTCTCCGGGAACCTCATCTTCCTATTCCGCATGAGGAGCCACTTCTTCAGGAAGCTCGTCTTCCTCGCCAACTGGACGCACTAGGTCGTCAACATGCTGCTCTTCAAGGCTCCGCTGTTTCACACGCTCGAGCTCCTCTTCCTCTCGCCGCCTTCTTCTTTCAGCAGCCTCCGCGGCTGTCTTCCGGGACTCAGCAAGAACGTCCTCGCTTATGGGCTCATCTGGAATGCCAGAATGGGCATCTCTCTTTTGTCTCTTGGCCACAAGGCCACCAATGGTTTCATCATCATCATCTGCGAATACCCAATTGGTTTAAAGAAAAGAAGTGCAAAGAAGTTACGATAACGGGAAAGGAAATGCGACGGAGGTACCTCCTGATTCTTCCTCATGCATCACAACTGTTACTTCTTCTTCATCACTCGCTTGGGGCTCCTGCCTCTCTTCTTCTTCCTATTGATTGAATGGAACAAAGGTCTCAACTGCGAGATCTTTCCGCACTTTGCTGGGCATGCGACCTTTGCCTTTGTCCTTGATAGAAAGGGACCTCACTGGGGGAGAAGCTGGGGCATTCCTAGGGGAAGAAATCGTAATCCCCTTTTGCCTAGGTCTCTTCACTCTTGGCGCCGCAGTCGCTGGAGGAGACGGGTCATCTCCAGGAGGAGACGGAGCCGGAGGATTGTCTATCAGCGAGTCAGCGTCAGCAATCGCTCAACTGGAACAGGATCAGGCATCCTCTTCGCCTTTACCCTCGCATGGTAGAAATCTTTGCCGCCTAAAAAGGGGGCTTTTCGCCACAAGGCCTGCGGAAGGTCGGGTATCTCTTCATCTTCCTTGACGGGTCTGGTTACTCTTGTCTTGGCCATTCCTGTGGAAGAGCAAGAAAAAGGGGGGAGAAATACCACACTTCAGTTTGAATTTTGGAATTCAAGATCTATGCAAAGGAAGACGAACAGTCCCGGTATCGATTTCAGAAATTGGGGAGTTGCAAGATCCAATATTGTTGAAAGATTAATACGAAACGGGTTCAAAGATCAAAGCCTCTTCACAAATTTCATGGGTTTACAGATTCAACGCAGTTCAAGGCAAACACTGGTATCTTAAATCAAAAGTAAACGAGGCCAACCTTGTTTTCTTGAAGCCTGCTTGGATATGCACAATTGAAGAATACGATTTGCAGTTCTGAACTGGTGATTGATTATCTGGATCTGCTCTCGAAGATCTCCGGGTACCATTCACTTTAAGAGAAAGAAGTGATGCTTTGCAATAATGGGGGATACAAGGTATTTATCCAAAACAATGAAGGGTTGCGTCCTTTCGATAGTCGAATCGCAACCGTCACCGTCGAATCGCGCAATCACAGGACAAGCTGACGTCACGCCTAAAACCCTAAAGGTCAGACGGCACGACTCTAGGGGTTTTAGGTCATAATGACACGCACGGGGGCTGAATCTACCCGTATTTGAATTGGTGCGTGGCGGAGACACGTATGTTGGTTTCCGCACATGGAAGTCTATACGGCTATGAGCCTTCACGCGCAGAAAGGGGGCTAATGTAGATACTGCTTTCTGACATGACAGATCTTGGCCACGTGGTAGCCATCCAGCACACCATATTGTGCTCCATACACACTGGATCACCAGCCGAGCTGATCCATGTGGGGGCTGCGAGACAGAGCCCTCGCATACCGCTGCACGGGACTTGTAGGGACTTTGTGGTCTGGAGGCTAGAGTAAGCCCTGTCGCGTGCGAGCCAAGCCCGCGCGCGACCTTTAGTAACTGTTTTGAGAGATTTATGGCACGAGCTCCATAAACCCGGTCAATCCGGTCAAACCCGGTCAACCTCGTAACGGTTCCGGTATTCGCGCACCACGTGCTCTAACGGTCCCTATATACTCGGACGAACGTGCCGTTATGGTTAAGCTAATTAAGCCGCCATCAATGGGCGCATTAACCACACTACAACGGTCACGTTCTCCAGTATATATAGATCGTCAACCTTTCCATACAAAGAAGAACACACTTGCCATACGCGGAAGCTCTGCCAAACCTCTGTCTCTCTCTCAGACATTGCTATTGCCTTACTCTCTCCCTACACACAACCCCACTCTTCCTGTGCGATCCTTGATCCACTACACACGGTGTACACGGAGGTCTCCCCGCCGGAATCTCTTGTGCACACCAGCATAATGCAAAAAAAAAAAAGGTTCTACATGCATATAACTTAGGTAAAACCTAGAACATGTTACACAACATATATATACCAAAAAGAACAGTGCGGGGCACAACCCGACCAAAAAAGTACAATATTCAACATATATAATTAAACCTTAAATAATATAACTGTTCACTCATTTGTTTGTTACAATATTCCTATAACTGATTCATTTGATGATTACCACATATTGTTCCTCCAAAGTGGCCTTAAACTATGTGCACTGTCAATTGGAATTCAAAAAGGATCAATGGGAGCTCCACCCACACTTGCTGTACTGCAACAGGTTAAAAGAAAAATATATTTAGAAATATATTTGATGTGAAACTATTGGATCACTAAGATGAATGATAGCATGTGTACCTTTGGCGAAAGTCCAAACAGTGTACTACGTATGGACGTACTCATACTATCAATGTTCTATAACATGAAAAATTATACCTGGAACAGGTAATTGCAAAAAAAAGTTATAATTTTGTAATGTTGCCACCCCTAATCAATGAGGTGGTTCATGAGCCTATACCTACTAGCCTGAACTAATCTTTAAACCAGCAATGATATCTCTGAAGCCACATCTTTAAACCAAGCAATGCTTTCTCTGAAACCACATCTTTAAACCGGCATTTATTAAACTCCATTACCCCCATCTTCTGCATACTCTCCATCTTCTCCTAACCCCCAGGTTCCCCACTGTGTATAAAACCAGAGCATACAACCTTGTACATTTCACTACACCTTTCATCCACCTAGAAAAATTTTTGATTGTGGGAACATATTGATGTCAATAATCTCATTCGATGTTGATTTAGTTATGTTTTGGTTGTCTTGATGTAGCACTGTGATGCATGGAATGATCACAAAGATGCTGCTTCAGGTGGTCAGAACATAACGATGCAAACCTCTGTTTGTCATAGCACAACGGCTCATAGATTTGAGATGAGTGCTAAATCGACGCCAACCTTTGTTTCTCATAGCACAACAAGAAACCAAAAAAATAAGAAAAAGGCAAGGGGAAAGCCATTGAGGAAGAACTAGAGAAAGGCATCGGAAAAGAACTGAAGATCTACTCAGAAAAGCAACAATCCCCTGGTGAGAAATATGGTATGAACAACAAGTGGTTTATTACTAATGTTTCTATAGGACAATGGTTAGATGGTTTTGATTCCAGACCAGTAGCTTTTTGTAGCATGATTAGTGTCAATATGCTGAAATCCATAAATCTAGAATGCAGTAAGAGGTTGAAGAAGAGTGCTATTTGGAAAATCCTAAACCCTCAAGAAAGTTGCATATCCTAGACTCACTCACTAGGTTTTTCTATCTGAACATGAAGGAAATTAAAACTGTAAGCATAGTGATCCAAACCAAAGTGGCTGGTGTTGATATGGAGTTAGATCACTCTGAATTTGCCAATGTTTTTGGTTGTCCCAAGAGGTATAACAAAGACAACTATCCAAACAAGGGTGAAGCACTGAAACTGGCTAGGGAAGAATTCCTTTTATGAAATGTGTCTACCTCCTCCAAGCAGTTAACACACTATGTGTTAACTATTGAAGCCCAAGTATTTTTTACTATTCTAATGAGGTGTGTAGTACCGAAGGATAATTCCAAAGAATTGATTACAGACATGGTGTTGTACTTGTTGTATTTGATCATGCATGGTTATGAGATTGAAATTCCTAAAATTGTGATGGAACACATGCTTTACTCCCAGACCAAGGAAAGAAAGCATCATTTACCATAGGCCAACCTAATTTCTGTCTTCTTTCGACACCTTGAGATCCCAAATGACAGAGAAGATATTGTTACCATTGGTTTTGGTATGCTTGATGAGAAAGAATTTGAGAGAATTGGGATTATGAAAACCAGTGAAGGTAACTGGAAGCTGTACTCTGAACTGTCTAAAGAAGAGTTACAATCCAAGAAGTTTCCTAAACCCAAGGCCTTGACCCCTCCTTCAAACCTACCCTCTCAAGACCTTTCCATGGTTTTCCAAAGACTTAACGTTATGGAGAAGGATGTGGAAGAATTTAAGGAAAATCAGCATGAGTTTGGAACTGAGTTCAAGAAAGTCATGTATATGGTTGAAAGCATCTTCAAAAGCATCAATGTTCTTCATGTGGAGGACGAAGTCTCTCTGGATGCAGAGGGATCCAAGAAAGATGATTCAACCAAGAATTTGTTCAGTGACCATAAGAAGAAGAAACAGAAGAAACCCATTCCAGAGATAGTGACTGATCCTTCTTGATCTTTTTCTTTGGAGGAGAATGAGCCTTTTCTGCACTCGGGGTTCTGCAACTTGAACCATCACTGAGTGTTTGAACCTCTTCCTCTACAGTCTTCCTCTTCTTGTCAGTAACTTTCTTTGATCCTCCAGCCATAGTGATTCTATCAGACGTTCTTCTTGTGCTCATTAGGGTTTGAGAGTTTAGAGGAGAGAGGAATGAATGATACGTGAAAGGGTGAAAGAAGAAAGGAGATAAGTACTGAAAAGTTTGAGTTTGAAAAGGAAACATAAATATTTTAAAATCTTTTAAGATTGTGTAGAATCATTTAAATTCAAATCCGTGTGAGTGTGTGACGTGGAAAAGGAAATAATGCAATACTGATTTAAAGAAAATAAGTTTTAAAAGGTAAAAAAAAAAATATTGAGAAAATATCTACAGAGATATCACCCAACATTGAAAGATCCTGTTTATTGACTAAAAAGTATATATACTTATTTTCAAGGCTTTGGAAAGGTTTTCAAGGCCTTGAAAAGCTATACCATGAAAGAGAGAATATCAAGGCTTTGAAAGGATTTTTGAGGATTTGAAAATCAATTCAAAATTTTGAACCACATAATACTTACCTTGTAACTTACCTGATACTCCCCCTAAACCAATGATTCTTTATTTAGCATGCCCAGTTCTAATCTCAGGGCTGAGAATCTATCCTCATGCAGTGGTTTAGTGAAGAAATCTGCCAATTGAATGTTAATAGAAACAAATTCAAGAGTAATATCACCTTTCTCACCATGATCTCTGATGAAATGATGTTTGACATCTATGTGTCTGGTTCTTGAATGCTGAGCTGGATTCTTTGTGCTAGATATTGCACTAGTGTTATCACATTTGATAGGTATATCTTTAAAATCAAATCAAATATCTCTCATTTGTTGAGCTATCCATAACACTGGTGAGAAGCAAGCTCCAACTGCAATATATTCAGCTTCTGCTGTTGATAGAGCTACAAAATTCTGTTTATTTGAATGCCAACTAATCAGGGATGTTCCAAGAAATTGGCAACACCCTGATGTGCTTTTTCTATCCCCTTTGTAGCCTGCAAAGTCAGCATCTCAATAGCCACACAAAGAAAAATTAGATTGTTTAGGATACCAAAGCCCTAAGTCTTTGGTACCACTGAGATATAAATATTATTTTGACAGAAACCAAGTGTGATTCCTTAGGACCAGGTTGCAATATAGACACATACAAACACTGAACATGATATGTGGTCTACTAGCAGTAAGATACATCAATGATCCAATCATACCTCTGTATTCCTTCACATTCACGCTCTTACCATTTCGATCTTTGTCTAAAGACTGTGAGGAGATCATAGGGGTTTTTCTACCTTGGACTGAGACATATTGTACTTGTTTAACAAGTCCTTGGTGTACTTGTTTTGACGCAGAAAGATTCCTTTCCTCATTTGATGTATGTGAAGTCCAAGAAAGGAATTGTGCTCTCTATCAAACTCATTTCAAATTCCCTGCTCATAAGACTTGAGAAATCCTTGCAAAGAGAGTCATTAGTAGCTCCAAAAAGAATGTCATCAACATATACTTGAACTACTAGAATATCTTTCGCATGAGTCTTTATGAAAAGGATTTTGTCTACTAATCCTCTTTTGAAATCATTTTCAAGTAGAAACTTTGACTGTCTTTCATACCAACCTCTTGGAGCTTGTTTCAAACCATAAAGAGCTTTTTCAAGTTTGTAAACATGATCTGGAAACTCGTCATTTTTAAAACCAGGAGGTTGAGAAACATAAACTTCTTCTTGCAGATAACCATTTAAAAATGCACACTTCACATCCATTTGAAAAAGTTTCATATTTTTGTGAGATGCAAATGCAAGTAGAATTCTAATTGCTTCTAACCTTTTATCAGGAGAAAAAGTATTCTCATAATCAGTACCTTCTTTTCGGTTGTCGCCTTGAGCTACCATTCTAGCTTTGTTTCTGATTACCATAGCATTCTCATCTAACTTGTTTCAGAATGCCCACCTGGTACTAATGACAAACTGATCTTGAGGTGGAGGAACCAGATTCCAAACCTTGTTCCTCTCAAATTCATTGAGTTCACTTTGCATTGCAATGATCCAGTCTTCTTCTTGTAATGCTTCTTTCACATTCTTAGGCTCCATAAGAGACAAAAAAGCATTGAACGAACAAAGATTTTTTAATTGTGATCTTGTTTGTGTACTAGTGGATGGATCTGATATAATGTTGTCAACTGGATGAGATGAAAGATATTTGAATATTTTTCTTAGTGTCCACGGTTCTGTTTCTCCAGGAATCTTCTCACATCTTTGAGAACTTGAAGTAGTGGCTTGTCAACTCTGATTCTCTTGCTGTTCTTTTTTAAGGCTTTGAGACTCATTTTCAAGGCCTTGAAAATTCTTCTTGTTTTCCTGCAAGCTTTCATTGGAACCATTTGAAGGATCTTCTTCATCTTCTGACTCATGCTTGTTTAAATCCAAGTCTACAAAACTTTCACTCAAAGAACCATCATAGCTTTCATAAAAAAATAACATGAATATTTTCTTCAACAAGCATGGTTCTCTTGTTATAGATTTTTTAAGCTTTGCTAGTCAGTGAATAACCAAGAAAAATACCTTCATCACTTCTGGCATCAAACTTACCAAGATTGTCCTTACCATTATTGTGGACATAACAAGTGAAACCAAAGGGTCTGAAGAAAGAGATATTTGACTTTCTTCCTTTGAACAAATCATAAGGAGTCTTCTTCAGTATAGGTCTAATCAAGCACCTGTTAAGTATATAGTTGGAAATGTTCACAGCTTCTGCCCAGAAAAAAATTTGGCAACTTATTCTCTAGAAGCATTGTCCTTGACATATCTTCAAGAGTCATGTTCTTTATTTCAATGAAACCATTCTGTTGAGGAGTTCTAAGAGAAGAGAAGTTTTGAGAGATGCCATGCTTAGCACAAAATAAATCAAAATCAAGTTGATCAAATTCTCTACCATGATCACTTCAAATAGAAGCAATAGGCAGGTGTTTCAAAGTTTGAAGTTCTTTACGAAGCTTTGAAAATTCAGAAAGAGTTTCAGATTTATCTATAAGAAACATTACCCAAGTAAATCTAGAAAAATTATCAACAATAACTAACATGTACTTCTTACCCTTTGAGGTTGGAGTTCTCATTGGACCACAGAGATCCATATGCAATAGTTCAATGGGTCTAGAAGTACATACAAAGTTCTTTGGATTGAATGAGCTTCTTGTCTGTTTACCTTGAGCACAAGCTTTCCATACTTCATCTTTGAACTTGATAGGGGGCATACCTCTTACTAGGTCTTTAGAAACCAGCTTGTTCAAAGTATGTAAGCTAATGTGACCAAGCTTTCTGTGCCAATGCATTGAATCCTCTTTCAAGGCCTTGAGACACTTAAGACTTTCTCCTGCAACTTTGGTAGTGTGCAAAGTATAAACATTGTTTGACCTTGAGGCAGTGAGGATCAAACTCCATATTTCTCATTTTGCACCACACAATTCTCTTTGTCAAAGATAAATTTGTTACCATTGTCACATAATTGAGATACACTAAGCATGTTGAATTTCAAGCCATCAACTAAATAAACATCAGAAATGGATTTTTTAGAATATGTGCCAACTTTACCAATACCTAAAATATCGCATCTGACTTTGTCACCAAGTTTGATTGATCGTTCAGATTGCTCTTTTAGTTCTGAGAATGAAGATCTCTTGCCTCTTATATGTCTGGAGCAACCACTGTCCACATACCATTTCTGTACTCTGCTCTTGGTGACAGCCTGCAATCAACATTCACTGTCTTACCCAACTGTTAGACCAGTGTGGAATTTAGATTCATATTCAGAGGCAACCATGTTAGGTGGTCTAACCCCTTTAGGAACCCAAATCTGTCTAACTTGTCTTTTAAGCTGAACTGGAAAAGTGTTCCTCATTATGTGAGGGTCTCTTATTCTAAAAGGACAAGTCATTTTACCAATTATGTTGCAGCAATGGCACTTAGGAGAAGGTTTGTTTCCATCCTTCCCAAATCCGGTGTTTTTCTTTTTGAGAAAGTTTGAATTGTAGCCAATACCAGTTTTGTGAACTGTCTTTAAACTTCCTCCGAGAATCGGGTTTAGATTGTGTTCTGAGCCAGAAAGTTTGTTAATAACTTTCTTAGATTCTTGAAGTTTCTCAGCTAAGGTAGTACCGTTTCCTCCAATTCATCAAACCGATGTCTTAGAGAAACAACATTATCACTCAAAATATAGTTCTCAGTGACTACCTCCTTGACTTGAGTTTTTAAGGCTTTGAAACTGGTTTCCAAGGCCTTGAAATCTCTATCAGACTTCTTCTGAGAAATTTCAAGATTCTGGTTTTGACAAATAAGTTGCAAGTTTTCTTTTTCTTGCTTATGAACCTTTTCTTTCAAAGTTCTGATTTCTTTCTGATAGTCCTCTTCATTTAAAAACATTGTTCTAAGATAGTTAGAGAGGACATCTGATGGTTTTGAAATCAAACAGTTCACCATTACCTCAATTTTCTTTTCTGAACTTTCATCATGCTTGGCCATAAGGCAGATGTTGGCTCGTTCCTCTTCATTTTCAAATTCACTTGAGGAATCTGAGTCACTCCAAGATGTTATCATAGCCCTTTTTCTACTGTCATGGTCTTTCTTCTGAAAGTGTTTGCTTTTCTTGTGTGGACAGTCTCTGATCAAATGTCCTGCATCTCCACACTCAAAGAAACTCATTACTTTAAATTTATTACCATGGTAAGAAGATTTACCTTTCTAGTATTTGCTACTGGAGGAATTATGTTTATCCCTGCTGAAGTCTTTGTTTCCAAAGTTCTTTTTCATCTTTAGAATCCTGGTCAAGACTTTGGAAATAAGAGCAAAGGGATCTTCATCATCATCTTCTTCTTTTTCAAGGCTTTGAGATGGTACTGTTTCTTTAGCCTTGAGATCTTGATTCCTGACATTATCTTGTAGTTCTCCATCAACTTCATTCATGGATATTTCACGAGTGAGCAGTTTTCCCTGCATGTTATCAAGTGGAAGTGATGATAGATCTTGAGCTTCTTCAATAGCAGTTGTCTTTGGTTCCCATTTGTCTTTGGGAAGGCTTCTCAAGATCTTCCTGAATTTTTCTTCATTGGAAAAGGATTTTCCCAAAGAGTCCAGATTGTTGACAATATCAGTGAACCTATTGAACATGTCCTTGATTGACTCATCTCCATTCGTCTTAAACAGTTCGTACTTTCTAAGAAAAGTGTTGATTTTTGTCTGCTTGAATTGAGTGGTTACTTCAAAGGTTACCACCAATTTTTCCCATATCTCTTTAGTAGTCTTGCAGCCTGAAATCCTATTGAATTCATCTGCACTCAAAGCATAATATAAGAGATTCATAGCTCTGTAATTTTTGGAATTTTGCTCTAACTAAGAAACAGAAAGTGAATCCTCTGTCTTGGGAGTTCTGATCCCATCTTTATTCTGTGTAGAATGTGTGAGGACCATTCTAAATGTTAGTCCACAATTCCACATCTTGATCAATGATGAATATTTTCATCAGGGATTTCCAGTGCATAAAGTTGTCACCACAGAATAGAGGAGGTCTGTTAGCAGCTCTTCCCTGAGAGAAACCACCATACCTACAATACTCATAATCACAAAATAGTTAAATCTATACAGTGATACAAGCTCTGATACCAATTGAAAGACAGCAATCTAGGAGGTAAACAGGATCAATACTCTAGAAGGGGGAGTTGAATAGAGTATGACAACTTTTTCAACTTTAAGCTAAAAGAGTAGTTTCAAGGAAATCTGTGCACAGCTGTAAGTATTTAAAGGCCTTGAAATGAGTTTCGAGTCCTTGGAAAGAAACTAAATGACAAATAAAAAGCAGAGAGTTTTTAAGGCCTTGAAATGCCTTTCAAACCCTTGAACTGAAACTTGTTTTGTGCAGTTAATTTGACTAAGTATGGGACTGAAAAATGAATGCAAGAGACACATAGATTTATAGAGTTCTGTACGCTTGGACCTACGTCTCTACCTCAGGGATTTGATCCTTGCAGGATTTTCAACTCAATTCTTATTAATCAAAAGCTAAAACCTAGATTTCAAGCACAAAGAGGTCCCTTACTCTGTTACAGCTTATGGTTCTCACTAGAACAAGAATGTAACAAGTATTATCTGAATGATATACATATAGAGTTCAGAAAGAAGAACATTGAGACAAAGTATAGCAGTGAGTGTGCAGTGTTCTTCAGATGCTTGGATTGAGAGGAATGAGTGAGCTTCTTTGTTGCTTGTCAATATCTGAATGTATTTGAGTGTTTCTCTGTTGATTGTCTTCGAAAACTCTATGTCATTCATCCTCTTAAGGAGCTAGTTTGAATTGGAGATCTTCAGGATATTCAAATAACTAAATTCCCTAAAAGTAAGAAATTTATTTTGACTCTTCTAACATCTCTTCCAACGACTAGTTGCTTAGTATCTTCAAAGATGTTGACTTGATCTTGTAGCTGAGTATGATTGGAAGGTCCAGACATCTTTGCATAAGCATAAAATCAATCGAAAAATCCAGTTTTCTTTTTAGCAAGAACACAGTTTAGGCAAGTAATCCTCCAAAATAGGCAATTGATTTTCCCTGCAAAATCTTGTTCAAACAGATGGATTAATAATAGTTAAGAGCAGCAAAATGATTTGTCTTTCATCATCAAGGTGCATATAATCAATTAAAGAGAAGTGGGAATCAGATAAAACAGATAAGCTCCCCATAAGTTCATGTTGTATACTTCTCAGTATGTTTCAAACATTTGAAAATAATTTCAAGGCCTTGAAACAGACAAGCTGCTTCAAGTCTTTGAAACTAGCTGAACTTACTGAGTTGACTTTTCCGTTCAGGTTTGACATCATTACAATCAGATTTTTAAACGATAATTCGTAAAGAGGCCTGCCCCTATAGTTAGGCAGCCGAGGTGGCTGCTTCATGCCCCCGGCCCCTCGAGGAACTGTTTCTATTAACAATATTTTTTTTGTAAAGAGAGCTCAATATAGTAATCCTATAGTTTTAATTTTTGACACAAATATCTTACCCAACAAATTAAATTATTATTTTTACTTATAAAGAATTAACTATTTTTTTTGATTTTATTTTTCTTTAAATAGGGCCCTCAAATTTCTTACTTGCTTTAGGCACCCGGGAACCTTGGTCCGTCCAATCACAAATTTCACAACGACAGTAATGTAATATTTGAAATTTTAGTAATTAGATATTACCAAAATTAGTAGTCAGACTGATACTCATTTATATATCACACGCTTATAAGTTATAACTATATGACATACTTTCACATTTAAACACACCAGGATCACCAGTCACACAACTAGAAAGAACATGTCACGACATTCCTCAAATGGTAGTGTTCCAGGAATAGTTACATCTGTTACAAAATATGTTTCAGGAATAGTTACATGCAAGAAGCAATTACATATATAACAGATAATACGAAAACGTATAAAAAAGATAGCATACAACATCTAGCTTAATCTTCTGGTTCCTTTTCCTTTGCCCCCCAAATCTTCTTTTCTGCAATTGCCAGCTTCACACGTCCCTTCCACTAATTCCACATGCACTTCAACAATTCTGTTTCCTTCAAACTTGACATTCTTCATGCATTCTTGGAATACAAGTAGTTTCAGCGTGTCATCTTTTTCATCCTCCGAATCAGAGATGACCACTGGAGCACTCAAATACATTGGAGGCCATCGTGTTAGAGCACTCGTGACCTCCTCCTCTTTAAAGGGTGGGGATTTTGCTGTCCTTACTGACACAAATGCAATAGAGTGAATATATATATATATATATATATATATATATATATATATATATATATATATATATATATATATCCATATCATAACAGTTTCTCACAGTGACCAAGCACTTAGCAAGCAGCGAGCATGAAGAGCAACATCATAAAGAGCAAAAATAGGCTCATATCAGTACCGCAGAGGGAAAAAATGAGCATTCCGGGTAGACAAGCATTTCTGAACTAAACAAGTACAAATTAATAGTGCATCCTGCAGTGTTTATCACAAAAGAGGCTCAGATCAGTACTCGTTAAAACCTACAGATAAGAGATTAATGATCACAGGCTGCAAAAGGATTTTGCCTCGCCATGCATATCATGACACTCTATATATCAACTATAAAGAGTGAATTCGATATATACATATCATCACCGCCTCTTCAGTGAGAATGAAGAGGCTCAGATCTGTACTCATCATGAAAACCAGATAAGAGATCAATGATCAGAGGCTGCAAAATGATTTTGCCTTGCCATGCATATCACACTCTATAGGATACAAAGAGTGAATTCGAACGATCCATATCATCACGACCTCTTATAGTACGAGCAAGCAGTGAGCATAAAGAACATCATAATATTATGGAGAGGCCCAAATCATGACAACCAAATATATAGGAGATGAAGACAGCAGGCTGCAAATAGCTATACTGAAATATACTGAATGAGCAAGTAGTCAATGCATTGAGCCATAACATAGTTGAAGTATACTAAAATAACATATATTGCTAATTCCTCCTTTCATACTCTATAGTCTGCGAGTAGCTGTGAAAGCTACTTTGACCCCGACTTGATGCACAAATGTTTGCATCATTTTGCAAACATTATGAGTGGCATAAAGTGACCATCGCAACTACACGTACTAAAAGAGGTTCAACGGAGGAATCAAGAAATATCACAATTAAGTTCCAACAAATTAATATCTGTGACAAGCTACGAAGCAATTAACTAGTATCTCATACTCGTCAAATCAATGACCCAATATTAATTAACCCTCCACTAATCTTGAAAACAACAGTTATTTCTGCGACAATGCACCTCATTGAAATTAGAATCATGAAAGATGGAGCCCTACAAATACAGTTCAACATTGTTCTGCGTAAGATATCTATTATAGTTCATTCGTATGAACTGACACGTTCCAATTTCAAGTGTACAGTTGTCGGTGTAGTGATAAATTACGGAAATCCGGGTTGTCTTACCCAAGAAACTTCTTTATAACTTAGTTAGTAATTCCAATCTTTATTCGGTTAAAGCGCGCTGAGTTGTTTTTCTAAATTCTACTAAAATGGAAAAGAACACGAATCCCAATTAACCAGATGAATGGCTTCACGGTTAATAAAGATTAATTTTGAGGAGTTTCTGAATAATGTGACAAGATAAGGATATTGTAGGGTT
The DNA here is from genome assembly GCA_023055425.1 of Linanthus parryae. Taxonomy (NCBI): domain Eukaryota; kingdom Viridiplantae; phylum Streptophyta; class Magnoliopsida; order Ericales; family Polemoniaceae; genus Linanthus; species Linanthus parryae. The sequence continues at coordinate 2,748,471 of JALGPY010000004.1, read as the reverse complement.
TTGATCATGGATACACAGCGGAAAAACAATAAATTTATCCGATCAAGACCCTCCAAGGATCACAGGAAGATAAATCACCACGATGGTAAATGATTTGTGTTAAGTACCTTGTGGGTCTCCTTGATGACTTCTAATGCGAAAAGTATCACGTCTCTACGGTTGATCCACGCCTAGAGGTGAGATCTAGATCTTCCAAACGCCTTGGGCTAGCTAGGAGGAATGAAAGATGATGAAGAAATCACGAAACGGAGAACCAAAAGAGAGGGACATACCTCTCTTCGTGGTTGACGGGTAGGGAGGATGCAAGGGGGCTCGGCCTCCTTGTTGTCTTACTCTCTCCTTCCTTCTCTCCTACTCAATATATGTTATGAGCATAAGTTGTATGGAAGGAAGGTAGGAGCATTCTTTATATACTCCAACAACTCCTTGTTGTCTACATAAAGTCCCTCTCCTAATCCTACTTAAGTTCGGATTAGTCCAACTTGCTTATTTGTCCTACTAAGTTAGCAAGTTGTTGCAATTTGATCATTCTAATTAATTAATTAATTAATTCCCAAGTCTAGTTCAACCCTATATGGCGTGTGAACCCATAGGTTCCATTTAGTTGGTAGTAACCATTTACTAATATGGAGCGGCCTCTAGCAAGGCATCCATTCTAGTCAACAAATAGAAATAGTCATCATGACAAAGCTTGTGCTAGTAGTGTCTCATCCTAAGTCACGTAGAGCGGGAGCGGGAGTAAGAAAGCGAAAAAAGTCAAAAATATTAGGTTATAGAACGGCGTCGGAGCGTCTATATAATAACATTTTTTTATTATAAATATTATAAATTTGGAGTATTAAGCAACTTGGATGTAAATGAACATTCAATTTATCTAAATTAAAGAGTATAACTATAATCATGTTTTCTTAATATTCAGTTTGGTTTTTATATTATAATTATCTTGTATGTTATAATAGCCAAAAAGAAGCTAAATCTTTCCATTTATTCTCTTTTGAACCTAAGTTCACAAAAATGGAGGAAGTCGTTAACCTTGTGAAAATGAGAATTGAAATATCCCACATCGTTCTGGGTATTTAGTTGACTACCTTCATTGCTTACAAATTATTGCTACCAAGTAGTGTTGAAAGTGTCCCACATCGCTGGTGGAGAACACTTCTCCTAAATAAATCTCTATAAAGTGCTTAGTGGATCAGCTAGTAGTTTTCAGGTTCTTGGGCTGCTTCTCATTTGAGGAGGCTGGCCTAATCTAACCATTAGTAATGGGCCTTGTTTAACTCGGGCCTTGTAGTGGTCTGATAGGTCTGATATTAACAGGCCTTAAAGTTTAAAATACTATGGAACTTGCCCTTTTATTTTCATAAAATGGTCAGTTCTCCCCTTTCTTATAATTCGCGCTCCCGACTTTTTGGAGCTCATTTTTAGGGCGTTTTTGCTCCTAAAGCGCGGGAGCGCGTTTTCAGAGCGGGAAAGGCGACCTAGTTGGACGTTTTAGGTGATTCAGGTCTAACCCCTTTGTCTCAATATCCGGATTGGACACGAGACATACAAGTCACACATGTGTATCCAATCCATAGTTCCTCGATCCTGGGAGTAGCCTTATTTGTGCAAATAACATCAATATCCCATATTGATTTATTTGAGTCTGGCCAGACATTCTATAAGCACTATACCTCGAGTGGCCTAGGATATTTGCTCCCGTTATGTGGGAGGGACAAATTCTATCTACATCACTAAGATATCTAATCTTGCATCCTATTGTGTCCAATATGCGCCTTTATGGCTACCCAATCACGGTGTAGCGTTTGACGCCATCAAAACACAATATTCCATAATTAGAACATCTAGTGACTTCAAGTCTAAGGAAGACAATACCGTTGTCACCGCGAGAAGCACTTGTGACTTTACATAACTTGTATGTAGTCTTCTCGGAGATGGGTCAATCCAGTATGCCATTACTCCTAGTGCATACCCATGTGTTGGATCATGATATCTCCATATCAATCCAACCCCACACTAGTCTATAGATGATTGTCGCATTAATCAATATAATGGACTAGGGATATTTAAGATAAAAAACACAATTGTAAATCTAAGGACTTCATTATATTAAATATCCAATAAATAATACAATGAATGTTCTAGCCAATTTATTGTTCATACTAAACTAGATTGCCTCTAGGGCACCTATTCCAACAGATATCTCCGCGGGTCACTAAGGAATTCACACCACTTTGATTTTATGTTTTGATAACACGATTATACTTTGCTTAGTTAAATGAGCAGAACTATGTTGAAGATTCCTTAAGCAACACTTATAATTAAACTCTCATATCTGATTCATCTAGCCTAATCAATTTTAAGCATTCATTATAATGATTAATCGACTCTTAGTCTTAGCTAACTAGCAAGATTACTCAACCCTAGATACAGCTAGTGCATGTTTCAAGGTTTCGGGTAACAAACGTTGATTCCTCTAACATTTATAACCGAACTCAATCCTATTGATACATCTAACAAAAGAAAAGATGGATGATGATCATAATACACGCATAACTAAACAAAAGGTAATCAATTAAGCTCAAAATCATGAAATCAAATCCATAAACCACAAACCGTGGTGATCAAACCCTAGTTCCCTACGAGATATCCCGAAATACGAGTTTAGCTACGTAAACACATGATCAAAATACAAAGTTCTTTGATCATAATCCAAAACACAAGAAAAGATGAAGTTTAGAAGGAAAACGAATGATCCCAAGCTCCCAAGAATGTGTTTTCGAGGTCAAAGATACTGATACAATACCTCCTAACCCATTCTAATACGTTTCTAAAAAGCTGGGAAAAAGTTTTAATCAATTGCACCAAAACCCCTCCAAAATTGCTGCTGCTAGGCTTCTCTTCGTGCGAAGACTTCGTTTTCTTCGTGCGAAGAGATTCAATCTTCGCACGAAGACCTTCTTATTTCAAGATTGAGAGCATGCATACGAAGACATTCTGGAACTTCTTCAAAAATGGCTAACTTTTTCTCTTCGTGCGAACACAAGCTCTCTTCGCACGAATAAACTTTGGTCTGAACATCTTTGGCTTCTTTTATTGAGTTTCTCGTTTCCGAAGATCGTCACTCCATCCTCTGTGATCCTTGCGTCCTATTTCCTGCCAACCACAATACGAAACAAGAACCCGCGATCATATCACAATAAAAGCATCAAAATCTATGAGAAACACCGGAATTCAACAATTAACGCTCATAAACTCAAGATTCACAACGCGCAATTTACTCAAAAAGTACGACAAATTCTCCATGATAAGTACGCAAAAATATAGAAAATCAAGTAACAAAATAACTCCAAAAACAGAGTTATCAACTACTCCCCACACTACATTTTGCTCGTCCCGGGAAATATTCAAGCCAATGCTCCATCTCTAAAATTCAACTCCTCAACTCACTCAAATTTTCAAACTCCCATTGCATACACCCCAATTAACATTTAATACATTCCCTATGCCATTTTCATACGATCACCACATTGCATACTCACGCCAAAATTGCATGCTAGTCCGAGGACAAATCAAACCACAAACCACCTTTTACTAGCCGACACGACTCGATTATACACATGCAACTACATGAAAATGCAATATATACAATGCAAGTATTAAAATAACATTTTTTTTCTTTTTCTTTTGTGATATCGGGCAATCTCAATTAGCTCAAACCGGTTATCATGGAGTGATGAGAAATTTAGGGACAAGGCGTGACTTGAAACTAAACTTGACAACGAGAATTTCCCCTAGATCGTATAGAGACCTTGGACTTACTAAGTAAAAGAATAACCTATCGCTTCGTGTGTGCCGACTAAAATAAGAGGCTACGCTAGGCTAAGCAACGTTCAAGGTCCGAGATCCTAATCCAGTAACGGATTAGAATGTTGAGGCTTAGGGACATAAATATAATCATGAAAAATTAGTCCTAAAGCGACACATTATCACATGTAACCACATCTCACACACCCTCACCATGATGATAGAAACCGCAATCCGAAACTCACCGTCTCTGGCCCTCGATTCCCTCAAACCCCGGCACAACTACGATCTCCGTTGCAACCGTCGTGAATCGTGAATGAAATGCATACCACCGTAAATGAACTATTCGCTTTCATCACTCAATTTCCGTTACGCTCCAATTTATTCCTTTATTCCATATCTCCTTTTCTCCTCTATCTTTTTTTTCATTTTTTTTTCAGATTTTTTTTTCTCTCAAATTCAACAATATCCTTCAATTATACGAGTGGTATTCCAAGAGTAGCCAAGTATGTACAGGAGGAATCGTTTGAGGAAGATTCAACGTAAACCAAGAACAGAGAATTGAAACACAGGGAGGTGTAAGGTTGTAAGTAGGGAGAGAGTAAGACGATAGCAACTGTACGAGAGAGAGAGACATAGTTTTGGCAGAGCTTCCGCGTAGTTCAGGTGATTAGTGTTGTGTAAGGAAGGGTTAACGGTCCTATAGTGGAGAAATGACCCTTGTAGTGGGTTAATGCGCCCATTAATGGCGGCTTAATTACCATAAACACAACGGCAGGTTCGTCCGCATATATAGGGACTGTTACGCACTTCGTCCGCGTATACCGGAACCGTTATGAGGTTGACCGGGTTTATGGAGCTCGTGGCCATAAATCTCTCAAAGCAGTTACTAAAGGTAGCGCGCGGACTTGGTTTTCGCTCGCGCGCGACGGAACTTACTCTAGCCTCCAAACCACTAAGTCCCTACAAGTCCCGTGTGGTGATATGCGAGGGCCGTTTCTCGCAGCCCCCACGTGGATCAGCGCAGGTGGTGATCCAGTGTGTGTGGAGCACAGCTAGGTGTGCTAGATTACTGCCACCTGGCTATGATCTGTCTGTCTGGAAAGCACTATCTACATTAGCCCCCTTTTTGCGCGTGAGGATACTAATCGGATAGACTTCAATGCGCAAAAACCAGCGCGCGCGTTGCAGCTACGCACCAATTCAAATACACGAGAAATCAGCTACCGTGCGTGTCATTATGACCTAGGATTCCTAGAGTCGTGCCTTCTGTTCCTCTATGGTTTTAGGCGTGACATCTGCATTGGCCTGTGATTGCGCGATTCGGCGGTGACGGTTGCGATTCGACCACTGAAAGGACGCGACTCTTCAGTGGATTTGAATAAATACTCCTCATCCTCCATTGTTGCAAAATACTGCTTCTCTCTAGAGTGAATGTTTTCTGAAATCCTCTGAGAGCAAATACAGATAATCAACCTCCAGTTCTTCCTTTCAAATCGCTTCATCATCACAAGGTTGGCTTGCTGAATTTAAATTAATGTTCTTCGTACCTTTCTCTTGAACTGTCTTGAATCCGAAAACCCAGAAACGTTTGAAATACACCATTGTTTGAAATTGTAGAAGAGGTTCCTTTTAAAACCCTAAAAGATGGAAACGAGTTAGGACGATAATTTTCTGAGATTTTGAACCCATAACTGTTCATCTCCCAAAATTGACAGTCTTGAAACCCAGAAACTTGTAGGATTTGCTTCTTGAACTTGAAACTGAAAGTGGATATATTTCTCCCCCATTTTTCTTGCTTTGCTGTAGAAATGGCCAAGACCAAGGTATCCAAATCTGTAAAGGAGGCTGAGGAAATCCCTGATCTTCCCAAGACTTTGTGGAAGAAAGCTCCATATCTGGATGGAGAAGACTTCTACCATGCTAGAAACGAAGTGAGAAACCTACCAGATCCTGTTTATGAAGATCTGCTATTGCTGAACCATCTCACTAATCGAGCGGAATTGGACCTAATTGACGACAAAGATGTGGAGAGATTGGGTCTTGAAAATGGGTTCTACCCCCATACTGATATCTCCACCCAGGCCTTTGGGCAAAAGATGGAAATCATGGATGAGTGGATCGATCATGTGCTGAACCATCATGCTGTTTTACTAGACCAGGCTGAGATTTACTACGCTGTTAGGGCTACGAAGGGTGCCGCCGTGAAATTGGATCAGACTATGCTTCTGAACCTCTTTTCTCGATACTCGCCTGCGACTCACACCTTCCATTTGCGCATAAAGAGCGAGTTCTGCATCAGACTTCAGAGGAACCAAGGGATCGACTTCGCGCATGGGATAAAGATCATATATCATGTGCACATCCTCCAAAGTGGGGGCTGCCTCAAACTCACGGAAGTTCTTCCAACATGGCAATTGGTTGAGACTTCTGCAAAGAATACTTGGGGCAAGTGGGTGCATTACTTCTTTCGCAACTATGCGAATAGTAAAATCACCAAGGAAATACTGGAGAAGGATCCCAAAGCCAAGAACTACATTGAAGGGAAAGGGTACCACTTGACCTAATGCGAATTCCTCTGTGCTTGGCTATCGCGATATTTGATCGATGGTCATCCTCATGACGGGGTCTTTTATCATGTCTTGCCCCTTGCTGTCAAGCTGGCTCTCGGCCAAAAGGTCGCACTTGGGCCTCTAGTGTTGGGAACCCTGTATCATCGGTTAGACTAACTTTTAGTTGCGATTGAGGAATCGCGCAGGCGTCTCGATGTGTTGACATTTCTAAACATTTCATTCCTCACCATGTGGGTGTTTGAAAGGTGCCTTCCTACGCTCCCATCCCTTCAAGACCGAGTACCTGGAATGTGCCGGGCGCGAAGAACGCACTTCGGAGTGGGAGAGCCGCTCGATGGTATAAGACCAAAGAACCTAAGTGTTCATGGAGCTTGGTCTGCGACGATCGAGCAAAGTTTACAGCCAGGCCTTATACCACTCGCATTGAAAATGTGCGATTCTTCCCGAAGTTGTACCCAAACAAAGGTGGCTCCCTCTCTGAGGATACTATCGTCAGAGGGGATGATTGCTATAGAGAATTCCTCTGCTGGTGTTTGAGAGGCTCACTGCCTGCTCTTGCTGAAAATGTCTTTGAGATATCTTCTAAGTATAAGCGGATCATGGTCGATGTTGACCCTACTCGCGTTTTCCCCCAGTTTGGATTCGACGTAGTGGCGCCTTCTATTTGGCCTAGGTCAGTGAACAGGGATTGCTACAAGCGATTGCTGACAAAGAGATGTAAGTATATTCTGCTTAGCAATTTTCCTTTCGTTCAGCCCTTAGGGAGACGTGAAGGTCGCCTTACCAAAAATTGGATTTCCTTCTGGCACGCTCAACAAGCAAGGTTTGATTCATCCGCGCCTCCGCGCCACAGCAAGGCTCCTTCCATCAGAAGGAATACTTTCCTATTTCGTCAGAACTGCAGTTTGGACGATTCTAACTATGGATTTTATTCCCTGCTTGACTACGATAATCACTTGTGTCCAGACGTGATCCTTAAGGAAAAGATGACCGCTGTCAGGGGCGGAGTTGTATGTGTGATCGAGTACAGTGAATCTTTCGCCAAGGTAAATAACATCCCTTTATCCTTTTTGAAGCGCCTCTCTTTGAAATGCTATGCATTACATAAGTTTTTCCCCCTTTTTCAGTGCTGTTTGAGGAGGTTCGCATCTGGAGACCGTTGTCCATCACTGGTCAGTTCTATTCTTAAAGCAAAGAGGCAAAAGCAGGTCATCCCTCTGGACATGGAAATGGATCCCAAAGTGGAGGCTCTTATTCGCGAGGAGATGAACGTATTCGTTCGCTCCTGATAGACGAAGGTGCTGAAGTGGACGCAGAGGTTGCCCCGAAGGCTAAAAAGCAGAAACAAAAGGCAATTTTGATATCTTCGCCGCCCAGGGAAGCTCCAGCTTCGTCGCGCGCGAAGTCTCCTGTTCCCAAATGCAAAGGCAAAGGTTGCACGCAGAGCAAGCCGCGAAAAGATCTTGTAGTCGAGAATTTTATCTCCTATGATCAGGAGGAAGAAGTTGAAGAGGAAAGAGAAGAGGAAGAAAGGAAGAGGAAGAACAAGACGAGGAAATAGGAGAAGAAAGTTCAGAAGGTAACCCAAATGAACTCAATCTTCTTTGAACCACAACTTTCACAATAGTGTTGTTAATACAAAAACTTCTTCGCATATGAGGATACTGGGACCATCAGTGGTCTTCTGGCCAAGGAAAGGTGAAAGACAAAGGGATCTCGCTCAAATGCGTCTAATGAGCCCATAGACGAGGCCATAATCGCTGAGTCTAAGAGAATGGCTGCTGAGGCAGAAGAGAGAAGGAGAAAGCGCGAGGAAGATGACATTGAGACCATGAAGAGAAGAAGTCTGGAAGAGCAGCATGCTGGTAGCATGAGTGTGGCTGCCTTAGAACGTGCTCAACAATATTTTGAAGAGATCGCAGGTGACGAAGAAGATACAATTTTTAAACTTGCTGTGTCTTACCAAGAGGTAATTTTTGGTGCATTAAAGCACGGTCTATCTAAATATGACATTCGCCGATGGTTAGTGGGCAAATGCGGCGAACCCTCAGGTAAACATTTGAACAATGTTTATAAACGCAGCTTAACGAATCATTCGCTATTATAACAAGTTTTTACGTAACATCATATCATGCACACCTTAAGGATGTGATAAATGAGGACACCTCTGTAGGATACGGTGTCACATCTATATCATATGATTGTGGAGCTGCGATCCCACATAAGTGTGGAGGTGCTCGCTTTTGATCTAAATATAGAATGAAATATATTAAATAACTCATAGCATAAGTTACCTCAATGACTTGTCTAAATTTGTTTTGCAGGCGATGCTGCTTCGCATGAACCTGCTGCTGCTACAACTGAGCCTGCTGATGCGCAAGGCGTGATTGTTAATGCTCCCACTGCGATTTTGGCTACCGATTAGGCGAGCGTTGACGACTCTGATGAGAATATGTTTCTTGAGCAGAGAAGTCAGCTTCCCATGTCTCATGCACACAGAGAAGCCTGCCATGGTTGCTGAAGATGCAGGGGAGCCCTTGGAAGACGTAATTGAGGTGTCTGACGATGGCGGTCGTGAAACCAAAATGCGAGAGGAAAATGCTGAGGATGAGCATGTAGGTGAAACTGGCACAGTTGAAGAGATGGAAGCAGAGGATCCTGGAGCTGAAGTTCATGTTAATGAACCAGTCATGGAAGACGTAGCATCTCATGAAAATGTTGATGCTCCAATGAACGCTGTTGAATTTAGTGGTGTTGATACTCCACCCATTTCTTCAAATCCTGTTCTTGCAGTTAATGTTCCAGGGCCTCCTCAGCAAAATCCTGCCAACCCTTCTGTTGAGATGGATTTCTCCCAAGTTCCCATTGCATGGAGTTTTTGGGGTTCGCAGGTAAGAACTGCCATCGCACCTGCTGCTACTTGTGTTATTCCTGCTGACTACGACGAACGCGAGGTTCAAGCTGACAGGCAAGCAATGCAGCAAGGAGATGCTTCAACAACCCCAGCCGTGCGCATTCCTACTCTGCGTCAAATCATTGAAGGAACATGTATGCCATTGTATGGACACATCTTATACTTAACTGTATTTCATTGTTAACGTTCGCACTCCTAAACTTGTCATTTCTTCAGGAATGAGACAACCTTATGTGGATTGGCTTATAAAGATGCGCCTGGCGTACCCATGGATGTTTGCGAGAGCTTTGGAGTTGGGTCCCTTCGAGAGGAGATTTTTCTTAACTGAAGCCACGTGGATTTTGGAACAATTATCTGCGACGACTCCCGCCACCATTTTGACTGAAAATGCGTGGACACTCTATGATACGTGCAAGAGGCTTCAGGCTAATGCTCAGGGCAGGTTGGAGTTCAAATTTCTCTTCAACAGGGTCACCCAAATTCTCACCTCTGTGATGTTGAAGTACGGCCACCGAAACCTCGCACTTGAAAAGAAGAAAGTGGAGGAGCCAAATAAGAAGGATGAGGAGGCTACCAATCTCCTCCACGCGATGAAGGCTAGCTATGAAAAACTGAAGCAAGAAGTTAACAAAGCAGAGAAGGCCTCGCTCCTGTTATCGCCAGAAGACCCTCTAAACAAGGATTTATTTTGAGAGTTGCGCATATTGTAATGCCCTTTTTTCAAACACTTGAACTCTCTGTTAGCTTTTGCTTTTATGAAAGATCTTCTGCTCATATTTCAATGCTTAATGATTGTGACTTCATGTTTTGATGTAATTACCTGGATTATTGTGTCATTAATGTATTAAATAAGGCGTGCTTACCATACAGTGGGCCCCATCCTTATCATGACCTGGATCCGTTAAATAAGGCGTGCTACTGTATCGTCGTAGCCTTTAGTAGGGTCATTTATTCTTGCTTGTTTCCATTGTGTTGCTGAATCATACTTGGAAACTGAAGAGTCTCCTCTGAGTTCTATATAAGCCTCCCTTCTTGCTATTTTATTCTTCATCAAAATGTTGTTTCCCGTGAGTCCTTACAACTGTTCGTATTGTCTATTGACCTTTGTTGATTCATATCAGGTCTGGGCTTCCAAATCTGAACTTGTGCGTTGTGCCATAGAAATGACTCCCAAGAAATTCTCCGGAAAGGCGTCCGATTCACCTGATCTTTTTGAAGATCATTTGCGTGGGCTTTTCTGTTTGAACGAAGATTCGTTCTTCTTTATTATGTTTGCAGGGATTGTCTCTGGTGGCTTTCCGGCGAGGCACATCCTTGTATCGGTTCTACTTCCAGCAAGTAATGAGCGGTGTGCATCTCTGCCGATTTTCGGGCAGAGAACTATTTTCCACCATTGTTTCAGACAAGGTGTAACAAGTGATTGTGTTTATCCCTTGTACACAATCAGCTTCTTGTCCCATGAGCTGTTCTCCCATTTCTTCTTCACATCTGCAGCCTTCATGGCGTGAAGTTCATTCGGCATCTCACCATGGAAAGGGTACGAACAAGGGCTCTGTTTTGGTCGAGAACGTCGACAACATCGTCACGTTTCTTAGCTTTATTATTCGTAGATTCAGGCTTTAGATTAGGAATTTTCCTCAATGTAACCTTTTGCTTGTAAGCTGCTATCTAGACAGATAAATTGTAAGCCATATTTGACTGTTATGAAAGTATGCTTTTTCATTTGCTATTTTTTCTGTTACGATAGATTGTAACTTTGCGTATGAAGTTTCTATATGATGAAACAAGCTTTGTATTTCTACTGCAATTGTATCCAAATAATGTTTGAATAAGTTTCTATATAAGCAGATAGACTTTGAATCGCATGGGGGAGTTTTTATTATTGCTGCTATCTAGGTAGATAGGCTTTAGATCACTTAGGACCATATTTTGTTATGGCTGCTATCTAGGCAGATAAGCCTTGGATCGCATAGGATCGATCAGAAGCTCGTAGGACTAAGTCTCCAACCGCGAAGTCTCGGTGCTGTACTGTTTTATTGTATGCGCGAGCGATGCTTTCTTTGTATCTTTTGTTTTCTCTCTTAGCCACTTCACGTCTTTCTTCCAGCTGAATAAGATCATGATCGCGCTGATTTTCATACAAGGCATGAAAAGCTATCCTGGTAGAGTTAACTTTAATTTCTGCTGGTACAACAACTTCGGCCCCGTAACATAGAAGGAACGGGGAAACCCCTGTGGGAGTCCTTGGAGAAGTGCGATATGCCCATAGAGCCTGACCCAAAGAATTTGCCAACTTCTTGTGATCATCCTCGACCGTTTTGCTCAGAATCCTCAGCAGTGTCTTGTTCGTTGCTTCTGCTTGTCCGTTCCCCTTCGGGTAATAGGGCGTGGAGCACACCTGCCTTATGTTGTACTCTGCTAACTTCGCAGCCACCTGGCGATTCACAAAAGGAGTGTCGTTGTCCGAGAGGATGGTATTGGGGATCCCGAATCGGTATATGATGTTCTCCTGAACAAAGTCAACAATCGCCAGCGCATTTGCTGTCTTGAGTGACACCGCTTCGACCCACTTAGTGGATTGCTCCGTTGCGGTCAAGATAAACTGATTCCCATGCGAGGCTTGTCTGATGGGGCCAATAAAATCCAAGGCCCATGTGTAGAATGGCCAAGGCGTCCCCAACGCATGTAAATCTACAGAAGGAGCGTGCACGAGGTTTCCCTTGAACTGACACTCTTGACACCTTTTAACCTTGGTGCGACAATCTGCTTCCATTGTGGGCCAGAAATAGCCAACGGTGAGGAGTTGTCTGCATAGCGTGGCGCCTCCTTGGTGCTCGACTTGATGGGATAAATCCATCACTTCTTGTGCTTCTTGGATATCCATACATCTGAGCGAATTTCCCTCGTGGCCTCTGCGCCAGAGTATGTCTTCCCTCACCACGTATCGGGCTGCCTTTCTTTTAAGTTTTTAAGCTTCTTTTCTTTGAGTTGGCTCAATTCCTTCCGTCAAGTAGTCGAAGAGCGGCTTCCTCCAATTTGTGTCATCATCGATTGCAGCAATCTCCAAAGAATCCTTGACTAAAGTGCAGTTCTCGCAGTTCCCTTGAATGATCGCAGGAAATGTTGACATTTCTGGCCAGTGGATTCCATATCTCTGAGCTTTTCTGTAAATAGATACTTCATTTTCCCCGCAAGAGTGTTGGTGAATTTTATCCAGTAATTCGTGCCCTTCCTGTTGCGAGACACACCGCACGAGTACTCCTCCTGGTTCTTTAAAGTAAAGGGAATTATCGTGCACGCAATATCCCTTTGTGGATGCCCAATTTTCTTTGCTCGTTCCTTCCGCAATCGCGCGCAGTATTGGCTTCCTCCAATCCTCATCTTCTGTGGTCTCCTCTTCGCATATTTCTTGTTCCAGAGCTGGAGTAGTTCTAACTTCGATCAAAATTCTAGTTGGGCACTTGTCCGCACTGATTTTGGATCCCAAAGTGACCAAAGCATCTGCATGTCGGTTATCGGCTCGGGGAGTGTGCTCATACTTGACATCATGGAACTGCTGCACCAATTTCTGGAGCATGGTCCTGTAAGGCAATAAATTGATTTCCTTCAAGCCATACTCGCCTGAGGCTTGTTTAACAATAAGCATGGAATCCCCCATGACCATCAGATTGTTGACTTCCAATGCCTTGGCTGCGAGGAGTCTTGCAATCAGAGCTTCATACTCCTCATTGTTGGTGACTGGGAAGTCCAACTTCGTTGACATTTGGACAAATTCCCCATCTGGCTTAGTTAGAAGGATACCAATCCCTCCTCCTTTCCTTGTCGATGACCCATCGAAATACAGCTTCCAATATGGTGACTCGATTGCATAGATCTCAGGACCTTCTAGCTCCTCCTCTATCATTGGATCATAATTGTTGTCTGGAAACTGTGCTAAGAGGTCTGCCACTGCCTGAGATTTAATTGCCTTTGGACGAGCACACATGATGTCGTACTGCGAGATGGTCATGTACCAATTTTCTAATCTTCCGCAGGGAGAGGAATGACTCAAAAGATACCGGATAGGGTCACTTTTTGTGATTACCACAACTTTATGTGAAGCGAAATAATGCTTTAACTTCTCTATTACAAAAAATAAAGCAAGACAATGACGCTCAATATCAGTGTCGTGGACACGGCCGGCTGTACTACGCGAGAGATGTAGTAGATTGGCCTTTCCTGCCTCTGGTGTTCTTGAGCTAGCAGTGCTCCTATGGATTTCCTGGTCGATGTTAGGTATAACAAGAGTGGTGACTCCAACTGCGATGCAATCATTACTCTGGGCGATGTCAGTAAATCTTTCAACTTCCCAAATGCAGTTTCGTGCTCCTCCGTCCGGTTATACACAACATTCTTCTTGAGAAGATCGCCGAAGCAGAAGGTCAGTTCTGCAATTGCTGGCACAAATCTTCGCAGATAAGACAGCTTTCCCAAGAACGTCTTCAAAGTGCTCTGATTGTGGAGTACCGCCATGCTGGTGATAGATCTTTGCAGGGTCAGGTTCAATCCCATGGTGGTGTATCACACACCCCAAGAACTTCCCAGAAGTCACTCCAAACGCGCATTTCATCGGGTTCATTTTCAACTGAAAGCTTCTTCACCTTTCAAATACTTTCCGCAAGTCTCCCAGATGGTCCATTTCTTCTCTTGATTTGATGACCAAATCATCAACTTAGAACTCTACTTCCTGATGCATCATATCATGGAAGAAAGCCATCATAGCTCGCTGATAGGTTGCGCCCGCATTCTTCAGTACAAAGGGCATAACTATGTAGTTGAAGACCCCAACTGGCGTGATGAACGCAGTTTTTCTCCCATCCTCAGGGTCCATCTTGATTTAGTTATATCCGCTGAACCCATCCCTAAAACTGAACATTCGATTTCCTACGGTAGATTCAATGAGCAGGTCGATACTTGGCAATGGGAAATCGTCTTTTGGGCATAAACGATTAAGATCCCTGAAATCCACACAAATGCGGAGCTGCCCATTCTTTTTGACCACTGGCACAATGTTGGCCAACCAGGTAGGATGGTGATTTGGTTCGATGAATTTGGCATTCAACAGCTTGACTATTTCCTCTTCGATCTTCACGTTGATCTCCGGTCTGAAACTTCTCGCACTTTACTTTACTGGTGTGGATCCCGGGATAACGCTTAATCTGTGCATTGTTACACCCGTGTCAAGTCCGGGCATTTCATCATACTTCCAGGCAAACACATCCTCGTATTGCTTCAGCAGCTGCAGCAATTTCGCTTCCTCTTCGCTTGTGAGGTCTGCGCTCAGAAAAACAGGCCTTTTCTTTTCTTTAGATGGACTTAGGAACACTTCTTTCAGTTCCTGTTTCTGTGGCTTTGGCTTGTCTTCCATGCACTCGAGCGCTTCTTTCAACTTGTCCTCCGGCACATCCGACCTTAGCTTGTCCTTCGCCGGGTCCTGCTCAAGTTGACTGATTTGCCCATGGATATCCCCATGTTTGGACGGGGGTACCCCTGCGCACCTTCATATGCGGTAACATTTCTTCCCATTGGAGTAGAAGCTTTCTATCTCCTTGCCTTTGCTGTCATGCTTCACCACCCTCTTTAGGGTATACAATTTCTTCTTCTGGTAGGCAACCTGCGACCCTTCTTCTCGCGCGGGCACTTTTTCTTTGGCATCTTCCCTTTGTCACCATCACTCTTGCCGGTGACTGATCCCTGATGTCCTCCCATCGAGGCAAAGGAGTTCGATTGAATGGCCCCAGTGTCTGTTCATCCGCCATCTCGGTGAACCATACTGCCTCAGTGAGGCGCGCTTCGTTCAGATTAAATGGGTTCGTAGAGGCTGGTATCTCGACTACCCTGCCATTCCAAATGGCCTTCATCACTTGATGAGCTGTTGAAGGAACCGCGTCAAAGCGATGGATCCACGCCCAGGCTATGATCATGTGATACGTAGTGTTCGCATCAATGGCGTATAACTTGGCGGAACACTTGATCTTCTCTATCTAGAGACCTAGGCAGATCCAGCCCATTGTCATCCTGGAGTCGCTTCCGAATCCCATCAGCGAGGATGGGAGCCTAACGATCTTCTTCTCAGAAATCCCTGCCAACTTCAGGGTGTTGAGCGAGACCACATTGAAGGCTGATCCTCCATCAACGAATCCCCTCTTGAACTCAACGTCGTTTATTACTGCCGTTACATACAAGGGCTTCTGGTGGCTCGAGTCCGTATTCTTGTCGCTTTCAGAGAAGTTCATTATCTTCTCTGTCAAGCAGAGGCCCTGACAACTCTTCCGTTGGAGACGACGATGTCTTCCTCGAAGTCCTCGGCTACCTTGAGGATTGCCTTTGTCATTTCCTTCCGACACTTCTCAGAAAAGTTCATATCATCAAAGAACTTTCTGAACCCGTGCGACCCCTTCATCCTGTCGGCACGCGAGTCCTGATTGTCCATGCTGTAATCTTCCTCGTCATGGAATTCAGCCATGACAGGAATCCCATCTTATGCAATTTCCTCAAGGTCCATGATTGCGATCATAGCTACCCCCTTGTCTTTCGGCTCTTGTTCTGCATGGGCTGGAAGGCGATTATTGCGTACGTCTTGCCTTTGGTCGCTGACAATTAGCTCCCCTTATTTCATCTTTCTGCTCACAAGGTGTCTGAGCTTCTTGCAGTCAGCTGTTGGGTGCATAAATTTTCCGTGGCACTCACACCACTTCGGGTCCCTTAGCGTCTCCCTGGAGGGTGTCCTTTCGAGGGGATGTAGGACCCCATCTTTGCACCACTGCTTGCATAGATCGATCACCTCTTTCAGAGAACATGGAAGAGGCGGGGCATCTGAGGTCGAAACCTTGTGCTGTTTGTGCGGCGAAACTGTGTTGACTTCGGCTTCGCGCCCCCTCTTGTAGTTAAACCTCCCTATCTTGAAAGTCGCCCCCCCTGGGGATCGCTCAGGAGCATGCTTCTTCTTCTGCCTTTCGACTATTGGCTCTACATTCTTGGTACACTCGATCAACTTTGAAAATGTAGGCATTTGTAGGTTAATCAACATACCTTTGTATTCGTCTCGCATCCCTTGGAGACAAATCTCAACAAGCCGGTTTTCAAGCACTTCATCTCTGCATTCCAATGACTTTGCTTTGAAATTTTTGATGAAGGTGACGCCATCCTCGTCCGGCTTATGATACATACGCGAAACATGTATCATCGTAACCTTCTCCTCCATCTAGAAGAACTTGGTAAAAAACTTCTTGACCATGTCATCCTAGGTCTTCATGGAGCCAGCTTCCAGCGTCCTATACCATTTGTATGCAACGTTCCCCAAAGACTTAGGAAACTCCTGCATCAATAGGTTGGGGTCGACCCCATGTGGCCCCATCACATCAATGAAGCGCATGACATGCTCTTGGCATTTCCATTGACGTCGTCAAATTTCTCCCACTTAGGGGCCTTGTACCCTGCAGGGTTGGGCATCAAGTAGATCTCATGCGGGATAGGAGGTGCATTGTCAATCTTCGGGATGATGGTGTCTGTAAAACACTGGTTGGCCAGGAAGTTCTCTATGGGCTGCTCCAAAGCCGTCATGCTTGCTGGTACACTCCCTCCCACAACAGGAGGAAGGGTTGCAGCCGGTGGAGACGCGTTCGCAGCAGTTGGATTGGGGGTGTAAGCCACATTTCTTACGGTTGCTAGTGGAGAAAGCAGAGGATACTGTGGTTGGATACTGAGAGGGATTCCTGAGATTTGGGGAGCAGGTGTGACAGGGTACGGTTGAGCAATTTTTCCCTGAGTAGGAGGTGGTTGCACCATTGCTGGTGGGCTTTGCAAACTAGGGTTAGGTGGTGTAGGCGTTAATTCTGTTCCCTGGGAGACAGGGGTTCCGGTTCCTTGAGAGACAGCGGTTCCCAGTGCTAGATTTTGGGCAAGAGACCCCAAAAAGGAAATTATCTGGGCCATCTGTGTAGACTGAGCCTTGAGGGTTTTCGCCTAACTCTGGAGAGTGGCATTCAATGTCTCCAAGGTTGGAGTACCACCGAATGCCGTAGAGTTGTGGCGGGTTTCCTCCCCTGAGGTCGTCTCGGTTGAGGGAGATCTGTTGCTAACATCTTCATCATGAGACATGGCTGCTTGCAAGGGTAAGATTCACGTCGGGTTCACCAAATGTGTACAGGAGGAATCCTTTGACGAAGATTCAACGTACACCAAGAACAGAGAATGGAAACACAGGGAGGTGTAACGTAGTAAGTAGGTAGAGAGTAAGACGTTAGCAACTGTATGAGAGATAGACAAAGTTTTGGCAGAGCTTCCGCGTAGTTCAGGTGATTAGTGTTGTGTAAGGAAGGGTTAACGATCCTCTATATAGTGGATTTGATCCTTGTAGTGGGTTAATGCGCCCATTAATGGCGACTTAATTGCCTTAACCACAACGGCACGTTCGTCCGCATATATAGGGACCGTTACGCACTTCGTCCGCGTATACCGGAACCGTTATGAGGTTGACCGGGTTTATGGAGCTTGTGGCCATAAATCTCTCAAAGCAGTTACTAAAGGTCGCGCGCGGACTTGGTTGTGGCTCGCGCGCGACGGAACTTAATCTAGCCTCCAAACCACTAAGTCCCTACAAGTCCCGTGTGGTGATATGCGAGGGCCTTGTCTCGCAGCCCCCACGTGGATGAGCACGGGTGGCGATCCTGTGTGTGTGGAGCACAGCTAGGTGTGCTAGATGACTGCCACGTGGCTGTGATCTGTCTGTCTGGAAAGCACTATCTACACCAAGCAAATATGTAAAGGGGGAGGAAATGACCAAAACGATGAATATGTATCACAACAAAGATCCATCTCCCCCTAATCTCGATTAAGTACACAGTGCCACCAAACAAGCCGCAAACAATCAAAGCACATGTATGGGGGTGGAGTCATCAAAATTTCACTCTCCATGTCCATATTCAATAGTCGACACCCCCAAACTAGCATCTATCCATGTCCCCTCTCAAGTTGTCAATGAAATGTCTGTCTCGTGCCTAATCCAACCATTCCTCCTACACCGTGATGTCGAAAAGAACCGTTACCTAGCACAAACCGCCGATTAAGATCAACCAACCCAATTTTTGTGTAAATTAGACGTCACACACTCACAGCTCTCCACGAGAGTGATCCATGGTGTAATGATATGGATCACCGCCACACCGAAGTGCGCAAGCCTACTCACTCACCCTCACATTCCCCTCGAAAATATCAGTTATCACACGTGCGATCATGTAGGAATCACAAGCATATGCAACACAAGATATCCCTCAACAACCCCCTCAAATACAACTTCCTCGTGACGCACTAAGTGGTGATTCTAAAAGATTTGTGATGAAGTCCAAGAATCGTCACCCTAGGTTAAAAGGCTATAAAATAAACCATTGTTCAAATCGGGTTTTCTAGTGTTCCTACTAGGTGAGATCTAAAAAGAAGTGAGTGCTCGAATACGCATCCTTGCACAGCTAATCTATGTGCCACTACGAGGCGGGCTGGCGACTACCTAATACGTACACATGAACGTTCGGCTCATTTAGTTCACACCTAGCTCAACTCTTGTAAGAAAACACGTCACACACTTTGGATTTGCAAATCAAGTACGTGTGTAAAAATAGGCAGGCACTCCCATAAAGAAAGTCTCTCTATACGTACTAAGGGGAATTCACATTTTCTTTCTCGGTCGCACGTCACGCCCTATGCCTAAAGTCCTCACACTCCTCGATTTTTCCCAATTTTAAGCGTCCCTTGATTACCCTTTCCCGAAATTGTAACTTTTTATGGCTTTGTCATTTTTTTATTTTTTATTTTTCATTTTAAGTTTTTTTTAACACACTTCATGCAACGGTCGACTCGATTAAAGACTCGATATGGGTAGGGTGACTCAATAATGTAAACGTGCAAACATAATTATGAGTAATAAAAAGAAAATAAGGACATAACCAAAAACTATCTATATGTAACAGGCGACGCAAGACTCGATAAACTGGCTAAAAAAAGGTACCACCACCCCAACACTAGGATGCATCGTTGTCCTCAACGATAAGACGAGGACTCAACAATCCTAGTGCAAGGGCTCTCTCTCCTCTACTCACCATCGGCGCCCAGGAAGTCCCTGGCTCTATCCTCATCATCCCCTTCTTCTACCTCCCCTGCTTGCTCTTCCTCATCCTCACTCGGTCGGACCGAATCCTCATTATCGGCTTCTTGATACCACTTCTCAAATTCGGGCATAGCCGGTACAAAGTCCTCCCTAGGGATGTCACTCGAGTAGAGCACCCACTCACCAACCATTTGGGTCAAATTGCCCAATTGAGCCTGATTACTCCTAAGAAACTCGAACTGGCGACGCCTCTGATCTCTATCCACCGCCATCTCAGCTCTCAACTTGTTGTAGGCCGCCTCTCCGTCAAAAATATCTACTAGCACTCGCTTGCTAAACTTCCTACCTTTTTTCTTTTTCAAGGCTTTTGCCTTTGCATCAAACTTTGACCACCCTCTCTTAGCAAACTCATCCACGTCTTTGTCGTGCTTTGGAACCACCACATCAAAAGTGACGACCAAGTGTGTGAGCAAACAAGTGTGTCCTGGGGCCATTTTGTTATACCGAGAAATCCTATCCATGAATATTACCCCAAATAAACCTAGGGATATCGATCCTCTCCCCCAACCAGACACACATGGCCATGACACAGAGTTTGAATGAATATGCGGGATTCGAGGTGATTCCCAAAACCCAATTTTCTAAAATCTCACAAACCCATCGCTCCTGCGGCCTAAGCTCACCCCTCCACACTTTCCACTTGAGCATCTCCCCTTATCTATCCCAAGGGTCCTTACCCTTTCCAAAGAAAAACCTGTTGACCCTTTCGTAAATTCCCTCACTCGACACAATACGACGGAAATCACACTGTTGAGTGAGAGGTGGGAACTTAAGTGCTAAGCGAATAGCCTCTGGCGTGAAGACTATCCACTCGTTCCTACAGTAAACCAACCTCGGGTCTTGGCTTTCGCCCTTCTTCGCATATCTCAAGTTGACACAAAATTCCCTAGCTATGCTCGAGCTATATTTCCCAACTAAATCAAACCAATTGAGTAGCTTTTCCCTAGTATAAATTCCTTTCATCTCCTTAGACATGTCCTCATCATACTCAAAGATTTTCTCCGGCTGACCCGATTTCTTTAAGCAGGTGTCATGTTAGTAGTCTAGGTAAGCCTCGATGATCACAAAGCGATAAGAGTCAAACTTTACCAAACCTACATTTTTCATATTAATTTTAGACTCTCTCCTACCCACAATCAAGGGTCTTTCGGTAAGGATTTGCAAGCACATCATACTCAGGCGATTCCAGAACCGCAACTGGAGGTTCACCTGAACCGAAAGCTTCCCCAGACGTACCCTCTCCAGCTTTTCTCTTTCTCGATGCCATTTAGAATGAAATCAAATAAAACAACTAACCAACAAAGTGCAATGTGATAGGGAGTGTAAACGAAAATAAAGCACGTAACAATTCATCAAATAACCCTAGGACTGTTGGAATAGATGCCCTAGAGGCAATCTAGTTTAGTATGAATTTATTTAAGGCTAGAACATTCATTGTATTATTTATTGGATATTTAATATAATGAAGTCCTTAGATTTACAATTGTGTTGTTCATCTCAAATATCCCTAGTCCAGTATAATGATTAATGGGACAATCATCTATAGACTAGTATGGGGTTGGATTGATATGGAGATATCATGATCCAACACATGTGTGTGCATTAAGGGTAATGGCGCACTGGATTGACCCATCTCCGAGAAGGCTACATACACGTTATGTTGAGTCACAAGTGCTTCTCGTGGTGAAATGGTATTGTCATCCTTAGACTTGAAGTCTCTAGATATTCTAGTTGTGGATTATTGTGATTTTGGTAGCGTTAAACGCTACACCGTAACTGGGTAGTTATAAAGGCGTGTACCGGATACAATAAGAAGCAAGCTTAGAGATCGTAGTGGACGTAGATAGAATTTGTCCCTCCCACATAACGGGAGCAAATATCCTAGGCCACTCGAGGGATAGTGCTTATAGAATGTCTGGCCCGACTAAAATAAATCAGTATGGGATATTGATGTTATTTGCACGAATAAGGCTATTCCCATGGATCGAGAAACTATGGATTGGGTATAAGAGTGTGACTTGTATGTCTCGTGTCCAATCCGAATATAGAGACAAAGTGATGAGACAATTACTTGTACAAGGTTTGTCATGATGACTATTCTATTAGTTGGCTAGAATGGATGTGTTGCTAGAAATCACTCCATATTAGCAAATTGTTGCTACCAACAAGATACAACCTATGGGGTCACACGCTATATAGAGTTGAACTAGATTTGAGAATTAATTAAAGGATCACTTTGCAACACCTTGCAAACTTAGTAGGACTAATTTGCAAGGAAGGGACT
The DNA here is from genome assembly GCA_023055425.1 of Linanthus parryae. Lineage (NCBI taxonomy): Eukaryota > Viridiplantae > Streptophyta > Magnoliopsida > Ericales > Polemoniaceae > Linanthus > Linanthus parryae. The sequence goes on along the minus strand of JALGPY010000004.1, from coordinate 2,726,692 downwards.
AAACCGAATTGTAGTAGGACTAGAATGGGTCCTTTAGGTAGTTGGAAAGGATTTGTTGGACTATATAAAGGATGTGTTTGCTTTTAGGGTTCATAGATAATTCCATTGGCTTGGAATTATCTCAGTATAGAAAAGGCCATATTCATATCACGTTTTATTTTTGTTTGTGGTTGTTTATTTTATTGTCTTATTATTTTGTGGTTGGTGTATGGATGAAGCATGCAATTAGGATAATAAGATAATTAGACAATCCGGATCTATTAGTTGGAGTTGTGCCCAAACTCAAATAGATAGATTAGTTGATATTGATCAACAAAAAAATTAAAAATTGAATTTAAAATCCCTCAAAATTCAAATATTGTGTTATTGCCTTCTCGTTATGTAAACACTCGTTATCATCATGATTTATCAAGTTCGTGCGTGCCAAAGCATGGCGTCTTGGTTCATAATGATGGAATGCGATGGCACAAGCTAGTAATGTGCAACTGTTTAAATAAGAGGTTAAACACAACTAGGCTAATAATGTGATTAAAACCTAGAGGCAACCAATTGGGATTATCCATACGGATGGATAAATAAGGAGTTATTTGCCCAATTGAACCAAGAGTTGCATATGGGATGCAATTGGAATCGTTCCTATCTAAAGTAGTCAAATTATGGGTGACTTGCCAAAGCAAGCTCATAAGGAGATGAAACATGGATCTTGGCCCACTAGAAAATATAAGGATATTTTCCGCATTAATATCGCGAGGGTTATTAATCCGTAGAAAAATAGTAGGAGCTATATTTGATAAACTAGCCATTATTGAATATAGTCAAAAATTCACAAATACTAAAACTTGCGTATTTTCCTTTTGTATAATTCCAAATGGAAAACAACTCATCGAGTTCACAACATTCCCTACGATCTGTCCTTGAGAAGGACAAGCTCTCTGGAACCAACTTCCTTGATTGGTACAGAAACTTGAGAATCGTTCTCAAGCAAGAGAAGAAACTATACGCAATAGAGGAGCATGTTCCAGAAGGTCCAGAGAACCAAACACCTACTGCCCTAAAGGCGTATCAAAAGCGTGTTGATGACGCTAATGATGCGGCCTGCCTGATACTATGCACCATGACTTCTGAGCTTCAGAAGCAACACGAAAACATGAATGCTGTCGATATGATCGAGCATCTGAAGCGGCACTTCCAAGAGCAGGAAAGGGTTGAGAGGTATGAGGTCTCTAAGGCATTGTTCAAGTGTCATCTTGAAGAAGGGAACCCAGTGGGACCCCATGTACTCCGTATGATCGGGTACCTGGAGAATCTCGCCCGACTAGGGTTCCCGGTCGGCCAAGAGTTGGCAACCGATCTCGTGTTTCAATCGTTGCCCGAGAGTTATGGATAGTTCATCATGAACTATAACATGAACGAGATCATGAAACCACTGCCAGATTTTCTCAATATGTTGAGGACAGCTGAAAAAAGCATCAACAAGGGTAAGGGCAAGGCCATTATGATTGTACAGAAAGGAAAGGGCAAAAGGTTTGCCTCATCCTCCAAGGGCAAAGGCAAGTCAGTTGCCAAGTCCAAGGAACCTGCCCTTAAGTTTGTTGGTGGCATTTCCAAATGTGTGAATAAAGGTGAGTGTCACTACTGCAGTCAGCCTGGACACTGGAGGAGGAACTGCCCAAAATATCTTGAGGACAAGAGGCTTGGAATAGTGATTCCACCAACACCAGGTATTTTTGTTGTGGATGTTAATTTAACTGTCTCTACACCATGGGTATTAGATACTGGATGTGGACCTCACATTTGTTGAAATGTGCAGGATCTAAAGAGAAGTAGAAGATTGGCTAAAGGGGAGACAGACCTGCGCGTTGGGAATGGAGCAAAAGTTGTTGCGTTGGCCGTAGGCGTGTGCGAGCTATCTCTGCCTTCAGGATTAGTTTTAGAATTAAATAATTGCTATTTTGTGCCTGCTATGAGTATAAACATTATTTCTATTTCTTGTTTGGACAAGGAAGGTTTTATGATTTCAATAAAGAACAATTGTTGTTCCTTTTATTTGAATAATTCACTATTTTAGTGTGCAATTATTCAATGGACTGTACGTCCTTGATCTAAGCAATCCTGTCTACAACATTAATACCAAGAGGATTAAAATAAATGATTTAAATCCTGCTTACTTATGACACTATCGTTTAGGACATATAAACGAGAAACGTGTATCTAGACTCCATAAGGATAGACTACTAGACTCATTTGATTTTGAATCATATGAGGCATGTGAGGCTTGTTTATTGGGAAAAATGACAAAGTCCCCTTTCAATAAGAAAGGTGAGAGGACTAGTGAGCAATTGGCGCTCATACATACTGATGTGTGTGGGCCATTAGCCACGCCTGCCAGGGGTGGTTATGTCTACTTCATTACATTTACTGATGATTACAGTAGATATGGATTTGTGTACCTCATGAGGGCCAAATCCGAATCCTTTGAAGTGTTCAAAGAATTCAAGACTGAAGTAGAGAAGCAACTTGGCAAAAGTATCAAGGCTCTACGAGCGGATCGTGGAGAAGAATACTTGAGCCAAGAGTTTGACGACTATCTTAGAGAGTGTGGGATCGTGTCCCAACTCACTCCACCCGGAACGCCACAATGGAATGGCGTGTCTGAGAGGAGGAATCGAAACCTATTGGATATGGTTCGATCTATGATGTGTCAAACCGATCTTCCATTATCGTTTTGGGGCCACGCTTTATTAAGTGCATCTTTCACCATTAACCGTGTTCCATCTAAATCAGTCATGAAGACACCACATGAGATGTGGAGTGGGAGGCGTCCCACGCTGTCGTTCATGAGGTTTTGGGGCTACGATGTCTATGTAAAATGTTTACAATCAGACAAGCTAGGGCCAAAGTCGGATAAGTGTAAGTTTGTGGGGTACCATAAGGAAACTATGGGTTACTACTTCTACAATCCATCCGAGAACAGAGTGTTTGTTGCTCGGACCGGTGTGTTTCTAGAAAGAGAGTTTGTCTCTAAAGAAGCAAGTGGGAAGACTGTAGAACTTGAAGATATTCAATAACCACAAATCATTGAACCAATTATGGAACATGAACAGGAACCACAAGCAGTTGTAGAGCAGCCTGTTCAGGTAACGCAAGAGCTTCGTAGATCTAGTAGAGTGCGCCAGGAACCCGAGAGGTATGGATTTCTCGTGACCGATTCCGGTGACACAATGCTCATAGATGATGAGCCTACTATCTATGAAGAGGCCGTGAAAGGCCCAAAATCTCAGAAGTGGCTAGAAGCCATGAGATCCGAGATGGAATCCATGTATACCAACAAAGTATGGACTTTGGTGGAACCACCTGAAGGGGCACGACCCATAGGGTGCAAGTGGGTCTTCAAGAAGAAGATCGACATGGATGGTAATGTGATTACCTATTAGGGCCGATTGGTGGCTAAAGGATTCATACAGATTCATGGTATTGACTATGATGAAAACTTTTCACCAGTCGCTGTGACCAAATCCATCAGAATCCTACTTGCAATTGTAGCACACTACGAATATGAGATTTGGCAGATGGATGTCAAAACAGCATTCCTTTACGGGAATCTCCTCGAGGACGTGTATATGATACAGCCGGAGGGTTTTGAGGATCCAAAGCAAGCCAACAAATTCTGTAAGCTGCAACGATCCATTTATGGATTGAAGCAAGCTTCTAGGAGTTGGAATCGAAGTTTTGACGAAGTGGTCAAAGAGTTTGGCTTCATCAGAAACGAAGATGAGTCTTGTGTCTACAGGAAGGTTAGTGGGAGCTCTGTAGCTCTTCTAGTCTTGTATGTGGATGACATACTACTCATTGGAAACGACGTTCCCATGCTGCAATATGTTAAATATTGGATAGGGAAGTGTTTCTCAATGAAGGACTTAGGGGAAGCAGCCTATATACTCGGTATAAAGATATATAGAGATAGATTTAAAAAACTACTAGGCCTAAGTCAAAGTACAATATTGACAAGGTGTTGAAGCGGTTCAACATGCAAGATTCCAAGAAGGGTTCTTGCCCATGTCACATGGAATCACTCTTTCGAAGAGTGGTTGTCCTTCCAATGAGATTGAGAAGGAATGCATGAGTAGGATTCCCTCTGCCTCGGCCATAGGATCTATCGTGTACGCCATGTTATGTACTAGACCAGATGTGTCATATTCCTTGAGTATGAAAAGCAGATACCAATCCAATCCGGGTGAGAGTCACTGGATTGCAGTCAAGAACATCCTAAAGTACTTGAGAAGAACTAAGGATTCTTTCTTGGTATTTGGCAGTGAGGAAGAGTTGCGTGTAAGGGGTTACACTGATGCAAGCTTCCAAACCGACAAAGATGACTTTAGATCACAGTCGGGATATGTAATTTGCCTGAATGGAGCAACGGTGAGCTGGAAAAGTTCCAAGCAAGAGACGGTAGCTGATTCTACAACAAAGGCTGAGTACATTGCTGCATATGGCGCAGCAAAGGAAGCTGTTTGGATCAGACAGTTTGTTTCTGAACTTGGTGGGGTTCCTAGCATTGAGGATCCAGTTGAGTTGTACTGTGACAACACTGGGGCGATCGCGCAATCAAAGGAGCCCAGATCACACCAAAAATCCAAGCACGTGCTCAGGAAGTTCCATCTGATGCGAGATATTATCGATAGAGGAGACGTTCGGATATGCAAGATTCCTACAGATGAGAATCTGTCAGATCCACTTACAAAGCCGCTTGTGCAGTGGAAGCATGAAGGGCACACTAGGAGTATGGGCATACGAGATGCGCCAAATTGGCTCTAGTGCAAGTGGGAGACTGTTGGAATAGATGCCCTAGAGGCAATTCATAGCTTGAAAATGGAATTAGTTTGGGACATCTTTTTACCATTGGTTCTAACCCTGTGAGAGTTGAGTTTGGCCATTTTCAGCCTATTTTCCACTTGATACGAGGCAGAGACTTTGAGAGCATAATCGGTAGATTTGAGTAATTTCATGCATAATTGTGTTTATTGGATATGATCGCGGGTACATGTTATTATGTGCAGGTAACAGGTGCCGAGAAATGCATGGAATTGGCTTGGATTTGGAGGCAGCGTATCAAGTAAGCTGAGCAGAAAGAGACGCAGAAAAGTTAACTTTGTGCGTTCAGACGCAAGATCCCTGTGTTCAGACGCACAACACGGCAGCAGAGGAAGCAAGGAAAAAGGTAGAAGAAAAGTTAACTCTGTGCGTTCAGAAGCACAGACCTGCGTTCAAACGCAGGACTTGACTCCAGAACCGCGAAGACGAAGGGGTGCGTTCAGACGCACCGGGTGCGTTCAGACGCACAAGTCCGAGAAGCCAGAAGGAAAAGGAGAAAATGAACCAAGGCCTGCGTTCAAACGCAGGAGACATGCGTTCAGACGCACTGCGTTCAAACGCAGGAAAGCTGCGTTCGAACGCACAATGGGTTTCCAGAAGCTTCCAGGACGGGTTTTTACAGGGGTAAAACAGGAATTTCGGGCATCAGTTCTAGAGACCGTGGCAGTATAAAAGGAGGTGTCCCTGCACAGAATTAGGTTACACAATCATCATCAAAGCAACCAGTACCAGAGCCGTCAGGATTGGAGCAGTTTTCAGTATTCAGCCATAAACCCGTTTGATCTTTCTTCTTTCTTTTATGAAACATTGTTTTTTCAATAATGTACGCTAGCTAAACCTTTTACCTACGTTCTCGGTGAACCTAGGGTTTATGAATTCAGCAGTTTGGTTTGTTTGATTTTGAGATGCATGACTAGTTGGAAGTCTTAATACATAATTGGATTGTTTATTATATTGTCTTTGATTTTATATACATGCATGAATGGATTGATCACCCAGAAGTGTTATAGACAGGGTCTGGTGCGCGAGAGTGGCCACTGAGAGTTAGAAAGAGAGGACAAGATTTAATACCCTATCTTGATGGACCGAGAGGTGAAAGGAATCAGGGGATTAGCCCAGAAGCATTAGACCAACTGCTAGACGTTTAGGGGGAGACCGAGAGGAGAGCCTGTAACCCTAGCAGACTTATAATGAACCTGCAGATTTTAGGGATACCGAGAGGATTCGAGAATCTGCAGGAGAATGACAGGTGCATGAGACCGAGAGGAGATTGCAACATTGGTATGCTGGCATAAACAAGACTGCTGTGTGTTTCTGAAATCAATTGAACTAGACAAGCTGAATAGTAACCCTAGGGGATCCTGGGACCTAGATTGTTAATTCATCAACTTTTACAACTACAACAATTCCCAGAAAATTACTCCAAATAAAATAAGATTTTCTAATTACTGCTTTATTTACTGCAAACTAGTTTATTAAAATCACACCCCAACTTTCCTCATTTTTATAGCTTTGCATTTATTTCTTATTCTTATAAGTAAGACTTAAACTGTTCTCGTGGGTTTGACAATCAGAGTCATAAATACATACTCTATATTACTTGATCGTACACTTGCGAAAAAGCAGATAGATTTACGCTGTCAAGTTTTTGTCGCCGTTAGCGGGGAACGGTTACAGTTTTTCTTAAAAGAAATTAGAATAAGTCTCATAGTTTTTTCTCTTATTTTTACGTTTATTTTCCCTTATCTTATTGCTCTTGAACTCTGATTTTCAGGCCATTCTAGTATATGCCCAGAATGCCTCGCGAACTGGTACAACCACTTGAAGACCCCGAAAAAACTTTTCAGAGAGCAAAACCGCAGACACCGATTCACGATGTCTGAGCACGAAGAAAACAAGCCAACAGAAGCAGGAACACCCACAGGATAGGAGCAACGCACTCCAGCACAGATGGCTCTTTACATTGAGGAGCTGATAGCAGCAGGCTTTGCTTCCAGGAACAATCAGAGGACTTACAACAGGTCTTGGAGGGCGATAGTAGAAAAATTTGAAGTTCCTACCGGAGGACATCAACCAGCCATCGTAGTGCCACCAATTACAGCAGTGCACTTCGATCTGAAATCATCTACTATCCAAACAGCCCAGACTCATTGTCCATTCAATGGGAAAGTAGATGAAGATCCAAACGACTTCCTCGAAAAGTTCGAAGACTACTGCAACAAGATTAAGTATAGAGGAGTTAAAGCGGATACGCTAAAATTAATTCTATTCCCATACTGCTTATTCGGGACAGAAAAGGACTGGCTAGAAGCCAGACCACCAAGGTCCATCTCAACCTGGGACGGGTGTGTTACTGATTTTTTGGCAAAATTCTACCCCGCATCTCGTGTTATCAAGCTGCAGAGTGAGATCTTATCCTTCAAACAGAAGATGGGAGAGACGGTGGTAGACGCATGGGAAAGGCTGATGAGACTCGTTAAAAGATGCCCCAATCACGACTTCGGGGACGCGAAAATTCTGCAAGTATTTTATCATGCTCTTGATAGGGAGAATGCTGACAGGATTGACAGGGAAGATGGGGGTAATTTTCTGTACCATGTGGATAGAGATGGAGCCTACGAATTGATGAAACAATTAGCCAAACAGGACACTCGTCTGTTTGATGACCGCAGGCTCACAGCACTAGCAGAACCAGTGGCTGATGACAGGATTGATAATCTCACAAAAGTAGTACAAGACTTAGTCAAAAAGGTGTATACAGAAAAGAAAACCGTAGCAGCAGTGGACGAGCCTGACCTCGATGCAGCGATTCAGGAGCTTCAGGCCGAAGATGCCAATTATGTTCAGCAGCAGTGGGATCCAAGCCGCTACAGACCAGGCACACGTGACCATCCAGGATTCCGTCACGGAAACCCCAATGCAAAAGTTTATGCACCAGGGTTCCAGCACAGGCCAAAGGCACAACAGATGGCGCCAGCACAGCAAGCACCAGCAACACAACCACAGCTAAATTTATCACAACAACATTTCGAGTCCTATATGGAGAAATTTAATAAGCTGTGGGAAGCTAGATTTTCGCAGATGGAATCATTAACTGCCGATGTAAGCCAAATGAAAATTGCTATCCGCAACCTGGAAGTACAGAATGGTCAGCTTGCACAGAACCAGGCAGAACGAGCCCCAGGGAATTTACCATCAAACAAAGTGAACAATCCACGCGCTCAAATCAATGCTATCACAACTCGGAGTGGAACCGCACTGCAGGATCCGCCGTATCCCAGTCATGCACGTGCTAAAAAGTCAAAGAACATTGAACACGAAGTGTTTGACAGGGAAGACAGCTCAACCGCTAACCCTCAACAAAGGGGTTCGGTCGAACAGGAAGCAGGGCAGACTAATGAGGGTAACCCAGGAACAGTGCCAATCTCTAAAGAGGTGCCTTACCCTCTGAAGACACGTAAGAGAGATGACAGCAAAGACTACGCCAGATTTCTGGAGGTATTCAAGCAATTACAGATAAACATACCTTTCGCCGAAGCACTAGCCAAAATGCCTACTTATGCAAAATTTCTCAAAGACATATTGTATGGAAGAAGGCGAATGAGCGACTTCGAAACAGTAAATCTGACGGCAGAAGCGAGCAGCTGTGTGAAAAACAGTCTACCACTAAAGAAAAAAGACCCTGGCAGTTTTGTTATTCCAGTAACTCTGGGCAGTGCCTACACAGGAAAAGCCTTATGCGACTTGGGTGCCAGCATTAACCTGATGCCACTGACCATCTTCAAAAGTCTTGGAGTCGGAGAACCGAGGCCAACAAGAATTATGCTTCAAATGGCTGACAGATCCGTAAAACCTGCCTATGGAGTTATTGAAGATATCATGGTGAAAGTTGGGGAGCTTATTTTTCCAGCAGATTTTGTGATACTGGATATGGAGGCAGGAGAGGTCCCACTAATTTTAGGAAGACCTTTCCTAGCAACTGGTGAAGCCATTATCAACTGCAAAAGTGGAGAGCTGTCCATGCAAATCAACGAATAAAAAGTGAAATTCAACGTCTTTAAAACTCTCCAACTCCCTGATTCTTATGGTCATGAAAACTGTTTTGCAGTGGAAGTAATTGATGATCTGGAAAGTGAGGAGATGGAAAATTTATGGGGTGAATTTGAGGACATATACCCAGAAGAAACAGAGGAGTACCAAGCTGAGCAGATCATGAGAACAGAAAGCTCGATCTACCTATATAAGGATGAAGAAGGCGAACAGAAAATGACATTGGTCCCATCACTTCAGGAACCACCAATCCTGGAGTTGAAATAGTTACTAGACCACCTCAGGTACGCATATATTGGTGACAATAATACTCTCCCAGTAATTGTTTCATCTCTTCTATCTCAGGAACAGGAACAAAAGCTGCTGGATGTACCTCGAGATCATAAAGAAGCTATCGGATGGACAATTGCTGACCTGAAGGGAATCAGTCATGATTACTGCATGCACAAAATGAGAATTGAAGAGGGAAAGAAGCCAGTCATCCAACCTCAACGGAGATTAAACCCAATCATGAAGGATGTGGTACGTAAGGAGGTCATGAAGTGGCTAGAAGCAGGGATTATATTCCCCATATCAGACAGCACCTAGGTTAGTCCTGTCCAGTGTGTACCAAAGAAAGGGGGTATTACCGTAGTACAAAACGCTGATCAGGAACAGATCGCCCAGCGCACTGTCACTGGCTGGCAAATCTGTATGGATTATCGGAAGCTGAACGACGCGACACTGAAAGACCACTTTCCGCTGCCATTAATGGACCAGATGTTGGACAGATTGGCTCACCATGCTTATTATTGCTTTCTTGACGGGTGCTCCGGATACAACCAGATCTATATAAATCCGGAAGATCAAGAAAAGACGACGTTCACATGTCCATACGGCACGTTTGCTTTTAGACGAATGCCATTCGGATTATGTGACGCTCCAGCGACATTCCAAAGATGTATGATGGCCATATTTTCTGACATGATAGAGAAAAATCTGGAAGTTTTCATGGACGATTTTTCGTTATTTGGGGACGGTTTTGATGACTGTTTATACCATCTGGCTATAGTTCTGATTCGATGCAGAAAGACTAACCTGGTACTCAACTGGGAGAAATGCCACTTCATGGTTACTGAAGGAATCGTGCTGGGACACAGGATTTCCAGCAAAGGCCTAGAAGTAGACATAGCAAAAATAGAGGTGATTAAGCAGCTACCATATCCGACCACAGTGAAGGCAATCAAGAGTTTTTTGGGCCATGCAGGGTTTTACAGAAGGTTTATCAAATATTTTTCCAAAATTACAAAGCCATTATGTAATTTGTTGGGAAAAGATGTGCCATTCATATTCGACTAAGCCTGCAAAGAAGCCTTTGACGTACTCAAAGACGGGTTGACAACTGCACCCATTATCACAACGCCAGATTGGACCCTCCCATTCGAGCTGATGTGTGACGCCAGCGATTACGCAGTGGGCGCAGTGTTGGGACACCGAAAGGATAAAGTGTGCAGCGTAATTTATTATGCCAGCAGGGTCCTGAATGAAGCACAGATTAATTATGGGACTACAGAAAAGGAGCTGCTTACAGTCGTTTTTGCTCTGGATAAGTTCAGATCCTATCTAGTAGGTTCAAAAGTCATTATCTTCACGGATCACAGTGCGTTGAAATATTTACTGGAGAAAAAGGATGCAAAGCCAAGGCTGTTGCGTTGGATTCTGCTGATGCAGGATTCGATGTCGAAATCAGGGATAAAAAGGGAGTAGAAAATGTGGTAGCTGATCATCTTTCTCGCCTGGAAAACCCAACAGAAGACTTGATACCAATTCAAGAAAATTTCCCAGATGAGCATATCATGAAGATCAAGACCAACAGACAACCCTGGTATTACGCAATAGCCAATTATTTGGTCAATGGAGCACTCCCTGAAGACGTCACCCCTTGGCAGAAAAAGAAGTTTATTTAAGAATGGAGACACTATTTCTGGGACGATCCCTACCTATTTAAACAAGGGGCAGATAACATTCTCCGACGTTGCATCCCATGTCATGAGATTTTAGAGGTAATTCAGCACGGGCACTCAGCACAGTGTGGGGGACACTTCAGCGGTCCGAGAACAGCTCACAAAGTGCACAGTCAAGATTTTTCTGGCCAACAGTTTTCAAGGATTGCCATGATTATGCACAAAGTTGTGATCGCTGCCAGCGCACAGGAAATATCTCCCAGCGAAATGAGATGCCCATGACACTTTGGCAAGAGGTTGAGCCTTTTGATGTTTGGGGTATTGATTTTATGGGTCCATTTCCTTCTTCTCCGGGAAATCTCTACATCTTACTGGCAGTAGACTACATGTCAAAATGGGTGGAAGCTATGGCCTGTCAGAAGAATGATGCAGCAGTTGTGGAACGATTCCTCAAACACAATATTTTTACCAGATTCGGAACACCAAGAGCCATGGTCATTGATGAAGGCTCTCATTTTATCAATAAAGTCTTTGCCAAGGTTCTAAAGCAGTATGGGGTGTCTATCCATAAGGTGTCACTGCCTTACCACCCTCAGGCAAATGGGCAAGCAGAGGTGTCAAACAGGGAGATAAAAAGCATACTGGAAAAAACTGTGAATCCTGGACGGAAGGACTGGTCATTAAAGCTTGATGATGCGCTCTGGGCATACAGAACTACTTACAAAACCCCGCTGGGAATGTCCCCATACCAGCTGGTTTTTGGTAAAGCATGTCATTTACCAGTAGAATTGGAGCACATAGCATACTGGGCAATCAAGCAGCTTAATATGGATCACAGCTTATCTGGAAACAAAAGGAAGATGACACTCCTCGAACTGGAGGAATTTCGTAAAACAGCTTATGAGAGTGCTAAAATCTATAAAGAAAAAATGAAGAAGTGGCATGACAGTCGCGTTCTACCAAAGAAGATAGAAATTGGGCAGAAGGTTCTCCTTTACAACTCAAGGATGAAATTCTATCCAGGGAAGCTGCGCTCAAGATGGTCTGGACCATTCATTGTGAAAGACATTACATCATGGGGAGTGGTGGAGCTGGAAAACCCAAGGGACAATACAGTTTTCAAGGTGAATGGAAACAGAGTCAAGCCATACATGGATCCTTAGGAGATCATAGAGGTAGAGGCGATCTACCTCGACCTGCCCTGACCATAAGAGAGGTAACAAAGTCGGGCTGTCGACTGTAAATAACAAGCGCTGGTTGGGAGGCAACCCAACGTAGAATAGTTGTTTTTTATATTTAGTTATTTATTATAAAAATGTTCATAATATGAGACAAAAGTGAGGAAGAGGTGTTTAATGTTGAATTTAGTGTTTCAGGAAACATTCAGAAGTTTGAAAGGCATGCGTTCAAACGCAGAAGATCTACGTTTAAACGCATAGCTGCGTTCAAACGCAGAAACCGCGTTCAAACGGAGAAGGCCTGGACCCACCGCAGAAACTCAGAAAAATGGCCAACATAAGCAGATTTCCGGCAAACACATGTGCGTTCACACGCAAGTGGTGCGTTCAAACGCAACAGATAAAAAATGAAAAATCCTAAGGAAGTGCGTATAAACGCAGAAGGTGCGTCTGAACGCAGAAAACAATCAACAGAAGTTCCTAGAGAGAAGGCATGCGTTCAAACGCACGGGAAGCGTTCAAACGCAACTCATCCGAAGATTGCAGAAACAAGGGATGCGTTCAAACGCAATGCCTGTGGGTTCAAACGCATATCATCAAACCCAGAAATTCAAAAAAACCACAAGTCATGCGTTCAAACGCAAGGGGTGCGTTCAAACGCAGTTCATGAAGATTCATAATTTTCAAGAAAAACCAAGCACTGCGTCTAAACGCAGAAGGTGCGTTCAAACGCACAATTGAGTGGGATCAGAAAATTTTGAAAATTTTTGAAAATTTTTGAATTTCGGGGGCCATTCTGCAATTTTTGAGAGTTTGCCTATATATACTGTACGGGTGAAAGTGACCCATTTTCACTTCAGTCAACCAGTTTTCAACTCTCTCTCTAGAAACTCTCTCTGCCCTAGCAGCCGCCAGCAGCAGTCATCCGCCATAAATCTCCGACCGCCACCACAGGGACACAAGACTGTCAGAAACAGTGTGGGGGTGATCACACTCATCAGATCAAAGCACATCTAGATCCGCTTCAGAGAGCAGTTTCCGGATCTTTACCCGTAAGATTCACTCCGGGTAGCCAGGTTCTGTTTTTTCTCTCTCTTTGCAGATTTCTATTTTTCTACTTGATTTTGTGAGATGGATGAGGACAGACCATATATGAGGCCAGATAGGGCAATCGCACCCTTGAACATCATAGATTGCAGACTGCTTAGGGTCGACCATTTCTGTGACCATAGGTTTGTCAATATGGAAGCTCACCGTTTCTTTCTGCAAGGCAAAAAGATTAGGTATGACATACCCGCTGAGAGAACTTTTCCTCGTGATATTGTGTCTATGGGGGAAGACCTGTTCAACTTTACTGGGCAGGATCATTTTGGGGACTTGTTTACCGGCTTTACCAATCTGCAGGTCAGTTCTGTGCTGGCTAAAGAGATTTTCAGTAATCTCCAGCAGTGCATGAACAGTGAAGCCCATTCAGTTGACTGGATTTACTGCAGAAAGACCTGGATTAGGATCACCCCAGAGAGTATTCGAGAGAGTTTGGGTTCGGAATTGGTGTTGGACGATTGTCAGTTTCAGGAACTGCGGCGTCATCCCTCTGAACATCTTAGTGAACGGATCCTTCACACACTGTGTGCGGGTGTACCAGGCGCTGCTTGGTATTACCCCCACCGGAGCCCGTCCTATCGGAAACTCCCTGCTACATATCTTATTCGAGAGGCGAGATGGTGGACTGAGTGGGTCAACAACCGAGTTGTGGGCATTAAGCACATGACCCGGATAGACTATAATGTTGCACTTTTGGTGTACAGCTTGATGACCCGTGAGCCTGTGAGCCTCCCGGAGATTATTTGTGAGTTCTTCCGGGAAAGACGAGAGTCCCACAGTAAGAAGGGTTTGGGTATTTTGGGGATTTTGACTAAAATGGCACAGGACTATCACGTGCCAATTCCTGGTGAGCTGAGAGATATCCGACCGGTTCAGGTACGCAAGTACCGGAAGATGCGATGTGCTTTACACGAGGCTCTGCATGGGCCTCCAGAATATGTCCAAGTGGATGATGATGATGATGATGAGGGTGACGCTCTGCCTCATGGTGGGGGAGGTGGCATGCCACCACCGCCTCCACCCGGTGATGGGGGTTTTCCAGCCTTACCACGTCCCCTTCGACTGCCCCGATCTGCTAGTTCCAATGATCCCAGGCAGACCGAGCCCGACCTAGGGCTGTCCAGCAGAGGGGCCAGGCGCAGTTCTTTTGGGCGCCTGGAGAGGAATGAGCATGAGGAGTGGGTCAGAAAGAAAATTAAGGCCCAAGAAAAAATGCAGAACTACCTGGTGAGAACGGTCACGAAAATGTCCAGGGGTCTTGGAAAGTTGTTCAAGACCCAGAAGCATATTTACCATGCCAACACAGCTGCACTGCGAGCTCATGAGGCTGCCCTCGCTGAGATTCAGAGCAATATGCGTGGTAAGAAATTTAACTTCCCGGACAACTACTCTAGTGATAACTGTCCCAGTTGGACAATGGAGGATAGTAGGCCCTATGACAGCTTCTCTGTCCATGACCCCACCCCGAGTCCGGAACCCGCAGACAGTGTTGGTGACCCCGGCAGACCTGGTGCCCAGTACCCACCCAGACAGCATGTAGACCCAGGGGCCAGCAGTGCCCATCCCGGTGCCAGCCACGCTGGTACCGCTGCAGCAGCACAACAGGCTGCGAGGAAAAGACCCATAGGGCGAACCCCTGAACCATCTCCTGAGCCGAGTGACCAGTCTACTCCGGAGAACACAGATTCGAGTTACAGACCAGATCAGTAGATTCGCGAGGACGCGCCACCTCTGAGTGTGGGGGTGGGGAATCGTGTCCTCCTGCATAGCCATGTCAGCCTATTTTTGTTCAAATTCTTTTTAATTTTATTTTAATTTTTTGAGTCAGCACGTTTTTATTTTTTTTGAGTCTACCTACCTATTTTTCTGACCTTGCATATATATATATATAGATAAAAAAAAAATGAATAAAAAAATCTTAAAATCTTTTGAGAAAGGGCAATTGATGGAACTATAAACTGTAAATAATTCAGTAAGTAAAACTCCAACAGGGAAGAAAACTGACATCGAGGTGTAGGAGTTTTATTTTTCTTTGGATGGATAGATCCAGTGCAACCCAGAATTCTCCGGTAGGTTGTAGCCTGAGTTAGGAATCCGACTAGTTACCACACCACCGTCACATAGGTAGTCGACAACCTGCCTACGGGCGTCAGCACGGTCACTGCGTTTTTCAGTGGAGTGTTTGGCTTATAACGGACCTCACGTCCTGTTTCTCAGCCTTAGGTCCAAATAGTTAGCCCATTTGCAGCCATTTACCCCTTTATTCACACTGCAGCCTAGGAAGCTTTCCTTGTGACTTGCATCACTTGTTTAGTTGGCCAGTACTACGCGTTATGACAGAGGGAGTGAGTCTGGGAGGGTTGTAGAGGAACGAGAGCTTTCAGACAGATCAGTTGTGGACAGCATGAGGGTGTGACAGGGTGAGTTAGAGGCGACATCATTAAATTGCAGGAGGTGAGTCACTACATTACACAGTGATTACAAGAGGAGTAGTCGCGTGTGTGATATCCATTTCACACAGATCAGGTCCAGGGGTTGTCATGTTTTAATTGGAGTTCGTGCCTATTTCTACATCTTTGGTGATGAGGAGGTTAGGTAAGATAGCACACTATCTTCTGGACTACAGGGATTGTAACACTCCGCTGTTCCGGCTCGGTAGAGACCGGGAGAGTGCTACTTGAATAGCGGAAATCGAGAACATTACATCCCATAAAAGTTAAATAACAAGTTATTACATTATCGTATTTAAGCTACAATACATGCTACAACATTAATATACTGATTTTAAACTATTGTTCTCATCGTAAAGTGATGATGTGTGACAATCTACGTGTGTCTCGATTCCCGCTACTCCAAATCCCAGCTCCTAGACCTGCGGGGGAATGAAACAAAGACCGCAGTTTTCCGAAAGTCAGCAAAAACGCTGAGTGAGTTACACCTTAGCATGTAAAAATCGAAAGGTTACGAAAGGCTGTAGGGTCACGTGTTAAATAAACAAGAGTAACGGAGTATAAGTAAAACGTTATCAGAGTGCACAACAGTAAAAACAACAATGTTAAATAATGAAACAAAACCAAAATAGAATCCAATAATCCAACCGTTAAGCACATTAGCCGTATATAATAATGCCGACAAAGGCCTGCCAACTAATTATGCCAACAAAGACGTCGAGTTATCAATTAACAAGTGTCGATTGGTTTTCCCACAACAAATCCGTTTGCCACGATGTCTCAATAACATTTATGATACGTCAAAAGTTTCCCGATTAATTCTCTCAGATATGGTATGACTGTTCGTAACAAGACTTACAAATAACTGTTTCAAAATATAGTAATCATATTATTATTGATCTCACAGTACCAAATTATCGATTATTCGTTTCACAGTACCCGGGTAGACCAGTGACCACAATCAGTCATACTAGACCTTAAGTGTTGCAACACCCTCCTAAGAGCGTCAATCAAAGGAGTGGTACCTAGATGCTCGACTCTAGCTAACAAAGCAAAGAGCCGGGGCACGCAAAGTCCCGCATTTTAGGGACCTGAGCCCAAGGGATCAAAACCTTAGGGGCACACGGAGTCCCGCATTTTAGGGACCTGAGCCCAGGGGATTGAAACCCGAAATAAGTAACATAACTGGTTTGCGGTACATGCGAATCATTTTACTTTTCTCCGGGGATCGAACCCGAATATATCTTTAGGGACTAAGTTCAGGGAATCATCACCCAATATAAGTAACTCCGGGGATCGAACCCGATTATCTCTTTAGGGACTAAGCCCAGGGAATCATCACCCAATATAAGTAACTCCGGGGATCGAACCCGATTATCTCTTTAGGGACTAAGCCCAGGGAATCATCACCCAATATAAGTAACTACGGGGATCGAACCCGATTATATCTTTAGGGACTAAGCCCAGGGAATCATCACCCAATATAAGTAACATCACTGGTTCGTATAGATTATGTTATTACTGATTTCTGATAAAGTGTGACAAGTATTCCCAGCACAAATAATATTTCAAAGATTCGAAAACGAACAAAACACATTATCTAGTAGGGGATGAAACACGACAACCATTTCTAATTAAATTAGTAGTGGACACGAAATAAGCTGTCACGCAAGGCTAAGCTCGTAAAACTCACAAGTATATTTTGAGACAGAAAATATAAATCACGTTTGACACGAAGGGAGCTAGGCAATCAAGGCTAAGCATATAACTCACGTGATCCGATATCAATTATCACATAGAAGCTCCTACGACGGATTGTAGTCCTCGTCTACGGACCTGTCGCCTACAATTTACCGAATTTTCTAATTACAACAACAATACTTCAAAATGATAGCACTAGCTCTATACGAATGCTCGGCTAAGTCGATATTAAGTCCAATTCTCACGATTTACCGAAACTCGTCTCAAGTTAAATTTCAATAAATATACAAAGAAATAGTTTAGAAATAATCTTGATATTAAATACTTGAGACAATACTTACAAATACTTGAGACTATTTAGCGTTATAATTATAATTTCGAATCATAACAAAAGTAATTATTATAAAGCGTTATTTTAACAAATATACTTGTTGTTAGAAAGATCACTATTTCATTCTCAATATCTATTCAAATAATACTAAGGCGATATTTAGTAAATAATTTGAACAAACTTTACTTTACAAACAAAATACTCTTGTCAGGTTATTTTCAAGAAGAGGGTAATTTGCTATAAGTATATCGTTATTGAAAACGATTTCATTTTATTTATTTACTTGAAATGTATATCAAATAAATGATTAAATAAGTGTCTAATTATATAGCATAAAAACTATAATGAGTCCCCCTTTGATTTCCTTAAAGTGCAAACCAGCCCCCTTCCATCAACTAGCAAGTTAAGGTAAAAGACTCATTTTTCCCCTAAAGTTTCTGAAATGACACTTTATTTAAAAACATGAACCCACGGTACTCATCAATCTCACCCAATCCAAACATGCATCAAATCTAGCTAAAATTCTCTTTTGATGATTTAAAACAGATAATTACGTGAAATAGAGGTTACCCGCACCAAAAATCGTGAGAAACGGTGAAGAAACGAAGCGGGTTGAGCTTCCCGTCCGCGGTGGTCGCGGTGGTGTTCGACGGCGGCATTCCTGAAGTCCTTGGCTCCGGCTACGACTGCTAAGGGTCTCCTCGGACCTCCAAACATCGAGTGGGATAAGGATTAGGGGCTGGGTGTTGATGATTTCGCCGGGCTCGGAGCATCGCCGGCAAAAATGGAGGACCGGCGATGGTGGCGACACTTGGTCTTGTTCTGGGCTTTAACCGTGGTCTCATCGTGCTCCCTGGATACTCAGGAGCTCGTACACACAGGGGAAGGGGATGGGTATCGTTGGTTGAGGTCCAACCAACTCTTTGCCGGAATTAATGGCGGCAGCGGCGGCGGGAACGGTGGCTGGTGGCTCCTGCCACCTAGCTGCTGTTGCTGCTTCCTCTGGGGGTCGACAGAGAGAGGGGAGAGAGCAGAAATGCTAAGGAAGAGAGAGAGATGAATGGCCAGTGGTGGTGGCGGTGATTTTCCGGCGGATTTCCGGCGATGGCAGCGGCGACCATTGTTGCCGCTGCTGCTGCTGTTCCTCCTGGTCCGTGGGTGATCAGAGAAGAAAGGGAGGCAGAGATGGAGGTGAGAGAGAAGAGAATTTGGAGGTGTGGGTGGTCGGGTTTGCCGGCGGGTTTCCGGCGATGGCAGCGGCGGCCATTGTTGCCGCTGCTGCTGCTGCTTCTCGTCGGGGCACAGAGAGAGAGACAGAGAGACGGAGGGAGATGGTGGAGGAGGTGGTGGCGTCGAGGTGATGGCGGTGGTTGGCTGTGGTGTGTTCCCGAAGAAGAAGGAGAAGAAATAGAGAAGGGAGGGAGAGAAGGACGGGAGAGATTGAGAGAGGGGGTGTTGGGGGTTGGGAAAAATATTGGGGATTGGGAAAAATCTTAGGGGTTTGAAATTTTTTTTTGTCAGATGGTGATAAAAAAAATTGTTTTCTATTTGTTCATTTTATTTACTAAACACTATTTACTTACTAGTCTTTCTAGTTCTTATCAAATACAACTACAACCCCCAGTTATTAACTAGCTAATATCTTCTAAAAATACAACATCCTCCCCACTAGGCATATATATTCGAAGATTAACATTTAAACGTTACGAAGAAAAAAGTAATTAAGTATATATTAAAAATACGGGGTATTACACCCTTCCCCCTTAGAAAGAGCTTCGTCCTCGAAGCTAGAGTGGATTCTAGAGTCTCGGGTCTTAGAGTCACTACCAATGCTATAACACTCAGTAAGTTACTAATACAAGTAGAATACAGGACATGCCAGAGTGTCCAGAGGTACGGTACATAGGATCGTCACCCTAGTCCGCCCTTGGCTCCTCGGGATGGTACGGTACATGGGATCGTCACCCCTGTCCGACCTTGATTCTAGCAGCAAACACTTGAACAAGTAACAAACATTAAGTTGCACACAAAGCAAGTATCGACACGTATTCTCCATATATTCAAGTCCTTAGCACAAGGAGCACTTCACAAGCTGGCAATATAGAATATCAATCAACCATATATCTCGTCGAGGTATAATAAGAAGAATCCTCATGTAGAGAATACATCCATAAGTCTGAAACAGCACTAGGCCCCAACATGGAACAGGGTAATCTCAGATAATACGTAGCAACTTATCGTGCAGGAGTCTATAAAGGATCAAGCCCCCAAATACCCGGCTTTCCGTATTTTATATTTCCCTATGTTCATTTTAGGTTACCCTACAGGTTTTAAATTCCCTTTTCGGAACGAACTGCTCTGATACCACCTGTAACACTCCGCTGTTCTGGCTCGGTAGAGACCGGGAGAGTGCTACTTGAATAGCGGAAATCGAGAACATTACATCCCATAAAAGTTAAATAACAAGTTATTACATTATCGTATTTAAGCTACAATACATGCTACAACATTAATATAATGATTTTAAACTATTGTTCTCATCGTAAAGTGATGATGTGTGACAATCTACGTGTGTCTCGATTCCCGCTACTCCAAATCCAAGCTCCTAGACCTGCGGGGGAATGAAACAAAGACCGCAGTTTTTCGATAGTCAGCAAAAACGCTGAGTGAGTTACACCTTAGCATGTAAAAATCAAAAGGTTACGAAAGGCTATAGGGTCACGTGTTAAATAAACAAGAGTAACGGAGTATAAGTAAAACGTTATCAGAGTGCACAACAGTAAAAACAACAATGTTAAATAATGAAGCAAAACCAAAATAGAATCCAATAATCCAACCATTAAGCACATTAGCCGTATATAATAATGCCGACAAAGGCCTGCCAACTAATTATGCCAACAAAGACGTCGAGTTATCAATTAACAAGTGTCGATTGGTTTTCCCACAACAAATCCGTTTGCCACGATGTCTCAATAACATTTATGATACGTTAAAAGTTTCACGATTAATTCTCTCATATATGGTATGATTGTTCGTAACACGACTTACAAATAACTGTTTCAAAATATAGTAATCATATTATTAATGATCTCACAGTACCAAATTATCGATTATTCGTTTCACAGTACCCGGGTAGACCAGTGACCACAATCAGACATACTAGACCTTAAGTGTTGCAACACCCTCCTAAGAGCGTCAATCAAAGGAGTGGTACCTAGATGCTGGACTCTAGCTAACAAAGCAACGAGCCGGGGCACGCAAAGTCCCGCATTTTAGGGACCTGAGCCCAAGGGATCGAAACCTGAGGGACACACGGAGTCCCGCATTTTAGGGACCTGAGCCCAGGGGATCGAAACCCGAAATAAGTAACATAACTGGTTCCGGTACATGCGAATCATTTTACTTTACTCCGGGGATTGAACCCGAATATATCTTTAGGGACTAAGCCCATCATCACCCAATATAAGTAACTCCGGGGATCGAACCCGATTATCTCTTTAGGGACTAAGCCCAGGGAATCATCACCCAATATAAGTAACTCCGGGGATCGAACCCGATTATCTCTTTAGGGACTAAGCCCAGGGAATCATCACCCAATATAAGTAGCTACGGGGATCGAACCCGATTATATATTTAGGGACTAAGCCCAGGGAATCATCACCCAATATAAGTAACATCACTGGTTCGTATAGATTATGTTATTACTGATTTCTGATAAAGTGTGACAAGTATTCCCAGCACAAATCAAAGATTCGAAAACGAACAAAACACATTATCTAGTAGGGGATGAAACACGACAACCATTTTCAATTAAATTAGTAGTGGACACGAAATAAGCTGTCACGCAAGGCTAAGCTCGTAAAACTCACAAGTATATTTTGAGACAGAAAATATAAATCACGTTTGACACGAAGGGAGCTAGGCAATCAAGGCTAAGCATATAACTCACCTGATCCGATATCAATTATCACATAGAAGCTCCTACGACGGATTGTAGTCCTCGTCTACGGACCTGTCGCCTACAATTTACCGAATTTTCTAATTACAACAACAATACTTCAAAATGATAGCACTAGCTCTATACGAATGCTCGGCTAAGTCGATATTAAGTCCAATTCTCACGATTTCCCGAAACTCGTCTCAAGTTAAATTTCAATAAATATACAAAGAAATAGTTTAGAAATAATCTTGATATTAAATACTTGAGACAATACTTACAAATACTTGAGACTATTTAGCGTTATAATTATAATTTCGAATCATAACAAAAGTAATTATTATAAAGCGTTATTTTAACAAATATACTTGTTGTTAGAAAGATCACTATTTCATTCTCAATATCTATTCAAATAATACTAAGGCGATATTTAGTAAATAATTTGAACAAACTTTACTTTACAAACAAAATACTCTTGTCAGGTTATTTTCAAGAAGAGGGTAATTTGCTATAAGTATATCGTTATTGAAAACGATTTCATTTTATTTATTTACTTGAAATGTATATCAAATAAATGATTAAATAAGTGTCTAATTATATAGCATAAAAACTATAATGAGTCCCCCTTTGATTTCCTTAAAGTGCAAACCAGCCCCCTTCCATCAACTAGCAAGTTTAGGTAAAAGACACATTTTTCCCCTAAAGTTTCTGAAATGACACTTTATTTAAAAACATGAACCCACGGTACTCATCAATCTCACCCAATCCAAACATGCATCAAATCTAGCTAAAATTCTCTTTTGATGATTTAAAACAGATAATTACGTGAAATAGAGGTTACCCGCACCAAAAATCGTGAGAAACGGTGAAGAAACGAAGCGGGTTGAGCTTCCCGTCCGCGGTGGTCGCGGTGGTGTTCGACGGCGGCATTCCTGAAGTCCTTGGCTCCGGCTACGACTGCTAAGGGTCTCCTCGGACCTCCAAACATCGAGTGGGATAAGGATTAGGGGCTGGGTGTTGATGATTTCGCCGGGCTCGGAGCTTCGCCGGCAAAAATGGAGGACCGACGACGGTGGCGACACTTGGTCTTGTTCGGGGCTTTAACCGTGGTCTCATCGTGCTCCCTGGAGCTCGTACACACAGGGGAAGGGGATGGGTATCGTTGGTTGAGGTCCAACCAACTCTTTGCCGGAATTAATGGCGGCAGCGGCGGCGGGAACGGTGGCTGGTGGCTCCTGCCACCTAGCTGCTGTTGCTGCTTCCTCTGGGGGTCGACAGAGAGAGGGGAGAGAGCAGAAATGCTAAGGAAGAGAGAGAGATGAATGGCCAGTGGTGGTGGCGGTGATTTTCCGGCGGATTTCCGGCGATGGCAGCGGCGACCATTGTTGCCGCTGCTGCTGCTGTTCCTCCTGGTCCGTGGGTGATCAGAGAAGAAAGGGAGGCAGAGATGGAGGTGAGAGAGAAGAGAATTTGGAGGTGTGGGTGGTCGGGTTTGCCGGCGGGTTTCCGGCGATGGCAGCGGCGGCCATTGTTGCCGCTGCTGCTGCTGCTTCTCGTCGGGGCACAGAGAGAGAGACAGAGAGACGGAGGGAGATGGTGGAGGAGGTGGTGGCGTCGGGGTAATGGCGGTGGTTGGCTGTGGTGTGTTCCCGAAGAAGAAGGAGAAGAAATAGAGAAGGGAGGGAGAGAAGGACGGGAGAGATTGAGAGAGGGGGTGTTGGGGGTTGGGAAAAATATTGGGGATTGGGAAAAATCTTAGGGGTTTGAAATTTTTTTTTGTCAGATGGTGATAAAAAAAATTGTTTTCTATTTGTTCATTTTATTTACTAAACACTATTTACTTACTAGTCTTTCTAGTTCTTATCAAATACAACTACAACCCCCAGTTATTAACTAGCTAATATCTTCTAAAAATACAACATCCTCCCCACTAGGCATATATATTCGAAGATTAACATTTAAACGTTACGGAGAAAAAATTAATTAAGTATATATTAAAAATACGGGGTATTACACCCTTCCCCCTTAGAAAGAGCTTCGTCCTCGAAGCTAGAGTTGATTCTAGAGTCTCGGGTCTTAGAGTCACTACCAATGCTATAACACTCAGTAAGTTACTAATACAAGTAGAATACAGGACATGCCAGAGTGTCCAGAGGTACGGTACATAGGATCGTCACCCTAGTCCGCCCTTGGCTCCTCGGGATGGTACGGTACATGGGATCGTCACCCCTGTCCGACCTTGATTCTAGCAGCAAACACTTGAACAAGTAACAAACATTAAGTTGCACACAAAGCAAGTATCGACACGTATTCTCCATATATTCAAGTCCTTAGCACAAGGAGCACTTCACAAGCTGGCAATATAGAATATCAATCAACCATATATCTCGTCGAGGTATAATAAGAAGAATCCTCATGTAGAGAATACATCCATAAGTCTGAAACAGCACTAGGGCCCCAACATGGAACAGGGTAATCTCGGATAATACGTAGCAACTTATCGTGCAGGAGTCTATAAAGGATCAAGCCCTCAAATACCCGGCTTTCCGTATTTTATATTTCCCTATGTTCATTTTAGGTTACCCTACAGGTTTTAAATTCCCTTTTCGGAACGAACTGCTCTGATACCACCTGTAACACTCCGCTGTTCTGGCTCGGTAGAGACCGGGAGAGTGCTACTTGAATAGCGGAAATCGAGAACATTACATCCCATAAAAGTTAAATAACAAGTTATTACATTATCGTATTTAAGCTACAATACATGCTACAACATTAATATAATGATTTTAAACTATTTTTCTCATCGTAAAGTGATGATGTGTGACAATCTACGTGTGTCTCGATTCCCGCTACTCCAAATCCCAGCTCCTAGACCTGCGGGCGAATGAAACAAAGACCGCAGTTTTTCGATAGTCAGCAAAAACGCTGAGTGAGTTACACCTTAGCATGTAAAAATCGAAAGGTTACGAAAGGCTGTAGGGTCACGTGTTAAATAAACAAGAGTAACGGAGTATAAGTAAAACGTTATCAGAGTGCACAACAGTAAAAACAACAATGTTAAATAATGAAGCAAAACCAAAATAGAATCCAATAATCCAACCATTAAGCACATTAGTCGTATATAATAATGCCGACAAAGGCCTGCCAACTAATTATGCCAACAAAGACGTCGAGTTATCAATTAACAAGTGTCGATTGGTTTTCCCACAACAAATCCGTTTGCCACGATGTCTCAATAACATTTATGATACGTCAAAAGTTTCCCGATTAATTCTCTCAGATATGGTATGACTGTTCGTAACACGACTTACAAATAACTGTTTCAAAATATAGTAATCATATTATTAATGATCTCACAGTACCAAATTATCGATTATTCGTTTCACAGTACCCGGGTAGACCAGTGACCACAATCAGACATACTAGACCTTAAGTGTTGCAACACCCTCCTAAGAGCGTCAATCAAAGGAGTGGTACCTAGATGCTGGACTCTAGCTAACAAAGCAAAGAGCCGGGGCACGCAAAGTCCCGCATTTTAGGGACCTGAGCCCAAGGGATCGAAACCTGAGGGGCACAGGGAGTCCCGCATTTTAGGGACCTGAGCCCAGGGGATCGAAACCCGAAATAAGTAACATAACTGGTTCCGGTACATGCGAATCATTTTACTTTACTCGGGGGATCGAACCCGAATATATCTTTAGGGACTAAGCCCAGGGAATCATCACCCAATATAAGTAACTCCGGGGATCGAACCCGATTATCTCTTTAGGGACTAAGCCCAGGGAATCATCACCCAATATAAGTAACTCCGGGGATCGAACCCGATTATCTCTTTAGGGACTAAGCCCAGGGAATCATCACCCAATATAAGTAACTACGGGGATCGAACCCGATTATATATTTAGGGACTAAGCCCAGGGAATCATCACCCAATATAAGTAACATCACTTGTTCGTATAGATTATGTTATTACTGATTTCTGATAAAGTGTGACAAGTATTCCCAGCACAAATAATATTTCAAAGATTCGAAAACGAACAAAACACATTATCTAGTAGGGGATGAAACACGACAACCATTTTCAATTAAATTAGTAGTGGACACGAAATAAGCTGTCACGCAAGGCTAAGCTCGTAAAACTCACAAGTATATTTTGAGACAGAAAATATAAATCACGTTTGACACGAAGGGAGCTAGGCAATCAAGGCTAAGCATATAACTCACCTGATCCGATATCAATTATCACATAGAAGCTCCTACGACGGATTGTAGTCCTCGTCTACGGACCTGTCGCCTACAATTTACCGAATTTTCTAATTACAACAACAATACTTCAAAATGATAGCACTAGCTCTATACGAATGCTCGGCTAAGTCGATATTAAGTCCAATTCTCGCGATTTCCCGAAACTCGTCTCAAGTTAAATTTCAATAAATATACAAAGAAATAGTTTAGAAATAATCTTGATATTAAATACTTGAGACAATACTTACAAATACTTGAGACTATTTAGCGTTATAATTATAATTTCGAATCATAACAAAAGTAATTATTATAAAGCGTTATTTTAACAAATATACTTGTTGTTAGAAAGATCACTATTTCATTCTCAATATCTATTCAAATAATACTAAGGCGATATTTAGTAAATAATTTGAACAAACTTTACTTTACAAACAAAATACTCTTGTCAGGTTATTTTCAAGAAGAGGGTAATTTGCTATAAGTATATCGTTATTGAAAACGATTTCATTTTATTTATTTACTTGAAATGTATATCAAATAAATGATTAAATAAGTGTCTAATTATATAGCATAAAAACTATAATGAGTCCCCCTTTGATTTCCTTAAAGTGCAAACCAGCCCCCTTCCATCAACTAGCAAGTTTAGGTAAAAGACACATTTTTCCCCTAAAGTTTCTGAAATGACACTTTATTTAAAAACATGAACCCACGGTACTCATCAATCTCACCCAATCCAAACATGCATCAAATCTAGCTAAAATTCTCTTTTGATGATTTAAAACAGATAATTACGTGAAATAGAGGTTACCCGCACCAAAATTCGTGAGAAACGGTGAAGAAACGAAGCGGGTTGAGCTTCCCGTCCGCGGTGGTCGCGGTGGTGTTCGACGGCGGCATTCCTGAAGTCCTTGGCTCCGGCTACGACTGCTAAGGGTCTCCTCGGACCTCCAAACATCGAGTGGGATAAGGATTAGGGGCTGGGTGTTGATGATTTCGCCGGGCTCGGAGCTTCGCCGGCAAAAATGGAGGACCGGCGATGGTGGCGACACTTGGTCTTGTTCTGGGCTTTAACCGTGGTCTCATCGTGCTCCCTGGATACTCAGGAGCTCGTACACACAGGGGAAGGGGATGGGTATCGTTGGTTGAGGTCCAACCAACTCTTTGCCGGAATTAATGGCGGCAGCGGCGGCGGGAACTGTGGCTGGTGGCTCCTGCCACCTAGCTGCTGTTGCTGCTTCCTCTGGGGGTCGACACAGAGAGGGGAGAGAGCAGAAATGCTAAGGAAGAGAGAGAGATGAATGGCCAGTGGTGGTGGCGGTGATTTTCCGGCGGATTTCCGGCGATGGCAGCGGCGACCATTGATGTCGCTGCTGCTGCTGTTCCTCCTGGTCCGTGGGTGATCAGAGAAGAAAGGGAGGCAGAGATGGAGGTGAGAGAGAAGAGAATTTGGAGGTGTGGGTGGTCGGGTTTGCCGGCGGGTTTCTGGCGATGGCAGCGGCGGCCATTGTTGCCGCTGCTGCTGCTGCTTCTCGTCGGGGCACAGAGAGAGAGACAGAGAGACGGAGGGAGATGGTGGCGTCGGGGTGATGGCGGTGGTTGGCTGTGGTGTGTTCCCGAAGAAGAAGGAGAAGAAATAGAGAAGGGAGGGAGAGAAGGACGGGAGACATTGAGAGAGGGGGTGTTGGGGGTTTGGAAAAATATTGGGGATTGGGAAAAATCTTAGGGGTTTGAAATTTTTTTTTGTCAGATGGTGATAAAAAAAATTGTTTTCTGTTTGTTCATTTTATTTACTAAACACTATTTACTTACTAGTCTTTCTAGTTCTTATCAAATACAACTACAACCCCCAGTTATTAACTAGCTAATATCTTCTAAAAATACAACATCCTCCCCACTAGGCATATATATTCGAAGATTAACATTTAAACGTTACGAAGAAAAAAGTAATTAAGTATATATTAAAAATACGGGGTATTACACCCTTCCCCCCTTAGAAAGAGCTTCGTCCTCGAAGCTAGAGTTGATTCTAGAGTCTCGGGTCTTAGAGTCACTACCAATGCTATAACACTCAGTAAGTTACTAATACAAGTAGAATACAGGACATGCCAGAGTGTCCAGAGGTACGGTACATAGGATCGTCACCCTAGTCCGCCCTTGGCTCCTCGGGATGGTACGGTACATGGGATCGTCACCCCTGTCCGACCTTGATTCTAGCAGCAAACACTTGAACAAGTAACAAACATTAAGTTGCACACAAAGCAAGTATCGACACGTATTCTCCATATATTCAAGTCCTTAGCACAAGGAGCACTTCACAAGCTGGCAATATAGAATATCAATCAACCATATATCTCGTCGAGGTATAATAAGAAAAATCCTCATGTAGAGAAGACATCCATAAGTCTGAAACAGCACTAGGGCCCCAACATGGAACAGGGTAATCTCGGATAATACGTAGCAACTTATCGTGCAGGAGTCTATAAAGGATCAAGCCCCCAAATACCCGGCTTTCCGTATTTTATATTTCCCTATGTTCATTTTAGGTTACCCTACAGGTTTTAAATTCCCTTTTCAGAACGAACTGATCTGATACCACCTGTAACACTCCGCTGTTCTGGCTCGGTAGAGACCGGGAGAGTGCTACTTGAATAGCGGAAATCGAGAACATTACATCCCATAAAAGTTAAATAACAAGTTATTACATTATCGTATTTAAGCTACAATACATGCTACAACATTATTATACTGATTTTAAACTATTGTTCTCATCGTAAAGTGATGATGTGTGACAATCTACGTGTGTCTCGATTCCCGCTACTCCAAATCCCAGCTCCTAGACCTGCGGGGGAATGAAACAAAGACCGCAGTTTTCCGATAGTCAGCAAAAACGCTGAGTGAGTTACACCTTAGCATGTAAAAATCGAAAGGTTACGAAAGGCTGTAGGGTCACGTGTTAAATAAACAAGAGTAACGGAGTATAAGTAAAACGTTATCAGAGTGCACAACAGTAAAAACAACAATGTTAAATAATGAAGCAAAACCAAAATAGAATCCAATAATCCAACCATTAAGCACATTAGCCGTACATAATAATGCTGACAAAGGCCTGCCAACTAATTATGCCAACAAAGACGTCG
The DNA here is from genome assembly GCA_023055425.1 of Linanthus parryae. NCBI lineage: Eukaryota > Viridiplantae > Streptophyta > Magnoliopsida > Ericales > Polemoniaceae > Linanthus > Linanthus parryae. The sequence goes on along the minus strand of JALGPY010000004.1, from coordinate 2,697,744 downwards.
AGTTATCAATTAACAAGTGTCGATTGGTTTTCCCACAACAAATCCGTTTGCCACGATGTCTCAATAACATTTATGATACGTCAAAAGTTTCCCGATTAATTCTCTCAGATATGGTATGACTGTTCGTAACACGACTTACAAATAACTGTTTCAAAATATAGTAATCATATTATTAATGATCTCACAGTACCAAATTATCGATTATTCGTTTCACAGTACCCGGGTAGACCAGTGACCACAATCAGACATACTAGACCTTAAGTGTTGCAACACCCTCCTAAGAGCGTCAATCAAAGGAGTGGTACCTAGATGCTGGACTCTAGCTAACAAAGCAAAGAGCCGGGGCACGCAAAGTCCCGCATTTTAGGGACCTGAGCCCAAGGGATCGAAACCTAAGGGGCACACGGAGTCCCGCATTTTAGGGACCTGAGCCCAGGGGATCGAAACCCGAAATAAGTAACATAACTGGTTCCGGTACATGCGAATCATTTTACTTTACTCCGGGGATCGAACCCGAATATATCTTTAGGGACTAAGCCCAGGGAATCATCACCCAATATAAGTAACTCCGGGGATCGAACCCGATTATATCTTTAGGGACTAAGCCCAGGGAATCATCACCCAATATAAGTAACTCCGGGGATCGAACCCGATTATCTCTTTAGGGACTAAGCCCAGGGAATCATCACCCAATATAAGTAACTACGGGGATCGAACCCGATTATATATTTAGGGACTAAGCCCAGGGAATCATCACCCAATATAAGTAACATCACTGGTTCGTATAGATTATGTTATTACTGATTTCTGATAAAGTGTGACAAGTATTCCCAGCACAAATAATATTTCAAAGATTCGAAAACGAACAAAACACATTATCTAGTAGGGGATGAAACACGACAACCATTTTCAATTAAATTAGTAGTGGACACGAAATAAGCTGTCACGCAAGGCTAAGCTCGTAAAACTCACAAGTATATTTTGAGACAGAAAATATAAATCACGTTTGACACGAAGGGAGCTAGGAAATCAAGGCTAAGCATATAACTCACCTGATCCGATATCAATTATCACATAGAAGCTCCTACGACGGATTGTAGTCCTCGTCTACGGACCTGTCGCCTACAATTTACCGAATTTTCTAATTACAACAACAATACTTCAAAATGATAGCACTAGCTCTATACGAATGCTCGGCTAAGTCGATATTAAGTCCAATTCTCACGATTTCCCGAAACTCGTCTCAAGTTAAATTTCAATAAATATACAAAGAAATAGTTTAGAAATAATCTTGATATTAAATAATTGAGACAATACTTACAAATACTTGAGACTATTTAGCGTTATAATTATAATTTCGAATCATAACAAAAGTAATTATTATAAAGCGTTATTTTAACAAATATACTTGTTGTTAGAAAGATCACTATTTCATTCTCAATATCTATTCAAATAATACTAAGGCGATATTTAGTAAATAATTTGAACAAACTTTACTTTACAAACAAAATACTCTTGTTAGGTTATTTCCAAGAAGAGGGTAATTTGCTATAAGTATATCGTTATTGAAAACAATTTCATTTTATTTATTTACTTGAAATGTATATCAAATAAATGATTAAATAAGTGTCTAATTATATAGCATAAAAACTATAATGAGTCCCCCTTTGATTTCCTTAAAGTGCAAACCAGCCCCCTTCCATCAACTAGCAAGTTTAGGTAAAAGACACATTTTGCCCCTAAAGTTTCTGAAATGACACTTTATTTAAAAACATGAACCCACGGTACTCATCAATCTCACCCAATCCAAACATGCATCAAATCTAGCTAAAATTCTCTTTTGATGATTTAAAACAGATAATTACGTGAAATAGAGGTTACCCGCACCAAAAATCGTGAGAAACGGTGAAGAAACGAAGCGGGTTGAGCTTCCCGTCCGCGGTGGTCGCGGTGGTGTTCGACGGCGGCATTCCTGAAGTCCTTGGCTCCGGCTACGACTGCTAAGGGTCTCCTCGGACCTCCAAACGTCGAGTGGGATAAGGATTAGGGGCAGGGTGTTGATGATTTCGCCGGGCTCGGAGCTTCGCCGGCAAAAATGGAGGACCGGCGATGGTGGCGACACTTGGTCTTGTTCTGGGCTTTAACCGTGGTCTCATCGTGCTCCCTGGATACTCAGGAGCTCGTAAACACAGGGGAAGGGGATGGGTATCGTTGGTTGAGGTCCAACCAACTCTTTGCCGGAATTAATGGCGGCAGCGGCGGCGGGAACGGTGGCTGGTGGCTCCTGCCACCTAGCTGCTGTTGCTGCTTCCTCTGGGGGTCGACAGAGAGAGGGGAGAGAGCAGAAATGCTAAGGAAGAGAGAGAGATGAATGGCCAGTGGTGGTGGCGGTGATTTTCCGGCGGATTTCCGGCGATGGCAGCGGCGACCATTGTTGCCGCTGCTGCTGCTGTTCCTCCTGGTCCGTGGGTGATCAGAGAAGAAAGGGAGGCAGAGATGGAGGTGAGAGAGAAGAGAATTTGGAGGTGTGGGTGGTCGGGTTTGCCGCCGCGTTTCCGGCGATGGCAGCGGCGGCCATTGTTGCCGCTGCTGCTGCTGCTTCTCGTCGGGGCACAGAGAGAGAGACAGAGAGACGGAGGGAGATGGTGGAGGAGGTGGTGGCGTCGGGGTGATGGCGGTGGTTGGCTGTGGTGTGTTCCCGAAGAAGAAGGAGAAGAAATAGAGAAGGGAGGGAGAGAAGGACGGGAGAGATTGAGAGAGGGGGTGTTGGGGGTTGGGAAAAATATTGGGGATTGGGAAAAATCTTAGGGGTTTGAAATTTTTTTTTGTCAGATGGTGATAAAAAAAATTGTTTTCTATTTGTTCATTTTATTTACCAAACACTATTTACTTACTAGTCTTTCTAGTTCTTATCAAATACAACTACAACCCCCAGTTATTAACTAGCTAATATCTTCTAAAAATACAACATCCTCCCCACTAGGCATATATATTCGAAGATTAACATTTAAACGTTACGAAGAAAAAAGTAATTAAGTATATATTAAAAATACGGGGTATTACAGGGATCAAGCACTTAACGACTAATGTGGGGGTATTTCTGGCAAGCTTATACTCTTCATACCCTACAGATTTATGATTGCACTACCTAGCTTAGTTAGTTGAAATCGTGTGTATTTTGTTTATTGAAAAAAAAGTATATTCGTTGTTTTAAGTTTTTTTAGTTTAGTTAATAAAATCAAGCTTAGTAGGGAACACTGTTTGGACTACACGCTACTTCACAATTGTGGCCGCGAGAACGGCGAATCAGCACCATGATTTCGGGAAATTGGGAAGCAGGGACTTAGTTGTTCTGGAAAATTTTCGGGGGGCATGGTGAGGGGTGTGAGTTGGGAACAGTGAGGTGTCATAACAAGTAGGATTGGCTTTGTCTATTACATATAAAAACCCTACCTGTTAGACTTAGGATCCCTGATGGAAAACAGCTCGGAAGGTAGGTTAACTAGGGATTTACTCAGGACACAGACGAAAGTAACAGTAAGGGGAGCCCGTGCTTATTTTCCACCATGAAAAATAAACAGTCTCACCAATTGATTGTCTATCAGTATTTTCTGGAGGAGGAATGAACATTGAAGGACACATCAGTTTTTAATTCTAGAAATTGCCCAATCTCAACTAAAAAAAAACTTTTGGTCTTGAGTCAGTTTGTGTATATTCCTTGTCTGAGTCAGTTAAGCAGTTGATTCTTCTGGTCTTTAGCATGAATCTGTGGAAGGGGAAAGTATGCAATTGAAGTATGCAAAAGAAGGGTCTGCAAGGCAGTATGCAAGGGTCTGCTCGGGACGAGCAGAGTTTAATGTGGGGGTATTTTGATAGCTTGAAAATGGAATTAGTTTGAGAGTTGAGTTTGGCCATTTTTAGCCTATTTTCCACTTGATACAAGGCAGAGACTTTGAGAGCATAATCGGTAGATTTGAGTAATTTCATGCATAATTGTGTTTATTGGATATGATCGCGGGTACATGTTATTATGTGCAGGTAACAGGTGCCGAGAAATGCATGGAATTGGCTTGGATTTGGAGGCAGCGTATCAAGTAAGCTGAGCAGAAAGAGTTTCAGAAAAGTTAACTCTGTGTGTTCAGACGCATGATCCCTGCGTTCAGACGCACAACACGACAGCAGAGGAAGCAAGGAAAAAAGGCAGAGGAAAAGTTAACTCTGTGCGTTCAGACGCACAGACCTGCGTTTAAACGCAGGACTTGACTCCGGAACCGCGAAGACCAAGGGGTGCGTTCAGACGCACCGGTTTGCGTTCAGACGCACCGGGTGCGTTCAGACGCACAAGTCCGAGTAGCCAGAAGGAAAAGGAGAAAATGAACCAAGGCCTGCGTTCAAACGCAGGAGACATGCGTTCAGACGCACTGCGTTCAAACGCAGGAAAGCTGCGTTCGAACGCACAATGGGTTTCCATAAGCTTCCAGGACGGGTTTTTACAGGGGTAAAACAGGAATTTCGGGCATCAGTTTTAGAGACCGTGGCAGTATAAAAGGAGGTGTCCCTGCACAGAATTAGGTTACACAATCATCATCACAGCAACCAGTACCAGAGCCGTCAGGATTGGAGCAGAGCAGGATTGGAGCAGTTTTCAGTATTCAGCCATAAACCCGTTTGATCTTTCTTCTTTCTTTTATGAAACATTATTTTTCAATAATGTACGCTAGCTAAACCTTTTACCTAGGTTCTCTGTGAACCTAGGGTTTATGAATTCAGCAGTTTGGTTTGTTTGATTTTCAGATGCATGACTAGTTGGAAGTCTTAATACAGAATTGGATTGTTTATTATCTTGTCTTTGATTTTATATACATGCATCAATGGCCTGATCACCCAGGAGTGTTATAGACAGGATCTGGTGCGCGAGAGTGGCCAGTGAGAGTTAGGAAGAGAGGACAAGATTTAATACCCTATCTTGATGGACCGAGAGGTGAAAGGAATCAGGGGATTAGCCCAGAAGCATAAGACCAACTGCTAGACGTTTAGGGGGAGACCGAGAGGAGAGCATGTAACCCTAGCAGACTTATAATGAACCTGCAGATTTTAGGGATACCGAGAGGATTCGAGAATCTGCAGGAGAATGACAGGTACATGAGACCGAGAGGAGATTGCAACATTGGTATGCTGGCATAAACAAGACTACTGTGTTTTTTTGAAATCAATTGAACTAGACAAGCTGAATAGTAACCCTAGGGGATCCTGGGACCTAGATTGTTAATTCATCAACTTTTACAACTACAACAATTCCCAGAAAATTACTCCAAATAAAATAATATTTTCTAATTACTGCTTTATTTACTGCAAACTAGTTTATTAAAATCACACCCCAAATTTCCTCATTTTTATAGCTTTGCATTTATTTCTAATTCTTATAAGTAAGACTTAAACTGTTCTCGTGGGTTCGACAATCAGAGTCATAAATACATACTCTATATTACTTGATCGTACACTTGCGAAAAAGCAGATAGATTTACGCTGTCAGCAATCTAGTTTAGTATGAATTTATTTATGGCTAGAACATTCATTGTATTATTTATTGAATATTTAATATAATGAAGTCCTTAGATTTACAATTGTGTTTTTTATCTTAAATATCCCTAGTCCAGTATATTGATTAAAGGGACAATCATCTATAGACTAGTATGGGGTTGGATTGATATGGAGATATCATGATCCAACACATGGGTGTGCATTAAGGGTAATGGCGCACTGGATTGACCCATCTCCGAGAAGGCTACATACACGTTATGTTGAGTCACAAGTGCTTCTCGTGGTGAAATGGTATTGTCATCCTTAGACTTGAAGTCTCTAGATATTCTAGTTGTGGATTATTGTGATTTTGGTAGCGTAAAACGCTACACCGTAACTGGGTAGTTATAAAGGCGTGTACCGGATACAATAAGAAGCAAGTTTAGAGATCGTAGTGGACGTAGATAGAATTTGTCCCTCCAAATAAAGGGAGCAAATATCCTAGGCCACTCGAGGGATAGTGCTTATAGAATGTCTGGCCCGACTCAAATAAATCAATATGGGATATTGATATTATTTGCACGAATAAGGCTATTCCCATGGATCGAGAAACTATGGATTGGGTATAAGAGTGTGACTTGTATGTCTCGTGTCCAATCCGAATATAGAGACAAAGTGATGAGACAATTACTTGTACAAGGTTTGTCGTGATGACTATTCTATTAGTTGGCTATAATGGATGTGTTGCTAGAAATCGCTCCATATTAGCAAATTGTTGCTACCAACTAGATACAACCTATGGGGTCACACGCTATATAGAGTTGAACTAGATTTGGGAATTAATTAAAGGATCACTTTGCAACACCTTGCAAACTTAGTAGGACTAATTTGCAAGGAAGGGACTAAACCGAATTGTAGTAGGACTAGAATGGGTCCTTTAGGTAGTTGGAAAGGATTTGTTGGAATATATAAAGGATGCTCCTTCCTTCCTTCCCACACTTATGACATTATTGATCATAACTTGAGTGGGAGAGAACAAAAAGGAGAGAGCAAGCAAGCAAGAGAGGCTCGCCCGCCCCCTTGCCGCCGCCCGTCCCCGTCGACCCACAAGGAGGCCGAAACCTCCTTTTTGTCTCGTTTTGCGTGATTTCTTCTTCCTCTTACTCATTCCGGGTTAGCAAAAAGGAGTAGGAAGATCTAGAATTCAACTCTAGGCGTGGATCAACTATAGAGAACGTGATACAATTCGCGTTTGAAGTCATCAAAGGAGAAACCCTAAGGTGTGTTATTGATTTCTTCTCTTACCTTCGTTATGTCTCTTGACTTGTGATCCTTTGATGGTATTGCATGGATTATATTTGTTTTTCCGTTGCGGATCCATGATCAAAAACCTACAAGGACACTAGTCAATCGCCCCCAAACGTCACGAGTACGTGACAAAAAAATAACTTGGGCTTTTACTCAATGTGCCGAGACGCAATAAATTGAATTTCTAGAGAAAGAAACTACCTGAGGCACCCACAGTTCCCTTCTTACTGGTGCTGTTTCCGTGAAACTTTCGACAAGACGGGCTGAAAATTCAACTGTCGAAAAATCTCCGGAAAAATGAAAGACGCTTAGCTTTCCTTACTGTCCTTGTCGTCCCCATCGATGTTTCCTTCTTCAGTCTTGTTCAATGCCGCCTCCGAACGCTTCAATTTTTAGATCTAGGAATGAAACCCTAGGTTTGTTCTTTACCAAAACACAACTTTGCAGCTTGAATTGGATAAAACCCCAAGAGCTGATCTTCCTCTCCTCTCTTTCGCGAGCAAAACCTTGCTCTTCTTTAGAAATTTTGAGAATTTTCGGCAGGAGGGTTTTCTTGAGAGATTGAAGAGAAGAAGAGGGAAGAACTAGGGAAGAACAAATGAAGAACTGTGTTCTTATTTGGTCGAAAAGAAGCTTTTATACACTCCAAGTGGTGTGCCCAATTTTCCCCTAAAGCTCCTTCACATCCCTCTTGTCGGCTGTCATTTTCTGTCAATTCAACCGATGTCTTCGTGCGAAGGAAGAATCTCTTCGTGCGAAGAGATTCAGTCTTCGCCGAAGATCTTCTTATTTTGAGACCGGGAGCTCCTTCCCGAAGACCTTTTCTTGGCAGATGGTTCTTTTATATGTAGTCTCTTTGTGCAAAGAGACATTGTGTTCGCACGAAGAGACCCCTCGACCGGTCTAAAACATCCAATTTGCATCCTTTTTCGCTTCTTTGCCAGCGCCTTTGCTTTTTAATGGATATCCTCGACCTCGAGACTCATTTTATATTATAACAAATTCCTAATGTCCGCCTGTCCGGGGAATCCTTTATTCTTCATATTTTCGCTTCCAAAGGTCTGTTTGGCATTTCCGGATATTTTTGGTCGTGTTTTGTTTATTTGAGCATCCTTTTGGCCATAACTTTTTCGTCCGGACTCCGATATACGCGATCCACTTGTCTGGAGAAAGCTCTCAACCACTCCCACAAAATGGCACTTTTCAAATCCGCTCACAGTACTGTCTGCAAAATTTTGCCTCGTAATCCGTGCCATTATGTCATCTTTCCGGATTCTTCAGTGCGTTCCTTACGTATATCGAGACGGGGAGTCTGGATACACGTTCCTCCCCAGGTGCGTATGTTGAGTGAGTGTAGGAATGGCTTCATACATAAATTTCTTCATTCTGGGTCCCGATACAAATTTTGGCTTGCTTTTTCTTAATTTTCATGACATTCTACACACGAGTATCAAGATGGGGGACCCGGAATAGACCTTTCACCTAAAATTCCTGCACACACTCAGTGGAAATATTAGTCCCCCTCTCACGCACCTCTCAAACAAATTAAACAGAATAGAATGTAGAAGACAATATTAAAATCTAAACTAAAGACAAAAATAGGTTGGGTTGCCTCCCAACAAGCGCTTGTAATTTAAGGTCGACAGCCCGACCGAGTTACCTTCACATGAGCTCATATAGCGGAAATTGCGCTGAGGCACTCAACTGCCCCAATAAAATTCCCGTTCACGTATTGTTTTGCTGTCTGTCCATTCACCTTGAATCGTTTCCCATTTTCAGTTTCGAACTCAAGTGATCCCCATGGGTAAACCTCAGTAATTGTGAAAGGACCGCACCGCCTCGATTTCAAATTGCTCGGAAACAGTCTCAACCACGCGTTGAAGTCTAATACCTTATGTCCCACCTTGAATTCCCGCGGTATAATGTGCTTATCATGCCACTGTTTGGTCCTCTCTTCATAAATTTTCGAACTCTCATAAGCCATCAACCGAAATTCTTCAAGGTCTAGCAATGTCTGTTTCCTTTGCTCACCTGAGAGCTTAGCATCCTAGTTGATCTTCTTCAAAGCCCAAAACGCTTTGTGCTCAAGTTCCTATGGGAGATGGCATGACTTCCCAAAAACCAGCTGATATGGAGACGTGCCCAAGGGATTCTTGTATGCAGTCCGATATGCCCATAGACTGTCGTCCAAGTGTAGGGACCAATCTTTACGCCCCGAATTGACTGTCTTCTCTAGAATTCCCTTGATCTCCCGGTTTGACACTTCAGCTTGCCCATTTGACTGTGGATGGTAGGCTAGTGATATCTTGTGTGTCTTCACCCCATATTTTCTCAAAACATTGGCAAACACTTCGTTCACAAAATGTGTCCCTTCATCACTAATAATGGCCCAGGGCATCCCAAATTGCATAAATATGTTCCTACGCACGAATCTCTGAACTGTAGCGCGACTTGCTATCACCTCTACCCACTTGGTCAAATCATCAACTGCCAGCAATATGTAAAGATTACTAAGTGAATAGGGGAATGGCCTCATGAAGTTAATACCCCATACATCAAACGACTCTACCTCCAACATGAAATTCTGAGGCATCTCATTTTGGTTGGAAATATTGCCAGTTCTCTTACACCGATCACACTGCTGAACAAATAGATGAGCATCCTTACGCAATGTAGGCCAATAGAAACCACTCTGAAGTACCTTGGATGCAGTGCGCGTCTTGCCAAAATGAACCCCACAGTTCAATTCATGGAAATGTCTGAGGATCTCCAATGTATCCGATGGCGCTACACATCTTCACCATACATTATCTGCTCCCACTCTGAATAGATAATGAACATCCAAAAAGTATCGTCGTACATCTGAGAATAAATTCTTTCTCTGGTGGGAGGGCATGTCTTTTTGAACAATGTTGAGTGCCTTGAATTTTTCCAAGTCAGCAAACCAAGGTACACCTGCGACTACTACCATGAGCTGCTCATCTGGAAAATCCTCTCTGATTGGCATCTCTTCATGCTTCTCATTCTTGAGCCGTGATAAATGGTCTGCCACAACATTCTATACCCCCTTCTTATCTTCGATCAAATGGTCAAAATCTTGCATCAAAAGAACCCACCTGATCAATCTTGGCTTGACGTCCTTCTTGGTGAGAAGGTACTTGAGGACTGCATGGTCTGTGAAAATTGTCACCTGAGAAGCCACAAGATATGGACGAAACTTTTCTAACGCAAAGATAATAGCTAACATCTCTTTCTCCGTGGTAGCATAATTGACCTGTGCGTTGTTAAGAGTTCGACTAGTATATTAAATGACATGATCTACCTTATCTTTCCGCTATCCCAAAACTAATCCCACTGCATAGTCACTAGCATCACACATGAACTTAAAGGGCATGGTCCAGTCAGGGTTGGCAATGATAGGTGGGCTAATTAGTTTCTCCTTGAGCACATTGAAAGCTGACTTGCACTCTGCATTAAAATCAAATACTGCATCCTTATCAAGCAAACCTGATAGAGGTTTTGTGATCTTAGAGAGATCTCTGATGAACCGCCGGTAGAACCCTGCATGTCCCAAGAAACTCCTTACCCCTTTGACAGTTGTAGGGTACGGTAGCTTCTCAATAACCTCAATCTTTTCCCGATCTACCTCTAAGCCTTTCCTTGAAATCTTGTGCCCCAACACTATCCCCTCGGTCACCATGAAATGAAACTTCTCCCAGTTGAGCACTATCTTGGTGTCAATGCATCTGTCAAGAACTCGGGCTATCTGCTGCAGACAGTCTTCAAATCCATTCACGATAGAGAGAAAAATCATCCATGAATACCTCAAAATTCTGCTCCATCATATTTGAGAAGATCGAAATCATACACATCTGAAAGGTAGAAGGTGCGTTGCATAACCTGAAGTGCATGCGTCTAAAAGCAAATGTCACATAAGGAAAAGTGAATGTTGTCTTCTCCTGATCTGCTGGCTCAATCGCTATATGTTTGTACCCAAAGTACCCATCCAAAAAGAAGTAGTGAGAATGACGTGCTAGCCTATCAAGCATATGATCAATGAATGGAAGGGGAAAGTGACCCGTCAGTGTGGCATCATTGAGCTTGCGGTAATCCATGCAAACTCTCCACTCAGTAACAGTACGAGTAGAAATCTGATATACCTTTTTACCCTTCCACCACAATAATACCTCCCTTCTTAGGGACACAATGCACCATGCTAGTCCATGTGCTGTCGGAAATTGGATAAATGATGTCCGCCTCCAACCATTTAAGCACCTCTTTCTTCACCACCTTCTGCATATGAGAGTTGAGGCGACGCTGAAATTGAACTACCGGCTTCTTGTCCTCCATGAGCCGCATCTTGTGCTGGCAAACTGTTGGGATGATCCCTTTGATATCTGCTATGGTTCATCCCATAGCTGCTTTTCTTCCCTACAATACTTTGAGAAGCTTCTCCTCCTGTTACCTGTCCAAACATGCAGACAAAATCACAGGAAAAGTCTAATTAGACCCCAAATAAAAATATTTTAAATGAGCAGGTAAAGGCTTCAATCCTAAAACAGGAGCAGTAGTAAGAGAAGGAGTAAGAATCTTCCTGCTTCCCTTATCAAAGAGGGGTGGGGGCTTGCGCCAATGAGCCTCCATAGCTTTCTCCTTTTTGCTTGAATCAAGCATAGCAAGTTCCACATAAAGCTGCTCGAATAGTAAATCCTCCTCGTTTGGCGTGTATGCCTCCACACCAAAGCACTGCTCACTCACCGCATCTGCAGGGAACTTCATGGCCTCAAAAAAATTGAACCACCTTCTCGTCGTTGATCCACATTGTCAACTCCTCATTGGCAAAATCAATGATAGTCTTCCCCGTGGCAAGGAATGGCCGTCCCAAAATGAGTGGGACATCATCATCTGCCTCTATGTCTAGAATCACAAAATCTGCGGGGAATATGAGTCCTTCGACTCTCACAAGTACATCTTCCAGTACCCCCTAGGACGCTTGATGGTGCGGTCTGCCATCTGCAAGCACATCCTAGAAGGTTTTGGTTCTCCCGCACCAAGCTTCTCAAAAGCTGATGTGGGCATCAAGTTGATGCTTGCTCCAAGATCACACAATACCCTACCATGAAAGGCATCTCCCAAAGTAACAGGAATGATGAAACCACCCGGATCCTTCATTTTCTTAGGGAACACCTTTTTTTTAACCACGGTGCTACATTCCTCATTTAGGGTCATAGTCGCAAAATCATCCATGTGTCTTGTATTGGACAGGAGGTCCTTGAGAAACTTTGCATATTTTGACATTTGCGATATGGCTTCCGAAAAGGGGATAATAATGTGCAACTTCTTGAAGATATCCACATACTTCTTGAAGTGCTTCGCATCCTCTTGGATTTTCAACCTCTACGGGTATGGCACACACATACTATACTCTTCCTTGGTCTTTGGTTTCTCCTCCGACTTCCTACTCGTGTACTTTGATTGGGGAATCACGGTAGGCACGTGAATTTCTTCATCCAATGCTTTTTCAGTGGCCTTAGTCGCCTCAGCTCGCGCTTGGGTAGGATATGGAGAATCCTTAGTGGTTGTCCCACTGCGAGTAGTGATAGCCTTCAACTGCTCAGGTGGGGAGATTGTGTTAGAAGGAAGCATGCCAGGTGGAAATCTACTACTTTGATTGGCTATCCTCCCAACCTGCGTCTCGTGACTTATCACAGTAGCCTCAATAGAAACCAACTTCTCTTTCATTTTTCTAGAAGGCTGTATATGTCTGGCTTTGGTTGTTGTTGCTATTGGGCCTGCTGATGTGCAAGTTGGCCTTGAACTTGATAGTGAGCATTGGGCTGCTGACCTAGTGCATAAAGTCCACTATTTGGGTTGGCATAGCTGAAATTTGGGTGATTGTGGTTGTTGGGATGATATGTATTAGGCCACTACTGCTGTCTCATAAAATTCAAATCCTCACCACTACCATCGTACCCCTGACTCTCATGTGCTAGTAGCTCACCCATGGGTTTACCTATGATGGAGGTTGCATGCCGTTGAATGCTGATGTCATGGATTTAAGCTTGTGCTCCATAGACTCAATTTTGTTCACCAAAGCTGCATCCCCAGGTCTCGAATACCTACAAGTCTCAGACCTCGTAGTCTCTCTCTTGGCCACGTTGTTCAGCAGATCCTGAGCGCGCTGTGCCCCAAGTCCCATAAAGTTACCCCCCAGCTAGCATATCCAACTGGTCATCCGTCTCATTGTCTAATGCACTGTAGAAGTAATGGAGGAGCTTGTGCCATGGCTCCCCATGATTCAGGAATCTACGAAGAATTTGGCTAAAATTTCTCCATGTGTCTCCCTAAGAGCTGCCCTCTTCCTAGGTGAACTTTGTAATCTCGGCCATTTGCTGAGAAACCTTGGACGGTGGCAAATACCTCCTCAGAAATTCATGGCAGCAATCTGCCCATGTCACAATACTCCAGCTGGAAGCTCCATAAGCCACTACTTGGCTTTTCCAAATAAAGAGAAAGGGAACAATAATAACTTAACTGTTTCATCTGGAACCCTCTGCTCATGCAAAGTAGAAGTAATTTTCCAGTAAATGAGCACTCATCACGAACCATGTTGATCATGTGCTGGCGCATCTCAAAATGTTGGGCATTGATGTGTGTCCTAACAATGGTGGGTTCATAACAGGCTGGAGTATTTCAGAAATAATCTACCACACGAAACTCTTTGTTCTCAACATTCTCTACTCAGACTGCTGGGTTCTGCCCATTATTTCTGTTTCCCCCATTGTATCGTCCATTGTTTCCAACAACTACCCCTTCACCAGGTGGTGGTGGATTTTGGGGATTATGGCGTGCGAGAGCTGTTGTATCTCAACCATTTGAGCACTCAGCTCCTCAGTTTCACGTGCTATGTTGGCCACAGTAGTCTCCACAGTGACTCTGGCAGCTTGGGCATCTTGTGCCTCCTTGCAGAGCCTCTTCAACTCAGCTCTCTCCCAATCATCCATAGGAAATGAGTTTGTTTTCCTCAAGTCTCTACGTCCTGTGTGCAATAGAGATTCCGGGTCCTCAAGTACTGGGTACAAAATTCGGTCTCGAGAACGGGTCATGCACCATGACAATCAACCTGAAATCATAGATAGCACAAAGAAAGTAGGTGAGCGAAAAATATTAACATAATAGTAAAATCCCTAAGTTAAAAATAATAACTAATTTAGCCTAAGTCCCCGGCAACGGCGCCAAAAACTTGACACGTTCCAACTGCAAGTGTACAGTTGTCGGTGTAGTGATAAATTCTAGAAATCCGGGTTGTCATGCCCAAGATACTTCTTTATAATTTAGTTACTAATTCCAATCCTTATGCGGGCAAAGCGCGTTGAGTTGTTTTGCTTAATTCTACTAAAATGGAAAAGAACACGAATCCCAATTAACCAGATGACTGGCTTCACGATTAATTATGATTAATTTTGAGGAGTTTCCGAATAATGTGACAATATCAGGATATCTCTACGGGTCAATAAGGAAATATCACCACTTTGAATTTATGTTTTGATGACACGATTATACTTTGCTTAGTTAAAGGAGCACAACTATGTTGAAGATTCCTCAACCAACACCTATAATTAAACTCTCATATATGATTCCTCTAGCCTAATAAAGTTTAAGCATGCATTATAATCATTAGTCGACTCTTAATTCTTAGCGAACTAGCAAAATTACTCAACTGTAGATACGGATAGTGCATGTTTCAAGGTTCTGGGTAACCAAACGTTGATTCCTCTAACATTCATACCCTATTGATACGTCTAAAAATTGAAAAGATGGATAACGATCATAAAACTCGCATAACTAAACAAAAGATAATTAATTAAGCTCAAAATCATGAAATCAAATCCATAAACCACAAACCGTGGTGATCAAACCCTAGTTCCCTACGAGATATCCCGAAATACGAGTTTAGCTACGTAAACACATGATCAAAATACAAAGTTCTTTGATCATAATCCAAAACACAAGAAAAGATGAAGTTTATAAGGCAAACAAATGATCCCAAGCTTCCACAATTCTCACAAGCTCCCAAGAACGTGTTTCCTAGGTCAAAGATACTGATACAATACCACACAACCCATTCTAATACGTTTATATAAAAGCTGGGACAAAGTTTTAATTAATTGCACCAAAACCCCGCCAGAATTGCTGCTTCTGGGCTTCTCTTCGTGCGAAGAATTCGTTTTCTTCGTGCGAAGAGATTCAGTCTCGCACAAAGACCTTCTTACTTCAAGACTGAGAGCATGCATACGAAGACATTCTGAAACTTCTTCAAAAATGGCTAACTTTTTCTCTTCGTGTAAACACAAGTTCTCCTTGCACGAAGAGACTTTGGTTTTCCCAAGCGGTCGAAGCATTAAGCCATAACATAGATTTGAATACTATTCATGGCTAAATCAAACCTTTCATTCTCTAGTCTACGGGTGCTTGTGAAGGCCACTTCGACCAAGTTTGGATGCACAAAGGTTTGAATCATTTTTCCAACATTATCAGCGGGTCAAAGTGCCCTTCACAAGCACACCTAGAAAAATAGGTTCAAAGGATGAAATAATAAAATGGGACATTGTGGACTTCCACAAAAGATGGGTTCAGACAAGGAGTAACCAGCAGAGGTCCTGGAAGAAAAACAAATCAAATAGGACAACGAGGTCGACACTTTTATTTAATGTTATTTTCTGTAATTTATCTCTTATATTTATATTCTTTTTTATGGATAATTTCCTTTTTCAATATACTGACTTGTTAAAGAACTAATTACATTCATTGGAAATTCATCCGCTACCGTATGTGGGGTCATGTGAAGGACACACTGACCCAATTTTCATGCAACTATGTTTGCATCATTTTGCCAGCATTACCACCGGGTCAGAATGACCTTCACATGACCACGCAGAATAGAGAGGTCGAACGGAGGAAATAACAAATACTTAACAAATGACAAACATGTAATGAACAATGGGAAATATGGAAATGGGCTCAGACCTGTATTCGTGAAAACCAGTAAGAGAGCGATGATCACAGGCTGCAAACTGATTTTGCCTTGCCATGCATATCATGACACTCTATATATCGGCTACAAAGAGTGAATTCTAACGATCCATATCATAACGACCTCTGCAGTGAGCATTAAGAGGACATATCAGATCAGTACTCATTTAAACCAAATAAGAGATGATCACAGCCGGGTGCAAAAATAATTGTTCCTCGCCATGCATATTACACTCTAACAGCTTCAACGAGTGAATTCAATAGATCCATATCATCACGGCCCTTACAAAACTGAACGTTTGGACACATCAAATTATCAATTAGCAGCAATGGGACATGGTAATTTAAAACTTCATATAGTACATATAAATTGGGAGACATGCACATTTTCAGGTACCTTAGTTTCATCCACATCACATTCGACTAGCCAAATTATAACACATTAAAACACACATTTATATCTGTATTTATCTTGCCGCTTATATATATATATATATCATTCATCCCATGAATACACACTTTTCAATTAGTTAACAACAACACTTGTTTATGTGAGAAATAGTTTTAGCTTCACATACAGTACTGTAAAACCACATTCTACACTCATCAGATCAGAACAAAGGATTTACCCATAGTTAAACTTTTTTCAGATATCACATTAAAGTTAAACCACATTCAAATTAGAGGCATGAAAGATGGAGCCTGACCTACAAATACGATATCACAGTAAAATTATCATTTTTTAAGTCATAAAAATAAAAAGGGCTTGTTAGATCTGAGCTCAAGACACCACTCAGAACCCAAATTGAAAAGTGCATGAAACTCAGAACCCAAATTCAGACTGTTTGAGAGAGTGAGAGACCGACAAGTTCTGAGTATAGATGTTTTTAAAGGGTGATACATGGATTTTCTCTTCCAGCGCCAAAACTCCATTCTCTACAGGCGGAATTTCTCCATTCACGGTCGTGCGGAGAGAGAGAGGGAGAGAGAGAGAGAGAGAGAGAGAGAGAGAGCCGGAGGTGGTGGCGAGTGTGGAAGACGAGTTAACTAGGGTTCATGGATAGATCGATATTCGATATGGAGACCGAAAGGGGGAGTAATGGCGGGGGGGGGGGGGAATTGTTAGTTGTGGAGAAGATATGCTAATTTAATTTTTTTGGTATGATTTGATTTTGCCTCCAACATTTGTTGAGGTTTCATTTCCCTCCCAACAATTTAGCGAAATTTAATCTTCCGCCAAAAGTTTTGTTAAATTGTGTTGATCCACTGACGACAACAGTACACATCGTCAATAATTTTGGATTTCGGATGACCAGTTGTTTTCCCACGACAGAATCACAGCTGGTCTTAAAAAATCTGAAAGACGACCATCCTGACGACAAACAGAAAAAAAAACTATTTGTACTGTTTTTAAAGACCATAATCCTGGTTGTCGGAATGAATCTGGTCGCTGAAAGCAGGATTTTCTGTAGTGAGGTATGGGATTGGGAAAGGCGAACCCTGCCCCAAACCCTACCCGCTGCCATCCCTAAACATCAACACACAAGTCCCCATGGCTATGGTTTCTTAGCTTAGAATTACACCTAAAAAAATTTATCGATAGCAATGTCGGAAGGAAATAATGTATCTTGTACGACCACGGATGACTCAAAACGTTTAATTTCTTGTTCGAATTCACAAAGATTCCAAGTGAGTTGCATCCTCCCTCTCCTTTCCTCCAAAGCTTCTTCGTTAGATTTTCAAGTGCCTCTTCAAGGTCTTCTAAGTTTCAAGGATTAATAAGATAGAATTATGAAACTTTTACATGTTGCATGAGCATGTGAGTCATGTGTACTAGGGGTAATAATATCTAGTTCATACATATTATTACACATTGTCCAGCGAAATTGCATGTTAGGGACATATAGATAAACTTTAATGATCCCAATACTCAAATTCCATGTTTTCTAAGAGGGAGTATATTTTTGGCCTCATACAACTTTATTGTTAAATGTTGTAGACGATTAATCAAATAAGACATGTACTCTTGCAAAGAAGCACATCCAAAAACATGATGGTAAGTGAAACACAAAGAATATTTTTGATAAAAAACAAGTGAAAATTGCACATCAAGATTGAACAAACAATTTCTCCCTATGCATTAAGATATTAATCCATCTAAGAAGCATGTTCACTATACAAATATGAATCACTAGACAAAATAAACATGTGTGTGAAATACACAATAAATAAAAACTCTAGCTCACTTGCTGAAACTTCTTCGACTTTTCAAGCCACTCCCCTTTGAAGCAAAGACTAGCATAATGTGCAAGATGGCCACCATAAAAGAAGAAGCAAACTGGTCAAAGTAACAAAAGATTAGTCTCTCAAGTACAATCCTTGCGACCTTATTGAATGACCTTGAATTCAATGTCAGATGGTGTTTGATTCTTTCCCTCATGGAGCTTTCTTTTATTCCAATTTTGAAACGACAATCTGCAAGAGGAAATCAAAATTTTAGGTCACTTTGAAACCTACAAAAATTCCTTCGGAATGAATAAATATATTTACAAGATAGCTACTTACATGTCTGAATATGGGTTGTGGATGATAACCATGAGCTTAGTAGTGAGTTGGTGGTGGTGGAGAAGCGTAGATGTAAGCTGGTGGCGGTGGCGATTTCAAAGGTGGGGGAGGTGAGCTGTAGTGGTAATGGGGAGGAGATGGAGATGGTGGTGGTGGGGACTTGTAGTAGTATGGTGGTGGGGGAGATGGAGAGGGTGGGGGAGGAGATTTGTAGTAGTATGGAGGTGGGGGTGAGGGAGAAGGTGGTGGTGGGGACTTGTAGACGTATGGTGGAGGAGGAGACGGTGATGGTGGTGGTGGGGACTTGTAGTAGTATGGTGGCGGGGGAGATGGAGAGGGCGGTGGGGAAGACTTGTAGTAGTAAGGAGGTGGGGGTAATGGAGAGGGTGGCGGGGGAGATTCGTAGTAGTATGGAGGAGGAGGAGGATATGGCGATGGTGGTGGTGGAGACTTGTAGTAATAGGGAGGTGGGGGAGATGGTGAAGGTGGTGGGGGAGACTTGTAGTAGTAGGGAGGGGGTGGTGATGGAGAAGGTTGTGGTGGTGATTTGTAGTAGTAAGGAGGTGGTGGTGATGGGGACGGTGGTGGGGGAGACTTGTAGTAGTATGGAGGAGGTGGTGATGGGGAACTTGGTGGTGGGGACTTGTAGTAGTAAGGAGGTGGCGGTGATGGAGATGGTGGTGGGGGAGATTTGTAGTAATATGGTGGTGGAGGTGAGGGGTCAGGTGGTGGGGTTTACTTGTAGTAGTAAGGAGGAGGTGGTGATGGGGAAGGTGGCGGTGGAGACTTGTAGTAGTATGGTGGCGGAGGAGACGGCTATGGTGGTGGGGGAGACTTGTAATAGTATGGAGGTGGTGGAGAAGGTGATGGAGGTGGTGGAGATTTGTAGTAGTATGGTGGTGGTGGAGACTTCACTGGTGGTGGAGGAGACTTGTAATAGTATGGTGGGGATGGTGATGGAGAAGGAGGAGGTGGGGACTTGTAATAGTATGGTGGTGGTGGAGATGGGGAAGGTGGAGGTGGAGATTTGTAGTAGTACGGTGGTGGTGGGGATGGGGAAGGTGGAGGAGGCGACTTGTAGAGGTATGGTGGTGGTGGAGATGGAGAAGGTGGAGGTGGGGACTTGTAGTAGTATGGTGGTGGTGGAGATGGTGAAGGTGGAGGTGGAGACTTGTAGTAGTATGGTGTCGGCGCTGGAGATTTTACAGGAGGTGGTGGAGACTTGTAGTAGTAAGTCGGCGGTGGTGGTGGTGGAGACTTATAAATATAAGTAGGGGTTGGGGGAGGTGGTGACTTGTAGTAGTAAGGTGCAGGGGTAGGCTTAGGTAAATCACACTCCTCATTTGTCTTTGAACCATAAGCAAAAGGCTTGGAAGAGAGAACAACTTCATATTTGTTCTTGGATTTAACTTTGAGGACAGCACCCTTAATGCCCCAATGAAGGTCCGTGGGGATGCTGCATGATGAATCTTTTGGTGCACTATGGAGTTTAGCCTTGCATGCCTTTCCTCCATACTTGGAATATTCAAAACCTTCAATAGTAATGGCATATTTCCCATTGATCTTTGTGGTACCATAGGCCACAATTTCTTTCTCACCTGCCTTGCAGGTCACCTCCACAACAGCTCCTGTAAAACATGCAAATTAAATTTATGCTAAGGAAATTAATTATGTAAAGTATATTCATATCATATTTATCAATCTGATAGTTCTTTACCTACTACATTAAAATAAATACTCTGTCACATGCAGTGTGCAAGAAATATCATACATGTTAAATTGTTCGTGGTACATATATATTACCGTTAACTAGAGAAAATGAAATTGTCGAACAAGAAAAAACTGATTTTGTATTGAAATAGAGTACCTTTGAGGTGCTTCTTGGCATGGGACTTGACAGGGTACTTGGAGTCGTAGCATCTGTAGCAGTAGATCTTTCCAACAACTTTAACAATCAGTGGGTGGAGGTGGGGATAAGGGTAAGGGACAGGGGGTGGTGGGGACTTATAGTAGTATGGAGTAGGAGGAGGTGGAGATTTTGCTGGTGGTGGTGGGGACTTGTAGTAATATGGGGTTGGAGTTGACGGGGATGGTGGTGGAGGAGATTTGTAATAGTATGGGGGAGGAGGTGAGGGTGATGGTGGTGGTGGGGACTTGTAGTAATATGGTGGTGGTGGAGATGGTGACGAAGGTGGAGGAGACTTGTAGTAGTACGGGGGAGGAGGTGAGGGAGATGGTGGTGGTGGGGATTTGTAGTAGTATGGTGGAGGAGGTGACAGTGATGGTGGTGGTGGGGATTTGTAGTAGTATGGTGGTGGGGGAGACGGTGATGGTGGTGGTGGAGACTTGTAGTAGTATGGGGGAGGAGGTGATGGTGATGGTGGTGGAAGGGATTTGTAGTAGTATGGTGGAGGAGGTGACGGTGATGGTGGTGGCGGCGATTTATAGTAGTATGGTGGTGGGGGAGAATGTGATGGTGGTGGTGGGGACTTGTAATAGTATGGTGGGGGAGGTGACGGTGATGGTGGTGGTGGGGACTTGTAGACGTATGGTGGTGGAGGTGAAGGGTCCGGTGGTGGGGGAGACTTGTAGTAGTATGGTGGTGGTGGTGAAGGAGACGGTGGTTGGGGAGACTTGTACACATATGGTGGTGGTGGTGAAGGCGATGGTGGTGGAGGAGACTTGTACACGTATGGCGGCGGCGGTGAAGGCGATGGTGGTGGGGTAGACTTGTACACGTATGGTGGTGGCGGTGAAGGCGATGGTGGTGGGGGAGACTTATACACGTATGGCGGTGGTGGAGACGGTGAAGGAGGCGGTGGTGACTTGTACATGTATGGTGGTGGTGGAGACAGTGATGGTGGTGGTGGTGATTTGTACACGTATGGTGGTGGCGGTGAAGGCGATGTTGGTGGGGGAGACTTGTACACGTATGGTGGTGGCGTAAAGGCGATGGTAGTGGAGGAGACTTGTACATGTATGGTGGCGGCGGTGAAGGAGATGGTGGTGGGGGAGACTTGTACACGTATGGTGGCGGCGGTGAAGGCGATGGTGGTGGGGGAGACTTGTACACATATGGCGGTGGCGGTGAAGGCGGTGGTGGTGGGGGAGACTTATACACATATGGCAGTGGTGGTGACGGTGAAGGAGGTGGTGGTGACTTGTACACGTATGGTGGTGGTGGAGACGGTGAAGGAGGTGGTGGAGACTTGTACACGTAGGGTGGTGGTGGAGAAGGTGATGGCGGTGGTGGTGACTTGTACTCATACGGTGGTGGAGGAGAAGAGTAAATGTAAGTGTCAGCTGAGACTACATTGCTTGAGACCACCACTACAACCAACGCCACCAGAATATTTTGCCAAAGACGACCCCTTAATGGGTCGTCCCTCTGAATCCCCATAGAGAGAGGATGGGAGGGAGATAGAAGTAGCGGTTTAGTTGTGTGAGAGAGAGGAGATGACTTTTGAAATGAATGGCCATTTCTATTTATAGTGAAAACCCATGAAAGAGTTTAGTCATTGGAACAGAGTTGTCAACTAGTGACTACTAGTCTTAACCCCGCGCCATGACGCGGACTGTGCATGTAGATGTTATTTTGTTTTATTGAAAACTTAGTAAGATTATTTGGAGTTTGAAAAATATGTTTCTTTAAATTATAAAAATCTTTTTAAAAATCTTATATTAACCGCACACATGTTCAGCATAAAGGCCATTTAATAATTTAAATTTTGACGAACTGTTAGTTTAAAGTTGTAAATTGTCATTTTGATGAAGATGTGGTTCTTAAGTTAAAGGAGTCTCTAATAACGAACCAATAATACGAAATAGTAATATAGAATCAAGGAATTAATATGCAGAGTACTATTATTATTATTATTATTATTATTATTATTATTATTATTATTATTATTATTATTATTATTATTATTATTATGATTATGAGGAAACATAGTCAATTATATTAAAACTCATAAAAAATTATATGTTATAGAAAAAACTCTACTACTTATACTTATCTCATTAAAGAACCATATCAAAATACAATAAGCAAGATGTAGTCATGCGCGTCAAATTGAGAAACTAATTTTATCATCATCTATCAATTGTTCACCGGAATTACTCACAAACCTTAACAATTCTAACAATATACCAAGCTTCAGTGTACATTTGAAGGAAAAAAATATACCTTATTAATTTGCTTTTTATTTTATTGGTCTAAAAACATCCATGTTGGCTAATTAAGATGAATTCTCATAGCCTAATGGAGAGTCAGTACTTCCTTTTCTTGTATTGAAGAAATGTTTTCATGTATAAATTTTTTTCGCGTCCTGGTATAAGCAATTGGGAAATGATAAGCTATAGATATTGGCGATTACTTTCCTTGTATGAAAATAAATTGTAGTTTCACTAATAATGAGACATCTGATAAATTGGTGTTGGATACGACCCAACATAAGTATTAGAAATTACTCGTAAAATAAAAAAGAGAGGCTTAGAGCTTCTAATATATATATGTGGGTGTTGTGTGAAAACTGGCTGGGTTAAGATCATGTAACTACATCTAAGTGAGATCTTTACGTAGCTAAACTGGACATGGGATGAGATTCCATAGTTCATTTTGAATAAAAAAATGTATAATCATTTTATTTATAATTAACAACAAATTTATGTATAATTATTTAAATAAAATGAGTGCCAAACAAATTAAAGAAACATGAAAAGGGGAAAAAAGGACTAATTGTGTCCATGTGATATGGAGGAATACATTTATAAAATTTTGCCTTAAACGGTATATAATGAAGAATCTGAAGTGAATGTGAAATGTTATGTAAGTTAAGGTTCTTTATATTATTGGTGTGTGTTTATATATATATATATATATATATATATATATATATATATATATATATATATATATATATATATATATATATATATATATATATATATATATATATATGTAATTATACTTTCGTTCGGTTCATCCTTTTTTTTAGAAGTTGTTTTGTCGTCAACGGGGCTTGAACCCGTGACCTCATGCAGGGGCTTCCAACGCTCTACCACTTGAGCTACCACCCTAGCTGCTCGTTCGGTTCATACTTTGCTTTGCTTCCTTTCTAATGTTGCTTTTTTTTTTAATATTTTCAAAGGTAATTGTTCAATTCCTTCTTTATTTAGTTAATTTTAAATTTATTTATTTATTTATTTTAATTTTTACTATTCTTTATTTTTTATACACACATATACTGTTATCATGAAAGGTTAATTGGATTGAATTTAAGAATAAAATATTAAATAAATATATAGTGTAAGTACTGTTGCACTAAAAATATTAATAGTTGTAGTTTTAATTCATCAATGCATTATGAAACAAAAAGTATGTTCAAAGTGTAAGACGAAATGGAAACCGTTTATTTGTCATTCCTATGTTTTTTTATGGAAATTCAGTTTTTCAATGTTAATTGTTTATAACCCGTTTATTCAATAAAGTTAGTTTATATAATACGTTTTTTTTTCTTTGTGAGATATACATAAAACTGTATTGAAAAGTATTCATTTTAAAATTAAAGGTTGAAGTTTCTTTATATACCAATGCATATAAGAAAAAAAATTGGTGTAAGAGATTATGGTTGGAATTAGTATTTCGAATGAGTTTGTTATACGATTTTAGGTTTATTAATGTGTTCTTGTTATATGTAAATATAGTTTTGTTGTTCACACTTTCATATACTCTGCTTCTAAGGTCAGTTTTATTTTTTTTTTATTTTTTTTTTATTTTTTTTTTATCAATGCACAAAGAAACGAAAAGTTTAATTGAAGGTGTATGGTTCAATGTAGAAAAATCATTTTATATTTAAAAGTTTTAGTTATTATACACAGAGAAACGAATAAGTTATTCGAAGGTGCATGGTCCAATGTAAAAAAGTTATTTGTTTGGAAGATGTTAATTATGATTACCTATTTTTTAGTTAATTGCTTTTATATGTTCCTCTATCTTGTTCCCTTGACTTTTTTTTCTTTGTGAGGATACAATAATATTATGTAATATTAATTTAATTGAACACTTTCATAGAGATATTTACATGGAATTCATAATCATTATCATAATTTTCATCTATCTCTACATATATATGTATATAAGTAATAACGTAAAACAAAAAATAGATTAGATTTATGGCATTCATGCTCATATTCTGACAATTTATTTTCTTGATTAACATTAATCTTTTTAGTTTACATTATGTTACATTTTCCTTATAAACATAAAATTCTGATGTTCGATTTTCACTGTCATTCTTTGATATGCATGTTTGCTCATAGTAATTTTAAAATATATCGGTATTCATATTTTTGGCTCATAGTTTTAAATATTTGAATGCTTTTTATACAAAAATAAAATTTTGTTAAGAAAAACTTGAAATATAGTTGGATGACATGTATATTTAAATATTTGTTTTACTCCTCATTTTTAAGCTTTTTTGAAATAAAAAATGATTGGTTATTACCGTGCCTTTATGCTTTGAATACTTATTTGCTCATTTTAGCACTTCTTTTGAATTAAAAGTAAAGATACTTTTATGAAAATGCTTGGTTATCACTGTGCCTTTATTTTTATGATAGTAACCTTGTGTTAAGAAATTTTAAATCTATATACTTTTTCTGTTTTACATTTAACATTCTTTTAAATTTTTCGTGTTTTTTCATTATAAGATCAAATTGTTTTTACATGAGATTAATTGAGCTTGCTATTGGAAAATAATAATTCTTTAGATATTACTTCATTGTCAATGCATAGAAAATGGAAAATGAACAAATCGACCACATAACAAAAACATGTCATAATTTTTCTAAAATACTATATGGCAGTAGGAGGATAAAACTCTTATATATATATATATATATATATATATATATATATATATATAATGTGTTTTGACACGAAATCCATTGAACAGAGAATTAGAAAATAATAATTCTTTGGGCACATTTCATTGCAAATGCATAAAGTTACGAAAAATAGTTGTTCGACTACCAGTCCATAAAGTGTTGAATATCATATTGATAATTTTTCTCGAATATTATATATATATATATATGATAGTGTGTTTTGACACGAAATCCATTGAACAGAGAATTAGAAATACTAATTCTTTGGGCACATTTCATTGCAAATGCATAAAGTTACGAAAAAAAGTAGTTCAACTACCAGTCCATAAAGTGTTGAATATCATATTGATAATTTTTCTCGAATATTATATATATATATGATAGTGTGTTTTGACACGAAATCCATTGAACAGAGAATTAGAAATACTAATTCTTTGGGCACATTTCATTGCAAATGCATAAAGTTACGAAAAAAAAGTAGTTCAACTACCAGTCCATAAAGTGTTGAATATCATATTGATAATTTTTCTCGAATATTATGTCATGAAAAATTAAAAAAATTTCCAAGAAAAGCTACAAAAATAATCGTATGGCCCAAAAGATTAACAAAAAATTGCTTTCACTCGTTTTTTTAGGGTTTGAATGCTTCTTTACTCATTTTTGCACTTCTTTTTAAATAATTGTGAATACATTGTCATGTAAAAATGAATATATAAATAATTGAATACAATGTTTGATTATCAATAGCCTTTATTTGTATTTGTTTTCTTATTTTTAGTATTCTTGTAACAAAACGTAGTCTATTTATAAGATAACATCACTGTTTTGACATGAAATTCATTGAGCTTGGTATCGGAAAATAAAAATTATGTAGATAATAATTTATCTTCAATGCATAGAAAAGTGAAAAGTGAATTTTTAAGAGATATGAAAAGATTCATGAAAATAAGATGTTTCAGATATGTTTTCTTTTACATGTCATTCGAAAGTGAGCTTTGAAGATAAAATAGGCAAATTGGCCACTTAACAAACACATGTGACAGTGCACTTTTTTCTCAAATCCTGAAAAATTATTGCTTATCCCTTTTTTTTATTAAAAGAAAGAATAATGTTTGAGGGAAAAATGAAATCAACGTATTCCCTAAAAGTTGAAATCTTTGTTTTCACTACTGCTTATAGGTTTTCTAATGTTTATTAGCTCATTTTTAGCTCTGCTTTCAAATTAAAAGTGATGGCATTACTATACAAAGAATAATACATGAATAAATGTAAAAGTTGTATTCTTTTTTCTGAAAGTCTATTATAATGTTTGGATGAAGTTTTTTTTGTCATGAGATTCATTGTACTGAATATTAAAAAATAAAATTATATGAATATTCTTTAATTATTATGCATAGAGAAATGAAAATTGGTCTTTTCAATTATCAATGCCCAGATTATTGAAAAGATTCATGGAAAATTAATTGTAGGTGCATGACATGTCATTTAAATTGAGTTGGCAACATGTAATTGGTTGTTATATTATTAGATGTCATTAGAATGTGAGCTGTCAAGATTTCATTGGCCAATTATGCCACATAACACGACACATGTCATACTAATAATTTTTCTGAAATCTTATATGACAAAAGGAGAATGAACATCTCTCATTGCTTTGCTTTTATATAGATATAGATTTCATTTAGCCTCATAACAGCTGAATTAGGCAATTCTTTTAATGCCTTGTTCGGTACACTAAAATTAAGAATTCTGTTACTAATAATATTCACCTGCTACATACATGTATTCAAATGTTGCCATCTGACAACTTGGACAAGTTCTTTAGTATTTCTACTCCGTTGGCTGTTTCATTGCTTGTGTCCACCCGTACTTGAAAAATATCAGCTATATTCAAAACACAGATTATGAATATGATATGATTATTTTAATTTTTTAATCAAGTTGAATTTTCTTAAGCTTTTTAGCTAGTAGTTGCTACTAGTATTATACAAGCATTTCACAGCGGAAACTACAATTGAAAAGTTTGATCGAATTTGGATACATTTCTCGTATTGTGATGTTAAACCGAGCCGCAGATAAGCTTTCAATGCAGAGAGGCGCAACATGCGGCCTTGGAAATCGATTTTTGTATTAGTTATCGGTTGTTTGTGTGTATATTACCAGCTCCTATGTCGTTTTATTATGCATACAAACTCTCATTACCCACAAAATTCAGACTAATAAATAAAATCTATATGCGCGCTTGTTTTGAATAACAAACAAAATAAGTTTTACACATCCACTTATATTTCCTTACCCAGACGTAGTTAAAAACTTGCAGGAAAAAGAATTGAACTAGTACAGCGAGAGAAACTTTTATTAAGCCTAACAGCCTCTTCTCTTCTAGGACTCTTGTTCTGGAAGAGAATTTTCCAAAATTGGGAAAGCTTTGAAGGATTCATTCAAAAAAGGGACGGCCAATTTGTCTAGAAATGACTAGTTTAATTGTTTTTCTAATTGTTACATAAATGTCTTTATTGGAATCGATCTTCATTGACAGTCCTAAAATGTCTCGTTGAAATTTCTTTTTCTTCCGAACCGTCTCCGTAATAATAGTTTTTGAGGCATGTCGGTCGCTGCTCATGTTGAGGTGATATGCAGTCGAAGTCGATAATGACTGGCTAGAAAAGTATGAATTGTAGCAAAAAACAGGGTTCTTCTATGGATCTTTGTATTTCTTGGAAAGTAAATAAGGAGAAGTAAACTGGATCCAGGTTGTCTGATGGACTGAGTTCACTCAATGGTGTAGTACGAGTCGACTCCGACTTTTATTTAAATGCCACCTCTCCTCCACCAAGGGAAGACTTTTTGTTAGTTTTGAGCTCTTTCTGATCTCTTTTGCATATTCTTTCCCTCGCTGAAACAATAGTTGGATTTGGAGTTGCATGTGATTTCTTAATGATGAGATGTGCATGTGCATGGATTCAATTTTTTGCAGATCAATAGAGAACGAGATGGTGAGTGGGAAAAGGAGCAAATTCCAATTGCTCTTAGGGTTGCAATTTTTACTTCCTTAAAAGAAACAGTTATGAAAAAGTTATTAACAACACGAGTAGGGATGGCAATTTTCCCGAACCCGATGGGAAGCTGACCCTATCCGGTCCTAGTAGGAAGGGTAGAGGATATGTATGAATATTAGGGTACGGGACGAGTATGATATCTAATCCTCAAACCCCTGCAGGGTATGTGACGGGGATGAGATTTGACAAAATCCCCGTTCATATACCCGATCCTGATTAATATTATATTTGTACCCTTATATAAACTAGTTTGTATAAATTATTATATATACTATCGTGCAATTCGTAATATATTGAATAACCACCATATAATATTAAAAAAATATTGTACAACCACTACGCAACAATTGTAGTAACAAGATAGTAAATTAGCCCAAAAGAACTTACATAGACTTTTTATAAATAAATATTGGGGCTCAAATAAGTTATCTAATGATTTAATTTAATATTAAAATATTATATGGGACCCGATGGGAACCCGGTGGGTATATGGTATGGGACGAGAAGGGTATGAGGTACACTTACACGGGGATGAGATTAGAGTTTCTAAGCAGGCACTACAAAAATATCGGTTTTTTACGACGAGAAATCCAAAAACCGTCGTTAGAATGAAAGAACGACGAATTACTGTTTTCGACTTGCCGTCGAAATAGCTCTGTCGTTAGTTCGACCGGGCGATAAAAAATCCACTGGTCGGTGGAAACTATTTACCGACAACATATCCAAGCAGTTGATTCATTAATTTGATTCATCATTCAAATTAAACATGTTGCAGAAATAACATTGCCACCCCTAATCAATGAGGTGGTTCGACAACATATCAAAGCAGTCGAGTGCAGCAATCCCATAAGTTTTGAACTTCCAACCCATTTTATCTTGTGATGCACACAAAGAAGTTGCTGGAGTTTAGAGCATCTCTAAGAGATAGAGGAAAAAATTTGTCCTTGGACCAAATTTGCTCATCCACTTTGTTGCTTGAGCTCCAAAAGTGAGGAGCATAATTTGTCCTTAGAAAAAAATAATTGTACTTTATTACATTTTGTTATTATTATTAATTAATTACATTTCTATATTAATTAGTCTAAAGTAACTAAATAATGTTCATTTAAAAAATAGTATGTAATTAATAATAATATAATATCATGATCATTTACATAAAAAAAACTTGATTTATTCTAACAAAATATATTTAGTTTTTTATCACTATTTCCATCGGTTATTTTTCAACGGTAATATTCAAATACATATATCAAATTCTACACTATAGGATTTTATTTCTATAAATCTACCCTTAGATTGTTTAAAATGGGAGTGCTGAACCATTTTTTGATTAATTTTTTTTTTATTTTTTTTCTCTTCTGAACAGTGTGTCCTAGGTTTGGTCCTCCAATTCACTGTCATTGGTTTTGCTCCAGCAGATGCTCCTTTTGCTGGAGTTGTATTTTTCCTTATGTGGACCATATTTTGATCCAAAAGGGGGTTTGCTCCCTCTGCTTGAGTTTCTCTTAGTGCTATTTCTTCACATGTTTTTCTTTTGAGTATCTCTAAATTTTCTCACAGGTCACAACTAATGCATCCACTGAAGAAATTAGAAGCTATAGTGTATTGTTGCAACATAAGAAAATGTTCCCTCCAAAAGGGAGTTTCAATATCAAGAAGAGACTGACTGGACATAAAGAAAATAAAAGGGGTCTTAGAATATGCTTTCTGCAGGTTATCACCAAAGCACCAAAGCGTAAAACCTTGAGAACTTGGAGCCTTTGGCAAATTATACATAAAATCACCACATTGCATTGCATATCAACAAGTTTTATTACCAATTCCAGTAGTGCAAGCTAACATGATAGGCATTTCTACCCCTGTCCTGCTAATTAATGTAATTTTTTTTTAATTTAATAAAAATATTACTATAAAAAATGAATAAAATTAAATAAAAAGGAATGAGAACAGGAGACTTGTTATTTTTGACAAACAAGCACTAATATGCAGTTATTATTTCGTCCAAAAAAATAGCATTTATTTAAGGAACAGCACAAGCAGATACTTCTGTAACAGCCTCTTAAAACATGCAGTAATTAACCTCCACTAACTACCCCACCTCTCCATGTTCTAAATTATGAATAAAGTACATTTTTTTTAATTATCTGTAGTAATGTAATTAAGCTCCACTAATTAACGGTAAACTAGGGGTTATTTCTGGTACATTCGTTAGGCCAGTACTAACCCCCTCATCTCCATCTTCTAACTCTCCATCTTCTTGTAACCCCACCTCCCCCATTATCTCCCAGTCTGAACCTATATATAGTCACTATCAAACAAAATACTACAACCTTTTTCCATTGACAACACATTTCATCCCAGATAAAGTTAAGATTCTGTCAAGCTTGTCAATGTTAGGAGATAACACAATACCTCATGTCAAGCTGGAGGATTTTCCCGAAAAAAGGAGGTCAGGTTGGTCCTTTAAAGAGAAAGTGGAGCAATTTGTGATCTCCAATAACTGGTTCTTAAACAACCCGGGATCTCGGTTCTGGGTTAAAGAGACAATCGATAACCAAAAGTAGATTATTAGCTATTAAGTTTACATTTCGATTAAAGTACATAACAAAATCGCGATAATAAGTGCAATTTTAAAAAAAATGTTTGTGATCTACTAAGTGATCTGACTTAAGCTAAACTTCTTCGTCTCGATCCAAGTTCCCATCCCCACCTTGATTGATGACTTGTGTTTTTAAAATGGTAAAAGCCGATGCAGTTTTTTAAGAAAATGATCAGTAAAAACTGAGTAACGACATGTAAAGCAACGAGTGGCACATATGCATGAGTTGAAAAAAAACAGAAGATTTAAAATAATAAAGTAACAGGTTGGGTATTTTGGAACAACTGAAAGTAACCGAGTAACAAAAACCGCTGAATTTAAGAACAGGGGGAAACCACGAGTATTCGGTAATATAACCAAAGTAAGCAAGTCCATTTAAGTTGATAACGGTATGAGTTCATGAGTAGCCAAAGTTTTTCAAATTATTTCAATCAATTAGGGCATATCCAGAGCCACAAACAACATCAATAGAGTAGTAGAAATTTCTTTCAAGTCTAATTTAACTGTTAAGTTTAGCTGAGGCATGTCCAGAGCCACCAGCAGGATCGATGTAAACAGAGGGTTCACGAAACAATCACAAAGGGTTCCTTCTAGGGTCTATCAAACTCTATTTCACCCGAGCGTTAAGGGAGCCCATTCGTCAACCCCGCTCACAACATTAGCTAAAAGGCCTTAAGTGTTAACACCCCTATACCGTAGTGACCCTTACAAGTATAAGTAGCACTATATAGCTCTAACAAACCCTTGGCCGCAATACCTTGGTACATTTTGGCTAATCGGGGGCGGATTTGTGAACAATTAAGTTCTATCCAATAATAAGAAGCATTGCTTCAATGGTCTTAGCCATAAGAAAATGGAGGATTGTTTGGCGCATCCCATTAATAACACAACTCCGTACATCGTCCTTAATATATTGGAAGTGTTTTAGTCATTCTCTTTCCCATGAAAAAAAAATGAAATTATCAACTTATCACAAGTAAAGTTTCAAGAGCTATAAATAGGATTCAATTTATATCCAAAAAGTTTCTAGTATAAATCATGCTTTTCGTACTTTTTAGATCAACAAATATTCAATCAAGAATCACATCAATACTCACATTTTGATAAGTAAGGATCACACATATGTACTTACCACTGATATGAAGCAAAACCAAAAGCAATAAATTAATCCTAGCACTTCAACCACAACCGCTCCCTCCTACGAGGTCGATGTCTACATTGACACATATAGCGTATTCATTACAACCGACTTACACATCGATAATTCAAATGCAATCCTACATGCCACATATTCCTATATGTCAAAAAGGCATATATAATGATGTTCACGTATCAAAATAAATCAGACAAAACACTTGGAATTTCAAAAATTCAAGTTTTCTAAAAAATTGTGAAACTACAATTCTGGACAGAATTGTAGCTCTGACTTTGGCGTCATATTCCATATCAAAGCATTTCCTAAAATCTTTAAATTAATGTATGATCAACTTACATGTTTCCAGTTTCAGAAACATCAAGAAATCATGCATAGATATTTTAAAACTCAATTTACAAAAATAACAAATACTGCTATGCAGAGAAGAGTTTGACAAAAACTTTCAACTTTGCAAGGTGATTAATACCACTTGGAGAATAGAAATAAAAAACATCTTCTGCATAATTGACCTACAATGTGTCTAGTTACATAACAAGAAAGATGCGGTGTCAAAAGTTTCTGAAAAGGGAGTTTTTAATCAAAATTCCCAGAATGGTCCAGAAATAGAGTTTCAGACATGCAACTTAAAATGAGCATATATCCCTATCCAAAACGGCTATGGAGTTGATTATTTTCTCAAAATGACCCTCTCCGAGTCTAGTTTCGGAATACGCAAGAGCTAAAAATTTCAAGTAGACAAAATTTAGAGATAATATATGTAATACCCCGTTTTTATACGGGTAAATTAATAGCAATTCGTGAAGTTTAAATGTGAATTGGGGAGATATTTGTAGTTTAAGTAAAGATAAACTAGTTATTTTAGGGGGAGATAGTTGTAGTTTGAAGAAAGTCAGACACCTAGGGGATAAATCAATAATAGTGAATTAAATAATTAGAGACAAAAAAAAAATTAATAAAAAAATCTGGGATCAGTTTCTCCCATCAGCACTCCTCCAACTGATGCTTTCTCCCCAAAAACAAGAAAATTTCTTGTCTTCTTCCTCACCAATTTCTTCTTATACATCATTCTCTTCTTCCTCCCTCATCTCACCCGTCGCCACCACCAACACCATCACACCCTCCACCAACGGCACCAACTCCACCACCACAGCCACCACCTCACTCTCTCTCTCACCACCCCCGACCTCTCTCCTTGTCTCCCTCTCTGCCCTCTGTTTTGGGCCGGCGAAAACAGAGCAGCGACACAAGGCCGTCGCCGTTCTCGACGGTGAACAATTACCACCACCACCACCACTTGTTCCTCTCTGCACCTTCCCCAGATCTCTCTCTCTCCCTTCGGCGAAAAACCTAGCAGAAACAGCAGCGGCTCGAGCCGCTGCCATCTCCGGCGAAATCCCCGACGGCGAGAAACACCGCCACCACCGCCTGCACCTCTCTCTCTCCCCCTGTTTCGACCTCACCACCATCATCCTCTCTCTTTCACGATCCAAGGAGGAGCCACAGCAGCAGCTCGTCGCTGCAGAAAGCCCAGAGCCACCCGCCGGCCGCCACTAACGCCAGCGAAGAGCACAGCCGGTGAATCAGGCATACCCACCCTCCGAAATCACCACCATTCACCTCCGGGAGGTCCGAGGACTTCATTTTCTCCAACAATCGGAGCTAACAACGCCTCAATCGCCGGATTCGTTCATCACCGCCGGCCACCTCGACAGCGAACTCAATCGGACCCGAATCTCGACCGTTTTTTCGCGATTTTAGTGTGGGTAACTTCTAAATCACCCTCTAGTTTGTTTTTGATCATAAAAACTTGATTTTGTTAGCTCTAAATCGAATCGGGTTGTTGGGTGATGAGGATCGTACGTGTGTTCATGCTTGGGGGGTAGTTTTTGCATTTTCAGAAAAGTTGGGGGTTCATGTGTAGCATATTGAAACTGATTTTGTTAGTAGGATGTTATTTCATGTCATTAATGAAAAAGTTGGGGATCTAGTTAGTATTTACATAACCTGCATATAAAATATAAAATTAAATTTGCAATTTTGTATTGGAACTAATTTATAATATTTTTAGTTATTGTTTTAATTATATAAGAGATGTTTTTGCTATTTAAAATTATATATATATATATATGTATGAGATATTGTTGTTTTATTGAAAAATAAGTAAGATAAAATATATAGCTCTTTTTCTTTTTTTTTTGCAAACAAATATATAGTTCTTTAATCATATAAAATTTAGTGTGTTTAAATAAATATTTCAAGTATTTATAAATTAGTGTTTTGAGTAGAATATGTTATTTTCTCAATGTTGATAAAATAAAATAAGTTAGAAAGTTAAATAGGAAAGTAACTTTTAAGAAAATTCCTCCATTTATAAATGGTTAAAGCTTGATTTTTATTTGAAAATATTAGAAATTATTTCCAAAATAAAGTTATAATTATGTGAGACTAAACACTTGTTCTCTTTGAATAAACATTTTGTAAGTATTATTTATGGATTTAATCATTTAATAGAATATACATTTTATAATAAATGATTAGCAATAATTAGATTGGTTTGAATTAAATTTTGTAGTAACTTACAAATAAATGTGTTGTAAAATAAATTATTATTATTTTTAAATATGAGAGTGTATAAATTTAATATACGATTTCTCACTTAATAATTTTTAAGAGTTAGAATTTATATAAGTAGTGATTTTTTTACGAGAAAAATATAATTTTTTACGTCAACGGTTTATTATATAAATATTATATGCTAATAATTAATGGGATAATGGGGGTAAATTCAAATAAGACTTAGAGAAATTTTGCATAGCATACTTGCACACTTTGGACTTGTAATTGATTTAGGGGATATAAATTGTAGGTGACGAGTTCATAGAAAGGGGCTACGTATATCCGTAGATGCGTTATCGTGCTGTTTGCTTGGTTACTCGAGGTAAGTAAACGTGCCTAACCTAGTGTGCCGTCCTCCTTTCGTGTCCAAATATTTTATAATTTTATGTCTCAAAATGTGACTTGTGATATACGTGTTCGACTTGAGATTTCAAATACTTGTCTAAATGATTCTTTTGGAACCTATCACTTGAAATTAATAATGCGTAATAACGTAAAGTGGAAACAGTTGTGCGGTGGAACCATATTTGGATACTTTTATGTTGTGATATTTTGCTCGGTTGCAATTAGCCCCGAGCTGCTCCATGTACTCACCTCTCTGGCCGCAAAAAGTCTTAGGGGGGTGCCGGCACTTAAGGTCTTGGATGCATGGGATATTGGTTACTTATGAGATACTGTGATGGATTATTGAGATGAATTGGTTCGTTCCCGCTACAACTAATTAGTAAACGTGAATTTTCATGAGAAAATTAAAAGGAATTACATACTTGAGATTTTCCCATAATTGGGACAGTATTATGAGATTATCCCTAATCGGGACTGTATGGTGGTTTGGAAATATTTCATTGGAATCATAAATGGTAATATTTTGAGAATATTGGAAGATTTATATCATCTCACACTTGGTCATATGCACTACTAAATATGATTCATTGTTATTATTCGTGTTCTTAAAAGAAAAGCTTGCCTCTTTCCTGTTTACACGTTGGGGTGTTTACTTATTCAGCATTTCTTGCTGACTTTGGAAAAACTGCGGTCTTTTTTCTTTCCCCCGCAGGTCTAAGAGCTGGGATTATGGAGTAGCGGGATTCGAGACTCATCTAGTAATTGATATCACTTTTAATAAGGCGCACTCTTAGTATAATATCATCTTGTATAACAGTATATGGTAGACAAATTAAGAGTTGTAATATCGGATGTGTTTTCCTTGATTTCCGCCACTTTATTTTTGAGTAGCACCCTCCTAGGCTCTCCGGTCCGGAACGGAAAGCTCGGGAAACGAGGGGTGTTACAGATGGTATCAGAGTAGTTCGTTCTAAAAGGGAATTTAAAACCTGTAGGGCAAACTAAAATCGACATAGGGTAAGATAATAAAACTGGAAAAGCCGATCGGGTTATGGGTAGTCTAAGTGCTGATATTGTTACCACCCACGACCTTTCTTGCAAATTGTTACGTGTTTAAAAGGTACTTGGATTATTTTGTTTGAGTTAGTAACGTCATTTCCGATGAATTGATTGACCAGTGTTACTCCTGTTGTGGAGATTGAGAAATATGGATTAACAGAACCAGATTCTGAATTGCAAGTGATTTGAGAAGATGAGGTATATATCGGTGAAAAGAATTATCTATTGCATAATTTGACCCCCATGAGGTCGTTTATACTTGAACTATTTGGAGTCTTTATCTTTTTGATTAGTTATTGGATACATAATGCTCATAAAATAAGAGGAAATTGATTATGAGTTATAAAAGTTGGATTGTGAATGATGCATTGCTCTATTTGGAAAATTTATATGCTGTGTATTCATATGGATTGCTAAAAGTGATCTGATATTTGTCCCTTTAAATGATGATTTAAATAGACCAGGATGGAATAGATAAAAGCACCGTAGGTGACTACTGAAATTATGACTAATAAACCATTGTGATAATATACTAAGAGGACCCGATAAGGATAGACGGCCCAGGGCAATAACTACTTGGAGTAACTCTTCATCTGATAGTAATGGTGTATATACATGAATCTTATGATAACTCTTGGGGTGAAGTATTGGGTTTCGACCATTGGAGACTTTGGGTCAAAGAGACGTAACGGGAGTGTTGAAATATTTGACTGGTGAAACCTAGTTTCTTTAACTAGATCTGAGAAGACTTTGATGATATAATTGAGGTACCGTTTGAGTTGTTAATTTAGAATCATGGGTCAAATATAAAATTATTTGGAGAGTCTTTTCTGGTGATCAAAGAAAGTTATTCGAACAAGGTCCCACCCACCCTCACCTGAGAAGTTGTGAAGACGATCCGTTAAGTCTTGACTTGTTTTGAATATAGTTTCACAGCCTTGGTGATTGGAGAGATTTTGCTACGTTAACGGTTGATTGTAGTCTAACTTTTCATGGCTTATAATTAGACGGCCACGCTAGACTGCTTTGTCATTTGAGGTTACTGTTGATATTTAACTATTTGATGCGTTACTTATATTCTGGTTACTCTAATGTACCTTGACGATTGGGATGTCTATTCGGCTACGTATTAATTATGGGAGACACGGTGTATAAACTCTGAAAGAATTATTGTTGGTTCATTGATGGTCGCTTATAATATTTGGACGCACCCTATGATAGATCTAAGCAGGTTTATTATGAAGTTACACATTTAGTACTGCAGCGGAGTTCTGACTGAGACTTTGAAATTTGTGTTTAGAGCCTAATAAATTTATATTTGGAGTCTCCTATTTTAAGAAGATTGCTCGAGAGATATTATTGTACGAGAAATTACGGAAGCCTCTTATATATAACTACAACATACTTGGAGTGTCGTAGCAATACTGTTTCTCACGGTCTGGGTATATGCTCGGATATGGGTTGTTTCTAAGGGACGTATGCTTCGCATTATTCTAAAGTTCTATTAGGGTTAGGGGAGATTTTGTGCATTCTTCAACTTCGCATCTTTTGGTATATGGAGTGAGATACGAACTGTAGAAGATGATGCTACCAGTTACCAAGACAGGAGACATTCAGGAAAGCTTGGAGTTCGTGTAGAAAGTCGGAGGCAATACCAGCTTTATATTTGGAGACTTGTTAGGATATAGCCACGAGGT
Source organism: Linanthus parryae (assembly GCA_023055425.1). NCBI lineage: Eukaryota > Viridiplantae > Streptophyta > Magnoliopsida > Ericales > Polemoniaceae > Linanthus > Linanthus parryae. The sequence continues at coordinate 2,659,899 of JALGPY010000004.1, read as the reverse complement.
CAGTAAGTGTTCTGTTATTTGGCTAAATCCACGGTTATAAGTCGAGTAACAAATTCGGACTAAGAATAACTATTGATCTAAATGGTTGGTTGGAGTTCAACTAGAATACTCGGTAGAAGCGCATGGGTGATGATCGTCAAATGTAATATGAAGAATTTAGTACCGTCTAGGTACAACAAGTGGTTGTAGAAGTACTACCCTAAGTTTTCTTAGGTACTGGACACATAGAAGAACCTAACGTATGAAACTCAGCTCCGGATATGACCATAATATATAGTTAGAATCATAGAGAGTAATTGCTTCGACGCTTGATTAGAGTCAGCGTCATTTGAGGTATATTTGGGTAACATGTGATCAAAGGCGGGGCTCTATCATGAAGGATTTTGGAGGAAATTCGAAGAAATGTTGGCAGTTGGATCAAAGGTCAGGGGACCAAACCACTAAGTTTTAGATACCCTCAGGTAACTTGGTTTGGAGACACTAAGTTCGATTTTAAGATGTCTATTTGGAGTTCTATTATTTAGATCAACCACCCTAAGGAATCTAGTTACTGATGTGGTCGGGAATTCCCTACAATGTGTATGGACTAGCAAGTTTGCGAGCTTTCTGGAGTTATGTACCAAAATAATTTGTCTTGGTAGCCTAAATTTCCCTTTCGTGGGGTACATACTCTTCCAATAAAACTTAATCGAGGTCTTGTTGTTAATGTCTTGATGTGGTCTACACTTCTACTTAATCAAGGTTGGGTTACGAGGATTGAATCTTGATAAGTTGCTTGGTAGTTTGCCTTCAGAATCGAGCCTTCTCTAATCAATTGAAACAGTATTTTGGGATTCTTGAGAAGTGTCGTAAAATTTTGGGTCAGTAGCTAGATTTCAAATAACAATAAGAACTGTATAATGTGAAGTCTTGTTCTTAAGTCATGTTTGGAAGGAATAAAGCCCTTTTAATGCTTAAAAAGTTGATAATTTCTTTGGACATTGTTGCATGAAGTTTTGTCACTTGATCATCACCAGAGGAGCATAAACTTTGAGTCATGAATTACCATTGGAGTCAGAGAACTCGTAGGATTATGTGTTATGTATCATGGGAATACATTCTAATTTCTTTATTGATTTGTGTTTTGAACTTCTGGTAATATCAAGTAGGCAGTACAGATTTGGATTTCAAATAGTTAGTACAATCCGCCAGTGGAAGTGTGCAAATTGGAGTCTTACCGCTGAAAACATATCTGGGAGCCACAAGATGAATGTTTACTTACCAGCTAATTCTTGATGATATACGGCGTTATCATGCTACTTACGTTTCATTTGAACTAAGGGTGATAACTATTATTTAGAAAACTTTGTGAATTGGGTCATCAAGGCGAAAGCGGCTAGGGAAGACAATATATTTCGTGGTAAAATGGGAGATAGTTAGTGGGTAAGAGAAGAAAAGAGACTTCCTAAATTTATGGAGAACACCTGATTCAATTCAGTCTGGAAGATTAGGCAAGATTTTACGTCGTAACGTCTTAGACGAGTACGTGACAGTCACCCTTGGAACAAAAATAATAGTGTCCATGAACACAACTAGCGACATGTGTTCGCTAAGTATGACCATCCATTGCGACTATAGTTCCGGGGACGTCACTTTTTAAGGGGGAGAGGATGTAATCCTTTGCTTTAATACCCTTACGCTTTGGTTAAAGTAAACATTCCTAAGCACCAAAAATAAAGTTTAAACGTTTCATGTTATCCCTGGTTAGCCTCATGGCATATTTTGTGCATCGTCATATATACATATCTTTACATCGAGAAGAAACTATTTGCTCATTGAGTAACTTTAGCTTCGAGGACGAAGCTCTGTTTAAGGGGGGAATGATGTAATACCCCGTTTTTATACGGGTAAATTAATAGCAATTAGTGAAGTTTAAATGTGAATTGGGGAGATATTTGTAGTTTAAGTAAAGATAAACTAGTTATTTTAGGGGGGAGATAGTTGTAGTTTGAAGAAAGTCGGACACCTAGGGGATAAATCAATAATAGAGAATTAAATAATTAGAGACAAAAAAAAAGTAATTAAAAAATTTGGGATCAGTTTCTCCCATCAGCACTCCTCCAACTGATGCTTTCTCCCCAAAAAAAAGAAAATTTCTTGTCTTCTTCCTCACCAATTTCTTCTTATACATCATTCTCTTCTTCCTCCCTCATCTCACCCGTCGCCACCACCAACACCATCACACCCTCCACCACCGGCACCAACTCCACCACCACAGCCACCACCTCACTCTCTCTCTCACCACCCCGACCTCTCTCCCTGTCTCCCTCTCTGCCCTCTGTTTTGGGCCGGCGAAAACAGAGCAGCGGCACAAGGCCGCCGCCGTTCCCGACGGTGAACAACCACCACCACCACCACTTGTTCCTCTCCGCACCTTCCCCAGATCTCTCTCTCTCCCTCCGGCGAAAAACCCAGCAGAAACAGCAGCGGCTCGAGCCGCTGCCATCTCCGGCGAAATCCCCGACGGCGAGAAACACCGCCACCACCACCTGAACCTCTCTGTCTTCCCCTGTTTCGACCTCACCACCATCATCCTCTCTCTGTCACGATCCAAGGAGGAGCCACAGCAACAGCTCGTCGCTGCAGAAAGCTCAGAGCCACCCGCCGGCCGCCATTAACGCCGGCAATCGGGCGTATCCACCCTCCGAAATCAACACCATTCACCTCCGGGAGGTCCGAGGACTTCATTTTTGCCAACAATCGGATCTGACAAAGCCTCAATCGCCGGATTCGTTCATCACCGCCGGCCACCTTGACGGCGAACTCAATCAAACCCAAATCTCGACCGTTTTTCGCAATTTTTAGTGTGGGTAACTTCTAAATCACCCTCTAGTTTGTTTTTGATCATCAAAACTTGATTTTGTTAGCTCTAAATCGAATCGGGTTGTTGGGTGATGAGGATCGTACGTGTGTTCATGCTTGGGGGGTAGTTTTTGTATTTTCAGAAAAGTTGGGGGTTCATGTGTAGCATATTGAAACTGCTTTTGTTAGTATGAGGTTATTTCATGTCATTAATGAAAAAGTTGGGGATCTATTTAGTATTTACATAACCTGCATATAAAATATAAAATTAAATTTGCAATTTTGTGTTGGAACTAATTCATAATATTTTTAGTTATTGTTTTAATTATATAAAAGATGTTTTTGCTATTTAAATTCTATATATCTATATATGTATGAGATATTGTTGTTTTATTGAAAAATAAGTAAGATAAAATATATAGCTCTTTAATCATATAAAATTTAGTGTGATTAAATAAATATTTCAAGTATTTATAAATTAGTGTTTTGAGTAGAATATGTTATTTTCTTAATGTTGATAAAATAAAATAAGTTAGAAAGTTAAATAGGAAAGTAACTTTTAAGAAAATTCCTCCATTTATAAATGGTTAAAGCTTGATTGTTATTTGTAGATATTAGGAATTATTTCCAAAATAAAGTTATAATTATGTGAGACTAAACACTTGTTCTCTTTGAATAAACATGTTGTAAGTATTATTTATGGATTTAATCATTTAATAGAATATACATTTTATAATAAATGATTAGCAATAATTAGATTTGTTTGAATTAAATTTTGTAGTAACTTACAAATAAATGTGTTGTAAAATAGATTATTATTATTTTTAAATATGAGAGTGTATAAATTTAATATACGATTTCTCACTTAATAATTTTTAAGAGTTAGCATTTATATAAGTAGTGATTTTTTTACGAGAAAAATATAATTTTTTACGTCAACGGTTTATTATATAAATATTATATGCTAATAATTAATGGCATAATGGGGGTAAATTCAAATAAGACTTAGAGAAATTTTACATAGCATACTTGCACACTTTGGACTTGTAATTGATTTAGGGGATATAAATTGTAGGTGACGAGGTCATAGAAAGGGGCTACGTATATCCGTAGATGCGTTATCGTGTTGTTTGCTTGGTTACTCGAGGTAAGTAAAAGTGCCTAACCTAGTGTGCCGGTCCTCCTTTCGTGTCCAAATATTTTATAATTTTATGTCTCAAAATGTGACTTGTGATATACGTGTTCGACTTGAGATTTCAAATACTTGTCTAAATGATTCTTTTGGAAACTATCACTTAAAATTAATAATGCGTAATAACGTAAAGTGGAAACAGTTGTGCGGTGGAACCATATTTTGGATACTTTTATATTGTGATATTTTGCTCGGTTGCAATTAGCCCCGAGCTGCTCCATGTACTCACCTCTCTGGCCGCAAGAAGTCTTAGGGGGGTGCCGGCACTCAAGGTCTTGATGAATGGGATATGGTTGGTTACTTATGAGATACTGTGATGGATTATTGCGATGGATTGGTTCGTTCCCTGCTACAACTAATTAGTAAACGCGAATTTTCATGAGAAAATTAAAAGGGATTACATACTTGAAATTTTCCCATATTTGGGACAGTATTATGAGTTTATCCCTAATCGGGACAGTATGGTGGTTTGGAAATATTTCATTGGAATCATGAATGATAATATTTTGAGAATATTGGAAGATTTATATCATCTCACACTTGGTCATTTGCACTACTAAATATGATTCCTTGTTATTATTCGTGTTCTTAAAAGAAAAGCTTGCCTCTTTGCTGTTTACACGTTGGGGTGTTTACTTATTCAGCATTTCTTGCTGACTTTGGAAAAACTGCGGTCTTGTTTCTTTCCCCCGCAGGTCTAAGAGTTGGGATTATGGAGTAGCGGGATTCGAGACTCATCTAGTAATTGATATCACTTTTAATAAGGCGCACTCTTAGTATAATATCATCTTGTGTAACAGTATATGGTAGACAAATTAAGAGTTGTAATATATAAATATCGGATGTGTTGTCCTTGATTTCCGCCGCTTCATTTTTGAGTAGCACCCTCCTAGGCTCTCTGGTCCGGAACGGAAAGCTCGGGAAACGAGGGGTGTTACAATATATGTTTGTTTCCACAAACTGGTCAAATTGTGTCAATATGCATTGTCCCCAAAAATTAACAAGTTTGGTTAAAATGACACATGCAACTTATGGAGACTTGATTTTCACCCAAATAACATCATTTTAGGCATGAAGTAAGATTTTCACATGCTCTTGACACAAATTATCAAAATGTTCTTGACATTCAAGTGCAACTAAAACAAAATACACAAATTGCATGTGAGTTTCTAGTGTGAGTTTCATAAAATTGTGTAACTTTTGAAGTCAAACACATGAACTAATCATGGAAATTAAGAATCAATCATGGAGATGAAGAAAACTAAGATGAAATTTCATCAATCAAAGATTAACATGGACATGCAAGCTTGAATTCAAGACTAGAAGAAAGTTACCCCAAGATTCAAGATGATTGTGAGGAAAAGGAGTGAATTTGGCCATCAATCTTTGAGTATGATGGTGAAAGAACTCCCCTCCATGATGATACTAAGGTTTCATGCTTTGGATGCAAGAAAATGAATTTTTGGGGATGTTTCTGTGAGGTCAACACCCAAAAAGGGGAATGGAGTTTTTAGAGAGAGAAGGGAGGTAGCATGAGTGCTCTTGAAGAGAAAATACATATGAAGAATTGAGTGAAAGAAATGGGGTTGATGGAGGATTAATGGGATGAGTGTATTTGGGTGGTCTTGAGGAAAATTGGGAGATACTTGGAAGAAGAAAAAAAAAACATCTCCTTATTTTAATAGGGTTGACCAAAGTGAATGGAGGAGTGAAGTTCAATTAAAAAGTTTCCCAACAACATAGTTGGGGTAGAAAACTTGAATAACAATAAAAGGAAGGTTGAGATGCAAATACTAGAAATTGAGGATAATTCTAACATTTCATATACAAGAGGGTAGAAATGGGAAATGCCAAAAAATGAGGGGTTGAAAATGTAATTTAAAATTAATAGCTAACACATAGAAGTTAATTTTCATAAATTAGGGAATTTTTATTTTAAATAAACCAATTTTATATAAATGTCAAAATTCAATTTTTAGAAAACTACAATTTTTAGGAATTATTTCCAAAATAAAGTTATAATTATGTGAGACAAAACACTTGTTCTCTTTGAATAAACATGTTGTAAGTATTATTTATGGATTTAATCATTTAATAGAATATATATTTTATAATAAATGATTAGCAATAATTAGATTGGTTTGAATTAAATTTTGTAGTAACTTACAAATAAATGTGTTGTAAAATAGATTATTATTATTTTTAAATATGAGAGTGTATAAATTTAATATACGATTTCTCACTTAATAATTTTTAAGAGTTAGCATTTATATAAGTAGTGATTTTTTTACGAGAAAAATATAATTTTTTACATCAACGGTTTATTATATAAATATTATATGCTAATAATTAATGGCATAATGGGGGTAAATTCAAATAAGACTTAGAGAAATTTTGCATAGCATACTTGCAAACTTGGACTTGTAATTGATTTAGGGGATATAAATTGTAGGTGACGAGGTCATAGAAAGGGGCTACGTATATCCGCAGATGCGTTATCGTGCTGTTTGCTTGGTTACTTGAGGTAAGTAAACGTGCCTAACCTAGTGTGCCGTCCTCCTTTCGTGTCCAAATATTTTATAATTTTATGTCTCAAAATGTGACTTGTGATATACGTGTTCGACTTGAGATTTCAAATACTTGTCTAAATGATTCTTTTGGAAACTATCACTTGAAATTAATAATGCGTAATAACGTAAAGTGGAAACAGTTGTGCGGTGGAACCATATTTTGGATACTTTTATATTGTGATATTTTGCTCGGTTGCAATTAGCCGCGAGCTGCTCCATGTACTCACCTCTCTGGCCGCAAGAAGTCTTAGGGGGGTGCCGGCACTCAAGGTCTTGGATGCATGGGATATGGTTGGTTACTTATGAGATACTGTGATGGATTATTGCGATGGATTGGTTCGTTCCCCGCTACAACTAATTAGTAAACACGGATTTTCATGAGAAAATTAAAAGGAATTACATACTTGAGATTTTCCCATAATTGGGACAGTATTATGAGATTATCCCTAATCGGGACAGTATGGTGGTTTGGAAATATTTCATTGGAATCATAAATGATAATATTTTGAGAATATTGGAAGATTTATATCATCTCACACTTGGTCATTTGCACGACTAAATATGATTCCTTGTTATTATTCGTGTTCTTAAAAGAAAAGCTTGCCTCTTTGCTGTTTACACGTTGGGGTGTTTACTTATTCAGCATTTCTTGCTGACTTTGGAAAAACTGCGGTCTTGTTTCTTTCCCCCGCAGGTCTAAGAGTTGGGATTATGGAGTAGCGGGATTCGAGACTCATCTAGTAATTGATATCACTTTTAATAAGGCGCACTCTTAGTATAATATCATCTTGTGTAACAGTATATGGTAGACAAATTAAGAGTTGTAATATATAGATATCGGATGTGTTGTCCTTGATTTCCGCCGCTTCATTTTTGAGTAGCACCCTCCTAGGCTCTCCGGTCCGGAACGGAAAGCTCGGGAAACGAGGGGTGTTACAATATATGTTTGTTTCCACAAACTGGTCAAATTGTGTCAATATGCATTGTCCCCAAAAATTAACAAGTTTGGTTAAAATGACACATGCAACTTATGGAGACTTGATTTTCACCCAAATAACATCATTTTAGGCATGAAGTAAGATTTTCACATTCTCTTGACACAAATTATCAAAATGTTCTTGATATTCATGTGCAACGAAAACAAAATACACAAATTGCATGTGAGTTTCTAGTGTGAGTTTCATAAAATTGTGTAACTTTTGAAGTCAAACACATGAACTAATCATGGAAATTAAGAATCAAGCATGGAGATGAAGAAAACTAAGATGAAATTTCATCAATCAAAGATAAACATGGACATGCAAGCTTGAATTCAAGACTAGAAGAAAGTTACCCCAAGATTCAAGATGATTGTGAGGAAAAGGAGTGAATTTGGCCATCAATCTTTGAGTATGATGGTGAAAGAACTCCCCTCCATGATGATACTAAGGTTTCATGCTTTGGATGCAATAAAATGAATTTTTGGGGATGTTTCTGTGAGGTCAACACCCAAAAAGGGGAATGGAGTTTTTAGAGAGAGAAGGGAGGTAGCATGAGTGCTCTTGAAGAGAAAATACATATGAAGAATTGAGTGAAAGAAATGGGGTTGATGGAGGATTAATGGGATGAGTGTATTTGGGTGGTCTTGAGGAAAATTGGGAGATACTTGGAAGAAGAAAAAAAACACATCTCCTTATTTTAATAGGGTTGACCAAAGTGAATGGAGGAGTGAAGTTCAATTAAAAAGTTTCCCAACAACATAGTTGGGGTAGAAAACTTGAATAACAATAAAAGGAAGGTTGAGATGCAAATACTAGAAATTGAGGATAATTCTAACATTTCATATACAAGAGGGTAGAAATGGGAAATGCCAAAAAATGAGGGGTTGAAAATGTAATTTAAAATTAATAGCTAACACATAGAAGTTAATTTTCATAAATTAGGGAATTTTTATTTTAAATAAACCAATTTTATATAAATGTCAAAATTCAATTTTTAGAAAACTACAATTTTTAGGAATTATTTCCAAAATAAAGTTATAATTATGTGAGACAAAACACTTGTTCTCTTTGAATAAACATGTTGTAAGTATTATTTATGGATTTAATCATTTAATAGAATATATATTTTATAATAAATGATTAGCAATAATTAGATTGGTTTGAATTAAATTTTGTAATAACTTACAAATAAATGTGTTGTAAAATAGATTATTATTATTTTTAAATATGAGAGTGTATAAATTTAATATACGATTTCTCACTTAATAATTTTTAAGAGTTAGCATTTATATAAGTAGTGATTTTTTTACGAGAAAAATATAATTTTTTACATCAACGGTTTATTATATAAATATTATATGCTAATAATTAATGGCATAATGGGGGTAAATTCAAATAAGACTTAGAGAAATTTTGCATAGCATACTTGCAAACTTGGACTTGTAATTGATTTAGGGGATATAAATTGTAGGTGACGAGGTCATAGAAAGGGGCTACGTATATCCGCAGATGCGTTATCGTGCTGTTTGCTTGGTTACTTGAGGTAAGTAAACGTGCCTAACCTAGTGTGCCGTCCTCCTTTCGTGTCCAAATATTTTATAATTTTATGTCTCAAAATGTGACTTGTGATATACGTGTTCGACTTGAGATTTCAAATACTTGTCTAAATGATTCTTTTGGAAACTATCACTTGAAATTAATAATGCGTAATAACGTAAAGTGGAAACAGTTGTGCGGTGGAACCATATTTTGGATACTTTTATATTGTGATATTTTGCTCGGTTGCAATTAGCCGCGAGCTGCTCCATGTACTCACCTCTCTGGCCGCAAGAAGTCTTAGGGGGGTGCCGGCACTCAAGGTCTTGGATGCATGAGATATGGTTGGTTACTTATGAGATACTGTGATGGATTATTGCGATGGATTGGTTCGTTCCCCGCTAAAACTAATTAGTAAACGCGGATTTTCATGAGAAAATTAAAAGGAATTACATACTTGAGATTTTCCCATAATTGGGACAGTATTATGAGATTATCCCTAATCGGGACAGTATGGTGGTTTGGAAATATTTCATTGGAATCATAAATGATAATATTTTGAGAATATTGGAAGATTTATATCATCTCACACTTGGTCATTTGCACGACTAAATATGATTCCTTGTTATTATTCGTGTTCTTAAAAGAAAAGCTTGCCTCTTTGCTGTTTACACGTTGGGGTGTTTACTTATTCAGCATTTCTTGCTGACTTTGGAAAAACTGCGGTCTTGTTTCTTTCCCCCGCAGGTCTAAGAGTTGGGATTATGGAGTAGCGGGATTCGAGACTCATCTAGTAATTGATATCACTTTTAATAAGGCGCACTCTTAGTATAATATCATCTTGTGTAACAGTATATGGTAGACAAATTAAGAGTTGTAATATATAGATATCGGATGTGTTGTCCTTGATTTCCGCCGCTTCATTTTTGAGTAGCACCCTCCTAGGCTCTCCGGTCCGGAACGGAAAGCTCGGGAAACGAGGGGTGTTACAATATATGTTTGTTTCCACAAACTGGTCAAATTGTGTCAATATGCATTGTCCCCAAAAATTAACAAGTTTGGTTAAAATGACACATGCAACTTATGGAGACTTGATTTTCACCCAAATAACATCATTTTAGGCATGAAGTAAGATTTTCACATTCTCTTGACACAAATTATCAAAATGTTCTTGATATTCATGTGCAACGAAAACAAAATACACAAATTGCATGTGAGTTTCTAGTGTGAGTTTCATAAAATTGTGTAACTTTTGAAGTCAAACACATGAACTAATCATGGAAATTAAGAATCAAGCATGGAGATGAAGAAAACTAAGATGAAATTTCATCAATCAAAGATAAACATGGACATGCAAGCTTGAATTCAAGACTAGAAGAAAGTTACCCCAAGATTCAAGATGATTGTGAGGAAAAGGAGTGAATTTGGCCATCAATCTTTGAGTATGATGGTGAAAGAACTCCCCTCCATGATGATACTAAGGTTTCATGCTTTGGATGCAATAAAATGAATTTTTGGGGATGTTTCTGTGAGGTCAACACCCAAAAAGGGGAATGGAGTTTTTAGAGAGAGAAGGGAGGTAGCATGAGTGCTCTTGAAGAGAAAATACATATGAAGAATTGAGTGAAAGAAATGGGGTTGATGGAGGATTAATGGGATGAGTGTATTTGGGTGGTCTTGAGGAAAATTGGGAGATACTTGGAAGAAGAAAAAAAAACATCTCCTTATTTTAATAGGGTTGACCAAAGTGAATGGAGGAGTGAAGTTCAATTAAAAAGTTTCCCAACAACATAGTTGGGGTAGAAAATTTGAATAACAATAAAAGGAAGGTTGAGATGCAAATACTAGAAATTGAGGATAATTCTAACATTTCATATACAAGAGGGTAGAAATGGGAAATGCCAAAAAATGAGGGGTTGAAAATGTAATTTACAATTAATAGCTAACACATAGAAGTTAATTTTCATAAATTAGGGAATTTTTATTTTAAATAAACCAATTTTATATAAATGTCAAAATTCAATTTTTAGAAAACTACAAGTATGTCTAAGATATACAAAATGAGTTTCATATAGTATTATCCAAGTATAAAGAAACTACAAAAAAAACCCCAATATATATATATATATATATATATATATATTCATTGATGTCAGATGACACACTTATAATTTAAAATTAAGAAAATTGAATTGAAATTAAATTTCTTAGAAATTCTCAAAGATTTTATAAAATTACAAAATAAACCCTAACTAAACTATGGGGTATTACAGGTGCACTCCTCTCCCACTCATACCATCTCTCTGAACAAACATGGCCACCATCATGACTTAACTGAAGGCCCAAAAAACATGGATCGTAGAGCAAGGGAGCCTCAACAGCTTCCTAGAACATTTCAGTTGGACATCTCATCAAAACAATTAGATGATCACTGAGGAGGAAGCAAGGGTGGCAGGCGACGTTGTTCCAGACCACCAGATTGTGACATCAAATGAGAGGCTGAGCTCAAACCTCTGGTACATCGTCCAGTTTCCAGCCGATGTTGGAGAAGCAAGGCATGTAATGATGGAGGACTACAAGGGTACCTGGATACCAAAGTATTTGAGAAACATGCAGCCACACTCAGGGGAATACCTTCATACGGTCCTACAGAAGAGGGGGTTCTTGGCGGAAGGCGGAAATTTGATTAATGTGATAGAGGAGGAGGAGATCAGAGCAAAGGTGGAAGACCATAGAAGCAGGGCACCAGAGGGGCTGCTGGACGGAGTGAGGGTGTCGAACTTTCCCATGAGATTTATTATCTTGAATTTTAAGGATGCTGACAGTGGTGCTATTAGTGGAAACTTCACCGCCCTGTTTGGCAGGCAGAGGCCAACTATTGTCTGCGTAACTGAAACTAGAATGTCTGGGGGACAGGGCAAGACGTATTTGTGCATCTCTTCGCTTTGAGAGATGCTTTGTGGCTGATCTATTTGGATTTGGTGGAAGCTTTTGGATTCTGTGGGATTCAAGTGAGGTGCATGTGGATGTCATTGTTGTGTCTCAACGCGAGATCCATGCCTCAGTCCAGGTTTGATGTCCTCCAAAGCTATTAGTTCTATAATATTTTCAATCACGTGCCTTAGCACATATATATGTAGATATTTCTTTATGTTTTCGTTGTGTGAAACTCGTAAGCACTAGTTAGGAATGCATGTGTGTTTCCATAAGTACAGGCTGCTAGGAACTAATCGAGTCGCAGGTGAAGTTCGAGAATGTGCACATGTCTGCCAACAAAGCTACTCTCCCATCGCTCCTCTACAGTCACTTCCCTTTTGTATGTTGAATACCTTTTAGAATCTTGTTTTTAAATTAAATGTTGAAAAATGACTTTTGAACCTCCCTCCCAAACTCTGAAAGATAAGCTAACGACAGCACCTATTCTGACCCTACCATCAGAGTCGAGGGAGTTTGAGGTCTATAGTGATGTTTCGAAACACGGGTTAGGATGTGTGCTAATTCAAGATGGGTAAGTGATTTCATATGCTTCACGACAGCTGAAATCCTATGAGGAGAATTACCCAAATCATGACCTAGAGTTAGCCGCGATTGTCCACACATTTAAAATTTGGAGGCACTACATCTATTGTGCAACCTGCAAGATTTTCACCGACCACAAAATCCTTAATTATTTGTTTACCCAAAAAGATTTGAACATGAGTTATATTATACATTTATCTATCGTTTCACGTGATTCCCTATGTATTTTGATGAGCATTTGGCCATATAATTGAAATATTTGTATGTTTGACCTTAATGTGCGTTATTGTAGAGTCCATGCATTTTTGCGATTAGTTTGAGCATTTTATACGTCAAATAAATATGATCCCGGTATGTTCTAGTGTTGTGCATCTCAGGTACCGGATGCTCGTAGAGTTGATCGGGAGGGAGAACGAACTTCGGAAGATGAGAAAAGCTCATGAATAGCCAAGGACAATGAAAAGAAGCAAAGTTGGAAGAAAAATTGACCAGCTTTTACTATTTTGATGATGTGTACAAGGAATTTTGGAGTGAGACTAGTGGAAAATGAAATTAGACTCAAATATATTTCCAACGGTAGGTCACGAAGCCCAATCGAAGGCAGAACGAGGAAGATATGGTCATTCGAAGAAGACATGTAAACGAAGAAGAGTTGAAAAAGCTGAACTGGACCAGTCTGCACTCTTAGGGCTGTATCTGGAGCTGTACAAGGAATTTGGAGCAAGGCCCGTGCCATTAGAAAGTATACATCCAAGGCTTGTGAACGATATATGGTACTCCCAAATAAAAATTCGATGAGAGAGATACGACCCGCGCAAGATTAGCAAAGTGCTGGAGAAGGATAGCTCGCCGAGTTGGAACAGATTTCGCACGAGCTAATCTGCTAGACGTGGCTATCACCATCCTTTCGAGAGTAAATAGTGAAATAAATCATAGTTAATGTTAGGAGTGAGTTCCTATGAATATCTTATGACATATGATGAGTTTCTAAGGGAAGATACGCTAATGAAACGCAAAGGATACGTGGATGAACACGATTTGGATGCTTCGGAGCATGACATAGCTAGGATTCATTAATTGATCTTCCAGACTTTGTATCTCTCTCTTATGATATGATCCTTATCATTTTTTACAGTTTGATGAGTTGCTAGACTCACTCGATCCGAACCTGAGTTGAGATTTGGGTTCTGTTGTCGATTTTGGATATTATGAGATTATAATTCATATTTTGAACTTAATTGTTGTGATTGCTTTTTATGAATGTTCTTATTTCATCATAACATCTAGATTTTGGATGACGACTCCGTAGCTAGGACTTAGTTAACAAGTGTTTGGTAACTCGATAGTTGTTAATCCGAAAAATTAAAACATTCACCTAATTGTATCAATCGCTTGGTAACTCAACATTTTTGATTAGGAACTTTGAGTAGAATTTCAGCTCGTAAAGCTTGACTAGGGTTAGTTAATTACTTAGTAACTCGGTGTTAACTAGCATTAGGAAAAGAAGTAGATGCTTGGCAACTCGGCATCGCCTGATTGCTTGTTTAGAAAGAACATTGGAGCAGTGTGTTATAAGTCATAATAAACTATCGGTAGTAAACCCTAGAAAACTCCAATGAGGCATTCTGATGCTTCTCCCTTGTTGAAATATGAACAATTCAATCTCTCTTGCGTTTATAACTCTCAATTTCTCATTACTTTTCGTTCATATTTTTGAAATCAAAAATCAAACTTTCTACCTACATTAAGGATATATGTTTTGATTATTTGCGAAGTTCCTTGGGATCGACAAACCTGGATTTACCGAGTATTACTGCATCGATAGCCATGCACTTGCGGTTGTAACATGTCAGTCAGTAGGTGAAAGTACACAAATTCCTCGTGAGTTGCACCTTCTGTCTCCTTTCATCCAAATCTTCTTCGTTAGATAGTCAAGTGCCTCTTCAGGGTATTCTATGTTTCAAGAATTATATAAGATAGAATTATGATTTTTTTACATGATGCCTAAGCATGTGAGTTATGTATACTAGGGTTCATATTATCTAGTTCATACATATTATTACACATTGTCCATCGATATCACACCTTAAGGACATATATATAAACGTTAATGATCCAAATACTCAAATTCCATGTGTTTTGAGAGGGAGTATATTTTTTGGCCTCATACAACTTTATTGTTAAATGTTGTAGACGATTAATCAAATAAGACATGTACTCTAACAAAGAAGCACATCCAAAAAATGATGGTAAGTGAAACAAAAATAATATATTATTGATTAAAAACAAGTGAACGTTTCACAGCAAGATTGAACAAACAATTTCTCCCTATGAATTAAGAGATCAACCCATCTAAGAAGCATGATCACTATACAAATATGAATCACTAGACACAAAAAAACATGCGTGTGAAATACACAATAAATAACAACTCTAGCTCACTTGCTAAAACTTCTTCGACTTTTTAAGCCACTTCCCTTTGAAGAAAAGATTAGAAAAATGTGCAAGATGGCCACCAGAGAAGAATAAGCAAACTGGTCAAAGTAATAAAGGATTAGTCTCTCAAATACGAAGCTTGTGACCTTATTGAATGACCTTGAATTCAAACCTAGATAGTGTTTGATTCTTTCCCTCATGGAGCTTTCTTTTATTCCACTTTTGAAACAACAATCTGCAAGAGGAAATCAAAACCTTAGATCAATTTGAAACCTACACAAATGGCTTTGGAATGAATAAGTATACTTAAAGGATAGCTACTTACATGACCGAATATGGGTTGTGGCTGATAACCATTCGCTTAGTAGTGAGTTGGTGGTGGTGGAGAAGCGTAGATGTAAGCTGGTGGCGGTGATGATTTCACAGGTGGGGGAGGAGAGCTGTAGTGGTATGGGGGAAGGGGAGATGGTGACGGTGGTGGTGGGGACTTGTAGTAGTATGGTGGTGGGGGAGATGGAGAGGGTGGTGGAGGAGATTTGTAGTAGTATGGAGGTGGGGGTGAGGGAGAAGGTGGTGGTGGAGACTTGTAGACGTATGGTGGAGGAGGAGATGGCGATGGTGGTGGTGGGGACTTGTAGTAGTATGGTGGTGGGGGAGATGGTGAGGGTGGTGGGGGAGACTTGTAGTAGTAAGGAGGTGGGGGTGATGGTGAGGGTGGTGGTGGAGACTTGTAGTAGTATGGAGGAGGAGGAGATGGTGGTGGTGGTGGTGGTGACTTGTAGTAGTATGGTGGTGGGGGAGATGGTGAGGGTGGTGGGGGAGACTTGTAGTAGTAAGGAGGTGCCGGTGATGGCGAGGGTGGCGGGGGAGACTTGTAGTAGTATGGAGGAGGAGGAGATGGCGATGGTGGTGGTGGAGACTTGTAGTAGTAGAAAGGTGGGGGAGATGGTGAAGGTGGTGGGGGAGACTTGTAGTAGTAGGGAGGTGGAGGCGATGGAGAAGGTGGTGGTGGCGATTTGTAGTAGTAAGGAGGTGGTGGTGATGGGGAATGTGGTGGGGGAGACGTGTAGTAATATGGAGGAGGTGGCGATGGGGAAGGTGGTGGTGGAGACTTGTAGTAGTATGGTGGTGGAGGAGAAGGCGATGGTGGTGGGGGAGACTTGTAATAGTATGGAGGCGGTGGAGAAGGTGATGGGGGTGGTGGAGATTTGTAGTAGTATGGTGGTGGTGGAGACTTCACTGGTGGAGGAGGAGACTTGTAATAGTATGGTGGGGGTGGTGATGGAGAAGGAGGAGGTGGGGACTTGTAATAGTATGGTGGTGGTGGAGATGGGGAAGGTGGAGGTGGAGATTTGTAGTAGTATGGTGGTGGTGGGGACGGGGAAGGTGGTGGAGGCGACTTGTAGAGGTATGGTGGTGGTGGAGATGGAGAAGGGGGAGGTGGAGACTTGTAGTAGTACGGTGGTGGAGGGGATGGGGAAGGAGGTGGTGGGGACTTGTAATAGTATGGTGGTGGCGGTGATGGTGAAGGGGGAGGTGGGGACTTATAGTAGTACGGTGCTGGCACTGGAGACTTTACTGGTGGTGGTGGAGACTTGTAGTAGTATGGCGGTGGTGGGGACGGTGAAGGTGGTGGGGGAGACTTGTAGTAGTAAGGTGCTGGCACTGGAGACTTCACTGGTGGTGGTGGAGACTTGTAGTAGTATGGTGGTGGAGGAGATGGGGATGGTGGAGGTGGTGACTTGTAGTAGTATGGTGCTGGCACCGGTGACTTGACTGGAGGAGGTGGGGACTTGTAGTAGTATGGTGGTGGTGGAGATGGTGAAGGTGGAGGTGGAGACTTGTAGTAGTATGGTGCCGACGCTGGAGATTTCACAGGCGTTGGTGGAGACTTGTAGTAGTAAGTCGGCGGTGGTGGTGGTGGAGACTTATAAATATAAGTAGGGGTTGGAGGAGGTGGTGACTTGTAGTAGTAAGGTGCCGGGGTAGGCTTAGGAAACTCACACTCCTCATTTGTCTTTGACCCATAAGCAAAAGGCTTGGCTGAGAGAACAACTTCATATTTGTTCTTGGATTTAACTTTGAGGACAGCACCCTTAATGCCCCAATGAAGGTCCGTGGGGATGCTGCATGATGAATCTTTTGGTGCACTATGGAGTTTAGCCTTGCAAGCCTTTCCTCCATACTTGGAATATTCAAAACCTTCAACAGTAATGGTATATTTCCCATTGATCTTTGTGGTACCATAGGCCACAATTTCTTTCTCACCTGCCTGGCATGTCACCTCCACAACCGCTCCTGCAAAACATGCAAATTAAATTTATGCTGAGCAAATTAATTAGGAAAAGTATATTCATATCACATTTATCAATATGATAGTTCTCTACCTACTACATTAAAAAGAAATACTATTTCACATGCAATGGGCTAGAAATACTCTCTTACCGTTAACTAGAGAAAATGAAATTGTTGAACAAGTAAAAACTGATTTTGTATTGAATTTGAGTACCTTTGAGGTGCTTCTTGGCATGGGATTTGACAGGGTACTTGGAGTCGTAGCATCTGTAGCAGTAGACCTTTCCAACAACTTTAACAATCAGTGGGTGGAGGTGGGGATAAGGGTATGGGACAGGGGGTGGTGGGGACTTATAGTAGTATGGAGTTAGAGGAGGTGGAGATTTTGTGGGTGGGGGTGGGGACTTGTAGTAATATGGGGTTGGAGGTGACGGGGATGGTGGTGGAGGAGATTTGTAATAGTATGGGGGAGGAGGTGAGGGTGATGGTGGTGGTGGAGACTTGTAGTAGTATGGTGGAGGTGGAGATGGTGATGGAGGTGGTGGAGACTTGTAGTAGTATGGGGGAGGAGGTGAGGGAGATGGTGGTGGTGGGGATTTGTAGTAGTATGGTGTAGGAGGTGACGGTGATGGTGGTGGTGGGGATTTGTAGTAGTATGGTGGTGGGGGAGACGGTGATGGAGGTGGCGGAGACTTGTAGTAGTACGGGGGAGGAGGTGACGGTGATGGTGGTGGCGGCGATTTATAGTAGTATGGTGGTGGGGGAGAAGGTGATGGTGGTGGTGGGGACTTGTAGACATATGGTGGTGGAGGTGAAGGGTCCGGTGGTGGGGGAGACTTGTAGTAGTATGGTGGTGGTGGTGAAGGCGACGGTGGTGGGGGAGACTTGTACACATATGGTGGTGCTGGTGAAGGCGACGGTGGTGGAGGAGACTTGTACACATATGGTGGTGGTGGTGACGGTGAAGGAGGCGGTGGTGACTTGTACACGTATGGTGGTGGTGGAGACGGTGATAGTGGCGGTGGTGATTTGTACACGTATGGTGGTGGTGGTGAAGGCGATGGTGGTGGGGGAGACTTGTACACGTATGGTGGCGGCGGTGAAGGCGATGGTGGTGGGGGAGACTTGTACACGTATGGTGGTGGCGGTGAAGGCGATGGTGGTGGGGGAGACTTGTACACGTATGGTGGTGGCGGTGAAGGTGATGGTGGTGGGGGAGACTTATACACATATGGTGGTGGTGGTGACGGTGAAGGAGGTGGTGGTGAATTGTACACATATGGTGGTGGTGGAGATGGTGATGGTGGTGGTGGTGACTTGTACACGTATGGTGGTGGTGGAGACGGTGAAGGAGGTGGTGGAGACTTGTACACGTAGGGTGGTGGTGGAGAAGGTGATGGCGGTGGTGGTGACTCGTACTCATACGGTGGTGGAGGAGAAGAGTAAATGTAAGTGTCAGCTGAGACTACATTGCTTGAGACCACCACTACAACCAACGCCACCAGTATATGTGGCCAAAGACGACCCCTTAATGGGTCGCCCCTCTGAATCCCCATAAAGAGAGGATGGGAGGGAGAAAGAAGTAGTGGTTTAGTTGTGAGAGAGGAGATGACTTTTGAAATGAATGACCATTTCTATTTATATTGAAAGAGTTTAGTCGTTGGAACAGAGCTGTCAATTAGTTACTATTTCATTTAGCCTCCTAACAGCTGGATTAGGCAATTCTTTTAAGGCCTTGTTCGGTTCATTGAAAGTAAGAATTCTGTTACTAATAATATTCACCTGCTACATACATGTATTCAAATGTTGCCATCTGACAACTTGGACAATTTCTTTAGTATTTCTACTCCGTTGGCTGTTCATTGCTTGTGTCCACTCGTACTTGGAAAAATATCAGCTATATTCGAAACAGATTATGAATATTATATGATTATTTTAAATTTTTGATCAAGTTGAATTTACTTAAGCTTTTCTAGCTGGTAGTTGCTACTAGTACTACACAAACATTTCACAACGGCAACTACAATTGAAAAGATTGATCGAATTTGGATACATTTCTCGTATTGTGATATGTTAAACCGAGCCGCAGATAAGCTTTCAATGCAGAGAGGCGCAACATGCGGCCTTGGAAATCGATTTTTTTATTAATTATCAGTTATTTCTTGTATACTATCAGCTCCCGTGTAGTTTTATTATGCATACAAACACTCATTACCCACAAAATTCAGACTAATAAATAAAATCTATATACACGCTTGTTTCGGAAAACAAACAAAATAAGTTTTACATATCCACTTATATTTCTTTACCCAGAAATAGAATTGAACTAGTACAGCCAGAGAAACTTTTATTAAGCCTAACAGCCTCTTCTCTTCTCGGACTCTTGTTCTTGAAGAGAATTGTCCAGAATTGGGAAAACTTATTCATTCGTAAGAGGGACGGCCAATTTGTCTAGAAATGACTAGTTTAATTGTTTCTCTAATTGTTACATAAATGTCTTTATCGGAATCGATCTTCATTGGCAGTTCTAAAACGTTTTGTTGAAATTTCTTTTTCTTCATTGACTGTCTCCGTAATAATAGTTTTTGAGGCATGTCGGTCGCTGCTCACGTTGCTGTGATATGCTTGTTTTGTAATAATATAAAGTATAAATTGTAGCAAAAAACAAAGTTTTTCTATGGATCTTTGTATTTCTCATTCAAGTAAATAGTTCTTCCGTTCTATTATTGGAAAGTAAATAATGAGTCGACTCGGTTTTATTTAAATGCCACCTCTCCTCCACCAAGGGAAGACTTTTTGTTTGATTTTAGCTCTTTCTCATCTCCTTTGCATGTTATTTCTCTTGCTGAAACAATAGTTGGATTTGGAGTGTGATTTCTTAATGATGAGATATGCATGTGCAAGGATTCAATTTTTTTCAGATCAACAGAGAAATAGATGGTGTGAGTGGGAAAAGGAGGAAATTACAATTGCTCTTTAGGGTTGCAATTTTTACTTCCTTAAATAAACAGTTATGAAAAAAGTTACTAACAACATGAATAGGGATGGCAATTTCCCCGAATCCGATGGGAATCCGACCCTACCCGATCCTAGTAGGAAGGGTAGAGGATATGAATATTGTTGAGGAGGTGCCTTGAATTGAAAGTCAAAGGCAACTATGGAAAAAAATTGGCTTGAGTTGAAAAGTCAAAAGGAGCAAAAGGTTAAGAATTAATTAGGTAACAATTGAATTAGGAATTGTTGAGAATTGTTTCCATATCAAGATTGGAAACATGGGCTGGCACATGTACGTGGAAATCTTTGGAGCCTTTCTTAGTACTATATAAGTACTAAGAAATCTTCTAGTTTCATATGCAATACAAGTTGTAATTGTTCCTCTTAAGTGAATAAAGAGTGCTTTTCCGCCGTGGAGGTAGTTAGCAAATATTTTGCTAGCGAACCACGTAAAATACTCGTGTTCTTCTTTTATTCGTTCTTCGTTCGTGAGGTGGTTTGTCATGACAAACTGGTATCAGAGCCAAGGTTGACGGTGTTTCAAGATCAAGATCATGGCGGAGTAAAGCTAGGGTTTCACAGCTTGGTGAAATCAAAGCTAGGGTTTTGCGATCAGGTGGAGCACTCGACTAGGGTTCAAGATCCACCAAGAACAATGTCCGGACCAATGTTGAAGATCGACAGGTTCACAGGAGGGAACAACTTCATTCTGTGGAAGATAAAGATGGAGGCTTTGCTCAAATCGCAAGGCTTGTGGGCACCTTTGACCGCGGACAAGGGAGGCATGAATGTTGCATCATCGGAGTTCAAGGTATTGGAGGAGAAGGCACACGCAACAATTATGTTGTGCTTATCGGATGACGTGATCATCGAGGTCGCAGATCAGAAGCAAGCAGCAGGTCTTTGGCTCAAGTTGGAGAGTCTCTACATGACGAAGAGTCTCACTAGCAAGTTGATGCTAAAGCAAATGCTCTTTACTTTGCGGATGCTCGAAGGTACGATTCTCAAGTACCATCTTGATCAATTAAATACAATTCTTTTAGACTTGCGTAATATTGGCAAGAAGGTGGGCAATGAGGATGCCGCACTCTTGTTATTGATCTCGTTACCTCCATCATACGAGAACTTCGTTCAGTCGTTCGTAGTGAACAAGGACGACTTATCCCTAGAGGAGGTCAGATCGGCGATCCATGCTAGCGAACTGCTTCATAAGGGTGCAGGCATATGTACAGAGGACCATGCTTCCGGACTGATGGCAACGGGGGGAAGCAAGAAGGGTAAGAAGAACAAGAAAAAGCAGTTTTCTGGTTCTAAGTTGCCCAAGGATGTTTGTGCTTGGTGCAAGGAAAAGGGGCATTGGAAGAGATATTGCCCGAAACGAGGACAACAGGGGCAGAACGGATCCGCAGTTGTAGCAGAACAAGGTAAATCGTCCGAGGATGATTACGTTCTAATGGCGGATGTTGTCACGCACTCTCAGGATGCGCGGGTTCTTAATTCCGGAGCTTCCTATCATATTTGCTCTAACAAGGAGCTATTCTCGACGTACAACCAAACGGATGGAGGGTCTGTCTATGTGGAAAACGGAGCCATATGTGAGGTGATTGGGAGCGGCTCAGTTAGATTGAAGACGAATGAAGGGAAGTTATGTACCTTGGAGCAAGTCAGACATGTACCACTTATTAAGAAGAATCTGATCTCCTTGAGTCTACTCGACAGCAAGGGATACAGTTTCGAAGGTGAAGGTGGAGATCTACAAGTCTGCAAGGGTTCTAAGGTGATTCTCAGGGGAGTCAAGAATGGGAATTTGTACATGTTTCAAGGTTCGACGATCACAGGTTCTGCTGGAGTTGTCTCAGCCGAGATTAAGGAAGCTGATCTAACCAAGCCGTGGCATATGAGGCTCGGTTATATGAGTGAACGTGGAATGCAGAAACTTCATAAGAAAGGCTATCTCACCGGGCATGCGACCAAGAGCCTAGGGTTTTGTGAGCACTGCGTGTATGGGAAGCTACAGTGTAGCAAGTTCCCTAAGGCGGTTCATAGAACGAAAGGTACTCTTGATTATATCCATTCGGATTGCTGGGGTTCATCTCGAATTGGTGGGTACAGGTATTTTCTAAGCATCATAGACGACTACTCCAGGATGACTTGGATATTCGTGATGAAGCACAAGAGTGAAGCCTTCGCAAGATTGAAGGAGTGGAAGACACTAGTAGAGAATCAGGTGGGAAAGAAGGTGAAGAGGCTGCGCACGGACAACGGCTTAGAGTTCTGTTCATCACAGAATGATGGATTCTGCAAGGATCAGGGAATAGCACGCCATCGCACTGTTCGGCACACACCGCAGCAGAACGGTGTAGCCGAGAGAATGAATCAGACACTTTTAGCAAAAGCAAGGTGCATGCTTTCGAATGCAAGTCTTTCTAGAGGTTTTTGGGAAGAGGCAGTTTCCATGGCATGCTATCTCATAAATTGGAGCTCGCACACAGGTATATGATGCAATATTCCTATGGAAGTCTGGTCCGGTAAAGCAGTGGATTACTCGAATTTGAGAGTTTTTGGTTGTGTTGCCTATTATCACGTTGATGATGGCAAACTAGAACCAAGAGCTAAGAAGGGAGTATTCACGGGTTTCGGAATAGGTGTGAAGGGATACAAGATATGGGCAGACAACAAGATTATACTTAGCAGAAGTGTAGTCTTTGATGAGATTCATATGTTGAAGAACTCCGTGGAGGTGGAGCTTGGAGGTGCAAAGAAGAAGGTGGAGGGAGAGTCGGATCCTACTGATCCTATGGATTCCGAAATCCCTACACCGTCGCCAGAAGCAGAAGAGGAAGAAGCAGAAGAATCTGATAGTGAGGATGCGTCCACACCAGAGGAACCAGTTCATCAAAGTATTGCTGAAGGAAGACCAATGAAAGTCATAAAGCATCTGACGAGATACAAAGATGATGGTATGGTGGGATATGCATTACAGGTAGCGGAAGAGGTAGAGGACGTGCCATCCTCCTACATGGCCGCTATATCTAGTTCTGAGTCAGCATAATGGATTGTCGCGATGGGAGAAGAGATGAAGTATCTTAGCAAGAACTCGACTTGGGAGCTTGTTAAATTGCCAGCGGGAAGGAAGATAGTTAGTTGCAAGTGGGTTTTCAGAAGAAAGGAAGGAACTGCATATGGAGAGGGCATCAAGTATAAAGCAAGGCTAGTTGCAAGAGGGTTCAGTCAGAAAAAGGGAGTTGACTACAATGAGATCTTCTCACCGGTGGTCAGACATACTTCTATCCGGGTGCTACTAGCAATGGTGGCACACCACGACCTAGAGCTTGAGCAATTGGATGTCAAAACAGCTTTTCTACATGGAGAGTTGGAAGAGGCAATATACATGAGCCAACCTGAGGGGTTCCAAGTTCCCGGAAGAGAGAACCACGTGTGCAAGCTGAAGAGATCTCTCTAAGGACTTAAGCAGTCACCGAGGAAATGGTACAAGAGGTTTGACAGCTTCATGTTGAAGATTGGTTACCAAAAGTGCGAGTATGATTGTTGCGTGTATCACAAAGAGTTGCATGGGGGATCACGTATTTACCTAGTTCTATATGTGGATGATATTCTGATTGCAACTCGAAATATCAAGGAAATTAGAGAACTGAAGAGGTCCCTTAGCGCGGAATCCGAGATGAAGGATCTGGGAGCTGCTCGGAAGATATTAGGAGTTGAGATCTATAGAGACAGGAAGAAGAAGAAGCTTTTCTTGTCACAGCAGGGATACATCAAGAAGGTCTTGGCAAGATTCGGGATGTTATCAGCTAAAGCTATAGATACTCCTATGGCAACTAATAGCAAGCTAGGAATGTACACCGTTCAGACCGAGGAGGAGAAGGAGTACATGTCCAAGGTTCCATATGCTAGCGCAGTTGGAAGTCTCATGTATGCTATGGTCTGCACTCGACCGGACATTGCATTCGCTGTTAGTGTGGTTAGTCGTTTTATGGCTCATCCGGGTAGGGACCATTGGTAGGCGGTGAAGCGAATATTCAGGTACCTTAAGGGTACGTCAGACATTGGCCAATGCTATGGGGCTAGTGAAGACATATTGGTAGCTGGTTTCTCGGATGCGGACTATGCAGGGGATATTGACAGTAGAAGATCAGTGACATGCTATGTATTTGCTCTGGGAACATCTGTTGTGATTTGAAAGGCTACGCTACAGCCGACGGTGACTTTGTCCACCACAGAGGCGGTGTATATGGCTCTAACGGAAGCAGAAAAGGAGGCAATTTGGCTTAAGGGAATGGTCAATTATCTAGGGCTACTTCAAGATCAGGCGATAGTCTACTGTGATAGCTTGAGTGCGATTTTCTTAACTAAGGACAAGGTTCATCATGAAAGGACCAAGCATATCGACGTCAGGTATCATTTTCTGAGAAACGAGAGCAGGATCAAGGTGAAGAAGGTGGGGACAGCTGACAACCCCGCAGATATGTTCACCAAACCAGTTGCGGAGGGCAAGTTCCAGCATTGTATGGAATTGCTCAACATCTTTAGCCAGTGAGGCCCTTAGGGGCATGTCGGACCCGGTGTGGGACCAGTGAGTCTCTGTGACGAGAGACAATCGGGTGCGGAGAAGACATAGCTTTGTTTACGAGAAGAGGAGCAACTGCTGTTGACGAGAGAATTCAAGTCAAGGTGGATATTTGTTGAGGAGGTGACTTGAATTGAAAGTCAAAGGCAACTATATAAACAAATTGGCTTGAGTTGAAAATTCGAAAGGAGCAAAAGGTTAAGAATTAATTAGGTAACAATTGAACTAGGAATTGTTGGGAATTGTTTCCATATCAAGATTGGAAACATGGGCTGGCACATGTACGTGGAAATCTTTGGAGCCTTTCTTAGTACTATATAAGTACTACTTGGGCCTCCTAGTTTCATATGCAATACAAGTTGTAATTGTTCCTCTTAAGTTAATAAAGAGTGCTCTTCCGCCGTGGAGGGAGTTAGCAAATATTTTGCTAGCAAACCACGTAAAATACTTGTGTTCTTCTTTTACTCGTTCTTCGTTCGTGAGGTGGTTTGTCATAACAAATATTAAGGTACGGGACGAGTATGGTATCTAACCCTAAAATCCGTGCACGGTATGTGATGGAGATGACATTTGACAAAATCCCCGTTTATATACCCGACCCTGATTAATATAAAGTAAAATTTTATTTCTACCCTTATATAAACTAGTTTGTTTATAATAAATTATATATACTACCATGCAATTTTTAGTATATTGAATAACCACTTTATACTATTAGAATATGTTGTACAACCACAGCGCAACAATCGTAGTAACAAGATAGTAAAAAAGTCCAAAAGAGCTTACATAGAATTTTTATACATAAATATTGGGGCTCATATAAGTTATATAACGATTTAATTTAATATTAATAATATTATATGGGACCCGATGGGAACCCGATGGGTATAGGGTATGGGACAGGAAGGGTATGAGGTATACCTACACGGGGATGGGATTAGAGTTTCTAAGCAGACACTACAAAAAAAATAATTTTTTTTACGACGAGCAAACCCAAAAAATCGTCGTTAGAATGAAAGAATGACGAATTACTGTTTTCGCTCTGCCGTCGGAATAGCTTTGTCGTTAGTTCGACCAGGCGACTAAAAATCCACTAGTCAGTGGAAACTATTTAGCGACAACATATCCCGAAAAAATTGATTCGTCGTTGTTCTTTTCCCGACAACTTCCCGACCACTATATTTCGTGGACAACATTTTTGTCGACGAATGTATCGACTAACTACTGTCGTCGTTGCTCTTTTCAAACTTAAGCCGACAATTTGTAGTCGTCGTTTTTTCTTATTTTAGTCGACAAATTTTTTTTGGCGACAAATATGGTCGTCGTTAATCTTTTTTGTTGACAAACATGCTCATCGTGTCTATATTTTGGAATTCATAGTCGCATACATTACACATTTTACAGTTCTCTACTTAAATACCCTGTTGAAACTGTGCAATTTATATGACCAATTCCAACATAATGCACAACAAAAAATAGAGGTTCATACAAGCATATAACTGTGGTAAAACCCAGAACATTCTACACAACATATATATACCAAAAAGAGCAGTGCGGGGTACAACCCGGCCAAAAAATTACAATATTCAACATATATAATTAAACCTTCCATAATATAACTGTTCACTCATTTGTTTTTTACAATATTACTGTGACTGATTCATTTGATGATTACCACATATTGTTCCTCCAAAGTGGCCGTAGAACTGTGTGAATTGTCAATTTGAATTCAAAAAGAATCAACGAGAGCTCCACGCACACTTGCTGTACTGAAGTAGATTAAAATAAAAACTTATTTAGACAGATATTTGATGTGAAACAGTTGGATCACTAAGATGAATGATAGCATGTGTACCTTTGGCGAGAGTCCAAACAGTGTACTACTTATGGACGTACTCATACTATCTATGTTCTATAGCATGAAAATTGTACCTGCAACAGGTGATTGCAAAAAAGTTATATTTTTGTAATGTCGCCACCCCTAATTAATGAGGTGGTTCATGAGCCTATACCTACTGACCTTTACTAATCTTTAAATCAACAATGATATCTCTGAAACCACATCTTTAAACCAAGCAATGATTTCTTTGAAACCACATCTTTAAACCAGCATTTATTAAACTCCATTAACCCCCATATTTTTCATACTCTCCATCTTCACCTAACCCCCAAGTTCCCACTGTAAATATAATCAGAGCCTACAACCTTGTACATTTCACTACACCTTTCATCCACCTAGATAAAGTTTGTATTATGGGAATGCATGTTGATGTTAACAATATCCTTCGATGTTGATTTCGTTATGTTCTTGTTGTCTTGATGCAGCATTGTGATGCATGGAATGATCACAAAGATGCTGCTTCAGGTGGTCAGAACATAACGATGCCAACCTCTGTTTGTCATAGCACAACGGCTCATCGATTTGAGATGAGTGCTAAATCGACACCAACCTCTGTTTCTCATAGCACAACTGCTTATCAGGGATGAACGGTTGTGCTATGGGAACCAGGGGTTGTCTTCGTTTAGAAAATGTTTAGTCGATTTCAAAAGTTCATTATGTTCTTGGCCCCTTGCTGCAAAATTGTGATGCATGGAATGATCACAAAGAAGCTAGCTGCTGGAGCTGGCAACTTCTTTGTGCTTGTTCCACGCATTACAATGAGATCTTGATAATGGAATTTCACAAGGTTTCCCTCCAAAAGGGAATATCAATATCAAGAATAGAATGGAGGAAATGAAAGGGGAAACCAAAAGTTATTTACCTCTGACAAAATTCCAAAACAGTGTCCACTATAGTACGTATATGTACTCATAATATCGATTAATTTTCTGTAACCTGGAAATGTTACCTACAGCAGGTGATAGGAAATACGGTATTTAGTTTCTTTATACATTTTACGTTGATGTGAAAATTATGGATCAACAAGATAAAATAAACAATGTTAAAACTATTTTCACAACATTGCCACCCCTAATCAATGAGGTTCATCATTAACCTATACCTAGTGACCTGCACTACTCTTTCAACCAACAATAATTTTGATATGAAACCACATCTTTAAACAAAAATTTATTAAACTCCATTAACCCCCCACCCACCTATCCATCTTATAACTCACCATCTTCTCCTAACCCCCAGATTCTAAACTGTGCATAAAAGCACAGCCTACAGCTATGTCCATTTCACTCAACCTTTCATCCATACAGATAAATTTTACATTTTCAGCAAGCATGACAACGACAATTCCGTTCGGTAGCATTGTGATGCTGGAACAATCATAAAGAAGCTGCTAGAGGTGGCAGCTAGCTTTTTTATGATTGTTTCTAGCAACATAATGAGATATTCAGAATCTTGTCTACCACAACTCGGGCATGGAGAATCATCACTTATGAAGCTGGCATGGCGTTCTAAAATCTATTGGGCTGCTGTGTCTATGGTTCATCTACCATAGTACGCCCCAACCCAGTACGTTACTGTATTCGATGGTCAATGAACCATACTATGCAGTAACCCCATAGGTTTTGGACTTCCAACACAACTTTCTTGTGATGCATGGAATAACCACATAGAAGCTGCGGGATTTTAGTGCCATTAACTACTTCACATGTTTTTCTTTCTACTTGCTCTAAATTTTCTCACATGTCACAACTAATGTATCAAGACTGTAGTTACTCTAAAAGCTATGTTGCACGATCAAAAGACAAGGTTTCCCTCCAAACGGGAATATCGACATCAAGAAGAGAGTGGACTTAAAGGATACGAAAGGGGGCACCAAAAGATGTTTACCTCTGGCGAAAGTCCAAACAGTGCCCACTCACACTATCGATTAATGTTCTGTAAACTGGAAATGTAACCTGCAACCGGTGATAGGAAATACAGTATTTAGTTTTCTTTATTCATTTTACGTTGTTGTGAAAATTATGGATCAACAAAATAAAAGAAACTATGTTTACCTCTGCCGAAACTCCACACAGTGCACAACCATTATCGAAAATGAGCGTGAGAGTGAAAATGAAGTAATTTGGACCAGGGCATTGATTATACACGGGAATTCAATAGTAAAATTCACAGAGTAAATAGTAATGACTAATTGGGGACCATTCGAGCGCAAACATTTAGCATGAAGTAGATTACAATTATCATGAAGAGGCCCAGTTTGGTACCACATGTAAACAAGCAGCGTGCATGAGGACATCATAATAAATTTTATAAACCACTAATCATCATGAACTTTCACAAACAATTTGTGAAGTAACTGTTCGAATTCTCCAAACTGCCACATTCAACAACATTATTGTACAGGCAGCCAATTTATCAATTAATTGCGCGTTCAATGAGGAGGAAAAAAAGAGAAACTGACAACTGATTAACTCTATTTAATCTCATACATCCATTCCAAAATAGTCAGAGCAAATTAAATCACTTATCCAAGACTCCTTCAAAGTCCATTCCCGAAAATCCCATTACCATGAAACCTATTTGGAAATGCCTGCGTGAAGAGGAGGAGGTCACCAGTCCTTTCACAGGGCTGCCAGGTCCAATAAGGATGCCCCAATTTTCATCTCTGATTCATCGGATAAAGATTCAAGGAGTGAGGACTCCCCTTCAGTGAGGTTGTATAAGAAGACGCAAACTGCATTGGAGGAAAGCCGGCGGAAAATAAAAGAGACTGAATGGAGAATCCAGTTAATTGAGCGATGAAGATTGAAAATTATAGGTTGATTGTGCCCGTCTAATTCTATGAAGGAATCGGTGAATTTATGTTCCCAATCAAAAAGAGATACAAGGTGGCTACCGGGCAAAAGGTTTCACACAAGCATGAACCAGCAAAGGCCCCGAAAAATGAACAACTCAGAGAGGACAATGCGGACTAGACTTTTATTTTCTGTAATTTTTCTCTTATCTTTCTCTTATTCTTGCTAATATTTTGTTTTCTATATATGTATGGCCGGTTGTCTTTATTAATGGATAATTTTCTTTTGAAATATTTAGGCTTATTAATGAAATAAATTTCATTGGTAATTTTGTATATTAAAAAGGTGGTTCTCCTTAAAAAAGGTGGTGTTTTTTTGTCGAAAAACATGCTACTACCAAGAATCAAACCCTGGGCCTATGTTTCACAAATCAAACTCTTAACCACTAGACCACAGTACTAATTGTGTTATTATTGCGGGACACACGCATATTTTTAATACGGAAAGATGCTCAGATCTGTACTCATAAAACCCTAATAAGAGATCGATGATAACATGCTGCAAAAGGATTTTTCCTTGCCATGCATGTCATGACACTCTATCGCCTACAAAGAGTGAATTCGGTATATCGAAATAATCATGAATAGGCTCCGATCTATACTCATTAAAACCAAATAAGAGATGACCACAACCGGCTTCAAAAATAATTTTGCCTCGCCATGCATAATACACTCTAACAGCTTGAATGAGTGAATTCGATAGATCAATATCATCACGGCCTCACAGTGTCAAAATAATTACCATATGCATCATTCATAACTTTTCAAGAAGTTGATTTATTAATTTGATTCATCATTCAAATTAAACATGTTGCAGAGATAACATTGCCACCCCTAATCAATGAGGTGGTTCATGAACCTATACCTAGTAAGCTTCACTAATCTTGAAACCATACAACACATATTTCTCTTAAACAACATCTTTAAACCAATATCTATTATCCTCCACTAACCCCCAACCTCTCAATCTTATAACTCTACATCTTCTCCTAACCCCTTAGATTCCAAACTTTTTATAAAAGTAGAGCCTACAGCCATGTCCATTTCACTTCACCTTTCATCCCATACAGACAATCATCCCAAATAAAGCTGGCTTGGCAGTCTTAAAATCTGCTGGATGCGCTCGATGGTTCATATACCATAGTATGCAGCAACCAAATAGGTCGCTGCATTATATGGTTCATTTACCATCGAGTGCAGCAATCTCAAAGGTTTTGAACTTCCAACCCATCTATCTTGTGATGCACACAAAGAAGTTGCTGGAGTTTAGAACATCTCTAAGAGATGGAGCAAAAAAAAGTTGTCCTTGGACCAAATTTGCTCCTCCACTTTGTTGCTTGAGCTCCAACAGTGACAAACAAAATTTGTCCTTAGAAAAAATAATTGTATTTTATTACTTTTTGTTATTATTATTATTAATTAATTACATTTCTATATTAACTAGTCTAAAGTAACTAAATAATATTTATTTAAACAAATATTATGTAATTAATAGTAATATAATATTGCAATCATTTACTTAAAAAACTTGATTTATTCTAAAAATATATATTTAGTTTTCTAATCACTATTTCCATCGGTTATTTTCAATGGTAATATTCCAATACATATATCAGATTTTACAGTATAGGATTAGATTTCTACAAATATACCCGTTAGATTGTTTGAAATGGGAGAGGTGAACAATTTTTTGATTAAAATCAATTTTTTATTTTTTGCTCCTCTGAACAATGTGTCCCAGGTTTGGCCCTCCAATTCACTGTCCTTGGTTTTGCTCCAGTAGATGCTCGTTATGCTAGAGCTGTATTTTGCCTAATGTGGAGCATATTTTGGTCCAAAAGGGGGTTTACTCCCTCTGTTGGATTTGCTCTAAGTGCTATTGCTTCACATGTTTTTCTTTTGAGTATCTCTAAATTTTCTCACAGGTCACAACTAATGCATCCACTGAAGAAACTAGAAGATATAGAGTACTGTTGCAACATAAGACAATGTTTTCCTCCAAAATGGAGTTTCAACATCAAGAAGAGACTGGCTGGACATAAAGGAAATAAAGGGGGTATCAGATTATGCTTTCTGCAGGTTATCACCAAAGCACAAAAAAGTAAAACCTTGAGAACTTCACCATGGAGCATTTGGAATATTATACATAAAATCACCATATTGCATTGCATATCAACAAGTTTTATTACCAATTCCAGTAATGCAAGCTAACATGATAGGCATTTCTGTCTCTGTCCTGCTAATTAATAAAAATATTACTACATGCAAAAATTGAATAAAATTAAATAAAAAGAAAGGAGAACAGGAGACCTGTTATTTGTGACAAACAAGCACTAATATGCAATTATTATTCGTCCAAAAAATAGCATTTATTTATGGAACAACACAAACAGTTTCTTCTGTAACATCCTCTTAAAATATGAAGTAATTAACCTCCACTAACTACCCCACCTCTCCATCTTCTAAATTATGAATAAAGTAAATTTCTTTTAATAATCTGTAGTAATGTAATTAACCTCCACTAATTAACTGTAAACTAGGAATTATTTATGGAACAGCCATTAGGCCAGTACTAACCCACTAACACCCACCTCTCCAACTTCTATCTCTCCATCGTTTTGTAACTCCCACCTCCCCCATTATTGCCCAGTCTGAACCTATATATAGTCACTATCAAACCAAAGCCTACAGCCTTTTTCCATTGACAACACCTTTCATCCCAAATAATTTTAAGATTATGTCAAGCTTGTAAATGTTAGGAGACAACACAATACCTGATGTCAATCAGGAGGATTCTCCAGAAAAAAAGAGACCAGGTTGGTCTTTAAAGAGAGAGTGGAGCAATTTGTGATCTCGAATATCTGGTGCATTCCTCTCCCACTCATACCATCTCCTAGAACAAACATGACCACCATCATGACTGACCTGAAGGCCACAACAACATGGATCGTAGAGCAAGGGAGCCTCAACAGCCTCCTAGAACAGTTCAGTTGGACATCTCATGAAATCAATTATTGTAGATGATCATTGAGGAGGAATCAAGGGTGTCAGACGACGTTGTTCCAGACCACCATTTTGTGACAGCAGATGAGAGACTGAGATCAAAACCTCTAGTACATCGTCCAGTTTCCAGCTGATGTTGGAAAAGCAAGGAATGTAATGATGGAGGACTACAAGGGAACCTGGATACTAGAGTATTTGAGAAACATGCATCCACACTCAAGGGAATACCTTCATACGGTCCTATAGAAGGGGGGGGGGGGAGGGGTTCTTGGCGGAAGGCGGAAATTTGATGGATGTGATAGAGGAGGAGGAGATCCGAGCAAAGGTGGAAGACCAAAGAAGCAGGGCACCAAAGGGGCTGCTGGACGAAGTGAGGGTGTCAAACTTTCCCATGAGGTTTCTTCTATTGAATTGTAAGGATGCTGGCTTTAGTGCTTTTAGAAGGAACTTCACGACTCTGGTTGGCACCCACATGCCAAATATTGCCTGCGTAACTGAAACTAGAATTTCTGGGGAAAAGAGCCAGGCGTATTTTTGCCTCTCTTCGCTTTGAGAGATGCTTTGTGGCTGGTCTATTTGGATTTGGTGGCAGCTTTTGGATTCTGTGGGATCCAAGTGAGGTGCATGTGGATGTCATTGTTGTGTCTCAGCGCCAGATCCAGGTCTCAGTCCAGGTTTGATGTTCTCCAAAGCTAATAGTTCTATAATACTTTCAATCACATGCCTTAGCACATATATATGTAGATTATTCTTTGTGTTTTCGTTGTGTGAAACTCCTAATCACTAGTTATGAATGCATATGTGTTTCCATGAGTGCAGGCTGCTAGGAACTAATCGAGTCGAAGGTGAAGCTGGAGAATGGGCACATTTGTGCCAACAAAGCTCCTCTGCCATCGCTCCTCTGCCGTCGCTTCCATTTTCAATGTTGAATCCCTTTTAGAATCTTGTTAAACTAAATGTTGAACAATGGCTTTTGAATCTCCCTCCCATGGTTTGAGGAGGGGGTGTGGTTGAGATTGTAAGGGGTGGTGCCTCCCCCGTGTATTAACTGTGATTTTATGTTGCGTATTTTACGTATTGTGTTATTCCTGAAATATTCCTAGTTATCTATAGTGTGTGAGCTCCCACTCTCCTGTCTCCATAACTAATCTTCATAGACAATTTAAAGTTGTTATTACATATAAAAATATGTGTATATTCTAGTTTCCTATCAGGAATCATACTCCTTTAGAGATTAAGTGTATGATATATTGCAATTATCAATAATTTATTAATTAAGGAATAAAAAGATAATAGAATTTTGTAAAAAAAGATAATGATGAAGTTTTAAAACATAATTCTAAGTCCCATATATAGGAAATCGAAGCCCTATAGTAGCCTGCAGTTTTGCCTCCCCCTCTATAAAAGCACAAACCTAATTACCACCAAAATCATCACAATCGACAATGGAAAAAAAGAGCCCATCGAAGCAAGAACCAAGAGATACAAATCCATAGAAAGAATAAAAGGAAGAACTGCCATACGAGAATGAAGAAACCGATGAAGAAAAAGATGAAGAAACCGAAACCGATGAAGAAATCGAAGAAGATCCGGAAGAAGACACGGACAAAGAAACCGAAGAAGAAGACCGGGGTGAAGAAGGATCTGAAGAAAAACTTCCAGAAAAATGATGCCTCATCCAGATAAGCCACCTGTTTAACCAAAAAAACGCACCAAATATGATTGGGAACGTGATATCAGCAAATTTGAGCCATGAATTCCCGAAGAAAAATAGAAGTAGTGTTAGGATTTTGAGTTAATGGTATTGTAATTGTTTTAAAAATTTATGTTTAATTAGAATGGGATACTTTTTCCTTTTCGTTGAATTATAACATTTTATGTGTCAGACGAGCAGTTGCTAGTCACAATCTTAGCACCAAGTTTTCAACTAGGGTTTGCCCAAATGCATTTAGCAAACAAATACATGAATGCCCCAAAATAAAAAGTTTGACAACATCACCATGAAGAACAAACACTGAGACCAACACAGAAGAATAAATGCACCAGCTTTTTTCGGACCAACTGATAGCCTGGAAATGGAATTAGTTTGGGACATCTTTTTACCATTGGTTCTAACCCTATAGGGGTTGATTTTGCCCATTTTCAGTCTGTTTTCCACTTGATACGAGGCAAAGACATTGAGAGCATAATTGGTAGATTTGAGTAATTTAATGCATAATTGTGTTTATTGGATATGATCGCGGGTACATGTTATTATGTGCAAGTAACAGGTACCAAGAAATGCACAGAATTGGCTTGGATCTAAAGACAGCGTATCAAGTATTTGGAGCAGAAAAAGACGCAGAAAAGCTAAGTGGTGCGTTCAGACGCAGGAGCCCTGCGTTCAGACGCACATCACGGCAGCAGAGGAAGCAGAGGAAAAAGGAAGAAAAAATGACAACTCTGTGCGTTCAGACGCACAAACTTGTGTTTGAACGCAGGACTTCAATTTCCAGAACTGTCAGTTTGGGAGAGAACAACCACAAAGACCAAGGGGTGCGTACAGAAGCACCTGGTGCGTTCAGACGCACGAGTCCGAGAAGCCATAGAAAAGAGGAGAAAATGAACAAGTACTGCGTCTAGACGCAGGAGTGGTGCATTCAGACGCACTGCGTTTAGACGCAGGGAAGCTGCGTTCGAACGCATAGCAGGTTTCAGAAGCTTCTAGGACGGGTTTTTACAGGGGTAGAACAGGAATTTCGGGCATCATTTTTAGAGACTGTGGCAGTATAAAAGAAGGTGTCCCAGCATAGAATTAGGTTACACAATCATCATCACAGCTACCAGTACCAGAGCTGTCAGGATTGGAGCAGAGCAGGATTGGAGCAATTTTCAGTATTCAGCCATAAACCCGTTTGATCTTTCTTCTTTCTTTTACGAAATATTGTTTTTCAATAATGTACGCTAGCTAAACCTTTTACCTAGGTTCTCAATGAACCTAGGGTTTATGAATTCAGCAACTTGGTTTGTTTGATTTTCAGATGCATGACTAGTTGGAAGTCTTAATACAAAATTGGATTGTTTATTATCTTGTCTTTGATTTTATATGCATGCATGAATGGCCTGATCACCCAGAAGTGTTATAGACAGGATATGGTGCGCGAGAGTGGCTAGTGAGAGTTAGGAAGAGAAGACAAGATTTAATGCTCTATCTTGATGGACCGAGAGGTGAAAAGAGTCAAGAGATTAGCCCAGAAGCATTAGACAAGCTACTAGACGTTTAGGGGGAGACCGAGAGGAGAGCCTGTAACTCTAGCAAACTTATAATGAACCTGCAGATTTTGGAGGACCGAGAGGACCCGAGAATCTGCAGGGGAATGACAAGTGCATGAGACCGAGAGGAGATTGCAACATTGGTATGCTGGCATAAACAAGACTGCTGCGTGTTTCTGAAATCAATTGAGCTATTAAAGCTGAATAGTAACCCTAGGGGATCCTGGGACCTAGATCATTAATTCATTAACTTTTACAAATACAAAAATTCCCAGAAAATTACTTCAAACAAAATAAGATTTTCTAATTACTGTTTTATTTACTCCAAACTAGTTTATTTAAACCACATCCCAACTTTCCTCCTTTTCATAACTTTGCATCTATTTATAATTCTTACAAGAAAAACTCAAACTGTTCTCGTGGGTTCGACAATCAGAGTCATAAATACATACTCTATATTACTTGATCGTACACTTGCGAAAAAGCAGATAGATTTACGCTGTCATGTTTTTGGAGCCGTTGCCGGGGAACGGTTCCAGTTTTTTTTTAAAAAAGAATAAGAATAAGTTTCAAAGTTTTTTTTTCCTTTTACTTTTACGTTTATTTTCCCTTATCTTACTGCTCTTGAAATCTGATTTTCAGGCCATTCTAGTATATGCCCAGATTGCCTCGCGAACTGGTGCCACCACTTGAAGATCCAGAAAAACTTTTCAGAGAGCAATACCGCAGACACCGAGCCACGATGTCTGAGCACGAAGAAAACTGATGCGCAATTTAGCGTGCTATTCGCAAGTATACGAATCAAGTAATATAGAGTGTATTACGACTCAGATTATCGATCCCACAGGGA
This sequence comes from Linanthus parryae, assembly GCA_023055425.1. Taxonomy (NCBI): domain Eukaryota; kingdom Viridiplantae; phylum Streptophyta; class Magnoliopsida; order Ericales; family Polemoniaceae; genus Linanthus; species Linanthus parryae. Next base: position 2,623,089 of record JALGPY010000004.1, on the reverse strand, counting down.
CTTTGCAGGTTTTTCTAGTAATCAGTTTTAACGAACAGAGTGTAAAAAGGAGGAATATTTTGAGAGTTTGAACGTAAATAACCGAAACGTAAATATTTTTGTGAAAGTTTTCTGAATAATCTTAAGGTTGTAAATCTATGGTTTGAGATACTAGGTCCCGGGATCCCCTAGGGTTCTTCAGATTTTCGCTCTTCGTTTGACATGAAAACACACAACAGTCTCGTTGTCCGTGCCACGTACCAATTGTGCAGTATCTTTTCTTTTCCTGCACGTTATCACAATCCTGCAGACTGTCGGATTCCTGTTAAGCTGCCTAAGTCTGCAGTCTCGTTCTAAGGCTGCTAGAGTTTCTAACCTGTCCTGATGGCCCGGGTCAGATTCTCTAACAGTTGGTCTCAACGATTTCAGGCTAGTCCTAACTCCCCTTCGCTAGTCGGCCCATCGGGTAAGGTGCTAAATTATGTCTTCTCTTCCTAACCCTAACCAGACATTTTCACCTACCGGCTCGGGTCTGTAGCAATTCTGGTTCACGACTCCGATCATGCATGAACAGTAAAATTCGAAGACAGAATAACGAATAAAGCTGCTGATATTAAGATAGTACGATCATGAATTCATAGTCAAAACGTAGAACTAATCTCTGAAAACGAAACCCTAGGTTCACCGAGAACCTAGGTAAAAGTTTTAACTACTGAAATTCATAACGTAAATAACACAGTTTTTGAATAAGAGAGAAGAAGAGCAAACGGGTGTCTTGAATCTGGATTCACGTTTCCGTGTTCTCCGGGATGCTCCGACTCCTCCGGTTGTGCTGTCTTGTTTTCTTGATGTCTAAAAACGAGTCTGGACGAGTCTTTAAATAGTGTTGTTTTTCCCGAAAACGCTTGCGCCAGAAATTACGGAATCTGCCATCGGTCCACCGTCTTTCACCAAAAAGTCAAACTGGCTGCGTATATACGCAGGGTTGCGTATATACGCAACCAGGGCATGTATCCACCTCCCCATCTCCCCCTCCTGCCTGCGTATATACGCAAGGCTGCGTATATACGCAGGCCTGCGTATATACGCAGGCAGGGGGGTGGAGATGGGGCCCTGCTTGGTCCTTTGGTGGGCCAGGTTGGGTCCCCTGGGTCCCACTCTTCTGCCCGAAATCTCCGGTTTTCCTTCCTCGGCGTCTTCCTGCTTTCCCGTGCCCCCGTCTTGCGTTTCGACCCGAAACTTGTCAAAATTACCAAAATACCCCCGGGACAAAACCGCTCCAAATTCTGTCCAATCCTGACTCTGGCCATAGGAAACTGCTGACTGAATTTGGGAGACAAAATATGAACTTGACTACGGAAACCCGGGCCCGGTGCCAAAATGACCAAAATACCCCTAGGCCAAAACTGTCCCGGAAATCGTCACGAACATGAAATAGTTGCTCCCGACTCTGGACACCGGAAACCGAGACTCCTTACTCGGGCGTGGCCTGTCTGGGACCCGCACTTGACGGGAGTCGGTTTTTCGGCCGGACTCCGTTTCATCAATATAACCTGTTTTCGAAAAGCCCTTGACGTCTCCATTCTTTTTCCCCTGGTTTCACTTCAAAATTCCAAGTCAAGCTCAAGATATTGTCAACCGAGCGCATCCCGGTGATTCTCGGTTTTGGCGTTTTCAGCTTCCTCGGTCGGTTTTCACTACTCGTTTTTCCTCCAGTCTTTCCGTTTTCCATTCCGCTCTCCCTTTTACCAGTCTCGGTCAAATCCTACTCCGAGCGTTTTCTGCACGTTTCCCGAGGCGATCCCGGTTCTGTCTCTGCACGCATCCCAATGCACTTTCCGAACCTGTTCCTGTAAAAACATGAAAAAACCCGCGATCATATCCAATAAAAGTACAAAACATGCAGAAATTCACGAAGAGCAAATAAACGTCTCGTTTCTAAAACCGAGGCTTTCCGAGGGTGAATTCTGGCTAAAACACGGCTTTCCAGCACATATACACATTTTTTCAGGCTATAAAATAACCCCTATTTGGGCGTTATCAAATACCCCCATACTAAACTTTGCTCGTCCCGAGCAAAATCCAGCAAAATACTACCAATACATACTAACCCGAATCAATCCAGAGCGGTGTAACTGCATTTATTTAAAAACAATTTTATTATGATAAAAACAGTTTATATTTTTTTTTCGGTGAGAGCAATCTCTTCAACTTAAACTGATCATCATCAAGTTCTCATATTCCCCTAGATTTCAGAAACTGCGGTGATCGGAAGAACTCGGGGCCAGCCTAGGTTAGGAACAAGCACGAACACCACTTACTTCCGCTTTTGCACGCAAACCGAACGTATCCCTAGCGCACACCTTCCGTGCTTTTACTCCGGGTGTAATGTAAATCTGCCGGCTTTGGGACGGTAGGATAAGTCATTTAGAGGCGATGTCCTAAACGTCACAGCATACTCACACATACCCCAATTTCACACTCCCTCACCAAGATGACGGAAACTGACCCAAATCACCTAAGATTCTAGACACTCAATTTCCCCAGTCCCGGTGTAACTGCCGTTCTCGCGGCCACAACTGTGAATGAATGTGAAACTGTGATAAAAATTGCCGGCCTGACGTTTTGAAATAAAATTAAACAAGCACCCTGAATTTTCTGCCTTTGAATTTTCTCTTTTTTTTCATCATTTTTTTCCGTTTTTTTTTTCTTTTTTTTTTGCGGGGCAACACAATAAACAACAATAATATAAGTCAGGCCAACTCAATGATAAACCAAAAAAACATGGGGTGGTAGAAAAATACTAAAATAAAATCTGAAACGACCACCCCCACACTAATTTCGAACCATATAGTCAATCTGTAAAATAATCGTGCTTTTCCAAGCGATCCTCCTCACTCCAAGGATGTCTAAATTGCACAGCGCGTCCTCCAAATTACCCTGTCAACCCAAGTCCCCCATGTCGTGCGGAAAATTGTCACGCACTACGGCTCTCCTCCTGTGCTCACGGTGTAATGTCGTGAGTCACCGCCACACCGAAGTGCGCTGCTGTCACTATCTCACCCTTACACACCCTCAAATATAAAAATAAAGCTCATCCACTATCAAATATGACAATTCTGCTCTACCCCAGAAAATCCCCCTCAACTCAACTCCCTCGTGCCGTGACGCGTAGGAAAGGTAAAAATACTAACAATGATGCGAGTATAAAAAAACGGCTTCCTAGGTCAAACGGTTACCAAGAAAAGGATTAATGGATCAACGGGGCTCACTAGTGGACCTAAGGCGCGAGACAGGACGTGAGGTCCCCTATGGCCTATCACTCCACCAAATAATGTGGTGACCGTGATGGCGGGTTGACGACTACCTCGTGACGGTGGTCTGGCAGCTAGTCGGATACATTGCTCGGGAGACAGCTACTTGCGTTTTCTGAAGTGCATTGGCTCTATTAACTCCCCTAGACAGATTCTCGCAGCTCTTCCTCACCTAAGTTCGTCCACTTCGGGAAATTTTCTATCATTAAGCTCTCTCCAGTTTTAAGCTAAATCGTTCACCCAGTCTCAAAATATTAATTTTTAAATTTTTTATAATTTTTTTATAATTTTTTTTTATATTTTTTTATAAAAAGTAATGCAGTTACAATGCCACCACCCCCACACTGGATGGTTCCATGTCCTCATGGTACTTAATATCAGGCATATAATCTGGATTGGATGAGCTGGCTTGCCTCATCGAATGGGAACAAACTGGTAGAATATGCAGAAAAATAAAGCGAGAGACAGAAATTGAACCTGTGCACCCGGAGTCAATTCTTACAGGTGCAAGATTTTTCGCAGATTCCGGTGGAGCAGGACCGTTGACCGGTCGCCAGAAAATTTCTCAACGGAAGTTGTCAACCTTCCGGGCTCTATGTGTGCTCTTCAAATGTGCAATCCCCGAGCACCATTGTGTTTGACAATGTGCTCCCATATGGTCGAGTATACTTCCGTACACCGGGGTCGATTGCTCTATTCTGCAGAAAAACCGTTCCTGAAAAATCCCCAACTCGTATGAGTCCCTGTGATGGTCGAGTGTGCCAGAACACACCGGGGTCGATTCTTCAAGATTTTGAAAATCTGCCTTTCCTTCTACGAAATTTTCTGAATTCGCTTCAAACTCCACGGATCTGTGTATGGAGGTAGAGAGAGGAAAATGAGGCAAAAACGTGCTGTTGTCCGAAAAAAAAATGTTTTTTTTTTCTTCTGTCTGCGTATATACGCAGTACTGCGTATATAAGCAAACAGGGAGCATTTTGAAAAAGTTTTTTTTTTTTTTTTTTAAAAAAAAAATTCCGTATTTTCACTGCTGGCTGCGTATATACGCAGGGTTGCGTATATACGCAGGCAGCAACAAAAATAATTTTTTCAATTTTTTTTTTTCAAAATTCCAGATTTTCGCTGCTGACTGCGTATATACGCAGGGTTGCGTATATACGCAGACAGCAAGTAATTTTTTTTTTTTTTTTGGAAAAAAATTCTCCCCTGGTTGCGAATATACGCAGGGTTGCTTATATACGCAACCAGCAGAGATTTTTTTTATTATTCTTTTTTCTCTTTCTTCCTCTTTCCCTTTCTCTGTCTGTTCTCTATTTTGCTGTATCTGCACACACTCAATTCAAAGTCAATACCCACTCATCTTACCTCTCTCAAAATTCAAAACTGAAAATAAACCTGAAATAATTTAAACTTACTACGTTGGGTTGCCTCCCAACCAGCGCTTGTAATTTACGGTCGACGGCCCGACCCAGTTACCTCATGTTTGCTCAAGGGACGTCAAAACTGCCAGGGTCTACCTTGACGTCTGCTCCCGGGCCCAGATATGGCTTGACCCGGTTTCCGCTCACCCTGCAAGTTGTACTGTCATGCAGATTCTCCAATTCAACTGCATTCCATGAAAGTACCTCTTTGATGATAAACGGTTCTGACCACCGAGATCTCAATTTTCCCGGGACAAGCTGCATCCGACACTCGCCGAGACGTACTTCCTGCCCTTCTTGAGACTGCTTTGGTTGTGCTGAACTGTGATGGCTCGGGAGCGGTTTAAGCTCTCGGGTCGGTGGCTCTTTCAGTGACGGGACCAGGGCCAATTTCTGCCAACCTTTTTCGTCCAGCTGTAAAATGGTCCGGTTTTCGGCTTGCATGGCCTGCTCCTCCTGGAATCTCTCCTCGTTCTCTCTGTCCACTCTATCAATCTCTGCCCATAGCTCATCCAGCTCTTCGTTTTCCCAGCCTTCTTCGACTATCTCCACTGCGAAGATGTCTTCATGCTCGTAATAATTCGGTAGTTGCAGATTTTTGCAAACGTTGAACTTCACCTTGTCTTCATTGATTTGCATGGTCAGTTCTCCGCTCTTGCAGTTTATCATGGCTTCTCCAGTGGCCAAAAACGGTCTGCCCAGAATGAGTGGTACGTCTCCTGCCTCCATATCCAGAATTACGAAATCTGCCGGAAAAATCAATTCTCCGACTTTCACCAAAATATCTTCAATAACTCCGTAATCCTGCTTCACGGATCTGTCCGCCATTTGCAGCTTGATTCTGGTGGGCCTGAGTTCACCGATTTTCAAAGTTTAGAAAATCGACAAAGGTATCAGATTGATACTGGCACCTAGGTCACACAGAGCCTTTCCTGTGTAAGCATTATCTAGGGTCACCGGGATGACAAAACTGCCAGGGTCCTTCCTCTTCCTCGGTAGCCCATTCTTCACACAATTGCTCACTTCTGCCGTCAGATTTATTGTCTCGAAATCACTCATACGTTTCCGTCCATACAAAATATCTTTGAGGAACTTGGCATAAGTGGGCATCTTTGCCAACGCCTCCGCAAATGGTATGTTAATCTTCAGCTGTTTGAAAATCTCGAGAAATCTGGCGTAGTCCTTGCTATCATCCCTCTTTCGTGGTCGCAAGGGATACGGCACCTCCTTGGATACAGGTACCGTTTCTGCTTCCTTCTCGTTCTGCACTGCATCCTGCCCAACCGAGCCCTTCGGCTGGGGGCGGTCGGCTGAACTGTTATCCTGGCCAAATATTTCGCGCTCGATTTCCTTCAACTTTTCTGCACGTGTATGGCTAGGATACGGCGGATCCTGTAGTGCTAATCCACTCCGAGTGGTGATGGCATTGACCTGAGCACGTGGATTACGCACTGTATTCGAGGGCAAGTTTCCTGGCTGTCTCTCCGTTAGCTGCTGTGCTAACTGTCCAACTTGTACCTCCAAAGTGCGCAGTGACGTTTTGGTCATCTGCACGTCGACTGTCAGGGCGTCCATGTGCTTGAACCGGGACTCCATGGTCTGGAACATGGACTTGATCTCCTTCATCTGAGCGTCGTACTGCTGTGCAGTTTGGCCCGACTGAGCCTGCTGCGCCGGTGCAGCCTGCTGGGCTGGTGGCCTGTGCTGGAACCCCGGTGCATAAACTGCTGCGTTCGGGTTTCCGTACCGGAACCCGGGATGGTCTCTCGTACCCAGTCTGTACCGGCTGGGGTCCCACTGCTGCTGTACGTAATTGGCATCTTCGTTTCTGAGCCCCTTAATGGCTGTGTCCAAATCTGGTCTATCTACTGTCGCAACAGTCTTCTTTTCTGAGTAAACTTTCTTGACCAAATCTTGAACGATCTTAGCCAGATTGTCTATCCGGTCATCTTCCATTGGCTCGGCTCGGGCCGTGATCCTGCGATCGTCAAACAGGCGAGTGTCCTGCTTGGCTAACTGTTTCATTAGCTCATAGGCCCCGTCTTTGTCCACATGGTACAGGAAGTTTCCTCCGGCTTCTCGGTCAATCCTGTCAGCACTCTCCCTGTCTAGGGCATGGTAGAATAACTGCATGATCTTCGGGTCTCCGAAACCGTGGTTTGGGCATTTTTTCACCAATCTCATCAATCTGTCTCATGCGTCTACCACCGTCTCTCCCGTCTTCTGCTTGAATGACAGAATCTCGCTTTGTAACTGAATGACCCAGGAGGCGGGGTAAAATTTGGCAAGAAAATCTGTGACGCATCCTTCCCATGTAGTGATCGATCTGGGTGGCCGGGATTCGAGCCAGTCGTTGGCCACTCCGTACAGGCAGTATGGAAAGAGTATTAGCATGAGCGCCTCGGCTCCAACTCCCTTATACCGGACTTTGTTGCAGTAGTCCTCAAACTTCCCGATGAAGTCGTTCGGGTCTTCGTCAGCTTTGCCATGGAACGGACAGAGGGTCTGAACCGTCTGGATGGTGGAGGGTTTGATGTCAAAGTGTTCTGCGGTGATCTCGGGCACCACAATAGCTCGCTCATGCCCCCCCGTGGGGACTTCGAAATTCTCCACCAACGCCTTCCCAGACCGGTTGTATGTCCTCAGGTTGCTCCGGGCAGCAAATCCTGCTGCGATCAGATTCTCGATGTACCGAGCCATCTCGGCTGGAGTACGTGTCTCGGGCAGTTCTGGCGTTTTCTCGGTATTGTCGCCCATCCTGAAAAAGTAGAGATCTCAAGAGCAGTGAGATAACAGAAAAATAAAAATAAAAAATAAAAACTCTGAAAATTAATTCGGACTACTAAATAAACCCTAAAAAGTCCCCGGCAACGGCGCCAAAAACTTGATGCGCAATTTAGCGTGTTATTCGCAAGTATACGAATCAAGTAATATAGAGTGTATTACGACTCAGATTATCGATCCCACAGGGACTTTGCAGGTTTTTCTAGTAATCAGTTTTAACGAACAGAGTGTAAAAAGGAGGAATATTTTGAGAGTTTGAACGTAAATAACCGAAACGTAAATATTTTTGTGAAAGTTTTCTGAATAATCTTAAGGTTGTAAATCTATGGTTTGAGATACTAGGTCCCGGGATCCCCTAGGGTTCTTCAGATTTTCGTTCTTTGTTTGACATGAAAACACACAACAGTCTCGTTGTCCGTGCCACGTACCAATTGTGCAGTATCTTTTCTTTTCCTGCACGTTATCACAATCCTGCAGACTGTCGGATTCCAGTTAAGCTGCCTAAGTCTGCAGTCTCGTTCTAAGGCTGCTAGAGTTTCTAACCTGTCCTGATGGCCCGGGTCAGATTCTCTAACAGTTGGTCTCAACGATTTCAGGCTAGTCCTAACTCCCCTTCGCTAGTCGGCCCATCGGGGTAAGGTGCTAAATTATGTCTTCTCTTCCTAACCCTAACCAGACATTTTCACCTACCGGCTCGGGTCTGTAGCAATTCTGGTTCGCGACTCCGATCATGCATGAACAGTAAAATTCAAAGACAGAATAACGAATAAAGCTGCTGATATTAAGATAGTACGATCATGAATTCATAGTCAAAACGTAGAACTAATATCTGAAAACGAAACCCTAGGTTCACCGAGAACCTAGGTAAAAGTTTTAACTACTGAAATTCATAACGTAAATAACACAGTTTTTGAATAAGAGAGAAGAAGAGCAAACGGGTGTCTTGAATCTGGATTCACGTTTCCGTGTTCTCCGGGATGCTCCGACTCCTCCGGTTGTGCTGTCTTGTTTTCTTGATGTCTCAAAACGAGTCTGGACGAGTCTTTAAATAGTGTTGTTTTTCCCGAAAACGCTTGCGCCAGAAATTACGGAATCTGCCATCGGTCCACCGTCTTTGACCAAAAAGTCAAACTGGCTGCGTATATACGCAGGGTTGCGTATATACGCAACCAGGGCATGTATCCACCTCCCCATCTCCCCCTCCTGCCTGCGTATATACGCAAGGCTGCGTATATACGCAGGCCTGCGTATATACGCAGGCAGGGGGGTGGAGATGGGGCCCTGCTTGGTCCTTTGCTTGGCCAGGTTGGGTCCCCTGGGTCCCACTCTTCTGCCCGAAATCTCCGGTTTTCCTTCCTCGGTGTCTTCCTGCTTTCCCGTGCCCCCGTCTTGCGTTTTGACCCGAAACTTGTCAAAATTACCAAAATACCCCCGGGGCAAAACCGCTCCAAATTCTGTCCAATCCTGACTCTGGCCATAGGAAACTGCTGACTGAATTTGGGAGACAAAATATGAACTTGACTACGGAAACCCGGGCCCGGTGCCAAAATGACCAAAATACCCCTAGGCCAAAACTGTCCCGGAAATCGTCACGAACATGAAATAGTTGCTCCTGACTCTGGACAACGGAAACCGAGACTCCTTACTCGGGCGTGGCCTGTCTGGGACCCGCACTTGACGGGAGTCGGTTTTTCGGCCGGACTCCGTTTCATCATTATAACCTGTTTTCGGAAAGCCCTTGACGTCTCCGTTCTTTTTCCCCTTGTTTCACTTCAAAATTCCAAGTCAAGCTCAAGATATTGTCAACCGAGCGCATCCCGGTGATTCTCGGTTTTGGCGTTTTCAGCTTCCTCGGTCGGTTTTCACTACTCGTTTTTCCTCCAGTCTTTCCGTTTTCCATTCCGCTCTCCCTTTTACCAGTCTCGGTCAAATCCTACTCCGAGCGTTTTCTGCACGTTTCCCGAGGCGATCCCGGTTCTGTCTCTGCACGCATCCCAATGCACTTTCCGAACCTGTTCTTGTAAAAACATGAAAAAACCCGCGATCATATCCAATAAAAGTACAAAACATGCAGAAATTCACGAAGAGCAAATAAACGTCTCGTTTCTAAAACCGAGGCTTTCCGAGGGTGAATTCCGGCTAAAACACGGCTTTCCAGCACATATACACATCTTTTCAGGCTATAAAATAACCCCTATTTGGGCGTTATCAAAAACACGCCAACAGAAGCAGGAACACCCACAAGACAGGAGCAACGCACTCCAGCGCAGATGGATCTTTACATTGAGGAGCTGATAGCAGCAGGCTTTGCTGTCAGGAACAATCAAATGACTTACAACAGGTCTGGGAGGGCGATAGTAGAAAACTTCGAAGTTCCTACCGGAGGACATCAACCAGCCATCGTAGTGCCACCAATAATAGCAGAGCACTTCGATCTGAAGTCATCTACTATCCAAACAGCCCAGACTCATTGTCCATTTAATGGGAAAGCGGATGAAGACCCAAACGACTTCCTCGGAAAGTTCGAAGACTACTGCAACAAGATTAAGTATAGAGGAGTTGAAGCGGACACGCTGAAATTAATCCTATTCCCATACTGCTTGTTCGGGACAACAAAAGACTGGCTAGAAGCCAGACCACCAAGATCCATCACAACCTGGGAAGGGTGTGTTACCGATTTTTTGGCAAAATTCTACCACGCTTCTCGTGTTATCAAGCTTCAGAGTGAGATCTTATCCTTCAAATAGAAGATGGGCGAGACGGTGGTAGACGCATGGGACAGGCAGATGAGACTCGTTAAAAGATGCCCCAATCACGGCTTCGGGGACGCAAAAATTCTGCAAGTATTCTACCACGCTCTTGACAGGGAGAATGCTGACAGAATTGACAGGGAAGATGGGGGTAATTTTCTGTACCATGTAGATAAAGATGGAGCCTATGAACTGATGAAACAATTAGCCAAACAGGACACTCATCTGTTTGATGACCGCAGGCTCACAGCACTAGCAGAACCAGTGGCTGATGACAGGATTGATAATCTCACAAAAGTAGTACAAGACTTAGTCAAAAAGGTGTATACAGAAAAGAAAACCGTAGCAGCAGTGGACGAACCAGACCTCGATGCAGCAATTCAGGAGCTTCAGGCTGAAGATGCCAATTATGTTCAACAGCAGTGGGATCCAAGCCGCTACAGACCAGGCACACGTGACCATCCAGGGTTCCGTTACGGAAACCCCAATGCAGCAGTTTATGCACCTGGGTTCCAAAACAGGCCAAAGACACAACAAACAGCACCGGCACAGCAAGCACCAGCAGCACAACCACAGCTAAATTTATCAAAACAACATTTCGAGACCTGTATGGAGAAAATTAATAAGCAGTGGGAAGCTAGATTCTCGCAGATGGATTCATTGACTGCTGATGTAAGCCAAATGAATATTGCTATCCGCAACCCGGAAGTACAGAATGGTCAGCTTGCACAGAATCAGGCAGAACGAGCCCCAGGGAATTTACCATCAAACACAGTGAACAATCCACGCGCTCAAATCAATGCTATCACAACTCGGAGTAGAACCACACTGCAGGATCCGCCGTATCCCAGTCATGCACGTGCAGAAAAGTCAAAGAACATTGAACACGAAGTATTTAACAAAGAACATTGAACACGAAGTATTTAACAAAGGGGTTCGGTCGAACAGGAAGCAGGGCAGACTAATGAGGGTAACCCAGGAACAGTGCCAATCTCTAAAGAGGTGCCTTACCCCCTGAAGACACGAAAGAGAGACGACAGCAAAGACTACGCCAGATTTCTGGAGGTATTCAAGCAATTACAGATAAATATACCTTTCGCCGAAGCACTAGCCAAAATGCCTACTTATGAAAAATATCTCAAAGACATATTGTATGGAAGAAGGCGAATGAGCGACTTCGAAACAGTAAATCTGACGGCAGAAGCGAGCAGCTGTGTGAAAAACGGTCTACCACTGTAGAAAAAAGACCCTGGCAGTTTTGTTATTCCAGTAACTCTGGGCAATGCCTACACAGGAAAAGCCCTGTGCGACTTGGGTGCCAGCATTAACCTAATGCCGCTGACCATCTTCAAAAGTCTGGGAGTCGGAGAATCGAAGCCAACCAGAATTATGCTTCAAATGGCTGACAGATCCGTAAAACCTGCCTATGGAGTCATTGAAGATATCCTGGTGAAAGTTTGAGAGCTTATTTTTCCAGCAGATTTTGTGATACTGGATATGGAGGCAGGAGAGGTCCCACTAATTTTAGGCAGACCTTTCCTAGCAACTGGTGAAGCCACTATCAACTGCAAAAGTGGAGAGCTGTCCATGAAAATCAACGAAGAAAAAGTGAAATTCTCCCAGATTATTATGCTCATGAAAACTGTTTTGCAGTGGAGGTAATTGATGATCTTGAAAGTGAGGAGATTGAAAACTTATGGGGCGAATTTGAGGACATGTACCCAGAGGAAAAAGAGGAGCACCAAGCTGAGCAGATCATGAGAACAGAAAGCTGGATCACCCTATATAAGGATGAAGAAGGCGAACAAAAAATCACATTGGTGCCATCACTTAAGGAACCACCACTCCTGGAATTTAAACAGCTACTGACCACCTCAGGTATGCATATAGTGGTGAAAATAATACTCTGCCAGCAATTGTTTCATCTCTTCTATCTCAGGAACAGGAACAAAAGCTGCTGGATGTACTTAGAGAGCATAAAGAAGCTATCGGATGGACAATTGCTAACCTGAAGGGAATCAGTCCTGATTACTGCATGCACAAAATAAGAATCGAAGAGGGAAAGAAGCCAGTCATCCAACCTCAACGGAGATTGAATCCAATCATGAAGGATGTGGTACGTAAGGAGGTCATGAAGTGGCTAAAAGCAGGAATTATATATCCCATATCAGACATCACCTGGGTTAGTCCTGTCCAGTGTGTACCAAAGAAAGGGGGTATTACCGTAGTACAGAACGCTGATCAGGAACAGATCGCCCAGCGCACTGTCACTGGATGGCGAATCTGTATGGATTATCGGAAGCTGAACGACGCAACTCTGAAAGACCACTTTCCGCTGCCATTCATGGACCAGATGTTGGACAGATTGGCTCATCATGCTTATTATTGCTTTCTTGACGGGTACTCCGGATACAACCAAATCAACATCAATCCGGAAGATCAAGAAAAGACGACGTTCACCTGTCCATATGGAACGTTTGCTTTTAGACGTATGCCATTCGGATTATGTAACGCTCCAGCGACATTCCAAAGATGCATGATGGCCATATTTTCTGACATGATAGAGAAAAATCTGGAAGTTTTCATGGATGATTTTTCGTTATTTGGGGACAGTTTTGACGACTGGTTATACCATCTGGCCAGAGTTCTGATTCGATGCAGAAAGACTAACCTGGTACTCAACTGGGAGAAATGCCACTTCATGGTTACTGAAGGAATAGTGCTGTGACACAGGATTTCCAGAAAAGGCCTAGAAGTAGAAAGAGCAAAAATAGAGGTGATTAAGCATCTACCATATCCGACCACAGTTAAGGCAATCAAGAGGTTTTTGGGCCATGCAGGGTTTTACAGAAGATTTATCAAATATTTTTCCAAAATTACAAAGCCATTATGTAATTCGTTGGGAAAAGATGAGCCATTCATATTCGACGAAGCCTTCAAAGAAGCCTTTGACATACTCAAAGATAGGCTGACAACTGCACCCATTATCACAACGCCAGATTGGACCCTCCCATTCGAGCTGATGTGTGACGCCAGTGACTACGCTGTGGGCGCAGTGTTAGGGCAGCGAAAGGATAAAGTGTGAAGTGTAGTTTATTATGCCAGCAGGGTCCTGAATGAAGCACAAATTAATTATGGGACTACAGAAAAGGAGCTACTCGCAGTAGTTTTTGCTCTGGATAAGTTCAGATCCTATCTGGTAGGGTCAAAAGTCATTATCTTCACTGATCACAGTGCACTGAAATATTTACTGGAGAAATAGGATGCAAAGCCGCGGTTGCTGCGTTGGATTCTGCTGATGCAGGAATTCGATGTCGAAATCAGGGATAAAAAGGGAGTGGAAAATGTGGTAGCTGATCATCTTTCTCGCCTGGAAAACCCAACAGATGAATTAGTGCCAATTCAAGAAAATTTCCCGGATGAGCATATCATGAAGATCAAGACCAACAGACAACCATGGTATTATGCCATAGCCAATTATTTGGTCAATGGAGCACTTACTGAAGACATCACGCCTTGGCAGAAAAAGAAGTTTATTTCAGAATGCAGACACTATTTCTGGGACGATCCATACCTGTTTAAACAAGGGGCAGATAACATTCTCCGACGTTGCATCCCATGTCATGAGATTTTAGAAGTAATTCAGCACTGCCACTTAGCACAGTGTGGTGGACACTTCAGTGGCCCGAGAACAGCTCACAAAGTACTACAGTCAGAATTTTTCTGGCCAATTGTTTTCAAGGATTGCCATGACTATGCACATAGCTGTGATCGTTGCCAGCGCACAGGAAATATCTCCCAGCAAAATGAGATGCCCATGACACTTTGGCAAGAGGTCGAGCCTTTTGATGTTTGGGGTATTGATTTTATGGGTCCATTTCCTTCTTCTCTGTGAAATCTCTATATCTTACTGGCAGTAGACTATGTGTCAAAATGGGTAGAAGCTATGGCATTTTAGAAGAATGATGCAACAGTTTTGGAACGATTCCTCAAGTGCAATATTTTTACCAGATTCCGAACACCAAGAGCCATGGTTAGTGATGAAGGCTCTCATTTTATCAACAAAGACTTTGCCAAGGTTTTAAAGCAGTATGGGGTGTCTATCCATAAGGTGTCACTGCCTTACCACCCTCAAGCAAATGGGCAGGCAGAGGTGTTGAACAAAGAAATAAAAATCATATTGGAAAAACCTGTGAATCCTAGCCGGAAGGACTGGTCAGTAAAGCTTGATGATGCGCTCTGGGCGTACAGAACTGCTTACAAAACCCCGTTGGGAATGTCCCCATACCAGCTTGTTTTTGGTAAAGCATGTCACTTACCAGTAGAATTGGAGCACAGAGCTTACTGGGCAATCAAGCAGCTCAATATGGATCACAGTTTATCTGGAAACAAAAGGAAGATGGCACTCCTCGAACTGGAGGAATTTCGTAAAACAGCTTATGAGAGTGCCAAAATCTGTAAAGAGAAAACGAAGAAGTGGCATGACAATCGCATTCTACCAAAGAAGATAGAAATTGGGCAGAAGGTTCTCCTTTACAACTCCAGGATGAAATTCTATCCAGGGAAGCTGCGCTCAAGATGGTCTAGACCATTCATTGTGAAAGACATTACATCATGGGGAGTAGTGGAGCTGGAAAACCCAAGGGACAATACAGTTTTCAAGGTGAATGGAAACAGAATCAAGCCATACAGAGACCCTCAGGAAATAATAGAGGTAGAGGCGATCTATCTCGACCTGCCCTGACCACAAGAGAGGTAACAAAGTCGGGCTGTCGACTGTAAATCACAAGCGCTGGTTGGGAGGCAACCCAACGTAGAATAGTCGTTTTCATATTTAGTTATTTATTATAAAAATGTTCATAATATGAGAGAAAAGTGAGGAAGAGGGGTTTTAATATTGAATTTAGTGTTTCAGGGAACATTCAGCAGTTAAAGGCGTGCGTTCAAACGCGAAAGACCTGCCCTTAAACGCATACCTGCGTTCAAACGCAGAAAGACTGCCCCCTGACGCAGAAACTATGGAAGATATGGATAACTTATGTGCGTTCAAACGCATACGGACGTGCGTTAAAACGCACAGCAACATTAACAGAATTCCGGCTAACACATGTGCGTTCAAACGCAAGTTCGGTGCGTTCAAACGCAGACGACTAAAAATGAAATTTTTTTAGGAAGTGCGTCCAAACGCTACAGGTGCGTCTGAACTCTGAAGACAATCAACATAAGTTTCTAGAGCGAAGGAATGCATTCAAACTCAACATTAGCGTTCAAACGCAACTCATCCGAAGATTGCAGAACATCAAGAAATCACAAGGTGTGCGTTCAAACGCAGATCATCAACAACCCAGAAATTCTAGAAACTACAAGTCCTACGTTCAAACGCATGGGGTGCGTTCAAACGCAACTCATGAAGATTCAAGATTTTGACAGAAACACTAAGCACTGCGTTCAAATGCAGAGGGTGCGTTCAAACGCACATCGAGCGGGATCAGAAAATTTTGAAAAATTTTGAAAATTTTGAATTTCAGGGGCTGTTTTGCAATTTATGAGATTTTGCCTATATATAATGTACGGCTGAAAGTGACCCATTTTCACTCCAGTCAAACAGTTTTCAACTCTCTCTCCATAGAAACTCTCTCTGCCCTAGCAGCCGCCAGCAGCAGTCATCCGCCAGACAACTCCGACCACCACTGCAAGGACACCAGACTGCCAGAAACAGTGTGTGGGTGATCACGCTCAAAAGATCAAAGCATTTCCAGATCCGCTTCAGAGAGCAGTTTCCGGATCTTTACCCGTAAGATTCACTTTCGGGTAGTCAGGTTCTGCTTTTTTCTCTCTCTTTGCAGATTTCTATTTTTCTATTTGTGATTTTTTGAGATGGATGAGGACATACCATATATGAGGCCAGATAGGGCAATCGCACCCTTGAACATCATAGATTGCAGACTGCTTACGGTCGACCAACTCTGTGACCATAGGTTTGTCAATATGGAAGCCCACCGTTTCTTTCTGCAAGACAAAAAGATTAGGTATGACATACCCGCTGAGAGAACTTTTCCTCGTGATATTGTGTCTATGGGGGAAGACCTGTTCAACTTTACTGAGCAGGATCATTTTGGGGACTTGTTTACCGACTTTACCAATCTGCAGGTCAGTTCTATGCTGGCTAAAGAGATTTTCAGTAATCTCCAGCAGTGCATGAACAGTGAAGCCCAGTCCATTGACTGGATTTACTGCAGAAAGACTTGGATTAGGATCACCCCAGAGAGTATTCGAGAGAGTTTGGGTCTGGAATTGGTGTTGGACGATTGTCAGTTTTAGGAACTGCGGCGTCATCCCTCTGAACAGCTTAGTGACCAGATCCTTCACACCCTGTGTGCGGGTGTATTAGGCGCTGCTTGGTATTACCCCCACCGGAGCCCATCCTATCAGAAACTCCCTGCTACGTATTTGATTCGAGAGGCGAGATGATGGACTGAGTGGGTCAACAACCGAGTTGTGGGCATTAAGCACATGACCCTGATAGACTATAATGTTGCACTTTTGGTGTACTGTTTGATGACCCGTGAGCCTGTGAGCCTCCCGGAGATTATTTGTGAGTTTTTTCGGGAAAGACGAGAGTCCCACAGCAAGAAGGGTTTGGGTCTTTTGGGGATGTTGACTAAAATGGCACAAGATTATAAGGTGCCGATTCCTGGTGAGCTGAGAGATATCCTACCGGTTCAGGTACGCAAGTACCGCAAGATGAGATGTGCTTTACACGAGGCTCTGCATGGGCCTTCAGAATATGTCCAAGTGAACGATGATGATGATGATGATGGTGCTCCGCCTCATGGTGGGGGTGATGGCATGCCACCACCGCCTCGACCAGGTGATGGTGGTTTTCCAGCCTTACCAGGTCCCCTTAGACTGCCCCGATCTGCTAGTTCCAGTGAACCCAGGCAGACCGAGCCCGACCTAGGGCAGTCCAGCAGAGGGGCCAGGCGCAGTTCTTTTAGCCGCCTGGAGAGGACTGAGCATGAGGAGTGGGTCAGAAAGAAATTAAGGCCCAAGAAAAAATTCAGAACAACCTGGTGAGGACGGTCAAGAAAATGGTCAGGGGTCTTGGAAAGTTGTTCAAGACCCAGAAGCACATTTACCATGCCAACACAGCTGCACTGCGAGCTCATGAGGCTGCCCTCGCACAGATTCAGAACAATTTGCGTGGTAAGAAATTCAATTTCCCGGACCACTATTCTAGTGATAACTGTCCCAGTTGGACAATGGAGGATAGTAGGCCTTATGACAGCTTCTCTGGCCATGACCCCACCCCGAGTCCGGAACATGCCGACAGTGTTGGTGACCCCGGCAGACCCGGTACCCAGTACCCACCCAGACAACACGTAGACCCAGGGGACAGCAGTGCCCATCCCGGTGCCAGCCACACTGGTACCGCTGCCGCAGCACAACAGGCTACGAGGAAGAGACCCAGAGGGCGGACCCCTGAACCATCTCCTGAGCCGACTAACCAGTCTACTCCGGAGAACACAGATTCGAGTTATAGGCCAGATCAGTAGAGTCGCGAGGACGGGCCACCTCTAGTGTGGGGGTGGGGAATCGTGTCCTCCTGCATAGCCATGTCAGCATATTTTTGTTCACTTTATTTTTTATTTTATTTTGATTTTTTTGAGTCAGCACGTTTTTCTTCTTTTGAGTCTACCCGCCTATTTTTCTGACCTTGCATATATAAAAAAAAAAATTAGAAAAATCTTAAAATCTTTTGAGAAAGGGCAATTGATGGGACTATAAACTGTAAATAATTCAGTAAGTAAAACTCCGACAGGGAAGAAAATTGATATCGAGGTGTAGGAGTTTTATTTTTATTTGGATGGATAGATCCAGTGCAACCCAGAATTCTCCTGTAGGTTGTGGCCTGAGTTAGGAATCCAACTAGTTACCACACCACCGTCACATAGGTAGTCGACAACCTGCCCACGGGCGTCAGCACGGTCACTGCATTTTTCCGTGGAGTGTTTGGCTTATAACGGACCTCACGTCCTGTTTCTCAGCCTTAGGTCCAAATAGTTAGCCCATTTGCAGCCATTTACCCCTTTATTGACAGCCAATGCAGCCTAGGAAGCCTTCCTTGTGACTTGCATCACTTGTTTAATTGGCCAGTACTACGCGTTATGACAGAGGGAGTGAGTCTGGGAGGGTTGTAGAGGAATGAGAGCTTTACAGATCAGTTTTGGACAGCATGAGGGTGTGACAGGGTGAGTTAGAGGCGACAGCATTAATTTGCAGGAGGTGAATCACTACATTACACAGTGATCACGGGAGGAGTAGTCGCGTGTGTGATATCTATTTCACACATATCAGGGGTTCGGGGTTTTCAGGTTTTAATTGGAGGTCGTGCCTATTTCTACATATTTGGTGATGAGGAGGTTAGGTGGGACAGCACGTTATTTTCTGGACTAGAAGGATCAAGCACTTAACGACTAATGTGGGGGTATTTCTGGCAAGCTTATACTCTTCATACCCCACAGATTTATGATTGCACTACCCAGCTTAGTTAGTTGATTTTTTTTGTATTTTCGTATAGTTGTTTATATAAAGAAAAAAGAGAGGGAGAGAGAAAAAAAAGTATATATTCGTTGTTTCAAGTTATTTTTAGTATTAGTTAATAAAATCAAGCTGAGTAGGGAACACCGTTTAGACTACATGCTACTTCACAATTGTGGCCGCGAGAACGGCGAATCAGCACCATGATTTCAGGAAATTGGGAAACAGGGACTTAGCTGTTCTGGACAGTTTTCGGGGGGCATGGTGAGGGGTGTGAGTTGGGAACAGTGAGGTGTCATAACAAGTAGGATTGACTTTACCTATTACATACAAAAACCCTACCTGTTAGACTTAGGATCCCTGATGGAAAATAGCTCGGAAGGTAGGTTAACTAGGGATTTACTCAGGACACAGACGAAAGTAACAGTAAGGGGAGCCCGTGCTTATTTTCCACCATGAGAAATGAACAGGCTCACCAATCGACTGTCTATCGGTATTTCCTGGAGGTAGAATGAACATTGAAGGACACATTAGTTTTTAATTCTAGAGATTGCCCAATCTCAACCAAAAACTTTTGTTGGGTCTTGTGTCAGTTTGTGTGTATTCCTTGTCTGAGTCAGTTAAAAAAAATGAGTCCTCTGGTCTTTAGCATGAATCTGTGGAAGGGGAAAGTATGCAATTGAAGTATGCAAAAGAAGGGTCTGCAAGGCAGTATGCAAGGGTCTGCTCGGGACGAGCAGAGTTTAATGTGGGGGTATTTTGATAGCCTGAAATTTGAATTAGTTTGGGACATCTTTTTACCATTGGTTCTAACCCTGTGGGGGTTGATTTTGCCCATTTTCAGTCTGTTTTCCACTTGATACGAGGCAAAGACATTGAGAGCATAATTGGTAGATTTGAATAATTTCGTGCATAATTGTGTTTATGGATATGATCGCGGGTACATGTTATTATGTGCAGGTAATAGGTACCAAGAAATGCACCGAATTGGCTTGGATCTAAAGAAAGCGTATCAAGTATTTGGAGCAGAAAAAGACGCATAAAAGCTAAGTGGTGCGTTTCAGACGCAGGAGCCCTGCGTTCAGACGCACAGCACGGCAGCAGAGGAAGCAGAGGAAAAAGGCAGAAAAAATGATAACTCTGTGCGTTCAGACGCACAAACTTGCGTTTGAACGCAGGACTTCAATTTCCAGAACTATCAGTTTGGGAGAGAACAACCACGAAGACCAAGGGGTGCGTATTGAAGCACCTGGTGCGTTCAGACGCACGAGTCCGAGAAGCCATAGAAAAGAGGAGAAAATGAACAAGTACTGCGTCTAGACGCAGGAGTGGTGCATTCAGACGCACTGCGTTTAGACGCAGGGAAGCTGCGTTCGAACGCACAACAGGTTTCAGAAGCTTCTAGGACGGGTTTTTACAGGGGTAGAACAGGATTTTCGGGCATCATTTTTAGAGACTGTGGCAGTATAAAAGAAGGTGTCCCAGCATAGAATTAGGTTACACAATCATCATCACAGCTACCAGTACCAGAGCCGTCAGGATTGGAGCAGAGCAGGATTGGAGCAATTTTCAGTATTCAGCCATAAACCCGTTTGATCTTTCTTCTTTCTTTTATGAAATATTGTTTTTCAATAATGTACGCTAGCTAAACCTTTTACCTAGGTTCTCAATGAACCTAGGGTTTATGAATTCAGCAACTTGGTTTGTTTGATTTTCAGATGCATGACTAGTTGGAAGTCTTAATACAAAATTGGATTGTTTATTATCTTGTCTTTGATTTTATATGCATGCATGAATGGCCTGATCACCCAGAAGTGTTATAGACAGGATCTGGTGGGCGAGAGTGGCCAGTGAGAGTTAGGAAGAGAAGACAAGATTTAATGCTCTATCTTGATGGAGCGACAGGTGAAAAGAATCAGGATATTAGCCCAGAAGCATTAGACCAACTGCTAGACGTTTAGGGGGAGACCGAGAGGAGAGCCTGTAACCCTAGCAGACAGGTGCATGAGATCGAGAGGAGATTGCAACATTGGTATGCTGGCATAAACAAGACTGCTGCGTGTTTCTGAAATCAATTGAGCTATAAAAGCTGAATAGTAACCCTAGGGTATCTTGGGACCTAGATCTTTAATTCATTAACTTTTACAAATACAAAAATTCCCATAAAATTACTTCAAACAAAATAAATTTTCTAAATACTGTTTTTTTTACTTCAAACTAGTTTATTTAAACCTCATCCCAACTTTCCTCATTTTCATAACTTTGCATCTATTTCTAATTCTTACAAGAAAAACTCAAACTGTTCTCGTGGGTTCGACAATCAGAGTCATAAATACATACTCTATATTACTTGATCATACACTTGCGAAAAAGCAGATAGATTTATGCTGTCACCGACCTAGATGAAGCGTAAGGCCCCAACTATAGAAAGAACATCCATAGTCTGAACACATATGGAATCCCAAATACGATATCCCTAATCCAATTGCATACCAAAAGGAGCCCCAAATACAACAGCACTAGTCAGAACAAATGAATTCACATACGGACTTGCAAATCTAGAGAACAAATCGACCGGATGAACCACGAATTAAGAAGAGAACTTAACAACAACTACTAATGTACAAGAGTTTGAGAGAATTTAGTCCAAACCGGCCGTACTTGAAGCTAAGTCGAAGAGATTCAATGGTTCCGTCCGCGGTGGAGCTGAGTGACCTTCAGTCGTTCCAAATAGAGCTCGCGGGTGTGGATAATGGGTGGAGAATGAGTGGGGAGAAATGAGTCCATGTTTCATTTCGTTTAATTGATTCCCCTCCAAAATTATTTGATTCAATGTATTTTCCTCCCAATATTTGGATGTAATTGTGTTCCCCTCCCCTTCAAATATTTTTGTTAATAATACTTTCCTCCCAAAGTTTCATTGTAATGGAATTTCCTTCCCTGCAAATGTATTTTCTTCATTGGATTTTTTTCCCAGAGTTTCAAACAAATTTCATTTGGATTTACAAACCGAAACGAACATAGTTCGTGGAATATTCAGGTTATAAGACAATATATAGAAACGTCGATTCTAAATAATTAAGGTAACAATCGATAATGATATATATTATACGGTAGAGTTGACTTGTGAGCTCGCCTTTAACTGTGTAGAGTTGACCTTTCCTTTCACAGTACGTTGACTTCTTTGTCCGAAACTATGTGTTTGACTAAGTGGAAACCGAGAAGTTGGCCGTTGATCACTTCATAGTTGGCTTCTTAGCTCAATATGAGGGGTTTATGGGTTTAGGGTCTAGCACATATATAGAACGTATACCATGGATTGACTATACAGTTGACCAGCTTGTGAGCTCAACTTTGACTGTAGAGGCGACCTTTTATTTTACAACTGACTTTCTTTGTCTGAACCTATTAGTCTGACTAAGTGGAGACCGAAAACTTGACCGTTCACTACACAGTTGACTTAGTAACCTCAAAAATCAGGTTTAGGGTTTAGGGTTTATTAACACGCATATTGACTAGTTGACTTATGAGCTCACCTTTCATTGTACATTTGACCTTCTCCTTTACCATTGACTTCATTCATCCGAGCCTATATGGTTGACCAAGTGGAGCCCGAAAAGTTGACCGTTCACTTCATATAGAGTTGGCCGAACCTTCTGGATCAACTTTCACAGTAGAGGTTGAAATACAATAATGTAGGAGGTAAAACAGGATCAATACTCTAGAAGGGGGGGGTTGAATAGAGTATGGCAAATTTTCCAACTTTAAGCTGAAAAAGTAGTTTTAAAGAAATTCGTGCACAACTGTAAGAATTTCAAGGTCTTGAAATGAGTTTCAAGTAATTGTAAAGAAAACATATGACAAATAAATAGCAGAGAGTTTTCAAAGCCTTGAAATGCCTTTCAAACCCTTGAATTGAAACTTGTTTTGTGCAGTTAATTTGGGTAAGTATGGTACATCAAAATGAATGCAAGAGACAAATAACTCCTTAATAAGAGTTATCTTATATACACTTTATATTGTTATTTGTGTGTGTTTCGGTGCAAAGTGCCGAGATTTGAGCCAAAATAAGAAGAAAATGCACATTTGTATGTTTTTGAGCTTTAAAGCACAATACGGTCGTTTCTTAGTGGTTTTAAGTATGATTTTGATAATTTATCACGTCTGATCTTCTTGGTAGTGTTCGTGTTGTTGTTTGAAAGGAATTACGCATGGGGGAATCAAGTGGAGAGAAGAAGCGAGCTTCGGAATAGAGGAAATAGGTGAATTTGGCGCGTTTTGAATGTTTTCGCTAAATTTGGGCAATTATTGAGAAAAAGGAGAAAACAGTCCGAAAACGGGAATTTCTCTACATGAGCAAAGACTACGTCGCAAAAGGAATCTAAAGGTGCAAAAATCACATTCATCGGAGTTCGGGATCAAAATCCGGGTTCTTATTTGCTTTTCAAAAAGCTTAGTTACCTTTCCAGGATGTTTTAGAGAAAATTAAGGATGTTTTGAGGATTTTTTGCATTCTATAATGAAGATGGAGGTGAGACCGGTGGCAATTGAAAGTAGACTCGAAGAGCTTTCTAACGGCGGGTCACGGAGCTAAAACTGAAGTCGGACGAGAAAGTTATGGCACGGAGAAGAAAAGCTTAAGATTTTGGCTAAGGAAACAAGTCGCACGACTTGTTTACAGCAAGTCACACGACTTGTTGGACAAGAGCAGTTTGTTGGAAGTTAGCAAACAAGTCGCACGACTTGTTGGCAGAGGTCGCAGGACTTGTTGAAGGTCGAGCAGATTGCTAAATTTCTCACAACAAGTCGCACGACTTGTTGACAGTAAGTCACACGACTTGTTGGATGCTGCAGAATTTTCTAAGTGTTAGGAACAAGTTGCACGACTTGTTAAAACAAGTCACACGACTTGTTCGTAGGCAGCAGATTTTTGGAAACACTTTGGGGTTATTTTGTAATTACTTGTAACTCGTTCTAAACTCTTTGAGAACGTATTAGAGAGAGTTAGCGCTGGTTTTATCGTGATTCTAAGGTTTGGGAACGTGCTTGGAGCTAGGAGAACTTACTTGGAGCTTTTGGATCATTCGTTTGGCTTCTCAAACTCTATTTCTACTCTAGTTTTGCTATTTTGATCATGAAACTTTGTATTGTGATCATGTTTCGGAGTAGCTAAACTCTTTTATCGGGATATCTCGTTGGAAACTAGGGTTTTATCACTACTTTTTGTGATTTATGGATTTTCTCTCATGCAATTATGCTTAATTGATGAATTTTTGTCTTGTTATGTGTATTTTATGCTTTTCATCTATCTTTTCTATTGGTAGACGTATTAATAGAATTGTGCTAGGCTATAAACGATAGAGGAATCTACGTTTGTTGCCAAGAAAATTGAAATACACACTAGCGGTATCTAGGGTTGAGGAATCTTGCTAGTTAGCTAAGAACAAAGAGTAGATTAAACATCTTAATGCATGCTTAAACTTGAGTAGACTAGAGGAATCAGCTGTGAGAGTTTAAGTATAGGTATTGGTTGAGACATCTTCAATTTAATTGTGCTCGTTTGACTAGAATAAAGAATCATCGTGTTAGTCGAACGTAAATCCGTCGTAGTGTGAAATACCTAGTGATCCGTAGAGATATCTTGACTTTGCTCAACTTTGAGAAACAACTAAATCAACTCGTGCTTATTAATCTTGAATTAATTCATTGAATTATTTGAGATACTTGTTCTTTTAAATATTAGTAGAATTAGAAACACAAATCAACGCACTTTACCCACGTAAGGTGAAAAATCTATAACTAATTAAATAATCTCTTGGGTTCGACAACCCGGAATACCGGATTATTATTACAAACGACAACAGTACACTTGCAGTTTAAATCGTGTCAAGTTTTTGGCACCGTTGCCGGGGACTTGAGATAAATTAGTTATTATTTTTCTCTTTAGGGATTTACTTGTTCAGTTTATATCTATTACTCACCTACATTATGTGTGTGATTTGTGTCTTCAGGTTTGATTTACTTGGTGCATGTCCCGTTCTAGAAACGAGCCTTTACATCCAACACTTGAAGACCCGAAATCCTTATTACGCGCACAGAGTAGAGACAAGAGGAAATCAAATTCAGTTCAGATGGACTAGCAAACTAGAGCTAAGTTTGAGAGAATCCGCAAGGGTATGCAAGATGCGGAAGCAGCTAGAGTTGCAGCTGTGGAACATGCAACAAATAGAGCAAGGGAAGATGATGAGCTCAGAGCTCAGTTTACCGAAGTGCAAGCTGCTACGGCACGCTTGAACCCTCCAAATCCACAACCACGTCTTGGCGTGGGGTACAAGTGAGGAATGATGGAGGTAATAACAACAATGGGGGAAACAATAATAGTGGGGGAATAATGCACAGGATGTGGCGGCACAGGTGAATAATGTTGAAGAGGATGAGCTCGGACTGTGGATTATTGAAGAGGATGAGCATCCTTTGGGGTATCAACCAACTATTTTCAGGCCACAAATCAACGCCACACATTTCGAAATACGCCAACCATTGATCAACATGGTTCGGGATGAGTGCTTATTCACTGGAGCCCCAGGTGATGATCCGCATAAACACTTGCTCAATTTCGAGCAGATTACCTCCACTATGTATGATCAGAGAGTTCCACTCGAGACGATAAAGCTCATGCTTTCTCCCTTCTCCTTATCGGGAAAGGCAAAGACATGGCTTATGGATTTTCCAACAGGCATTATCGCTACATGGGCAGAGTGTTGCAAGGAGTTTCTCAGGAAATATCTTCTGCCGTCCAAGGTTGCTCAACGGATGGCTGATATAACAAAATTTGCGCAACAGGAAGATGATTCTCTGGGAGACACATGGAGAAAGTTCAACCAGCTCCTTCGTAGATGCCCCACTCAAGTAGAGCCATGGTACAAACTTTTACGTTATTCTTATAATGCTCGAGACAGAGAAACTGCAAACGAACTGGATATGATGGCCCAGGGAAATTTTATGGGCCTCGGACTACAGAGATGCCGGGATATGCTGGATATTGTGGCAAAACGTGAGTCTACGAGGTCTGAAGGTCGTAGAAATTCAAAATCTGATGGGGCACTGGTGAACAAGATTGAGACTATGGTGGAGCAGAAGTTTGAACAACAAATGGCAGTCCTGACCTCAGCTTTCAACAGCATGAATCCATCAGCACGAGTGAAGTCTGTAGGAGAGATGGTCGCGGATGAGAATCAAAGATATGGGATTGAAGACGTGAATTACATGGGTCCACCACGACAACAGCAGTGGCCTACTATGTACCATCTCAACAACCGCAATCACCCAAATTTCAGCTATGCCAACCCAAACAGTGGGTTATATGCAACAGGTCAGCAACCGAATTCTTGGTATCAAGCTCAAAGGCAGGTTCCGCAACAGCAAGCTCCACAGCAAGAAAAACAAGAGACATACGCTTTATTGAGAAAGCTGCTTGCAAATCAAGATAGAATGGAGAGCAGGATTGTTTCTATGGAAGCTACAATGAAGAGCCACGAGACGCAGATTGGACACATAGCCAATCAGGACACTAGGCTTCCACCAGGCATGCTTCCATCCAACACTATCACTCCACCCGAACAGCTGAAGGCGATCACAACTCGCAGTGGGATCACCACTAAGGATCCTCCATATCCTACCCACGCGCAAGGTGAGGCGACAAAGGCCACTGAAAAGGTGTTGGATGAGATGCCTGTGCCTACCGTGAGTCCCCAATCAAAGGAAACGGTGAGGAAGTCGGATGAGAAGTAGAAGCCAAAGGAAGAATATAGTGTGCGTGTGCCTTATCTAGTGGAAATAAATAGGAATGATGAGGAACACTTTGGGAAATTTCTGAACATATTCAAACAGTTGAATATAAACATTCCTCTTGTGGAAGCACTTGCTCAGATGCCCAAGTACAAGAAATTCTTGAAGGAGATCTTATGGGTCAAGAAGAGAATTGACCCTTATGCCACGGTGAAATTGACAGAGACATGCAGCATCGTTATTCAGAAGGATATTCCCAAGATGAGAGATCGAGGCAGTGTTATCCTAGGCTGAACTCTTGGGGGGTGGATATCACACGCATGGGCATTGGTGCGAGTATCAATCTCATGCCATTGTCCCTATTTCAGAGATTGGGCATTGGTGCACCAACTCCAGTGAAGATGGGTCTGCAACTGGCAGACAATTCAATTGTGACAGCAAATGGGGTAATTGAGAACTTTCTTGTAAAAGTATGTGCATTTGTCTTTCCAGCCGAATTTGTGATAGTGGACATCAAGGAGGATCGCGAAGTGCCACTTATCTTTGGAAGACCGCTTTTGAAGACAATGCGCACAAATGTGGATCTAGAGACTGAGGAGCTTACTATCAAGGCTCTAGATTCATCACTTGTGTTCAAGGCATTTGTTCCGGGGAAGGGGAAGAACAAGTTGGCTATGATCAAATTTAGAAAAGATTGTTTAGATCCTACTCTTGGGTTGCCTACAGTTTTGCAGCCCGATCCACCCGAATCTAAGGAGAAGCCAAATCTGATGCGTGCGGATGATGTGGTGCATAAAATTAAGGGAAAGGAATTTAAGGAGGAGGCACGTCGTGCTAGACCTCCTTAACATTCTTTGAGGTAACTGGTTCGGGTCATCGACCTTAAATTACACGGCGCTTGTGGGAGGCAACCCAACCTATTTATTGCGTTAATTTAGGGAGTTAGTTTTGAATACAATAGCGTGTGCTTTGTTTATTTATTTTGGAGAGATGAGAGAGAGAGAGAGAGGTACTAACATTTGTTTCCAAGTGACATATTTGAGCAGGATATGGGAGAGTCGACCCCGGTGTGCCATGGCACATATGACCTTTAGAGGGACTCGTGCATACGAGTTGGGGATTCTCAATGCGCAGATTCATTAAGAGGAGAGCAGTCGACCCCGTTGTGCGAGTACACACTGACCTAGTGGGAGCACAAGTGGTGTCACACTGTGCTTGGGGACTGCTTTACATGATTTCTTCCCCACCCTTGAGGTGGTTGTGAGTATTTCTTCCCTCTTGCTAAATTTTGTGTTTCTTTTATATAAGTATTTCATAGCTCCATCTCATCTACTGGCCTACGCATTTGAATTCCTGAGTCCTATGTTTGATCTCTAAATTCGTTGAGGACAACGAAGCATTCAGTGTGGGGGTGGTTTAACTGTTTACTAGCCAAATGTGTTTGCATAGCCAGTTACATGTAGGATGTGTTTAGATTGTATTGTGAGTCAGTATAGTGGTTTATGTTATGTTTTTACTTATATTTTCGTGTTGTGTCGGATAAATTGGTATTTGGTTTGCACTTTTAAATAATTGAGTATACCTACCAACAAAGTAAATTGTGTAGAGTCAATTTTTTTTTTTCGAGTCAAAGCCTTGCATATAGAGTAGTATCTTATTAAAATAATAAAAAAATAGAAAATTGAAAATTTTAAGAAAAGGCAATTGAGAGAAGCATATACTTAGTTGGTTTAGTGAGATGTGAACACTTTAGGCATAGGGTGTGAATTTTGACCGAGAGTGACATTTATAGTTCCCCCTAGTAAGTATAGAGAGAATCTCGTTACGGGAATGCCTACCTATTTTCAAACTAAACTGAATTTTAAAAGCTAAAGTGTGTGTTGTTGTTTTTTAAAAGAGTTTAGCTTGGTGTTTGCTAAACTAGCCGAACGTTCATGTTGTCCGTCTTAGGTAGTCGCCAGCCCGCCTCGTAGTAGCACACAGAACAACTATGCGAGGATGTGTATTAGAGAACTCACTGCTTTTAGATCTTACCTTGTAGGACCACTAGATAACCCTAATTGATCCTTGGATTCATTGTTAGCCTCTTTGACCTAGGAAGACGATTCTTGGCCTTCATCATTTATCGTGAGAATCACCTTTCTACAGCGTCACGAGGGAGCAGTAGTTGAGGGGGTTCGTTGAGGGAGTACTTCATTATATATTTTTTTGAGTGCTGCAGATCGCATGTGCTTCATTGGATATCTACGAGGGGATGCGAGGGTGAGTGAGTCGGCTTGCACACTACGGTGTGGCGGTGATCCATGTCATTACATCGTGGGCACTGTAGTGGAGAGCCTAAGTGCGTGACATCTAATCCGCACTTAAATGGGGTTGGTTGTACTTAATTGGTGGATCGTGCTAGGTACTGGATTTCTATCATCTTGGTGTAGGAGTTTCGGTTGGATTAGGCACATGACATGTCTTGTTTGACTACTTGAGAGGGGGACGTGACTACATTCTAGTGTGGGGGTGTCAACATTTGACTACAGACAGAGATATTGTACTTTGGACGACTCCACCTCCACGCACGTGCTTTGATTGGCTTGCAGCTTTGTTTGGTGACACTATGTATTTTATTGAGTTAGGGGGAGATGAATTTTATTCATGATACTCATTCATTGGTTCGTCTATTTCCTCCCCCTAACATGATTACTATTTCTTGATTCTTGAAGGAGGACCACTCATATTTATTAGATTGTATTGTGTTATTGAGAGAAAAAAAAAAGAAAACGGAAAAAAAAGAGAGAGAAACAAAATAAGAGGAATAAAGAAATACAGTTGTGCTTATTGGAAAATGAGTGGTGAAAATTTCTAGTTCCAGATTGAAGACAAATATTGATTTTTGCGTACGCTTCGCTTTGATGGCCACGGGATTGACATGGTACCGGGGTTTGAGGGGATTGAGGGCCGGAGTCGGTGAGATTCGGATTGTGGATTCCTATCATCATGGTGAGGGTGTGTGAGATATGGGGTTTGGTGAGCTTATGTGACGCTTTATGATTTTTTGCTTCATACAAGTTATAGTGTAGTTACCCCGATATTTATGTTACATGATGATAGTATTATCTAAAAGAGTGTTTAAGGAAAATATTTTGTTAGTTATGCTAGACTTTTTGTTAAGAAAAGTTATAGAAGTATAAATCAAGTTACATGTTTGTTTTATCTGGTAACTATAATGTCTTTCAAATAAGTTCATGGTCTTTTGTGCAATATTTGTATGTGAAATAAAATATAGCATTCTTGATTTAATTGAATGTTTTGCATACACCAAGTATATGCATCAATATGAAATTGATAATGTGCATTACGTGATTTGAAACTCACTTGTTTTCCCTTGTTTTCACTTATTTAGGTGTGACCCTCACACTCTATTATTTTGGGGACTATATAAGCACAAGTTGCATCTTTCCCATCATTTTTCTCCTCAATTTTCTCTCTCTATGAAGTTCCAAAGCTCTCATTTCTCTCCCCTTAGCTTCATTCCCGGTTTTGTTCATGACCCTCCACAAACATGGTCCAAAAATCAAGTTTTTGAGGTTTTAAGTGTTGGAAACCCATCTTGGGTGTTAGTATATCAATTGGAGAGCACATTTTGAGCATCTTCTTCATTTTTGAAGCATCTAGGAGCCATTGTTCATCTCTTAACCAAACCCACATCAAGAACACCATGAATGTATGAGTAAGCTCTACATCTTTTGCATCTACATCATGATTTTGTTCATTTACTCCTCATTCTTGTGATTCTATGACAAATTTTTAGTTGCATGTTAGTGGATCATCATTTTTAAGATGCAATCTTAGCATTGACCATCTTATTTGTATGCTAGCATGGTGGATTTGTGATTGCATGTTCTTGATTCATCATCATCTTCATGATTTTCACACATGCAAGTATAAAATTGAGTTGTTGGGTATATATGTATATTCTTCAAATATTTTGATTGTCCGATTTCAGATCTTGGAAGAAAATTTCTTGCATGCAACAAGTTTTGAACTATACAAAACCATCAAACTCATGTTTTTAGCTGATTTTCACAAAATCGAGAAAAATACTTAATTACTTCGGAAAATTACGAAAAATTCATGGTTTGTGTATTTTCATATGATGTTTCTACAGTAAAAATTTCAGAACCATTGGATTTGTATTTAATTTTTAATTGGCCAAAAACTTGGGCTGTTTTTACAATCTGTCCCACCCAGACCAGAGAAGTTTTTCATCGATTTCATGTACTTATTTTACTCAAATAGCTACAAAATTTGGATATGTTGTTCAAATGGGTGTTATTTACTTCCAGTTAAAATTTTCATAACTTTTGGAATTACGATGAATATTTAATGAATTTATTACCAAGACCGCTTTTCAGCCTCTGTTTTACACCTAAACAGCTCTGAAAGTTAATGTTTTAAAATACTTAAAAGTTTTCATAATTTTTGATATTTTGATATGTCATCAGTGAACTCTTTATATATGTTATGTAAAAATTTGAGGTCCCAAATAATTATTTTGAGTCACCTATGAATTTTGTACTAGCGATGGTTATACTTATCTTATAAGCATGATTTAGAAGTTTATCAAGTTATTAAAGCTAGTTTATGCAAGTTACATTTTAGTTCATTATGTCATATTTCTCTTATGTACTGAATTTTAAATTGCATATGCATCTAATAATATGTTTAATACAATACAAGTATATGGATGTGTGAGAAGTTTGTTTATCTTCCATTGATAAGACTAGTATCATTTTGCTAAGTGATTTAGGCATGTCTATGTTTGGAATGATTTCATGCTAAATCATTATGTGCTATGTTTGGAATGAACTCATGCTAAGTGCTTATGTGCTATGTTTGGAATGATTTTGTGCTAAGTGATTATATGTATGCTTTGTAGCGTTCTTTGCTATTTACGTGACAACGGAGTTGATGATCGTTTGCTTAAAGAAGAATGAATTTGGAATAAGGAATGTTAAATAAATGGATTAAGCTCGCAAGGTGAGTTACCCTACCTCCTGAAGTTTGTACCGAGCCTCAAGTTTCTTAAAAGCTTATGTAAGTTCATGATGTCCCTATTATGTATGTATGTATGTATGTATGTATGTATGTATGTATGTATGTATGTATGTATGTATGTATGTATGTATGTATGTATGTATGTATGTATGTATGTATGTATGTATGTATGTATGTATGTATGTTTTCCTACTCAAATGAAATGTTTGTGCCCCATGGATGCTAATAAAGAAAATAAATAAACGTTTCATAAGATAAAACACGCTTTCAGAAAGGCCACGATTACCGTAGTGAAACCCCCTGTCGGGTATAGGCAGGCTACGGCCCTTTGTCGGGGCAATATAAGCAGGCAACGCGTCGCCTCACGAGCCGTCGCGATGGACATGTCCCTACGTTATGTTAATTCATGAAGGTTACACGGGCCATAAGATAAGAAAATAAGCAAGCATGTTCAAGTATGTTAAGGTCTCCACGTGAGACAAAGCAAGGTTCCTAATTGGAACAATACGATTTCTCATGACTCAAGTTATGCTTTACGTTACGCTTTCTTTACGATACACTTTATGCTTTATGAATGTCATGCTCTTTCAAGCTTCACAAGTATATGTATGTATGACTATGCCTTATGTTCATGTCGCTCCATGGGAAAGTTAGCCTCTTTTAGTTTTTCAAACCTACGGAGGGGCGTAGATGTAACTCACTGAGCTAGTTGAGCTCACCCCTTTAAAATTAAATTTCTTTTCAGGTTATAAGGACACGTAAGAAGCAAGAAGTAGCTTGACGTTAACTTCATGTGTTGGCTTGTTGGACTGATGATGTTTATGTGCTTAAATGTTGCAAATATTTTAGGCGACTTAGAGAAATTGTACAATACATGTTCTTAACTTTTTGTTAGAATGTAAAATTTATGTAATTATGTATACACGACGTTGTATGAGCCCTTGTATGATACATAGAACATTTCCCGAAGTTTATGCTCTACTTACGTTATGAGTCGAGAGGACTAAATGATATTTATTTTCAAGTTTCAACTCTGTTTTCTTTACAATTCAAATTGTTCATCAAGACGACCCCAAGTGAATTTGTTATTTACGCTTCCGCAAAGTTATTTTTATGAAATTTTACCACGAGTTTTTCAAATTAACTTATTTAGCCTCTCGACGAGTCACGTCCGCACCGGCATGTCGCGCCCTCCTCCCGTTAACGCAAAGTTTATTAATCGTTAATCGGGGTCGGCGGGAGGGGGACGTGACATATAGCCTTTTTGTCCTTAAGCCTCATCATATTTGACCATTAGCGGAATAAGAGCTCGGACTGTGAGTGTGGCTTAGCCTTGGTTAGCCTCTTATTTTTATCAGCACACATGAAGAGGTAAGTTGTTCTTTATAGTACAGTTAATCTTTCTATACTAACTATGGGGAGGTTGTCGAATTTAGTTGCACTTCACACCTCTTGTCTAACTTTTTCATCATCCATGA
The DNA here is from genome assembly GCA_023055425.1 of Linanthus parryae. Taxonomy (NCBI): domain Eukaryota; kingdom Viridiplantae; phylum Streptophyta; class Magnoliopsida; order Ericales; family Polemoniaceae; genus Linanthus; species Linanthus parryae. The sequence goes on along the minus strand of JALGPY010000004.1, from coordinate 2,589,985 downwards.
GCATCAGTCTATGTTATTGAAATTGCCTGATCTCTCAAAAAGAAAGAATTGAAAAGCTTTTATGTATTTTAAGATCGAGTCTAGATTTGTATTTTCATCATCTTGCTGCATTAGTAGTGTTGTGAGTCATGTCAGAGTCGTTTGAGTCTTGTTGGCTAGTAGACAGTTAGATGCAGTAGATGAGACTTTGCTCGGTACGCGCAAATGGCAAGTGTGGGGGTATTTGATAACTCATTAATAACAGTTATCTTATACACACTTTATATTGTTATTTGTGTACGTTTCGGTGCAAAGTGCCGAGATTGGAGCCAAAATAAGAAGAAAATGCACATTTGTATGTCTTTGAGCTTTAAAGCACAATCCGGGCGTTTCTTGATGGTTTTAAGTATGATTTTGATAATTTATCACATTTGATCTTCGTGATAGTGTTCGTGTTGTTGTTTGACAGGAATTACGCATGCGGGAATCAAGTTGAGAGAAGAAGCGAGCTTCTAAATAGAGGAAATAGGTGAATTTGGCGCGTTTTGGATGTTTTCGCTAAATTTTGGGCAATAATTGAGAAAAAGGAGAAAACGGTCCGAAAACGGGAATTTATCTACATGAGCAAAGTCTACGTCGTAAAAGGAATCTAAATGTGCAAAAATCACATTCATCGGAGTCCGGGATCAAAATCCGGGTTCTTATTTGCTTTTCAAAAAGCTTAGTTTCCTTACCAAGATGTTTTAGAGCAAATTAAGGATGTTTTGAGGATTTTTTGCATTCTACAACGAAGATGGAGGTGAGACCGGTGGCAATTGAAAGTAGACTCCAAGAGCTTTCTAACGGCGGGTCACAGAGCTAAAACGAAAGTCGGACGAGAAAGTTATGGCACGGAGAAGAAAAGATGAAGATTTGGCTAAGGAAACAAGTCGCACGACTTGTTTACAGCAAGTCACACGACTTGTTGGACAAGAGCAGGTTGCTGGATGTTAGCCAACAAGTCACACGACTTGTTGGCAGAGGCCACAGGAGTTGTTGAAGGTCGGACAGATTGCTGAATTTCTCACAACAAGTCGCACGACTTGTTGACAGTAAGTCACACGACCTGTTGGATGCTGCAGAATTTTCTAAGTGTTGGGAACAAGTCGCACGACTTTTTAAAACAAGTCACACGACTTGTTCGTAGGCAGCAGATTTTTGGAAACACTTTGGGGTTATTTTGTTTACTTGTACCTCGTTCAAAACTCTTTGAGAACGTATTAGAGAGAGTTAGGGCTGGTTTTATCGTGATTCTAAGGTTAGGGATCGTGCTTGGAGCTAGGAGAACTTGCTTGGAGCTTTTGGATCATTCGTTTGGCTTCTCAAACTCTATTTCTACTCTAGTTTTGCTATTTTGATCAAGAAAATTTGTATTGTGATCATGTTTTGGAGTAGCTAAACTCTTTTATCGGGATATCTCGTAGGAAACTAGGGTTTTATCACTACGTTTTGTGATTTATGGATTTGCTCTCATGCAATTATGCTTAATTGATGAATTTTTGTCTAGTTTTGTGTATTTTATGCTTTTCATCTATCTTTTCCATTGGTAGACGTATTAATAGAATTGTGCTAGGTTATAAACGATAGAGGAATCTACGTTTGTTGCCCGAATAATTAAAATACACACTAGCTGTATCTAGGGTTGAGGAATCTTCCTAGTTAGCTAAGAACAAAGAGTAGATTAAACATCGTAATGCATGCTTAAACTTGAGTAGACTAGAGGAATCAGCTGTGAGAGTTTAAGTATAGGTATTGGTTGAGACATCTTCAATATAATTGTGATCGTTTGACTAGAACAAAGAATCATCGTGTTAGTAGAACGTAAATCCGTCGTAGTGTGAAATACCTAGTGATCCGTAGAGATATCCCGACTTTGCTCAACTTTGAGAAACAACTAAATCAACTCGTGCTTATTAATCTTGAATTAATTCATTGAATTATTTGAGATACTTGTTCTTTTAAATATTAGTAGAATTAGAAACACAAATCAACGTGCTTTATCCACATAAGGTGAAAAATCTATAACTAATTAAATAAGAAGTCTCTTGGGTTCGACAATCCGGATTACCGGATTATTATTACCACTACTAGAAATATTAGCAAATACTACATTTTATTTGCAGCATTTGAACAAATGCGGTAATTGGTACCCTAAAGCAGCATTAATATTAATGTTGCAAAGCAAATGCTGTAATATTGCATCATTAATTCTATAATGCTGCAATTTTTGGCTAAAGAGCTTTTAAATTGCAGCATTAACGGATTAATGCTGCAAAGTTTGGCTAAACAGCATACACATTGCAGCATTAATCCCATTAATGCTGCTTTTTTTGACTCAGCTGTGCAGCATTAACACTGTAATGCTGCAATGAGGAAACTTAAAAAAAAAAGCAAACCTTCACATCTGAAACAAAACCCGATCTTCCTTCATCTCCCTCTCAAAAGTTTCACCGAACCCGCCATCTTCCTTCATCTCCCTCTCAAAAATTTCACCAAATCTTCATCTCCCTCTCAATCTTTCACCAAATCTTCATCTCCCTCTCAATCTGAAACTAATTTCCCTCCGAAAACTCATTTCATCTCCCAAAACTCATCTCAAATCTCAAAACTCATTTGTTCGTGGCCATATGCGAAGGTCGGCACCAGAGTTCGTGGTTCTAGTCTCAGGTGGCCATTTACAACCGGAGTTCGTTGTTCAATTAGGATTCGTGGTTCTAGTCTCAGGTAGTCTCTTTGTCTAATTCAATTAGGGTCCGTGGTTGTAGTCTCCCTGATTTCAATTAGGGTTCGTGGTTGTAGTCTCCCTGATTTCAATTAGGGTTTTGATTTCAATTAGGGTTCATTGTTCAGGTTTACTACAGGAGTTCAATTAGGGTTCTTTGTTCAGGTACTATCCTCTCTCTTCTCTTGTTTTGCTGGAATTCAATTTACGAGTTCAATTAGGTTTCTGAGTTAAATTGGGTTTCTTCGTTCAGGCTTACAACCGGATTTCAATTAGGTTCTTTGTTCTGGTTTACAAAGCTCAGTTCAGGTACTATCCTCTCTCTTCTCTTGTTTTGATTTATGAAATTGATTTTGGTTTACTATCTATTTCATGTCAATTAGGTTCTTTGTTTTGATCTGTGTTATCTTCTAGTGCTGTAGTGTGCATACTCTCTTTGGTAAATGTTGTGTGTTGTAGAAATCATGAATTGGTTCAATTGATAGCCTTAATCGCAGACTATGAATTTGTTCAATCTTCTTACATTATGTTGAAATTTCATGTACCGAATGTGATTATGATAACTTCACTGGTGTTTCAACAATAATGTAATTGTTGCCTAATTTACGAGTTCAATTATGTTTCTGTTTGTTTCGCAAGTATGCCCGGTTAATTCTGTTTATTGACATGCATGTTGTATGTTTAATGTGATGCATATAGGTATTGTTTGCTGCTTATTTAAGAGAGGGGTAATGGATAAGAGTTGGATTCATTTAGAAGATAGGAGTGATCCATCTTATTTGGAGGGTTGTGAAAAGTTTCTTAATTTTGCCTACATAAACCAACCAGAGGATGGAAAGATAACTTGCCCTTGTCGAAAGTGTGTCAATCGATTTTACGTAACACGGCAAGTCGTGAGGGAGCATATAATCTGTAATGGGTTTTATGCTGCGTATACTAGGTGGACAGATCATGGAGATTCCTGTGAGGTCAATGAGGGGGGAAATGTCGATGAATGCATTGGTGATGACAAGGTTGGTATGGTGAATGAGGCATTTGGGGTTCATCATGAACATGCCTTTCTTAATGGAATGCAAAATGAGAATTCAAATCCCGAGCAAGATAAGGAGTATAACAAATATAAAAAGCTCTTAGAGGATGCCGAGCGAGAGTTGTATCCTGGTTGCACCGATTTCACTACATTATCTTTTGTGGTTAAATTACTACACATAAAAGTCTTGTACTGATTACCGAATGTCGCATTTGATGACACTATCCAATTGATAAAAAAAGCATATCCAATGAGCAAACATTTACCAAATTCATTTTATGAAGCCAAAAATATTAAAGAGTGTTTGGGTTTCAGTTTCGTAAAGTATGATGCTTGCCCAAATGACTGCATGTTGTTCTGGAAGGATAAGCAATCTCTAGATAAATGCGATATATGCTGCAGTATGAGGTACAAAGATTCTGATGTTACCTTAGATGATGGAACAACTAAGTTCTCTATGGTTTCATTAAAACAAGTCAGGTATTTCCCTTTGAAACCAAGACTTCAATGGTTGTTTATGTGCTCCAAAACAGCATCTGATGTGAGATGGCACGATGAGGTACGGGTAGACGATGGAATTTTACGACATCCAGCTGATTCAATGGCTTGGAAAACCTTCGATATGAAACATCATGACTCATTTGGAAAAGAGTGTCGAAATGTTAGACTTGGCTTGGCAGCCGATGGTTTTAATCCATTTCGAACAATGAGCATTGCACATAGTACATGGCCTGTTGTTCTTTTGAATTACAATTTGTCTCCTGAGTTATGTTTTAAACAGCCATTCTTTATACTGTCTGTATTGTTTGATGGTCCACGTGCACCCGGTAATGATCTTGATGTTTTTATGCAACCATTGATTGAGGAATTGAACGAATTGTGGTTAGTTGGTTTTCGTACGTGGGATGCTCATGAGGGTTAATATTTTCAAATGAAAGCTGCTCTTATGTGGACAATAAATGATTTTCCTGCGTATGCAAACTTATCTGGTTATAGCACAAAAGGAAGATTGGCTTGCCCACCTTGCAATAACAACACCGATTCTCACTGGTTGAGGAATAGTAAGAAACATTCTTATCTTGGGCATCGTCGCTTCTTAGATGAGGGTCACAGGTTAAGGAGCGATAAAAGAAACTTTAATGGAGAAACAGAAACAAGAGAACATCCACCAGTATTATCTGGGGAGGATATCTTAGAGCAGGTTAAGCACATTCAAAACAAGTTTGGAAAGGTTGAAAAGAGTGGACCTTTGTTGATTGGTCAAAATAGGAAGCGTAAATCTAGAGACACCGGTCAGAATGACCAGTCCTCAAATTGGAAAAAGAAAAGTATTTTCTTTGACTTACCTTATTGGAAGAATCACCTAATATGCCACAATCTTGATGTCATGCACATTGAAAAGAATGTTTGCAATAGTGTTGTTAATACTATTCTTGGCGTTCAAGGAAAGAGTAAAGATAATTTTAATGCTCGGCTCGATCTTGAAGAATGGAAAATACGTAGTGACCTCCATCCTCAATACAAGGCCAACAGAAAAGCTATTTTGCCCCATGCTAGTTTCACTATGACTAAAGCTGATAAGGCTCAGTTTTTGAAAGTACTGAAAGATGTAAAAGTCCCAAGAAAGTACTGGAACTATTACTGGACTCAAAAGTCACGACTGTCATATTTTAATGCAACAGTTGCTGCCTGTTGCTTTGCGAGCTCTTTTACCCAAGAATGTTGTGAGTGTGTTGATTGAGTTGTGTACTTTCTTTCGAAAGTTGTGCTCAAAACGGTTGGATCAATTCCAATTTAGCGAGCTTCAAGAGAAAATCAAATTAACAATGGTTCACTTGGAGAAGATATTTCCTCCGTCGTTTTTTGATATCATGCTACATCTTCCAATTCATTTAGCAGAAGAAGCTTGAATTGCAAGACCAGTCGTTTATCGATGGATGTACCATATTGAGAGGTAATTTCACATACAGTAAATTAACATTTTACTTCTAAAATGACCTGGTCACGTGTATTTTTAGGTCTCACTAATGTATTTTCTATTTAAATAGGTACCTGCTTACCCTAAAAAAGTACGTTCGAAACCGAAATCATCCAGAGGGCTCCATTGCTGAGGGTTACTTAGTCGAAGAGTTTTTAAACATTTGTAGTAGGTACTTGGATGATGTGGAGACAAAATTGAATCGGCCTTCAAGGAATATTGATGATGGGAGTGGTGGTCATCCCATAGGTGCTTCAAAACAGGTTTTCCTAGATACTGTCGAGTTGGAGCAGTGTCATAGATACGTACTGGAGAATACAACCTCAATTGACCCGTTCATAGAGTAATTCTGCACTTTAATTATCGAGTTAAATCCTTACGGAATTTAATAAAATCTAGTTTAAAACTTATATTTATTTATATGCAGTGAACATCTTGCACTAATAAGGTCAGCTAATGGTCGATCAACTGAGTGGGAAATCAAGAAAAAACATAATGAAAGTTTTCCAAGTTGGCTACAGAACCGTGTAAGTGTGTAAATAATGTTTAATACTCATGATATGTAATATAAAATTTATATGATATAAAACACTATATCGGTGTGAAATTGTAGGTTAACGCTTCAGGAACCGGATCTCATATATCCGATGAAGTACGGATTCTGTCATCTGGTCCTGATCAGTTTGCAAAACAATACTCAGGGTATGTAGTCAATGGTCTAAGGTTTCATACAAAACATAGAGAAAGAAGGAGGAGAACCCAAAATAGTGGAGTTATGGTTAGTGCATCGACACAGAATTACGCCACTGCAAATGACCGACGTCCATGTACTGGTGACGTGGTGTTTTATGGCATATTGACAAAATTGATTGAACTACGTTACTCGAATGACGTCAAGTTTGTGATGTTCAAGTGTGACTGGGTGGATAACAGATTCGGTTTGAAACAAGACGAGTACAAGTTTACTCTAGTTAACTTTAAGCATCTCTTGTATAAACGGAACTTAGTAACGGATGAACCATTCATCTTAGCCTCTCAAGCTCAGCAAGTTTGGTATATGAAAGACCCTGTTCATGCTGACTGGAGTGTTGCTATAGGTATGACACCGAGAGAGTTTTGTGATGTATCTGAGAGAGAAAATGGCAATGATTCTGTTACCTGTCCTATGGCAGAACCTTTTAGTAGTCAACAGCTGGACGATGTTCCAATTCGCTGGATTAGGGTGGATTTAGAAGGCACCTCAGTTGACCTCCCTCATGTTGATAAAACTTTCACAACCGCCGTCGGAGATGAGAGTAGCACCGATGGAGATGATTATGATTATGACGGTGATTATATTTCTGAGGATGATGCTATACTTAGTGACCATGATGAAGACGAGAACGATGTTGATGGTGCTGATGATTTTGTTGATTAGTTCACATTTTAGTTACATTTGAAAAAAATGTAAGCATAGACATTTTGCGTTATAAGTTTATATTCTGCAGCAATATTTATGAACATGGTATTAACAGACAATGGATATAAATTGGTTTTGCAGGTTACGATGACGGCCAAACGCTCGTTATTCTCCGCTCAAGCTATGGATGCTTTGGATGCCAACAATATTGTAATATACCCTTATTCCCTTCAAATAGCATTACTGGCTTGTATTTCAAAGCCTGGGCTTATATCAGAAAATATAAGCTTTCTGTAGTCAAATTATCCGGATTAGAATGAGATAATGTTGCTTGTTTGTAGCTCTTTTAGATCAAGGCAATTTTAACAGTCTGGTTTTTATAAGTGTGTTTGAAATCTCATGCAATGCAATCTGAGAAACTATCCTAATTGCTGTACATGTCTTGCAATCCTAAAGATAACATAGCATGTCCACCTTTTGGTGCAAGTATCTGAGTTGTCGTGTGTCTCTGACATCTAAATGTCTGAGTTGTCGAGATAGTGTAGCTTATTTGTAGCTCATTCATTACAAATTGTAATTTGTATGCTTACCATTTGTAAATATGTAGACATTGGCTTTCTTTTGTGTGTTAACTACAGGAACATGTGGGTACTGCAAAACGACCTAAGAACAAGGCATGTCCCACGGATGATATGGACGGTGCTATGGTTCATTCTATGAACGTAAGTGTAGTGTATGTAGTATTTATGCCTCCTAACTAATTACTGTCTATATATTACGGAGGCTAAGGATTTTACTGTACATGTAGATGGTGTGTTCCAGTGGAGGGCCTGAGAAGCTTGCAGAGTATGAGATACAGAGGAGGAAGACAATTGAAGAAAATAGAGCAAAAATAGAAGCTTTGGGACTGAACAGATTTTCGGATAATAATGACAGTGCGATGGGTATTCATGGTAGCAACGTAAGTGAACTGTATACCTTAGTAATGTTACATTGCACATGCATAGCATTATATTTCTTTTTTACTTGTTATGTTGTTGTTGATGTTACAGGAGTCTCAAAGTAGCAGGATGCATAGAAAAACCTCAGCATGTAACAACGTTACAAAAAATAATATGGTGATTGAGGGCAACAATGTAAGGATGCATACATATATATTATATGATTGTTTTTTTAATAGTTACATGTATAACATTCATGTTCCGTGTCGTGCTCGTATATGAGGTTTCTGGATATGTTGCAAATCGAACGAGGAGCTCAGTACGTGTTGAGGTTGAAGACGGTCCTTCTGCTGCTCCGACTAACATGGCAACTCCATTTGATGGAACTCCAAATTTACAGCAACCTAACGTGGAAGTGAATATCCAAACTTCTGACAATGGAAGTGAAATTGGTACAAATTTTTCTTTACACCTTTGATATTTATATTAATTTTTCCAAATAATAGTTATGGGAGCTACTATTTCTGAATGTTACAGGCCAAAGTAGCATGAATAAGAGACAGGGAGGTTGACCCTGTGGAGACTGGGGTACTGGCAAAAAGTTGGACCTTCAATTCAACAAGTACATGGTCCCCGTAGGCTCAAACAGGAAAACATATGCATCCCAACTAGGCGTGCTTGCTAGGAAAGGGAACATGCTGTCTCTGACATTCACAGATTGGAGGGCTAAGGAGTTGGCACCGCTTAAGGAGAATTGCTGGAAAGAAATAAAGGTAATCTAGGGAGTTTGTGATTATGGTGTTCTATGATTATGCATGGCGTGTTTTTACATTTATATGGGATCGTAGTAGTACTAAATTTTCCAGTTAGAAGTAGTCAGTCCCGAGTCAAATGTCTTATGAACTCTTTGTTAGACTAGGTCGGTTACCCCCTCTCGCCGTTGTGGGCTGTCCGCTAGGGTGTAATGCCTAAACAGTTGTGAAGTGACAAATCTGGATTGGTTAAGCAAATTAGTTTACAAAAAATTATTGAAAGATATGTTTGGATTTAGGTAACTGTTTTTAACTTTATATATGGATAGAGTTTTCTACCTACATATTTTCTCCTCCAAACAAGCCTAGCGGACAATCCACAACGGCACAACCTCGACGACCATGACAAAGTTGCAGGGCAACTCGACGGGAGAAAGCGGTGGAATGATGTCAGTGCATCGATCGGAGACGACGAGCAGTTGTTGAGACCTTCTTCGGCAACACCATTCTTTAAACTGCTCGTCGTCTTCGAACGTTGCTCTGACCGCTCTCCACCGCTTCCTCCCATCGATTTGCCCTGAAACTTTGTCATGCTCGTCGAGGTTGCTCCGTTGTGGCTGACCACTGGTTTTGTTTGGAGGAGAGAATGTGTGGATAGACAAATCTATCTATATATAAAGTTAAAAATAGTTACCTAAGTCTCAACATAGATTTCAATAAGTATTAACATGACACCTGTTAATTTCAACTGTAGAAACTGTGGCGCCACGCCGTTCCGGCCCCATTCCCCTGCTGTTTGGAAAGCCAGCTTTTGTGGGGATGCCACCATCCAGCTCTGGGAACATAGTTACCATACTTCGCAAAAACTAGCCCATTCAATACGAATAGTAATTAACATACTCAATTCAGTTTGATAATTTTTAGTGAAGTAGCTGCAGAACTTAAACATTGGTAAAACAATACAAAGAAGACTAATAGCATAAAAAAAGCCACAATGCACATCAGCAAACTGAGTAGCAAGCTTAGAATCACTCGTTGACCGATGCCACTGGCCAAAATATAAGTCCAACCTGGATGTTACACAATTCAACAGCAAACTGTGTCATTGGTGGATATACAACCTGAGTATGGTTGATTGATTCTATTTGTAGGCTAACATTAATGTGCCCAAGGCTTTTCGGCGTAAATGTTTGAAGGATCTCGGTAGAAAGTGGAACCAATGGAAGACAACTGTGAGGATGAAGTATTATGTAGCATATGAAACTGACAAAGAGCGTCTGGCAAACTGTCCATCGCGTGTGAAATACGATCAATGGGTTCAGTTGGTGAAATACTGGGGACGACCTGAAGTACAGGTACATACTACAAAACTAGTATATTCTTAAAGCGGTTTACGATTTTCTACTAATATATGCATATATATATACATGTATATATATCTGATGTAAATAACAGGTTAAGTGCTTGAAAAACAAGACTGTAAGACGAGGCCAAAAAGGTTTACATAGGAGCGGGAGAAAATCTCATGCACAAGTAGCAAAAGAGGTGACTTTTTAGTTTATAAGTTGTTTTTTTACATTTTATATATATATATATATATATATACATATATACATATTTATTCTGAAGTTTTGTTACAACCTGACAGATTGAGACTTATGGTGTATACAATGCAGCTTAAGAAAGATGGGAAACAGCATGATCGTATGGCTGTTTACATCGCTACCCACAGGAAGAAAAATTCTGAAGAGCCTTCTGACTCTGTGTCTGGTGAAAATATCGTAAGTTTTTCCATAAATAAAATTTTGAATTGCTTATGCATAGCATTACAGTTTTATGAATTTATTCCTACTCAATTTTCGTAGGCTAAAATGGAAGATAATTTGGACAAAGCAAGTCAGGAGGATAAGGATTCTGAATCTTACCGAGAATCTGTGTTTGTTGATGTCATGGGACCAGATAATCGAGGCCGTGTTCGTACATTGGGATGTGGGACTTGCCCAACTGAAGTGTTTGGAAGCACATTTGTACATAGCAATGCACTTGTTTCCCTTGAAGTGGACAGGATGCGTGATGAGATACGCAATGAGTTGCGTGAGGAGATGCGTATCGAGATGCGCGAGGAGTTGCGAGGTGAGATACGTAACGAGGTACGCGAGGAGATGCGAGGTGAGATGCGTACTGAGCTACGGGATGAGCTGCGTACTGAGCTACGCGATGAGCTGCCTACTGAGCTACGCGACGAGTTTAGTGATATGATGATGGTGCAAATGGCGGCAATGGAAGCAAGACTAAAAGAAAACAATTCAGTCCAGTCAAAATTTAAACAACTGTCTGATTCTGGCCGAGTTCAAGTGGCCCGCCAACGTGCACCAGTGCCTCAAGGTCCTCCTCAAAGTATTGTGCAAGAAGCATCATCCGATAACTCTCGTGCTGATCATGTCGAAGATGCAGTTGATGTAAGTATAACAACAAGTTGGTTATGCTATTTTCAGTATGCTCATTATTCTTTAGGATGTTGTCAGTTACTTCCATTTTGCTTGTGCAGGGTGGACATCCATCCGTGGAGTTGCTTGGAATCGGGAAACAGAGGATGGTTGTTGCGGAAGGACTTCTCATTTCAAGTAAACCACAAACCGTAGTCAACGGAGAACCTATTGGCGCGGGCTATTATGAAGTGCACGTTACGAAGGCAGTGAAACGAGAATACCACTTGCTGAAATCAAAATACCCGATGATGAAAATTGGAGATGCAGAAAACAAATCCGTAGCATGGCCGGGGAATCTTGTAAGCTTATCTTTCACTTTATTACTATTAGTTTTGATGCATTCTGTTGTTAATTCATTATAGCATAATTGTTGTCAACTTGTTATCTTATTGTTGTGGAAAGAGTGTAATCATGAGTATATTTGCATAAAAATGACATCCAGTTAACTTAACAAACGGTTAGGAAACTCAATTTTGAGTCGATTTGTGAGTTGAACCAATTTCTTAACTACTGCTCTCATCATATGACACTGTAAATTGAATCACCCTGAAATTGTTGGTAAATCTTCGAACATGTTTGCAAGATTATCATTACCATAGGGTTAGGTGCTTTCTAAATTTGGTTTCAATTATTCAATGAGAGCTTTGTCGATATCTCATGTTGCTTTTGGGACAGATAGCAGTTTAATGTGAAGTGAAGTAGGATTTTAGGAGATCGATTCCACAGTTGGGGTGATTATTGAATAAACTGAATTTTTAGTTTCAAGTTTTAACCCTAACAATAACATGCCTCAGCTTGCTTTCTCAGTTCTGACTCCACAGTTATCGAAACTCTCTTAAAATTTATCAAGCTTGTTTAGTGAGGTAGAGACATTTTGTAAAGTGACTTGTCAACTGGGAGTGGTGGCGGCTTAATTGTTGTACTGGGAAGTGTCTGCTATGGTGGAGGTGGTGGTGGGAGTGTAGGTGTGAAGTACATCTGTGCTCGGTGAGGTATTTTTGGTCACTGGATTCTGGGCTTACTTTCCGGAATCTGGGTGGCGATGCCAATGGCTGTGGCAGTGGCTGTAGGCTATTAGTGTATATCATTGTTTTTATGCTTTTGATTGCTCTTATATACTTGAAATCCATCTGAATTTGAATATGATGTGATGAAACCGTAGACGAAATGAACCCTTGTTGCGCTACTGGTCCTTTGTTTTGATTTGCAATTTGAATATGCTTTCATTTGATCGAGTTTGATATGTTTGCATCCACAATACTGTTCTGAGCCTGAGAAAGTTGCAGTTTTCTTAAGTTCTCTTATTCGTCTTCTTATTTTCAGTGCTGTTCTGGGTGGGTTTGAATGGTTAGCTGCTGAAGTTTGATGTGTTCAGCAGCTAACGATTCACAACCACCCAGAACATCACAGAAAATAGGAGGAAGAAGGTACAAAACTGGTAAGAAAAATGCCAGTAGCATTGGTTTATGTTTGAGGTAAAGTTGGAATGAAATTGTTCTAAAATATTGGGAATATGGTTTGTGGTGGAAATTCAGAGTTGTCCAAGTGTTTGGTGTTTATGGTGGTAGTTTTTCGTATCCCATTGTTTTGTTATTCACTGTTGTTGATGGTTCCAGCGTCTTGGGGTCGATGGTTTGTGTTCTTATAGGTGGTGCGTAAGAAGAACTAGATGGGTACATTGATCGCTCGAGTAAGCAAGGTGCAGTTGGCGGAGACATGATAGCAAGCTAGATCATTTTGGCAAGTCGAAACACTGATCGTGCGCACTTGGTATTTTGATAGCTCGGTTAAATTAGAAAGTAAACTAGTTTGTAAAGTTATCCGGAGTTTGTAATGTAAATTTGCCTTCCTAGTTTTTGTACGTGTACATTGACGGTACATTGACTGTAATGTAAGCACAATTATTTATTAATTTGTAATGAAAATTGTGTATTTAGCAATTTAATTGTGTTGTATGTTTTGTATTTAGCAGGGTGCATATGAATTTTTGTATTTAGCAGGGTTTATATTGATAATAGGCATAAATGTGGTGTGATTACATATACTTTGCAGCATTAGTCAAATGTTGCAAAGTAGTATAAAAAAAACAGCATTACTCCTCATAATGCTGCAAATAATGCCTCAAAATTGCAGCATTAATCATTGTAATGCTGCAAAATAAGCTGTAAAATGCAGCATTAAGTTGTAATAATGCTGCAAAAATAAGTATAAAATTGCAGCATTAAAGCCTATAATGCTGCAATTTCATTATCAAATGCAGCATTATTGTGTTAATGCTGCAGGGTGTGAGTACATGTATGCAGCATTAGTTAATGCTGCAATTAATGCTGTTTTTGTTAGCAGCATTAGCTTAATGCTGCAATGCAAAAAACAGCACTGGCTAATGCAGCATTAGTATTAATGCTGCAATTAATGCTGTTTTTGCTAAATACAGCATTAATTTTAGCAAATACCGCATTAATCTAATGACGCTTTTGCTAATATTTCTACTAGTGTACACACGACAACTGTACACTTGCAGTTTAAATCGTGTCAGAGACATAGAGATTTATAGAGTTCAGTACAATTGGACCTACGTCTCTTCCTCAAGTATTTGATCCATGCAGGATTTTCAACTCAATTCTTATTAATCAAATGCTAAGCCCTAGATCTCAAGATCAGAGAGTTCCCTTACACTGTTACAGCTTGTGGTTCTCACTAACCTATCTAGTACATGTTCTAGCAAACTGATTCAACAAGAATTCTCTATTTTTCACTTGAACAATTCACAAGAACAAGAATGTAACAAGTATTACCTGAATGATATACAAATAGAGTTAAGAAAGAAGAGCACTGTGACAAAGTCTAGCAGTGAGTGTGCAGTGTTCTTCGTATGCTTGGATTGAGAGGAATGAATCTGCTTATTTGTTGCTTGTGAATCCCTGAATGTGTCTGAGTGTTTCTCTGTTGATTGTCTTTGAAAACTCTCTGTCATTCATCCTCTTAAGGAGCTAGTTTGAATGGAGATCTTCTGGATAATCAGGAAACTAACTTCCCTAAAAATCAGCAATGTATCTTGACCCTTCTAATTGCTCTTCCAATGGCTAGTTTCTTAGCATCTTCAAAGATATTGACATGATCTTGTGGCTGAGTATGTTAGGAAGGTCCATACATCTTTGCGTAAGCACATAATCAATCAATCAAACAATCCAGTTTCATTTTCTTTAAGAATACATTTTAGGCAAGTAATCCTGCAAAATAGGCAATTGATTTTCCATACAAAAAATTGTTCAAACAGATGGATTAATAATTGTTAAGAGCAGCAAAATGATTTGTCTTTCGTCGTCAAGGTTCATATAATCAAGCATAGAGAAGTGGGAGTCAGATGAAACATATAAGATCCCTCTAAGTTCATGCTCTATACTGCTAATTATGTTTCAAACCTTTGAAAACAGTTTGAAGGCCTTGAAATAGACAGGCTGCTTCAAGCCTTTGAAACTTGCTAAACTTACAATCTCCCCATTGATAAAAGAAAAAACCTCAATCTTTTTAAGGACTGATTCTATGCAAAAAAAATCATTAGAGCATAGCAGAGTAATCATAAATTATAAGTTGTAACATAAAGTATCCAAATAATCCAACTTATTATGCAGCAAAGTTTAGCAGAAAATAAATCCTACTGATATAAACTACATCCATCTAAACGGTACCAAAATAACAAATAAACCTAAGATTTTCTCCCCCTTTCCGACTTTTATCAAAAAACAATGAGAAAATGTTGATCAAATTTTGGAAATGTTTTAAGGTAAAGAGTTTTGAAAAGCAGAATTTTTAAAGACTTTGAGACTGAATTCAAGGCCTTGAAAAAGATAGAAAGAAGAGGTAAGATTCATGGGGTTGGTTCTGCATCTCCCTTTGGCTCTGAATATTCTTGTCCATTGTCCTCTTCATCATCCTCATCATCTTTCTGTTCTTCTTCTTAATCAGCTTCATTAGGAGTATCACCAACCACTTCATCATCAAAAAGTTCTACCTGAGTCACTATCTCTAGAATGGGGTTCTTCTGTTTCTTCTTCTTAAGGTCTTTGGTCAACATTCCTGAGTCTGGACTTTCAGCATCATCTTGTTCTTGGTCTTAATCACCCTGCTCTTGAGCTACTTGTTTCCCTTTGTCCACCACTCTTGCAGCCTCATCTTGTGTTGTATGGTCACTGAAAAAATCCTTGGTTGAACCAGATTTCTTGGATCCCTCTACAAATAGAGAGACTTATTCCTCCACATGAATCACATTGAGGCATTTGAAGATGCTTTCAACCATATACCTGACTTGCTTGAACTCAGTTCCAAACTCATGCTGATTTTCCTTCAATTCTTCCATGTCCTTCTCCAAAACATCAAGTCTTTGGAAAACCATGGAAAGGTATTGAGAGGGTTGGTTTTAAGGAGGGGTCAAGGCCTTGGGTTTAGGAAACTTCTTGGATTGTAACTCTTCTTCAGACAGTTCAGAGTACTGCTTCCGGTTACCTTCACTAGTTTTCATAATCCTAATTCTCTCAAATGCTTTCTCATCAAGCATACAAAAGCCAGTGGTAACAGTCTCTTTTGTGTCATTGGGATATGAAGGTGTTGAAAGAAGGAAGAAAGTAGATTGGCATATGGTAAATGATGCTTTCTGTCTATGGTCTGGGAGTAAAGCATGTGTTCCATCACAATTTTAGGAACATTAATCTCATAACCGTGCATGATCAAATACATCAAGTACAACACCCTTTCAGTAATCAATTCTTTGGAATTCTCCTTAGGTTTCATGGGAATTATCCTTAAGTACTATACACCTCATTAGAGTAGTAAACAATACTTTGGCTTCAACAGTTCGCACAGAGTGTGTTAATTGCTTGGAGGAGGTAGACACATTTGGTAGAAAGAATTCTCCCCTAGCCAGTTTCAGTGCTTCACCCTTGTTTGGATAGTTGTCGTTGTTATACCTCTTGGGAAAACCAAAAACATTGGAAAATTCAGAGTGATCTAATTCCATATCAACACAGCCACTTTGGTTTACATCACTAGGCTTACTTTTTAATTTTCTTCCTGTTCATATAGAAAAACCTAGTTAGTCTGGGATATGCAACTTCTGGAGGGTTAAGAATTTTCCAAATAGCACTCTTCTTCAACCTGTTAATGCATTCCAGATTCATGGATTTCAGCATATTGACACTAATCATGCTACAAAAAGCTACTGGCCTAGAAGCAAAACCATCTAACCATTTTCCTCTAGCAACATTAGTAACAAACCGCTTGTTGTTAATACCAGATTTCTTACTGGGGGATTGTTGCTTTTCTGATTAGATATGCAGTTCTTTTCAAGTGCCTTTCTCTGGTTCTTCCTCAATAGTTTTCCCCTTGCCTTTGTCTTCTTTTGTTGGTTTCTTCTTCTTTACCTTCTTAGGACTAGCAACCTGTTCTCTGGTTGCTTCTCGGGAGAAGACATATCAGTCTTCTTCTTCTTAATAGGGGTCGGAGTCTGATCCTTCTAGATCTTTTTCTTTGGAGGAGAAGGATCCTTTTCTGCACTTAAGATCTGGAACTTGAATCCTCACTGAGTGTTTGAAACTCTTCCTCAACAATCTTCCTCTTCTTGTCATTAACTTTCTTTGATCCTCCAACCATCTTGGTTCTATCAGTTAGACGTTATTCTGGTGCTCATTAGGGTTTGAGAGTTTAGAAGAGAGATGAAGGAATGATACGTGAAAGGGTGAAAGAAGAAAGGAGATAAGTACTGAAGAGTTTGAGTTTGAATATGAAACATAAATATTTCTTAATCTTTTAAGATTGTGCTGAATCATTTAAATTTAATTATGTGTGAGTTGTGACTTGGAAAAGAAAATAATGCAATACTGATTTAAAGGAATTAAGATTTAAAAGGTAAAAACAATATTGAGCAAATATGTAGAGAGATATCACCCAACATTGAAAGAGCCAATTTATTGACTAAACAATATATAGACTTATTTTCAAGGATTTGGAAAGGTTTTCAAGGCCTTGAAAAGCTATACCATGAAACAGATAAAATCAAGTCGTTGAATGAATTTTCAAGGCTTTGAAAATCAATTCAAAAAATTTGAACCAAATAATACTTACCTTGTAACTTACCTGATACTCCACCTAAACCAATGCTTCTTTATTTAGCATGCCCAGTTCTAATGTCAGGGATGAGAATCTATCCTCTGGCAGTTTTTAGTGAAGATATCTTCCAATTGCATGTTAATAGAAATAAATTCAAGAGTAATATCACCTTTCTCAGCATGATCTCTGATGAAATGATGTCTGACATCTATGTGTTTGGTTCTTGAATGCTGAATTGCATTCTTTGTGATAGATATTGCACTTGTGTTATCACATTTGATAGGTATATCTTTGAAATCAAATCCTTTATCTCTCATTTTTTGAGCTATCCACAACACTTGTGAGAAGCAAGCTCTAGCTCCTATGTATTCAACTTCTTCTATTGATAGAGCTACATAATTCTGTTTCTTTGAATTCCAGCTAATCAGTGATGTTCCAAGAAATTGGCGAAACCCTGATGAGCTTTTTCTATCCACTTTGTAGCCTGCAATTCAGCATCTGAATAGCCACACAAAGAAAAATTAGATTGTTTAGGACATCATTCTTTGGTACCTTTGAGATATCTAAATAATCTTTTGATAGCAACCAAGTGTGATTCCTTAGGATCACCTTGAAATCTAGCACACATACACACACTGAACATGATATCTGGTCTACTAGCTGTAAGATATATCAATGATCCAATCATACCTATGTATTCCTTCACATTCACATGACGCGCGATTACTTAGCGTTGCTACGCAAGTATACGGTCAGGTAATAAAGTAGAGTATTGTGGACTCCGAGTTATCGAACCCAAGGGAAGGTGTTTAATATATGCTCTAGATTACCAATGAAACTCAATTTACCTAAGTAACCGGTAAAAATAGTTGTAGTTTGAAGTGTTGTCACCCTCAAACAAGTGACTAGCAATGGTAGTGAAATAACGCGAATAAAATGATTTGATGTAAATCAGAGGAGTGAAATCTGGGCAATCTATAGATCACCTAGGGTA
The DNA here is from genome assembly GCA_023055425.1 of Linanthus parryae. Taxonomy (NCBI): domain Eukaryota; kingdom Viridiplantae; phylum Streptophyta; class Magnoliopsida; order Ericales; family Polemoniaceae; genus Linanthus; species Linanthus parryae. Next base: position 2,571,560 of record JALGPY010000004.1, on the reverse strand, counting down.
GTTTTGACCATTCCGAATTCCATGTTCTAACACAATGACTCTTAGTAACCTATGCTGGGTAATGGCGTTGAAAATTACCTATCAGTCTCATGTCGTTCTACACAAAGGTAATGATTTGTCCTTCTCACGCCAAGTATACTACCTATGTGTTCTAGCAGGCCAACAATGTTGCAAGGGATAATGTCCTCTCAGACCACCATTCACGAGCAACTCATTACGTCCAACTGAATTTACCCTCATCTAGCCATTCCTATCCAACCAACCTCTCAGTCTAGTCAATTAAGAATGATCTTGTTTACTCATCCCAACTAGGGTAGAGTTGTTTTCACACACTCACTAATTACGTAGTAATTTCGGGTCATGACTCCTACGTTACTAAGAATTAAGAATAATAAACAAGATAATTAGGTTACCAATATCATCATTAAGCCTAGTTCATGATTGAATGAAGAAACATGTAATCCACATCACACATCTTAGCCCTAACTTTTCAATGAAAGAACTCAACATGATGAAAACCAAGACAATCTTCATTGAACCATGATCCTAGCATGAAAGTTCATCCAAAATCCGGAAAATATCATCAAAACATAAAACCTATGCTCTCCATAGATGCCTGGGTATGAGTTTAGCTACTCATAACACAAGTTAACATAGTTATTGAATAGTTCATACAAGAAAGTAGAGAGAAAAATAAATCAAACGCTAGAAATCGTGAAGATTGGCGCGATCCGGGCTCTTCTCCTTGCTTGAGGTCGTTCCCAATTAAATTTCCTTGCTCTCCTCCTTCTTCGTGGCTCTCTGGATGCGTTAATGGATATCTTTTTCATCCCTAGGTCGTTCTTCAAACATAACTCGAAGAAGTCTTCAGTAATTGCACAAAAGCCCCCTTAAATCTGCTCCTGACTTCAAAAGGCGATATCTTCTTCGTCCGAACTAAGATTTAGCTCCGTGACCTATCGATGGAAAGCTCTCTGAGTCTCCTTTGATATGGAACTGTTCTCACCCCAAAGTGAGTTTTAGAACTCCAGATATTATCAAAATATTGCAATCTGGTCATCCAAGCTCCTCCAGTTCGGCTTCTCTTCACTCCACTTGAGCTCCCGTTGTTTTCGAAGTTCGTTCCATACCTCCTATCAACCGATTAGCATCTGTCCCTGCCAAGACAACATGAACAAACATACCAAGCGATTATATTTGACAAATTACAATAAAATATGCATGGAAAACGTCCAGACTAACATCATAGCACATGGTAGCATAAAGTGATAAAACGACCTATAATCTCTAACATTGGGCTCAAAACACTCTCGAAATACATATTGTCATGTGGTAAATGCTCAAGAATTATAGCTCCTAAAAGGCTCTATCAAAAATCCCCCACACATACTCTCTTGCTCGTCCCGAGCAACAATAAAGCACAAACCTCCACACTTGAGACATTGCATACATACCAAAACCTAACCAATGCATAGCCCACCACTTTGCATACTTAAATTTCCGCTAGCCAACACGACTCACGACTCACGACTCAATACACAAAGACACGACTATGCAAACTACATGATATGTATAATGCAACTCAAGTATGTACAATGCAAAGAATTAAAGAACATATTTTTTTTCTCTTTTTAGTAGAGATTGGGCAATCTCAAAGAACAAACCGTCATGTAATAAGGCTCTCACATCCCCCAGAAGTTTATATAACTTTGGTGGTCGGTAGAACTTGCGGCCAGTTTTGTCAGACAGAACGGGCACGAACACAAAATAAGTTGCTTTCGCACACTCATCAAACATATCCCTAGCACTTACCATCCGAGCTATTTATCCACGGGTTAAAATGTCGACGGCTTTAGGACGGGTAGGATAGGATATTTGGAAGCGTAGTCCTAGACGCCATGATACGACTCACAAAACCCGATTCTCACACTCCCTCACCAAAATCCAAGGAACGCCACCGAATCAAACTACTCCGGCCCTCATTCCCTCAATCTTGGTGTAACGCCATTTCTTGCGGCCACAAATGTGAAGAAGTGATCAAAAACTCATAGATAATCTCCCTGGTCTTCACTTCCAAGCTTGCTCCTTTATTCCTTTCACTTTCAATTTCTATTTTTTCTAATTTTTGTTTTTTTTTTTCTTTTTTTCAACACAATAAATCACATGGAGCCACCAATGATAATACAATATCCAAGGAAATCAAATCAATATAGATAACGTGGGGATGGAATGTGTCAAATCAAATGATGTAATCAAATATGCGTCGACACCCCCACACTCGATGTAAAGCATATCCAAAACCCGATAGTCAATGTGTAAACGTGCTAATTCCAACCGATCCTACTCATCCTCTAAGATATAGAGAATATAAATGAAGTGAAAGCACGTCCTCCTATAAGATCAAACAACCCCACCCCATATCTAGCGGAAAGAATGTCGCGCACTACGACACTCCACATGTGATCGTGGTGTATGGACACGACTCACCGGCACACCGAAGTGTGCTAACGTCTCTAACTCACCCTCACATCCCCTCAAAAGATGACATGTAATAATATCCACTCAAGATTTATAATATCAGCTCACCCTTAACGAACCTTCCTAACTCAACTCCCTCTATCATGACGCATAGTAAGGGATCATTCTAACTAGTGATAGAAGTCACAAGGAACGGCTTCCTAGGCTAGAGGCTGTGAATAAAAGGAGTAAATGGATCAAATTGGGGTAACTAGTGGACCTAGGCGATGGAAACGGGATGTGAGGTCCCCATATAAATAACTCACACAGCTGTTCCGTTGCCACTACGAGGAGGGTTGACGACTACCTAAGTGACGGTGGTGTAGCGCTAGTAGGATAACTAGTTCGAGAGACAGCTACTCACAATTCTCGAGTGCATTAGCCCTATAGCCTTCCTACTCCCGATTCTCGCGTCTACCTCACCTCAGATATTCATACTACCTAGGAAATTCTATCATTAAGCCCTCTCACGTTCACTCTCTTCAATTGCCCTTTCTCAACAAAATTCAATTTTTAAGTTTTTTCTTGAATTTTTAATTTTTTTTTTTGTATTTTTAGACACTATATGTAACTGACCAACTCGATTAACCAAAAAAACAGGGTAGGTGGACTAAATAAATAAAAGTGCAATAATTATATACAATGCAAATATTTAACATGCACATGCAATCCTATGGACTAACTATATATGCATAACAGACTCACTAAACTACATGTAACAAGGCTATGCAATGGCCAACTAGCGGATAGCTAAAAACTCCCCCACACTTAAGCGCTTCGTTGTCCTCAACGAAAAATAGAGTGAAATCAAGAGGACTCGGCTGCTCAAGCGTAGGGCTGGTGGGTCTAGTCGGAGTGAGTCCTCCCTTCGTCCTCAGCTCGGACATCGGGACTCGACTGTGGGTATACATCAGACTGGTAATGGAACAATCCATCGTAGGTATGTGGGTTCTGCAACTGGACATTGGCCGCCACAGCCAAGTCCTGAATCCACCCACCCTGCTGGGCAGAGTCATAGCTGAGTGACTCCATACCTCGGCCCAACTTGCCCTGACTACTACGGATGTGCTCAAAATGTCTCCTCTGCCTAGATCTATCCTCATCAGCTTGGAGTCTCTGAGACTCCATCATATGCATGAGCAAGTTGAGCTTTCGCTCCATGTTAGAGCTCGAGCTACTCGCTTGGTCTCCGCTAGGTTGTGTGGGTTCAACATGTATTTGGTTCTTGAGGGGTCTGGTTTCTCTCCCAAGTATGTGCTGCATCCTTCTTCTTCTTGTCCCTAGAGCTATCGTCACCACTCAAATTAGCCTCAGCATCTTGTGCTAGATTTAGGAGCAAACAAGTGTGCCCGGGAGATATACAGTTATAGCGGTCAATCCTATCCATAAGAAATCGATAAATGAAGTAAGGGACATTGATATGCTTCCCCATCCATAAACAGTAAGCCATGGTGCAAAGCAGGAAGGAGTACGTGGGATTAGGGAAAACTCCATAAACCCAGTTCTCAAGAAGCTCACACAACCACCACCCACGTGGAAGTACGAGTCTCTTAGAAACGTTCCACTCAGGTAAAGTGGGTTTCTCATTCCACCCCGCTCCAAGCACCCCCTCAAAACAAAAGGCACTCACTACTTCAAAAGCATCCAACCTCCTAATGGTCTCATGGTAGGCACAAATCTCATTCTTTAGAGGTTTGAATTTCATGGCGAACGCAATAGTCTCGGGCGTGGTGACTATATAGGTGCGCCGGCAATACACGTGCCTCTGATCCTCACTCTCTCCCTAGTCATAAAAACGAGCATTTACCAGAATCTCCCTCGCAAGAGCGGAGCTAGACTTCTTACAAATCTTAAACCACTTGTCTATTCTCTCATTCTTGTAGAGATCCTTAAGCTGTTTTGGCATTTTGTTGCTTTGCGGGAAGGGTTTTTCAGGAGTCCCTACCCTCTTCAGGAATGCGTCAGTGCAATATGCCTTATGGGCATTCGCACTAACAAACCTGAAGCTGTAGAATTTGGTACTGCAGATAGCGTCGAGGTCAACATCCTTTGCAGCCTTACCTCTCTTCTCAATCTGTGGAAGTGGAGGCATAACTAAGTTCAACTCATAACGAATTGGAGACGGAGGCACCTGACGACGGTTGCCAGAGCCGTCTCCCTCGTCCACATTCTCCTCCTCACTCAAAACTACATCCTCCTCAAGATTGAAGATGGGGTGATCATCAACAACTATACCCCGTCTCCTCTTAGCACTACCCGATGTAGACATAATTATTGAGAAAATAAAAGACGAGTGCACGTGAGGTCTAGAGTGAACTAAGCAAGTATCACAAGCCAAATATGAGCAAGTATAATTTCGAAGCAAATTAATCCCTAAGAGTGCGTAAGCAAGGAATTAAAGCGAGAGAAAGATTTAGGTACCTACGGTCCCGGAGTACCGTTCTTACGGGACCGGTTTCGCCAAAATTGGTCAAGAAAGGACCGAGTGGTCGACCATTTTTACGAAAACTTGAGCAAAGTGAAGTGATACTACCTCATTGTGCTCCTCGGTGTCCCCGTCGAAAGTCTCTTCTTGAGCTATGGCCAAATCTCCCTCCATGTTGATGAATCGGAAGATTTTGTGTTCTTGGAGCTCTTCCTCTTTGATTTCCCCCACTTTCAAACTACTTCCTATCTCTCAAAACCCAATAATTAATGTTTTTCTTGGGTTTGCAAGGAGCAAAACCCCACAAAAAGTTCTCAATTTGGTTGAGTTTTGGGAATTGGGTGTATGGATGTATGGGTGTTCTTGAAGGTTTGGGAGGAAGAAGATGAAGAGAAGAAAGAATTTGATTCAAAATTGGGGTGTTAGGAGATATAGACTTAAAACAACCCCCAAAATACTAAAAACACCCCCAAAGATGAACCAAGCAGCCCGATTTCGGCCCCCATTTCGGCCCAAAATGGGGCCCAAAATCACTGGAAAAATCCAAAGCAGTTCCCGTGTTTCTATTCGGGCCGAAATCACTACTTTTCGCCATTTTGTTTTGGCTCAAGATTCTTCATCCGGTATCCGATTCGCGCGATTCTTGAACCGTTGGACTCCACACTCGACGAGGAATCCATTTTTGACTAAAAAATTCCCAAATCCGGGAAATTTTCCGTTTCTTCCCAAATTTGCTCTCCTTGTTCAAGAATCTCCCTTCCTAGAGCTCTTCAACTTTCTCCACTCCTGATTCCGATGCGTGCAAACTCAAAAATAAAACTTGCTACTATAATCCTCATGACTAATTTGCTACTCCTCAACATCGAGTAGCTTCTTTATCAAGCTCAATGCTCCCGGTTCGTTTTGCGTGCAACAATGCGCACATGCATCAAGAAAGGGAATCCGGAGGGTATTCGGTGCCTGTGTCTTGCACACTCATACAAAATATTAAACAGCTCTCTCTCACCCCTCAAAATCAAGTATGAATATCAAAAATAAAATATGAAAAGCAAATAGCAACTAACTACATTGGGTTGCCTCCCAATCAGCGCTTGTAATTTAAGGTCGACGGCCCGACCTAGTTAATTCCTACTTCAAAACACAATCAACAATCACAGAAATAATGATCAAAAAGAAAAAGAGTAAATTAAACTAATTGCTAAACTAGAATAGTAACCAATGCCTTCCCCGGCAACGGCGCCAAAAACTTGACTTGCGATTACTACGCGTTGCTACGCAAGTATACGGTCAAGTAATAAAGTGGAGTATTTTGGACTCCGAGTTATCGAACCCAAGGGAAGGTGTTTACTATATGCTTTCGATTACCACTTAAACTCAATTTACCTAAGTAACCGGTAAAAATGGTTGTAGTTTGAAGTGTTGTCACCCTCAAACAAGTGATTAGCAATGGTAGTGAAATAACGCGAATAAAATGATTAGATGTAAATCAGAGGAGTGAAATCTGGGCAATCTATAGATCACCTAGGGTAGTTTTGAAAATTTTGAATTCCATTTTCTAACACAATGACTCTTAGTAACCTATGCTGGGTAATGGCGTTGACAATTACCTATCATTCTCATGTCGTTCTACACAAAGGTAATGATTTTTCCTTCTCACGCCAAGTATAATACCTATGTGTTCTAGCAGGCTAACAATGTTGCAAGGGATAATGTCCTCTCAGACCACCATTCACGAGCAACTCATTACGTCCTACTGAATTTACCCTCATCTAGCCATTCCTATCCAACGAACCTCTCAGTCTAGTCAATTAAGAATGATCTTGTTCACTCATCCCAACTAGGGTAGAGTTGTTTTCACACACTCACTAGTTACGTAGTAATTTTGGGTCATGACTCCTACGTTACTAAGAATTAAGCATAATAAACAAGATAATTAGGTTACCAATATCATCATTAAGCCTATTTCATGATTGAATGAATAAATAGATAATCCACATCACACATCTTAGCCTTAACTTGTCAATGAATGAACTCAACATGATGAAAACCAAGACAATCTTCATTGAACCATGATCCTAGCATGAAAGTTCATCCAAAATCCGGAACATATCCTCAAAACATAAACCCTAGGCTCTTCATAGATGGCTAGGTATGAGTTTAGCTACTCATAACACAAGTTAACATATTTCTTGAATAGTTCATACAAGAAAGTAGAGAGAAAAATAAATCAAACGCTAAAATCATGAAGATTGGCGCGATCTGGGCTCTTCTCCTTGGTTGAGGTCGTTCCCAATGAAGTCTCTTTTCTCTCCTCCTTCTTCGTGGCTCTCTAGATGCGTGAATGGCTATCTTTTTCGTCCCTAGGTCGTTCTTCAATCATCACCCGCAGAAGTCTTCAGTAATTGCACAAAAGCCCCTTGAAATCTGATCCTAATTAGATAAGGCGATATCTTCTTCGTCCAAACTCCGATTTAGCTCCGTGACCTATCGATGGAAATATCGCTGAGTCTACTTTCATATGGAACTGGTCTCACCCCAAAATGAGTTGTATAACTCCGTCTATGATCAAAATAGTGCAAGCTGTGTCCACGCTCCTCCATTTCGGCTTCTCTTCACTCCACTTGAGCTCCCATTGTTTCCGAAGTTCGTTCCATGCCTCCTATCAACCGATTAGCAGCCTTCCCTGCCAAGACAACATGAACAAACATACTAAGCGATTATATTTGACAAATAACAATAAAATATGCATGGAAAACGTCCGGACTAACAATATAGCACATGGTAGCATCAAGTGATAAAACGACCTATAATCTCTAACATTGGGCTCAAAACACTCTCCAAATACATATTATAATGTGGTAAATGCTCAAGAATTATATCTCCTAAAAGGAGCTATCATCATACTCTCCCCATTTTGTTCTTTGTCTAAAGACAGTGAGGAGCTCATAGGGGTTTTTGCTACCTTGGACTGAGACGTATTGTACGTTTCTAACAAGCCCTTTGTGTACTTTTTATGATGCATAAAGATTCCTTTCCTATTTTGATGTATTTGAAGTCCAAGAAATAAATTGAGCTCTCCCATCAAACTCATTTCAAATTCCCTGATCATAAGACTTGAGAAATCTTTGCAAAGAGAGTCATTAGTATCTCCATAAAGAATGTCATCAACATATACTTGAAATACTAGAATATATTTCTCATGAGTCTTTATGAAAAGGGTTTTTTCTACTATTTGTCCTTTGAAATCATTTTCAAGTAGAAAGTTTGACCGTCTTTTATACCCAGCTCTTGGAGCTTGTTTCAAACCATATATAGCTTTTTCAAGTTTGTAAACATGATCTATAAACTCATCGTTTTCAAAACCAGGAAGTTGAGCATCATAAACTTATTCTTGTAGATAACCATTTTAAAATGCACACTTTACATCCATTTGAAAAAATACATATTTTATTGAGATGCAAATGCAAGTAGAATTCTAATTGCTTTTAAACTTGCAACATGAGCAAAAGTGTCCTCATAATCAATACCTTCTTCCTGGTTGTAGCCTTGAGCTACCAGTCTGGCTTTTTTTCTCTGATTACCTTACCATTCTCATCTAAGTTGTTTCTGAATACCCACCTGGTACCAATGAAAGACTGATACTGAGGTGGAGGAACCAGATTCCAAACCTTGTTCCTCTCAAATTCATTGTGTTCACTTCAGATTGCAATGATCCAGTCTGCTTCTTGTAATGCTTCTTTCACATTCTTAGGCTCCATAAGAGACACAAAAGCATTTAAGGCACACAGATACTTTAACCGTGATCTTGTTTATGTACCAGTGGATGGATCAAATATAATGTTGTCAACTGGATGAGATGAAAGATATGTGAATCTTTTCCTTGGTGTCTATGGTTGTGGTTCTCCAGGAATCTTCTCAGGTCTTTGAGAAATTGAAGTAGTGTCTTGTCCACTCTGATTCTCTTCCTGTTCTTTTTCAAGACTTTGAGACTCATTTTCAAGGCCTTTAAAATTCTTCTAGTTTTCTTGCAATCTTTCCTTGAAACCATTTGAAGCCTCTGCTTCATCTTCTGACTCATGCTTGTTTAAATCCAAGTCTGCAAAACTTTCACTCAGAGAACCATCATAGCTTTCATAAAAAATAACATGAATACTTTATTGAACTAGCTTGGTTCTCTTGTTATAGATTCTATAATATTTGCTGGTCAATGAATAACCAAGAAAAATACCTTCATCACTTCTGGCATCAAACTTACCAAGATTGTCCTTACCATTATTGTGGACATAACAAGTGCAACCTAATGGTCTGAAGTAAGAGATAATTATCTTTCTTCATTTGATAGCTCATATGGAGTCTTCTTCAGTATAGGTCTAATCAAGCACATCTGAAGTATATAATTGGTTGTGTTCACAGCTTCTGCCCAGAAGGATTTTGGAAACTTGTTCTCTAGAACCATTGTCCTTGACATATCTTCAAGTGTCTTGTTCTTTCTTTGAACAACACCATTATGTTGAGGAGTTCTATGAGCAGAGAATATGTGAGAGATTCCATGCTTAGCACAAAATAAATCAAACTCAAGTTGATCAAATTCTCTACCATGATCACTTCTAATAGAAGCAACAGGCAGATTTTTCAAAGTTTGAAGTTCTTTACAAAGCTTTGAAAATTCAGAAAGATCTTGAGATTTATCTCTAAGAAACATTACCCAAGTAAATCTAGAAAATTGATCAACAATAACTAACATGTACTTGTTACCCTTTAGAGTTGGAGTTCTCATTGGACCAGAGATCCGTATGCAATAGTTCAATGGGTCTAGCAGTACTTACAAAGCTCTTTGACTTGAATGAGCTTCTTGTCTATTTACCTTGAGCAAAAGCTTTGCATACTTCTTCATCTTTGAACTTGATGTTGGAAATATGCCCTAGAGGCAATCTATTTATTGTGACAAATGTATGGATTTACGATTCATTATGTTATCGATATGGAGATATGTTAACATGAATGAATTCCTGAGAATATAAGTGTTATATTCTTAAATATCCCTAGTCAATTATAATGATTAATAGGACAATCATCTATAAACTAGTATGAGGTTGGATTGATATATAGATATCACGATCCAACACATGGGTATGCATTCGAAGTAATGGCATACTAAATTGACCCATCTCCGAGAAGGCTACATACAAGTTATGTAAAGTCACAAGCACTTCTCGTGGTGACAATGGTATTGTCATCCTTAGACTTAAAGTCACTATATTGTCAAGTTGTGGATTACTGTGATTTTGGTAGTGTCAAACGCTACACCGTGACTGGGTAGTTATATAGGCGTGTACCAGATACAATAAGAAGCAAGCTTAGAGATCTTAGTAGACGTAGATAGAATTTGTGCCTCCCACATAACGGGAGCAAATATTCTACGCCACTCGACGGATAGTGCATATATAATGTATGGCCAGACTCAAATAAATCATTATAGGATATTGATGTTATTTTCACGAATAAGGCTATTCCTAGGATCGAGAAACTATGGATTGGATAAACAAGTGTGACCTGTATGTCTCACGTCCAATCCGTCTATAGGGACAAAGGGATGAGACAATACTTGCACAAGGTTTGTCATGATGACTATTCTATTTGTTGGCTAGAATGGATGTCTTGCTAGAGGCCGCTCCATATTAGTAGATAGTTACTACCAGCTAAATAGAACCTATCGGGTCACACGCGATATAAAGGTGAACAAGAATTGGAAATTAATTAATTAATATGATTAATTCATTAGAAGGATCAAATCGCAACAACTTGCTAACTTAGTAAGACTAATATGCAAGTTGGACTAATTCATGTAGAGACATGATTAGGATTTGCCAAGGTGGACTAATTCATGTAGAGACGTGATTAGGATTAATTTACAAAGAGAAGTAATCCATAGATTGACATGATTAGGACTAGTTTGCAAAAGGGACTAATCCTTATTTGAGTAGGACTAGGAGAGGGGTTCTTTATGTAGTAGGACAAGGAGTTGTTGGACTATATAAAGAACACTCCTAGCTTATTTTTCTCTACACATCTACATGACTAGATTAGAAGATAATAAATAAAGGAGAAAGAGCATGTCCCAAAGGAGGGCCGAACCCACCTTAGGATCGCCCCCTACTCGTCGGCCTCACAAGGAGGTGCCGCCCACCTTTTTGCACCGTGTTGCATGATTTCTTCTTCCTCTTCCATTCTTCCTAGCTAGAAAAAGGAGTTGGAAGATCAAGATCTCACCTCTAGGCGTGGATCAACCGTAGAGACGTGACAGAATTCACGTTACAAGTCATCACAGGACACCCCTAAGGTGTGTTGATTGTTTCTTCCCTTACCATCGTTATAATTCTATGATTGTGATCCTTGGAGGGTCTGGAATGGATATTTCTTTCTTCCTCTGCGTATCCATGATCAAAACCCTACAGTCCTATCAGAGCCACATGTCGTAGAGCATAAACGGACAAATCAAGTATATTGATGCAATTTGTCAATAATTCAATCAAAAAATAACTAATTTTAAATGGGATGTAGGAATTAGTGAGTTTGTGAAATTTTAGGATCTTAGATCTAGGATTCTTGGGCATCCTATTGGAAGAAGGAGTTCTTTTCAACGAAGGAAACAACCAAACTTGGGCAACAAGGCAAGTAGTTGTTTTGGAAACAACTCCGAAGGAGGTTCGCCCCCCCCCCCTAGGGGACCGCCCCTCCTTCCTTGCCGCCCAAGCAAGGTTCGGACTAGGGTCCGGGGCAGCCCTAGCGCACGGCCTAGCCGTCTTGGCTAGGGGCCGGCCGGCCCACGGCCTTAGGCAGTCCTTTAAGGGTTCGGCCAAGTGTTTGGTTGGGCCTCTTGGACCGTTTTGACCCTAGTTAATCCTAAAATCATCTAAAAAGTACTAAGCGCGTTAAGAATTGCTTTTAACTGTTTATATGCAATTTGCATGGTGATTGGATATGGCCTTAGATGTGGTTTGTAGTGGATGTTTAATTTTGTGATTGCTTACGGCCTGCAAGCTGATCAATTGATGTAATAATTAATTAAGGTTTACGGCCTGCGAGGCGGTATTTTCTCAACTTGTGAGATTTATTTTATTTAGTATAGATGTTAGCTAGTACTAGATAAAATAGATAGATAGCCAAGATTGAAGAAAAGAAGCCCAAAGAATTAAATGAGCCACAACATGAAGCATGGAGCATTCCACAAAGCTATGAAGGATGGAACAAGAGATGGAGGCACATGGAGATGCGTTTTTCATTCTAGGGTTCATAGATATTCTCATTGGCTTGGGAATATCTTAGTCTAGGACGCCATATCTGTAACACCCCCGATTTCCAGAGGAGCCGGAAACCGGTTGGTGCCCTGCGTACAGGGGATTTTACCCTTTCGTACAAGGAGTGGTAACCAAAAACAAGTGAAAGGAAACACCCAACTACTGATTCATTACAACGTTCGTGACTGGTTCCAAACTGGACACAAAGTCTACCAAAATATTTTACATCAAAAGTGAGCTCTCCAATTAATCACTAAACACTACTGTTTGCATGAGAGAACGTGTTCGTGAGCCCATCGCGTTACCCCAAGCAACCAATCATAAACCTGCGGGGAATTTAAAAGAAACAAGGACGCAGTTTTTCGAGTATCAGTAAAAACTGAGTGAATAGACACCTTAGCATGTAAAACAGAGGGGCTAAGAAAGGTTACCGGGTTTACATTTTGACATAGTTTAAACAGTAATAGAGTATAAGTATAAAAATCAGAGTAAACACTTGAATCGTTTTACGAAACATAAGTACAAGTAGAGGTGACGATTATCAGAGTCCTCCAAAAGTTGTTGTTTCTAAACTGATAGTTATTATGAGTAACAAATTTTTTTATCGAGGTATTCACACGTTTCCAAACGTGAAATGAAACAAGTCGTATTATTAAGCCGCAGTAACCAGGGTAGACCAGGGTAAATAGAAAAAGATGATACTGGCATGTAGGGGGTTATGATAACCCAACCTTTTTACCAAGTGTTAAAGACGATTCCAACCGTCCCGCTAGTCATCATACAAGCAGCTACTAGACCTTAAGTGTCGACACCCTCTTAAGATTGTAAGTCAGAAGAGTAGTACTAGAATGCTGGACTCTCACCAACAAGGTGAAGAGCCGAGGCACGAAATCCCCAACTTAAGGCAGGTCCAAGACTCCAACAAGTAGTCAAGGCATTCTACAGAATAAATAATTACGGGCGTAGCCAACAAAGTAACAAGCGACGTAGGCGTATAGAACTGTCACAGACCCAACTGGTTCCGGTACTTGCGATCCTTTCACTTTACGTTATTAATGAATTCTGATTGTGTGACATTTGAATAATAAGTTTTCCGATTTGAAGACAAGTAGTAAAGTGGCGATTTAAAGGCAAGTACGACAAGTTTAGAAATTTCGAAATAAGGTGCGACAATTATCTTCAAATAAAACAAGTATATCACATGAAAGGAATTGGCACGCAAAGCTAAGCATATATTTTGAGACAAGACATAAATCACGTTTTGACACGAAAGAAGATAAACACACCAGACTAAGCATGAATACTCACATGTATATTTTGAGACAGAACATAAATCACGTTCAGACACGAAAGAAGACAAGTACACAACGCTAAGCATGAATACTCACCGTGAGAGTCGTAGAGTGCTAGCAAGTCAACTACTCGTAAACAACTCCAGATTCTTCAAAGAAATTATCTACAAACAAGCACAGATAGTCCTAATTACAAGCAAGTTCATGTCGTAGAATGATAACGTACATGTCCTACGTGATATGCAAACTATAGCCCGAATTCGGGTGAATAAGTCTTAACTTCATTAAACCGACGATAATATAAGGAAAAGAGTTGTATGCCAACTAATTTAAATAAATGCTTCGAAGAAATTTATTTAAAGTGGACATTTTTATTCGATAAGTATTTAAATCAAACAATACTTTATTTTTAGATAAAAGAATAACAAGTATGCAATTAGTTTTAAACATACTATTTGTTAAATAAGACTAAACCGACATTTATCAAATAACTAGTTAATCATTTGTTTCTCAAGAAAACAAATTTTGATAATCCAAATGTAAGTTACTTTTATTTTATGAAAATATTATTTTCATTTTACAAAACACACTTTCTGTAGTTATTTCCTTTACAAATATAAATATATATACTCTCTAATTTTTGTTTAAAGAAGTTAACTAAAAACTTATTACATTAATCAATAAATAAAGAGCTTAGAAATTTCTGAAATGTCACAATATATCCTACAATTTTGATATGTGCAAAAAAAATGACATCTCTGCCAAACATTTACAGTGCACTGTGTATACACCAACCCAAGATGATTTAGACTTCCATTCAACCTAGAAACGAAAGTTAGATTTTGATGCTCAAGGATGAATCGGTCGATGAAATAGAAGTTACCAGCGCCAAAACGAACCAAAGCGGTGGAGAAACGAGGCGACTCAAGGTCGCGGCGGCGGCGATTGACGGTACTGCTCTGGCTGCCTTCGTGCTTGGATCAGAGGCTCTTCGTGCTCCTCGAGAGCTCAGGAACGCGGAAGAAGCGAGAAACGGGGCTGGGTGTTGTCCGGGTTGTTGGGTCCGAGCTCCTCGCCGGAATAATGATGACGGCGGCGGTGATGGAGCTCGGCTCTGTTGCTGCTGCTGTTTCCCGCTGCTCCTGGTGGTTCGGGCGGACTCAGAGAGAAATCAGGGGTCGGGAGTGGCTGAGAGAAAGGAGTTGCAGGTGGTGGTGTTGGCCGTTGGTAATGGTGGTGGTCGGTCGTGGCTTTGGTGATGGTGGCGGGCTGGGTTTTCTTCGGCCAAAACCAGAGAGAGAGAGAGAGAGAGAGAAATGGCGCTGTTTGTCAGCATTGGTGGTTGTACCGGAGGAGGGTGGTTTGTGTTCGTCAATGAACAGGGGAAGGGAAGAGGGCTGTTTTGAAGGCAGTTTGTTGTTATTGTTGTTCATGTGGGTGTTGTGAAGAAGAGAAAATGAAGTAGAAGTACATTGAAAGAAAAGAAAAAGAATAGATGGTGATGGAGAGTTGATTGGAGGGAGTAGAGTAGGGAGGTGATAGAGGCGGTGAAATGTAGAGAGTGTCGGGGTAGCAGAAGAGAAAAATGATGGTGAAGACGAGAAAATGATTCTATGTGGCACGGTTACGGATGACGCAGTGGTTTGGATACGCGACGAGCAACTAAAACGTGACAAAACTAATAATACGCGACTACAAATTACACGCAACGATAAATTAACATGCCTTATCAATTTATACGTAACGACTAAAATAAAACGGTTTCTGACCGAAAAAAAATTAAACTTGACTTATAAATATAAATTTGGCTGCAAAACAAAATTTCACTGACAAACTAAGTTTTGATTGATAAAAGTAATTTGACTACTAAACGTGTTTTGATCGTTAAACTGGAGTTCGAATGATAAAAATAAAGTTGACGGATAAAATTCGTTTCTAACTAATGCGACCAGGTTAAAATGATTTCTTCTCAGATATTTTTACACGAAATTCGAATTCTGTTTTTGAGAAAATTCATAAACGCTTTACTCAATAAAAGTTAACTAAACAAAATTAATTTAAAGTTTATAATTAACTTCTTATTTAAAATAAAATAGTATTATTTAAAAGTATATTTATAAGAATCAATTTACTAGAATGATTATAAACGAATAGTTATTTATTATGCTTCGAGAAAATTAAATAAAAAAACTCATAAAGTAAAGTAAATTATTGAAATACCATTACGGAAAATACGTAGTATTACAATATCCATATCACATTATTTTCTGTCTTGTGGATGTTTACTTTATTGTCTTATTATTGTTGTTGGTGTGTGGATGACGCATGCAATTTGATAATAAGATAATTAAACAACCCGGATCTTTAAATGGAGTTATGCCCAAACTCAAATAAGTATATTAGTTGATATGGATCAACAAAAAAATTGAAATTGAAAAAATATCCCTCAATTTAAATATTGCGTTTTTGCCTTCTCGTTATTTAGACACTCTTCATGATCATAATTATCAAGCTCGTGCGTGCCAAAGCAAGGCGACTTGATTTGTTAGGGTTGTGTTGCGATGTCACAAGCAAGTAATGTGCAAATGTCTAAGTAAGAGGTTGGACGCAACTAGGTGTTTTTTAAAAGATTAAAAGCCTAGAGGCAAACAATTTGGATTATCCATAGGGATGGATAAATAAGGAGTTATTTTCCCAATTGAACCAAGAGTTGCATGGGATGCAATTGGAATTGTTCCTACCTAAATAACTAACTTTTGGGTGACTTGCCAAAGCAAGCCTAAAAGAAGCCAAATATGGGTCTTGGCCCACTAGAAAATAAAATGATATTTTCCGCATTAATATCTTGAAGGTTATTAATCCGTAGAAAAATAGTGGGAGCTATTTTTGACAAATTAAATACTTGTTGAATATAGTTATACGTCACAATACTTTGCATAATCATTTTGGTGTTGAATACCCATGGCATTAAACAAATGAAACACGACTTTATGTCCATAACATGGACAAGCTGTTTGGAATCTATTTCCTAGACCGGTATAAAATTGAGAATTGTTCTCAAATAAAAGATAAATTGTTATACATCGTAGAAGGTTCTCTTCCCAGCAACTACCAAGACACACTAAAACCTAATGGAAGGGACATCAAAGAATGGTTCTTTATATGTAACTTACCTCATGTTAGCTACCAGGAACTCTGAGATTTGGAAGCAAGATGAGAGCATGGAGGCGTATGATATGATCATACATTGAAATAAGCTCTTTCAAAAGGTGAGCTAGACATGAAAGGTTTGAAGTGTTGCTCCACTTTGAATTATGAAACTAAGCTAATTCAATATGATTGAAATATTAGTGGAAGGGTGTTATCTATGAGATAGATAAGAATAAAAGTTATTCACCCAAGTGGACCAAAAATTTCATTGGATGCAATTATAGTTTTGTTCAAAGGATATTTACTCAATATGATTGAGAATCACTAAACAAAGCACTCATAAAGGACATAGGCAAAATTGTTAATGGTTAACAGCATGGGTAAAGGTAAATGGTTTGCGCCGACCCCATGGGTATAAATCAAGCTTGTTGCTAAAACTAAGTTTCCTTAAAGTCCCATAGGTAGCGTAAAGGAAGAGAGACTACCTAAAGTACCTGGAAGTAAATAATAAAGGAATTATGAATTCCAAATTATGTATTTTATTGTAGAAGTCAATGTGTCTATCTCATCATCATGAGTATATGATACTAGATGAGGATCTCACATTTATAGAAATGTGGACTATCTCAATAGATATACACAATTGGATAAGGAAGAAATAAACCTACACGTGGGGAAATGAAGCAAGGGGTTGCTGAATTAGCCATAGGGAATTATCTCTACCTTTCTAAAATTATTCATGAATTAGACAAAAGTGATTATGTCCCTGCTTTGAGTAGGTGCATTGTCATAATTTCTTATTTGGACAAGAAAGGCCCTCTATCATAATAAAGGACAAATGCTGTTCCATTTATTCTGATATGCATTATTTTAATCCAATATTATCTAATAGGTTGTATATCCTTGACCATGATAATATCATCCATAACATTAATACCAAGAGGTTTGCATATAATGATATGAACTTCACTTATCTTTAGCATTATCGTTTAGGCCACATGAATAAGAGATACATACCTAGAACTCTATATGGATGGATTTCTACAAATCATTTGATTATTGAATAATATGAGACATGTAAGACTTATTTATTAGGCAAAGATATGATCTCTTGGGAATCATACATATTGATGTATGAAAGCCGCTAAGCAAAAATGCTAAAGATGGTTTTCAGTACTTCATCATATTTATTGATGGGATCAGAGAATATGGATTTGTGTATCTTATGAAGAAACAAATCAGAATCCTTTGAAGAATTCAAAGGAATTCAAGAATGAAGTAGAGAGCCAGCTTGAAAAAAGTATCATGGCTCTACGATTGGATCGTGGAGGAGAGTACTTGAGCCAAGAGTTTGACAAGCATCTATGGGAGTGTTGGATATGATCCAAACTCACTCCACCTAGCACGCCACATGAGTTTGGCGTGTCTAAGAGGAGAGTCCGGACCTTGTTGGACACGGTTCGGTCCATGATATGTCAAACAATAACTTCCAGTTTACTTTTAGGGGCTATGTTCTAATTACAGCAAATTTCTCCCTTAACCTTGTTCCATCTAAAATCAGTTATGAAAAACTCCATAGATATGGACTAGGAAGTGTCCTAGTATGTCATTCATAAAGATTAGGGTAATGAAGTTTCTGTAAAGAGAGTTTACATATAAACTTTGACCCAATTCGGATAAATGTTTTGTGGGATATCTTGAAAATGATATTATTTCTACAACCCATTCAAGAACAAACTGTTTGTTGCTCGAACCGCTGTGTTTCTAGGTAGAGATTTTCTCTAAAAGAAACAGTGGGAGGAAAGTAGAATTTGAAGGAGTTCAAGAACCACAACATAACATCGATCCTTTTGATGGAACATGAGCATGATCACAAGGTGTTTTGGAGCAACCTACTCAGGAAACACAAGAACCTCGTAGGTCAGGTAGGATATGTAGAGGGACTAGAGAAATAAGGATTTCTCATAACCCGTGATATATTGCTCATAGAGATGAGCCTACAACCGATAAGATGGCCACGTGTGGGCCATACTCTCAGAAATGGCTTGGAGCCATGAGATACGATATGGAATCCATGTATACCAAACAAAGTATAGACTTTGGTGGAACCACCTGAAAGGGTAGGACCCATAAGGTGCAAGTGGGTTATGAGGAAACCAACATGGATGGTAATGTGATTACTTTTAAGGGACAATTGGTTGGAAAGAGGCTTCACAAGAGTTCATAGTATAGACTATGACGAAATCTTTCCCCAGTTGTGATGCTTAAATCCATTCGCATCTTGCTTGTAGCAATCTGTCTATAGATTGAGTCAAGTTTCTTGGAGTTGGATTCTTCGAATTAATAATGCAATCAAAGGAGTTTGGTTCCATCAAAATTGAATATGAGACTTGTGTTCACAAGAAGGTAAGTGGGAGCACAGTTATGTTTCTGGTCTTGTATGTGGAGACATACTTATCATTGAGGATGACGTCCCTACTTGGCAATCAGACATAGATTGACTAGGGACATAAATCTTCAATTATAGACTTTAGCGAAGAGACCTATGAAGATCTATGGAAATAGATCAAGATGGTTGTGAGGCTTAGGTCATAGTACACGAATTGACAAAGGTGTTAAAATGGTTCAACATGTATAGAATATGGATTCTACCTATTTCACATGGAGTTAGTCTTTGGAAGACTAATTTTCTTTCCGATTAGAATGGTAAATTACCGTATGAATAAGATTCATGAGATACGCCATGTTATGTACTAGGCCAGACGTGTCATATGGTATGACACAAAGATACCAGTCAAATCAGGGTGAGGGTCACTGAATAATTATCAAGATTATCCTTAAGTACTTGATAAGAGCTAAAGGATGAATTTTCATATATGAAGGATAGGAAGAGTTTTCTGTAAAGAGTTACAGTAATGCGAACTTCAAATCTAACAAAGAAGATTTCATATTATAAGTCAAGTTTTATGTTTTGCTAGTGGGAGCGACTGTGAGCTGGAAAGGTTCCAGGCAAGATTCAGTCACTGACTCTAACATAGAGGACTAAGTAAATTACAGCATGAGACGCATTTATTCAGAGTATTCAATCTCAGTCAAATTGTTGATAGAAGAGATGTGAATATTTTTAAAGTACCAGCGGATGTCTTGCCTACCATGCCCCTATGCAGCGTAAGCATGGAGGGCCTGGCTAGGTCAATAGGCATATGATGCAGGAGATTAACTCTAGTGCAAGTGGAAGACTGTTCGAAATATGCCCTAGAGGCAATCTATTTCTTGTGACAAATATATGAATTTACGATTCATTATGTTATTGATATGGAGATATGTTAACATGAATGAATTTCTTAGAATATAAGTGTTATATTCTTAAATATCCCTAGTCAATTTAATGATTAACAGGACAATCATGTATAGACTAGTACGAGGTTGGATTGATAGGCGGATATCACGATCCAACACATGGGTATGCATTAGGAGTAATGGCATAATGGATTGAACCATCTCCTACAAGGCTACATACAAGTTATGTAAAGTCACAATCGCTTCTCGTGGTGACAATGGTATAGTCGTCCTTAGACTTGAAGTCACTAGATTGTCTAGTTGTGGATTATTATGATTTTGGTAGCATCAAACGCTACACTGTGACTGGGTAGTTATAAAGGCGTGCACCGGATACAATAAGAAGCAAGATTAGAGATCGTAGTAGACGTAGATAGAATTTGTCCCTCCCGCATAGCGGGAGCAAATATCCTAGGCCACTCGAGGGATAGTGCTTATAGAATGTCTGGCCAGACTCAAATATATCAATATAGGATATTGATGTTATTTGCAGAAATAAGGCTATTCCCAGGATCGAGAAACTATGGATTGGATATACAAGTGTGACCTGTATGTCTCGTGTCCAATCCTGATATGGGGACAAAAGGATGAGACAATACTTGCACAAGTTTTGTCATGATGACTATTCTATTTGTTGGCTAGAATGGATGTCTTGCAAGAGGCCGCTCCATATTAGTAAATAGCTACAACAACCTAAATAGAACCTATGGGGTCACACGCCATATAGGGGTGAACTAGACTTGGGAATTAATTAATTAATATGATTAATTAATTAGAAGGATCAAATTGCAACAACTTGCTAACTTAGTAGGACTAGTATGCAAGTTGGACTAATTCATGTAGAGACATGGTTAGGATTTTCCAAGGTGGAATAATTCATGTAGATACATGATTAGGATTAATTTTCAAAGAGAACTAACCCATGTATGGACATGATTAGGACTAGTCTGCAAAAGGGACTAATCCTTATTTGAGTAGGATTAGGAGAGGGTTTCTTTATGTAGTAGGACAAGGAGTTGTTGGACTATATAAAGAACATGCCTAGCTTATTTTTCTCTACACATCTACATGATTAGAGTAGGAGAGAATAAAGCAAGGAGATAGAGCATGTCCCAAAGGAGGGCCGAACCCACCTTGTGACCGCCCCCCACCCGTCGGCCTCACAAGGAGGTGCCGCCCACCTTGTTGCACCGTGTTGCATGATTTCTTCTTCCTCTTCCATTCTTCCTAGCTAGCACAAGGAACTGTAATATCTAGATCTCACCTCTAGGCGTGGATCAACCGTAGAGACGTGACACAATTCACGTTACAAGTCATCACAGGAGACCCCTAAGGTGTGTTGATTATTTATTCCCTTACCATCGTTGTGATTCTCTTCCTGTGATCCTTGGAGGGTCTTGAATGGATAATTCTTTCTTCCACTGTGTATCCATGATCAAAACCCTACACTTGATAGGGGGCATACCTCTTACTAGGTCTTTAGAAACCAGCTTGTTCAAAGTATGTAAGCTAATATGTCCAAGCTTTCTGTGCCAAAGCTTTGAATCCTCTTTAAAGTCCTTGAGACACTTCACACTTTCTCCTGCAACTTTGTTAGTGTGCAAAGTATAAACATTATTTGACCTTGACGCAATGAGGATGCAAACTCCGGATTTCTCATTTTGCAGCACATTTCTCTTTGTTAAAGATAAATTTGTTACCATTGTCACATAACTGAGATACACTAAGCTGGTTGAACTTCAAGCCATCAACTAAATAAACATCATAAATAGAAGTTTCAGAGTATGTTCCAACTTAAAAAATACCTAGTAGGTTGCACTTTCCTTTGTCACCAAGTGTGATTGATCCTTCAGATTGCTCTTTGAATTCTGAGAATAGAGATCTCTTGCCACTCATATGTCTGGAGCAACCACTATCCATAAACCATTTATGTTCTTTCCTCTTGGTGACAGCTGCAAACACCATTCACTGCCTTACCCAGCTGTTAGACCAAATGTGGAATTTAGATTCATATTCAGGGTTAACCATGTTAGGTGGTCTAACCCCTATAGGAGCCCAAATCTTTCTAACTTGTCCTTCAAGCTAAACTGGAAAAGTGTTCCTCATTATGTGAGGGTCTCTTCTTCTAAAAGGACAAGTCATTTTAAAATGACCAATTCTGTTAAAGTAATAGCACTTAGGAGAAGTTCTGTTTCTAGCCTTCACAAATCTGGTGTTGTTTTTTTGGGAAAGTTTGGATTGTAACCAATACCATTTTTGTGAACAGACTTTAAACTTCCTCTAAGAATCAGGTTCAGATTGTTTTCTGAGCCAGCAAGTTTGGAAATAAGTTTATTATATTCTCGAAGTTTTTCAGCTAGGCTAGTCCGTTGTTCCTCGAATTCATCAAACTGATGTCTTAGAGCAACACAATTGTCACTCAAAATAGAGTTCTCAGTGACTACTTCCTTGACTTGAGTTTTCAAGGCTTTGAACTGGTTTCCAAGGCCTTGAAATCTCTATCAGACTTCTTCTGAGAAATTTTAAGATTCAGTTTTTGACATACAAGTTGCTAGTTTTATTTTTCTTGCTCATGAACCTTTTCTTTCAATGTCCTGATTTATTTCACATAGTCCTCTTCATTTAAAAGCATTGTTCTAAGATAGGCAGAGAGGACATCTGTTGGTTTTGAAATCAAGCAGTTCACCATTACCTCAATGTTATTTTCAGAAATTTCATCATGCTGGGCCATAAGGCAGAGGTTGGCTTGTTCCTCTTCCGATTCAGAATCACTTGAGGAATCTGAGTCACTCCAAGATGCTATCATAGCCCTCTTTCTCCTGTCATGGTCTTTCTTCTGAAAGAGTTTGGTTATCTTGTGTGGACAGTCTCTGATCAAATGTCCTAAATCACCACACTCAAAGCAATTCATTACTTTATATTTATTACCATGGGACTAAGATTTACCGTTGTAGTCTTTGCAATTGGAGGATTTGTGTTTATCCCTGCTGAAGTCTTTGTTTCCAATGTTCTTTTTCATCTTTAGAGTTCTGGTCAAGGCTTTAGAAATGAGAGAAAAGGGATCTTCATCATTATCTTCTTATTTTTCAAGGCTTTGAGATGGTAGAGTTTCTTTAGCCTTGAGAGCTAGATTCTTAACATTATGTGGTAGTTCCCCATCAACTTCATTCATGGAGATTTCATGAGTGAGCATATTTCCCTGCAATCCATCAAGTTGAAGTGATGATAGATCTTGAGCTTCTTCAGTAGCAGTAGTATTTGGTTCCCATTTGGCTTTTGGAAGGCTTCTTAAGATCTTCTTGAATTTCTATTCATTGGAAAATGATTTTCCAATAGAGTCCAGATTGTTGACAATATCAGTGAACCTCTTGTTGATTGACTCAGCTCCATTCATCTTAAACAGTTCATACTGTCTAAGAAAAATGTTGATTTTTGTCTGCTTGACTTGATTGGTTCCTTCAATGGTTACCACCAATTTGTCCCATATATCTTTAGAATTCTTGCATCCTGAAATCATCTTGAATTCATCTGCACTCAAAGCACAATATAAGAAATTCATAGCTCTGTAATTTTTGGTATATTGCTCTAACTCAGAAGCAGAAAGTGAATCCTCTGTCTTGGGATTTATGATCCCATATTTCTCTGTGTATAATGTGTGATGACAATTATGAATGATAGTCCACAAGTCCATATCTTGATCAATGTTGAACATTTTCATCAGGGCTTTCCAATGCACAAAGTTGTCACCACGGGATAGAGGAGGTCTGTTAGCAGCTCTTCCTTGAGAGAAACCACCATCACCTACAATACTCATAATCACCAGATGGTTAAATCTATATAGTAATACAAGTTCTGATACCAATTGAAATACAATAATGTAGGAGGTAAAACATGATCAATACTCTAGAAGGGGGGGGTGAATAGAGTATGGCAACTTTTTCAACTTTAAGCTAAAAGAGTAGTTTCAAAGATATCTGTGCACAAATGTAAGTATTTCAAGGCCTTGAAATGATTTTCAAGTTCTTGGAAAGAAAATAGATGACAAATAAAAAGAAGAGAGTTTTTAAGGCCTTGAAATCAAACCGTTGAACTGAAACCTATTTTGTCAGTTAATTTGACTAAGTATGTAATATCAAAATGAATGCAAGAGACGAAGAGCTTTATAGAGTTCAGTACACTTGGACCTACGTCTCTACCTCAGGGATTTGATCCCTGCAAGATTTTCAACTCAATTCTTATTAATCAAAAGCTAAGCTCAAGATCTCAAGCACATAGAGTTCCCTTACTCTATTACAGATTGAGGTTCTCACTAACCTATGGAGTACCTGCTCTAGCTAACTGATTCAGCAAGAATTCTCTATCGTTCACTTGAAAAGTTCACGAGAACAAGAATGTAACAAGTATTATCTGAATGATACACAAATAGAGTTCAGAAAGAAGAACACTGAGACAAAGTCTAGGAGTGAGTGGGAAGTGTTCTTCAGATGCTTGGATTGAGAGAAATGAATTTGTTTATTTGTTGATTGTCAATCCATGAATGTGTTTGAGTTTTTCTCTGTTGATGGTCTTCATAAACTCTCTGTCATTCATCCTCTTAAGGAGCAAGTTTGAATTGGAGATCTTCAGGATATTCTGGAAACTAACTTCCCTAAAAATCAGCAATGTATCTTGACCATTCTAACAACTCTTCCAACGGTTAGTTGCTATGTATCTTGAAAGATATTTACTTTATCTTGTAGCTTAGTATGTTAGGAAGGTATAGACATCTTTGCATAAGCACAAAATCAATCAAACAATCCAGTTTCCTTTTCTGAAAGAACAAAATTTATGCAAGTAATCCTGCAAAATAGGCAATAGATTTTCCCTGCAAAAACTTGTTCAAACAGATGGATTAATAATAGTTAAGAGCAGCAAAATGATTTGTCTTTCATCATCAAGGTGCATATAATCAAACATATAGAAGTGGGAATCAGATAAAACAGATAAGCTCCCCCTAAGTTCATGCTGTATTCTGCTTAGAATTTTGTAAACCTTTGAAAACATTTTCAAGGACTTGAAACAGACAAGCTGCTTCAAGCCTTTGAAACTAGCTGAACTTACAGAGGTGACTTTACATTTCAGGTCTTACCTTTTAAAAATAAGATTTTTAAACGATAATTCACAAAGAGGCCTGTCCCTATAGTTAGGCAGTCGAGGTGGCCGCTTCAGGCCCCCGGCCCCGCGAGGTCCCATTTCTATTAACAGTAATTTTTTGTAAAGAGGGCTCAATATAGTAATCCTAATTACATGTTTTGATGCAATTTCATCTATAATTGTATGTATGTATGTATGTGTGTGTGTGTGTCTATATACATATAAGTTTGGTGGTAGTTCCAATTTTTTACACATATTTCTTACCCGAAATATTACATTATTTTTTTTACTTAAAAAATTAACTATTTTG
Organism: Linanthus parryae; assembly: GCA_023055425.1. Classification (NCBI taxonomy): domain Eukaryota; kingdom Viridiplantae; phylum Streptophyta; class Magnoliopsida; order Ericales; family Polemoniaceae; genus Linanthus; species Linanthus parryae. Next base: position 2,546,096 of record JALGPY010000004.1, on the reverse strand, counting down.
TGATTTTTTTCTTTAAATAGGGCCCTCAAATTTCTTGCTCGCTTTAGGCACCTGGGAACGTTGGGCCGTCCAATCACAAATTTTACAACGAAAGTAATGTAATATCTGAAATTTTTGTAATTAGATATTACCAAAATTGGTAGTCAAATTGATATAATATCACCTCATTAACATACTCATTTATATATCACACCCTTATAAGTTATAACCATATGAAATACTTTCAAATTTAAACACACCAGGATCACCAGTCACACAGCTAGACCGAACATGTCCTGACATTCTTCAAATAGCAGTGTTTCAGGAATAGTTACATCTGTTACAAATATGTTTCAGGAATAGTTACATGCAAGACGCAATTACATATATAACAGATAATAACCAAAACACATAACAAAGATAGCTTGCATCATCTACCTTAATCTTCAAGTTATTTTTCCCTTGCCCCCCCCCCCCCGAAATCTTCTGTTCTGTAATTGACAACTTCACTCGTCCCTTCCACTAATTACACAGGCACCTCAACAATTATGTTGCCTTCAAACATGATATCCTTCATGCATTCCTTGAATACAGTCAGTTTCTTTGTGTCATCTTTTTCATCCTCTGAATCAGAGATGACCACTCGAGCATGCAAATACATTGGAGGCCATCGTGTTAGAGCACTGGTAACCTCCTCCTCTTTTAAAGGGTGGGGAATTTTCTGTCCTTACTGATACACATTGAATAGAGTGAATTAATAGATATATACAGTTTCTTACAGTGACCAAGCACTTAGCAAACAGCGAGCATGAAGAGCAACTTCATAAAGAGCAAAAAAAAGGCTCATATCAGTACTGCAAAGGAAAAAATTGAGCATTCCGGGTAAACAAGTGACACGTTCCAACTGCAAGTGCACAGTTGTTGGTGTAGTGATAATTGTGGTAAATCCGGGTTTGTCAAACCCAAAGGACATCTTGTAAACTAGTTAAGACTTTTTAACCTTATGTGGGCAAAGCGCGTTGAGCTTTTGCTAAATCCTACTAGAAATAAGAACAACTATATAAATTAATCAGTTGAATGATCTCACAATTAATAAAGGATGATTAAAAAAAGTTACATATGAATGACAAAGTTCATGAAATCTCTATTGGTTCACTAGGGCTTTCACACCTCTTATGATTTACGTTCAAGTAACACGAATGTGTTTTACTTAGCCAAACGAACACTTACACTTTGAAGATTCCACAACCAAAGTCTATATTCAAACTTGAAAGGTCAGGTTGTGCAAGACTTGAAATAGCTCAGCTATTTCAAGGCCTTGAATCAGATTTCAAATCTTTGAATCAGTCTCAGAGGCTTGAAAATAGCTAATTCAAGGCCTTGAAACTGGATTCAAAGCCTTCAAACTGCTTAACCTAAGTGCACCTCTCAGGGGAGTTTTCTGCAAACACTCTAAGTTGATTCCCTCTCTCTCTTTCATATGTTTGATTCACTGTTATTAGATGATGAAAGACAAATTGTTCTAACATGTTTTGATCATAAGATATCATCTGTTTGACCATGATAATGCAGGAAATTTTATTTCTAAGTTTTGTAGGATTGTTTCCTAAACTGAATTGCTGCAAATTTGAAAATAGTTGGACACTTTGATCTTGTGATCAATCAGACATGTATGACAGCTTCTCATGGTGTTTAAATGAAAGATTACAACAAAATCTCTGAAGATTGTGATCATCCAACCGTTGGAGAAGATTTCAAAGTAGTCAAACTCTGTTGCCTACAAAATAGGAAGTTTGTTGCTGAAAATCTGGGGAGATTTGCAGTGCTGTGTGAAGTTTAAATAGAGCTCAAATTCGAAGTAACTAGACACAACACTCAACGGGAAAAAATAGAGAAAGAGTTCTAGATTGACAAGCATCAAGAAGTTCATCATTCTTCCAATCCATTCACAGAAGTTCACTACATTTTCACTGCAGTTTTCTACTCTACATGTAGTTCTGTATTAAGCTGTATTGTTAGGTTGTTTTTGTATTATCTCTACATCTATTCTCAAGGATTGATCAAGGTGAAAAATATAGAATTCTTAATTAATCAGTTAGCTAGAACAAGTACTAGACATGTTAGGGAAAACCACAAGCTGTAACAGAATAAGAGAACTCTCTGGGCTTGAGTTCTAGGGCTTAGCTTTTGATTAATAAGAATTGAGTTGAAAATCCTGCAGGGATCTAATCCCTGAGGTAGAGACGTAGGTCAAATTGGACTGAACTCTATAAATCACTTGTCTTCTGCATTTACAGTTCATTCCTTTTCATAGTTTCTGCAGCTCACAAAACTGTCTATTTTTCCAAGGGTTTGAACTTGTTTTTAAGGCCTTGAAAAAGGCATACTTGCTTTACATTGTCTGCATTCTTTCCAAGGGATTGAACTAGCTTTCAAGGCCTAGAACTTCATTGTTTGCACAAGTTTTAATCTTCCTAGCAAGTTTTGCAAAATGTTGGCATACTCTATTCAACCCCCCTTCTAGAGTATCTTAGCTGCATAAACATCTGCATACGCATACTTTCAATTGGTATAAGAGCTTGTATCACTGTATAAGATTTAACCATCTGGTGATCATGAGTACTGCAGGTGATGGTGGTTTCTCACAGGGAAGAGCTGCTAACACACCTCCTCTATTCTGTATAGAAAATTTTGCTCACTGGAAAGCTCTCATGAAAATTTTCATTATTGATCAAGATCTAGAGCTTTGGACCATTATCCAAAATGGACCTCATCCTTTCTACACAGAGAAAGATGGGATCAGAACTCCCAAAACAGAAGACTTGCTCTCCGCTTATGAATTAGAGAATTTTTAAAAGAACTACAAAGCTATTAACATTCTCTATTGTGCTTTGAGTACAGATGAATTCAATAGGATCTCTGGATGCACAACTGCAAAAGAATTCTGGGATAAAATTGTGGTTACCTTTGAAGGAACCATTCAAGTCAAGCAAACCAAGATCAATATTTATCTCAGAAAATATGAGCTGTTCAAGATGACTGCAGATGAGTCCATCAGAGACATGTTCGAGAGGTTCACTGATATTGTAAACAACCTTGACTCACTAGGAAAACATTTTTCCAATGAAGAAAAGGTGAGAAAGATTCTCAGAAGTCTTCCAAAGGCAAAATGGGAACCAAATACCACAGCCGTTGAAGAAGCTCAAATCTTTCAACTTTACAACTTGATGACTACAAGGGAAGCTCCTAACACATGAGATATCTATGAATGAAGTTGATGGAGAACTCCAAGATGGTGTCAAGAACTTAGATCTCAAAGCCAAAGAGAATGAGAGAAAACAAAGCCTTGAAATTGGGGATGGTGATGATGAAGATCCAATTTCCTTAATTTCCAAAGCCTTGACAAGGATTCTTAAAATGAAGAAAAACTTTGGAAACAAAGATTTCAACAGAGAAAGGCATAGAACATCCAGCAGCAAGGACTACAAAGTTAAGTCATCTTCACAAACAAATAAAAAGTTATGAATTGCTTTGAATGTGGTGATGTAGGACACTTGATAAGAGACTGTCCACACAAAAAGAGCAATAACTTTCAAAAGAAAGATCATGACAGAAGAAAGAAAGCCATGATAGCTTCATGGAGTGACTCAGATAGCTCTCTTGAATCTGAATCTGAGGAAGAACATGCCAACCTATGCCTCATGGCCAAGCATGATGAAAGTTCTGAAAAGAACACTGAGGTAATGGTAAATTGTTTGATTTCAAAACCAAAAGAAGATCTTTCAGAATCTCTCAGAACAATGATTTTAAATGAGGAAGATTATCTGAAAGAGATAAGACTTTTGAAAGAAAAAGTTCATGACCAAGCAAAAGAAAACTTACAACTTGTTTGCCTAAATCAGAATCTTGAAATATCTCAGAAGAAAACTGACAGTGATTTCAAGGCCTTGAAAACCAATTTCAAAGCCTTGAAAACACAAGTAAAGGAAGTAGTCACTGAAAATTCCTCAGTGAGTGATAGCCTTGTTAACCTAAGACATCGGGTTGATGAATTAGAGAAACAAAAGACTACTCTTAATGATAAACTTTAGGAATCTGAATTGGTCAAAGTCAAGCTTGCTGGATCAGAATACAAGTTGAACTTGATTCTTGGAGGAAGTTCACAGTCTGTTCACAAAGCTGGTATTTGATACAATCCAAACTTTCCAAGAAGGAACAATACCAGATTTGTGAAAGCTGGAAACAAAACTTCTCCTACTTGTCATTATTTCTGCAAAACTGGTCATGTTTAGATGACTTGTCCTTTTAGAAGAAGAGACCCTCACATAATGAGGAACATTTTTCCTTTTGAACTCAAAGGACAGGTTAAGCATATTTGGGTTCCTAAAGGGGTTAGGCCACCTAATATCGTTGATCCTGAATATGAATCCAAATTCCACACTTGGTCTGACAGCTGGGTAAGGCAGTGATTGGTGTTTGCAGGTTGTCACCAATGTCAAAGAACAGAAGTGGTTCATGGACAGTGGTTGCTCAAGACATATGAGTGGGAAGAGATCTCTATTCTTAGAATTAAAGGAGATCAGAAGGTTCCATAACACTTGGTGACAAAGGCAAATGCAATATTCTTGGTATGGGAAAAGTTGGTACAAATTCAGAAAACTCTATTTCTGATGTGTATCTCAGCTTTGCGATAATGGCAACAAAGTTATTTTTGATAGAGAGAAGTGTGTGGTGCAAAATGAGAAATCAGGAGATTGCATTCTCACAACCTCTAGATCAAACAATGTTTATACTTTTCAGACTAAAAAAGTTGCAGGTGAAAGTTTGAAGTGTCTCAAGGCCTTAAAAGAGGATTCAAAGCTTTGGCACAGGAAACTTGGTCATATCAGTTTGCATACCTTGAACAAGTTGATTTACAAAGACTTGGTAAGAGGATTTCCATCCATCATGTTCAAAGAAGATGAAATGTGCAAAGCCTGTGCTCAAGGCAAGCAGACCATAAGTTCCTTCAAGCAAACTAAGTTTGTAAGTACAACTACACCTATTGAATTGCTTCATATGGATTTATGTGGTCGTACGAGGACTCCTACTCCAAAAGGTAAAAGGTATATTCTAGTTGTTGTAGATGATTTTTCTTGATATACTTGGGTTATGTTTCTCAAATAAAAATCAGAAGCACTCTCTGAATTTTCAAAGCTTTGCAGAGAACTTCAAAACTTGAAAAACCTACCTGTAGCTTCAATTAGAAGTGATCATGGTAGAGAATTTGATCAGCTAGAATTTGATTTATTCTGTTATAAGGATGGTATTTCTCACAACTTTTCTGCTCCAATAACTCCTCAACATAATGGTTTCTTTGAAAGAAAGAACATGAATCTTGAAGATATGTCAAGAACAATGCTTCTTGAGAACAAGTTGCCAAAATATTTTTTGGCAGAAGTTGTGAATACATCAAACTATATTTTGAATAGGTGCTTGATCAGACCTATTCTGATAAAGACCCCCTATGAACTATTCAAAGGGAGGAAGCCAAACATTTCATACTTCAGACCCTTTGGATGTACTTGTTCTATCACAACAATGGAAAAGACAAACTTGGTAAGTTTGATGCAAGAAGTGATGAAGGTATATTTCTTGGTTACTCTCTGAATAACAAAGCATATAGAGTTTACAATAAAAGAACGAAACTGGTTGAAGAGAGAATTCATGTTATTTTTGATGAAACCTATGATGGTTCTTTGAGTGAAAGTTTTGCAGACTTGAACTTGAACAAGAATGAATCAGAGGAAGAGACTGAGAATCCATTAGGATTCAAGAAAGGCTAAGAAGAAAATAGAAGACATTTTCAAGACCTCGAAAATGGTGCTCAAGGCCTTGAAAGTAAATCTTAAAGCCTTGAAAAAGAGGATCAGAAGGATTCAAGTGAAAAAGCCACTACTTCAAGACCAGAGAAGATCTATGGAGAGACTGAACCATGGTCTCCACGAAAGAGATTCAAATATCTCTCATCCCATCCAGCTGATAATATTATATCAGATCCAACCACTGGTACCCAAACTAGATCACAGTTGAAGAACTTATGTGCTTTTAATGCCTTTATTTCTCTTGTAGAACCAAAAACTGTGAAAGAAGCTTTACAAGAAGCAGACTGGATCATTTCTATGCAAAGTGAACTCAATGAGTTTGAAAGGAATAAGGTTTGGAACCTGGTTCCTCCACCTACAAACTAGTCTGTCATTGGTACCAAATGGGTATTCTGAAATAAGTTGGACGAAAGTGGCAATGTGATCAGAAACAAAGCAATAGTTGCTCAATGTTACAATCAAGAATAAGGTATTGATTATGAGGAAACATTTGCTCCAGTTTCTAGGTTAGAAGCAATTATAATTTTTCTTACTTTTGCATCTTACAAGAATATGGAACTGTTTCAAATGGATGTGAGGTGTGCTTTCTTGAATGGCTATTTACAAGAAGGAGTTTATGTTTCACAACCACCTGGTTTTGAAAATGAAAAGTTTCCAGATCATGTCTACAAACTTGACAAAGCTCTTTATTGTTTGAAACAAGCTCCAAGAGCTTGGTATGAAATATTGTCAAAGTTCTTACTTGAAAATGATTTCAAAAGAGGTTTAGTAGACAAGACTCTTTTCATTAAGACCCATGAGAAAGATTTACTTGTAGTTAAGATATATGTTGATGATATATTGTTTGGAGCTACTAATGTCAATTGTGCAGAGAATTCTCAAGTCTTATGAGCAGGGAATTTGAAATGAGCATGATGGGAGAGTTGATCTTCTTCCTCGGACTTCAAATACATCAATTGAAGAAGTGCATCTTTCTACATCAAAGCAAGTACACAAGAGACTTACTAATTAAATATAGCATGGCTCAATGTAAGGAAGCCAAAACTCCTATGAGCTCTACACTATCCTTAGACAAGGATGAATCTGGTAAGAGTGTCAATGTAAAAGAGTATAGAGGCATGATTGGATCATTACTCCATCTGACAGCATGCAGACCAGATATTATGTTTAGTGTGTGTATGTGTGCTAGATTTCAAGCTGATCCAAACGAATCACACTTGACTGATGTGAAGAGAATATTCAGATATCTCAATGGTACCAAAGACTAAGGTATTTGGTATCCAAGACATTCTAACTTCTCTTTACATGGTTTTTCAGATGCTGACTTTGCAGGTTACAAGGTTGATAGGAAAAGTACTTCAGAAATTTGCCAATTCATTGGATCATCCTTGATTATTTGGCATTCCAACAAACAGAATTCAGTTGCTCTATCAACGGCTGAAGCTGAATATATAGCTGCAGGAGCATGCTGCTCACAAGTGTTATGGATTGCTCAACAGCTAAGAGACCTTGAATTTGACTTCAGTGGCATACCTATTAAGTGTGACAACACTAGTGCGATTTCAATTACAAAGAATCCAATGAAACACTCAAGAACCAAACACATTGATGTCAGACACCACTTCATCAGAGATCATTCTTAGAAAGGTGATATTGTTCTTGAATTTGTTGCTACTAACATGCAAATTGCAGATATCTTCACTAAACCATTAGCAGATGAAAGGTTTTCAGCTCTAAGATTGGAGTTATTAATGCTAAATAAAGATGCATTGTTTTACGGGGAGCATCAGGTAAGAAAGGTAAGTTGTATGTGTTTCTAAAGGTTTGAACTGAGTTTGAAAGCCTTGAAAATTAGTTCAAAGCCTTGACTTTTACTTGTTGCAGTGCTACAGGATTTCAAGGCCTTGAAAGCCTTTTCAAAGCCTTGAAGAAAAGTCTGCTACACTGATAGTTAATAATCTTGGATCATTCTATGTTGGGTGATATCTCTGTACATATTTGCCTAATATAGCCCCTACCTTTTTCAAAAATTTATTTTAGCCAAAAGTAGCATTAGTATATTTTATTTTCCAACGGAATAAAAGTTTTGAAATCTCTCTGATCATTGCAAATCTTTTGAGATGAGAGAGATACAATTTTCCAACGGAATAATAGTTTTGAAATCTCTCTTTTCAAAGCTTTGATCTTTTGTCTGCTGCAGTGTTATAGGATTTCAAGACCTTGAAAGCCTTTTCAAAGCCTTGAAAATGAATCTGTTACACTAATATTCAATAAACTTGGATCATTCTATACTGGGTGATCTCTCTGTAGATATTTGCCTAATATAGTCCCTACCCTTTTGAAAAATATGTTTTAGCCAAAAACAGTATTAGTATATTCTTTTTCCAACGGCATAATAGTTTGAAATTTTCTCTGATCTTTGCAAATCTTTATAGAATCAGAGAGATACTAGTTTCCTTTTGGAACTCAAACTCTTTCAGTATTTATCCTCTTCTCTTCTCCTTCATTCCATATCACTCCACCCCTCTCCATTCTTCTCCCAAACCCTAATGAGCACAAGGAGAGCCTCAGATAGAATCAAGATGGTTGGAGGTTCAAAACCTGTCTCAGAGAAGAAAAGAAAAGCATCAGTGGAAGAGGTTCAAGAGATCAGTGAGGACTCTGCTTCAAAAAGCTTTACTGAGGAAGAAGAAGAATCTTCACAACCCAAGAAGATGGTGAGAAAATATCAAGCTCCAGCGAAGAAGAAACAAACTATGACATCTATACAAGAAAAGCAGAAGGGAATCCATATTGGAAGCCCTAAGAGAGACAAGAAGAAGACAGTTTCTGAAGTTGAAGGAAAAGGAAAAGAAAGCCTTATTCAAGATTCAGACTCAGACACAACTTCAAGATCCTATGGAGTGTACTCCATATCCAACAAAGGGAAATATGACAAGGATCCGTCCCAGTCTTTAGAAGCTTCAAAGCAGGAAAGAAAAATCTCAAGACTGTCTCTCCTCAACAGAAAAGGTTAGCTGTAAAGAAGAAGCTGAAGCATGGGAAGAAAGCCCTGGAAGGACTCACCTTTCTGTTCAATAGTGTTATTGAAAATATCAGCTCCTTCATTGAGGAACTAGATGTGGTCTCACAAGAAATTCAAACCAACAGTGAAGTAAGTGAGGAAGAAGTAGGGGACCAAGAGGATGAGAAAAAACATTAATCTTGCCTACTCTTTCTTCCCCAAATCTCTCTTCTTCAAATTTTTTCTTTTAAGTTTTCAAAATTTTCCAGACACTTGATCCAACATCTTCTATCTTTTTGATGAAAGTCAAAAAGGGGATAAATTCTAGGTTCTTAGTTCTTAGTTTTATTTGCTATTTGCTGGACTGTTTAAATTCTTGCTGGTATTATGAATAAGTTGGATCTTTATGGAAAAATTGTGTTAGATATTGTGATCTAATCAGTTTATTTTGCAGAGACAAAGGATCAAACATAATTTGGTTTTGTCTTTCATCAAGGGGGAGATTGAAAGGTCAGGTTGTGCATGACTTGAAATAGCTCGGCCTTGAACCAGCTTTCAAAGCCTTGAATCAGTCTCAGAGGCTTGAAAATAGTTTAGCTATTTTCAAGGCCTTGAAACTGGATTCAAAGCCTTGAAACTGCTTAATCTGAATGCACCTATCAGGGGGAGTTTTCTGCAAACTCTCTAAGTTGATTCCCTCTCTCTCTCTTTCATATGTTTGATTCACTATTATTAGATTATGAAAGACAAATTGTTCTAACATGTTTTTATCATAAGATATCATCTGTTTGACCATGATAATGCAGGAAATTTTGTTTCTATGTTTTGGAGGATTGTTTCCTAAACTGAATTGCTGCAGATTTGGAAATAGTTGGACACTTTGATCATGTGATCAATCAGACGTGTATGAAAGCTTCTGATAGTATTTAAATGAAAGATTACAACAAAATCTCTGAATATTGTGATCATCCAACCGTTGGAGAAGATTTCAAAGTAGTCAAACTCTGTTGCTTACAAAATAGGAAGTTTGTTGCTGAAAATCCGGGGAGATTTGCAGAGCTGTGTGAAGTTTCAATGGAGCTCAAATTCGAAGTACCAAGACACAACACTAAACGGGAAAAAACAGAGAAAGATTTCAGGATTTACAAGAATCAAAGAAGTTCATCATTCTTCCAAACCATTCACAGAAGTTCACTACAATTTCACTGCGGTTTTCTACTCTAAGTGTACTTCTGTATTAAGCTGTATTGGTAGATCGTTTTTGTATTATCTCTACATCTATTCTCAAGGATTTTTCAAGGTGAAAAATAGAGAATTCTTAGTTACTCAGTTAGCTAGAGCAGGTACTAGACAGGTTAGGGAAAACCACAAGCTGTAACAGAGTAAGGGAACTCTCTGGGCTTGAGTTTCTAGGGCTTAGCTTTTGATTATTAAGAATTGAGTTGAAAATCCTGCAGGGATCTAATCTCTGAGGTAGAGACGTAGGTCCAAGTGGACTGAACTCTATAAATCACTTGTCTTCTACATTTACAGTTCATTCCTTTTCATATTTTCTGCAGCTCACAAAACTGTCTATTATTCAAGGGTTTGAACTTGTTTTCAAGGCCTTGAAAAATGCATACTTGCTTTACACTGTCTGTATTCTTTCCAAGGGCTTGAACTAGCTTTCAAGGCCTTGAACTTCATTGTTTGCACAAGTTTTCATCTTCCTAAAAAGTTTGCAAAAAGTTGGCATACTCTATTCAACCCCCCCCCCTTCTAGAGTATCTTAGCTGCATAAACATCTGCATACTCACACTTTCAAAAATATTCTACATGATTCCTCTAGCCTACTCAAGTTCAAATAAGCATTATGTTCTTGTATTCTACACTTAGTTCTAGCTAAATAGCAAGATTCCTCAACCCTAGATACGGCTAGTGCTTGATTCAAGTTTCGGCAACAAGTGTTGATTCCTATAGCATTCACTACCTAGATCAATCCTATTGTGATATCAGACAATATGAAAGATAGATTAAGCTCATAAACCAAGCATAACTAAGTATAAAACATTCAATTAAGCTAAAAGCATGAAACAATATCCATAAATCACCAAGCGTGGTGTTCAAACTCTAGCTAGCTACTAGGTATCCCGAATAAAAGACTTAGCGATGTCTAAACATGATCAAAGTACCAAGTTCAATGATCATCAACAAAAAACTAGAGAGAGAGAGAGAAGAGAAAGATCAAAGAAAACGTCTCCCAAGCTCCTCGATCGCTCCTCTAGATCCCAAGCGTGTAGAATATACGTCCTCCCCTAAAAAACAAGCCCTAAAGTCTTTTTATACGTTCCCAAAACAATTGGAACAAGTCTTGATAAATTACATATAAACCCCATTCTGGCCAGTTTGTGATGTCTTCGTGCGAAGACTTTTTCTCTTCGTGCGAAGAGATTCAGTCTTCGTACGAAGACGTTCTTATTTCAAGATTGAGAGCTGTTCCCGAAGACTTCTATAATTTTGGCTAAGTAAATTCTTCGTAGGAAGAGAAGTTCTCTTCGTGGGAAGGTCTTCGAATTGTCTTCGGGAGAAGACCATGTAGCTACAGGATTCTTCTTCGTCTCCAATGGTCCATAACGTTTTCGTCCGATATCCGTTTTAGCTCCGTGACCCACTGTTGGAAAGCTCTTCGAGTCTACTTTCAATTTCCACCAATCTCACTTCGATCTTCATTGTATAGTCCAAAATATCCTCAAAATATCCTTAACATGCTCTAAAACATCCTGGAAAAGCAACTAAGCTTTTTTGAAAAGCAAATAAGGACCAAGATTTAGATCCCGAACCCTGATGATCGTGAGTTTTGCACCTTTGGAGTTCTTTCGCGATGTAGACTTTGATAATGTAGAGAAATTCCCGTTTCCGGACCGTTTTCTCGTTTTTTTCAATTATTGCCCAAATTTGGCGAAAACATCCAAAACGCGTCAAATTCGCCTTTTTCTTCTATTCTGGAGCTCGTTTCTTTTCTCCACTTGATTCCCGCATGCATAATTCCTGTCAAACAACAACACGAACACTACCGCGAAGATAAAATGTGATAAATTATTCAAATCATACTCAAAACCATTAAGAAACGCGTGGATTGTACTTTAAAGCTCAAAAATATCCAAAAGTGCATTTTCTTCATATTTTGACTCGAATCTCGTCACTTTGCACCGAAACGCACACAAATGACAATATATAGTGTACCTAAGATAACTATTATGAAGGAGTTATCAAATACCCCCACACTTGCGCGCCCTGAGCAAAGTCTCATCTACTGCATTCATCTATTTACTGGCCGACAAGACTCAAACGACTATAACACGACTCAAGACACTACTAATGCAGCAAGATGATGCAAATGCAAATCTAGACTCGATCTTAGAAAAAATGTCACAAATTACATTCTTTTTGTGAGATTAGGAAATTTCAATCCACATTAACCGGTGATCTTGGAGTGATGAACAAGTTAGGAAAGAGGTGTGAATCACAACTAAATTCGACAACAAATAATTCCCCATAGTTAGTAGAGAGAGCTTAACTTTACTATAAAGAACATTCTACCTCTTCATGTGTGCTGATAAAAATAAGAGGCTAACCAAAGCTAAGCCACATTCACAGCCTGTGCTCCTATTCCGCTAATGGTAAAAAATGACGAGGCTTAAGGAAAAAGAGGATATAACTTCATGAATCAAAAAATCCTAAAGCATCACATCAGCTCACCAACCCATATCTCACACACCCTCACCTGATGATAGGAATCCACAACCCGAATCTCACCGACTCCGGCCATCAATCCCCTCAAACCCCGGTACCATGTCAATCCCGTGTCCATCAAAGCGAAGCGTACGCGAACTCAATCAATCTTCAACCGGAACAAGAAATTTCACCACTCCATTTCTAATAAGCACAACTAATTTCTTTATTCCTCTCCTTTTTCTCTATTTTTTTCTTTTCTTTTATGTTCTTTTTTTTTCAATAATACAAAAAATATACGAGTGATCCTCCTCAAGAATCAAACAGTATAATAATGTCAGGGGAAGGAAATAAACAAATCCGTGAATAAACATCACAATAATAATTCATCTCCTCCTAACTCCATGAAGTGCATGATGCCACAAATCGTCAAAATTGTAGTCATGTCCCCCTCTCAAGTAGTCAAATAAGATATGTCACGTATCTAATCCAACCGAACCTCCTACACCAAGATGAAAGAAATCCAATACCTAGCACAATCCACCAATTAAGTACAACCAAACTCATTTTCGTGCGGATTAGACGTCACGTAGTCAGGCTCTCCATTACTTTGTCCATAGTGTAATGACATGGATAACTGCCACACCGTAGTGCGCAAGACAACTCCCTCACATCCCCTCGTAGATATCCAATGAAGCATATACGAACTGTAGAACTCACATAAATATATAACGAAGCACTCCCTCAACTAACCCCCTAACTATTGCTCCCTCGTGACATTCTAGAAAGGTAATACTAATGATATATGATGAAGGTCAAGAATCGTCTCCCTAGGTCAAAGAGGCTTACAATAGATCCAAGGTTCAGTTAGTTTTTACTAGTGGTCCTTCAAGGTAAGATATAAAAAGCAGTGAGTCCTCTAATACACATCCTCGCACAACTGTTTTGTATGCCACTACGAGGCGGTATGACGACTACCTAAGACAGACAACATGAACGTTCGGCTTGTTTAGCAAAAACCAAGCTCAACTCTTGTAGAGAAAAACAACACACTCTTTAGCTTTTAAAACTCAGTCCAGTTTGAAAATAGGTAGGCATTCCCGTAGCGAGATTCCCTCTGTACTTACTAGGGGCAACTAAAAATATCACTCTCGGTCAAAATTCACGCCCCATGCCTAAAGTTTTCACATCTCACTAAATCAACCAAGTCTACGCTTCTCTCAATTGCCTTTATCAAATTTTTAATTTTCATTTATTTTTGGATTTTCTATTTTTTTCATTTTTTTTGTATTTTCATCATATCCTAACTGTATATGCAAAGCTAAAAAAAATTGACTCTACACAATTAAACTTTGGTGGGTAGACTCAATTATTTAAAAGTGCAGACAATATCTAAATCAATACTACACAATACGACAATATAGTTAAAAAACTAAACATAAACCACAACACTAACTCACAATACAATCTAAACACATCCTACATGTAACTGGTTATACAAGATCCATGACTAGCAAACAGATAAACCACCCCCACACTAAATGCTTCGTTGTCCTCAACGAATTTAGAGATCATGCAAGAGAACTCAGCATTCAATGTGAAAGGCCTGTTGATGAGATGGATCATGACATATAAAAAAGTAACACATAAATTTAGCTAAAGGAAGACAAACTCACAACCGAAATACACTTCAAGCAATCCCAAAGCACTAGTGGTGCCACTGTACTCCTATAAAGTCAGTGTGTTCTCGCATACAAGGGCAGAATGCCCTCCTCTGCTAAAATATGTGTCTTGGAGAATCCCTAATTTGCATGCACGAGTGCCCATGAAGGTCACGTGTGCCATGGCACACCGGGGTAGACTCTCCCATAACCTGTTCAAATATGTCCCTTGGAAAACACCATTAGTCCCTATCTCTCTATCTCATCTTTCCAACTAAATAAATATACTAAAAACACAACACAACTGTATTAAAAACTCACTCCCTAAATTAAGCAGAAAATACGTTGGGTTGCCTCCCAATAAGCGCCTTGTAATTTGAGGTCGGCGACCCAACCCAGTTACCTCAGATAAGTTAAGGAGGTCAAGCACGACGTGCCTCCTCCTTTAATTTTTTGCTCTTTATATTCTGCACCACATCATGTGCACTCACCACATTTGGCTTCTTCTCTAATTCGGTTGGATCAGGCTGTAAAACTGTAGGCAACCCAAGAGAAGGATCCACACGCTCTTCTCTGAACTTGATCATGGCCAACTTATTCTTCTCCTTTCCTGGAACAAATGCCTTGAACACCAGTGATGAATATAGAGGTTTGATAGTCAATTCCACAGTCTCTCAATCCACATTTGCGCGCATTATCTTTAACAACGGTCTTCCAAAGATGAGTGGAACATTGCGATCCTCCTTGATATCCACTATCCCAAAGTCAGCTGGAAAGACAAATGCACCTAATTTGACAAGTAAGTTCTCAATCACCCATTTGCTGTAACAATTGAATTATCTGCCAATTGCAGACCCATTTTCACGGGGTTGGCGCACCAATGCTCAATTTCTGAAATAGGGACAATGGCATGAGATTAATACTCGCGCCCAGATCGCAGAGCCCATGCGTATGATATACACCCCATGAGCGCAGCCTAAGATGACACTTCCTGTATCTCTCATCTTGGGAATGTCTCGCTGTATCACAGTAGTTCATGTCTATGTCAGCTTCACCGTGGCATAAGGGTCTATGCTCTTCTTACCCCATAAAATTTCCTTCAAGAACTTCTTATACTTGGGCATTTGAGCAAGTAATTCCATAAGAGGGATGTTGATGTGAAGTTATATGAATATCTCGAAAAAATATCCCATGATGATCTTCATCATTCCTCTTTATTGTCGCCGGATATGGCACATCTGGCACATACTTAGTCCGATTTAGAGTGTTCTTGGACTCTTTACACCACTTATGATTTAGCCGGATATGGCACATCTGACATCTCTTTTGGTTCAGTAGGGACTTCACACCACTTATGATTTATGTTCAAGTAACACAAATGTGTTTTACTTAGCCAAACGAGCATTTATAATTTGAAGATTCCTCAACCAATGTCTATATTCAAACTCTTGTATCTGATTCCTCTAGCCTACTCAAGTTCAAATAATCATTATGTTCCCGTAGTCTACTCTTAGTTCTAGCTAACTAGAAAGATTCCTCAACCCTAGATACGGCTAGTGCTTGATTCAAGTTTCGGCAACAAGTGTTGATTCCTTTAACATTCACTACCTTGATCAATCCTATCGTGATATCAGACAATACGAAAGATATATTCATCTCATAAACCAAGCATAACTAAGTAGAAAACATTAAATTACGCTAAAAGCATGAAACAAGATCCATTAGTCACCAAACATGGTGTTTAAACCCTAGCTACCTACGAGATATCCCGAATAAAAGACTTAGCTACGTCTAAACATTATCAAAGTACGAAGTTCAATGATTATCAATGAAAAACTAGGGCGAGAGAAGAGAAAAGATCAAACAAAACGTCTCCCAAGCTCCTCGATCGCTCATCTAGCTCCCAAGCTTGTAGAATAGACGTCCTCCCATCAAAAACACGCCCTAAAGTCTTTTTATACGTTCCCAAAACAATTGGAACATGTCTTGATAAATTACATATAAACCCCGTTCAATTCTGACCGAGTCTGCGATGTCTTCGTGTGAAGACTTTCTCTCTTCGTTCGAAGACCATCGTGCGAAAAGATTCAGTCTTCGTACGAGGACCTTCTTATTTCAAGACCAAGAGCTATTTCCCGAAGATTTCTGAAATTTTGGCTAAGTAAAGTCTTCTTAGGAAGAGAAGTTCTCTTCGTGGGAAGGTCTTCCTGCGAATACAAATTGTCTTCGGGCGAAGACCCTGTAGCTCCAGGATTCTTCTTCGTCTTACAAGGTCCATAACTTTTTCGTCCGATATTCGTTTTAGCTCCGTGACCCGCCGTTGGAAAGCTCTTTGAGTATTACCACCGATATCACTTCCATATTCATTTTAGAATCCAAAATATCCTCAAAATTTCCTTAATTTTCTCTAAAACATCCTGGAAAAGCAACTAAGCTTTTTGAAAAGCAAATAAGGACCCGAATTTTGATCCAGAACTCCGATGAATGTGATTTATGCACCTTTGGAGTCCTTTCGCGATGTAGACTTTGATCATGTAGAGAAATTCCCGTTTTCGTACTGTTTTCTCGTTTTTCATAATTATTGACCAAATTTGGCGAAAACATCCAAAACGCGCCAAATTCGCCTTTTTATTCTATTCCGAATCTCGTTTCTTCTGTCCACTTGATTCCCGCATGCGTAATTCCTGTCTGAAAGCTCAGGTTGCTCAAGACTTGAAAGTGCTTGGCTATTTCAAGGCCTTGAAACAGCTTTCAAAGCCTTGAATCAGCTTGAGAGGCTTGAAAATAGTGCTGGCTATTTTCAAGGCCTTGATACTAGATTCAAGGCCTTGAAACTGTTAAACCTGAAAGCATATTCTCAGGGGGAAGCTTTTCTATTAACTCTGATCTAATTCGTTATCTCTCTTGCATATGTTTGATTACCTGTTGTTAGATGATGAAAGACAAATTGTTAAACATGTTTTGAAGCGTACTATATCAACTGTTTGACCATGATAATGCAGGAAATATTGTTTCTAAGTTTGAAGGATTGTTTCCTAAATTGGATTGCTGCACATTTGGAAACACTTCAAGACTTTGATCATGTGATCAATCAGACGTGTTTGACAGCTTCTCATAATGGTTAAATGAAGGTCTACAACATTATCTTTGAAGATCATGAACATTCAACCGTTGGAAAAGATCTCAAAGTAGTCAAACTACGTTGCCTACAAAATAGGAAGGTTGTTGCTGAAAATCTGGAGAGTTTTGCAGAGCTTTTTAAAGTATTTAAAAAGCTCAAACTCGAAGCAACTACAACACAATTCTCAACGGAAAAATACAGAGAAAGCATTCTGGATTGAAAATCATCAAAAAAGTTCTTCATCTCTTCCAATCCATACACAGAAGTTCACTACATTTCACTACAGTTTTTCTACTCTTAAGTGATCTTCTGTATAGAGCTATATTGGTAGATCATTTCTGTACTACTTTCTACATTCATTCTCACGGATTGTTCAAGGTGAACAATAGATAATTCTTAGTTATTCAGTTAGCTAAAGCAGGTACTAGACAGGTTAGGGAAAACCACAAGTTGTAACAGAGTAAGGGAACTCTCTATGCTTGAGTTCTAGGGCTTAGCTTTTGATTAATAAGAATTGAGTTGAAAATCCTGCAGAGATCAAATCCCTGAGTTAGAGACGTAGGTCCAAGTGGACAAAAATCTATAAATTACTTGTGTTGTGCATTTTCAGTTCATTTACTTTCAAAGCTTTGCAGCATACAAAACTATTTATTTTTCAAGGGTTTGAACTTGTTTTCAAGGCCTTGAAAAAGGCATACTGGTTCTAAAAACTTTCTTCTACACTTCAAAGGCTTGAACATGTGTTCAAGGCCTTGAAATTCATTGTCTGCACTAGTTCTTCTACTTGTTAGCTAGTTTTGCAAAAAGTTGGCATACTCTATTCAATCCCCCCCCCTTCTAGAGTACATTAGCTGCTTATATATCTGCATACTCACACTTTCAATTGGTATCAGAGCTTGTATCACTGTATACGATTTAACCATCTGGTGATCATGAGTGCTGCAGGTGATGGTGGCTTCTCACAAGGAAGAGCTGCTAACAGACCTCCTCTATTCTGTAGAGAAAATTTTTCTCACTGGAAAGCTCTCATGAAAATGTTTATCATTGATCAAGATCTAGAGCTTTGGACCATTATTCAAAATGGACCTCATACTTTCTATACAGAGAAAGATGGGATCAGAACTCCCAAAACAGAAGACTCACTCTCCTCTTCTGAATTAGAGCAATTTTTAAGAACTACAAGGCTATTAACATTTTGTATTCTTCTTTGATTACAGATGAATTCAACAGGATCTCTGGATGCACAACTTCTAAGGAAACCTGGGATAAGATTTTGGTTACCTTTGAAGGAACCAGTCAAGTCAAGCAGACCAAGAACAACATCTATCTCAGACAGCATGAGCTGTTCAAGATGAATGCAGAAGAGTCCATCAGAGATATGTTCAAGAGATTCACTGATATTTTTGACGCGAATTCTTTACGCGCTTAAACGCAAGTATACGGTCAAGTAGTATTTAGGAGTATTTTACGACTCCGATTATCGAACCCAAGGGAATTTACGATTATTAATTGATTAGAAAGTAATTATAGGAGATCTAAGTAGCCGGTAAAAAGTTGTTTGAAGTTGCAACGTTTTCACCCACAAACAAGCGACGTAAATTAAATGACAAGTAACTAAATATTTTTTAAGTTTTTCACTTTTAAGCGAAAATAAATTGTAATTGAATACGAATAATGAGAAAGAACTAGGTAATTGATGTCCCTAGGGGTCATTAACGATTTCTGGAATTATGCATGAAACACTCTACTCACGTTCTAGTTATATCGGGTAATACTCATCACGATCTTCTCTCGATCTCACGTGAATTTGTGTAAACAATAGATTTCGGGTCCTCTCGATCCACCTCCGTCTATCACTACAATCTAATTGATTTGTTAGGCTCGTTCACCGGGTCCTATCGGTCCACCGAATTCACTAAGTACTAACAAAAATCAATCGAAACTACCCTCACACGATTAATTAAGTTTCTATCTCCTCTCGGTCTCAAGAAACTACAAGATTACCTACAATATTCTTTAACATGTATCAAAAAGTTCACTTTCGTGCAACAATCTCAACGACTAGTATCCTAAGGGTGATCAAGCCAAGAATACTAAGAATGAAGTACAAGAATATGTAAGATAACTAGAGCATTCATAAAATTTATGCTAATGCATGTATCAAGTCCAAAATCCGGAAAAACGTTATCAAACCCTAGTTTTCATCAATCACCTAGCTTAAAGTGTTTAGCTAGACATAATAGTGTTCAACATTATCAAAATATTGAAGTTCATGAAGAATAGAAGAAGAAAAGATGATCAAACGCTAAAATCTTCAATGTTGATGATCCTCCAAGCTTTGTCTCCTATCTTCCCTAGCTCCCAAGACTTCAAAGATGCGTGAATGTCATCTTCTTAGGTCGTCTCCTACGTTTTTTACCATCTGGGCACGCTTTTTAATGAAATCTAGCCGAAATTGCACTTCAGCCCCTCTACTTTGTAATTCCCGGACAGAATTATTTGCTGATCTTGCGCGGGCTGTATCTCCCTCATACGGACTCGTCTTCTGGCCTACCATATATCGTTGGAAAGCTACGGATTTCTACTTTCCAATGACGCAAGTCTTGCTTCAAAATTCTTTGTATATTTTCCTGGGAATTAAAAAGAGTGCAGTCTGGTCCTGTGTGACTTTTCAAACTTTGCTTCGTTTGTGCGTCTCCTTTTCTCCTCTTCATCTAGCTCCATTCCAAGCATATCCAAGCATCTCATAAGCTCCATTGCACTTCTTTTACCTGAGATACACAACACTCAACAACCCGTGCAATTATCATAGCAAATATGAGAGAAAACATGCACAAATAAGCTAGAAACACAACTTTTCACTCTTAGGCTTATAACTAGTCAAATTCACATATTTGTGCAAATATAACATATAAATCATGTGAAATAAGCCTATTACAAATAATATGGAAGTATAAAAATAACTCCTAAAAGAGAGTTATCAAACAGCCCCACACTCACCTATTGCGCGTCCCGAGCAATCCAATCAAAGTCCAATCAAAATCCGACCACAATCCAACAAAAACATCCTCCAATGAAACAACATCCCCACAAGTGATAGAAGCCGAGAATTGCATACTTACTAGAAACACCGTTGCATACAAATCCTAACTAGCCGACTCAATAACGACGCAAGACTCGACAATGCAACAATATGATGCAAATGCAAACTACGACTCGATCCTACACAAACACATATATACACAAAACACACTTTTTATCTTTTTAGTTGAGATCGGGCAATCTCCATTGGCTTAAGTCAAGTATCATGAAGTGATGAGAATCCTAGGAACAAAGCATGAGTTGAAACTAAATTCGACAACGAGACTCTCCCCTAGTTAGTATAGAAAGCCTAACTTTACTAAGTACAAGAGTACGCTACCTCTTCGTGTGTGCCACGAAATAAGAGACTACGCTAGGCAAAGCCACATCCAAGGTCCGAGCTCCTAATCCGCTAACGGTTTTCACATTATGAGGCTTAGGGACATATATATAATCTCGTTGAAATCAAGTCCTAAGCGTCACATTCTCACATCAAATCCCACATCTCACACACCCTCACTACAATGATAGAAACCGAAACCCGAAGCTCACCACCTCCGGCCCTCAATTCCCTCAAACCCCGGTACAATAGTGATCTCTGTGGCCATCGTCGTTTGTCGTGCATGAAACGTGAATCGTCGTCATCAAAGTAGCTTTACCACTCGTTTCATTTCAATTCCAACTCACTTTATTTCATCTCTCCTTTTTCTTTTTCTCTCATTTTTATTTTTTTTTTTCTGTTTTTTTTTTCTTTCTCTTTTTTTTCACAATTCTCTCAAAATACCATCACAATCCAACAATAATATCCGAGTGGTCTTAAAATAACAATCAAATATGCTAGGAGAAGGAAACACGTAAATCGATGAATGAATATCACATAAAAATATCATCTCCTCCTAACTCAATCAAAGTCCAAGTCAAGTCCTACCCGCAAAATCAATGAAATGCATGTGTGGGAGTGGAGTCGTCGCAAGCTCACACTCAATGTCCGGAGTCAAAAGTCGAGTCCCCCCACACTCGAATGTCACCATATCCCCTCTCAAGTAGTCCCGAAGATGAATGTCTCGTGCCTAATCCAACCGATCTTCCTACACCAAAGTAATCAAAATCGGTACCTAGCACGATCCACCAATTAAGTTCACCCAACCCAATTTCGTGCGTATTAGATTCACGCACTCACGGCTCTCCACAACTGTGTCCATGATGTAGTGGCATGGATCACCGCCACACCAAAGTGCGCAAGCCTACTCCCTCACCCTCGCCTCCCCTCGTAGATAATCAATGAAGTGCAAGCGAGATGCAGAACTCAACGAATTGTATAATCACTCCCTCATCGAACCCCCTCAACTACACAACCCCCTTGTGACGCACTACAGTGGTAATTCTAATCAATTTGTGATGAAGGCCAAGAATCGTCACCTTAGGTCCGAAGGCTAGCAAGAATCCAAGGTTCAAATCGGGGCGTCTAATGGTCCTACAAGGTGAGTTATAAAAGCAGTGAGTGCTCTAATACACACCTCGCACAGCTGTTTCGTATGCCACTACGAGGCGGGTTGGCGACTGCCTAAGACGTACACATGGATGTTCGGCTTGTTTAGCTCACACCTAGCTCAGCTCTTGTGAGAAAATAGGCACACACTTTGAGTTTGAAAATCACGTCAGTGTTAGAAATAGGTAGGCACTCCCGTAAAGAAAGTCTTTCTATACCTACTAGGGGGGACTCACGTCGTCACTCTCGGTCGCAAATCATGCCCTATGCCTAAAATCCTCACACTTCGCAATTTATCAAATTTAGCCTCTTTTGATTGCCCTTTTCTCAAAATTTTCTCTTTTTTTATTAATTTCTTTTTTTGGATTTTTCAATTTTTTTGATTTTTTTAATATAATTCCTACACTACATGCAAGCCGACACGAACGAAACTACACAAAACAGTCGATAGGGTAGGTAGACTCAAATAAGAAAACGTGCAATATTAAACACAAACACAAACAAGTATGTACACGACTAACAAATCACAATACGATATGCTATCACAGTATCACGACACAGACCACATAAATAGACACAATACGACACGAACAACTATATGCAGACATGGCGATGCAAACACTGACTGGCTAGTCAAGACTAAAACTCCCCCACACTTGAGCGCTTCGTTTTCCTCAACGAATTTAGAGATTAACCAAGAAGACTCAGCATTCAAATGCGAGGGGCGGTGGTTCGACTCGGAGTCAAAGTCACGGCACAAGAAGGTAGCTACAACAAATTTAGAGATAATTCAAGCTACGTGCATGTGACAAGTTGTGTGTACCGAAATTAAGCAAGTACTCAAGTATTACCTAAGATTCTAACAGCTAATCCAAGCGGCGACTAAGCACCGTGACAAAGTAGTTGGAATAAAACCCTAGAGCAAGTACGATGTGCCTAAACGGTAAGTAAACCGACACAAAGTCGGGGGGAAAATCCGATAAGTGCTGACTGAGATAGCTAGAACAATCCCCAAGCAAACATTGTACGGAACAATGCTAACTCCCATGGCGGTCGAGTGTGCGGAACACACCGGGGTCGATTGACCCGTTGCTGACGAAAAGAGAACGAAGAATCCCCGAGCTCATGATGTGAGCTCCCGTAACGGTCGAGTGGGCAAGTAGCACACCGGGGTCGGCGAATCCATATCAGCTGCTGCATAATCATCTCCATTCATGGGGATCCACAAGTAGTAATAACAAGTGAGACATTATTTAGTGGAAGATAGTTGCTGCATGCCCTGAAAACTCTCCACCTCATTCGATGATATTCACAACCATGTTAGCAACTCTAGCGTGACCAGTTTATACTCCTGCATAAGCTTCAAAATTCTCAATTTGCAACTTCAATCAACACGAGAACAATGATGCTTTAGATCCCCCCTCAATTTTGAGCAATATCATTTTCTTGTTTGACCCTCTCTGTATCGATTTTCCCCTCAAACCACAAATTCTTGTCCTTTGCTCAATCTCCTATCCAACACCCAAAGATTTCGAGAAATTCCTCACAGTCACAGACCTCATTCGATTAGAACAATGATTATGCACCCAGACACTTAGAACATTGATTCAGTTACTTTTTGGATTGGGGTTGTCTGGTTTTTTTGAACCGTGGGGGGTCGCCGGAGGCTGGGTTTTGTTCGACGGAGAACAGAGGGGGGATTAAGGCGGGAATTCGTGGGTGGTTGTTGGGTTGAGGACAGAGAGGGCTTCGAAGTCAATTGTGGTCTGGTGGTTTCAATGGCTGATTGGGTTTCGAATTGAGCGGCAGAGAAGAGTCCAATGGATTTCTGGGTTTGGGCTTAGATGGTGGCTATGGTGGAGAGGACGTAGCAGAGGGGTCGGCGGTCGGAATCAATGGAGGGTTGGGCTGGGGACTTGGATGGTCGGCGGCTATGGTGGAGGCGGTGATTGCTGCCGGTGGTGGAATCGCCGGAGAGAAGAGAGGGGGTGGGGCTGCGGTTTCTTGGTCGGGAATTGAGGCGGGTGAAAGAGGGCGGAGAGCTGGGTTCGATTGGTGGCCCAGAGGGCGGCGTGAAATCCGTCGGGAGGGAGAAAGGGTGGAGGCTGCCGCTGGTATCGCCGGAGTGAGAAAGAGAGGCCGCCGCTGGTGAGAAGGTGAAGACCACGCCGGAGACGCGACGGAAATCCAACAAAGACGCCGGAGAATTGGGACGGGGAAAGCTGCAATCGATTGATGTGTGAAGGACTTTGAAGGTTTCTGGTTGAAAGGGGAAGAACACCGCTGGTATAACCCCCGATGATATAAAAAATTTGACCCACATGTCCTCTTTTACCCTCAAAAAAACCTTGATTTCCCCTTTTTACCCCTGTTCGTGCGAACAAAAGGGGTGTTCGCACGAACAGTGTTCACAGGAGCAGTTTCCTTTGTTCTTAATAATGAGCAGCATGTTTTTGGGTGGCTGGTGTTCGTGCGAACACAGGGGGTGTTCGTGCAAACACCCCTGACTCCAGATTTTTTTTTTTCGATCCGCTTCGTTTGCTTTATCTTCGAGGTTCCTAAGATTTGAATTCCTTGTTCCACTTTTTGTTCTTGAGCCAATTTTTCTCGACACGCTTCCCAACATCGTCGAGAATCTCATCGTGATCACATCTTTCTCGTTCAAATTCCGCCTTTCTTTTACGTCCGAACTCCAATGCGCGCCTTTCCATGCGAGTCTACGCACATCAAGAAGGGGAGTCCGAATCGCGTGTTCACCTGTAACCCTGCGGAGACTCAATTCAAATGTCAAATTCTCGCTCTCGCACCCCTCAAATAACAAAACGGAATTAAAAACGCACACAAAAGTATTTAAAACACACTCTCTAAACTAAAGCAGAAAAGTACGTTGGGTTGCCTCCCAACGAGCGCTTGTAATTTACGGTCGACGGCCCGACCCAGTTACCTCATGAAGCTCAGAACGGTGGTTTGGCAGGTCGTTCTGCATCCAATTTTTGGCGTTGTATTTTCATAACTACCTCATGCGCCTGCACACTCGATGCTTTTCCCTTAAGTTCCGACGGATCATCCTGTGTCAGCTCTGGGATTCCGCACCTAACTCGAACGGGAAATGGAAATCCTGGCTTTACCTCACGAGTATACTGAGGAGTCGGTTTAAAACCCTGAAAGGTCTCCACCGTGTCGTTGACCCTCATGATCAACTCCCCATTTTCTACATCAATTAACGTCCGACCGGTAGCCAGAAAGGGCCTACCAAGAATGATCGGAACGTCACCAACTGGCATGTCCAATATCACGAAATCGGCTGGCATGATCAAACTACCAACCCTCACAAGTAGGTCTTCTACCACCCCAATGGCCTTCTTGGATGACTTATCCGCAAATTGAAGATTGATCCAAGTTTTACGAGGCTCCCCCACACCTAGATTTTTAAATACTGAAAGCGGCATTAAGTTGACACTCGCCCCCAGATCGCACAAAGTCTTGCCTGTATATGCTCCGCCAAGTGTAGCTTCAATCACAAAACTACCTGGATCTTTCTTCTTCTTAGGCAATCCATGCAAGACACATGAACTCACATGCTCATTCAGCTTCACTGTCTGAAAGTTATCCATAGCTTTTCTCCCATAGATTGCATCCTTGATAAACCGCGCATACTTAGGCATTTTCTGCAGCGCCTCAATCAACGGAATGTTTATGTGCAGTTTGGAGAAAATACTGAGAAATATCCTGTATTCCTCGGAGTCATCCTTCGTCTTTCTAGTTTTCAATGGAAAAGGTACATCTTTAGAAGAAGAGGGTGGTAGTACTACCTCATTGGAATTTTCCTCATCATGTGGAGTCATGCCCTTTGATTGGGGGACCATGACAGGTGTCTTCTCAGAATCGAAGACCTCATGCTCCTTAGCCTTTGATGCTTCAGCTCTGGCGTGGCTCGGGTATGGTTGATGAGTCAAAGAAACCCCGCTGCGAGTGGTAATGGCATTTACCTGGCGCACATTCTCGGTATCAGACGGTAGAGAACCCGGTGCTCTAGCCGATAATTGCGTTGCAATTTGCCCAACTTGAACCTCTAGTGCACGAAGAGAAGTCTTCGTAGCCTGCAAATCAGAAGACATAGCATTGACCGTCGTGGTCATATCGTTCATGTTGTTACTCAGCTGTGTCAACGCCTTAGTGAGTACAGAAATCTCTGGGTTTGGCGCTACAACAGCCGGTGGTGGAGCCTGCGACACTCGTGCTTGTGGCATGTGCTGAAACCCAGGTGCGTATATAGCTCCAGAATGATCCCCATACCTGAAACATGGATGATCTCTTGTTCCTGGTCTGTAGTTCCCTTGGTTCCAATTCTGCCGCTGTCCTTGTGCCCCCACAAAGTTCACATCTTCACTTGCAATCTGGGCCAAGGCTGAATCAAATTCCTGCTCCTCTACTCTTTCAACTGGCTTCTTATCCCGATACACATGCTTGGCTAGATCTGACACCATCTTGCTGATCCCAGTATTCCATTCATCATCTCTAGGTTCAGGCAATGCCGATAATCTCCTGGAATCATAGAGTTGTGAGTCCTGCTTAGCGAGCTGCTTCATGAGCGCATAGGCTCCTCCCTTATCAACAGAGTACAGAAAATTGCCTCCAGCTTCTCTGTTAACTAGCTCCTGATTGTGACGTTCTAGACCATAGTAGAAGACTTGCAAAATTTTGTAATCCCCAAAATCATGGTTTGGACACTTCCTGATCAAATGCATAAAACGGTCCCATGCATCTACTACAGTTTCATCGGCATGTTGCCGAAATCCTAGAATATCACCCTGTAGCTCAATCACCCGTTGAACTGGATAAAACTTGGCCATGAACTCATCCACACACTGAGCCCATGTAGTAATCGAATCAGGAGCTCTTGACTGTAGCCACTTCTCAGCTGCACCCTTCAGACAGTAAGGGAAAAGAATTAGCTTCAACGCCTCTGCTGTTACATCCTTGTACTTGGTAGTCTTTATGTACGCGTTGAACCTCCCAATAAATTCATTGGGGTCTTCATCCCTGTTCCCATAGAATTGGAACTGATCACCGTCTGAATTGTCGCAGGCTTAAGATCAAAGTGCTCGGTCTGTATCTCTGGCACTACAATTGCCGGATTGTGTCCATAGGTGGACGACTGAAACTTCTCCCCAATAGCTTGTCCAGACTTGTTTTATGGTGTCTGGGCGTTGCGATCATTCACCAGTTTAGACAACTCTTCCACCCGCTGATTGAGTTGCGCGTTGGTCAATAGATCACCCATAGTGCTTTGTTTCTGTCTTCTCCTCTGATCTCTGAATAACTGCTCTAGGTCTTCAAGTGGGGGCACAAGTTCTCTAGGGATCCTGGACATACACTGATGACCTGAAAAGCAGACTCAAATGCAAGTGAGAAAACAAGTAGCTAATTAAACAAAAAGTAAAAGAGATATCCTAAATCAATTTCTACTAACTAATAAACCGTTAAATTCCCCGGCAACGGCGCCAAAAACTTGACGCGAATTCGTTACGCGCTTAAACGCAAGTATACGGTCAAGTAGTATTTAGGAGTATTTTACAACTCCGAGTATCGAACCCAAGGGAATTTACGATTATTAATTGACTAGAAATTAATTATAGGACATCTAAGTAGCCGGTAAAAAGTTGTTGTTGCAACGTTGTCGCCCACAAACAAGCGACGTAAATTAAATGACAAGTAACTAAATATTTTTGTAAGTTTTTCACTTTTAAACGAAAATAAATTGTAAATGAATACAATTAATGAGAAAGAACTAGGTATGTGATGTCCCCAGGGTCATTAACGATTTCTGGAATTATGCATGAAACACTCTACTCACGTTCTAGTTATATCGGGTAATACTCATCACGATCTTCTCTCGATCTCACATGAATTTGTGTAAACAATAGATTCCGGGTCCTCTCGGTCCACCTCCGTCTATCACTACAATCTAATTGATTTTTTAGGCTCGTTCACCGGGTCCTATCGGTCCACCGAATTCACTAATTACTAACAAAAATCAATCGAAACTACCCTCACACGATTATTCAAGTTTTTATCTCCTCTCGGTCTCAAGAAACTACAAGATTACCTACAATATTCTTTAACATGTATCAAAAAGTTCACTTTCGTGCAACAATCTCAACGACTAGTATCTTAAGGGTGATCAAGCCAAGAATACTAAGAATGAAGTACAAGAATATGTAAGATAACTAGAGCATTCATAAAATTTAAGCTAATGCATGTATCAAGTCCAAAATCCGGAAAAACGTTATCAAACCCTATTTTTCATCAATCACCTAGCTTAAAGTGTTTAGCTAGACATAATAGTGTTCGACATTATCAAAATATTGAAGTTCATGAAGAATAGAAGAAGAAAAGATGATCAAACGCTAAAATCTTCAATGTTGATGATCTTCCAAGCTCCAAGCTTTGTCTCCTATCTTCCCTAGCTCCCAAGACTTCAAAGATGCGTGAATGTCCTCTTCTTAGGTCGTCTCATACGTTTTTTACCAGCTGGGCACGCTTTTTAATGAAATCTAGCCGAGATTGCACTTCAGCCCCTCTACTTTGTAATTCCCAGACAGAATTATTTTCTGATCTTGCGCGGGCTGTATCTCCCTCATACGGACTCGTATTCGGGCCTACCATATATCGTTGGAAAGCTACGGATTTCTACTTTCCAATGCCGCAATCCTTGCTTCAAAATTCTTTGTATATATTCCGGGGAATCGAAAAGAGTGCAGGCTGGTCCTGTGTGACTTTTCCAACTTTGCTTCGTTTGTGCGTCTCCTTTTCTCCTCTTCATCTAGCTCCATTCCAAGCATATCCAAGTATCTCATAAGCTCCATTGCACTTCTTTTACCTGAGTTACACAACACTCAACAACCCGTGCAATTATCATAGCAAATATGAGAGAAAACATGCACAAATAAGCTAGAAACACAACTTTTCACTCTTAGGCTTATAACTAGTCAAATTCATATATTTGTGCAAATATAACATATAAATCATGTGAAATAAGCCTATTACAAATAATATGGAAGTATAAAAATAACTCCTAAAATAGAGTTATCAATTGTCAACAACCTTGACTCACTGGGAAAACTCCAATGAGGAAAAGGTGAGTAAGATACTCAGAAGTCTTCCAAAGGCAAAATGGAACCAAAAACCACAGCTATTGAAGAAGCTCAGAATCTCTCAACTTTACAACTTGATGACCTACAAGGGAAGCTCCTGACACATGAAATATCTATGAATGAAGTTGATGGAGAACTCCCAGAAGGTGTCAAAAATCTAGCCCTCAAAGCCGAAGTGAATGAGAGAATTCAAAGCCTTGAAACTGAGGATGGTGATGATGAGGATCTGATTGCCTTGATTTCCAAAGCCTTGACAAGAATTCTCAAAATAAAGAAAAACTCTGGAAACAAAGAATTCAACAGAGAAAGGCATAGACAATCCAGCAGAAAGGACTACAAAGGTAAGTCCTCTTCACAAAACAAGTCAAAAGTTATGAACTGCTTTGAGTGTGGTGATGCAGGACACTTGATAAGGGATTGTCCACACAAAATAGCAAGAACTTTCAGAATAAAGATCATGACAGAAGAAAGAGAGCCATGATAGCTTCATAGAGTGATTCAGACAGCTCCAGTGAATCTGAATCTGAAGAAGAACATGCCAATCTATGCTTCATGTCCAATCATGATGATAGTTCTGAAAAGAACATTGAGGTAATGGTTAACTGTTTAATTTCATAGCCAAAAGAAGCTCTTTCAGAATATCTCAGAACAATGCTTTTAAATGAGGAAGATTATCTGAAAGAGATGAGGCTTTTGAAAGAGAAAGTGCATGAGCAAGCAAAATCAAATTTACAACTTGTTTGCCTAAATCAGAATCTTGAAATCTCTTAGAAGAAAACTGACAGTGAATTCAAGGCCTTCAAAACCAGTTTCAAAGCCTTGAAAAAACAAGTCAAGGAAGTAGTCACTGAAAACTCCTCTGTGAATGACAGCCTTGTTAATCTAAGACATCATGTTGATGATGCATAAAGATAAAAGACTGCTCTTACTAAGAAACTTCAAGAATCTGAACTAGTCAAAATCAAGCTTGCTGGTTCAGAACAAAAGTTGAACTTGATTCTTGGAGGAAGTTCACAGTCTGTTCACAAAGCTGGTATTGGATTCAATCCAAACTTTCCAAGAAGAAACAGTACCAGATTTGTGAAAGTTGGAAACAAATCCTCTCCTACTTGTCACAACTGCTGTAAAATTGGTCATGTTAAAATGACTTGTCCTTTTAGAAGAAGAGACCCTCACATAACGAGGAACACTTTTCCTTTTCAACTTAAATGACAAGTTAAGAAGATTTGGGTTCCTAAAGGGGTTAGAACACCTAACATGGTTGATCCTGAATATGAATCCGAATTCCACACTTGGTCTAACAGCTGGGTAAGGCAGTGATTGGTGGCTGCAGGTTGTCACCAAGGAACAAAAGTGGTTCATGGACAGTGGTTGCTCAAGACACATGAATGGAAAGAGATCTCTATTCTCAAAATTAAAGGAGCAATTAGAAAGTTCAATAAAACTTGGTGAAAAAGAAAAGTGAAATATTCTTGGTATTGGAAAAGTTGGTACAAATTCTGAAAACTCTATTTATGATGTTTATCTAGTTGAAGGTTTGAAGTTTAATTTGCGTAGTGTATCTCATCTTTGTGATAATGGCAACAAAGTCATATTTGATAAAGAGAAGTGTGTGGTGCAAAATGAGAAATAAGGTGATTGCATTCTCACAGCCTCTAGATCAAACAATGTTTATACTTTTCAGACTAACAAAGTTGCAGGTGAAAGTTTGATGTGCCTCAAGGCCTTGAAAGAAGATTCAAAGCTTTGGCATAGGAAACTTGGTCATATCAGTTTGCATACTCTGAACAAATTGATCTCTAAAGACTTGGTAAGAGGATTGTGATAACGCCCAATTAGGGGTTATCTTTTAGCCTGATTTCACGAGTATTTGTGTCGGAATTAGCGGTTTTTGCCGGAAAATGTCTTAGAATGCCTCGGGAATCTAGAACGAGACGTTTATTTGTACTTGCTGGATTTCTGCTTATTTCTTGCTATATTTGGATATGATCGCGGGTTTTCGTTCGTGTTGCCTTTTCAGGAACAGGTTCGGAGGTGCATCGGGAAGCGTGCCGGGACCAAGCCGGGACCGTCTCGGGAAACGTGCACACGACCGGGACACGACGGAAACACGGAAAAGCAGAAGTACACCGAAGAGGCAAACCGGGAGCATCAGGCAGAAGAGTGGGACCCAGGGGACCAGACCTGGCCCACCAGAGGACCAAGTGGGCCCCACCTACCCCCACGGCCTGCGTATATACGCAGGCCCTGCGTATATACGCAGCCCCTGCGTATATACGCAGGCAGTGAGGGTGGTGGGGGATGTTGGTTGGGCCCTGGTTGCGTATATACGCAACCCCTGCGTATATACGCAGCCAGTTTTGACTTTTGGTCAAAGACGGTGGACCGATGGCAGATTCCGTAATTTCGAGCACAAGCGTTTTCAGGAAACAGCACTATTTAAAGACTCGTCCAGACTCGTTTTGAGGGATCACGGAGACACAGCACAATTCTCAGCACAACCGAAGGACAAGTCAGAGCATTCACGGAGAGCACGAAAGCGCGATTCGAGATTCGAAGACTTAGTTTGATTTCGTTCTCTCTCTTTATATTCAGAAACTGCGTTTGTACTATGTCTAGTCGTAGCTAAACTTTTCACCTAGGTTCTCGGTGAACCTAGGGTTTCGTACTCAGATTTTATGATTACTACGTTTATGGATTCATGATGATTATCTTAATTCAGCAAGTTGTATCTGTTATTCTGGTTTTGATTGTTATCGTATATGCATGATAGGATTGATCACCCAGGATTGCTATAGACCCGAGCTTGTAGGTGAAAACGTCAAGTAAGGGTTAGTAAGAAAAACCGAGATTTAGTACCTTACCCTGATAGACCGACCAGAGAAAGGGAGATAGGGCTAGCATCGAAAAACGTGAGACCAACTGTTAGAGAATTTGACCCCGGCCATTCGGACAGGTTAGAAACCCTAACAGGATTAGACCGAGACTGCAGACTTAGGCAGCTTAACAAGAATCCGAAAGTCTGCAGGATCGGGATTACGTGTGGAATCTGAAAAGTCACTGCACAACTGGTACGTTGCACAGATACCGAAACTGCTGAGTGTTTTCATAATCGAACGTAAAACTGAAATCTGTAGAAACCCTAGGGGATCCTGGAGCCTAGTCTTCATCTATTATCGTTACAACCAAATTCAGCTTATTTCAGAAAACGTCACGAAAAATATTTACGTTTACGTTTTTAAATTCTGTTTTTAGTTTAGTCACTACAATCACAACCTACTCCTCCTGGTTACTACTCTTGGAAAACCGAAACTGACAACGGAAATAAACCCGAAACGGTCCTCGTGGGAACGATAATCCGAGTCTAATTGCACCCGGTACTACAAGATTCGTACACTTGCGATAGCACGTTAGTTTGCGCATCAAGTTTTTGGCGCCGTTGCCGGGGACTTTTTAGGGTCTATTTAGTAGTCAGCATTAGTTTTCTGAGTTTTTATTTATTTTCAGTTTCGTTATTTTTCTTTTTATCTCACTGCGTTTTTGAATCTGCGTTTTCAGGACTGTTTAGTTGATGCCTAGATTGCCTCGCGATTTGGTGACACCACTCGACAACCCGGAAAAACTGTACACCGAACAGAACCGCAGAAACCGAGAAAGCAGGATGGCAACCAACCAGAGAGATCCACCCGAGAACACCGAAGCCGGTGGACAGGAACGAGAGACACGTACCCCAGCCCAGATGGCGCGGTACATTGAGGAGCTTGTCACAGCGGGACTTGCTGCCCGAAGCAACCAGAGAACATATAACCGATCTGGGAAGGCGTTGGTGGAAAATTTCGAAGTCCCCACCGGGGGGCATGAGCGAGCCATTGTGGTGCCCGAGATCACCGCCGAGCACTTCGACATCAAACCATCCACCATCCAGACGGTACAAACTCTCTGCCCGTTTCATGGCAGGGCCGACGAAGACCCGAACGATTTTATCGGGAAATTCGAAGATTACTGCAACAAGGTCAGATACAAGGGGGTAGAAGCAGAGGCACTCATGTTGATCTTATTCCCATACTGTCTTTATGGAGTAGCCAAGGACTGGCTCGAATCCCGACCACCCCGATCCATCACCACATGGGAGGAGTGTGTAACGGATTTTTTGGCAAAGTTCTATCCCGCCTCCCGAGTCATACAGTTACAGAGCGAGATCCTGTCATTCAGACAGAAGATGGGGGAGACGGTGGTGGACGCATGGGACAGGCTCATGAGATTGGTCAAACGATGCCCGAACCACGGTTTTGGAGATGCGAAAATCCTGCAGGTTTTCTACCATGCCCTAGACAGGGAGAACGCCGACAGGATTGACAGAGAGGCCGGAGGAAACTTCTTGTATCACGTGGACAAAGAAGGTGCGTATGAACTGATGAAGCAGTTGGCCAAGCAGGACACCCGACTGTTTGACGATCGCAGGATGGCGGCTAGAGCCGAACCTGCAAAGGATGACCGGATAGACAACCTGGCCAAGATCGTTCACGACTTGGTCAAGAAAGTCTACTCGGATAAGAAGACTGTTGCAGCAGTCGAGGAACCGGATCTGGACACAGCCATTGAGGAGCTAAGGACTGAAGATACCAACTACGTACAGCAGCAGTGGGACTCGAGCCGGTACCGACCGGTACGAGAGACCATCCCGGGTTTCGGTACGGAAACTCGAACGCAGCAGTTTATGCACCGGGATTCCAGCACAGGCCACCAGCTCAGCAGGCTGCCCCGGCCCAGCAGGCTCAGTCAGTCCCGTCAGCACAGCAGTACGACGCTCAGATGAAAGAGATCAAGTCCATGTTCCAGACCATGGAATCTCGGTTCAAGCACATGGACACCTTGACGGCAGATATGCAGACAACCAAAACGTCACTGCGCTCTTTGGAAGTACAGGTGGGGCAGTTAGCACAGCAGCTAACGGAGAGACAGCCAGGAAACCTACCCTCGGACACAGTAAATAATCCACGGGCTCAGATCAATGCTATCTCCACTCGGAGTGGATTGGCACTGCAGGATCCACCGTATCCCAACCACGCGCGTGCAGAAAATTCGAAAGAAGTACAACGCAACTTGTCGGGCCAGGATAGCAGCACAATCGACCGCCCCCAGCCGAAGGGCTCGGTTGAGCAGGATGCAGTGCAGAACGAGACAGGTGCAGAAACTGTACCCCTCTCCAAGGAGGTCCCGTACCCCTTGCGAACACGAAAGAGGGATGACAGCAAGGACTACGCCAGGTTTCTCGAGATGTTCAAGCAGCTGCAGATTAACATACCTTTTGCTGAGGCTTTGGCTAAGATGCCCACTTACGCCAAATTCCTCAAGGACATCTTGTATGGGAGGAGGCGAATGAGCGATTTCGAGACCATAAACCTGACGGCAGAAGTGAGCAATTGTGTGAAGAATGGGCTACCGAGGAAGAGAAAGGACCCTGGCAGTTTCGTCATACCGGTCACCCTAGGTAACGCTTACACAGGAAAGGCTCTGTGTGACCTAGGAGCCAGCATCAACCTGATGCCGCTGACGATTTTCAAGAGTTTGAAAGTCGGTGAACCCCGACCCACCAGAATCATGCTGCAGATGGCAGACAGGTCCGTAAAACAGGCCTACGGGGTTATCGAGGATATTCTGGTCAAGGTCGGCGAGCTTATTTTTCCGGCAGATTTCGTCATCCTGGACATGGAGGCAGGGGAGGTACCGCTCATACTTGGCAGGCCGTTTTTGGCCACGGGCGAAGCTATGATAAACTGTAAGAGCGGGGAGCTGACCATGCAGATTAACGAGGAAAAAGTGAAATTCAACGTTTTCAAAAATCTGCAACTGCCAAACTACTACGACCACGAGGACATCTTTGCTATCGATGTGGTGGACGAAGGCTGGGAAAACGAGGATATGGACCAATTGTGGGAAGAGATTGACAGCATGTACGGGGAAGAAAAGGAGAAGACTCGGTGCGAGCACGCCATGAGAGCCGAGGACTGGACCACTTTGCACCGGGACGAAGACGGCGGGCAAAAGATGATTCTGGTCCCGTCACTCAAGGAACCACCCGCACTGGAGCTGAAACCGCTCCCGAGCCATCTCAGGTATGCGTATATTGGTGAAAATAGTACTCTGCCCGTAATTGTTTCGTCTCGTTTATCTCAGGAACAGGAGCAGAAACTGCTGGAAGTATTGCGAGAGCATAAAGAAGCAATCGCCTGGACGATTGCAGATATCAAGGGGATCAGCCCCTCCTACTGCATGCACAAGATCCGAATTGAAGAAGGCAAGAAACCGGTGATTCAGCCCCAGCGGAGACTGAACCCGAACATGAAGGACGTTGTGCGAAAAGAGGTCATGAAGTGGCTGGAAGCAGGAATCATCTACCCCATATCAGACAGCACGTGGATCAGCCCGGTCCAGTGCGTGCCCAAGAAGGGGGGTATTACGGTGGTGCAGAATAACGATCAGGAGCAGATTGCGCAGCGCACCGTTACGGGCTGGCGGATCTGCATGGACTATCGGAGGCTAAACGATGCAACACTGAAGGACCACTTCCCGCTGCCATTCATGGACCAGATGCTGGACCGGCTCGCCCATCATGCCTACTACTGTTTTCTGGACGGGTATTCCGGGTACAACCAGATTTGCATAGCCCCGGAGGATCAGGAAAAGACGACGTTTACCTGCCCGTACGGCACGTTCGCGTTTCGACGCATGCCGTTCGGGTTGTGTAATGCTCCCGCCACGTTCCAGAGATGTATGATGGCGATTTTTTCCGACATGATCGAGAAAAATCTGGAGGTCTTCATGGACGACTTTTCACTCTTCGGGGACAGTTTCGATGACTGCCTGTTCCATTTGGGCCAGGTTCTGATCCGATGCAAGAAGGCAAATTTGGTGCTCAATTGGGAAAAGTGTCACTTTATGGTCACCGAGGGGATCGTGCTGGGTCACAGAATTTCCAGCAAGGGACTCGAGGTGGACAGGGCTAAGATCGAGGTGATAAAGCAGCTTCCATACCCGACGAACGTAAGGGCGATCAAAAGTTTTCTGGGACATGCAGGATTTTACCGAAGATTCATCAAGGACTTTTCCAAGATCACAAAGCCACTTTGCGCATTACTCGGAAAAGACGTACCCTTTGATTTCGACGCAGCATGTCGGCAAGCTTTTGACCACTTGAAAGAGAAGCTGACCACAGCCCCGGTTATAACCACGCCAGATTGGTCACTCCCGTTTGAGCTAATGTGTGACGCCAGCGACTACGCAGTCGGGGCAGTTTTAGGCCAGCGAAAGGATAAGGTATGCCACGTCATTTATTATGCGAGCCGGGTACTCAACGATGCCCAGCTCAACTATGGCACGACAGAGAAGGAACTGCTGGCTGTGGTGTATGCACTGGACAAATTCAGGCCCTATTTGGTCGGGTCAAAAGTTATCGTTTTTACCGACCATAGTGCTCTGAAATACCTGCTGGACAAGAAGGATGCAAAACCGAGACTGTTGAGATGGGTACTACTGATGCAGGAATTCGATGTGGAAATCCGGGACAAGAAGGGAGTTGAGAACGTGGTAGCGGATCACCTATCCAGACTTGAGAACGTGAAGGTGGACCCGGTGCCGATCAAGGAAAACTTCCCGGACGAGCACATCATGGCAGTCAAGATCGGGAGACCATGGTACTATGCCATAGCCAACTATTTGGTAACTGGAACGCTTCCCGAGGATCTCACCCCGTCGCAACGGAAAAAGTTCATTGCCGAAAGTCGACAGTATTTCTGGGACGACCCGTACTTGTTCAAACAGGGGGCCGACAACATCCTGAGAAGGTGTATCCCGACCCACGAGGCCTGGAACGTGATCCGACACTGCCACTCATCACAGTGTGGGGGTCATTTTGGGGGAACGCGAACAGCGCATAAAATACTGCAGTCCGGGTTTTTCTGGCCAACAATCTTCAAAGACTGTCACGACTATGTGCAGGGATGCGATAGGTGCCAGTGGACAGGAAACACGTCACACCGGGACGAGATGCCGATGACAGTGTGGCAGGAGGTAGAGCCATTTGATGTATGGGGGATTGACTTCATGGGTCCGTTTCCGTCTTCGATGGGGAATCTTTACATTCTGCTGGCAGTAGATTATGTGACAAAGTGGATCGAGGCGATCGCGTGTCAGAAAAACGATGCAGCTACCGTTGAGCGTTTTCAGAAACGCAACGTTTTCACTCGTTTCGGGACTCCCAGGGCAATGATCAGCGACGAGGGCTCTCACTTCATCAATCGGGTTTTTGCGAAAGTTCTGAAACAGTACGGCGTGTCAGTTCATAAAGTCTCGTTACCTTACCATCCGCAGACGAACGGGCAAGCCGAGGTGTCGAATCGAGAGATTAAGAGCATACTCGAGAAAACAGTGAATCTCGGCCGAAAGGATTGGTCCGTCAGACTAGACGATGCGCTTTGGGCCTACAGGACATCTTTCAAAACACCGCTGGGAATGTCACCGTACCAGCTCGTTTTTGGGAAAGCGTGCCACTTACCGGTGGAACTGGAGCACAAGGCATATTGGGCCATCAAACTGCTGAACCTGGACCAGAATCTAGCAGGGGATAAGAGGAAGATGGCACTGCTGGAATTGGAGGAATTCCGCAGAACGGCTTTCGAGAGCGCCAAAATTTACAAAGAGAAGACAAAGAAGTGGCATGATAACCGTATCACGCCAAAGCAGTTTAACGAAGGCGACAAAGTGCTTCTCTACAATACCCGGATGCAGTTCTTTCCGGGGAAGTTGAGGTCTCGTTGGTCGGGACCGTTCATCATTAAGCAGATTTTTGCCTGGGGGGCATTCGAGCTGGAAAATCCAAAAGACAACTCCAGTTTCAGGGTGAACGGGAACCGGATCAAGCCGTATCTCGAGACCGCCGAAGTCGTCAAAATATGACCCGTGAGAGGTAACAAGGTCGGGCCGTCGACCGTAAATCACAAGGCGCTGTTTGGGAGGCAACCCAAAATTTATCGTTTATTTATTTAGTTTTGTTAGTTATTACGTTATTATAACAGTTCTGAATTTTTCGAGAGAGGCGAGATGAGCGGGTTTTTGACTTTGAATTTGAAAGTGTGCAGAGACAGAATCATCCAAAACAGCCAAGACCAGGAAGCAGGGGGAGAGAGAAATTTTGAAAAAAAAAAAATAGAATTTTGCCTCGGGCTGCGTATATACGCAGCCCCTGCGTATATACGCAACCCGTGGGGCAAAGTTCAATTTTTTTTATTTTTTTTTGGGTTGTTTTCTGGTTGGGTATATACGCAGTACTGCGTATATACGTAAACAGGAAAGAAAAGAAAAAAAAAATCGAAATTTTTTCAAAACCCCGGGGGTATTTTGGTCATTTGACCAATTAGGGTTATAAGCCAAGAGAGGGGGACGGATAGCCATTGTTGGCACCTCCCTTTCTCTCTCTACCTCCATTTCCTCTCACTTGAAGAACAAAGATTTTACCTCGGACCTCCAAATCAAAATCCGGGCACATTTCTGGAATCCCCTCGTCGCAAGGAGCAAGATTCATCCATCAAAATCCGGAAACAAGCGAAAATCGAGCGGGCAAATTCCATCAAAAAGTGAGGTGTTCTTGAGGAAAGTGCAGATTCGAAGGTGTTAGAGCAAGAACTAGCAAAATCCGTACAAGGGAACGTGAACGAGGAGATCGAGGGCTTCGATTTGGTGGGCTCGGAATTCAATTCCGGGCAGTTGACTTTTCCGGCGACTTTTCCGGCGACCACCGGCGGTTTTCCGGCGACTTTCCGGGCAGAATCTCCGGTCTTCACCCCTGTTTAGGGAAGGTCGAAAATCTCATCCCTCGCTTTATTTTCCGTTTTGGCACGGCCCGTAGCCGGGCCCGTTATTTTCGATAATTTTGCATTTGGAGCGGCACTTGCCGTGTGGACCTCTGGTAGATCTTAGGAGGACTATCTATTGAGACACACTATTTTTGTGCACGTTTCACGTTTTTGCTCTATTTCTCGAGTCGGCACGTTTTTCGAGATTTTGGTCTGTTATGGAGTTTCATGTGCCCGTCGTAGACCCTAACCGAGATGACATCCCTACGGACTATGTGGCGACTGAGCTTACCCCTTTGATGTTTGACAGCTTTAGGTTCGTCAATCATTATGCCCAACATTACTTTATGACCGGGACCAAAATGGAGCATAGCATTCCCATAGACTACCAGTTTGAGGTCGACCATACTTACATGCCGCCAGAGATGGCCGCTTATGCGAGTCGACCGGACATTTTCGGGACGTCCCTAGCGGGGTTCCCGGACTTGTCCGATACTGACTTGGTGCGTGAGTTCTACGCGAACCTCATGCACAAGGGGGGAGGGGGAAGCCAATGGGGATGTCCGTTGGGTCTATATGCGGCGTACGTTTATGTTGCTCACGGCGGATACCATCCGCCAAGCGTATCAGATTCCGATGCGCCATATCTCGTGCGCATATGCTGAGTGCGCTGATTACCCGCCTAACGATGCTGAGCTTTTGCGGGTTGTGACAGGGGGGCACCCGGGTGCCCATTTCACGAGAGAGGGGCCAGGCGACATCGGCAAGAAATTGCATTCTCGTTTTATTGCTGGCCCGCCACGGTGGTGGGCCGAGTGGGTAGTTAACAGGGTCGTAGGTATTAAACACTTTACCTACCTTGACTTCGAGTACGTACTCTTACTCTATTGCCTTGTTCTGGGACGAGAGGTTGACATTCCTCGTCGGATTTGGGTGTATATGATGGATCGGAACTGCTCCGGTAGCCATAAGGGATTGGGGTACGCCAACCTCATTGCCAAACTGGCGCGGGATTATGAGGTTCCGATGGATGATTTAGAGGGTGACCTACAGCCTCCTGTGCCACGGCCTTATAGGAAGCTTATTTCTCGTCACCCGGGCCCGCCTCCGCCAGTCGTTGACCTCGATGAGGATGACAATTTTATGGAGGAGGACCCGGCTCCTGCACCTGCCCCTGCCCCTGCCCCTAGGAGGAGGTCGACTCAGGAGCGACCAGTCAGTCGCCAGGCATCGCCCGGACTTCGGCGATGCCGTACTACTAGAGAGAGTGAGCGGCCCGAGTCGAGTAGGCAGGGGACTGAGAGGAATGCCCAGCCTCAGCCTGCCCATCAGAGAGAGCAGCCGGCCCCACGGGCCAACCCGACCCCACGAGCTAGACCGGCCCCGCCCTGTAGACTGCCCCGAGTGGATGAGAGATTTGAGGGCTGTCAGAGCGGACGCAAGTCCATAGGAGAGAAGGTGTTTGCGGGAGCGGGCAAGATTTGGAGAGTGTTGACGCATATCCGCCGGACTCAGCGGAAGGTCACCAAGGACACCCAGGCTGCCCTAGCTATTATTCGAGAGGAGCAGCGGGATGCGGCTCGGCACGCAGGCCGAGACCCGCCACTTCCGCTATATTTCCCACCCACCTACTCCAGCAGCTTTACCGAGGGATGGTCGGATGACGGGGACTCTAGCGAGTGCACGTCTGCTCCGCCACCCCCGACCCAGCCACCTCCACCGACTCAGCCATCACCGCCACCTGCCAGACAGGAGAGACGGCAGCCTGGGACACGATCCCGGCAGCCTACAGGTCGTCAGGCTGGGACCCGTACCCAGCAGACTGGGGCCCGTACTCAGCAGCATTCGAGTGGCAGGACGACTTTGCGATCCCAGCCACCTAGCAGTTGGACTGGGTCCGAGTCGCAGTCCTCGGATTACCGGCCCCGTACACGGGCACGTCAGCCGGTGTTTAGGACTGATTCAGATAGCAGCTCGCCGGGTAGCATATCCGGTACGTCCGAGACCGGGTCCGACCCGACATTTTTTCCGGACGAGTGAGTGCCATGAGGGCATGCCACCTCTTAGTGGGGGGGGGGGTGGTAGTCGTGTCTGCATTAACACGGTCTGCACGTTTTTTCGTATTTATTTTTATTTTTATTTTTATTTTTATTTTTGAGTCTGCATATTTTCTTTATTTGAGTCAACCCACCATAATCATTCTGGCCATGCATTGTATATAATTTAAAAAAAAAAAAAAAAAAAAAAAAAAATTGAAAAATTGAAAAATTAAAAATTTTTTATGCTGCTGGTTGGGTATATACGCAGACCTGCGTATATACGCAAACAGCAAGTATAAATTATTTTTCAAAAAAAAAATTAAAATCAGAAAATTTTGAGAAAGGGCAATCGAGATAACGAAAACAGTGAAGAAATTGAGTTTGAATCCTTTGAAAGAGAAGAAAACTTGCACCGAGGTATAGTAGATAGGTGAGAGCCGGTGACCTTTGGAATCCGCAAGTAGTTATCAACTGAGCGAAAAATCCGACTAGTTGCTACACCACCGTCACATAGGTAGTCGACAACCCGCCCACGGGCGCCGTCACGGTCATCGCATTTTTCGGTGGAGTGACTGGCTATCAAGGGACCTCACGTCCTGTTTCTTACCCCTAGGTCCAATTAGTCAACCCGTTTGAAGCCATGTACCCTCTTTCTTCGTAGCCACTTTAGCCTAGGCAGCCTTCTTTGAGACCGCATCAGTCGATAGTTGGCTATTCTACGTGTTATGACGGAGGGAGTGAGTAGGGGCAGGCTTTAGATAGGGGAGCTTCATGAGTTATCAGTTTTGGACAGTTTCGATTTTGACACGTTTTTCGAGGGAAGGATAGGGTGAGTGAGAGGCGACAATGCATTAATTTGCGGAGGTGGATCACTTCATTACATAGTGACCACAGGAGGAGTTAGTCGCGTGCGAGCATCTTTTCGCACAAAACGGGGTTCCGGGGGGGTTGTAGGGTCAATTGGTGGTCGTTCCGTTTTTCTACATCTTTGGTGATGAGGAGGTTCGGTGGGACTGCACAGTATTATCTTGACTACAGGATCACGGCTTCAGGATTAGTGTGGGGGTACTTCACATGAGGACATTTTACGTACCCCACGACAGAGATTTATTTTCACTCACTCAGCTTTAGCCAGTTTTCGTATTGTTCATATTTGTGTACGTGTGTATATAGTTGTGTTATAAAAAAAATATATATATATATATATAGAAAAAAAAATAAAAAAAAATATATTATGAAAGAAAAAAAAGAAAAAGAAAAAAAAGAAAAAAATTATTATGATCTAGTTTTTAGTTTGTTTTGTGTTTTTGTTATTTAAATAAAAAGCTGAGTGAGTGGCACAATTTTCGAGACGTTTTGCACCGCTTCACATTTGTGGCCGCGAGCACGGCAAAGACACACCGGGGGACAGGAGAATTGGGAAAGCAGGAACTTAGGTGTTTCGGGCAGTTTTTCGGGATCTCGGTGAGGGGTGTGAGTTTGGTAAATTGTGAGAATGTCATAACATGTAGGATTATGCCGTACCTTGATACATATATCTATCCTACCTGATTAGACATAGATCCTTTCGGAAACAGCTCGGATGGTAAGTTAGCTAGGGATTTGCTTAGTTTGATAACCAAAGTAATAGTACTTCGGTCCAGTGCTTAAATCCACCATATAAATCCGTTCAGACTTACCGATCGCTTGCAGGGAAGTAGATTCTGAAAAGGACGAGATCACGAGGACACACTGTTTATGTTTTTGAGGTTGCCCGATCTCGCCAAAAATATTTTTGTCACTAGTCTGTTTTGAGTCGTTTGAGTCTGTGTATATTCTATCTGAGTCAGTTTTTCTATCGAGTCGTCCGGTTGAAAGGTTCGGGTCGAAAGCGTATGCAACGGTAGGGTATGTACAGAGTCAGTCACGAGGACAGAAATGCAGGCTAGAGTTGGCAGGATTGCTCGGGACGAGCAATGTGTAGTGCGGGGGTATTTGATAACGCCCAATTAGGGGTTATCTTTTAGCCTGATTTCACGAGTATTTGTGTCGGAATTAGCGGTTTTTGCCGGAAAATGTCTTAGAATGCCTCGGGAATCTAGAACGAGACGTTTATTTGTACTTGCTGGATTTCTGCTTATTTCTTGCTATATTTGGATATGATCGCGGGTTTTCGTTCGTGTTGCCTTTTCAGGAACAGGTTCGGAGGTGCATCGGGAAGCGTGCCGGGACCAAGCCGGGACCATCTCGGGAAACGTGCACACGACCGGGACACGACGGAAACACAGAAAAGCAGAAGTACACCGAAGAGGCAAACCGGGAGCATCAGGCAGAAGAGTGGGACCCAGGGGACCAGACCTGGCCCACCAGAGGACCAAGTGGGCCCCACCTACCCCCGCGGCCTGCGTATATACGCAGGCCCTGCGTATATACGCAGGCAGTGAGGGTGGTGGGGGATGTTGGTTGGGCCCTGGTTGCGTATATACGCAACCCCTGCGTATATACGCAGCCAGTTTTGACTTTTGGTCAAAGACGGTGGACCGATGGCAGATTCCGTAATTTCGAGCACAAGCGTTTTCAGGAAACAGCACTATTTAAAGACTCGTCCAGACTCGTTTTGAGGGATCACGGAGACACAGCACAATTCTCAGCACAACCGAAGGACAAGTCAGAGCATTCACGGAGAGCACGAAAGCGCGATTCGAGATTCGAAGACTTAGTTTGATTTCGTTCTCTCTCTTTATATTCAGAAACTGCGTTTGTACTATGTCTAGTCGTAGCTAAACTTTTCACCTAGGTTCTCGGTGAACCTAGGGTTTCGTACTCAGATTTTATGATTACTACGTTTATGGATTCATGATGATTATCTTAATTCAGCAAGTTGTATCTGTTATTCTGGTTTTGATTGTTATCGTATATGCATGATAGGATTGATCACCCAGGATTGCTATAGACCCGAGCTTGTAGGTG
The DNA here is from genome assembly GCA_023055425.1 of Linanthus parryae. Taxonomy (NCBI): domain Eukaryota; kingdom Viridiplantae; phylum Streptophyta; class Magnoliopsida; order Ericales; family Polemoniaceae; genus Linanthus; species Linanthus parryae. Next base: position 2,502,190 of record JALGPY010000004.1, on the reverse strand, counting down.
AAAACGTCAAGTTAGGGTTAGTAAGAAAAACCGGGATTTAGTACCTTACCCTGATAGACCGACCAGAGAAAGGGAGATAGGGCTAGCATCGAAAAACGTGAGACCAACTGTTAGAGAATTTGACCCGGGCCATTCGGACAGGTTAGAAACCCTAACAGGATTAGACCGAGACTGCAGACTTAGGCAGCTTAACAAGAATCCGAAAGTCTGCAGGATCGGGATTACGTGTGGAATCTGAAAAGTCACTACACAACTGGTACGTTGCACAGATACCGAAACTGCTGAGTGTTTTCATAATCGAACGTAAAACTGAAATCTGTAGAAACCCTAGGGGATCCTGGAGCCTAGTCTTCATCTATTATCGTTACAACCAAATTCAGCTTATTTCAGAAAACGTCACGAAAAATATTTACGTTTACGTTTTTAAATTCTGTTTTTAGTTTAGTCACTACAATCACAACCTACTCCTCCTGGTTACTACTCTTGGAAAACCGAAACTGACAACGGAAATAAACCCGAAACGGTCCTCGTGGGAACGATAATCCGAGTCTAATTGCACCCGGTACTACAAGATTCGTACACTTGCGATAGCACGTTAGTTTGCGCATCAAGTTTTTGAGCTGCGTATATACGCAGGGCCTGCGTATATACGCAGGCCGTGGGGGTAGGTGGGGCCCACTTGGTCCTCTGGTGGGCCAGGTCTGGTCCCCTGGGTCCCACTCTTCTGCCTGATGCTCCCGGTTTGCCTCTTCAGTGTACTTCTGCTTTTCCGTGTTTCCGTCGTGTCCCGGTCGTGTGCACGTTTCCCGAGACAGTCCCGGCTTGGTCCCGGCACGCTTCCCGATGCACCTCCGAACCTGTTCCTGAAAAGGCAACACGAACGAAAACCCGCGATCATATCCAAATATAGCAAGAAATAAGCAGAAATCCAGCAAGTACAAATAAACGTCTCGTTCTAGATTCCCGAGGCATTCTAAGACATTTTCCGGCAAAAACCGCTAATTCCGACACAAATACTCGTGAAATCAGGCTAAAAGATAACCCCTAATTGGGCGTTATCAGATTGCCATCCAGCAAGTTCAAATAGGATGAGTTATGCAAAGCCTGTGCACAAGGAAAGCAGACCAGAAGCTCCTTCAAGCCAAAGAAGTTTGTAAGTACAACTAGACCTATTGAATTGCTTCATATGGATCTTTGTGGTCCTATGAGGGCTCCTACTCCAAAAGGTAAAAGGTATATGCTAGTTCTTGTAGATGAGTTTTCTAGATACACTTGGGTTATGTTTCTCAAAGAAAAATCTGAAGCTCTCTCTGAATTTTCAAAGCTTTGCAGAGAACTTCAAAACTTGAAAAACCTACCTGTAGCTTCAATCAGAAGTGATCATGGTAGAGAATTTGATCTGTTAGAGTTTGATTTGTTCTGTGATAAGCATGGTATTTCTCATAACTTTTCTTCTCCAAGAACTCCTCAACAGAATGGTGTTGTTGAAAGAAAGAATAGGACTCTGGAAGATATGTCAAGGAGAATGCTTCTTGAGAACAAGTTACCAAAACACTACTGGGCAGAAGCTGTGAATACAGCAAACTATATTTTGAACAGGTGCTTGATTAGACCCATTCTAAATAAGACCCCCTATGAACTATTCAAAGGGAGAAAGCCAAACATCTCTTACTTGAGACCCTTTGGAGGCACTTGTTTTATCCATAACAATGGAAAAGACAATCTTGGTAAGTTTGATGCAAGAAGGGATGAAGGTATATTTCTTGGTTATTCTCTGAATAGAAAAGCTTATAGAGTTTATAATAAAAGAACCAAACTGGTTGAAGAGAGCATTCATGTTATTTTTGAAGAAAGCTATGATGGTTCTTTGAGTGAAAGTTTTGCAGATTTGAACAAGAACAAGCATGAATCAGTGGAAGAGACTGAGAATCCACTTGGATTCAAGAAAGGCTCAGAAGAAAATAAAAGACATTTTCAAGACCTTGAAAATAGTTCTCAAGGCCTTGAAAATACCGCTCAAATCGTTGAAAAAGATTATCAGAAGGATTCAAGTGACAAATCCACTACTTCAAGACCAGAGAAGATCTATGGTGATCCTGAACCATGGTCTCCAATGAAGAGATTTAAATATCTCTCGTCTCATCCAGTTGATAATATCATATCAGATCCAACTACTGGTACACAAACTAGATCACAGTTGAAGAACTTATGTGCTTTTAATGCTTTTCTTTCTCTTGTAGAACCAAAAACTGTGAAGGAAGCTTTGCAAGAAGCAGACTGGATTATTGCTATGCAAAGTGAGCTCAATGAGTTTGAGAGGAATAAGGTTTGGAACCTGGTTCCTGCACCAACAAACCAGTCTGTCATTGGTACCAGATGGGTATTCAGAAAAAAGTTGGATGAAAGTGGCAATGTAATCAGAAACAAAGCAAGGTTAGTTGCTCAAGGTTACAATCAATAAGAAGGTATAGATTATGAAGAAAACTTTGCTCCAGTTTCCAAGTTAGAAGCAATTAGAATTTTACTTGCATTTGCATCCTACAAGAACATGAAACTATTTCAAATGGATGTAAAGTGTGCTTTCTTGAATGAATACTTACAAGAAGAAGTTTATGTTGCACAACCACCTGGTTTTGAAAATGACAAATTTCCAGATCATGTTTACAAACTTTACAAAGCTCTTTATGGTTTGAAACAACCTCCAAGGGTTTGGTATGAAATACTGTCAAAGTTTTTACTTGAAAATGATTTCAAAAGGGGTTTAGTAGAAAAGACTCTTTTGATTAAGACTCATGAGAAAGATTTACTTGTAGTCTAGATGTATGTTGATGATATACTGTTTGGAGCTACTAATGATCAGTTATGCAGAGAATTCTCAAGTCTTATGAGCAGGGAATTTGAGATGAGCATGATGGGAGAACTAAACTTCCTCCTAGGACTTCAAATACATCAATTGGAAAAGGGTATCTTTCTGAATAAAAGCAAGTACAAAAGAGACTTGCTAAATAAGTACAACATGGATCAATGCAAGGAGGCCAGGACCCCAATGAGCTCTACACTATCCTTAGACAAGGATAAATCTGGTTAGAGTGTCAATGTAAAAGAGTATAGAGGCATGATTGGATCATTACTCTATCTGACAGCAAGCATACCAGATATTATGTTTAGTGTATGCATGTGTGCTAGATTTCAAGCTGATCCAAAAGAATCACACTTAACTGCTATGAAGAGAATATTCAGATATCTCAATGGTACCAAAGACTTAGGGCTTTGGTATCCAAGACATTCTAACTTCTCTTTAAGTGATTTTTCAGATGCTGACTTTGCAGGCTACAAAGTTGATAGAAAAAGCACCTCTGGAACCTGTCAATTCATTGGATCATCTTTCCCTACAACAAATATGACCTTTGTTGACAGTTTTTTTGTCGACAGACGGTTTTATGTAGCTAGTTGCGCGATTAATCGACAATATTTGTGTTTGTCAATGCATATGATATTTTTTGTCGACCTTTAAGTTTTTATTTTATTCTACCCAATAATTTGGTCAATATATTGTGAGTATTTATTCAATTTTGACATCTACTTATATAGTGACATATCTAATTGTCAACTCCTGCCAAAAAAAAAAATTGGAGGGTAAATAATTGGTGTTTCCCACACTCCCAAATTGTGAGGAGGGAATAAAAAATTGATCTATATCTATCTAAATCTATATAATAAAACAGTACTGTGTGGGTCCCATGCATATTTTTAAAACACATTTTCAAAAGGACATTTTAAGGAGACGTTTTAAACCGTCGATCGATATACATGTGGATTTTTTGAACCGTTGGATGTTCTCTCTGACAAAACCTAATCACTTGAGTACCCAAAACTCATACCCACGTTCGTTCTTCGCTTCCACAACCATTTTCGTTTCGTTCTTCGCTGCCACAGCCATTGCCGCCCACCAGGTAGCATACTCTCCCTCTCTTCGTATTTCCGAATCGTCTCTTTCATTTGACCATGAAAAAGTTTAAGGATCTCTTCTTATTGATTTGAAGAACAAGGATCGCTCTCCCAGACCATGAGATCGTCAAACTTTCAACTCGGCTAATCATCTCAGTCAGGTAATCTTCTTGAACTCTCTCTTTCAAAGTCGCGACGTGACGAACGCTTGATCATACCCTTCATTGTTTCTACAGCCCTAGGATGGAATAAATCACCAGTTGGGAGTATGAGGTATTGAAAGTTTAGAACTCCTTCCTGGATCAAAAATCTTGCCACTTTTCTCTCTCCCCTAAGGACTCTTCCTCTCTCTGCTCGAATCTGGTCGGCTATGCTCTCTATGTCCCAATATTTGTCCCACACCAAACACGGAGGTGCGTTATTAATGTTGAGAGTGACAGACGCCGATTCGTGGTGAATAGTGTTCGTGGCTTTCGCTATATGGGTTAGATTATAGTCTTTGCGCAGAGTACTTTTTTTAATAGGGAAATATATAACTTAAAACAGATTTTTATCTTTGCGCGGAGCACTTTGATGGTACTATTGAGGATTGGGGTTTTCGGTACTGGTGAAATGACGTATAGCTGTCGCGAGGGCTATGCGCTCCTGTTCACCATCTGTCAGTTTGAATATACATTTTACCTTCATTATGAAATAGCATTTTTGTTTTTTCATATCTCCTTTCATCATTTGTTTGAGTTGGTGTTGTTGTCGGTGCTGCTGCTGCTGTGTCATTGTTTTGACTTATATAACTGTTTATACAAACTTACCTCAAGGATGTAATTCTAGACTATTACTCTATCAGTGAGATACTTATATTATTAGATCTATGAAACTGCATTATGATGTATATTCTATCGGTGAATTTCTCTATGGTATAGGTAACTGTAAATTGCTCTTTCTTGAACCAGTAGAATGTTCTGCTTTTTGGAAGTAGAACATAATGAACTTCCTGTAAATTGCTCTTTAGAATGTCCTGCTGTTCTCCAGACAGAACACGTGCTGATCGAGGCTCTAGATGCTATATTTTCGTGGCTCAATAGTAGGCATGAATTTGCGGCTCAATCTTCATGTACTGGAGTACGTGGCTCAATAAGAAACTTTTACAGTGTATTCACAGCTCAGTCGTCGGGGTATATTTTTCCCAGAACTTCTGATGCTATGATTTTGAATAATAAACTGATGCAGTGTATATTGGAGTATGTTATTACGTGCTCTATTTGTTGCATCTTGCATGTATTAAGTTATACATAAGACTCTAATGAAATTATGAAAACTGGGTTTTCAAACCAGAGCAATGTCAATGTCTCTCCTACAACTGTTTGTCCAAGATATAATTGGGTTTCAAGGATGCAGAATAAAAAAAATCAAAAGAAACGCAAAGAGAGTTAAAAGAATTACAAAGTCAGAACTTTTACTCAAATGTAATATGGAACTGTAAAATGTCTCTTCCTGACTGTAGGAAGTAGCTATTGCATCAATTACTTTGTATACACGTTTTGTTGGAAAGAATGCAAGGTGTTGGAGACGTTTGAAAACATCGCAATTGTTAGCTAATACGTTAAGCAATAGGTACCCATCGATTTCTTCAGACCGGGTAATTACTGGTTTTAAAGTCACAATACATCTAACGGTGGGACTGGAACATCTACTTTCTCAGAGATTCGTGTGGCCATGTTACTATGTGCAGATATGACTCGGTCGTTCCATTATTTCAATTATTCCACAAGTAGGAAATGTCTCCCGCAGCACATTTACGATTTTTGTGTTACATTGCATCCTATATGTTTTTATAGCATGTCAATGTAAAAAAGTTGTATTCGTAGTGAGTCTAAGATTATAGTAATCATGCTACGATTATGACGGGTTGACATAAGGAGAATAGTTTATGAGCACCTATGAAGCGAAACTAGCAAATTTGGTATTTTCCTTTGCTTGACTTTTTCAGTACTGGTACCTACATCCTTCCCATAATTACTCCAACAATAAAATGATCCTTTCCTCATGTTGTAATTCTATTATGATTTTTCTATTTCTTTGAATCCTCTGATTATATGTTCCTAACTAGCATTTTCATATGGCAGAATTGGAATCGAAAAGGGGAGGAACTAGCAAAGCTGAATGTTACTAGATTAACTGTATGCAGTTTGGGAAAGGTAAAGTCTTCACTACCGCTTTGAGTTACAATAGTACCATATTTCGTTTATAATCTGTAATTGAGTTCAAAATAACAATTCATACATATTTCTCATTTGTTTCTCGGGTTGCGAGTTCGGGAGTTTCGAGAGAAATTCTTATCTTAATTTGGTTATATCGAACTAAATACTGACTTATACATTATTTTTATTTATTTTTTCCATTATGCATAATTAAAGGAGCATCATGTTTCTCATGTTACATTATTCTCTTGCCCAGACTAAGGAAAAATCGACATATCTACTCTAGCAGGTAAATATGGCTCTTACTTGAAGCTACTTTCAGTGAATCTAATGGGATTTGGTCAGAATGGTCGGAAAAAAATTTAAATATGTTTTTGTTATATTTATTATTAACGTTTCTTTTCCCAACAGTGTGTTTCCGAAGGAAATCCTAAGTGTGGTTCTACTTTCACCTACGATGTGTTTTTATATGTGTCTTCTATCTAAGTACACTGCCGTTTGATTTATGATTTTGTTTGCAAATTTAATTGTACAGTGCGAGTACTGATGGTATGTCGCCACTTATTTTGCGTCGATTCATTGAATGCTTAGAAGTACAATTAAAAATGATCACAGTACGAGCTATGTGCTCTTAGCGAGCAGCAATAATAGATGGAGAGTATTATTTTGGTTTTTGATGTAAAATATCCCACTTTTGATTAGTTTTGAGAAAGCTGGAGAGTCTGATCCATGTATCTGACTGAAGTTAAGCTGGGAAAAAGCTTGTATATGATTACCATTTACAATTAATATGTATATGATGAGTTGGTGTTGTAACTCTTATGATGTATATCGTACGCTATATTCATTGTTGTCAAACCATACAACTTATGATTCTTTTTTTCATTGTTTGCAGGTTTTCGCGTCGTTGGTATAGGTTCAGCTCATCGAATGACCGAAATAACTACTGGACGGTGATTCTGGACACTTGATGATATAACAATTAGTAGTTGAATTCTGGGCACTTGATTCCTCTAGACGTAATAGTTTTTGAACTTTGAAACGCAAGCTGCTTCTTTTGTTAACTTAATACTACGACCCTTTAATTTGTACAACTCTTTAACTCGGCTAAGGATGCAAAATAGTTATTATGCAGTATTATTTTGGTTTTTGATGTAAAATATCCCACTTTTGGAGGGTTGATCTTGGATTTGAGCACAGTTGTGCATATATGTTTGAGTAATGTTGGAATTTTGGGTGCATGTCTTCATATTAGTAAAAATTCCCATTATTTTTTTTATTTGGTCGTGATACAGCCAACAAACACGTGTGTCGCCAGGAAGATGTAATCATATCTACTAGTGACAAAAATATTTGTCACTTATCTACATAAACTACTAAATTTACCTGTCGGTAGTTGTACTAGCGACAGAAAAGGTTTGTTGTTAGATTTAAACTGTCGACAAAAACTGATGTCGCCTTTTTTTTCTGCCGACGTAATTGAGGTTTGTCGGCTTTAATACTAACGACCGAGTTGTAGTGACCATTTTCCGTCAAAAAATTATTTGTCGATAGAATTTCTACCGACATATTTGGCCTTTCTAGTGACAATTTTTGCTGTCAACGGAGGCAGAATTTGTTGTAGTGTTTGATTAGCTGGCATTCCAAGAAACAGAACTCAGTTGCTCTATCAACAGCTGAAGCTGAATATATAGCTGCAGGAGCATGTTGCTCACAAGTACTGTGGATTGCTCAACAACTAAGAGACCTTGGATTTGACTTCAGAGGCATACCTAATAAGTGTGACAACACCAATGCAATTTCAATTACAAATAATCCAGTACAACACTCAAGAACCAAGCACATTGATGTCAGACACCACTTCATCAGAGATCATGCTGAGAAATGTTATATTGTTCTTGAATTTGTTGCTACTAACATGCAAATTGCAGATATCTTCACCAAACCTTTAGCAGATGAGAGGTTCTCATCTCTAAGATTGGAATTGGAAATGCTAAATAAGACTGCATTGGTTTAGGGGGAGCTTAAGGTAAGAATGGTAAGTTATTTGTGTTTACAAAGGTTTGAATTGAGTTTCAAAGCCTTGAAAATCAGTTCAAAGCTTTGATCTTTTGTCTGCTGCAGTATTATAGTATTTCAAGGCCTTGAAAGCCTTTTCAAAGCCTTGAAAATGAATCTGTTACACTAATATTCAATAAACTTGGATCATTCTATACTGGGTGATATCTCTGTAGATATTTGCCTAATATAGTCCCTACCCTTTTCAAATATCTGTTTTAGCCAAAAATAGTATTAGTATATTCTTTTTCCAACGGCATAATAGTTTGAAATTTTCTCTGATCTTTGCAAATCTTTATAGAATCAGAGAGATAGTAGTTTCCTTTTGAAACTCAAACTCTTTCAGTATTTATCCTCTTCTCTTCTCCTTCATTCCGTATCATTCCATATCTCTCTTTTCTTGTCCCTAACCCTAATGAGCACAAGAAGAGCCTCAGATCGAATCAAGATGGCTGGTGGTTCAAAACTTGTCTCAGAGAAGAAGAGAAAAGCAGCAGTGGAAGAGGTTCAAGAAGTCAGTGGAGACTCTAGATCCAGAACTCCTAGTGTAGAAGCAGTGCCAGATCCTCCTACACCAAAGAAGAAGATCAAGAAGGCTACAACCTCCTCTTCAGAAAAGCGGAAGAAGCAGAAGGCCATTACAGAAAAGCAACCAAACAAAGAGCCTACCAGCTCAAAGAAGGTAAAGAAGAAGGCAAATCGGGCAGAAAAGGGGAAAGGGAAGGTGACTGAAGCACAACCAGAAGGTCAAATGGAGAAGGCATTGCAGATCTATTCTCAAGTCTCAACAAAGAACACATCTCCATATGAGACATGGTTTGTGTCAAACACCTCTAAAGGTAAGTGGTTAGATGGTTTTGCTTCAAGGTCTATTGGTTTTTGCAGTTTCGTTAATACGTATGTGTTGGAACACATGAAACTCAAGTGAATCTCTATTTTAAAGAAGAGCTCTTTGTGGTGTATGTTGAATCCTAGGAATATTGCCTACCCCAGACTCTTCTATCTGAAACTCACCCAAGTTAAGAGATCTGCACATTTGGTGACCAAATCTAAAGTTGCAGGGATCATAATTTAATTAGATCACTCTGAGTTTGCCAATGTGTTAGGATGTCCAAAGAGGTATGACACTAGCAACCATCCTCCAAAGTCAGAAACTTTGAAGCTAGCCAAAGAAGAATTCTTTCTTCGAAATATCTCAACCACAGCCAAACAGTTAACACACTCTGTGTTGAATGAAAGTCCTTCATATTATTCTGGTGAGATGTGTCTTTCCTAGAGAGCACTCAAGAGAATTGGTGACTGAGAGAATGCTGCACATCATGTGCCTGGTTATGCATGGCTATGGGATTGATCTCCCAAAACTAGTTCTTGAACACATGCTCTTCAGCCTAACCAGTAAGAGGATTCACCCTCTGCCATATGAAAACCTCATCACCATGTTCTTTGAGTATTTTTAGATCCCTTTTACTGGAGAAGAATCAGTCACATCTGGGTTCGAGGAACTCAATGAGAAAGCCTTTGAAAAAATTGGAGCTGTAAAAACAAAAGAGAAAGTTTGGAAACTTTACTCTGACCTGACTGAAGCAGAACTAGGTGCAAAGAAATTTTCTAAGCCCAAGACCTTGGCTCCCACTTCAAGTCAGACCTCTCATCCTACAGACAATCAAAGACTTGATGGTTTGGAACTGGACATGGAGGATGTCAAAGCTACTATTTTTGGACTGGAAAGTGATATGATACAAGTCAAGTATACGGTGGAAAGTATCTTCAGAAGCATGACCTTGCTTGATGTTCCTGAGGATCCTGAAGAAACAAAGAAAGGAAAATCAGACAAGGACTTGCCCAGTGAGCATTCAGACCAGGAAGAAGCTACTCCAGTCTTAGATAAAGATAAGCAGGCAGCAGAACAGGCAGAAGATGAAGTCGATAGCCTTGATTCAGATGAGCTGCTGATCACTTTGAAGAAGAAGAAGAAGAAATCTCCAAAGGCTGCTGAAAAGGACAAGACTGGAGAGACAACTGTTGCAGAAGAGGTTGCAGAAGAACAGGAGGAGCAGGACAAGACTGATGAAGAAGACAATTAGAAAGAGGAAGGAGATCAGGAGGACGATGAAGATCAAACCCCTTAGTCTTGCCTATCCTTTCTTCCACATTCTCTATGCTTTATTTATTTCTTTAGGTTTTCAAAATTTTCCAGACACTTGATCCAACATCTTCTGTCTTTTTGATGAAAGTCAAAAAGGGGGAGAAAATTCTAGGTTTCAGTTTAGGATTTTAGGTTTATTTGATGTTATTTATTTGATGTTATCTGCTGAACTATCTAGGTGTTTTGTTGGTATTTAAATAAGTTGGATCTTTTGGAATAAATGTGTCTTTAAATTGCAGACTAATAAGTTTATTTTGCAGAGACTAAGGATCAAACAGAATTTGGTTTTGTCTTTCATCAAGGGGGAGATTGAAAGCTCAGGTTGTTCAAGACTTGAAAGAGCTTGGCTATTTCAAGGCCTTGAAACAGCTTTCAAAGGCTTGAATCAGCTTCAGAGGCTTGCAAATAGTGTTGGCTATTTTCAAGGCCTTGAAACTGTTAAACCTGAAAGCCTATTCTCAGGGGGAGTTTTTCTATTAACTCTCTGATCTAATTTGTTATCTCCCTTGCATATGTTTGATTACATGTTGTTAGATGATGAAAGAAAAATTGTTAAACATGTTTTGAAGCGTACTATATCAACTGTAAGACCATGATAATGCAGGAAATTCTGTTTCTAAGTTTGCTGGATTGTTTCCTAAATTGGATTGCTGCAGATTTGGAAACACTTGAAGACATTGATCCTGTGATCAATCAGACATGTTTGACAGCTTCTCATAATGGTTAGATGAAGGTCTACAACAATATCTCTGAAGATCATGATCATTCAACCGTTGGAGAAGATCTCAAATTAGTCAAACTCTGTTGCCTACAAAACAGGAGGTTGTTGCTGAAAATCTGGAGAGATTTGCAGAGCTGTTTGAAGTATTTAAAGAGCTCAAATTCGAAGCAACAACAACACAATTCTCAACGGGAAAATACAGAGAAAGCATTCTGGATTGAAAAGCATCAAAGAAGTTCTTCATCTCTTCCAATCCATACACAGAAGTTCACTGCATTTCACTTCATTTTTTCTACTCTTAAGTGATCTTCTGTATAGAGCTACATTGGTAGATCATTTCTATATTATTTTCTACATTCATTCTCAAGGATTGTTCAATGTGAACAATAGATAATTCTTAGTTAATCAGTTAGCTAGAGCAGGTACTAGACTGGTTAGGGAAAACCAAAAGCTGTAACAGAGTAAGGGAACTCTCTATGCTTGAGTTCTAGGTCTTAGCTTTTGATTAATAAGAATTGAGTTTAAAATCCTGTAGGGATCTAATCCCTGAGGTAGAGACGTAGGTCCAAGTGGACTGAACTCTATAAATAACTTGTCTTGTGCATTTTCAGTTCATTTACTTTCAAAGCTTTGCAGCATACAAAAACTGTTTATTTTTCAAGGGTTTGAACCTGTTTTCAAGGCCTTGAAAAAGGCATACTGGTTCTAAAAACTTTCTGCTACACTTCAAAGGCTTGAACCTGTGTTCAAGGCCTTGAAATTCATTGTCTGCACTAGTTCTTCTACTTGTTAGCTAGTTTTGCAAAAAATTGGCATACTCTATTCAACCCCCCCCCCCTTCTAGAGTATATTAGCTGCTTATATATCTGCATACTCACACTTTCACTGTCAAACAACAACAAGAACACTACCTCGAAGATAAAATGTGATAAATTATTAAAATCATACTCAAAACCATTAAGAAACGCGCGGGTTGTACTTTAAAGCTCAAAAATATCCAAAAGTGTATTTTCTTCATATTTTGACTGGAATCTCGTCACTTTGTACCGAAACGCACACAAATGAAAATATATAGTGTACCTAAGATAACTCTTATGAAGGAGTTATCAACAAGCATTTCTGAACTAAACAAGTACAAATTAATAGTGCATCATGCATTGTTAATCACAAAAGAGGCTCAGATCAGTACTCGGTAAAACCTACAGATAAGAAATCAATAATCACAGGCTTCAAAAGTATTTTGCCTCACCATGCATATCACAACAATCTATATATCGGCTAAAAGGAGTGAATTTGATAGATAAATATCATTACCGCCTCTTCAGTGAGAATGAAGAGGCTCAGATCTGTACTCATAATGAAAACTAGATAAGAGATCAATGATCAGAGGCTGCGAAAAGGATTTTGCCTTGCCATGCATATCACACTCTATCGGCTACAAAGAGTGAAATAGAACGTTTCATATCATCACGGCCTCTTACAGTACGAGCAAGCTGTGAGCATAAAGATAAATCATGGAGACACCTTAATCGTGACAACGAAATATATAGGTGGTGAAGACAGCAGGCTAGAAAAGCTATACTAAAATATACCGAATGAGCAAGCAGTCAATGCATTGAGCCATAACATACTTGAACTATAATAAATAACATATATTGCTAATTCCTCCTTTCATACTCTACAGTCTGCGAGTAGCTGCGAAGGCCACTTTGACCCCGACTTGATGCACAAATGTTTGCCTCATTTTGCAAACATTATCAGAAGGTCAAAGTTACCCTCGCAACTACACGTACAAAAAGAGGTTCAACGGAGGAATTAACAAATATCACAATAACGTTCCAACAAATTAATATCTATGACAAGCTACAAAGCAATTAACTAGTATCTCATACTCGTTGAATCAATGACCCAGTATTAACCCTCAACTAATCTTGAAAACAACTGTTATTTCTGTGACAATGCACCTCACTGAAATTAGAATCATTAAAGATAGAGCCCTACAAATACAACTCAACATTTTTCCATTTCAGATATCTATCATAGTTAATTAATATGCATAATTCATAACTTCCCAAGCGATCGAAGAATTAAGCCATAAAATAGATTTGAAGGGTACCAAAATACTATTCATTGCTAAATCAAACCTTTCATCCTCTAGTCTACGGGTTCTTGTGAAGGCCACTTCGACCCGGTTTGGATGCACAAAGGTTTGCATCATTTTGCGAACATTATCAGCGGGTCAAAGTGCCCTTCACAAACACACCTAGAAAAAGAGGTTCAAAGGATGAAATAACAAAATGGGACATTGGGGACTTCCACGAAAGATGGGTTCAGACAAGGAGGAACCACCAGAGGCCCCGACAGATAAACAAATCATATAGGACAACGAGGTCGACACTTTTATTTACTGTTATTTTTTGTAATTTATCTCTTATATTTCTCTTATTTTTTATGGATAATTTCATTTTTCAATATACTGACTTATTAAAGAACTAATTTGAAAATTCATCTGCTATCGTCTGTGGGGTCATGTGAAGGATACACTAACCCAGTTTTCATGCATATATGTTTGCATCATTTTTCCAACATTAGCAGCGGTTTAGAATGACCTTGACATGACCACACATAATAGAGAGGTTGAACGGAGGAAATAAAAAATAATTAACAAATAACAAACATGAAATGAACAGAGGGAAATACGGAATTGGGCTCAGATCTGTATTCGTAAAAACCAGATAAGAGAGCGATGATCGCAGGCTGCAAAAGGATTTTTCCTTTCCATGCATATCATGACACTCTATATATCGGCTACAACGAGTGAATTCAAACGATCCGTATCATAACGGCCTCTGCATTGAGCATGAAGAGGACGTATCACATCAGTACTCATTTAAACCAAATAAGAGATGATCACAGCCGGATGCAAAAATAATTTTGCCTCACCATGCATAATACACTCTAACAGCTACAATGAGTAAATTCAATAGATCCATATCATCATGACCCTTACAAATATGAAAGTGTGGACACCTCAAATTATCAACTAGCAGCAATGACACGGGGTACTTAAAAATTTCATATAGTACATATAAATTGGGAGACATGCACATTTTCAGGTACCTTAGTTTCATCCACGTCACATTCAACTAGCCAGATTATAACACATTAAAACACACATGCATATCAATATATATCTTGCCGTATATATATATATATATATATATATATATATATATATCATTTAGCCCATGAATACACACTTTCCAGTCAGTTAACATCAACACTTGGTTATGTGAGAAAGAGTTTTAGCTTCACATACAGTACTGTAAAACCACATTCTACACTCAGCAGATCCGGGCAAAGGATTTACCCATAGTTAAACTTTTTTTTTCAGATATCACAGTAAAATTAAACCACATACAAATCAGAAGCATGAAGATGGATTTTGGCCTACAAATACGACATCACAGTAAAATTGTTCCTTTTAAGTCATAAAATTGAAATGGGCTTGTTAGATCTGAGCTCAATCCAGCACTCAGAACCCAAATTGAAATGCGCATGGAACTCAGAACCCAAATTCAGACTGTGAGAGAGAGAGAGAGAGACCGACCAGTTCTGAGAAAAGATATTTTTGAAGGGTGATACATGGATTTTCTCTTCCAGAGCCAAAACTTCATTCTCTGCAGGTGGAATTTCTCCATTCACGGTTGTGCAGAGATAGAGAGAGAGAGAGAGAGAGAGAGAGAGAGAAAGAGAGTCGGCGGTGGTGGTGAGTGTGGAAGATGAGTTATCTAGGGCTCATGGATAAATCGATATTCGATATGAAGGCCGAAAGGGGGAGTAATGGAAGGGGGAATGGTTAGTTGTAGAGAAGAAAAATTAATTTAATTTTTTTGGTATGATTTGAATTTGCCTCCAAAATTTGGTGATATTTCATTTCACTCCCCAAAATTTAGTCAAATTTAATTTTTCCCGCCAAAAGTTTAGTCAAGATTGTGTTTAGATCCACTGACGACAATATTACACGTCGTCAATAATTTTGGATTTCGTATGACTAGTTGTTTTCCCACGACAGAATCATAGCCGGTCTTAAAAAATCTGAAAGACGACCATCCTTACGACAAACAAAAAAACGACGTACTGCTTTTAAAGACCATAATCCTGGTTGTCGGAATGAAACTGGTCACTGATAGCAGGATTTGTTGTAGTTAGGTATGGGATTGGGAAAGGTGAACCCCGCCCCAAACCCTACCCGTTGCCATCCCTTAACATGAACACACAATTCCCCATGGCTATAGTTTATTAGCTTAAAATGACACCTAAAAAAGTTATCGAAAGCAATGTCGGAAGGACATACTGTATCTTGTACGACCACGGATGATTCAAAATGTTTCATTTCTTGTTCAATATTACAAAGATTCCAAGTGAGTTGCATCCTCCATCTCCATTCCTCCAAAGCTTATTCGTTATGTTGCCAAGTGCCTCTTCAAGGTCTTCTAAGTTTCACGTATTAATAAGATAGAATTAGGCACCTTTTACATGTAGCATGAGCATGTGAGTCATGTATACTAGGGGTAACATTATCTAGTTCATACATATTATTACACATTGTCCAGCGAAATCACGCGTTAGGGACATATAGATAAACGTTAATGATCCCAATACTCAAATTCCATGTGTTCTAAGAGGGAGTATATTTTTTGGCCTCATACAACTTTATTGTTAAATGTTGTAGACGATTAATCAAATAAGACATGTACTCCAGCAAAGAAGCACATCCAAAAAAATGATGGTAAGTGAAACACAAAGAATATATTATTGATAACAAACAAGTGAACATTGCACATCAAGATTGAACAAACAATTGCTCCCTATGAATTAAAAGATTAACCCATCTAAGAAGCATGTTCACTATACAAATATGAATCACTAGAAAAAACAAACATGTGTGTGAAATACACAATAAATAACAACTCTAGCTCACTTGCTAAAAATTCTTCGACTTTTCAAGCCACTTCCCTTTGAAGAAAAGACTAGCATAATGTGCAAGATGGCCACCATAGAAGAAGAAGCAAACTGGTCAAAGTAACAAAATATGAGTCTCTCAAATACAATACTTGTGACCTTATTGAATGACCTTGAATTCAATGTCAGGTGGTGTTTGATTCTTTCCCTCATGGAGCTTTCTTTTATTCCAATTTCGAAACAACAATCTGCAAGAGGAAATCAAAACATTAGGTCACTTTGAAACCTACAAAAATTTATTTGGAATGAATAAATATATTTCAAGGATAGCTACTTACATGACTGAATATGGGTTGTGGCTGATAACCATGAGCTTAGTAGTGAGTTGGTGGTGGTGGAGACGCGTAGATGTAAGCTGGTGGCGGTGGTGATTTCACCGGTGGGGGAGGTGAGCTGTAGTGGTATGGGGGAGGGGGAGATGGAGATGGTGGTGGTGGGGACTTGTAGTAGTATGGTGGTGGGGGAGATGGAGAGGGTGGGGGAGGAGATTTGTAGTAGTATGGAGGTGGGGGTGAGGGAGAAGGTGGTGGTGGGGACTTGTAGACGTATGGTGGAGGAGGAGACGGTGATGGTGGTGGTGGGGACTTGTAGTAGTATGGTGGTGGGGGAGAAGGTGAGGGTGGTGGGGGAGACTTGTAGTAGTAAGGAGGTGGGGGTGATGGTGAGGGTGGTGGGGGAGACTTGTAGTAGTATGGAGGAGGAGGAGATGGTGATGGTGGTGGTGGTGACTTGTAGTAGTATGGCGGTGGGGGAGTTGGAGAGGGCGGTGGGGGAGACTTGTAGTAGTAAGGAGGTGGGGGTGATGGCGAGGGTGGCGGGGGAGACTTGTAGTAGTATGGAGGGGGAGGAGATGGTGATGGTGGTGGTGGAGACTTGTAGTAGTAGGGAGGTGGGGGAGATGGTGAAGGTGGTGGGGGAGACTTGTAGTAGTAGGGAGGGGGTGGTGATGGAGAAGGTGGTGGTGGTGATTTGTAGTAGTAAGGAGGTGGTGGTGATGGGGAAGGTGGTGGGGGAGACTTGTAGTAGTATGGAGGAGGTGGTGATGGGGAAGGTGGTGGTGGGGACTTGTAGTAGTAAGGAGGTGGTGGTGATGGAGACGGTGGTGGGGGAGATTTGTAGTAATATGGTGGTGGTGGTGAGGGGTCTGGTGGAGGGGGTGACTTGTAGTAGTAAGGAGGAGGTGGTGATGGGGAAGGTGGTGGTGGAGACTTGTAGTAGTATGGTGGTGGAGGAGATGGCGATGGTGGTGGGGGAGACTTGTAATAGTATGGAGGCGGTGGAGAAGGTGATGGAGGTGGTGGAGATTTGTAGTAGTATGGTGGTGGTGGAGACTTCACTGGTGGTGGAGGAGACTTGTAATAGTATGGTGGGGGAGGTGATGGAGACGGAGGAGGAGGGGATTTGTAATAGTATGGTGGTGGGGGAGATGGGGAAGGTGGAGGTGGAGATTTGTAGTAGTATGGTGGTGGTGGGGATGGGGAAGGTGGTGGAGGCGACTTGTAGAGGTATGGTGGTGGTGGAGATGGAGAAGGTGGAGGTGGAGACTTGTAGTAGTATGGTGGTGGAGGGGATGGGGAAGGTGGTGGTGGGGACTTGTAGGAGTATGGTGGTGGCGGTGATGGTGAAGGGGGAGGTGGGGACTTATAGTAGTATGGTGCTGGCACTGGAGACTTTACTGGTGGTGGTGGAGACTTGTAGTAGTATGGCGGTGGTGGGGATGGTGAAGGTGGTGGGGGAGACTTGTAGTAGTAAGGTGCAGGCACTGGAGACTTCACTGGTGGTGGTGGAGACTTGTAGTAGTATGGTGGAGGAGGAGATGGGGATGGTGGAGGTGGTGACTTGTAGTAGTATGGTGCTGGCACTGGCGACTTGACTGGAGGAGGTGGGGACTTGTAGTAGTATGGTGGTGGTGGAGATGGTGAAGGTGGAGGTGGAGACTTGTAGTAGTATGGTGTTGGCGCTGGAGACTTCACTGGTGGTGGTGGAGACTTGTAGTAGTAAGTCGGCGGCGGTGGTGGTGGAGACTTATAAATATAAGTAGGGGTTGGGGGAGGTGGTGACTTGTAGTAGTAAGGTGCCGGGGTAGGCTTAGGTAACTCACACTCCTCATTTGTCTTTGACCCATAAGCAAAAGGCTTGGCAGAGAGAACAACTTCGTATTTGTTCTTGGATTTAACTTTGAGGACAGAACCCTTAATGCCCCAATGAAGGTCTGTGGGGATGCTGCATGATGAATCTTTTGGTGCACTATGGAGTTTAGCCTTGCAAGCCTTTCCTCCATACTTGGAATATTCAAAACCTTCAACAGTAATGGCATATTTCCCATTGATCTTTGTAGTACCATAGGCCACAATTTCTTTCTCACCTGCCTGGCATGTCACCTCAACAACAGCTCCTGCAAAACATGCAAATAAAATTTATACTAAGCAAATTAATTAGGCAAAGTATATTCATATCATATTTGTCAATCTGATAGTTCTCTACCTACTATATTAAAAACAAAAACACTTTCACATGCAGTGGGCTAGAAATGTCATACATGTTAAATTGTTTGTGGTACATATATATTACCGTTAACTAGAGAAAATGAAATTGTTGAACAAGAAAAAAACTAATTTGTACCTTTGAGGTGCTTCTTGGCATGGGACTTGACAGGGTACTTGGAGTCGTAGCATCTGTAGCAGTAGACCTTTCCAACAACTTTAACAATCAGTGGGTGGAGGTGGGGATAAGGGTAAGGGACAGGGGGTGGTGGGGACTTATAGTAGTATGGAGTAGGAGGAGGTGGAGATTTTGCTGGTGGTGGTGGGGACTTGTAGTAATATGGGGTTGGAGGTGACGGGGATGGTGGTGGAGGAGATTTGTAATAGTATGGGGGAGGAGGTGAGGGTGATGGTGGTGGTGGGGACTTGTAGTAGTATGGTGGTGGTGGAGATGGTGACGGAGGTGGTGGAGACTTGTAGTAGTATGGGGGAGGAGGTGAGGGAGATGGTGGTGGTGGGGATTTGTAGTAGTATGGTGGAGGAGGTGACAGTGATGGTGGTGGTGGGGATTTGTAGTAGTATGGTGGTGGGGGAGACGGAGATGGAGGTGGTGGAGACTTGTAGTAGTATGGGGGAGGAGGTGATGGTGATGGTGGTGGTGGGGATTTGTAGTAGTATGGTGGAGGAGGCGACGGTGATGGTGGTGGCGGCGATTTATAGTAGTATGGTGGTGGGGGAGAAGGTGATGGTGGTGGTGGGGACTTGTAATAGTATGGTGGGGGAGGTGACGGTGATGGTGGTGGCGGGGACTTGTAGACGTATGGTGGTGGAGGTGAAGGGTCCGGTGGTGGGGGAGACTTGTAGTAGTATGGTGGTGGTGGTGAAGGCGACGGTGGTGGGGGAGACTTGTACACATATGGTGGTGGTGGTGAAGGCGACGGTGGTGGAGGAGACTTGTACACATATGGTGGTGGTGGTGACGGTGAAGGAGGTGGTGGTGACTTGTAAACGTATGGTGGTGGCGGAGAAGGTGATGGCGGTGGTGGTGATTTGTACACGTATGGTGGCGGCGGTGAAGGCGATGGTGGTGGGGGAGACTTGTACACGTATGGTGGCGGCGGTGAAGGCGATGGTGGTGGGGGAGACTTGTACACGTATGGTGGCGGCGGTGAAGGCGATGGTGGTGGGGGAGACTTGTACACGTATGGTGGCGGCGGTGAAGGCGATGGTGGTGGAGGAGACTTGTACACGTATGGTGGTGGCGGTGAAGGCGATGGTGGTGGAGGAGACTTGTACACGTATGGTGGTGGCGGTGAAGGAGATGGTGGTGGGGGAGACTTATACACATATGGTGGTGGTGGTGACGGTGAAGGAGGTGGTGGTGAATTGTACACATATGGTGGTGGTGGAGACGGTGATGGTGGTGGTGGTGACTTGTACACGTATGGTGGTGGTGGAGTCGGTGAAGGAGGTGGTGGAGACTTGTACACGTAGGGTGGTGGTGGAGAAGGTGATGGCGGTGGTGGTGACTTGTACTCATACGGTGGTGGAGGAGAAGAGTAAATGTAAGTGTCAGCTGAGACTACATTGCTTGAGACCACCACTACAACCAACGCCACAAGTATATGTGGCCAAAGACGACCCCTTAATGGGTCGCCCCTCTGAATCCCCATAGAGAGAGGATGGGAGGGAGATAGAAGTAGTGGTTTAGTTGTGAGAGAGAGAAGATGACCTTTGAAATGAAAGACCATTTCTATTTATAGAAAACCCAGGAAAGAGTTTAGTCGTTGGAAGGGAGCTGTCAATTAGTGACCATTTCAATTAGCCTCCTAACAGCTGGATTAGGCAATTCTTTTAAGGCCATGTTCGGTTCACTAAGATTAAGAATTCTGTTACTAATAATTTTCACCTGCTACATACATGTATTCAAATGTTGCCATCTGACAACTTGAACCATTTCTTTAGTATTTCTACTCCGTTGGCTGTTTCATTACTTGTTTCCACTCCTACCGGAAAAATATCAAGCTGGTACCAGTACTATACAAACACAGATAATGTAGTATTATATGATTATTTTCGAATTTTTAATCAAGTTGAATTTTCTTAAGCTTTTCTAGGTAGTAGTTGGTACAAGTACTATACAAACATTTCACAACAGCGACTACAATTGAAAAGTTTGATCGAATTTGGATACATTTCTCATATTGTGATGTTAAACAGTGCCGCAGATAAGCTTTCAATGCAGAGAGGCGCAACATGCGGCCTTGGAAATCGATTTGTGTATTAATTGTCGGTTGTTTTTGTGTATATTATCAGCTCCTGTGTAATTATGCAAACAATCTCTCATTACCCACAAAAATTCAGACTAACATATATAATCTATATGCATGCTTGTTTCGAAAAACAAACAAAGTAAGTTTTACATATCCACTTATGTTTCCTTACCTAGACGTAGTTAAAACCTTGCAGAAAATGGAATTGAACTAGTACAGCCAGAAAAACTTTTATTAAGCCTAACAGCCGTTGGATCGTCTTCTCTTCTCGGACTCTTGTTCTTGAAGAGAATTGTCCAGAAAGGGAAAAGCTTTGACGGGTTCATTCGTAAAAGGGACGGCCAATTTGTCTAGAGATGACTAGTTTGATTGTTTCTCTAATCGTTACATAAATGTCTTTATCGGAATCGATCTTCATTGACAGTTCTAAAACGTTTTGTTGAAATTTCTTTATCTTCCAAACTGTCTCCGTAATAATAGTTTTTGAGGCATGTCGGTCGCTGTTCATGTTGAGGTGATATGCAGTCGAAGTCGATAATGACTGTCTAGAAAAGTTACATGCTTGTTTTGTACTAATATAAACTGGATCCAGGTTTTGTCTGATGGAACTGAGTTCACTCACTGGTGTAGTACGAGTCGACTCAGATTCTTATTTAAATGGCACCACTCCTCCACCAAGGGAAGACTTTTTGTTTGTTTTTAGATCTTTCTGATCTCTATTTCATATTCATTCACTTACTGAAACAATAGTTGGATCTGGAGTTCCATGTGATTTCTTAATGATGAGATATGCATGTGCATGGATTCAATTTTTTGCAGATCAACAGAGGAAGAGATGGTGAGTGGGAAAAGAAGGAAATTCCAATCGCTCTTTAGGGTTGCAATTTTTACTTCCTTGAAGAAACAGTTTTGAAAAAGTTACCAACAACATGAATACACCAGTATGTATCTCGTACTGCCATTTCCTTAGCTTAGAATGACACCTACAAAAAAGTTATATATCACTAGCAATGTCGGAAGGAAATCATGTAGTACTTTTCCGTTTCTTCTCTTTCTCTACACTTTGACTTCTTGACTCGTATTTAGGTCACTTTGACCGGGTGTTTTGGATCGCAAAACGATACAACTTTTTGATAATTTTTCCATCATGTTATAGAACAACTTTTACTCTACAGCATCACGAAAAAATTGTCAAAATATTAGATCGTTTTGCTATCCAAATCACCGGGTCAAAGTGACCCGTGAATAGTGACAGAAGTCAGAACGTAGAGAAATAGAAGAAACGGAGGAAGTATGTCTTACTTCCAGTTATAACTGAAATACATTGTACGACCACGGATGATTCAAAAACGTTTCATTTCTGTTTGATTTCACAAACATGCAAACTTCTTCGTCGGGATCTGAAATAATTAAAAGAGACTAAAAGAATGAAGTGGTTTGTATTCTATTAACATTTGTTAGTGGACATGTCTCTAGGTAAAGATCTTGTCTTGAATTCAAACTCGAAGTAACATGGTGTAAGTGGAAGGCAACAGAACATGGATCTGTTAGTGACTCAGCATCAGTTATTGTTTATAGCACACCCACACCTTCAAGTGCAAAAGTCAAACCTTCTAGCTATTATTTTTTTTTTTTTTTTTGATAAATTACCTTCTAGCTATTTTATTTTTTATTTTTAGGAAAACCTTCTAGCTAATTTTGATATTCATCTACACAATAAGTTGTCAAATAACCCATGCGTTGCATGTCCTTTGACCTATGAAGATTCCTCTTTTTTTTTTTTCTTTTTTACTACGACGTCGAAGTTCCGTTTTCTTTTCTCTATCTCAATATATCTTATCATTCAAACTTGCTAATATAATTGGCTGGTGATGCTAATTGCTATGTAATGTTGGCACCGGCGTTGTAAATTCTAGTTAGTTATAAGGGAAAGTCGATGTCAAACTAACTACAATCATAACCCTTGAATAGGAAGGTGTATAGTTTAGAACGGTAGGTAGATAACATGGCTTTTAGTAATTAGTCACAGGCTTACCACAACTAACAAACTCCAAAAACAAGATTAGTTGTTAGTAGTACTTTTTGAAAACATTGCCAATTGTGACCTCACACAACATTACCCGTAAAAGGAGAGATAGAGTTGAAGATGGCGTGACGAGGAAGAAAGAGTAATGAAAGACTTTACAATTGTAGCAGGTACAATATTAGGAGAACAAAATTGCATTGTGGGGTTGATGAGAAGAAGAGTCATGCGTAGCTAGCTAGGCTGTGTAGAACAAATGTAGAAGCAAAGCCACCTCTCTCACCTAACGCTTCATTGTCTTATTTGTCTGCGCTCTCCATGTCCTTAATTCATTCCTTATTTTGGAAATACACAAATTAATTACAAATTGAAGTATTTATACAAGTATTCAAATGAAATAGTTGGCATATTTGCAAGTTGAAAACAGAAGGATCCAATAGGAATTAGAAATGGTGCCACGGTATTAAAACATCACGAGAGCTTTTCTCAAGAGGATTTCAGTTTTACATTCAAATTTGATTGGTCAAATTCCCGTGTAACGGCAGGAAAAAATTCACGGAATTGTCAACACATGCAATATAGACGAAGATTTTTTTTCGAAGAGATAAAAAAGCAACACAAGAGTTACTTGGTTAGGGCAAGCGCCTATATACCTGAAATGAAGAGATCTCCACGATCTCAATTAGTATATTACATTGTATGAGAAGACATGACACAATCCGTGGACCACGTCAACTGGTGCACTCTCACTGTTCATATACCTTGATTTATGAAACCTCTAGACACCACCCAACCACTCATTGATATGTCTCGCTATTCTATCGTTAAACTCGCTTCCTCGCTATAACCCTTTTAAAGTCACATGCATATTTATAAATTACAATGCTTTCTCTTCAAGTAAAACCTAAACTTCCTCTATATTCTCTCATTAAACTGGCTTCTTCATAACCCGTTTAGACTCACTTATTTACAAGCTATACTACTTTCTCTCTAGCTAAGTAACCATAGCCTTATTTCCTAAAACAAACAGTCTTACAAATATTAGGAAATGTCAGTAGTTAAGAAGCTAATGATCCCATCTATTTACTAATTTCGAACACAGAAAACTTCATATTTTCTCATACAAGTATTTAAGACAAAATCCCAACACAATTTACGCGTTGGTGTTACTTGGTAAAATTGTTTAAATATATTTAGGAGTTTTAGAAAATTAGATTACATTCTGGAAAATCTTAATGCACACTATCACATATTATCTATGCCTGATTTTATATGTTCTGTTTCTTATTCATATATTCTGAGATTGTGAATTAACAAGAAGATACAAGAACTCGTGTATATTTTCATAATGTTGTGGAGCTACCATCACTCAACAGGATTATGACAAATTCGATAAAGTCCTAGTTCTAAGAAGATTGGGAAGTGTTGGTATCCTGTTACTTGTCAAACCACACCCTCAAAATGGATAGAAAAGAATATGACCCATAAAAGCTGGAAGAGGGGGCATCAATCACTTGTTTGTTAAGTCTTCTCTTCACATTAGAAAAAAAATACAAATGGCAGCTTAAAATTTGATACAATAAGTTAAATTGAATATAAATAGGAAAAAAAAAGTTTAATGCCGACCAGCCACATAATTAGTTTAGTTTATTTTAAATTAAGTATATGATATGCTGATGATGCCAAAGATGCCCCAGCCCCACTAGATTCAAAATTTAAGGATTATTTTGTTGTCTTACCTTAATGAATTTTGTCATACATATAAGTCCAGTGCACTCTGATTTAAGCATTTCACAACGTACATCTTGATTAACTTAATGTTTTTCTACTTCTTGATTTACAGAAAGATTCTGTTAATTAATTTACTGCCGTTCTGAACAAAAATTAGATATTACTTTATAAGCCTTGAATACCTCAGACTGAACAGTTTATGTTTGTAATTCAGCAACTGATAAAGGAATTAATCCTTGCAACGATAAGATTCCGATTACCAATCAATTGACTAGGTAGCGAACCTCCTGTGCTCTGGAATTGTACATGCATAGCTTTTTGTTTTCACAGACAAGTAAACAATATACCACTATGTCTCTTTCACCGTGTTATAGACAAACGTTTAGTCTACAATATTACAAAAATATTATCAAAAAAAATCATTATTTTTTGCTATTTAAATCACGGGGTCAGAAAAAGTCATGATAAGGAAAAGACAAGAGACCGAGTGGTATGCCTCAGCGTTTGTAGACGGTCTTTTTTGTAGGGTAACCCCCCTTTCCAACCATATATTTTAGGCTCAAATAAGAGTCCGGATGAGAGAGTTATGACCCGCGCAAGATCAGCTTACAATTCTGTCCGAGAATTACAAATTGGAGGGGCTGGAATGCAATTTCGGCCAAGTTACACTAAAACTCGCCCCCAGCTGGTAAAAAACCGTGAGAGAATACCTAGGAGACACAAGATCCATGCACGAGAACCATTGGAGAGCAGCTTGGAGCTTGGGGATTGCCATGATTCGTCAAAGCTTGGCGATTTCACCAGTTGATTCCTTTCTCTTCTCTTTTCTTCATGTGTATGGAGAAACTCTTGTTATTTTCCCACTTTATTATTACCTAAATACTTTTGCTAGGTTCTTTTGAGATGAACCTAGGTTTTATGAACTAGATTTGTTTCCGGATTGTGAGATTGATTCATGTTTCGATTTATTCAACTATATTGTTCTTCTTTGTTTATCGTATATCTTGATTACTTAGGACTATTGACACGTCTAAAGTAACAAGATCAACTTTGAGAAGATGATCAATATGTTATATGAATCGTAGCTTAAATATCATCATCATATTAGCTGGATTGATTGTTCTAAACTTAATTCTTAGCGTAAACGGAGTCGCGAACCGGTTAGGCTAGCAGTCTAGGTGGGTGCTCGAAAGAAACTTTACCAAATATGAACAAGAATAAGAAATTATCCCAAATCATTGAGACTGTGAGGTGAGATTATTAGGACTAGTCGTGTTAGTGGGTAGATTATGTAGGTGAGATTCGACTATTTTGTGCAACGGTGGACCGATGCGTTGTCGTGCAGGTCGTTAGCCTAATAGAACCATATCGGTAGACGTAGGTGGACCGATAGGACCCGTAGTCGATTGATAGGTAGAAGGACATGACACCGAGTGGTGATTGTCAGTGCTATTACCCGACACAATTAATAACATGATAGCGTGTCTCAGTACATAATCCGGAACTGTTTAAAACCTTAGGGGATCCCTAGATCACCTAGTTGTTCTCCATTTTATTCAGAAAAGTACAAAAGTATTAGTTTAGTTTGTTAATTCATTTAGTCACTTTTTTAGGGTGATAACATTTTAATCACAATTCTTTCCTTCTTGTACCGTATTTTAAGCCAATAACTAATTAAATATTCTCAAGCTTGTCCTCGTGGGATCGATAACTCGGGTTGAAATACCACCCCTATATAACTTGAAACGTGCACTTGAGGTAACACATAAGAAAGCGTGTCAGCCAACAGATTGAAAAATGTGTTGCTTGATATTATCTCACCTTTCCAGAGCGATTTTGTACCCGGTCGTTTGATCTCGGACGATATCACAAGTGCACATGAGGGTACTCATTCGAAGACTACTACGATTAAAGGGAAATCTGGTTTTTTGGCTCTCAAAGCTGACATGAGTATGGCATATGACATGGTGGAGTGGTGCTACTTGCGAGCTATGTTGATTAAAATGGGTTTTAGTCAGTCTTTTTTCTGCCTTATCATGGATTGTGTCACTTCTGTCAGTTTTTCCTTCGTCGGAAATGGTGAGGTCACGGGTAATATTACTCCTCAACGCGGCCTCCGTCAGGGATGTCTGTTATTTCCGTACTTGTTTTCTCATATGTACTGAAGGCCTCTCTCATATACTTGTCACATCGGTGAGAGAAAGAGCAATAACACTAGTTAAGGCTTCGAGAGGGGGTCCGTTGATTTCACATCTACTGTTTGCGGATGATAGTATTTTCTTCGCCAAAGTGGATAACGATGAAATCTCAGCCTTGATACGCATCCTTCAGGACTATAAGAATGCTTCAGGACAAAAAAATCAATTTAGAAAAATCGGCGGCGATGTTTTCTAGTAATGTTTCGGCGGAGTTACAAGGGTTGTTGTGTGCGCCTCTCATTGTTCAATGTGTTTCGTCTTTTAAAAAATATTTGGGATTACCTACCAAGATTGGAAGATCAAAATAGCATTTTTATGGTATTGTCGAACGGATTAGTGCGAAGGTGTAGGGGTGGAATGAAAAGTTTCTTTCGGCGGCAGGGAAAGAAGTCCTAGTTAAAGTAGTCCTTCAGGCCATACCTACGTACACAATGTCTTGTTTCTTGTTACCAAAAACTCTTTGTGATAAAATTGAGAGGTTGATTCGTGACTTTTGGTGGAAGAAACACGGGAAAAATATGGGCTTGTGCTGGATTGCTTGGGAGAATTAAAAAGAACAAAAAAGCGATGGTGGTCTGGGTTTCAGGGATTTTGACTCTTTCAACCTGGCCCTCTTGGCCAAACAAGGTTGGAGGATTGTGATCATCCAAACTCACTACTTGCGCAGGTATTGAAGGCTAATTATTTTGCAAATGTAAATTTTTACCAAGACAATTTGGGAAGGAACCCGTCTCAATTCAGGAGGGGTACGTTGGCGAGTCATGCAGTTCTTGAGCGAGGTATGTATAAGTGAATCGGCTCTGGTATTTCTATTGATGCTTTCTAGGACTGTTGGATCCCGCAACCAAACTCGTTTAAAGTTGTTACACCTAATTGTTGGAATAGATGCCCTAGAGGCAATCGAGTTTAGTATGAATTTATTTGTGGATAGAAATTCATTTATTATTTATTAGATATTTTATATAATGAAGTCCTTAGATTTACAATGGTGTTGTTTATCTTAAATATACCTAGTCCAGTATAATGATTAATGGGACAATCATCTATAGACTAGTATGGGGTTGGATTGATATGGAGATATCATGATCCAACACATAGGTGTGCATTAAGGATAATGACGCACTGGATTGACCCATCTCCGATAAGGCTACATACACGTTATGTTAAGTCACAAGTGCTTCACGCGGTGCAATGGTATTGTTATCCTTAGACTTGAAGTCGCTAGATATTCTAGTTGTGGATTATTGTGATTTTCGTAGCGTTAAACGCTACTCCGTAACTGGGTAGTTATACAGGCGTGTACCGGATACAATAAAAGCAAGCTTAGAGATCGTAGTTGACGTAGATAGAATTTTTCCCTCCCACATAACGGGAGCAAATATCCTAGGCCACTCGAGGGATAGTGCTTATAGAATGTCTGGCCAGACTCAAATAAATCAATATTGGATATTGATGTTATTTGCACGAATAAGGCTATTCCCATGGATCGAGAATTTTTGGATTGGATATACGAGTGTGACTTGTATGTCTCGTGTCCAATCCGGATATAGAGACAAAGGGATGAGACAATTACTTGTACAGAGGTTGTCAAGATGACTATTCTATTAGTTGGCTAGAATGGATGTTTTGCTAGAAATCGCTCCATATTAGCAAATAGTTGCTACCAACTAGATAGAACCTATGGGGTCACACGCTATATAGAGTTGAACTAGATTTGGGAATTAATTAATTGGATTAATTCATTAGAAGGATCACTTTGCAATACCTTGCAAACTTAGTAGGGACTAATTTGCAAGGAAGGGACTAAATTGAATTCTAGTAGGACTAGAATAGGTCCTTTAGGTAGTTCGCAAGGATTTGTTGGACTATATAAAGGACACTCCTTCCTTCCTTCCCACACTTATGATTCAATTGATTATAACTTGAGTGGGAGAGAACAAAAAGGAGAGAGCAAGCAAGCAAAGAGGAGCCGCCCCCCCCCCCCCTTTGCCGCCGCCCGTCCCCGTCGGCCCACAAGGAGGCCGAACCTCCTTGTTTCGGTCTCGTTTTGCGTGATTCTTCTTCCTCTTCCTCTTTCCGGGCTAGCACCAAGGATTGGAAGATCTAGAAATCAACTCTAGGCGTGGATAAACTATAGAGAACGTGACACAATTCGCGTTTGAAGTCATCAAAGGAGAACCCTAAGGTGTGTTAATTGATTTCTTCCTTTACCATCGTTATGTCTCTTGACTTGGGATCCTTGGTGGGTTTTGCATGGTTAATTATTGTTTCCGTTTCGCATCCTTGAATCAAAACCCTACACTAATGAGGCCAACAACCCCATTCCTGTACAAACCCTCATCGATCCCTACACTAGGCAATGAGATATGTCGCGTCTTCGAGCTGTGTTAAACGTGGAAGATTTCAGGGCCATTCAAGCTATAAATTTTCCTATAACGGAGAAAGAAGGTGTATGGGCATGGTTCTACGGCAAGTTTGGTCTCTATTCGGTCAAAACAGGGTACCTTATTGCCGAAGAGATGAGAAAAAATGGGAATTCGGCTCAAACTAGCAGCAGAAAGGACTTCGCCTTGCAAAAAATTTGGTCTCTTGACATTCCGAGAAGTACCATGGTCACAGTGTGAAGGCCGTATCATGAAATGTCCCATCAAAGTTGGATTTACATCCTCGCGGAATTGATGTTCCGATTACATGCTCTTGGTGTGGGAAAGAAGACGAATCGGAAGCCCATATTTTCATTCGATGCAAGCATGTCAAGCAAGTTTGGAATCATGTTTTGGGATCAGATTCAATGCAAAATGAATGTCGGTCAATGCAAACATTGATCGAGGCTTCTATGGAGACACTAGATATTGCAAAACGAGCAGTGTCACGATTGCGTTTTGGACCATCTGGTATTGCCGTGGTTTGCGATTTTTTGAAGGAAAGGTTGTAGGGTTTTGATCATGGATACGCAATGGAATAAACAATAATTTATCCAATCAAGACCCTCCAAGGATAACAGGAAGAGAATTCATAACGATATTAAAGGATTCATGTTATCTACCTTGTAGATCTCCTTTGATGACTTCAAACGCAAAAGGTATCACGCCTCTACGGTTGATCCACGCCTAGGATTGAGATCTAGATCTTCCAAACACCTTGTGCTAGCTAGGAATAATGGAATAGGATGAAGAAATCATGCAACGGAGCACCAAAAGAGAGGGGCGGCCCTCCCTTTGTGGCCGACGGGTAGGGGGCAGACGCAAGGGGGTTCAGCATCCTTGTTGTCCTGCTCTCTCCTTCCTTCTCTCCTACTCAATGTATGTTATGAGCATAAGTTGTAGGGAAGGAATCTAGGAGCATCATTTATATAGTCCAACAACTCCTTTTTACTACATAAAGGCCCTCTCCTAATACTACTCAAGTTCGGATTAGTCCAACATGCACATTAGTCCTACTAAGTTAGCGAGTTGTTGCGTATTGATCCTTCTAATTAATTAATCATATTAATTAATTAATTAATTCCCAAGTCTAGTTCAATCCTATATGGCGTGTGACCCCATAGGTTCTATTTAGTTGGTAATAACTATTTACTAATATGGAGCGGCCTCTAGCAAGCCATCCATTCTAGCCAACCAATAGAAATAGTCATCATGACAAAACTTTTGCAAGTATTGTCTCATCCCTTTGTCTCAATATCCGTATTGTACACGAGACATACAAGTCAAACTCGTATATCCAATCCATAGTTCCTCGATCCTGGGAATAGCCTTATTCGTGATAATAACATCAATATCCTATATTGATTTATTTGAGTATGGCCAGACATTCTATAAGCATTATCCCTCGAGTGGCCTAGGATATTTGCTCCCGTTATGTGGGAGGGACAAATTATATCTACATCACCACGATATCCAAGCTTGCTTCCTACTGTGTCCAATACACGCCTTTATGACTACACAGTCACGGTGTAGCGTTTGACGCTACCGAAACACAATATTTCACAACCAGAAGATCTAGTGACTTCAAGTCTAAGGATGACAATACCGTTGTCACCGCGAGAAGCACTTGTGACTTTACATAACTTGTATGTAGCCTTCTCGGATATGGGTAAATCCAGTATGCCCTTACACTAATGCATACCCATGTGTTGGGTCGTGATATCCCCATATCAATCCAACCCCATACTAGTCTATAGTTGATTGTCTTGATAATCAATATAATCGACTAGGGATATTTAAGAATATAACATTTATATTCTAAGGACTTCATTCATGTTAACATATCTCTATATTGATAACATAATGAATCGTAAATCCACATATTTTTCACAATAAATTAATTGCCTCTAGGGCACAAATCCAACAGTACTCTCCCACTTGCACTAGATTCAATCTCCTGCATCATATGCCTACTGATCAAGCGTGGCCATCTATGCTGACACTGCGTAGGGGCATGGTAGGCGAGACATCTACTGGTACCTTGCAAATATTCACATCTCTTCTATCAACAATTTGATTGAGATTTAATATTCTGAGTAAGAGCATCTCATGC
The DNA here is from genome assembly GCA_023055425.1 of Linanthus parryae. Taxonomy (NCBI): domain Eukaryota; kingdom Viridiplantae; phylum Streptophyta; class Magnoliopsida; order Ericales; family Polemoniaceae; genus Linanthus; species Linanthus parryae. Next base: position 2,470,850 of record JALGPY010000004.1, on the reverse strand, counting down.
AGTAACTCACTCAGTCCTATATGTTTAAAATCAGTGACTGAATCTTGCCTTGAACCTTTCCAGCTCACAGTCCCTCCCACTAGTGAAAAACATAAAACTTGACCTATAATCTGAAATCTTCTTTGTTGGATTGGAAGTTCGCATCACAGTAATGTAGGGTTTTGATTCATGGATGCGCAACGGAAACAATAATTAACCATGCAAAACCCTCCAAGGATCACAAGTCAAGAGACATAACGATGGTAAAGGAAGAAATCAATGACACACCTTAGGGTTCTCCTTTGATGACTTCAAACGCGAATTCTGTCAGGTTCTCTATAGTTGATCCACGCCTAGAGTTGATTTCTAGATCTCCCACTCCTTGGTGCTAGCCCGGAAAGAGGAAGAGGAAGAAGAATCACGCAAAACGAGACCAAACCAAGGAGGTTCGGCCTCCTTGGGGCCGACGGGGACGGGCGGGGGGCTAGGGGGCGGCGGCTCCTCTAGCTTGCTTGCTCTCTCTCCTTTTGTTCTCTCCCACTCAAGTTATGATCTAATGAATCATAAGTGTGGTAAGGAAGGAAAGAAGGTCCTTTATACAGTCCGACAAATCCTTGTCAACTACCTAAAGAACTTATTCTAGTCCTACTAGAATTCAATTTAGTCCCTTCCTTGCAAATTAGTCCCTACTAAGTTTGCAAGGTTTTGCAAAGTGGTCCTTCTAATTAATTAATCCAATTAATTAATTCCCAAATCTAGTTCAACTCTATCTAGCGTGTGACCCCATAGGTTCTATCTAGTTGGTAGCAACTATTTGCTAATATGGAGCTGTTTTTAGCAAAACATCCATTCTAGCCAACTAATAGAATAGTCATCTTGACAACCTTTGTACAAGTAATTGTCTCATCCCTTTGTCTCTATATCCGGATTGGACACGAGACATACAAGTCACACTCGTATATCCAATCCATAGTTTCTCGATCCATGGGAATAGCCTTATTCGTGCAAATAACACCAATATCCCATATTGATTTCTTTGAGTCTGGCCAGACATTCTATAAGCACTATTGCAACACCCCCCAAATCATACGGCCGGCCGAACCGTACATTTGGAAAGATGTCTCCGCCCGAGGTGATGAGCCTCATTGGGAACGGATAAGGATCGTCGGTTCACAGTTAGTACAACCATCGATAATCCAACATAATTTATTACAAACTCAAGATAGCTGTTAACAGTGTTTACAAAATGAGATTACATTTATTTGGTGAGATGGAAATACTAGGTGACATTCTAAGCAGCAAGCATTTCTATCCAGCAGTGTCGTGAACGTCCCCTCCTCATCTGTAACCTGCGGGTTTTGAAATGGCGAAAGCCGACCGCAGAAAAACATTTTAAGTCAGTAAAAACTGAGTAAGAATCATACTACAACATGTAAAACGAGTTTTTGGCTCAACAATTATATAAATCAACGAATCTGGAGTATACTCACATCAATTGTAAACAAGAACTGATTTCAAATCTTTAGTCATTAGTTTGGCCGAGACGTATTATAGCCCAATGGGTAACGATGTCTACAGAGAGGTCACGATGCAATATATCACAATAAGGGTGCCTCTTGGGATGTCACGATCCCAATTCACCCGAGCGTTGTGGGAGCCCATACGTCAATCCCCGCTCAAAACACAACTATGAGACCTTAAGTGTCGACACCCCTATGCTGTTGTGACCCAAACAGACATAAGTAGTACTCTATAGTTTTCACATAAATGGGTGGATCGCATCCTTGCGCCCCCGGCCGTAGCCTCGACATAAATATATGGGTGGATCGCAACCTTGCGCCCCCGGCCGTAGCCTCAACATGAATATATGGGTGGATCGCAACCTTGCGCCCCCGGCCTTAGCCTCAACATGAATATATGGGTGGATCGCAACCTTGCGCCCCCGGCCGTAGCCTCCACGCACATCCTCTGTACATCGCCCCAATTATATTATAGTGCATTATTCAACCAACATTTCAGAACTGTGACATTTGATTCAAAGATCATATCATAACCGCATATTTATCCAAACGGGATATTCAAAACGGGTTCTCAAAATCATGATTCTCAAGCGTTTGATCCGTCCTTAAAATATTCCAAGTATCACGAGTTATAACAAGTTCATATTTTGAAGATAACACACGCATAATCACATTTGACAGTTTAAGGTATTGCACATATGAACTTACCGAAACAAGTAGAGTGGTGCACGCGCGTCAAGAGAAGTCCTAGTACTCGTATTCGATAAATTCGTCGCCCACGAATTGGGTGTCTACAAATACGCAAATTAATCCTAATTAATACAACATTTTAGATCATGCTCTATATGCAATGCATGCCCCCCGATGAGTCTCCCCAACCCAATTTTATCCATAATATACTTTACAGAATTTTACTTATCAAAGCCGTAGTCATTTACGAAGATAATTTTGCTAAGATAATTCTAATGAGGATTAACTATTTAATAACAATTTAAAAGTAAATTATTATTTTTATTCCTTCTTTTTTTTTTTTTAGAAGAGAAAACATATTCACTTATTATCAGGATTTGAGACCCAAAAATAGAGAACCAAAATTTAATGGAGAAAATGTTTCATTATAACATTCCCAATAAATTCTCCTAAAAAGTTGTTTCACGAGACATACTTATAGTTATTTATCAAATCTTGGAACTTAGTCATTTTCATCTCAAAAACAAATTAATTGTATTATGATTATTACTAAATAAGGCTCTTTCATATATTTACAATACTACTTAACTAGCTTTATTTATAGGAAAGCATGCTATTATTCATTATAACTTCTTTATATTAGTAAAACTCCAATATTCCAATTTCATAGTAAAATGCTTTTGAAATTAATTGACATAGCTATTCAACAATACACACAATTTACATATAGCTTATGCTATGATTAATTATCAAGTACTTATTCTAGTAGAATAACCTTAAAAAGATATCAAGTTATTAATTTATGAAACATTATTTGTTATTTTTATGAACAATATTTTCAGAAAATAACTTATTAAATTTCTTTATCAAATAAAAACTAATTAGATGAAATTAGAAGGCCTAAACTACAACTAGTACCCTAAAGACCCAAATAAAGAGTTCTGAAATGTACGAAAGCCACCCTCTATGTTTCTGAAAATGACAAAAACACCCCCTGGTTCACACTCTCAGTGACACATAACTCTCACCCAACCCACTTGATCCGAACATGCATCAACGCTAGCAAATACTTGATTTTGATGATTTAAAACAGTTAAATAGGTGATTTAGAGGTTACCCACATGGAGAACAGAGGAAAACAGTCAAGAAATCGGGTCGTTCGAACTCGCCGTCGGGTCGCCGGAGGTGGTTCTCGTCGCCGGTGATTCTGTTGGCCTGGGCTTGGTTGGAGGTGCTATACGGTCTCCTCGGACTTCCAGGCTTCGATGGGAACAAATATACGAAGGTGGGTAGCTCCGGATTGATCGGGCCAAGCTTCGCCGCCGGCGAGCTCGGCGGTGGTGGTCGACGTCGTTGCTTCGGCTGCTTCGGGTCACGTTTCAATGTCTCCTCGTGCTCCTTGGAGGTTCGAGAGTGCGGAGACACAGAGAGAGGGGACTGGGCTGCCTCGGTTTTTAAGCCCCGAAGCTTGTCGCCGGCGTTAATGGTGGCCGGCGACGTTGGGAGGTTGGCCGGCTGTTTCTGCAGCTCCTTATTGCTGCTGCTGATGACGAACTCAAAACAGAGGAAGGCAGGGAGAGAGATTTCTGAGAGACGGGGAGGTAGAAAGAGAGTTGGAGGCGGTGGTGGTGGGTCGCCGGAATAGGCAGCGGCCTTGTGCCGCCGCTGCTGCTGTGGGTTTCTCTCCGGAAGAACAGAGAGGGAGAGAGAGAGACAAGGGAGAGAGTTGGAGGGGTGGTGATGGTTGTGAAGATGGTGGTGGCCGTGGTGTTGGCGGTGTGTCGGGTGATGGAAGGAAGAAGGAGGAGAGGATGCTGTGTTTAAGAAGAGGGAGGAGGAGAAAAAAAAAAAAAAAAAAAAAAAAAAAAAAAAAAAAAACGTTGGGGATTGGGAAGGTGTTGGGGACTGTGGGTTTCAGGAGGGTGTTTCATTCATTTTTTTTTTTTTTATTTTTTTTTTTTATTTTTTTTTTATTATTATTATTGTATAGTATAGTATAGTATGTGTATATTTATACGTATAATACTATATATGTATGGGTATAAAATACATGTATAAGACTGTACAAATACATAAGAATACTCTTTAAAAGACAAATACTCCCCCTTAGCTTTTAGTATGCAATGTTTAGCCCCCTTCTTTATAGATAATAATTTAAATAATATGCACAAACACACCTTTGTTAAAGAAATAGGGTGTTTTGAATAGATAAAATATCGTATTTGGAAAGACTAATGATTATAACATAATTGGAGCTAATATACTTTGGGTGCTCGTGTTCAATTGATATAAAAGCTGAAACAGGTTGAAATAATTTACAAAAAAAAAATAGAATTGACAATGGAACCCGCGTAATTTTATGTAATTACCCGATTAATCCGGTGCTAAAATAGAGAGGTATTACATCACTACCCCCTTAAAACAACGCTTCGTCCCCGAAGCGTGAGAAAACATCTCCCCACATCAAAACAGTATGCCCAAATGCAACATGCGAGATGCAACTCTAATGGAAGCGAAATGACTACAAAATAGTAAGCACATACGGGTTGTTCGCGACGCTCCAGTCATTCTTGTCATATTTGTTACCAAATTAACTATAATCGGTTAAGGATAGCTCCCCCTTTAGGATCCCTATTTTGACTTGGGTCGCTTGGTGTCATCGGTTACTACGAGTCGAGTCCCAGAAAGATCTACGGGGTATGGGCAGGCATTTCTGGAATCTTAACAAAAGACGACGAGGTAAAGAGACGCGTCTTAATCAAACAAAATATCACTGGGGAGAGATGTACCGGTCACTACGTTGTCCTAGGCAGCTTGATTTTGATTCATGACATTGATTGTTCCAGTCGCGCTACGTCTTGTGGCAGCTTGTGCTGTTGAAGCTGACGCGACATTATATCCCTGGGGTCGGTTGTTGTAGCCATTCACGCCTTGCCAGTTGTTTTCTCGGTTAAAGCCTCCTTCATTGTTTTTATTCCTCCCATCGTTGTAGTCATTGTTGTTGTATCTACCATTGTTGTCCGCTCGAGCCTTTATCCTGCACTCGGACTTCCGATGGCCCAACCTGCCACAATTGAAACATGTCACTTTGTTCCCATGACAATCTTTCCCCGGATGGTCGTTGCCACAACGGTAGCAGCGGTATACTCGGTTTCTTTTGTCTCCACAATTGTTTCCATTATCGCGGTAGTGGAGATTCGGTGCTGCTTGCGCACCAAATTTTCTTTTCCTGCTCTCCTCAAAGTTCTCATCGAACATCCGCTGCACATCCTGTGCTGCCCCATAAGCTTCATGGAGTGTCTCGAAACGAGTCACACCCAAGGTCCTCTTGATTTGGAAGTTTAGGCCTTCCACAAACCTCTTGACTGCCCTCGCTTCTGTCGGGACGATCTCTCCTCCAAACCGCATGAGTTCCATGAATCTCTCATAGTATTCAGAGATGCTATCAGTCCCTTGTGTCAGATTCAAGAACTCCTTAAGCTTTCGAGTCTTGACATGGTCGGGGTAAAATCGCTCACGCAGTGCTGTCTTTAACTGTTCCCAGCCAAATCCCGGTTGGGCGAGAAGCTCTCTTCCCTTGGCAGACCACCAGTTGTCAGCCTCCTTCTTGAAGTAGTACACAGCTACTTCCACTCGTTGGTCCTCTGGGCACCGTGCCGAGATTAGCGTCTTTCCAAAGTCGCGAATCCAGTTCTCCAGGATTGTCGGATCCTCGGTTCCATAAAAGAAGTCGGGCCGGAGTTCCGCGATCCTTCTCATTATGTCATTTCCCCCGCCTTGGGTATTTTGCAGAATTTGAGTCAAAGTCAGTGTTGCTTGTTCCATGTTCTGGAACCGGATCGGGTCATACTCTGGGGCCGGTTCCGCTCGAGGTGGTTGGTTTCCTTGGCTCATTTCGGATTGTTGAGTCTTGCGTCTCCTGGTATAGTAGCGATGAGGGTCGGCAAATCGCATGGTACCTTACGAATATAATCTTACTCAATATAATTTTTATTTCATTCACATGCATGTAACACTCAAGTATGAGGCCATTAGAAAGAATAAGGCCCTATAAAGGTTCTAAAGTCCACGTGCACTACTATCGATGCATCAAATAAACAGGTGATCATGATCACACATGTCCAAGAATATCGCAATTAAGCACATCATAGCAATCAACTCTGCTAGCCAACTGTAATCATCACATCCAGCAGTTATGAAGTTAATCAGGAATTAAGCTACCCAACAACCCCCGGCTTGTTCAATTTTATTACCGGTTTTAGTTGTCCTATGTCCATTTTAAATTTGAAAATCTTACTTAGTAGAAATCGAATGATCGCACTAACTAGAACCGTCGGCTCTGATACCAACTGCAACACCCCCCAAATCATACGGCCGGCCGAACCGTACATTTGGAAAGATGTCTCCGCCCGAGGTGATGAGCCTCATTGGGAACGGATAAGGATCGTCGGTTCACAGTTAGTACAACCATCGATAATCCAACATAATTTATTACAAACTCAAGATAGCTGTTAACAGTGTTTACAAAATGAGATTACATTTATTTGGTGAGATGGAAATACTAGGTGACATTCTAAGCAGCAAGCATTTCTATCCAGCAGTGTCGTGAACGTCCCCTCCTCATCTGTAACCTGCGGGTTTTGAAATGGCGAAAGCCGACCGCAGAAAAACATTTTAAGTCAGTAAAAACTGAGTAAGAATCATACTACAACATGTAAAACGAGTTTTTGGCTCAACAATTATATAAATCAACGAATCTGGAGTATACTCACATCAATTGTAAACAAGAACTGATTTCAAATCTTTAGTCATTAGTTTGGCCGAGACGTATTATAGCCCAATGGGTAACGATGTCTACAGAGAGGTCACGATGCAATATATCACAATAAGGGTGCCTCTTGGGATGTCACGATCCCAATTCACCCGAGCGTTGTGGGAGCCCATACGTCAATCCCCGCTCAAAACACAACTATGAGACCTTAAGTGTCGACACCCCTATGCTGTTGTGACCCAAACAGACATAAGTAGTACTCTATAGTTTTCACATAAATGGGTGGATCGCATCCTTGCGCCCCCGGCCGTAGCCTCGACATAAATATATGGGTGGATCGCAACCTTGCGCCCCCGGCCGTAGCCTCAACATGAATATATGGGTGGATCGCAACCTTGCGCCCCCGGCCTTAGCCTCAACATGAATATATGGGTGGATCGCAACCTTGCGCCCCCGGCCGTAGCCTCCACGCACATCCTCTGTACATCGCCCCAATTATATTATAGTGCATTATTCAACCAACATTTCAGAACTGTGACATTTGATTCAAAGATCATATCATAACCGCATATTTATCCAAACGGGATATTCAAAACGGGTTCTCAAAATCATGATTCTCAAGCGTTTGATCCGTCCTTAAAATATTCCAAGTATCACGAGTTATAACAAGTTCATATTTTGAAGATAACACACGCATAATCACATTTGACAGTTTAAGGTATTGCACATATGAACTTACCGAAACAAGTAGAGTGGTGCACGCGCGTCAAGAGAAGTCCTAGTACTCGTATTCGATAAATTCGTCGCCCACGAATTGGGTGTCTACAAATACGCAAATTAATCCTAATTAATACAACATTTTAGATCATGCTCTATATGCAATGCATGCCCCCCGATGAGTCTCCCCAACCCAATTTTATCCATAATATACTTTACAGAATTTTACTTATCAAAGCCGTAGTCATTTACGAAGATAATTTTGCTAAGATAATTCTAATGAGGATTAACTATTTAATAACAATTTAAAAGTAAATTATTATTTTTATTCCTTCTTTTTTTTTTTTAGAAGAGAAAACATATTCACTTATTATCAGGATTTGAGACCCAAAAATAGAGAACCAAAATTTAATGGAGAAAATGTTTCATTATAACATTCCCAATAAATTCTCCTAAAAAGTTGTTTCACGAGACATACTTATAGTTATTTATCAAATCTTGGAACTTAGTCATTTTCATCTCAAAAACAAATTAATTGTATTATGATTATTACTAAATAAGGCTCTTTCATATATTTACAATACTACTTAACTAGCTTTATTTATAGGAAAGCATGCTATTATTCATTATAACTTCTTTATATTAGTAAAACTCCAATATTCCAATTTCATAGTAAAATGCTTTTGAAATTAATTGACATAGCTATTCAACAATACACACAATTTACATATAGCTTATGCTATGATTAATTATCAAGTACTTATTCTAGTAGAATAACCTTAAAAAGATATCAAGTTATTAATTTATGAAACATTATTTGTTATTTTTATGAACAATATTTTCAGAAAATAACTTATTAAATTTCTTTATCAAATAAAAACTAATTAGATGAAATTAGAAGGCCTAAACTACAACTAGTACCCTAAAGACCCAAATAAAGAGTTCTGAAATGTACGAAAGCCACCCTCTATGTTTCTGAAAATGACAAAAACACCCCCTGGTTCACACTCTCAGTGACACATAACTCTCACCCAACCCACTTGATCCGAACATGCATCAACGCTAGCAAATACTTGATTTTGATGATTTAAAACAGTTAAATAGGTGATTTAGAGGTTACCTACATGGAGAACAGAGGAAAACAGTCAAGAAATCGGGTCGTTCGAACTCGCCGTCGGGTCGCCGGAGGTGGTTCTCGTCGCCGGTGATTCTGTTGGCCTGGGCTTGGTTGGAGGTGCTATACGGTCTCCTCGGACTTCCAGGCTTCGATTGGAACAAATATACGAAGGTGGGTAGCTCCGGATTGATCGGGCCAAGCTTCGCCGCCGGCGAGCTCGGCGGTGGTGGTCGACGTCGTTGCTTCGGCTGCTTCGGGTCACGTTTCAATGTCTCCTCGTGCTCCTTGGAGGTTCGAGAGTGCGGAGACACAGAGAGAGGGGACTGGGCTGCCTCGGTTTTTAAGCCCCGAAGCTTGTCGCCGGCGTTAATGGTGGCCGGCGACGTTGGGAGGTTGGCCGGCTGTTTCTGCAGCTCCTTATTGCTGCTGCTGATGACGAACTCAAAACAGAGGAAGGCAGGGAGAGAGATTTCTGAGAGACGGGGAGGTAGAAAGAGAGTTGGAGGCGGTGGTGGTGGGTCGCCGGAATAGGCAGCGGCCTTGTGCCGCCGCTACTGCTGTGGGTTTCTCTCCGGAAGAACAGAGAGGGAGAGAGAGAGACAAGGGAGAGAGTTGGAGGGGTGGTGATGGTTGTGAAGATGGTGGTGGCCGTGGTGTTGGCGGTGTGTCGGGTGATGGAAGGAAGAAGGAGGAGAGGAAGCTGTGTTTAAGAAGAGGGAGGAGGAGAAAAAAAAAAAAAAAAAAAAAAAAAAAAAAAAAAAAAAACGTTGGGGATTGGGAAGGTGTTGGGGACTGTGGGTTTCAGGAGGGTGTTTCATTCATTTTTTTTTTTTTTATTTTTTTTTTATTTTTTTTTTATTATTATTATTGTATAGTATAGTATAGTATGTGTATATTTATACGTATAATACTATATATGTATGGGTATAAAATACATGTATAAGACTGTACAAATACATAAGAATACTCTTTAAAAGACAAATACTCCCCCTTAGCTTTTAGTATGCAATGTTTAGCCCCCTTCTTTATAGATAATAATTTAAATAATATGCACAAACACACCTTTGTTAAAGAAATAGGGTGTTTTGAATAGATAAAATATCGTATTTGGAAAGACTAATGATTATAACATAATTGGAGCTAATATACTTTGGGTGCTCGTGTTCAATTGATATAAAAGCTGAAACAGGTTGAAATAATTTACAAAAAAAAAATAGAATTGACAATGGAACCCGCGTAATTTTATGTAATTACCCGATTAATCCGGTGCTAAAATAGAGAGGTATTACATCACTACCCCCTTAAAACAACGCTTCGTCCCCGAAGCGTGAGAAAACATCTCCCCACATCAAAACAGTATGCCCAAATGCAACATGCGAGATGCAACTCTAATGGAAGCGAAATGACTACAAAATAGTAAGCACATACGGGTTGTTCGCGACGCTCCAGTCATTCTTGTCATATTTGTTACCAAATTAACTATAATCGGTTAAGGATAGCTCCCCCTTTAGGATCCCTATTTTGACTTGGGTCGCTTGGTGTCATCGGTTACTACGAGTCGAGTCCCAGAAAGATCTACGGGGTATGGGCAGGCATTTCTGGAATCTTAACAAAAGACGACGAGGTAAAGAGACGCGTCTTAATCAAACAAAATATCACTGGGGAGAGATGTACCGGTCACTACGTTGTCCTAGGCAGCTTGATTTTGATTCATGACATTGATTGTTCCAGTCGCGCTACGTCTTGTGGCAGCTTGTGCTGTTGAAGCTGACGCGACATTATATCCCTGGGGTCGGTTGTTGTAGCCATTCACGCCTTGCCAGTTGTTTTCTCGGTTAAAGCCTCCTTCATTGTTTTTATTCCTCCCATCGTTGTAGTCATTGTTGTTGTATCTACCATTGTTGTCCGCTCGAGCCTTTATCCTGCACTCGGACTTCCGATGGCCCAACCTGCCACAATTGAAACATGTCACTTTGTTCCCATGACAATCTTTCCCCGGATGGTCGTTGCCACAACGGTAGCAGCGGTATACTCGGTTTCTTTTGTCTCCACAATTGTTTCCATTATCGCGGTAGTGGAGATTCGGTGCTGCTTGCGCACCAAATTTTCTTTTCCTGCTCTCCTCAAAGTTCTCATCGAACATCCGCTGCACATCCTGTGCTGCCCCATAAGCTTCATGGAGTGTCTCGAAACGAGTCACACCCAAGGTCCTCTTGATTTGGAAGTTTAGGCCTTCCACAAACCTCTTGACTGCCCTCGCTTCTGTCGGGACGATCTCTCCTCCAAACCGCATGAGTTCCATGAATCTCTCATAGTATTCAGAGATGCTATCAGTCCCTTGTGTCAGATTCAAGAACTCCTTAAGCTTTCGAGTCTTGACATGGTCGGGGTAAAATCGCTCACGCAGTGCTGTCTTTAACTGTTCCCAGCCAAATCCCGGTTGGGCGAGAAGCTCTCTTCCCTTGGCAGACCACCAGTTGTCAGCCTCCTTCTTGAAGTAGTACACAGCTACTTCCACTCGTTGGTCCTCTGGGCACCGTGCCGAGATTAGCGTCTTTCCAAAGTCGCGAATCCAGTTCTCCAGGATTGTCGGATCCTCGGTTCCATAAAAGAAGTCGGGCCGGAGTTCCGCGATCCTTCTCATTATGTCATTTCCCCCGCCTTGGGTATTTTGCAGAATTTGAGTCAAAGTCAGTGTTGCTTGTTCCATGTTCTGGAACCGGATCGGGTCATACTCTGGGGCCGGTTCCGCTCGAGGTGGTTGGTTTCCTTGGCTCATTTCGGATTGTTGAGTCTTGCGTCTCCTGGTATAGTAGCGATGAGGGTCGGCAAATCGCATGGTACCTTACGAATATAATCTTACTCAATATAATTTTTATTTCATTCACATGCATGTAACACTCAAGTATGAGGCCATTAGAAAGAATAAGGCCCTATAAAGGTTCTAAAGTCCACGTGCACTACTATCGATGCATCAAATAAACAGGTGATCATGATCACACATGTCCAAGAATATCGCAATTAAGCACATCATAGCAATCAACTCTGCTAGCCAACTGTAATCATCACATCCAGCAGTTATGAAGTTAATCAGGAATTAAGCTACCCAACAACCCCCGGCTTGTTCAATTTTATTACCGGTTTTAGTTGTCCTATGTCCATTTTAAATTTGAAAATCTTACTTAGTAGAAATCGAATGATCGCACTAACTAGAACCGTCGGCTCTGATACCAACTGCAACACCCCCCAAATCATACGGCCGGCCGAACCGTACATTTGGAAAGATGTCTCCGCCCGAGGTGATGAGCCTCATTGGGAACGGATAAGGATCGTCGGTTCACAGTTAGTACAACCATCGATAATCCAACATAATTTATTACAAACTCAAGATAGCTGTTAACAGTGTTTACAAAATGAGATTACATTTATTTGGTGAGATGGAAATACTAGGTGACATTCTAAGCAGCAAGCATTTCTATCCAGCAGTGTCGTGAACGTCCCCTCCTCATCTGTAACCTGCGGGTTTTGAAATGGCGAAAGCCGACCGCAGAAAAACATTTTAAGTCAGTAAAAACTGAGTAAGAATCATACTACAACATGTAAAACGAGTTTTTGGCTCAACAATTATATAAATCAACGAATCTGGAGTATACTCACATCAATTGTAAACAAGAACTGATTTCAAATCTTTAGTCATTAGTTTGGCCGAGACGTATTATAGCCCAATGGGTAACGATGTCTACAGAGAGGTCACGATGCAATATATCACAATAAGGGTGCCTCTTGGGATGTCACGATCCCAATTCACCCGAGCGTTGTGGGAGCCCATACGTCAATCCCCGCTCAAAACACAACTATGAGACCTTAAGTGTCGACACCCCTATGCTGTTGTGACCCAAACAGACATAAGTAGTACTCTATAGTTTTCACATAAATGGGTGGATCGCATCCTTGCGCCCCCGGCCGTAGCCTCGACATAAATATATGGGTGGATCGCAACCTTGCGCCCCCGGCCGTAGCCTCAACATGAATATATGGGTGGATCGCAACCTTGCGCCCCCGGCCTTAGCCTCAACATGAATATATGGGTGGATCGCAACCTTGCGCCCCCGGCCTTAGCCTCAACATGAATATATGGGTGGATCGCAACCTTGCGCCCCCGGCCGTAGCCTCCACGCACATCCTCTGTACATCGCCCCAATTATATTATAGTGCATTATTCAACCAACATTTCAGAACTGTGACATTTGATTCAAAGATCATATCATAACCGCATATTTATCCAAACGGGATATTCAAAACGGGTTCTCAAAATCATGATTCTCAAGCGTTTGATCCGTCCTTAAAATATTCCAAGTATCACGAGTTATAACAAGTTCATATTTTGAAGATAACACACGCATAATCACATTTGACAGTTTAAGGTATTGCACATATGAACTTACCGAAACAAGTAGAGTGGTGCACGCGCGTCAAGAGAAGTCCTAGTACTCGTATTCGATAAATTCGTCGCCCACGAATTGGGTGTCTACAAATACGCAAATTAATCCTAATTAATACAACATTTTAGATCATGCTCTATATGCAATGCATGCCCCCCGATGAGTCTCCCCAACCCAATTTTATCCATAATATACTTTACAGAATTTTACTTATCAAAGCCGTAGTCATTTACGAAGATAATTTTGCTAAGATAATTCTAATGAGGATTAACTATTTAATAACAATTTAAAAGTAAATTATTATTTTTATTCCTTCTTTTTTTTTTTAGAAGAGAAAACATATTCACTTATTATCAGGATTTGAGACCCAAAAATAGAGAACCAAAATTTAATGGAGAAAATGTTTCATTATAACATTCCCAATAAATTCTCCTAAAAAGTTGTTTCACGAGACATACTTATAGTTATTTATCAAATCTTGGAACTTAGTCATTTTCATCTCAAAAACAAATTAATTGTATTATGATTATTACTAAATAAGGCTCTTTCATATATTTACAATACTACTTAACTAGCTTTATTTATAGGAAAGCATGCTATTATTCATTATAACTTCTTTATATTAGTAAAACTCCAATATTCCAATTTCATAGTAAAATGCTTTTGAAATTAATTGACATAGCTATTCAACAATACACACAATTTACATATAGCTTATGCTATGATTAATTATCAAGTACTTATTCTAGTAGAATAACCTTAAAAAGATATCAAGTTATTAATTTATGAAACATTATTTGTTATTTTTATGAACAATATTTTCAGAAAATAACTTATTAAATTTCTTTATCAAATAAAAACTAATTAGATGAAATTAGAAGGCCTAAACTACAACTAGTACCCTAAAGACCCAAATAAAGAGTTCTGAAATGTACGAAAGCCACCCTCTATGTTTCTGAAAATGACAAAAACACCCCCTGGTTCACACTCTCAGTGACACATAACTCTCACCCAACCCACTTGATCCGAACATGCATCAACGCTAGCAAATACTTGATTTTGATGATTTAAAACAGTTAAATAGGTGATTTAGAGGTTACCCACACGGAGAACAGAGGAAAACAGTCAAGAAATCGGGTCGTTCGAACTCGCCGTCGGGTCGCCGGAGGTGGTTCTCGTCGCCGGTGATTCTGTTGGCCTGGGCTTGGTTGGAGGTGCTATACGGTCTCCTCGGACTTCCAGGCTTCGATTGGAACAAATATACGAAGGTGGGTAGCTCCGGATTGATCGGGCCAAGCTTCGCCGCCGGCGAGCTCGGCGGTGGTGGTCGACGTCGTTGCTTCGGCTGCTTCGGGTCACGTTTCAATGTCTCCTCGTGCTCCTTGGAGGTTCGAGAGTGCGGAGACACAGAGAGAGGGGACTGGGCTGCCTCGGTTTTTAAGCCCCGAAGCTTGTCGCCGGCGTTAATGGTGGCCGGCGACGTTGGGAGGTTGGCCGGCTGTTTCTGCAGCTCCTTATTGCTGCTGCTGATGACGAACTCAAAACAGAGGAAGGCAGGGAGAGAGATTTCTGAGAGACGGGGAGGTAGAAAGAGAGTTGGAGGCGGTGGTGGTGGGTCGCCGGAATAGGCAGCGGCCTTGTGCCGCCGCTGCTGCTGTGGGTTTCTCTCCGGAAGAACAGAGAGGGAGAGAGAGAGACAAGGGAGAGAGTTGGAGGGGTGGTGATGGTTGTGAAGATGGTGGTGGCCGTGGTGTTGGCGGTGTGTCGGGTGATGGAAGGAAGAAGGAGGAGAGGAAGCTGTGTTTAAGAAGAGGGAGGAGGAGAAAAAAAAAAAAAAAAAAAAAAAAAAAAAAAAAAAAAAAAAAAACGTTGGGGATTGGGAAGGTGTTGGGGACTGTGGGTTTCAGGAGGGTGTTTCATTCATTTTTTTTTTTTTTTTTTTTTTTTTTTTTATTTTTTTTTTATTATTATTATTGTATAGTATAGTATAGTATGTGTATATTTATACGTATAATACTATATATGTATGGGTATAAAATACATGTATAAGACTGTACAAATACATAAGAATACTCTTTAAAAGACAAATACTCCCCCTTAGCTTTTAGTATGCAATGTTTAGCCCCCTTCTTTATAGATAATAATTTAAATAATATGCACAAACACACCTTTGTTAAAGAAATAGGGTGTTTTGAATAGATAAAATATCGTATTTGGAAAGACTAATGATTATAACATAATTGGAGCTAATATACTTTGGGTGCTCGTGTTCAATTGATATAAAAGCTGAAACAGGTTGAAATAATTTACAAAAAAAAATAGAATTGACAATGGAACCCGCGTAATTTTATGTAATTACCCGATTAATCCGGTGCTAAAATAGAGAGGTATTACAACTATCCCTCGAGTGGCCTAGGATATTAACTCCCGTTATGTGGGAGGGACAAATTCTATCTACGTCCACTACGATCTCTAAGCTTGCTTCTTATTGTATCCAGTACACGCCTTTATAACTACCGAGTTACGGTGTAGCGTTTAACGCTACCAAAATCACAATAATCCACAACTAGAATATCTAGTGACTTCAAGTCTAAGGATGACAATATCATTGCACCGCGAAAAGCGCTTGTGACTCAAAATAACGAGTATGTAGCCTTCTCGGAGATGGGTAAATCTAGTGTCTCATTACCCTCAATGCACACCTATGTGTTGGATCATGATATCTCCATATCAATCCAACCCCATACTAGTCTATAGATGATTGTCCCATTAATCATTATACTGGACTAGGGATATTTAAGATAAACAAAACAATTGTAAATCTAAGGACTTCATTATATTAAATATCCAATAAATAATAAATGAATTTCTAACCACAATTAAATTCATACTAAATTAGATTGCCTCTAGGGCATCTATTCCAACAGTCTCCCACTTGCACTAGAGCCAATCTGGCGCATCTCGTATGCCCATACTCCTAGTGTGCCCTTCATGCTTCCACTGCGTGAGCCGCTTTGTAAGCGGGTCTGACAGATTTTCATCTGTAGGTATCTTACATATCCGAACGTCTCCTCTATCGATAATATCTCGAATCAGATGAAACTTCCTGAGCACGTGCTTGGATTTCTTGTGTGACCTGGGTTCCTTTGATTGCGCGATCGCCCCAGTGTTGTCACAGTACAACTCAACTGGATCCGCAATGCTAGGAACCACACCAAGTTCAGAAACAAACTTTCTGATCCAAACAGCTTCCTTTGCTGCGCCATTTGCAGCAATGTACTCAGCCTCTGTTGTAGAATCAGCCACCGTCTCTTGCTTGGAACTCTTCCAGATCACCGCTGCTCCATTCAGGAAAAACACATATCCCGACTGTGATCTAGAGTCATCTCTGTCGGTTTGGAAGCTTGCATCAGTGTAACCCCTTACACGCAACTCTTCCTCACCGCCAAATATCAAGAAAGCATCCTTAGTTCTTCTCAAGTACTTTAGGATATTCTTGACTGCAATCCAGTGACTCTCACCTGGATTGGATTGGTATCTGCTTGTCATACTCAAGGCATATGACACATCTGGTCTAGTACATAACATGGCGTACATGATAGTGATAGCTTGAAAATGGAATTAGTTTGGGACATCTTTTTACCATTGGTTCTAACCCTGTGGAGGTTGATTTTGTCCATTCTCAGTCTGTTTTCCCCGTGATACTAGGAAAAGACATTGAGAGCATAATTGGTAGATTTGAGTAATTTCATGCATAATTGTGTTTATTGGATATGATCGCGGGTACATGTTATTATGTGCAGGTAACAGGTACTAAGAAATGCATGGAATTGTCTTGGATCTAAAGGCAGCGTATCAAGTATTCGGAGCAGAAAGAGACGCAGAAAAGCTAAGTGGTGCGTTCAGACGCAGGAGCCCTGCGTTCAGACGCACAACACGGCAGAAGAGGAAGAAGAGGAAAAATGACAACTCTGTGCGTTCAGACGCACAAACTTGCGTTTGAACGCAGGACTTCAATTTCCAGAACTGTCAGTTTGGGCGAGATCAACCACGAAGACCAAGGGGTACGTTCAGACGCACCTGGTGCGTTCAGACGCACGAATCCAAGAAGCCAGAGAAAAGAGGAGAAAACGAACAAGTACTGCGTTTAAACGCAGGAGTGGTGCGTTCAGACGCACTGCGTTTAGACACAGGGAAGCTGCGTTCGAACGCACAGCAGGTTTTTAGAAGCTTCTAGGACGGGTTTTACAGGGGTAGAACAGGAATTTCGTGCACCAGTTTTAGAGACTGTGGCAGTATAAAAGAAGGTGTCCCAGCACAGAATTAGGTTACACAATCATCATCTCAGCAACCAGTTGCAGAGTCGTCAGGATTGGAGCAGAGCAGGATTAGAGCAGCTTTTCAGTATTCAGCCATAAACCCGTTTGATCTTTCTTCTTTCTTTTATGAAACATTGTTTTTCAATAATGTACGCTAGCTAAACCTTTTACATAGGTTCTCGGTGAACCTAGGGTTTATGAATTCAGCAGCTTGGTTTGTTTGATGTTCAGATGCATGACTAGTTGGAAGTCTTAATACAGAATTGGATTGTTTATTATCTTGTCTTTGATATTATATGTATGCATGAATGGCCTGATCACCCAGGAGTGTTACAGATAGGATCTGATGCGCGAGAGTGGCCAGTGAGAGTTAGGAAGAGAAGACAAGATTTCATACCCTATCTTGATGGACCGAGAGGTGAAAAGAATCAGGGGATTAGCCCAGAAGCATTAGACCAACTGCTAGACGTTTAGGGGGAGACCGAGAGGAGAGCCTGTAACCCTAGCAGACTTATAATGAACCCGCAGATTTTGGAGGACCGAGAGGACCCGAGAATCTGCAGGGGAATGACAGGTGCATGAGACCGAGAGGAGATTGCAACATTGGTATGTTGGCATAAACAAGACTGTTGTGTGTTTCTGAAATCATTGAGCTATACAAGCTGAATAGTAACCCTAGGGGATCCTGGGACCTAGATCTTTAATTCATTAACTTTTGCAAATACAAAAATTCCCAGAAAATTACTTCAAATAAAATAAGATTTTCTAATTACTGTTTTATTTACTGCAAACTAGTTTATTTAAACCACATCCCAACTTTCCTCCTTTTTATAACTTTGCATCTATTTCTAATTCTTACAAGTAAAACTTAAAATGTTCTCGTGGGTTCGACAATCAGAGTCATAAATACATACTCTATATTACTTGATTGTATTGCGAAAAAGCAGATAGATTTACGCTGTCAGATAGATCCTATGGCCGAGGCATAGGGAATTCTACTCATGTGTTCCTTCTCAATCTCATTGGAAGGACAACCATTCTTGGAAAGAGTGATTCCATGTGACATGGGCAAGAATCCCTTCTTGGAATCTTGCATGTTGAACTGTTTCAACACCTTGTCAATATATGTACTTTGACTTAGGCCTAGCAGTCTCTTAGATCTATCTCTATAGATATTTATACCGAGTGTATAGGCTGCTTCCCCTAAGTCCTTCATTGAGAAACACTTCCCTAGCCAATCTTTAACAGATTGTAGCATGGGAACGTCGTTTCCAATGAGTAGTAAAAGACCATAAAATCTACGGAGCTCCCACTAACCTTCTTATAGACACAAGACTCATCTTCGTTGCTGATCAAGCCAAACTCTTTGACTACTTCATCAAATCGTCGATTCCAACTCCTAGAAGCTTGATTCAACCCATAAATGGATCGTTGCAGCTTACAGACTTTGTTGGCTTGCTTTGGATCCTCAAAACCCTCCGGTTGTATCATATACACGTCCTCGAGGAGATTCCCATAAAGGAATGATGTTTTGACATCCATCTGCCAAATCTCATAGTCATGGTATGTTGCAATCGCAAGTAGAATTCGGATGGATTTGGTAATAGCGACTGGTGAAAAGGTTTCATCATAGTCAATACCATGAATCTGTCTGAATCCTTTAGCCACTAATCGGCCCTTATAGATAATCACATTACCATCCATATCGATCTTCTTCTTGAAGACCCACTTGCACCCTATGGGTCGCGCCCCTTCGGGTGGTTCCACCAAAGTCCATACTTTGTTGGTATACATGGATTCCATCTCGGATCTCATGGCTTCTAGCCACTTCAAAGAGTCTGGGCCCTTCATGGCCTCTTCATAGGTATTAGGCTCATCATCTTTGAGCATCGTGTCACCGGAATTGGTCACGAGAAGTCCATACCTCTCGGGTTCCTGGCGCACTCTACTAGATCTACGAAGCTCTTGTGTTACCTGAGCAGGTTGCTCCACAACTGCTTGTGGTTCCTGTTCATGTTCCATAATCGGTTCAGTGATTTGTGGTTCTTGAACCTCTTCAAGTTCTACAGTCCTCCCACTTGCTTCTTTAGAGACAAACTCTCTTTCTAGAAACACGCCGGTCCGAGGAACAAACACTTTGTTCTCGGTTGGATTGTAGAAGTAGTAGCCCTTAGTTTCCTTAGGGTACCCCACAAATTTACACTTATCCGATTTTGGCCCTAGCTTGTCTGATTGTAAACGTTTTACATAGACATCGCAGCCCCAAATCCTCATGAACGACAGTGTGGGACGCCTCCCACTCCACATCTCATATGGTGTCTTCATGACTGATTTAGATGGAACACGGTTAATGGTGAAAGCTGCACTTAATAGAGCATGGCCCCAAAACGATAATGGAAGATCGGTTTGACACATCATAGACCGAACCATATCCAATAGGGTTTGATTCCTCCTCTCAGACACGCCATTCCTGTGTGGCGTTCCGGGTAGAGTGAGTTGGGACACGATCCCACACTCTCTAAGATAGTCGTCAAACTCTTGGCTTAAGTATTCTCCTCCATGATCTGATCGTAGAGCCTTGATACTTTTGCCAAGTTGCTTCTCTACTTCATTATTGAATTCTTTGAACACTTCAAAGGATTCGGATTTAGCCCTCATGAGGTACACAAATCCATATCTACTGTAATCATCAGTAAATATAATGAAGTAGACGTAACCACCCTTGGTAGGCGTGGCAAATGGCCCACACACATTAGTATGTATGAGCGCCAGTTGCTCACTAGTCCTCTCACCTTTCTTATTGAAAGGGGACTTTGTCATTTCTCGCAATAAACAAGCCTCACATGTCTCATATGATTCAAAATCACATGAGTCTAGTAATCCATCCTTATGGAGTCTAGATACACGTTTCTCGTTTATGTGGCCTAAGCGACAGTGCCATAAATAAGCAGGATTTAAATCATTTATTTTAATCCGCTTGGTATTAATGTTGTAGACAGGATTGCTTAGATCAAGGACATACAATCCATTAAATAATTTTGCATTAAAATAGTGAATATTATTCAAATAAAAGGAACAACGATTGTTCTTTATTGAAATAATAAAACCATCCTTGTCCAAACAAGAAATAGAAATAATGTTTCTGCTCATAGCAGGCACAAAATAGCAATTATTTAATTCTAAAACTAATCCTGAAGGCAGAGATAGCTCGCACACGCCTATGGCCAACGCAGCAACTTTTGCTCCATTCCCAACGCGTAGATCTACCTCCCCTTTAGCCAATCTTCTACTTCTCTTTAGATCCTGCACATTTTGAAAAATGTGAGATCCACATCCAGTATCTAATACCCATGATGTAGAAACAGTTAAATTGACATCTACAACAAAAATACCTGGTGGTGGTGGAATCACTATTCCAAGCCTCTTATCCTCCAGGTATTTTGGGCAATTCCTCCTCCAGTGTCCAGGCTGACTGCAATAGTGACACTCATCTTTAGTCACACCTTTGGCAATGTCACCAACAAGTTTATGGGAAGGTTCCTTGGACTTGGAAACTGACTTGCCTTTTCCCTTGGAGGATGAGGCGAACCTTTTGCCCTTTCCTTTCTGCACCATCACAATTGCCTTGCCCTTACCCTTGTTGATGCTCTATTCAGCTGTCCTCAACATATTGAGAAAATCTGGCAGTGGTTTCACGATCTCATTCATGTTATATTTCATGATGAACTGTCCATAACTCTCGGGCAACGATTGCTACACGAGATCGGTTGCCAACTCTTGGCCGACCGGGAACCCTAGCCGGGCGAGATTCTCCAAGTACCCGATCATACGGAGTACATGGGGTCTCACCGGGTTCCCTTCTTCCAGATGACACTTGAACAGTTCCTTAGAGACCTCATACCTCTCTACCCTTGCCTGCTCTTGAAAGAGCTGCTTCAGATGCTCGATCATATCGACATCATTCATGTTTTCGTGTTGCTTCTGAATCTCAGAAGTCATGGTGCATAGCATAAGGCAGGCCGCATCATTAGCGTCATCAACACGCTTTTGATACGCCTTTAGGGAAGGAGGTGTTTGGTTCTCCGGACCTTATGGAACATGCTCCTCTATTGCGTACAGTTTCTTTTCTTGCTTAAGAACAATTCTCAAGTTTCTGTACCAATCAAGAAAGTTGGTTCCAGAGAGCTTGTCCTTCTCAAAGACAGATCTTAGGGAATGTTGTGAACTCGATGAGTTGTTTGCCATTTGGAATTCTACAAAAGGAAAATACGCAAGTTTTAGTATTTGTGAATTTTTTAACTATATTCAATAATGGCTAGTTTATCAAATATAGCTCCCACTATTTTTCTACGGATTAATAACCCTCAAGATATTAATGCGGAAAATATCTTTATATTTTCTAGTGGGCCAAGATCCATGTTTCTTCTCCTTATGATCTTGCATTGGAAAGTCACCCATAATTTGACTAATTTAGGTAGGAACAATTCCAATTGCATCCTTTATGCAACTCTTGGTTCAATTGGGCAAATAACTCCTTATTTATCCATCCATATGGATAATCCCAATTGAGTGCCTCTAGGTTTCTTAATCACATTAATAGCCTAGTTGTGTCAACCTCTTATTTAAACAGTTGCACATTACTAGCTTGTGCCATCACATTCCATCGTTATGAACCAAGTCGCCATGCTTTGGCACGCACGAACTTGATAAATAATGATGATAATGAGTGTTTAAATAACGAGAAGGCAAGAACACAATATTTGAATTTTGAGGGATTTTTAAATTCAATTTAAATTGTTCTGTTGATCAATATCAACTAATCTATCTATTTGAGTTTGGGTACAACTCCAAATAATAGATCCGGGTTGTCTAATTATCTTATTATCCTAATTGCATGCATCATCCATACACCAACCACAAAATAATAAGACAATAAAGTAAACAACCACAAAACAAAAATAAACGTGATGTGGATATGGCCTTTTCTAGACTAAGATAATTCCAAGCCAATGGAATTATCTATGAACCCTAAAAGCAAACACATCTCCATGCTTCTTGATCTTTTGGTCCATCCTTCATAGTCATGTGGAATGCTCCATGCTCCATGCTCCATATTTTGTGGCTCCTTTTGGCTTTGGGCTTCTTTTCTTCAATCTTGGCTAACAATCTACTTTATCTAGCACTAGCTAACTTCTATACTAAATAACATAAATCTCACAAGTTGACAAAAAAATGGCTCGCAGGCCATGAAACCCTAATTAATTATTACAATTAATTGATCAGCTCGCAGGCCGTAAAACCAAACCACAAAAATTAAACATCCACATCAAACCACATCCTAAGGCCATATCCAATCACCATGCGAATTGCACATAAACAGTTAAAATCTAATTTTAACGCGCTTGGTCAATTTTAATTGATTTTAGGATATTCTAGGGTTAAAACGGTCCATGGGCCCAACAATCCAATTGCCCAGGCCCAAAAAGGTGAACCGCAAGGCCCTAGGTCCGGTCGGCCCCTAACCCACGCGGCTAGGCCACGGGCTAGGGCTGCCCTGGACCCTAGGGCAACCTAGCTTGGGCGGCAAGAAAGAGGGGCGGTCCCTTTAGGGGGGCCGAACCTCTTAGGGAGTTGTTTCCAAAACAACTCCCTTGCTTGGTGCCCAAGTTTGGTTGTTTCCTTGTTTAGGAAGAACTCCTTCTTCCCCAAGGATGCCCAAACCCTAGATCTAAGATCCTAAAATTTCTTAAACTCACTAATTCATGCATCTAATGCAAAAACTAGATCTTGTTATGATAGATTATTGACAAATTGCATCCCATGCTTGATTTGTCTTGTTTTACGCGATAAACAATCAATTTAAGGTGTAAAACTATCAAAACGTAACACATAAACCACGTTTATGCTCTAAGACCTATGGCTCTGATACCACTGTAGGGTTTTGATTCATGGATGCGCAACGGAAACAATAATTAACCATGCAAAACCCTCCAAGGATCACAAGTCAAGAGACATAACGATGGTAAATGAAGAAATCAATGACACACCTTAGGGTTCTCCTTTGATGACTTCAAACGCGAATTGTGTCACGTTCTCTATAGTTGATCCACGCCTAGAGTTGATTTCTAGATCTCCCACTCCTTGGTGCTATCCCGGAAAGAGGAAGAGGAAGAAGAATCACGCAAAACGAGACCAAACCAAGGAGGTTTGGCCTCCTTGGGGCCGACGGGGACAGGCGAGGGGCTAGGGGGCGGCGGCTCCTCTAGCTTGCTTGCTCTCTCTCCTTTTGTTCTCTCCCACTCAAGTTATGATCTAATGAATCATAAGTGTGGTAAGGAAGGAAAGAAGGTCCTTTATACAGTCCGACAAATCCTTGTCAACTACCTAAAGAACTTATTCTAGTCCTACTAGAATTCAATTTAGTCCCTTCCTTGCAAATTAGTCCCTACTAAGTTTGCAAGGTTTTGCAAAGTGGTCCTTCTAATTAATTAATCCAATTAATTAATTCCCAAATCTAGTTCAACTCTATCTAGCGTGTGACCCCATAGGTTCTATCTAGTTGGTAGCAACTATTTGCTAATATGGAGCTGTTTCTAGCAAAACATCCATTCTAGCCAACTAATAGAATAGTCATCTTAACAACATTTGTACAATAATTGTCTCATCCCTTTGTCTCTATATCCGGATTGGACACGAGACATACAAGTCACACTCGTATATCCAATCCATAGTTTCTCGATCCATGGGAATAGCCTTATTCGTGCAAATAAAACCAATATCCCATATTGATTTCTTTGAGTCTGGCCAGACATTCTTTAAGCACTATCCCTCGAGTGGCCTAGGATATTAACTCCCGTTATGTGGGAGGGACAAATTCTATCTACGTCCACTACGATCTCTAAGCTTGATTCTTATTGTATCCAGTACACGCCTTTATAACTACCCAGTTACGGTGTAGCGTTTAACGCTACCAAAATCACAATAATCCACAACTAGAATATCTAGTGACTTCAAGTCTAAGGATGACAATACCATTGCACCGCGAAAAGCGCTTGTGACTCAAAATAACGAGTATGTAGCCTTCTCGGAGATGGGTAAATCTAGTGTCTCATTACCCTCAATGCACACCTATGTGTTGGATCATGATATCTCCATATCAATCCAACCCCATACTAGTCTATAGATGATTGTCCCATTAATCATTATACTGGACTAGGGATATTTAAGATAAACAAAACAATTGTAAATCTAAGGACTTCATTATATTAAATATCCAATAAATAATAAATGAATTTCTAGCCACAAATAAATTCATACTAAACTAGATTGCCTCTAGGGCATCTATTCCAACATGTAACCCCTTACAGTGAAATCTTCCTATCCTTCATATATCAAGAATTCATCCTTTAGTTCTTCTTAAGTACTTAAGGATAATCTTGATAATTATCCAGTGACGCTCACCCGTATTTGACTGGTATCTTTGTTTCATGCCATATGACACATCTGGCCTAGTACATAACATGGCGTATCTCATGAATCTTATTCATACGGTCCCCTTCCCAATTTAATTGGAAAGACAATTAGTCTTCCAAACACTAGTTCCATGTGACATAGGTAGAATCCATATTCTATACATGCTGAACAATTTCAACACCTTTGTCAAATTATGTTCTATGACCTACGCCGCACAACCATCTTGATCTATCTCCATAGATCTTCTCGGGTTGCTTATCCGAAGCCTATTGTTGAAGATTAATTCCCTAATCAATCTACGTACTATTGCCAAGTAGGGACATCATTTCCAATGATCAGTATGTCTCTACATACAAGACCAGAAACATAAATGTGCTCCCACTAACCTTCATGTAAACACAAGTCTCATCTTCAATTTTGATGGAATCAAACTCCTTTGATTGCATCATCAATTAGAAGAATCCAACTCCAAGAAGCTTGACTCAATCTATAGACAGATTGCTACAAGCAAGATGCGAATTGATTTAAGAATCACAACTGGGGAAAGATTTCGTCATAGTCTATACTATGAACTCACGTGAAACCCTTTTCCATCCATTTTTTCCTTAAAAGTAATCATATTACCATCCATGTTGGTTTCCTCATAACCCACTTGCACCCTATGGGTCTTACCCTTTCAGGTGGTTCCACCAAAGTCCATACTTTGTTAGTATTCATGGATTCCATATCGTATCCCATGGCTCCAAGACATTTCTGAGAGTACATCCCACTCGTGTTCTCCTCATATTTTGTAGGCTTATCTCGATGAGAAATGTATCATGGGTTACGAGAAATCCTTATTTCTCTAGTACCTTGACATATCCTACCTGACCTACGAGGATTTTGTGTTTATCTGGGTAGGTTGCTCCATAAAACCTTGTGATCATGCTCATGTTCCATCAAAAGGATCAATGTTCTGTTGTGGTTCTTGAACTCCTTCAAGTTCTACTGTCCTTCCACTGTTTCTTTTAGAGACAATATCTATCTAGAAACACAGTGGTTTGAGCAACAAACATTTTTTTCTCGATTGGATTTTAGAAATAATATCCTTTGTTTCCTCAGGATATTTCCACATTGTACATTTATGCGACTTAGTTTCAATTTTATATGTAAACCTTTTACAAAAACTCAATAACTCAAGTTCTTTATGAATGACATACTGTGAAAGTTCCCAGTCCATATCTCATATGGCGTTCTTCATAACTTATTTAGATGGAACAAGGTTAGGGGCGAAATTTATTGTAATTAGAAAATTGGCCCCTAAAAGTAAACTGGAAGTTTTGTTTGTCACATCATGGACCGATCCGTGCCCAACAAGGTTCGGTATCTCTTCTCAAACACGCCATTCCTTAATGGTGTTCTAGGTAGAGTGTGGTGGGATCACAACTCATACTCCCGTAGATGTTCAAACTATTGGCTTAAGTACTCATGCCTCTACGATCATATTGTAGAGTTTTGATACTTTTGCCAAGCTGGCTCTATACTTCATTCTTGAATTCTTTGAACTCTTCAAAGGATTTTGATTTGTTTCTTCATAAGATACACAAATCCATATTTCTTTGATCTCATCTAGGTAAATTAGATGAAGTACTAAAAACCATCTTTAGTATTTGTTCTTAGCGACCTACATAGATCACTATGTACGATTCTCAAAAGATCATATCTTTGCCTAATAGATAAGTCCTACATGTCTCACATGATTCAATAATCAAATGAGTTCAAGAAATCCTTTTGGAGTTCTAGATATGTATCTCTTATTCATGTGGCATAAACGTTAATGCTAAATACAAGTGAAGTTCATATCATTATATGCAAACCTCTTGGAATTAATGTTACAGATGAAATTATCATGATCAAGGATATACAATCCATTAGACAATATTTCATTACAATAATGCAAATCAGAATAAATGGAACAACATTTGTCCTTTATTATGATAGAGAGCCTTTCTTGTCCAAACAAGAAATTACGACAATGCACCTACTCATAGCAGGGACATAATCACTTTGGTCTAATTCATGAATAATTTCAGAAAGTTAGAGATAATTCCCTACGGCTAATTCAGCAACCCCTTGCTTCATTGCCCCACGTGTAGGTTTATTTCTTCCTTATAAAATTGCCTTCATCTCTTGAGATCCTCCACACTTCATAAATGTGAAATCCTTATCTAGTATCATATACTCATGATGATGAGATAGACACATTGATTTCTATAACAAAATTACCTAAATCGGAATTCATAATTCATTTATTACTTACTTCCAGGTACTTTGGGTAGTCTCTCTTCTTCTACACCACCTGAGAAGTCTGAAGCTCCTAGACATTATCTTGTGAATGGACAGGAAGAGAGCTTTGTTTACTTAATGATAAAAGCCAAAAACACATACAGAATATGTTACTATATATCATAAAATCCAGTAAAATAAGCAGAAGATTTTGCTAAGTACCAAAGCTTCAAAGCTTTGAGTTACTGTAGCAGTGCTTATATGTTTATTTATCTAACTGTGTTTGTGTAGGTTTTGGTTGTGATGTGGTTTAATTATATGAATGCACTAGTAATCTGTGTTCTAAGATATAATTCTTGCAGGACTGAGTTGGATTGAAAATACAAGATTCACTCTGGTGAATTAGTAGGCAAAGCTTCAAAGCTTTGAGATATTTTGATTGTTCTTTACTGCTAATTTCACTTGATTATCTTTGTGAGTGCAGGTGAATTCTGTGAGACTTAGAACTTTATATAAGCTGATTACTGTCTATTATTGTGTGTTCTATATTAGTTATTTGATATATTCATGAGATTGAATATATTTGTTAGCTCATAACTGTCAGCAGACAAATCTAGCCTAGTTTTCTTAAGATTTCTTTGATGTTGCTTAAACAGATCTTGTTGCTAGATTGTCTTGTTGTTTGTATGATCTTGTTTGCTGAGTATATGTAGGTTTGTTGGACGCTCCAACGTCCATAAACAGATCAGCAATCCACTCAAATATATTTGTTGATTAGAGCTTATCAGAAAGGAGATAGTATAGGAATTCTGTTCCAGGTTTTTCTTAGTTAGTTCCAGACTGTTGCTCAAGTGATCAGCACTTTAAATTTGAATTTAAGAGATTCAGAAGAGAGACAGAGATTGCGGTTTTGAAGACACCAATAAAATAGAAACGTCAATTTACACAGCTCTTCAAATCATTCAAGACAATCAACTCTCCTGCAGACTGAAGATCACTCAATTCAGAAGAACTCTTCCAGGCTTAAATAGCTTATCTATTCTGAGTTATTATTCTTATAGTTAACTCTATCATTCATTCTTCATTTTTGAAACCTCACTAAACTTAGTAGTTTGGTTGTTCAAGTGAACAACAAGAGGTTCTTATTGTTTCAACAGGTTGTAGCCTGCAACCAGATAGGTTGCGAACCACAAGCTGTATAAGTGTAAGGTAGCTCACTTAGGCTTGAGATCTAGGGCTAAATATGGGTGATTAATAAGAAGTTGTGTTTGAATCCTGGAGGGATTAGATCCCTCAAGCATACTAGGTCCAATTGTGACTGAACTCTGTAAAATCCCTGTGTCTCTACTGTTTACTTTTTGTTGTTTATACTTTCAGTTTATATTGGAAGTTTCAAAGCTTTAGAGCTTTCCAAATCTCAAATCTTTGAAGCCTTCTTATTTTGCTGTTATATCTTCATGCTTCTCAAATCTTTTTCAAAGCTTTGAGTTATTAACATTTTGCTTTACTTAAGTTTCAAACGGTTGTGTTTTGCAAAAGTTAGCATACTCTATTTAACGCCCCCCCCCCCCCTTCTGGAATATTTAGATACTAGTTTACACCTAAATTACACACTTTCAATTGGTATCAGAGCTTTGGGTCACAATTTAAAGATCTAATAATCTTGTGACAATGAGTTTTGTAGGTGAAGGAGGATTCTCACATGGTAGAGCAGCCAATAGACCACCATTGTTCTGTGGTGATACTTTTGTGCATTGGAAGGCATTTTTTATCATTTATCAGGACATGGAACTATGGTCTATTATTGTGAATGGGCCAAACCTGTTCTATACTATTGTTAATGGAGTTAGAACTGTCAAACCCGATAAAGATCTCTCAGTTACTGGAATGGAAAAGGTATCAAAAAATTACAAAACTTTGAACTTATTATATTGTGCTCTTAGTTCATATGAGTTTAACAGGATATCCAACTGCAAAAATGCAAAAGAGATCTGGGATAAGTTGACTGTTACCTATGAAGGAACTAGCCAAGTCAAGCAGACAAAGATCAATATCCTTTTGAGACACTATGAACTGCTTAAGATGAATTCTGATGAATCCATCAAAGATATGTTCAAAAGATTCACAGATACTGTGAATAACTTGGAGTCATTGGGAAAAGTATTCTCAAATGAAGAAAAAGTCAGGAAGATTCTCATAAGCTTGCCCAAGTCCAAATGGGAGCCCAAGACAACTGCAATAGAAGAAGCTCAAGATTTAAGTGGAACTTGATGATCTGCAAGGAAAGTTACTCACTCATGAGATCTCTATGAAGGAAGTTGATTGTGAACTGAGTGACAACATCAAGAACCTGGCACTCAAGGCAAAAGACAGTGAAAAATCCCAAAGCCTTGAACAGGATGAGGATGATGATGATGATGAAGAGGCCTTAGCCTTGATTTCCAAAGCCTTGGCCAGAATTATGAAGAAAAGGAGAAATTATGGGAATAAGGATTACAACAAAGAGAAATTCAGATCCTCAACCAGCAAGGATCAGAAAGGTAAGTCTTCTTCAAAGTCATATAAACCTAAATTTATGAATTGTTATAAATGTAGAGATGCATATCACTTGGTAAGAGATTTCCCTCAAAAGAAGAAGAGCAGACAATTTTCCAAGAAGGAAAATGACAACAGAAGAAAGAAGGCAATGGTAGCCTCATGGAGTGATTCATATTCTTCAGACTCGGATGAGGATGAGGAGCAAGCCAATCTTGTTTTGATGGCTGGACATCAAGAGGACCACTCTACTGAGAAGTTAATTGAAGACATGGTAAAAAAATCTCTTATCTAGTCCTTGTGATGCATTGCCTGAAATTCTCAAAAGAATGTTTTTAAATGAGGAGAGTTACAGAAATGAGATTGATTCTTTGAAAATGAAGGTTCATGAGCAAGCAAAACAAAATGTAGATTTGGTTTTTCAGAACAAATGCCTTGAAGCTACTAAGTTTAAGATTGATAGTGACTTTAAAGCCTTTGACAGCAGATCCAAAGCTTTGAAATCACAGGTCAAAGAAGTAGTTGATCAAAACACTATTTTAACTGACATGTTTGTTGATCTAACAAATCATTCTGATGATTTAAAAAAGAAAATACTTCATTAACTAGTAAGCTTGAAGAATACAAGAAAATTTTCTTTGAACTTTTGCTGGCTCAGAACAGAAGTTAAATCTTATGCTTGGAGGAAGTATGCATTCTGTATACAAGAGTGGAATTGGTTATAATCCAAATTTTCCAATAAGAAACCGAACCACTTTTGTTAAATCAAGAAGCAGACATTCTCCAAAATGTCATTACTGCTGTAAAATTGGACATGTGAAATTTAGTTTCCCCTTTATAAGGACAGAACCTCACATAATGAGGAATACCTATTCTTATCAGCTTAAGGGACAAGTGAATCAGATTTGGGTTCCAAAAGGAGTTATACCACCTAACATGGTTGACTCTGAGTATGAATTCAAATTCTACACTTGGTCTAATAGCATGTTAAGGCATTGATTGAATTTTGTAGGTTGTCACCAAAGCTTTGAAAGATCAGAAATAGATTTTGGAAAGTGGATATTCCAGACATATGAGTGGGAAGAAGTCTTTATTCTCAGAGCTCAAAGAGCAATTAGAGGGAACAATCGCACTTGGTAACAAAGCAAAGTGCAACATAATTGGTATTGGAAGTGTTGGTAACAATTCTGCATATTCAATTTTTGATGTTTATTTAGTTGATGGTCTTAAGTATAATTTATTGAGTATTGCTCATCTTTGTGATAAAGGCAATAAGGTAGTTTTTGAAAAGGAGAAATGTGTGGTGCAAGATGAAATATCAGGAAATCGCATACTCACTGCTCCTAGGTCACATAATGTTTATGCACTATGTACTGACAAAGTTGAAGGTAATAGTCTGAAATGTCTCAAAGCTTTGAAGGATGACTCAAAGTTGTGGCATAGAAAACTTGGTCATATAAGCATGCATACTTTGAATAAGCTCATCTCAAAAGATCTGGTAAGGGGATTACCAATTCTCAAATTCAAATATGGTGAGTTTTGCAAGGCGCTCAAGGTAAACAGACTAGAAGCTCTTTCAAACCAAAGAACTTTGTAAGTACCTCTAGACCTTTAGAATTGATGCACCTGGACTTGTGTGGTCCTATGAGGGTTCAAACACCCAGAGGTAAGGGATATATGCTTGTTGTATTTGATGATTACTCTAGATATACTTGGGTTATGTTCATTAGAGAAAAGTCTGAAGCATTATCTGAATTTTCAAAACTTTGCAAAGAACTTCAAACTTTGAAAAATTTACTTGTTGCATCTATTAGGAGTGATCATGGTAGGGAATTTGATCAACTTGACTTTGATTTATTCTGTGCAAAGCATGGCATCTCACACAACTTTTCTGCACCTAGAACTCCTCAGTAGAATGGTGTAGTTGAGAGAAAAAATTAGACTCTTGAAGACATGTCTGGAACCATGCTACTTGAAAGTAATTTGCCAAAATCTTTATGGGTAGAAGTTGTTAATACTGCAAACTTTATTCTCAATAGATGTTTGATCAGACCAATTTTGAAGAAAACTCCTTAAAATTAACAAAGGCAGAAAGCCTAGTGTTGCTTACTTTAAGCCTTTTGGTTGTACATGTTTTGTGCATAACAATGGAAAAGATAATCTTGGTAAGTTTGATGCTAGAAGTGATGACGGTATATTTCTTGGTTATTCTCAAACCAGCAAAGCATACAGGGTTTATAACAAGAGAACTAAGGTGGTGGAGGAGAGTATTCATGTTATTTTTTATGAAAGTACTGATCATTCTCTGAGTGAAAGTTTTGGAGATCTTAGTTTGAATAAATATGAAGCTGATGAAGACTATGAGAAAGACAGCAAGAGCAAAACTAAGCAGCAGAAACTTTCAGAAGAACTCAAGGCCTTGAACCCCCTGCTGAGCCAAAATCTCAAAGCCTTGAGACTGAGGCTGACAGGAAATATGATGCTCCTTCTACTGTATCAAGAACTCAAAGCCTTGAAGGTCCATACATTTGGACACCCAGAAATAAGTTCAAGTATCTATGAGAATATCATATGAGATCCAACTACTGGAGCTCAGACACGAGGTCAATTGAGGAATTTGTGTGCCTTCAGTGCTTTTGTATCACTCATTGAGACTAAAAATGCAAAAGAAACACTAGAAGATGCAAATTGGATCATTGCAATGCATAATGAGCTAAATGAGTTTGAAAGGAACAAGGTCTGGAATTTGGTTCCTAGGCCAAAGGATCAATCAGCGATTGGAACAAGATGCCTGTTCAAAAACAAACTGAATGAGAAAGGTAAGGTTGTAAGAAATAAAGCAAGACTGGTTGCACAGGGATACAATTAAGAAGAAGGTATTGATTATGAGAAAACATTTTCCCCTTTTGCAAGGTTAGAAGCTACCAGAATACTTCTTGCATTTGCATCACATAATCACATAAAACTTTTTCAAATGGATGTCAAATGTGCTTTTCTGAATGGATATTTATAAGAAGAAGTAAATGTTGCTCAACCACCAGGTTTTGAAAGTGACACCTTTCCTGATTATGTTTACAAATTATACAAAGCTTTATATGGACTTAAGCAAGCTCCAAGAGCTTGGTATGACAGACTCTTTAAATTTTTATTGGAAAATGGTTTCAAGAGAGGAGTGGTTGCTAAAACTCTTTTTTATCAAAAATCAAGAAAAAATATATGTTATTTGTTCAGATATATGTAGATGATATTCTATTTGATTCTACTAATGATGCTCTTTCAAAAGAGTTTTCAAGTATAATGTGCAGGGAATTTGAAATGAGCTTGATGGGAGTACTGAATTTCTTTCTTGGACTTCATGTACATCACATGAAGAAAGGAATTTTTGTGCATCAAAGAAAGTGCACCCTGGACATGTTAAACAAGTATAACATGTCACAGTCCAAGGTTGTAAAGACTCCTATGAGTTCATCACTATCTTTAGACAAAGATACAACTGGTAAGAGTGTAAATCAGAAAGAGTACAGAGGTATGATTGGTTCACTTCTGTATTTAACTTCTAGTAGACCAGATATTATGTTTAGTGTGTGTATGTGTGCTAGATTTCAAGCTGATCCTAAAGAAAGTCATTTGATTGCTGTAAAAAGGATTTTCAGATATTTGAATGGAACCAAAGACTTGAGGCTTTGGTATTCGAGAAGATCCAACTTTATGTTGAGTGGTCATTCAGATGCAGACTTTGCGGGATACAAAGTAGAAAGAAGGAGTATTTTTGGATGTTGCAAATTTATTGGATCTTCATTAATAAATTGGCATTCAAAGAAGAAAAATTCAGCAGCTCTATCAACTGCAGAAGTTGAATACATTGCAGCTGGAGCCTGTTGTTCACAGGTTTTATGGATTGCTCAGCAGCTAAGAGATCTTGGATATGATTTCAGAAATGTGCCTATCAACTGTGACAATACAAGTGCCATTTCCATTTCAGAGAATCCAGTCCAGCATTCAAGGACAAAGCACAAAGATGTGGGACATCACTTTCTTAGAGATCATACTGAAAAAAGTGATATTATTCTATCTTTTATTTCAACTTCTAAGCAGATAGGTGATATTTTCACTAAACCATTACCAAATGAGAGGTTTGCATCCCTAAGGCTTGAATTGGGTATGTTAAACAAGGATGCATTGGTTTAGGGGGAGTAATTAGTTTCTATGTGAATTATTTGTGTGAATCTCAAAGCTTTGATATTATACTTTCTTAAGCCTTGAAAGTATGGATCAAAGCTTTGAAGTTTCTATGTTAGTCTGAAACTTCTCAAAGCTTTGAACCACTGTTACACTGCTTTGATTAGTAGATTGTATTATCTTTATAAAATTGGATCATGAAATATTTGTAATATCTTTTTAGATAATTACAGAATCTTTGAAATGTTTAGAGATTTTAAAGAAATTTCTAAAAATATCTTTGAAAATCTTCTGAAATCCTTTTGCATGCAAATCTCTTTTCTAAATCAGACTCTTCTACCTACTTGAGCTGGCTTCAGGAATTATTTCTTTCATTCACAACTTCTATCTCTTTGTATGTATCTCTCTCTCTCTCTCCCTATTCTCTCAAAGTCTCTCAAACCCTAACCAAAATGGAGCGAAAATCAGAGAGGATCAAGCAGCAAGGTCAAACCTCGAACAAGAGGGTGACGAGAAAGGCTAACAGGAAGATCACCATTCATGGATCAGACTCAGAAGACACAGCCAGTGTTCATGAGACATCTCATCCCTCAAAGAAGATCAAGAAGGGTAAGGAAGTTCAGGAAGAAGCAAGGGTTGGGTCAGATTCAGAATTTGCTGCATAAGAGGTGGTGAAGGACAAAGAACAGGGGGGAGTAAGAATCAGGAGGAAAAATCAAGTAAGAATAAGAAAGAGGTGAATGCTGAGAAAGGGGATAAGAAAAGTGTTCCATCTTCAAAGGAGAAGAAGGGTGATGCAACTCCTGAGAAGAAAAGGGTTAAGCATAGTGCAGTGAAAACCAAGAAAGCCACAAATTTTGGTAAGAATATGTTACCTGGGTCTTGGTTTGTTAATTCTGAGGTTAAAGCTGTTTGGATGGATGGGTATGCATCTTCTAAAGTTTCTTTTTGTAGTCTGACTAGTACTGAGTTATTGGAGATTTTGGACTTAGACTACAATAAGAGTTTGAGAAACTCATATGTTGGGAGTTTGTTAAACCCTTCTTCTGAAGCTTACCCTAGGTTAACCAGGTTGTTTTATCTTAATTTGGTTTAAGAACTTGATGATAGTGATAGGTATATCCTTACTTCAAGAGTGGCTGGTGTGGATATTAGGTTGGATCACAAGGTGTTTTCCAAAGTTTTGGGAGTACTTAGGAAGTATAAAAGTTAGTGATCATCCTGATAGGAAAGAAATTTTGAGAAAGCCAAAGCCATGTTTTTCTTGGAGGGAACCACTTCTGAACCTAAGCAGTTAACACATTCTGTGTTTACTTGTGAAGCCAAAATTATGTTCTCAATCATTATGAGATGTGTATTCCCAGAGAGTATTCCAAAGAGTTGGTAACATACAAGGTGTTGATTTTGATGTATTTGATATGTCAAGGGTTTGAGATAGACCTTCCTACTGTGGTGATGGACATATGATCTATTGTGGGAGTAGGACTAGGAACCACTCTCTGCCCTATGCCAATGTCTTACCACTGTTTTTCAAGCATTTTGAGATTTCTTTGGAGGATAAGGAGAAGATTACTACTGGTTTTGGAGTAGTTGATGAAGAATCACTGCAAATGATTGGGATTGTTTACACTGCAAAAGGAAAGTGGAAGTTTTATTCAGAGTTAAATGTTAAGGAACTAAGGAGAAGGAATTCATCAAACCTATAGCTGCTTCAACCCGCAAAGTATCTGGTAATCTGTAATTTTTACAATTTTTAGATCGGGTTGAGGTTCTGGAAGATGGATTAGAGGACTTAAGACAGGGATTATTTGACTTGTCCAATGACCTCACTAAGTTCAAAGGTTTGGTGCTCAACAAACTTGACTACATTATCAAAGGTTTGGATCTGGAGAAAGTGCCTTCTTCAGAAAGTAGAGATACCAACATTGATTCAAATGAAGTTTTGAGAGAAGCTCTCAAGAAAAAGAAGAAGAATAAAGGTATCCTGTTGTTCTGACATCAAAATATCTCTTTGACGAGTGTGAAGAGGAGGCAGATAATGAGGAAACTGCTGCATAAAAAGCTGAAAAGGAGGCTGCTGATCTAAGGAAGTTGGTTAATGATGTTGTTGAGAAGATAAAGGATAAAGAAGCTCATGGAAAGAAAAATGAAGAACAAGGAGAACAGGAAAAATAACAAGCTGAAGATGAAGAAGCTTCAGAGGAAGAGCCGGAAGAGACTCAGGGCAAAGGCAAAGGAAAAGAAAAGTCTTCTAAATCTTCAACTCCTTTCTTCTAAGTCCTGAAGCTCTTTTGTTTCTATTTTCATAAATAAAACACTCTGAACAGATCCTACATTTCTTCTACTCTTTTGATGAAAGTCAAAAAGGGGGAGAAGATTATGTGTTTTGGTAGTTTTTATATTTTAGATGTTTAGTATCTATCTGGTTATGTAATAATTTCTTGATTTGTTAGGATGCTATCTATGCTATTCTGTGTTTTTGATAATTCTGTGGTATATGTTATCTTTGTTTTCGAGTAATTGAACTATTCTGTGAATATTACATTGGGTTGTGAGTTGCAGGAAACCAGTTGTTCAAATAATGTGTTTTATCTTTCATCAAGGGGGAGATTGATATGTCAGAAGCTCCTTGACATTATTTTGTGAATGAACAGGAAGAGAGCTTTGTTTTCTTGATGATGAAAGCCAGAAACACAAACAGAAAATTTTACTAACTATCATGAAAGCCAGTAACATAAGCAGAAGATTTTGTTAAGTACTAAAGCTTCAAAGCTTTGAGTTACTGTAGCAGTGCTTATATGTTTATTTATCTAACTATTTTTTGTGCAGGTTTTGGTTGTGATATGGCTTAATTGTATGAATGCACTAGTAATATGTGCTCTAATATATAATTATTACAGGACTGAGTTGGATTGAAAATACAAGATTCAATCTGGTGAATTAGCAGGCAAAGCTTCCAAGCTTTGAGATATTCTGATTGTTCTTTACTGCTAAGTTCACTTGATTATCTTTGTGAGTGCATGTGAATTCTTTGAGACTTAGAACTAGATATAAACTGATTATTGTCTATTATTGTGTGTTCTATATTAGTTAATTGATATATTCATGAGATTGAATATATTTGTTAACTCAGAACTGTCAGCAGACAAATGTAGCCTAGTTTTCTTAAGAACAGTTTGTTGTTGCTTAAACAGATCTTGTTGCTAGATTTTCTTGTTATTTGTTTGATCTTGTTTGGTGAGTATATGCAGGTTTGTTGGACGCTCCAACGTCCATAAACAGATCAAAAATCCATTCAAATATAGTTGTTGATTGGAGCTTATCAGAAAGGAGACAATATAGGAATTTTGTTCCTGGTTTTTCTCAGTTAGTTGCAGACTGTTGCTCAAGTGATCAGCACTTTAAATTTGAATTGAAGAGAGTCATAAGAGAGACATAGATCTTGGTTTTGAAGAGAGAAATAAACTGGAAAGATCAATTTACACAGCTCTTCAAATCATTCAAGACAATCAACTCTCCAGCAGAATGAAGATCACTCAATTCAGAAGAACTCTTTCAGGCTTAAATAGCTTATCTATTCTGAGTTACTATTCTTGTAGTTAACTGTATCATTCATTCTCCATTTATGAAAGCTCACTAAACTTATTAGTTTGGTTGTTCAAGTGAACAACAAGAGGTTCTTATTGTTTCAACAGGTTGTAGCCTGTAACTAGATAGGTTGGGAACCACAAACTGTATAAGTGTAAGGTAGCTCACTTAGGCTTGAGATCTTGGGCTAAATCTGGGTGATTAATAAGAATTTGTGTTTGAATCCTGGAGGGATTAGATCCCTCGGGCAGAGACTAGGTCCAATTATGACTGAACTCTGTAAAATCCCTGTGTCTCTACTATTTACTTTTGTTGTCTATACTTTCAGTTTATATTTGAAGTTTCAAAGCTTTGTAGCTTTCCAAATCTCAAAGCTTTGAAGCCTTCTTATTTTTCTGTTATATCTTTATGCTTCTCAAATCTTTTTCAAAGCTTTGAGTTATCAACATTTTTCTTTACTTAAGTTTCAAAAGGCTGTGTTTTAGCAAAAGTTAGCATACTCTATTCAACCCCCCCCCCCCCCGTCTAGAGTATTTTGATACTGGTTTTACACCTACATTACACACTTTCACCACCTGTGGGACTTTAAGGCAACTTGGTTGTAGCAACAAGCTTGATGTATGCCCATGGGGTCGGCGCAAACCTTTTGCCTTTACCCATGCTGTTAACCATCAACAGTTTTGCCTATGCCCTTTTTGAGTGCTTTGTTTAGTGATTCTCAATCATATTGAGTAAATCAACTTTGAACAAAACTATAATTGTATCAAATGCAATTCTTGGTCCACTTTGGGTGAATGACTATTTATTATTTATCTATCTCATAGATAACTCTCAAAATCTAAGCTTTCAATCCTATTGAAACCGCTTAGTTGCGGTGTACCTTTTGTTTTAGCAGTCACACACTACCAGCTAGTGTCGTCCCGTCATATCATGATAAATCAAGTCGCCCTACTTTGGCACGCACGAGCTTGATTAATTTCGATCATGACGAGTGTTAAGCAAGAGAACGCAACGTGGAACAACACTTGAAACCTTTTTCATGGCTAGCTTGCTCTTTTAAAATAGCTTCTTTATTGTATGATCATACCATACGCCTCTATGTTCTCATCTTGCTTCCAAAGCTCAGAGTTCATGGCAGCTACATGAAGCAAGTCACATTCAAAGCACCATTCTTTGATGTTCTTTCCATCAGGTTTTAGTGTGTTTTGGTAGTCGGTTGTAAGAGAACTTTATGTTCTACGATGTGCAACAATTTTTCTTTTATTTGAGAACAATTCTCAGTTTTATTCCAATCTAGATAATAGATTCCAGATAGCTTGTCCATATTATGGACATAAGGTCGTGTTTCTTTTGTTTAATACCATGGGTGTTCAAAACAATGGGATTATGCAAAGCATTGTAACGTATAACTATATTCAACAAGGACTTAAATTGTTAAACATAGCTCCCACTATTTTTCTCGGATTAATAACCCTCCATATTAATGCGGAAAATATCATTATATTTTATAGTGGGCCAAGATCCATATTTCACTTCTTTTGAGCTTAGCAAGTCACCCAAAATTAGTTATTTAAGTAGGAAAAATTCCAATTGCATACTTATGCAACTCTTGGTTCAATTTGGCAAATAACTCCTTATTTGTCCATCTCATGGATAATCCCAATTGTTTGCCTCTAGGCCTTTAATCTTATTAAAATCACCTAGTTGTGTCCAACCTCTTACTTAAATATTTGCACATTACTTGCTTGTGTCATCGCAACACAATCATGAAAAATCAAGTCGTCCTGCTTTGGCACGCACGAGCTTGATAATCATGATCATGAAGAGTGTCTAAACAACGAGAAGGTAAAACGCAATTTTTAAATTGAGGGATTTAAATTTTCAATTTTAAGTTGTTTTGTTGATCCATATCAACTGATCTACTTATTTGAGTTTGACAAAAATCCAAATAAAAGATCCGGGTTGTTTAATAATCTTATTATCAAATTGCATGCATCATCCATACACCAACAACAATAATAAGACAATAAAGTAAACATCCACAAAATAAATTAACGTGATATGAATATGGCCTCTTAGACTAAGATATTCTCAAACCAATGAGAATATCTATGAAATCTAGAATAGAAAACGCATCTCCATGTGCCTCCATCTCTTGGTTCATCCTTCATAGCCTTGTGGGATGCTTCATGCTCCATGTTGTGGCTCCTTTAATTCTTTGGGCTTCTTTTCTTCAATCTTGGCTATCTATTATTTTATCTAGTACT
Source organism: Linanthus parryae (assembly GCA_023055425.1). Taxonomy (NCBI): domain Eukaryota; kingdom Viridiplantae; phylum Streptophyta; class Magnoliopsida; order Ericales; family Polemoniaceae; genus Linanthus; species Linanthus parryae. The sequence goes on along the minus strand of JALGPY010000004.1, from coordinate 2,430,988 downwards.
AGATAACATCTATACTAAATAAAATAAATCACACAAGTTGAGAAAAAAAATACTGGCTTGCAGGCCGTAAACCCTAATTAATTATTACATCAAATTGATCAGCTCGCATGCCGTAAACAAACCAAAAAATTAAACATTCACAACAAACCACATCTAAGTCCATATCCCATCACCATGCGAATTGCACATAAACAGTTAAAACTAATTTTTAACGCGCTTAGTCAATTTTAGTTTATTTTAGGATTTATAGGGTCAAAACGGTCCAAGAGGGCCCACCAACACTTGGCCGAACCCCAAAAAAAGGACCGCCCAAGGCTTTGGGCCTGCCGGCCCCTAGCCCACATGCTTAGGTCGTGCGCTAGGGCTGCCCCGACACCTTGGCCGAGCCTTGCTTGGGCGGCAAGGAAGGAGGGTGGTCCCCTAGGGGGGTCGAACCTCCTTTAGGAGTTGTTTCCAAAACAACTCCTTGCCTTGTTGCCCAAGTTTGGTTTTTTCCTTATTGAAGTAAATCCTTTTTACAGTTGGATGCCCAAGAACCCTAGATCTAAGATCTTAAAGTTTCTCAAACTCACTAACTCATACATCCAATGCAAGAATTAGATCATGTTTGGTTGAATCACATTCAACATGCATCTAATATTCTTAATTTGTCGTTTTAACGCAATAATCCACAATAAAATGTGATAAACAACAAAATTGTAACATAAACAACGTTATGCTCTACGTCCCGTGGATCTGATACCACTGTAGGGTTTTGATCATGGATACACAGTGGAATAAATAATAATTTATCGGACCAAGACCCTCCAAGGATCACATGAAGAGAATTCATAACGATAGTAAAAGATTCGTGTTATGTACCTTGTAGGTCTCCTTTCATGACTTCAAACACAAAATGTATCACGTCTCTACGGTTGACCCATGCCTAGGATTTTCATCTAGTTCTTCCCAACACCTTGTGCAAGCTAGGAAGAATGGAATAGAATGAATAAATCACGCAATGGAGCACCAAGAGAGAGGGGCAGCCCTCTCTTTGTGGCCGACGGGTAGGGGGCGGACGCAAGGGGATTCGTCCTCCTTGTTGTCTTGCTCTCTCGTTCCTTCTCTCCTACTCAATGTATTTTATGAGCATTATTTTTGAATAAGGAATCTAGGAGCATCCTTTATATAGTCCAACAACTCCTTGTTACTACATAAAGGCCCTCTCCTAATCCTAATCATGTTCGGATTAGTCCAACTTGCATATTAGTCCTACTAAGTTAGCAAGTTGTTGTGTTTTGATTCTCCAAATTAATTAACATATTAATTAATTAATTCCCAAGTCTAGTTCAATCATATATGGTGTATGACCCAATAGGTTCTATTTAGTTGGTAGTAACTATTTACTCATATTGAGCGGCCTCTAGCAAGACATCCATTCTAGCCAACCAATAGAAATAGTCATTATGACAAACCTCGTGCAAGTATTGTCTCATCCCTTTCTCTCAATATCCGGATTGGACACGATACATACAATTCACACTCGTATATCCAATCCATAGTTCCTCGATCGTGGGAATAGCCTTATTCATGCAAATAACATCAATATCCTATATTGATTTTTTTTAGTCTGACCAGACATTCTATAATCACTATCCCTCGAGTGGCCTAGGATATTGTCTCCCGTTATGTGGGAGGGACAAATTCTATCTACATCACTACGATATCTTAGCTTGCTTCCTATTGTGTCCAATACACGCCTTCAGCGTTTGACGCTACCAAAACTCAATATTCCACAACCAGGAGATCTAGTGACTTCAGGTCTAAGGATGACATTACCGTTGTCACCGCGAGAAGCACTTGTGACTTTACATAACTTGTATGTAACCTTCTCGGAGATGGGTCAATCCAGTATGCCATTACACTAATGCATACCCATGTGTTGGATCGTGATATCTCCATATCAATCCAACCCCATACTAGTCTATAGTTGATTATCCTGATAATCAATATAATCGACTAGGGATATTTAAGAATATAACATTTATATTCTAAGGACTTCATTCATGTTAACATATCTCTATATCAATAACATAATTAATTGTACATCCACATATATGTCACAATAAATTGATTGCCTCTAGGGCACAATTCCAACAAAGGTATGTGTTGAAAATGATATCACTTGGAGAATTAATAACAAACTTCCTGAGTTGTTTGCTCTCCAAACAAAGGTTAAAAACCCACAAGAGAGTGGGATGCAACAGAACACAGCTCCTCGTAGCAGGCCCTCAGTTCCTTGGACTAAACCACCGGTCGGGTTCATCAAACTTAATACAGGTGTGGATGGTAAACGAGGTGCGTTTGGAGCTCTTTTGCGTGATTCCAATTGAAATCCAGTTGCTATTATGGCAGGACCTCTTCGAGAGGTCGGATCCGCAAAAAGCACAGAGGCCTTAGCCATCCGCAAAGGGATCGCTATGGCTCGGATACTACGCATTACTGACTTCGAAATCGAAGCGGACTTGCAAAGGTTGATTGTCGACATTAAATATAACGGTCAAACAACAGATAGGACGGGTTACGGCCTATTAGTCGAAGATTGTCGTCGAATGATACTATCTTTTACACAGGTTCGATTGAGGTGGTGTCCAAGGACATCAAATTGTATGGCTCACGAGGGTACCAAGGTAGGATCGGGTCTAGACATCCCAAAAATTTGGCTAGGTTGCACTCAAGATTGGGAAACCAACATTAATGTAACTGTTTTGGGTTCTACACCCGCCGTTTAATGAAATTTCTTCCTAAAAAAAGGACCTTGGTTTTTGGAATCTCATAAAAATCATTTAAAACCGTTATGAAATAAACTATAGGGTTAATTGAATTTTACTCTCTGTGGTTAAGGGTTTGTGCAAAACACCCCTTGTGATCTTAAATGTTGCAAAATCTTCCTTGTGGTTTCATGTATGTGCATCGGGGTTTGTTAAAATGTTTGAAAACTCGAAATCTAGAAGAAGAAGAAGAAGAAGAAGAAGAAGAAGAAGAAGAAGAAGAAGAAGAAGAAGAAGAAGAAGAAGAAGAAGAAGAAGAAGAAGAAGAGGAAGAAGAAGAGGAAGAGGAAGAGGAAGAGGAAGAGGAAGAGGAAGAGGAAGAAGAAGAAGAAGAAGAAGAAGAAGAAGAAGAAGAAGAAGAAGAAGAAGAAGAAGAAGAAGAAGAAGAAGAAGAAGAAGAAGAAGAAGAAGAAGAAGAAGAAGAAGAAGAAGAAGAAGAAGAAGAAGAAGAAGCGGAGGCGGTGGAGGAGACGTAGGCGGAGGAGAAAAGTCGAAGGGAAACCCCCCCCCCCTCCCCGTATTCTTCATTTTCTTCTTATAATCTATCTTCTCATTTGTTAGTTGTTAGAGAGTTTATAAACCTCTTTGTTTCTCTTCATCGGTCTTAGGAGGACCTATTATAGGGTTTTTACACATGTCATTAGTATGACTAATTATAATTTATCTTCAAATGTTATAACTGATATCCTGATAAAAAAGGACTCTAAAATTAAATCGGATAGGATCGAAATTAGGAAATTTAGAAGGAAGATAGGGGTATAGAGAGATTAAACGACCAAAACAAGCAAGCAGCCAAGGTGTCCAAAAAGAGGATGCTGACGTAGTTAATAAACGGCCTCGGTCAAGTTGATATGGCCACGCCACTCATTTGTGGCTCTGTTATCTTTGCCGTTTTGGTTGTTTTGTCTCTCACCTAGTTGGTTGGATGCTAAAAAATATTCCTAGACCTAAATATGATGCTTTAATATGAAAAAATAACTTTTATACCCTTATAATGAGATCTTGAGAAATCAAGTTCATGTCGCTTGAACTACCTGCAAGAATAGGGTTGGCATCGCAGTGATATCTAAATAAAGAGTTCTCAGATCATCAATCTAACATATGCATCAATACTAGCCTAGATATGAGATTTTTGAACTGAAATTGACATTGGTTAGAAACAATATGAAATTATAAAATGGCACTTCCTGCTTGAATAAAAGTAATATAAAACAGACGTATTCCTAGTAATACTTACAGAATTAAAAACATTTAGTATTTAACCATACATTAATTATGCTTTATAGAATATAATTTAGTTCGATTAACGACTTGTAATACTAACTTCTTATAGTCACTTGTAGAAGCAAGATTCATCTGTAAATTAATCGAGATCATACATACATACATACATACATACATACATACATACATACATACATACATACATACGTACATACATACATACATACATACATAGATGCATACATACATACATAATTTCTTAAAATTTATAATTAATAAAGTTCAGTAAAAAAAACTCAATTTTTATTTATATATGTTTTATTCTTGACTAATCTAAACAATTACCCATAACTAAACAAGGATTTTTGTTTAAATTTTCAGAATTCACAAATATTGTCAACTCTACTCTTAGTTAAGCTCTGGATATTATTATTTGATAACTATAAACTATCAATTTCAAGTATTCTTGCCTAATTCACCTAATTTCATAAATCCAACTCAAAAAATTGTTATACCCATTGAAATTAAATATTACATAACTTCGCTTTGTTTGAAATCATACAAGGCACATATCAATTTGGTGTCATTAATCATATGGGTAAAAGACATTTTCCACCCTTTATTTATGGACAAAATACACTTTGCCCCCTGATATGGAAAAATACATTTTGCACCCCTGTTAGATTTAAAACTTATTGAGGACTAACGAAGGGGTGAAAAGATAAAAATACCCTTAAAATTGAGAAATTACCCCACTATATGTTTATCCTAATAAACCATAACTCTTTTTTTTCTCATTTTCTTCTTTCTCTTATCTCTGCATCCCTCTCTCTCCTTCCCTCTCCATCTTTCCTCTCCGTCTTTGTGTGGCATCAAGTTGGGCTTTTTCCTCTTCTTCCTCCTAATTAACCAATCAACCGACTGGTTCTTCTCATATTTTACCAGATCAGTGGGTGAGAGGTCATCAGTGTTGTAGCTCGAACCAAACTCTGGTTTGAGAGAGGGTTGGGGTATCTGTTTGACGCTTCTTACGACGACATGTGTCTTCCGCCCCCTGCATCGAGAAGAAGGCCAATTGGGCCCTCCGATGGATCGACGGCAGCGAGACCTTCGCCGAAGGCCTCGTGGGTTTCTCCTGCCCGGAATGGATCTTCTTCCCTGGAATCTTCTGCGCCATCTTCTGGCTCAAGAAGAGGGATCTCATGCCAGGGCTTACCCTCCCCAGATAATTGATCTCCAGAGACGAAGTCCTCCACTGTGACTTCGCCTGCCTTCTCTACGGATTTATGGGGAGTTTCTGATAAATCTGTGATTGTCCTTCATCCGAGTTCTCCATCCCTCTCCCTCTCTGTCTTTGTGGAGATAGGGAAGATGGGTTTCTGGGTTCGAACTGGGTTCGGGCAATTCACCGATTAACCCTCTATTTGTGCCCAAATTCATATTGGTTTTTCAATGGAAATGGGTACGGTTTGTTCCCAATTTTGATTTTGTCTGTAAATGTGGTCTCTTGATTTGCGCCTTCGATTACGCGATGATGAATTCGATAAATGAATTCACTTGATGAGAAATTGTTACTTCCTTGGTGCGGCAATTAACTTTGAAGCCACGGTAGGTGCAATCCTCTTCTTGGTCTGTTTTCAATTATTGATCTGAGCCTCTTGTTTAGTTTGTTTAGTTTTGTTGTTTTTGTTCGATTCCGCTATTTCAGATTGTTGTTGTGGTTGTTTGTGGTGGTGTTGGTGGTGGGGGTGTTGGTGGTGGGGGTAGTAGAGGTGGTGCTCAAGAACATCAAGAACATGATGAGTTCAATAACAAACAAACAAAAGGTGTTATTTTTCTACAATTCGTAAGGGTAAAATGGTCACAAAAAGTCAGATTGCACCCCTCCACTAACGGATTGTAACAGAAGGTTGGTATATGTCCACCTTTCATCCACTGACATGGGTGCAAATTGTATTTTTCCATGAATTAGGGGGCAATATGTATTTTGTCCATAAATGGAGGGTGGAAAATGTCTTTTACCCTAATTCTATTTTTTTCAATTTTATGTTCATGTTCATATGTTTGAAATTTCATAAAATCTTAATCAAATCCCTCCAATTACATGTTAAAACTCAAAATTGACTTCAAGAAGTGAGTGAGGGGCATGCCTGGATCACAAATGTAAAAAAGAATTAAAAAAAAATAGAAGAAATACAGTTGGAAAGCAGCGGTGATTGGCCGTTCTGAGGTTTGTGATATAGGCCAAAAAAAATATGAAATGTTTTAAATGAGAGCGAGATAGTGCGAGAGATTTGAGAGAGAATGTCTGTGGAGTGAGAGAAAGAGATTGGGATAAGAGATTTGAGAAATGGTGGTACAAGAAGAAGAAGAAGAAGAAGATTATGATGATGATGACGACGGACGACGGACGAGGAAACATGACCAGACATATTATTTTTTTTAGTTTTTTTGTTTAACAACTTTTATAAAAACAACACAATGGCTCCCATTATTTCTGAAACTCATAAAATAATTTATTTAAAATTTTATAAAAAAAGTATGAAAATCTTATAGAAAGGTATGAAAAGTATATAAAGTCTTTTTACTAACAAATAAATGAAAGAGGAACTAGCTAATGTATTTTGATTATTGTAATTTTAGGAAAAATATTTGATTGGCCCAAAAAAAATTAATTTGAAAATAGACTTCTCAATCAACAAAATAAAATGTGGAGTATTTCATCCACCCCCCCCCCTAAAAAAAACTTCATTCCTGAATAACATATTTATTATTAGCGAGAATGTGATTGCCGCAACTAACACACACATAAAATGTACATGCATCTATAGATGTACACATAATCAGAATAAACATGTATTCATGCATTGCATGTATGTAATTCTATTGATTCTAATGTAGAGATATGAAATTATTAGAAATGGAATATGGTGGTTGGTTACATTCTTCCCCCTTAAGAGAGTTGTGTCCTCTTAGTTCATGGTTGTAACGTAACTCAAGTTGGTCCTATTAACAAAGATGAGGGTATAATTGTCTCATGTCGTCTTCTGATTCTCACGTTGTTGTTTTTTTTGGTCATTCCAGATACTTTTAACTAATGCATTGACCTTGGAACAAGTTTTTCTCATTTTCGTGTCTGGGATTTCAATGCATACTACTCATAAGAAAGAATTTGACATAACTGAAAGGTTTGGAACAAGAGTATAAGATGGATCATGAATATAAATCTTAAGCAAAGAAAAATGAAAGAAATTATGAACATGATCAAGATTAGAAGGAAGATCTAACATATAGGCTACATGTCCATTATATCTAAATAACTTGCAGTTCAATAAATTTTAAGTGCAGTTTTCTTTGTAGTTAAAGCGTACGATCCCCTTAGTTGGTGAAACCTTAAGGAGTACATTATTCTCAAATTTAAACTCATATGGTCTCCTTTCTATTGGCGTGCGATTTTGTCTATTTTGTTCCGCTTTCATAATATGTTGTATCATCTTGGCTTGATTTGTTATCTCTTAAAGTAGTTGAGGACCCAAAATTATAGTGTTGTTGATATCACTCCAACACAATGGTGTCATACACTTACGACCATACAAATCCTTGTTAGGTGTCATGTCGATACTTTCGTGGTAGCTATTGTTGTGGGATAACTTGATGAGCAGTAACTTATCAACTCGAGAACCTTGGAAATCCACAACACAATCTCGCAACATATCCAACGAAGTTTGAATTAATTTTCATTCTCTTTTTTTCATATGTAGCTAGATAAAGCGTTGTGCTGAAATCCCAATTAAGTTCCTCACGTGTTCCGAAGTGCTTTTCAAAAATGCCAAAGGAAATTAGAATCCATATTTGGAATTTTATCATGTCTACTCCATGATAATTCATAATGTTTGTGATGTAAGTGTTATCTCTCTATTCTATATTCCTAATATCTTTCATTTGTATGAATCTGGTTATCTTGTTTAGCCCTCCACTACAAGTCATATTTGATTGAACCCGTTTTTAGTCACTGGCATGCGGTCACAAAGCTCATTGAGATATAATCTCACTATGGCAGCGACTTCTAATGGTTTCACCTATCCACCCATAGTCTTATGTTCAAACTTCACCTTTTAACATGTAAAGCAATGTGATACAAGAATTTTCACTTCATTCTTTACTCTTGGCCATCAAAACGGCTTCTTCAAATCTTTATAAAAAAATTAACGTCCTGAGTGTGCGGAATATGGTGTGTTGTGGGCTTTCCTCACCAATATTTTCTTCAAATTTGCACATTTTTCGGTACACACCACCTTCCTTGGAGTGAATACGTACATCACCAAACAACTGAAACTCGTGTGTCAATTCTTCCTTCATTTTCTTCATTATTCTTCTAACTTCATATCTTATTATTGTAATTTTTTATTTCTTTAAATACATCGCGATCATCGGTTGAAATTTATAAAATGATTTTCATGGTTCCTTCGTGAACTATCTCAATTTCTAATATCCAAAATTTCTCACACATTTTGTGGCCAAAAACGAATTAGCCTTCTTCCTACTTAAAACATGTGTCATAATATAAGTCATTCCTTCATGATATTGGATCTTTGTATCATAGTCCTTAATTATATTCAACCATCTTCATTACCTATCATTCATCTCATTCTAGGTGAAAATATATTTAAAATCTTATGATCAGTGACGATCTTGCAGGTTTATCCATATATGTGATGTCATATTTTTAGGGAAAATATAATTACTACTAATTCTAAAAATTGATAGCATAATTATCCTCATTTGATTTGAACTTCCCAGACGCGTATGTGATACCTTATCATTCTCTACGCACACACAACCTAACACGTTCGTCGATGCATCACAATAAACTTCAACCCCGTTGGTTTCTGATGGTAATGTTAGCATCGGTATCGTAGTCAGCTTATCCTTCGACGTATAGAAAGCTTTTTCACACATTCCAACCGCAAGTGCACTGCTGTTGGTACAGTGATAATTTATAAAGTTCGGGAATTTTCAAACCCAAAGGACTTCGTAATTAATTAAAATTAACAACCTTATAGTGAGAAAAAATTTGAGTTTTGGTTTCTAAACAAATGAACGCGAAGTAAATAAACCTAAGTAATTGAATGTTCAAAGATTCAAAGATGGGGAAACAACCATGACGAGCGAAAAACTCGCCGAGTAACCAAGCGAGTGCTCTACACCTAGATTGAAATAAAACTGAGTCACCAAGTTTTAATAACCCTAGATATGTATTAAGATCAATTTCTACTCCACGTTCCTAGCTATTGGGACCGAGTCACCAAGCACACAATGAACTAGGTGAATGTTTGACTTTTCCGGTCAACAATTTTCGAGTCACCTAACAATCGGTAATTAATTTCTAGATAATAAGATGTATCATATTGTATAGATAAGGATCAAGCGCATAAAACATTCATAACAAACTAATTCACATGCAGTTAAGCCATAAAGACGTAAATCATAATTTTATAATTCATAAATCAAACATAAACCCTAACTCCAAAACTGGGTCCCAATATAGAAAATTTAGCTACTCATGGTAACGAAAAATACAGATAAATTCAACGAGTTCATGAGATAGAGAAGAGTTAAGAGAAAGCAAACGAAATTTTTTTCTCCCGTCGGCGCTCAGAAGCTCCAACCCGAACTCCAAACTTCTGTGCATTTTCCACTAGTTCTTCCCGTCTCCAGTGTTCAAAACTAATCATCCTCTTGTAATAAAACATTTCATTCTTTTTTATATAGGAAGTTTTAATGAAATTCATAAATCCCTCTACACTCTTGTGTAGCTTCCTTTTACAACTGACCTAGATTCATAATGAATACTTCCTCCGTTTCTTCTCTTTCTCTACGTTCTGACTTTTGTCACTATTCACTGGGTCACTTTGACCAGGTGATTTGGATAGCAAAACGATCTAATATCTTGACAATTTTTCATGGTTTTGTAGAGTAAAAGTTATTCTATAACATGGAGAAAAAATTATCGAAAAATTATATCGTTTTGCGATCCAAATCACCCGGTTAAAGTTACCCAGATACGAGTCAAAAAGTCAAAGCATAGAGAAAGAGAAGAAATGGAGGAAGTACTTCTCTCAATACATTTTTTTAATGAAAATTACTGGATGTTTACATTAATTTCCCCCCAAAATATGATGGGCTTTCATCTTCCCTCGTTGTGCGAAGGGTTGATGATCTCTTTCGATTTGTGCGATTTTACCAGGATTTCGTGAGAAACCGTATCAAACTAATTGTTGTCTATGTTCTCTTTTATTTCAATTGCTAATTAACTGTTGCTGCTCGACTGTTCTGCTATGTTCTATGGGGTTTTGGTCGGATTAGGGGAAGCATCGGCAGTGATGGCTATTGATTCCGAGGAGAGGTTGATGGTTTTTGCCGGAGAAATCAGAGAGGGTCGAGAATGATGGCTGGTGGTAGTGGCTTTCCGGTGCTTCGTTTGTGGCAGCGGTGAAGGTCGTTTTAGGGTTCGCTTCTTCTCTTCTTGCGGTCTGTTGGGTTACTGGGTTTCATGTGGTTTTGTGGGTTTCTGCCGATGGTGTTGACGGATATGGAGGACTGAAGGTTGGGTGGTGGTGTGAATCAGTGAATTGAGGATGAAGGTGAAAATGGAGGATGAAATAGTTTCAGGTGTTATAGGCAGAGAAACAGATAGATTGTTTTGATGTTGCAACCCAGTGTTCAACATCGGGGGTAAGTAGTTGTATTTTCCAAAACTTTCTGAAATGACAACCACCTCCCATGTTGTCATTCCTTCATAATTTTCCGACATTTTTCTCGCGTTTCAGAAGTTCGTCTTCACCTCCAATTCATGATCCGAGCGTCTGGTAATTGAAACAAACTACACTAAAGATAACATGATCAAATGTGATATAGAAAGCTCAAAATAACCATGAAAACGCCCGAACTCGACAATTACGTACATGAAGCTCACATTCACTAATATTTCAAAAACACTGCAAAATACGCGTCTAAATGTCTCGGAACTCACACAAAATGATAAATATTCAATTATAAATATAGCTATGATAACGGGGTTATCAAATACCCCAACACTTCCTATTTGCGTGTCCCGAGAAAAGTCTCATCTACTACATTCAGCTATTTACTAGTTGACTCAAGACACAAACGAATCAACGCGACTCACAACATGGTAATGCGGCAAGATGATGCGAATGCAAATTCTAGGACTCGATCTTAACTCAAAAAGTATTTAAAACACACAAAACACTTCATCTTTAAAACTTTTTGCAAGGTCGGTCAATCTCACTATCCTTAACCGAAATCATCAAGCTCTTACTAGTTGAAAACTCTGTTTTCGGAGTTATTTTACGCCTTTTATTTCTACGTTTTGCGTGCTTAACATGGAGAATTCGTCTTCTTTTGAGCAAATTGAGCTAATATGTGATAATGTGAGTTCATATGCGTTACTTGTTAAATCCGGACGTTTCTTTAGTTATTTGAGCTTTTATTGTGATATGATCGCGGGTTGTGTTTTCGTGTTGTGATTCGCAGGAAAATAGGGCTTGGAGGATCATGCGGGAGATGGAAACGAACTTCGGAAGCAAGGAACTCAAAGGAAAGTCAAAGGAAGCAAGGGACTCAAAGGAAAGTCAAAGGAACTCAAAGGAAAGTCAAAGGAAGAAGGAAGAAAGGAGAAAGTCAAAGGAAGGAAGGTAAAGTCAAAGAAAAGAAGGCTGGAACAGAGGGTCTTCGTACGAAGCCATTTGTCTTCGTACGAAGACAATTTACTTAGTCAAATTTTGGCTCTGCAGAAAAGTCTTCCTAAACAAGCTCTCAGTATCTATGTAAGAAGACCTTCGTAAGAAGACAATTTGTCTTCGTACGAAGACTCTTCGTGCGAAGACAAATGTATTCGTACGAAGACTTCGCTGATTTCAGAATTTTTGTCGGGGCTTTTTCGTAGTTTATCCAAACTTTGTAATAGGATTTTGGAAACGTATTTAAGCATTCTAGGTCGACTTTTTCAGTAGTTTTGGACGTTAGAAACACTTTTGGGAGATCAAGAAGCTATTGGGAGAGCTTAGGAGCTTTGGATCATCCGTTTGGATTCTCAACTCTTCTCTTTTCTTGATTTTTATGCTTAAACTCATGAGACTTGTCGTTTTGAGTATGAATATGAGTAGCTAAACGTTATTTGCTGGGAATTCTCGTTTGGTGTAGCTAGGGTTTGATCTAAATATCATGTTTTGATGATTGTGATTCATGTTTTAGCTTAATCTTTATGGATTATTTACGTTTGTGATCATATTATCTTTGCGAGTAGCTAACGTAGAGATAAACTTAATTAGTTTTCACGTGGTAACTCCGTGAGAATTAGTCGGTAAATTGAATAATCCACCTAGTCGAATCAATGTTTGGTAACTCGACATCGTTAACTAGGATCGTTAAAGTAGAATTATGGTTTTAATGCATGCTTAAAGCTAGAATAGACTTGGTAACTCGGTTTGTTTTGGTTTAAAGTATAGTAAACTTACTTGGTAACTCGGTACGTTTAATATTGCTTGATTGATAGTGAAAGACACGTGGTTGTTTTACAAGTCAAAACATAAATTTAGCTGAACCTAGTGAACCTAGAGAATTCCCGGTATTTTTCCCTTATATTACAAAAACTTTATTAATCGTGAACTACTTCACTTGGTTAATTGAGAATATTGCACTTTTAATTTCGTAACACAACTTGCGACGTAACCACATAAGGTTTAGAATAATAATTAATTTAAACAAAGTCCCTTGGGTTCGACAACCCGGATTTCCGGTTTATTACTACACACGACAGCTGTACACTTGCAGTTGGAGCGTGTCACTAGTCCTTTTTGAAATTCTACCACACGTAGGAAGAAATAGAGGTAAGATTATTTTGTGTATCAACTCACTAAGGTGTTCCCTTTCCTCCACCGTTTCAAACCAAGACATGGGCATGTCCTATGCTTCAGTGGGTCTAATTTCGATCAAGTTCAACTATAGCCTTTATTCGTCAAATAATTTGAGGTTTTCGGACCCTCTTACCCTTGACTGTGTTTGAATGCACATTTTCCCATTTAAGGGGTCACAACTTCTTTGAAGTAAGACTTGCCTTTAGTTTTCCTCTCTAAGCTATATTTGGATTGAATAAAAAAATCGCATGATTGGAAGCACATTAGGTTGTTCTCTTTTATTTAGCACATCCTCTGTTTTTCTCAACCGTGCAATCGAGCTCCGAAAGAGTGGCATTTTTAGTTAGCTCTTGAAACTACCATAAGGGATGGTCGTGTACGCTCCGCACCTTCAATTGGGCCAAAAAAACATACCACAACAAACCAAACCAACACGAAGGTCCACCCCAGATTTCAAGAGTCCACAAGTTTCAACTTGAAAACAGAATAATCAGTTACTAAGGATCCCTATCTGATTAACACACTACAAAAAGCATATGTATGCCCTTCAATGTCATTCTTTCCACATCTACCATGAATTTCTGGGACATTCTTTCGTGAAACCTCTACAAAAAATGCTAGAGATGAAAAAGAATCCTACTAAGGAACTTCCTACTCGCAAAAAATCAATCATCAATCTCTCTACTATAACAAGTTCCTTAATTTCCCTTTATCAACTTTTCAATTTTCTACTTTTTTTATGGATTTTTAAATTTTCATTTTTTTAGTTTTCATAAGATCCCAACTCTATATGTAAGGCTTTGACACACAAAAAAATGACGCAACACATATAATTTAAATTTTGTGGTGGGTAGACTCAATTATCAAAGTGTAAACCGAACATAAAGTACACAAAACAATACGACAATAAACGGAATACCTCAAATAACTCATTGAATCTACACACAATACGAACTACACATATACTACATGTAACTGGCTATGCAAGACACATTGGCTAGAAAATAGCTAAAATCCCCCTACACTTGAGTGCTTCGTTGTCCTTAACAAATTTAGACATTATATATATGATTCAGCATCCAAATGCACGGGGAACATTAGACAAGAGGGAGCTGACAGAAGAAATAAAAGAAACACATAACCCAACAAGAGGAAAGAGATACTCACAACCGCCACTAGGGCAGGGACAAAATTCGTGCTAAGCAATCATCAAGCTACATCGTGTATTGCAGCGCTTTTATATAGTCAGTGTGTTTTTGCACACTAGGTCGACTGCTATCCTCTTGCTAAAATCTGTGTATGAAGAATCCCCAAACTCACAACGGTGAATCCCTATGAAGGTTGCGTGTGCCATGGCACACCGCGTTGACTCTCCAAAACCTGCTCATTTATGTCACTCGATAAAAACATTAGTCCCTCTCTCTGTCATCTCTCCAAATAAAGTAAAATAAAACTCAACACAACTGTAATAAAAATGTATTCCCTAAGCTTAAATATAAATATGTTGGGTTGCCTCCCAACAAGCACCGTGTAACTTATGGTCGACGAATCGACCCAGTTGCCTCAGATAGTCAAGGAGGTCTAGCACGACATGCCTCCTCTTTCAGTTTATTGATCTTAATATTGAGCACCACATGATGTGCACTCAAAATTGCAGGCTTCTTCTCTTATTTTGGTGGATTGGTCTGTAAAACTGCATGCAATCCAGGGGTAGGATCCACTCGAATTTATCTGAATTTGATCATTGCCAGCTTATTCTTCCCCTTTTCCCGGGTGAAATGCTTTGAAGGCAAGCGAGTGGTCAAGATCCCTAAAAGTCAGCTCCTCTGTTTCTAAGTCCACATTGGCACGTATTGTCTACAATAGCAGTCTTCCAAATATGAGTGGAACGTCGCGATCCTCCTTGATGTCCACTATCACGAATTCGGCCGAAAACACAAATGCACCCACTTTCACAAGCAAGTTCTCAATCATACCGTTTGTCGTCACTATAGGATTGTCTGCCAGTTGCAGACCCATATTTACATGTGTTGGCGGACCAATTCCCAATCTCTTATATAAGGATAATGGCGTCTGATTGATGTTGGCGTCCAAGTCACAAAGCAAATGCGTATGTATCACAGACCCAATAATACATGCTGAAAGAACAGTACCTGGATCTATGCATTTCATAGTACTACGTGTCTCTGTCAGCTTCATTGTGGCATAGGGATCTATGCTCTTCGTGCCCCATAGGATATCTTTCAAAAACTTTGTACTTGAGAATCTGGACTAGGGCTTCCACAAAGGCAATACTGATGTGCAGTTTCTCAAGATGTCCATGAAGAGTCCATACAAATGCTCAACACCCTCTCTCTTCATCTCCATTGGATATGGAACTCGTGGCTCACAACTAATGGAATTTAGAGTTATATTTGACTCTTCCTTCCTCTCAACTTTGTTCCTTGATTGGGGACTTACGATAATCTTGGTAACCTCTACACCCAATTCCCTCTCTGCAGACTTGGTAGCCACAGCTCTAGCATGTGTAGGATAAGGTGGATCTACAGTAGAGATGCCACTGAGAGTAGTTATAGCTTTAACATTCTCAGTATGAGTAATTGTACCTACATGATTGGTTGCCAATCTGACCAATAATATATTTGAATTCATAATTCAACCCGAATTAAATTCAAACTAATTATTAATTATAGGTTACTCCACCATAAAAGTATAATTGCACTCCGGCATTTATTCTCGTCATTATTTATGAGCTCCTGTTATTAATATCAGATAACTCCCCACGTTAAGATTACAGATACCTGTTAATGCTGATCTACTCTTACTGACAATTTCGATCTCATCAACATCTTATGTATTCCCTGGTCTAAATCGCTCAACTCTTATTCGTTATGTTTTGTTACAAACAACCAGCTAGCCAGACTTGACATAACAAAACACAGTGAGCTTCCAGGAGGGCACACCATTCTCATAAGAGATGTGGATTCCATGATTCGATTAGCTTTCACCAAATCTTAACAATCATTACCCAATATACCAGGATTGTTAACTCGCATTTGACTCTCACTCAATATATCAAAGTAATGATTAAACAAGATTTGTGTCCACATAAACAATCATAGATTAAGAGTTTCCAATATTACCAATAACAATGAAATATTTTATTATCTCAGTTCTGTCAGTCTGAGATAATTATATTTCATATAGCGGTCATGTTCAACATACACGAAGTATGCTAGTGTAACAAGTTGAAACTATACCGTTCCCTTGACCAAGATGTGTCAGTATAATGTTACACCACAGTCCAATGGTTTGTCCAAAATCATCTAGACTGTGAACCCTTACTTATATTCCATAAATAACTGACAATCGATCTCGCGCATGCCCGAACTCGTCTGCATGTCCGATTGTCTTAGGTATGGAACATTGGACTTTATAATGCATATTTATATGGCAAATAATAAATAGCATTTGCATACTCACATGTTTGCTAAATTAAGATGCAAAAAGTAATCAATTAAGAATAATTAATCCAACCATTAATATGGCTTTCTGAATACAATTCCCAACATGCCCCTGACTAGGAAGGCCCCTTAACGGTAAAGTAACCTTCGATAACGGGTACTGCAGGATCCTCATATGTGGAGGAAGTGCCACCATACTAAACCCCATCAACACAAAATGGCTGAAGAAGTATTATCCCAAGAGGAACTCTCAAGCGGATATATACAAACCATACAAGGATTTATTGCAGCTTATCGACTATGGCTTACACGTTGGCTAAGAACCTACAAACAAGCATATCCCTACGATAGGATCAACATGCAAACACCATATCCCCTGCGATAGTAGCAACATGTAAATGAGCATATCCACTATGATAGGAGCAACATGCAAATAAGCATATTCATTGTGATAGAACCAACATGCAAATAACCATATGCACTTCGACAGCAGCAACATGCAAATAAGCATATCCACTGTGATAGCAGCAACATGCGCAAATCCCAAGGCTTCCTTGCTTAAGGAAATAAGTCTACCCCCCCCCCCCCACGATAGCAATCAAATTACGCGAAAAGACCTTGCTAAAGGAACCCTTGCTCAAGGGACTAACCCTACCCCCTGGGTCAGTAGCCAAACACGTAATTGCTTGAGGGAATCCTTGTTTAAGAAAGTAAGTATATCCCCTGCAATAGAAACTGAAATGCACAAAATCCTTGCTCAAGGACTCATTACCTAAAGGAGACAATACATATTTCCAATGATAGCAATACAAAGCATATCTTCCACGTTAGGAGCATAAAGCCTATCTGCAACTATAGAAATACAAAAGTCTATATGCTGTGATAGCAACAAAAAAGCATGATTGCTGCGATAGAAGCACAAAAGCCTATCTACAGTGATAGCAATACAAACAATTTATATGTCATAAGTGGGAATGAAAGGAAAATTCCCCAAGAGCGTTGGAAAAATGCATACCTTTCAACGATAATGAATTAAAAAAAAGCTCTAAGGATATCTGAATATATATATATATACATAAAATCAAAACCAATAGCTTACAAAGAGCTAATCTAACAAGCCCTGGAGGCATGGCTTAGACGGATCAAGTACTTCAGACACAGCGTCTCAGCCACCAAGATATGTTTGTGTTCGCGCTGCTATTTTACCATGAAGGTCTTCCACCCTTCTCTCTATAGTGGCACATCGCTCCTCCATTGAAGCAACTTGTCGATGTAGGCCTTAAGCCTCAACTCTGGCTTTCTCTAGTTCGCTCTCAACTACATCAAGAACCCCGATAAGAGAACCAATTTTCTGTAGGGTTTTGAACATGGAATCGCAGCGGAATAAGATTATTATTCCGTTCAAATCCCTCCAAGGATCACAAGTCAAGAACACATGACGATAGTAAAAGATTCATATGTGTTTACCTTTGGATTCTCCTTTGATGACTTCAAACGCGAATAATGTCACGTTCTCTATAGTTGATCCACGCCTAGGATAGAGAATTGGACCTCCGAACCTTCTTGTAATATGTAGAACGGAGGAAGGAGACAACGGTATCACGCAACGAAGCCACAAGGAGGAGTTCGGCCTCCTTGTGTGGCCGACGGGTTGGGGCGGCGGGTAAGGGGCGGACGCGCCTCTTGCCTTGCTTTCTCTCAACTTTTTTCTCTCCTCTCAATATGTGTTATCAATAACATGTATTGAGAGGGAAGGAAGGAGTTCCTTTATATAGTCCAACTACTCCTAGTTGTTTCCATAAAGGGCCCAATACTAGTCATATTCATATACGGACTAGTATTATTTGCTAATTAGTCCTATTAAGTTAGCAACTTGTTGCAATATGATCCTTTTAATTAATCTCTATTAATTAAGTCTCTTGTCCAATTATATCCATATAGCGTGTGACCCCATAGGTTTCTACTTAATTGGTAGTAACTATTTACAAACATGGAGCGGTGTCTAGCAACACATCCATGCCATCCAATTAATAGAAATAATCATATTGACAAACCTTGTGATCTTATTATCGCATCCCTTTGTCTCAATATCCGGATTGGAAAGGAGACATACAAGTCACACTCGTATATCCAATCCATGTTTCTCGATCCTGGGAATAGCCCTATCCATGCATATGACATCAATATCCCCATATTGATTCAAATGAGTCTGGCCAGACATTCCATACGCGCCATC
This sequence comes from Linanthus parryae, assembly GCA_023055425.1. Classification (NCBI taxonomy): domain Eukaryota; kingdom Viridiplantae; phylum Streptophyta; class Magnoliopsida; order Ericales; family Polemoniaceae; genus Linanthus; species Linanthus parryae. The sequence continues at coordinate 2,412,315 of JALGPY010000004.1, read as the reverse complement.
CCTCGAGTAGCCTCGGGTATTTGATCCCGTTACGGAGTAGCGTTTGACGTTGTCAAAGCACAATATTTCAGAACTAGAGGAACTAGTGACTTCAAGACTAAGGATGATAATATCCAATCACCGCGAGAAGCGCTTGTGACTTTACATAACTTGTATGTAGCCTTCTCGGATTTGGGTCAATCCAGTATGTCATTACTCCTAATACATACCCATGTGTTGGATCGTGATATCTTCATATCAATCCAACCCCATACTAGTCTATAGATGATCGTCCTATTAATCATTATATTTGACTAGGGATATTTAAGATAAACAACACAATTTGTAAATCTAAGGACTTCATTATATTAAATATCTCCATAAATAATACAATGATTATTCTAGCCAATTCATACTAAAATTAGATTGCCTCTAGGGCATCTATTATAACAGTCTCCCACTTGCACTAGAGCCAATCTGGTGCATCGCGTATGCCAATCGCCCTAGTGTGCTCTTCATGCTTGCGCTGAACAAGCGTCTTCGTGAATGGATATGCCCGATTATCATCTGTAGGAATCTTGCATATCTTCACATCTCCTCTATCGATAATCTCTCGAATAAGATTGAACTTCCGGAGTACGTGTTTGGATTTCTGGTGTGATCTAGGTTCCTTAGATTGAGCGATCGCGCCTGTGTTGTCACAATACAACACTGTGGCATCCCCAATGCTAGGAACTACACCAAGCTCAGAAACAAACTTTCTAACCCAAACAGCTTCTTTTGCTACACCAATTGCAGCAATATACTCGGCCTATGTTGTAGAATCAGCAACCGTCTCTTGCTTGGAACTCTTCCAGCTCACAGCTCCTCCATTTAGGCAATACACAAATCCCGACTGCGATCTGAAATCAACTATGTCGGTTTGGAAGCTTGCATCCGTGTAAACAGTTACATGCAACTCTTCCTCTCCTCCAAATATCAAGAACGCATCCTTAGTTCTTCTCAAGTACTTGAGGATGTTCTTGACTACTATCTAGTGACTCTCACCCGGATTAGACTGATATCTGCTCGCCATACTCAACACGTATGATACGTCCGGTCTAGTACATAACATGGCGTACATGATTGATCCTATGGCCGAGGCATAGGGAATCTTACTCATGCGGTCCATCTCAGTCTTATTGGATGGACAATCACTCTTCGAAAGAGTAATTCCATGGGACATGGGCAATAATCCCTTCTTGGAATCTTGCATGTTGAACCGTTTCAACACCTTGTCAATATATGACTTTGAATTAGGCCTAGCAACCTCTTAGATATAGCCCTATAGATTTTTATATCGAGTATATAGGCTGCTTCCCCTAAGCCTTTCATTGAGAAACACTTTCCTAGCCAATCCTTAACTAATTGCAACATATGAATGTCATTTCCAATGAGTAGTATGTCATCCACATACAAGACCAGGAATGCTACAAAGCTCCCACTAACCTTCTTGTAGACACAAGACTCATCTTCGTTCTTGACGAAGTCAAACTCTTTGACGGCTTCATTAAAACGTCGATTCCAAATCCTAGAAGCTTGCTTCAATCCATAAATTGATCGTTGAAGCTTACAGACTTTATTTGCATGCTCTAGATCTACTAAACCTTCTGGCTTTGTCATGTACACATCCTCGAGAAGATTCCCATAAAGGAATGATGTTTTGACATCCATCTGCCAAATCTCATAGTCATAGTAAGCCGCAATTGCAGGTAGGATTCGGATGGATTTGGTCATAGCGACTGGGGAAAAAATTTCATCATAGTCTATACCATGAATCTGTCTGAATCCTTTAGCCACCAATCGGCCCTTATAGGTAACTACATTACCCTCCATGTCGGTCTTCTTCTTGAAGACCCATTCGCACCCTATGGGCCGTGCCCCTTGGGGTGGGTCCACCAAAGTCCATACTTGGTTTGTGCACATGGATTCCATCTCGGATATCATGGCTTTTAGCCACTTCTGAGAGTCCGGCCCTTGTATGGCCTCTCCATAGGTAGTAGGCTCATCTCCTATGAGCATAGTGTCACCAGTTTCCGTCACGAGAATTTCATACCTCTCTGGCTCCTGGCGCACTCTACTCGACCTACGAAGCTTTTGTGTTACTTGAACAGGTTGCTCCACAACCTGTTGTGGTTCCTGTTCATGTTCCATAACCGAATCAGTAATTTGTGGTTCTTGAACTTCTTCAAGTTCTACAGTCCTCCCACTTGCTTCTTTAGAGATAAATTCTCTTTCTAGAAACACGCCGGTCCGAGCAACAAACACTTTGTTATCGGTTGGATTGTAGAAGTAATAGCCCTTAGTTTCCTTAGGGTATCCCACAGACTTACATTTATCCGATTTCGGCCCGAGTTTATCTGGATGTAAACGTTTTACATAAACATCGCATCCCCACATCCTCATAAACGACACTGTGGGACGGCTCCCACTCCACATCTCAAGTGGTGTCTTCATGACTGATTTGGATGGAACACGGTTAATGGTGAAAGCTGCACACATTAAAGCATAGCCCCAAAAAGATAATGGAATATCTGTTTGACACATCATAGATCTCACCGTGTCCAACAAGGTTCGATTCCTCCTCTCAGATACGCCATTCCATTGTGGCATTCCGGGTGGAGTGAGTTGGGATAACACCCCACACTCTCTAAGATAATCATCAAACTATTGGCTTAAGTACTCACCTCCTCGATCTGATCGTAGAGCTTTGATACTTTTGCCAAGTTGCTTCTCTACTCCATTCTTAAATTCCTTGAATTTCTCAAAAGATTGAGATTTAGCCTTCATAAGGTATACAAATCCATTCTACTCAAATTATCAGTGAATGTAATGAAGTAGACATAACCACCTCTGAGAGGTGTAGAAAACGGCCCACATACATCAGTATGTATGAGTGCTAGTTGCTCACTAGTCCTTTCACCTTCCTTGTTGAAAGGGGACTTTTTCATCTTTCCTAACAAACAAGCCTCACATGTCTCATATGATTCAAAATCAAATGAGTCTAACAAACCATCCTTATGGAGTCTAGATACACGTTTCTCATTTATATGGCCTAGACGACAATGCCATAGATAAGCAGGATTTAAATCATTCATTTTAATCCTCTTAGTATTTATGTTATAGATTGGATAGCTTAGATCATGGATATATAATCCATTAAATAATTGCGCACTACAATATTGAATACTATCAAAATAAATGGAACAACAATTGTTCTTTATTGAAATATTAAAACCTTTCTTGTCCAAACAAGATACGGAAATAATGTTCTTACTCATAGCCGGAACATAAAAGCAATTATCTAACTCTAATACTAATCCAGAAGGCAGAGACAGCCTATACACGCCTATAGCCAATGCAGCAACTCTTGCTCCATTCCCAACGCGCAAGTCCACCTCTCCTTTTGCTAATCTTCTACTTCTACTTAGATCCTGCATATTTAGACAAATATGAGATCCACATCCAGTATCTAATACCCATGACGAAGAAGTAGTTAAATTAACATCTATAACAAAAATACCTGGTGGTCGTGGGATCACTACCCCAAGCCTTTTATCCTCCAGATACTTCGGGCAGTTCCTCTTTCCGTGTCCAGGATGACTGCAGTAGTGACAATCACCCTTGATCACGCATTTGGCCACGACACCAGCAGGTTTAAGAGCAGTGTCCTTAGGTTTAGCAAATGCCTTGCCTTTACCTTTGGAAGTAGAGGCAAACCTTTTACCCTTTCCTTTCTGCACCATCATTATGGTCTTGCCCTTTCCCTTGTTGATGGATTGTTCAGCCGTCCTCAACATATTGAGTAGCTCTGGCAGAGGTTTGGCAATCACATTCATGTTATAGTTCATGATGAACTGTCCATAACTATCCGGCAACGATTGCAGAATGAGATCTGTGGCCAACTCTTGACCAATCGGGGACCCTAGGCGATCGAGATTCTCAAGATACCCGATCATCCGCAACACATGCGGTCCTGCTGGGTTCCCTTCTACCAAGTGACTCTTGAACAATGCCCGAGAAACTTCATACCTTTCAACCCTTGCCTGCTCTTGGAAGAGCTGCTTCAAGTGTTCAATCATATCGACTGCATTGCTCAGGAGACATGGTGCAAAGCATAAGGCAGGCCGCATCATTAGCATCGTCAACACGTTTCTGATACGCCTTTAGGGCTGCTGGGGTATTGTTCTCTGGAACCTCTGGAACTTCTTCTTCTAGTATACAGTTTCTTTTCTTGTTTAAGAACAATTCTTAAATTTCTGTACCAGTCCAGAAAGTTGGTTCCAGAAAGCTTGTCCTTCTCAAGAACAGCTCGTAGGGAGTGTGATGAATTCGATGAATTGTTTGCCATTGCAATTCTACAAAAACGAGAAGTATACAAGATTTTAGTATGATTTTACTATACTCAATAATGGCTAGATTATTAAATATAGCTCCGACTATTTTTCTCGGATTAATAACCCTCCATATTAATGCGGAAAATATCATTGTTAGTCATAATGCGTTCGTCAGTCGAACTTTTTCTTTATAATGAAATCTTGTTTTATTAGTCAAACTTATTTTTTTTGTCAGTCGAATTTCGTTTATCAATCACATTATTATTATTATTATTATTATTATTATTATTATTATTATTATTATTATTATTATTATTATTATTATCATTATTATTATTATTATTATTATTATTATTATTATTATTATCAAACAGTCCAAATTTACTTTGTCAGTCAAAAGTTTATTTTATCAGTTGAATTTCACTGTTTCAGACAAACTTACGTTATCAGTCAACGTTTAATCTTTCAGCCGAAATCATTTTATTTTTGTATAAATTATTTGTCTCGTATTAATTTTAGTCACGCTTCAACGTAATTGTCGCGTCTAAAAATTACTTCGTGTTTTTATTATTCGATGCGTCTCTAGTCACTTATCGCGTCGCGAACCACCGCGTAATTGCGTGACCCAACCACACTCAATCTTTTTCTCTCTCCCATCCCATCTCCTTTTTTTTTCTCCCTCTGCTGTGTTCTGCTTCAGCCCCCGACCAGCACCACCTTCATCTCCGTACCTCCTCTCTGCCACAACCACGCTTGGCGTGGCTTCTTCACCAGCTACCTAGCAGCTACCTCTTCCTCACATCACCATCATCCCCCTTCATCAACGTCTGCTCTCACTCCCTTCATAAACCCACCTTCTTCAACCTCCATCGAATACCACCACCATCATCCACCTCTCATCTCCATCACCCTCTCTCCCTTCTCTGGTTTACCGAACCCAGAACAACAACCAACCCAGCCACCTATCTCTCAATCTCACTCTCTTCCCCTCTGTTTTGCCGACGCAAGACCCACCAAAAACGCCACCACAACCACCGAGCAATACCACCCGAACCACCATAACCACTGCCACCAACACTGCCACATCAACAACGACCGAAGCCTCCAACAACCCAGCTACAACCTCCTCCATCTCTTTCTCACTCTGTTTTTGCCGAGAAGAAACCCGGCAAAACAGAGCACCGCCAATCACCACCTCAAATCACCACCACCACGCAGCACCATCCTCACCCAACTATTCCGCCTCCTCTCTCTGCCTCGACAGCAACCCAGAAGCAGCAGCAGCAGCCGACGCCGGAGACAGAGCCCGACGCCGCCACCGCCGCTGCAACCGGCTGACTCTTCCCCGCCTCCATCCGTCTCTTCCTCCACTTCTCTCCGCCTCTCTGTCGTGACTGGACGAAGCCAAGCCAGCGCAGTAATCCGGAGACCAAGACCCAGAACCCGACGCCCCCATCACCGTCCGAAGCTCCGGCGAATTTCGACCCGGAGCTCCTCTTGTCCGATTCGACTCGTTTCTCGATTCGGTACTCTCTCCACTCCCTCCTAATCAATTTTGGTTCATATAAATCATGTATTTGCACTTCAATTTCAGTTTATGTGTTTGAATGGTCGTGAGATTTGAGAGGAACAAGGAGATGACTCTGTTTTGTTCACAGGGGGTATTCTTTTATATTCAGAGAATTAAAGGGTATGATATGTCACATTTCAAAAGTTACTATTATGTAGTGGGGGTGCTCGTTGTAGTTATCTAAACTGTTTTATATACATATATATTTACATTTTTATGTTTAGTTAGTTTAACTCTTTATTTACGTTATAATAATTTATATACTATAATAAATAAATAAATATGAATAGTTTTGTAAAATAAATAAAAAGATAATTTTCAAAAAAAATAATTTTCTATAAATTAGAAGTTGGTTAAGTTTAAATACTTGTATTTAATTTGTGTATTTAACTAGTATAATTCTTTATTTAATTTCGATTAATCTTTATACTAAGTAAATAAATACTTTTGTAATATAAAATAAAAAGATAAACTTTTTATGAATTAGAAATTTGTTATAATTAAATATTTATAATTATTTCATGAAAAATAAGTTAATAAATATATTTTTTGTATATGTTTAAATATATATACTCAATAAATATTATTTTTCTGACAAGATAAATGAAATCTATATTTCGTTTTACTTCATATACTATTGGGATTACAGTAAATTGTAAAGTTTGATACTATTTTATCAATACATAAATTTGTCTAATTAAATAGTTTCATATTCTTAAAATTTAATATTTAATTTTCTAAAATTGTTTTGGAGATTCATGCTTGGTAGTCGATATATAATTTGCTTTCGTAATATAATTAGGTGGCTATAATTACTTAGAGCTTTCGCATGCATTCAAATAGGACATGTGCATCGTCATACGTTGTAAACCAAACTTGTTTGTGATTAGGACTATTTGTGTTTGTTTATAGAGCCTGACTTCGTAGAACCAGGCGTTGTCTACCTGTAGTGCAACTTGCGTATCTTCGGCTCTCACGGTGAGTATTCATGCTTAGTCTCGTGTGCTTATCTCCTTTCGTGTCAAAATATAATTTTTATTTCACGTCTCAAAATATACATGTGATATACTTGTTTATTTATAAATAACTATTTTACTCTGTTCTCTCTTTGCTAAACATGCCATACTTGGTTTTAAATTGTCACTTTACTACTTGTCTTCAAATCAGAAAACTTATTATTCAAATATCTCACAATCAGAATTCATTAATAACGTAAAGTGAAAGGATCGCAAGTACCGGAACCAGTTGGGTCTGTGACAGTGCTATACGCCTACGTCGCTTGTTACTATGTTGGCTACGCCCGTAATTATTTATTCGGTAGAATGCCTAGACTACTTGTTGGAGTCTTGGACCTGCCTTAAGTTGGGGACTCTGTGCCTCGGCTCTTCACCTTGTTGGTGAGAGTCCAGCATTCTAGTACTACTCTTCTGACTTACAATCTTAAGGGGGTGTTGACACTTAAGGTCTAGTAGCTGCTTGTATGATGACTAGCGGGACGGTTGGAATCGTCTTTAACGCTTGGTAAAAAGGTTGGGTTATCATTACCCCCTACAAGCCAGTATCGTCTTTTTCTATTTACCCTGGTCTACCCTGGTTACTGCGGCTTAATAATACGATTTGTTTCATTTCACGTTTGGAAACGTGTGAATATCTCGATAAATAAATTTGCTACTCATAATAACTATCAGTTTAGAAACAACAACTTTTGGAGGACTCTGATAATCGTCACTTCAACTTGTACTTATGTTTCTGAAAATGATTCAAGTCTTTACTCCGATGTTTATCCTCATACTCTGTTACTTTTCAAACTCTTTAAAACACGGAACCCCGTAACCTTTCTCAGCCACTCTGTTTTACATGCTAAGTTGTTTATTCACTCAGTTTTTACTGATACTCGAAAAACTGCGTCCTTGTTTCTTTTAAATCCCCCGCAGGATTATGATTGGTTGCTTGGGGCAACGCGCTGGGATCACGGACACGTTCTCTCATGAAAACAGTAGAGTTTAGAAATTAACCGGAGAGCTCACTTTTGATGTAAAATATTTTGTTAGACTTGGTGTCCAGTTTGGAACCAGTCACGAACGTTGTAAACTTTTATCGTAATGAATCAGTAGTTGGATGTTTCCTTTCACTTGTTTTCGGTTACCACTCCTTGTACGAAAAGGTAAAATCCCCTGTACGGAGGGCACCAACCGGTTTCCAGCTGCTCTGGAAATCGGGGGTGTTACATTAACAGTAACCAAATGACCTCCACCATTTAAACCTACAAATTCCCTCCAATTCACCTCTAGTATTAACAACCTACATCACCATTTCCATACTTTTTCACCATCAGACCTATAAACATCCCTATCACCATTACCAAACCTTAAATTCCCTCCTAAAATCCACAAAACCAATCATGATCAACAAACTGCAAAACACCAGTCCTACAACCTTATTTAACCCTTCTCCCAAGCCACACAACATCAGACTTAGACCATAAAACACTGCCCTTATACATCTTCTCCAATTAACCCCATTCCTACATATTCACCATTCACCATAAACCCAGACCTGCACCTTCACCACTATTCCTAAACCTGCTTGTCTTCATACACCACCTGATTTCATCCAGTTCAGCCATTACAACCATTAAACCCACCTGAAATGCTACCTTCAACTCAGCTTCAAACACCACCCGTAATTGCCGAAGCCAACACCGCAAAGTCAGCCCAGTAAAGCCTCCCAATTCACAACCTGTTTACACCACCTAACAAATAACAAACACCTGAAACCAATACACTAGCCTGCCACACCCTTTACCACCAAATCCACCAAATTGCAACCCAATTCAACCTTCACAACAACCTACAAACTGCCTAATAACCACCAGCAGATACCAACACCAACTCAGACCTTCACTCAACTCCAAAACCACTCTATTACCAACTGCAAATACCACGTGTTACCTCCATAATCAAACCATCTTCACCACCAATTTCACTACACTATACAAGCCTCAAACTAGCACCTAAACTCCATGAAAACACAACCTGAAACCAAACTAGCCTAACTACCATCACCTTCAAATTCCAGATTTCACCAATGAACCTACAGACCTGCTACCTCTTTCCCTAGAATCACCAGTACTATCAGACCTATACTGCAGCCAACTTTCATCATCATTGAAATCAACCTAGCTTGCTACTTAAATCCAGATCCTATATCACCAAGAGAACCCACTGCTCAGACCACCATCCGTAGCCAATCATCTTAACTCAAACCCATTAAACCACCAGCCAATTAACCACTCATCACCATTGCCAATTCGACCAAATAGCCGCTGCAAAATACCACCAAAACCGCCTAATTCCTCCACCTTAAGACCGCCAAAACCCATAACCAAAACCAGGCCAAATCACCGGAAATGGAGAAAAAGAGGCAGCACAAGAACTTCAGAATCAAGGCGCAGATCAGAGACAAGAACATGGGCAGCAAGCACCCACCTGCAGATCGCAAAAATAGGAGAAAAACGCAGAAACGAAGAAGAAGAAGAATGGCGCAACAGCAGGATTCCAGGGGTGTGTTCCTGTGAAGAGATTGTTTCTTCGTGCGAACATAATTCCTTAGCAAAAATCCAGAGAAGGCAAAATCTCTTCGTGAAACTAGCTGCAGTATCCATCTACGAACGTCTTCGTGCGAAGAGGCACGATCTGTTCGTGCGAAGAGAGATATCCAACGGCTCACTTAGTTGGGGCTTTTGTGTAATATTCAAAACTTGTTTTAAGAAATTAGAAAACACATAAAAAGTCCAAAAAAATGTGAGTTACAGGAGGAGGACGGGTCAGAGGACTGGGGAGACACAACTGGAGCACTATTTGGAGCTCAGAGCACTGTTTGGAGCGCGGAGATTCATCGTTTGAATTCTTTTTCTCCCCTTCTCTTTGTTTTTAACTACGATTATGAAAAGCACTGTGTTTGTAATCATGAATCGTAATAGCTAAATACTTTATATCGGGATTTCTCAAACGGTAGCTAGGGTTTGAAGCCGTGTTTGGCGAATTATGAGTTTGATTCATGTTTGATTGAACTTAATAGATGATGAATGTTTTTGCTATGTTTAATTCTCGTTCTTAATCCATCTTTGTGTCGTTTGGCCACCAATATGAAGATTATAGGTAATACGTTAGTGAAAGCAACGAATTGCCCGGATAAGTGAATTAGGCACGTAGTCGCAGGTTAGAGAAATCAACCATTGACTATGAACGTTGAGTAGAATTAGACGAACGTCATTATATGTTTTAGGGCTAATTTGAAATTGGTAACTCGGTTGTAATTTGACCTAGGCATAGAAAACTAAGCTTGGTAACTCGGTTAGCATTATTGCTCGTTTGGCTAAATAAATCATCTTCTGTGTTTCAGAACATAATTCGTTAACGGTATTCACCTAGTGATCCTAGAGAAATCCTGATACTTGTCTCTCATTTAAATCTCAATTTTAATTATTAGTTGTTATTTACATTCTTAGTTAATTAAACAAACTCAAAGATTTGCCCACAAGAAGTTGATAGTACTAGTTGATTCACGACAAGTCCCTTAGGATCGACATTCCGGACTTTCCGATTATTACTACACACGACGGCCATACACTTGTGGTTGGATCGTGTCAAGTTTTTGGCGCCGTTGTCGGGGACTTCGGTTGAATTAATTAGAATTGTTAGCTTTAGGGATTTTATTTTTCAGTTGTATTCTTTACTCAACTGCGTTCTAGTGTTGTTGGTATTTTCAGGTGATTCTCTTGGTGCATGACCCGTTCTCAAAATGAGCCATTGTACCCACATCTTGATAATCCAAAAGCACTATTTTGTAGAGACTCGAGGAAATCAGTTCCAATGGGTGACCAACAGGGAACCGAGTTGGAAAGACTTCGCAAGATTGAGGAAGATGCAGAGACCGCTAGAGTCGCTGCCGAGGCCAGAGTGGCCAATTCATTGAGGGAAACTGAGTTGCTCAGAGCTCAGTTAGCTGCTGCACATACATTAGTTGTTAATCCTCCGATACCTCCGAATCCACCTAATGGAGGTCAGCAAGTGGGTCAAAGGAACAATGTGGCATAGGAAGATGATCGTCCTTTGGTGGACTATTTCAGAACCACGCCAGCTGGATACCAACCTACCATTGTGAGGCCACAGATTAATGCTGCTCACTTTCAGTTGCGTCAGCAGATGATTGATATGGTGCGTTCTGAGTGCCTATTTACAGGAGCTCCGGGAGATGATCCGAATGCCCACTTGCTTAACTTTGGGCAAATTACTTCAACATTGCATAATGAGCAAGTTCCAGATGAAACAGTGAAGTTAATGCTGTTTCCTTTCTCTTTATCTGGAAAAGCTAAGACTTGGCTCATGGAACTACCAGCGGGATCGATTACAACATGGGCAGAGTGTTGCCATGAGTTTCTGAGAAAGTATCTGCCGCCATCCAAAGTTGCTCAGCTCATGGCTGATATTAGGAATTTTACTCATCAAGAGGACGACTCTCTAGGAGATACATGGAGGAAATTCAACAAACTTCTTCGCAGATGCCCTACTCATGGAGAGTCGTGGTATAAACTCCTCCATTATTTCTATAATGCTCTAGACAGGGAAACAACACATGAACTAGATATGTTAGCTGGAGGAAATTTTATGGGCTTGAGAGTGCAGCAATGCCAAGATCTGCTAAACACTGTGGCGAAGCGTGAGTCTACGAGGTCTGAGACTTGTAGATACTCGAAATCCGATGCAGCTCTAGTCAACAGGATTGAGTCAATGGTGGAGCAGAAATTTGAACAGCAAATGGCAGTCATGACCTCAGATTTTAACAGCATAAATCCAGTAGCACAGGTGAAGTCTGTGGGAGAGATGATCGTGGATGAGAATCAGGGATATGGGATTGAAGACGTAAATTACATGGGGCCTCCTAGACAGCAACAAGTGTGGGGGTATCAGAATCATCAACGAAATCAGCCTAACTGGTATGCTCAGCAGTCCAATGTTCCTTATCAATCTCACAATCACGCCACTCAGCAACAACAGGATCCGGAAATGAAAGCCTTGTTGAGACAATTGGTAACTCAGCAACAACAGACAAATGAGAGGATGGATAGGATGGAGCACAAGTTTGTAGTCATGGAAGCCACTATTAAGAGTCATGAGACACAGATTAAGCAAATTGCCAATCAGCTTACTAAATCTTCACCAGGCATGCTTCCTGTTAATTATATTGTTCCTACCGAGCAGCTCAAAGCTATTACTACTCGCAGTGGCACTACTACTCAGGATCCTCCATATCCTAGCCATGCGAGAGCTGAAGCTACTAAAGCCACTGACAAAGAGCTGAGTGAAGAGGTACCCAAGGCGTGAGTCCCCAATCAAAGGACACGGCTGAGAAGAAAGAAGAGCCCAAGAACACTCTAAATCCGGCTAATTTAGTGCCAAATGTGCCATATCCGGCGGCAATAAAGAGGAATGATGAAGATCATTATGGGAGATTTTTGGAGATATTCAGACAACTTCACATCAACATCCCTCTTGTGGAAGCACTTGCTCAGATGCCCAAGTATAAGAAGTTCTTGAAGGAAATTTTATGGGGTAAGAAGAGCATAGACCCTTATGCCACGGTGAAACTGACGGAGACATGTAGTACTGTGATACAACGAGATATTCCCAAGATGAGAGATCCAGGCAGTGTCATCTTAGGCTGTACTCTTGGGGGTGGATATCATTCGCATGGGCTTTGTGATTTAGGCGCGAGTATTAATCTCATGCCATTGTCCCTATTTCAGAGATTGGACATTGGTGCGCCAACCCCAGTGAAGATGGGTCTGCAATTGGCAGACAATTCTATTGTTACAGCAGAGGGGGTTATTGAAAACTTGCTTGTGAAAGTCGGTGCATTTGTATTTCCAGCTGACTTTGTGATAGTGGATATCAAGGAGGATCGCGATGTGCCACTTATCTTTGGAAGACCGCTTTTAAAGACAATGCGCGCAAATGTGGATTTAGAGACTGAGGAGCTCACTATCAAAGCTCTAGATTCATCACTTGTGTTTAAGGCATTTGTTCCGGGCAAAGGGAAGAATAAATTGGTGATGATCAAATTTAGAGAGAAAGATGTGGATCCCACACCTGGGTTATCTATAGTTTTGCAACCCGATCCACTCGATTTAGAAAAGAAGCCAACTATTGTCGGTGCGCATGATGTGGTGCAAAAGATCAAGAAAAAGAAACTGAAGGAGGAGGCACGTCGTGCTAGACCTCCTTGACATTTTTTGAGGTAATTGGGTCGGGTCGTCGACCTTAAATTACAAGGCGCGTGTTGGGAGGCAAACCCAACCTATTTATTTGAATAAGATTAGGGAGTTTGTTTTTAATACAGTTATGTTTTTTATTTTTTAGTTATTAATGTGGAGAGATGAGAGAGAGAGGGACTAATGATGTTTTCAAGTGACATATATGAGCAGGTCATGGGAGAGTCTACCCCGGTGCGCCTTGGCACACATGACCTTCATAGGGGCTCGCATTGGCGAGTTGGGGATTCTCTAGACACAGGTTTCAGAAGAGGAAGGCAGTCGACCCCGGTGTGCGAGAACACATTGACTGTATGGGAGCATGGTGGCACAACTACTGTGCTTGGGGGCTGCTTGGCGTGATTTCTTCCCCACCCTTAAGGTGGTTGTGAGTATCTTTTTCTTTTTGCTGGATTTTGTGTCACTTTTAGTTTATATGTCAGCTCCATCTCATCTATTGGCCTACGCATTGATTGCTGAGTTCTTGCTTAATCTCTAAGTTCGTTGAGGACAACGAAGCATTCAGTGTGGGGGTGGTTTATCTGTCTACTAGCTAATGTGTCCTGCATAGCCAGTTACATGTAGGGTGTTTATGTTGTATTGTGAGTCAGTATAGTGGTTTATGTTATGTTTTTGCTTATATTGTCGTATTGTGTAGTGTAGATTTATATACTGTTTTCACTTTTTAATAATTGAGTATACCCACCAAAGTAAATTGTGTAGAGTCAAATTTTTTCGAGTCAAAGCCTTGCATATAGAGTTATGATCTTATTAAGAAAAATACAAAAAAATGAGAAAATTGAAAAATTTGTGAAAAGACAATTGAGAGAAGCATAGACTTGGTTGATTTAGTGAGATGTGAACACTTTAGGCATAGGGCGTGAATTTTGACCGAGAGTGACATTTTTAGTTCCCCCTAGTAAGTATAGAGAGAATCTCGTTACGGGAATGCTTACCTATTTTCAAACCAAATTAATTTAAAAGCTAAAGTTTGTGTTGTTTTTCTCCTAAAAGAGTTGAGCTTGGTGTTTGCTAAACAAGCCGAACGTTCATGTTGTCCGTCTTAGGTAGTCGCCAACCCGCCTCGTAGTGGCACACAAAACAGCTGTGCGAGGATGTGTATTAGAGCACTCACTGCTTTTAGATCTTACCTTGTAGGACCACTAGTAAATCCTAATTGATCCTTGGATTCATTGTTAGCCTCTATGACCTAGGGAGACGATTCTTGGCCTTCAGCATATATCGTTTAGAATTACCTTCCTAGGGCATCACGAGGGAGTAGTAGTTGAGGGGGTTAGTTGAGGGAGTGCTTCATTACATATTTTTGTGAGTTCTGCAGATCGCATATCCTTCATTAAATATCTACGAGGGGATGCGAGGGTGAGTGAGTTGGCTTGCACACTAAGGTGTGGCGGTGTTCCATGTCATTACATCGTGGACACAGTAGTGGAGAGCCTAAGTATGTGACGTCTAATCCGCACGAAAATGGAGTTGGTTGTACTTAATTGGCGGATCGTGCTAGGTATCGGATTTCTATCATCTTGGTGTAGGAGGTTCGGTTGGATTAGGCACGTGACATATCTTATTTGACTACTTGAGAGGGGGACGTGACTGCATTCTAGTGTGGGGGTGTCGACTTTTGACTACGGACATAGAGATTGTGCATTGACGACTCCACCCCCATACACGCTTTGACTTGGACGGTTTGTGGAACCATGCGCTTCATGGAGTTAGGGGGAGGTGAACTATTCTTGTGATACTTATTCATTATTTTGTTTATTTCCATCCCCTGACATTATTATACTTCTTGATTCTTGGAGGAGGACCACTCGTACATTTTTTTTTATTGTATTATTGTTGTTTTACTGAGAGAAAAAAAATATAAGAAAAAGAAAAAACAAAAAAAAGGAGAGAGAGAAAAAAAAAGGAGAGGAATAAAGAATACAGTTGTGCTTATTGGAAATCGAGTGGTGAAAGTTCTTGTTCCTGTTGAAGATTGATTGAGATCGCGTACGCTTCGCTTTGATGGCCACGGTACTGACATGATACCGGGGTTTGAGGGGATTGAGGGCCGGAGTCGGTGAGTTTCGGGTTGTGGATTCCTATCATCAGGGTGTGGGTGGGTGAGATGCGGGTTTTAATGTGAGAATGTGACGCTTTAGGACTTGCTACTTCATGATTATCTTTTGTCCCTAAGCCTCAACATTCTAAACCGTTAGCGGAATAAGAGCTCGGACTATGAATGTGGCTTAGCCTTGGTTAGCCTCTTATTTTTATCAGCACACATGAAGAGGCAGGTTGTTCTTTATAGTAAAGTTAAGCTTTCTATACTAACTATGGGGATTTACTTGTTGTCGAATTTAGTTTCGCTTCACACCTCTTTTCTAACTTTTTCACAATCCATGAGAACTAGTCTATGTTATTGAAATTGCCTGATCTCACAAAAAGAAAGAATTTAAAAGCTCTTATGTGTTTAAGATCGAGTCTAGATTTGCATTGCATCATCTTGCTGCATTAGTTGTGTCGTGAGTCGTGTTAGAGTCGTTTGAGTCTTGTTGGCTAGTATACAGTTGAATGCAGTAGATGAGTCGTTGCTCGGGATGCGCAAATGGCAAGTGTGGGGGTATTTGATAACTCCTTAATAAGAGTTATCTTATGTACACTTCACATTGTTATTTGTGTGCGTTTCGGTGCAAAAGTGATGGATTTGAGCCAAAATATGAAGAAAATGCACATTTGGATGTTTTTAACTTTAAAGTATAATCCGGGCGTTTATTATTGGTTTTGAGTATGATTTTGATAATTTGTCACATTTGATCTTCGCGGTAGTGTTCGTGTTGTTGTTTGACAGGAATTACGCGTGCGGGAATCAAGTGGAGAGAAGAAACGAGCTTCGGAATTGAAGAAAAAGGCAAATTTGACGCATTTTGGATGTTTTCGCCAAATTTGGGCAATAATTGAGAAAAACGAGAAAATGATCTGGAAACGGAATTTTCTCTACATGGACGAAGTCTACGTCGCAAAAGGAATCCAAAAGTGAAAAAATCGCGGTCATCGGAGTTCGGGATCAAAATCCGGATCCTTATTATCTTTCCCAAAATCTTAAAATATCATGAAAATCCTGATTTTATCCTAAAACATCCTGAATCATTTCCCGAGCATCCTTTTGAGCTCCCAAGCTATAGCCATCCTCCAGTATCTCCTAGAACAGACCCAAATCACCAATATTAACTTTCCCATTCTTTCACCAGTAACCCACACCTGAATTTATCCAAAAATTAGCATAGCCAACACATAAACTTCCTCCTACACTATAATCATCATCACACCTTTCTCTACTCTAACCAATTATCACCTCCTAAACCATCAACACAAACCAATACTACCTCCAAAAACCCACTGCCTACACAACTATTACATCCAAAGTCAAAATGAGTCAACTTAACTATCCACCTTGGTAGTACACTACCAGCAGCCACCCTTTCCATGAAACTATTACCAGACCTGACTTCTAAATGAATAAAAACCACCACTGTTACCACCTTAACAGTAACCAAATGGCCTCCACCATTTAAACCTACAAATTCCCTCCAATTCACCTCTAGTATTAACAACCTACATCACCATTTCCATACTTTTTCACCATCAGACCTATAAACATCCCTATCACCATTACCAAACCTTAAATTCCCTCCTAAAATCCACAAAACCAATCATGATCAACAAACTGCAAAACACCAGTCCTACAACCTTATTTAACTCTTCTCCCAAGCCACACAACATCAGACTTAGACCATAAAACACTGCCCTTATACATCTTCTCCAATTAACCCCATTCCTACATATTCACCATTCACCATAAACCCAGACCTGCACCTTCACCACTATTCCTAAACCTGCTTGTCTTCATACACCACCTGATTTCATCCAGTTCAGCCATTACAACCATTAAACCCACCTGAAATGCTACCTTCAACTCAGCTTCAAACACCACCCGTAATTGCCGAAGCCAACACCGCAAAGTCAGCCCAGTAAAGCCTCCCAATTCACAACCTGTTTACACCACCTAACAAATAACAAACACCTGAAACCAATACACTAGCCTGCCACACCCTTTACCACCAAATCCACCAAATTGCAACCCAATTCAACCTTCACAACAACCTACAAACTGCCTAATAACCACCAGCAGATACCAACACCAACTCAGACCTTCACTCAACTCCAAAACCACTCTATTACCAACTGCAAATACCACGTGTTACCTCCATAATCAAACCATCATCACCACCAATTTCACTACACTATACAAGCCTCAAACTAGCACCTAAACTCCATGAAAACACAACCTGAAACCAAACTAGCCTAACTACCTTCACCTTCAAATTCCAGATTTCACCAATGAACCTACAGACCTGCTACCTCCTTCCCTAGAATCACCAGTACTATCAGACCTATATCGCAGCCAACTTTCATCATCATTGAAATCAACCTAGCTTGCTACTTAAATCCAGCTCCTATATCACCAAGAGAACCCACTGCTCAGACCACCATCCGTAGCCAATCATCTTAACTCAAACCCATTAAACCACCAGCCAATTAACCACTCATCACCATTGCCAATTCGACCAAATAGCCGCTGCAAAATACCACCAAAACCGCCTAATTCCTCCACCTTAAGACCGCCAAAACCCATAACCAAAACCAGGCCAAATCACCGGAAATGGAGAAAAAGAGGCAGCACAAGAACTTCAGAATCAAGGCGCAGATCAGAGACAAGAACATGGGCAGCAAGCACCCACCTGCAGATCGCAAAAATAGGAGAAAAACGCAGAAACGAAGAAGAAGAAGAATGGCGCAACAGCAGGATTCCAGGGGTGTGTTCCTGTGAAGAGATTGTTTCTTCGTGCGAACATAATTCCTTAGCAAAAATCCAGAGAAGGCAAAATCTCTTCGTGAAACTAGCTGCAGTATCCATCTACGAACGTCTTCGTGCGAAGAGGCACGATCTGTTCGTGCGAAGAGAGATATCCAACGGCTCACTTAGTTGGGGCTTTTGTGTAATATTCAAAACTTGTTTTAAGAAATTAGAAAACACATAAAAAGTCCAAAAAAATGTGAGTTACAGGAGGAGGACGGGTCAGAGGACTGGGGAGACACAACTGGAGCACTATTTGGAGCTCAGAGCACTGTTTGGAGCGCGGAGATTCATCGTTTGAATTCTTTTTCTCCCCTTCTCTTTGTTTTTAACTACGATTATGAAAAGCACTGTGTTTGTAATCATGAATCGTAATAGCTAAATACTTTATATCGGGATTTCTCAAACGGTAGCTAGGGTTTGAAGCCGTGTTTGGCGAATTATGAGTTTGATTCATGTTTGATTGAACTTAATAGATGATGAATGTTTTTGCTATGTTTAATTCTCGTTCTTAATCCATCTTTGTGTCGTTTGGCCACCAATATGAAGATTATAGGTAATACGTTAGTGAAAGCAACGAATTGCCCGGATAAGTGAATTAGGCACGTAGTCGCAGGTTAGAGAAATCAACCATTGACTATGAACGTTGAGTAGAATTAGACGAACGTCATTATATGTTTTAGGGCTAATTTGAAATTGGTAACTCGGTTGTAATTTGATCTAGGCATAGAAAACTAAGCTTGGTAACTCGGTTAGCATTATTGCTAGTTTGGCTAAATAAATCATCTTCTGTGTTTCAGAACATAATTCGTTAACGGTATTCACCTAGTGATCCTAGAGAAATCCTGATACTCGTCTCTCATTTAAATCTCAATTTTAATTATTAGTTGTTATTTACATTCTTAGTTAATTAAACAAACTCAAAGATTTTCCCACAAGAAGTTGATAGTACTAGTTGATTCACGACAAGTCCCTTAGGATCGACATTCCGGACTTTCCGATTATTACTACACACGACGGCCATACACTTGTGGTTGGATCGTGTCACTTACCTTATAGCCTGCCTAGTAGTCTTCAACAGCGACATTGATTCTCTATCCCAACAACCTGTACACATAAAAGTGTATAAATATTTATTACTAAATGTCCTCATTAGTTAGGTTTGACGCATACACAAGTACCTTCCTAGCTGCCTAGTGTGTACGAGAGAATCCTGCAGAGAGAACTCAATATACACCAAGAGTAGGGGATAGAAAAGACACAGGAAGTATAAGGTTGTGTGTAGGGAGAGAGTAAGGCAATAGTACTGTATGAGAGAGAGAGAGGATTTTGGCAGAGCTTCCGTGTATCTCAGGTGAGTCTCCCTTGTATGGAAGGGTTAACGATCCTATATATAACGGAGAATGTGACTGTTGTAGTGTGGTTAATGCGCCCATTAATGGCGGCTTAATTAGTTTAACCACAACGGCACGTTCGTCCGCGTATATAGGGACCGTTACAGCACGTTACCCGCGTATACCGGAACCGTTACGAGGTTGACCGGGTTGACCGGGTTTATGAGCTCGTGCCATAAATCTCTCAAAAGCAGTTACTAGGGGTCGCGCGCGGGCTTGGTTGTCGCTCGCGCGCGACAGGACTTACTCTAGCCTCCAAACCACTAAGTCCGTACAAGTCCCGTGCGGTGGTATGCGAGGGCCCTGTCTCGCAGCCCCCACGTGGATCAGCGCGGCTGGTGATCCAGTGTGTGTGGAGCACAGCTAGGTGTGCTAGATGATCGCCACGTGGCCAAGATCTGCTTGTCTAGAAAGCACTATCTACATTAGCCCCCTTTTTGCGCGTGAAGACGCATAACCAGATAGGCTTCCATGCGCAGGAACCAACGTACGCGTCGCCGCCACGCACCAATTCAAATACACGCAAATTCAGCCCCCGTGTGTGTCATTATGACCTAAAATCCCTAGAGTCGTGTCGTCTGGTCTTTTAGGGTTTTAGGCATGACGTCAGCTTGTCCTGTGATTGCGCAATTCGACGGTGACAGTTGCGATTCGACTACTGAAAGGACGCAACCCTTCATTGTTTTTGGATAAATACTCTGTGCTCTCCATTGTTGCAAAGCATCACTTCTTTCTCTTAAAGTGAATGATACCCGGAAGCCTTCAAGAGCAGATTCAAATAATTAATCATCAATTCTTTCTTGTCAATCGTCTTCTTCAACTGTGCGCATCCAAGCAAGTCTCCCAAAAACAAGGTTGGCCTTGTTCGATTCCATTTAATGTATCGATATATGCTTTGAAATGTATTGGATCTACAAACCCATGACTATCTGAAACATGCCGTTCATTGGAAACTGTGAAGGAGACCTTGTTTTTTAAACTCAGAATTGATCTAATCCCCCGATTGTAAAGATTTTGAATGTGAGGCTTCTAAAATTCCCAGTAATGTAAACGATGCTGAACTTTCAAACCCCCAAACTTGACACTGAACTGTTCGTCTTTCTTTTGACAAAGCATCGTTGCTCCAAATTGAACTGAGATTCAAACTAAAGTATGTGTATTTCTCCCCCTTTTTTTCTTGATCTTCCGCAGGAATGGCAAAGACTAAAGGAACCAAAACAGTTAAAGAGGTCGAAGAAATACCTGATCTTCCCCAGACCTTATGGCGGAAAGCCCCCTATTTGGGTGGCAAAGACTTTTATCATGCTAGGGTTAAGGTGAAGAACCTGCCAACCCCTGTTCCTGCTGAAGAGTTGCAAAAATTGACCCCTCCAATTAACGCAGCCATGCTCGAACTGATCGATTCCAAGGACGTGGTTCGATTGGGAGTTGAAAATGGGTTTTTCCCGCATACTGCGATTTCCACTCAAGCGTTTGTTCAGAAATTGGCCTTCATGGATGAGTGGATCGACCATGTATTGACCCACCATGCCATCGCATTGAACAATGCTGGCGTATATTTCGCAGTCCGTGCTATGAAGGGTGCTGCCGTGAAGCTGGACCAGTCCATGCTTCTAAACCTTCTGTCGCGCTACTCGCCTGCGACTCACACATTCCACTTTGCTGAGTTCGAGGCAGCTCCCACTCTTGAAGATGTGCACATGCTGTACGATCTTTCTCCTGTTGGTGAGGTGGATCCCCAGAGTTCCTTGAGTACTGATCCGGAACTTGCTCTCTACAAGCGAATGGAGGAGTGCTTGTCAGAGGTTAAGAAAATTTCCACCCGGTGGACATCTGCGAAGCCTCTTTCTGACTGGCAACTAGCTGATACATCTGCGAAGAACACTTGGGGCAAGTGGGTGCAGTACTTCTTCCGCGATTATGCAAGCAGTAGTATCACCAAGAAACTCCTGAGCCAGAACCCGAAGGCTAAAAATTACGTGAATGGGAAGGGTTATCATCTGACCCTGTGTGCTTTTCTCTGCGCCTGGTTGTCAAGGTATTTGATTGATGGCCACCCTCATGATGGGGTCTTCTACCATGTCCTCCCACTTGCTGTGAAATTGACCCTTGGTCAAAGGGTCGCACTCGGGCCACTAGTCTTGGGTACCCTGTACCACAGATTGGATCAACTGGTTGTAGCAACCAAGGACTCCCGCGGTCGCCTGGACGTGTTAGCCTATGTTAACATCGCATTCTTGACCATGTGGGTTTTCGAGCGATGGCCCTCCTATGCTCCTGTTCCTTCTAGGCCCAACAAATGGTGTGTCCCGGGTGCGGAGGAAGAGCTTAACAGTGGCAGGGCTGCGAGATGGTTCGGAACTCACTTTCCTAAGTGTACCTGGAGTCTAATATGCGACGATCGCAGCGATTTTACAGCTAGGCCTTATGCCGCGCGCGTTGAGAATGTGCGATGGTTCCTAAAATTGTATCCTTCCAAGGGTGTTGCTTTCTCTGAAGATCTTCTTTTCGAGAGCAAGAAGCGTTTCCACGAGCGCTATTGCGAATTCTTCTGCTGGTGTCTAAGAGGTTCTCTTCCTGCTTTGCGGAGTATGTTCGCAAGCTTACTCCTAAGTACGAGAGGATCACGGTGGATGTCGATCCTACTCGCGTTTCTCCCCAGTTTGGCTTTGATGCGGTGGCACCCTCAATCTGGCCGCAGTCCATCATAAGAGGCTGCTACAAACGACTACTGTCTGGCGAGTGCAAAACGATCTTAAGGAGCAACCTTCCCTTTGAGCAACCCCCAGTAACCGCGAAGGTGGCTACTCCAGGAACTGGGTTGCCTATTGGAATACCCAGCAGGCAAGGTTTGAGACACAGTCGACCCCTCGACCAAGCAGAGCTCCTGTGATCAAGTCAAATTCCTTCCCTTTCCGTCCTAACTGCAGCTTGGATGACTCCCAATATGGTTGCTACTCGTTGCTGGATCATGAGAATCACTGGTGCCCCTCCACCATCCTTGAGGAAAAGATGGCTGCAGTTAAAAAAGGTGATTCGCACGTCATCAAATACAACGAAGATTTCGCCAAGGTAAACAATCTCTTTTGCACGCATTGATTTTCTTTATTCCGATGTGTCGAAACTTATGCTCCATTTTCTGTTGCAGTGCTATGTGAGGAGGTTCGCATCTGGTGAGCGCTCCAAGTCGCTGATCACCACCATTGTTGCTGCGAGAAGGAAGGGTGAACCAGTTAGGCTAGCAATGAGAATGGCTCCCGTAGTTGAGGCCCGAATTCGCGAGGTCATGGACGTATTTGCTGACTCGCTAATAGACAATACTCCAGCCTTGTCTCCACCCAGGAACGATCCGTCTCCTCCAGCAACTGCTGCTCCAAGGGCAAAGAGACCAAGGCAAAAGGGAATCACAATCTCTTCCCCTAGGAGCGCTCCAACCTCCCCTCCTGCGAGGTCCCTTACTTCCAGGGACAAAGGCAAAGGTCGCATGCCAAGCAAGGCGCGAAAAGAGCTCGCGGTGGAGACCTTTGTTCCGTTTGGTCAGGAGAAAGAGGAGGAAGAGAGAAGGGAGGCGAGAGAAAGAGATGATGATGATGAAGAAGAAGAAAGAGTCGAAGATGTCAGAGAAGGAGAGAGAGATGAGATACAAGAGGAAGAGTCGGGAGGTATCTCAAACGTACTTCTCCTCTCATTATCTTAATTCCCGCAATCTTTACTGAACAATTTGTTCCTTTGCAGATGATGATGAAGAGACCATCAGCGGCCTTTTGGCCAAGAGGCAGAAGAGGGGTTCTCACTCTGGTGTTTCCAACGAAACCATAGACGAGGACATCCTTGCTGAGTTTAGGAGAACAGCTGCGGAGGCTGCTGAAAGAAGAAGGAAGCGAGAAGAAGAGGATATTGAACGCATAAAGCAAAGGAGCCTGGAAGAGCAACATGTCGACGACTTGGTGCGTCAAACTGATGAGGAAGATGCAGTTCCAGAAGTTGCGGCTGCTCAAGTTGATGAGGAAGATGCGGCTCAAGAAGAAGATGCGGCTGCCCTGGAGCAGGCTCAAAGACTTTGAGGAGATTGCAAGCGGAAATGAAGGTGAGATTTTTAATCTTGCGGTAACTTACCGAGACATGATTGTTGGTGCATTAAAGCATGGCTTATCGAAAGCCGACATTCGCCGCTGGCTAGTAAGCAAGTGCGGTGAACCTTCAAGTAATTATCTAAACATCGCTTGTGAACTAGGCTTAGTAACCCAATCATCATCATGACCGGTTTCTTCACACCCCAGGTCATGCTCACCTTAAGGATATGCTTAACGAAGACACATTAATAGGGCATGGTATCGCGTCCTTAGAATATGACGAAGATGCTACAATCCCACCTACGCGTGGAGGTGCTCGCTCTTGGTTTATCAAAATAATAATAACATATTGTTTAATACATGTTACCTCACATTGTCCTGTCTTGTATCGCAGGTAATGTTGGTGAAGCCATGCTGGAACAGAGGAATCAACCCTCCGCATCTTATTTCCCAGAGCGAAGCTCTCATGTCGAGAAGCCTGTCGCAGCTGCTGAGTACGCAGGAGAGCCCTTAGAGGATGTTATTGAAGTTTCTGATGATGCCGAGGCTGACACCGTGATGATGGAGGAAGATACCAATGCTGCTGCTGAGTAAATGGAAACAGATGCTGCTAGGGCTGGGATTCGTGAGCAGCTCGTGGAAGATGTAGGATCACATGCAAATGTGAATGTTCAAATGAGTGCTCCTGAGTCCCACGGGCCTTTCGCACCTGAAGGCGTTCCTGATCGAGCAGGAGCTTCTACTGTTGCTATTCCTTCGACAGGAATTGAGCCTCCAGAGATTCCTCAGGCATGGAACTTTTGGAGTTCGTAGGTAGGAGCTGCAATCGCACCTGGTGTGGCCTATACCCTTCCTCCCAACTATGAGGAGTTAGAGATCGCAGCCGATAGGAGAGCAATGGAGCGGGGACAGTCTTCAGCTGCCTCAGTAATGCGCATTCCTTCCTTGCGTGAGATCCTTGAAGGAACTGGTATGTTACCATTATTGTCGTTCGCATCTTGCATTCTTCATTTACGAGCTTCATGTTCTAACTTGAATCGACATTGTTAGGTTTGAAGCAAGCTGATGTGGATTGGCTGGTTCAAATGCGTCTCTCCTATCCTCGATCATTTGCGAGGTCCTTGGAGATAGAGCCTTTCAACAGAAGGTTGTTCTTGACCGAGGCCATCTGGATTCTGGAGCAGCTGTCTGCGGCTACACCTGCGACTATCTCTCCTCAGAGTGCGCAGTTGCTGTTCAGCATGTGTCAAAACCTTCAAGTCAAAGTTCAAGACAAGATGGGCTTCGGGTATCTTGTGAACAGAGTTACCCAGATTCGCGCGGCTGTCAATTTGAGGCGCGGCTTTCATAATCTCGCAGCTGAGGGGCAAAAGGTGGAGAAGCAAAGGCAGAAAGCTGAAGAGGCTGTGAAGCTCTTCCATGAGATGAGCACCAACTACGAGCAGTTGAAACGAGAAGTGGAGCAAGTGACAAATGTGTCACTCTTGTTCTCCCCTGATGACCCTCTGACCAATGATTTATTTTGAGAAAAAGTAGCATGCATTTGGTTTGAACAAAATGTTGAAACATTATCGTAATGTTGCTAGGGTTTCTCCCCCTTTTTTTTAATCAAGGCTTGAATGCTCTTTTTGCCCATCCCGGGATTTGCTCGAATATCTTTGTGCGTATCAATTATGACATCAGCTAGTGATATGTCTGCCTCGATTTTCGCGCTAATTGCTTATCAGATAAGCACACTTTCCTTGGGAAGTTCATCCATATCATTACCTTCCGTCATTAATTAGAATACGCTACCGAATCGTCGTAGCCTTTAGTAGGGTAATTGAATGTTGCCTTTATCAAGGCGTAAGTGATTGATGCTTACCCCTTTCCCAAGCTTTGCTAACTCAGCTAGAGAATTGAAGGGTCTCCGTTGGGTCTATATAAACCCTGCCTTCTACTGCTTGGGTTTTTCATCCCAAAATGTGGCTTGCAATGAGTCCTTACGACTGCTGGCTTCAACGCTTGTCTTTCGTTGATTCATGGCAACTTCAAGTTGTGAAACCTGATTTTTGTGCCTTGTGCCATAGAAATAGCTTCCAATATCTTCATTACGAAGCTTATTGATCTTCATATATTTCATAAAGAAGATGAATATAATAACTCATGGTTGCTCGAAGAATTTTCTTCGTCTATTATGTTTGCAGGTCGTGTTTCTGGCCGCCTCCCGGCGAGGTGCAGTGCCGTACTGACCTTCTTACCGATTCGTAACGAACGGCGTATTTCTCCTCTAGCTTTCCTGGAGGAGAACTTCTTGCCTCCACGTTCTTGAACTCGGGGTGGCGAGCCATTGTGCTCGTCTCCGTGGACAAGGAGCTTCTTGCCCTAGGAGTTGCTGCTTGCCTGTTCTTCACCGCCGCATACGCCGGAACAGGT
The DNA here is from genome assembly GCA_023055425.1 of Linanthus parryae. Classification (NCBI taxonomy): domain Eukaryota; kingdom Viridiplantae; phylum Streptophyta; class Magnoliopsida; order Ericales; family Polemoniaceae; genus Linanthus; species Linanthus parryae. The sequence continues at coordinate 2,386,278 of JALGPY010000004.1, read as the reverse complement.
GGTTCCTGTGGCACATCTCTTGGGCGGAAGACTAGACAGAGGCCTTGTCAGATCCTGGGATCTTAAATATAGCATCGCATAGCTCTTGTAGCGTTAGTAGGCCGTTCGTTTTATAGGAACACCCTACTTGCTACAGATCTTTGGTCGCATGTAGGATCAGTAGGCCGATCCTTTTATAGTAAGGACTTCCCTTCTGTGTAACTTTCGCCTGTAAGCTGCTATCTAGATGAATTGTAAGCCATGTTGGCCGTGTAATTAGCTCAGTTTGAATTTTTCGCTTGTAAGCTGCTATCTAGACAGATAAATTGTAAGTCATTTTGACTCATAATAATAAATCGCTTTGTATGATTTGCTGTTCTTGTTACAACAAACTACAATTTCGCATGCGTGTTTGCAAACTTCGCTTTTTGTAGTGTTGTATTCGCACTTTGCACTGTCGCAATGATTTGCTACCCAATAGATAGGTTCGCAGATTATAGAAATCATTCATAAGAGCTGCTATCTTAGAAGATGAGCCTTTAGATCATTTGAGATCGCAATTGCATAGTTTTGTTATCTCAGCAGATAGTCTTCAAGATCACTCAGGACCAGTGTTAAGTATTGCTGCTATCTAGACAGATAGGCTTGAAGATCACTTAAGATCATATTCGCATAGTGCTGCTATCATGGTAGATAGGCTTGAAGATCACTTAAGATCGTATTTGCGTAGTGCTGCTATCACGGCAGATAGGCTTGAAGATCACTTAAGATCGTATTTGCGTAGTGTTGCTATCATGGCAGATAGGCTTGAAGATCACTTAAGATCGTATTTGCATAGTGCTGCTATCATGGCAGATAGGCTTGAAGATCACTTAAGATCATATTTGCATAGTGCTGCTATCATGGCAGATAGGCTTGAAGATCACTTAAGATCATATTTGCATAGTGCTGCTATCATGGCAGATAAACTTTTGCTATTGAGGAATGAAGAAATAAATAAAGCGATAAAGGCAGCTGAAATCACAAATTTCTTCCCATTTGGGAGAAGCCTTTTATTATAGAACACTCTCATATGGGAGAGGTGAGATTACAATTCCCTCATATGGGAGAGAAGATGCATGAATCTTTAACAATACAGAGCATAAAGTAGGCATTGTAATCTAACGCATGTAATGAGAGGAGTTAAGGATAATACTTCTTAATCCAGCGCATGTTGACTGAGCTTGGGGTTGAGGCCGTCCCATGTAGCCTTTGTATATTGCAGTAGCCACTGTCAAAGACTTCTTTGACTTCGAAGGGTCCTTCCCAGTTGGCTGCGAATTTTGGGTGAGCAACCTCCCGCATGCAGTGGTCCGATGCGCGCAAGACCAGGTCCCCAACTGCGAAATCTCGGCGTTGGACTGTTTTGTTGTACGCGCCAGCGATCCTTTCCTGGTATCGCTTGTTAGTCCGTTTAGCTTGTTCCCGTTTTTCTTCTAACAGGACCAAGTCATGATCGCGTTGATTCTCGTATAGCGCATGGAAGGCCAACCTTGCAGAGTTGATTTTCACCTCCGCAGGTACTACAGCTTCAACTCCATAACATAAAAGAAATGGGGAGACTCCTGTGGGAGTCCTTGGAGAAGTTCGATACGCCCACAAAGCTATGCTCAAAGAATCGGCCCATTTCCTGTGGTCATCTGCCACCATCTTGCTCAAGATTCTCAACACGTCTTATTAGTTGCCTCCGCCTGACCATTCCCTTTCGGATAATAGGGGGTAGAGCATATCTGCCTTATGTTGTACTCCGCTAGCTTCGCAGCTACCTGGCGATTGACGAAGGGGGTACCGATATCCGAGAGAATTGTGTTAGGAATTCCGAACCTGCATATGATGTTCTCTTGGATGAAATGGACTACAGCGAGCGCATTTGCTTTCCTCAGTGGTATTGCTTCTACCCACTTAGTGAACAACTCGGTCGCGGTGAGAATGAACTGGTTCCCGTGCGAGGTTGGTCGGATGGGGCCAACAAAATCCAAGGCCCAAGTATGGAACGGCCATGGTGTTCCCAACGCATGTAGATCTACGACAGGAGCATGTACTAGGTTGTCTTCGAATTGACACTCCTGGCACCTTCTTACTTTAGCGCGACAATCTACTTCCATGGTGGGCCAGAAGTAACCGACTGTGAGGAGCTGTCTGCATAACTTCGCACCTCCCTGATGTTCCACTTGATGAGAGAGGTCCATCACCTCTTGTGCTTCCTTGTTGTCTAGGAATCGCAATAGATTACCCTCGTCGCCCCTTCGCCAGAGTATATTTTCTTGCACCACGTACCGTGGTGCTTTCCTCTTTAGTTTCTCGACTTCTTTTCTCGACACAGGCTCAATCCCCTGTGTGAGAAATTCAAATAGTGGCTTCCTCCAATCCACGTCATTATCGACCAGAACAATTGATAAAGAGTCCTTGATCAGTGCGCAACTCTCGCAATTTCCTTGAATCAGTGTCGCGGCCGCTGACATGTCCGGCCAATGAATCCCATACCTCTGAGCTTTTCGATAGATTGACACCTCACTTTCCCCACAAGTATGTTGGTGAATCTTTTCTAACAGCGCTTGTCCCTCCTGCTGTGAGACGCATCGCATGAGTATTCCGCCAGGGCCTTTGTAGTAGAGGGTGTTGTCATGTATGCAATACCCCTTTGTGGACGCCCAGTTTTCGTTGCTCGTTCCTTCTGCAATGGCACGCAACATTGACTTTCTCCAGTCTGCATCATCCATACGTTCGTCCTCACACGCGTCCTCTGTCAACGCCGAAGACGTTCGCACTTCAATCGAGATTCTCGCGGGACACTTATCCGCACTTACCTTGGATCCCAGGGTAGCCAAAGCATCAGCATGCCTATTGTCTGCTCTGGGTTTGTGCTCGTACCTGACATCGCAGAATTGTTGCACCAGCTTCTGTACCAAAGTCCGGTAGGGCAATAGATCTCCTTCAAACCGTACTCGCCCGAGGCTTGTATGACGATTAGCTTGGAGTCCCCCATAACCGTCAAATTGCTTACTTCTAGTGCCCTTGCTGCGCGAAGACCTGCGATGAGAGCTTCATACTCTGCTTCGTTGTTGGTGACTGCAAAGTCAAGCTTTGTGGACATCTGTATGACCTCTCCATCGGGTTTGGTCAGGACTATCCCGATTCCTCCACCTTTCCTTGTTGATGACCCATCAAAATGGAGCGTCCAATAAGGCAACTCAACTGCATAGATCTCAGGACCCTCCAGTTCCTCCTCAATTACAGGCTCATGACTATTATCAGGGAACTGTGCTAGCAAATCCGCCACCGCTTGTGATTTGATTGCCCTTGGTCGAACGCATGTGATGTCGTATTGAGAAATAGTCATATACCATTTTGCCAGCCTTCCCCCAGGAGTAGTGTGTGTCAAGAGATACCGTATAGGATCACTCTTTGTAACCACCACCACTTTGTGCGAAGCAAAATAATGCTTTAACTTTTCTATTACAAAGAATAGGGCAAGGCAATGACGCTCGATGTCCGTGTACCTTGATTCTGCTGGCTGCACTATGCGAGAAATGTAGTAGATCGGCCTTTCTTGCCCCTCATACTCCTGAGCCAAAAGTGCCCCTATAGACCTCTTTGTCGATGTTAGATACAGCAAGAGCGGTGATCCGAGCTGTGGTGCGATCATTACCTTTGACGATGTCAACAGGTCCTTTAGCCTTCCAAACGCAGCTTCGTGCTCTGTAGTCCAGTTACACACAGCATCTTTCTTGAGGAGATCGCTGAATTAGAATGTAATCTCGGCGATCGCGGGATGAACCTTCGCAGATAGGATAGCTTCCCCAAGAAAGTCTTCAAGGCACTCTGGTTGTGCGGCGCCGTCATGCTAGTGATGGCCGATACTTTCGCGGGATCAGGCTCTATTCCTTGACGATGTACTACGCATCCCAAGAACTTCCCCGAGGTCACTCCGAATGCGCACTTCATGGGGTTCATCTTTAACTGGAAGCTTCTGCATCTGTTGAATACTTTCCGCAAATCCCCCAGGTGATCCGCCTCTTCTTTGGACTTGACAACCAAGTCGTCAACATAAAATTCTACTTCTTTGTGCATCATATCGTGGAACAGGGCCATTATGGCTCGCTGATAAGTTGCGCCTGCGTTCTTGAGACCAAAAGGCATAACTGTATAATTGAAGACTCCCACCGGAGTGATGAACGCGGTTTTTCGTGCATCTTTAGGGTGCATCTTGATCTGGTTGTACCCATTGAAGCCATCCATGAAGCTTAACATGCGATGACACACGGTCGAATCGATAAGTAGATCGATGTTGGGAAGCGGAAAATCATCTTTGGGACAGAAACGATTAAGGTCTCGGAAGTCCACACAAATGCGAAGCTGCTCATTCTTCTTCACCACAGGCACGATGTTAGCCAACCATGTAGGTGATTTGGCTCAATGAATTTGGCAGTCAGAAGTTTGACAATTTCTTTCTTGATCTTCACATTGATCTTCGTCCTGAAGCTTCTTGTGCTCTGCTTTACCGGTTTGGATCCTTGGATTACATCTAACCGGTGCATGGTGATGCTCGTGTCCAGACCGGGCATCTCATCGTACTCCCATGCGAATACGTCCTTATACTCGGTCAGAAGCTGCAGTAATCTTTCCTCTTCCTCTCTCGTGAGGTCTGCACTCAGAAAGACTGGCCTCCTCTTTTCTTCGCTTGGGCTTAGGAATACCTCCTTCAGTTCCTGCTTTTGTGGTTTGGGCTTGTCCTCCATGCATTCGGGCGCTTCTTTGAGCTTTTCCTCTAAAACGCCTGGCGTTGGTTTGTCTAGTTCCATGACCTGCTCGATTTGGTTAATTTGCTCGGGGATATCCCCATGCTCACGTGGGGGTATACCCGCGCACCTTCATATGCGGTAGCATTTCTTCCCGTTAGCGTAGAAGCTTTCTATCTCTTTGCCTTCGGGATCATGCTTTGCTATTCTTTTCAGGGTGTAAACATTCTTTCTTTGGTAGGCAATCCGCGGTGCCTCTTCTCGCGTAGACGGCTTTTCCTTGGACTCCTCTCTTGTCACCATCACTCCTGTAGGTGACTGATCTTTGATGTCCTCCCAACGAGGCAAAGGAGTGGGGTTGAACGGCCCCGGCGTTTGCTCATCTGCCATCTCAGTGAACCATACCGCCTCAGCGAGGTGCGCTTCATCCAGGTTGAAAGGATTTATCGAGGCTGGTATCTCTACTATTCTGTCATTCCAAATAGCCTTCATCACCTGGTGAGCTGTTGAAGGGACCGCATCGAAGCGATGAATACAGGCCCGACCTATAATCATGTGACACGTAGTGTTCGCATAAATGACATAGAATTTAGCTGAACACTTGATTTTGCCAATCTAGAGACCCAGACGGATCCATCCTATCGTCATTCTGGAGTCGCTTCCGAATCCCATCAGCGGGGATGGACGTCTAACAATCTTCTGCTCCGGGATTCCTGCTAGCTTCATAGTGTTGAGCGAGACAACGTTAACTGCTGTTCCTCCGTCGACAAACTCTCTTTTGAACTCCACACCATTGATGACTGCCGTTACATACAAAGTCTTCTGGTGGCTCGCATTTGTCTTCTTGCCGCTTGCGGAGAAAGTTATGACCTTTTCTGTAGAGCGGGATGCCCTGACAACCTTTCCGTTGGAGATCACGATATCTTCCTCGAAATCCTCCGCTATCCTCAGGATCGCCTTCATCATTTCCTTCCGGCATTTCTCCGAAAAGTTCATTTCGTCGAAGAACCTGCTGAACTCGTGCGACCCTTTCATCCGATCAACACGTTCGTCCTCCGTGTCTACGTTGTAGTCCTCGTCATTGTGGATCTCGGTAACGATGGGTAGACCATCCTATGCAACCTCTTCGAGGTCCATAATCGAAATCATGGCAACCTCTTTGCCCTTCGGCTCTTGCTCCGCATGGGCAGGAAGTGGATTGTTTCGCACATCATGCCTCTGGTCGCTGACAATCAGCTCGCCATTTTTCATCTTTTGGCTTACCATGATTCTGAGCTTCTTGCATTCAGCCGTGGGGTGCATGACCTTTCCATGAAATTCGCACCACTTTGGATCTCTCACCATCTCCTTGGAAGGTATCCTTTCAAGCGGCGGCAAGATTCCGTCTTTACGCCATTGTCTGCACAGGTCACTCGCTTCCTCTACCGAACATGGCAGAGGTGGCGCATCGAAATTTGCGACCTTCAGCTGCTTTTGGGGCGAGATCGTATTCACTTCGGCTTCACGTCCCCTCTTGTAGCTGAACCTCCCAATTTTAAAGGTAGTCCCGCTCAGGGATCTCTCAGGGGCGTGCTTCTTTTTCTGCCTTTCCACTATAGGCTCTATGTTCTTTGTGCATTCGATCAGCTTCGAAAATGTAGGAGTTTGCAGGTTGATAAGCATACCTTTGTACTCGTCTCGCATGCATTGCAGGCATATCTCCACGAGTCTGCCCTCAAGTATCACGTCTCTGCATTCCAAGGACTTGGCCCTGAACTTCTAGATGAATGTCACTCCATCCTCCTCGCGCTTATGGTACATCCGCGAGAGATGAATCATTGTCACCTTTTCTTCCATCTGGAAGAATTTAGTGTAAAACTTCTGAACCATGTCGTCCCAGGTCTTTATAGATCCGGCTTCCAACGTCCTGTACCACTTGTAAGCCACGTTCACCAGGGATTTCGGGAACTCGCGCATCAGCAGCTTAGGATCAGCCCCGTATGGCCCCATCACATCGATGAGACGCATGACATGCTCGTGGGCGTTTCCATTGACATCTTCGAACTTGTCCCATTTAGGAGCCTTGTACCCAGCAGGGTTAGGCATGAGGTAGATCTCGCGTGGGATAGGTGGATCGTTGTCGAGCTTCGGAATGATGGTGTCCGCGAACGGTTGATTTGCCAGGATGATTTCTATGCGCCGCTGCAGCGACGTCATACACTCCGGCGCACTTCCCCCAGCAGCAGCAGGAGGGGTTGTTGCAGTTGGAGGCGACACATATACTGCAGAAGGGCTAGGAACGTACTGTGGATTCGCATTGCCCCACGCGGCCGGTGGAGGAGGCAAAGGATATTGTGAAGACGGATTAGATGGCAGGATTGGCGGTTGAGGCACATGAGTGGTAAGAGGCAACATTTGAGTTGTTTGCCCCTGAACTGAGGGTAACTGCGCCGTTGCCGGTGGAGTTTGAAGGTTAGGATTAGGTGGTGTGGTTGATACTCCCAATCCTTGAGTGGTGGAAGTTCCCCCCTGAGAGACGGCAGTGGTTGGCGCAGGATATGGGGCAAGAGTCCCCAAGATAGCCATTATCCGTTCCAGCTGCGCAGACTGAGCCTTGAGAGCCTTCGTCTGGTTCTGGATGGTAGCATCCAAGGCCTCTAACGTCGGAGCTTCACCAGCGGCTGTAGGAGTACGGCGAGCCTCCTCTCCCGAGGTGGTCTCCGTGGAAGGCGATCTGTTACTGACATCATCTTCATGAGACATGGTTGCTTGCAATGGTAAGTTCACGTCGGGTTCACCAAATGTGTACGAGAGAATCCTGCAGAGAGAACTCAATATACACCAAGAGTAGGGGATAGAAAATACACAGGAAGTATATAATTGTGTGTAGGGAGAGAGTAAGGCAATAGTACTGTATGAGAGAGAGACGGGATTTTGGCAGAGCTTCCGCGTATCTCAGGTGAGTCTCCCTTGTATGGAAGGGTTAACGATCCTATATATAACGGAGAATGTGACCGTTGTAGTGTGGTTAATGTGCCCATTAATGGCGGCTTAATTAGCTTAACCACAACGGCACGTTCGTCCGCGTATATAGGGACCGTTACAGCACGTTACCCGCGTATACCGGAACCGTTACGAGGTTGACCGGGTTTGACCGGGTTGACCGGGTTTATGGAGCTCGTGCCATAAATCTCTCAAAAGCAGTTACTAGGGGTCGACGCCCCTACTACTGCTGTGCAGCCTTTCCTCGGGTTCGTAGAGTTGGGTTTCCCGTTTACCCACAACGGAGGAGCCGCCCGCGCGCGACAAGACTTACTCTAGCCTCCAAACCACTAAGTCCCTACAAGTCCCGTGCGGTGGTATGCGAGGGCCCTGTCTCGCAGCCCCCACGTGGATCAGCGCGGCTGGTGATCCAGTGTGTGTGGAGCACAGCTAGGTGTGCTAGATGATCGTCACGTGGCCAAGATCTGCTTGTCTAGAAAGCACTATCTACACCTAGCACAAAATGACTATTTAGCCCCTAACGTCTCAGTCTTATTAGTACAGCCCTAACTATTCTTGAACCCCTTAGTTATGCCTAAATGGCTAGTCTCAAGAGTTACGAAGTCTCCAAGTTGTCTACTAACATTGTATCTCAAGTTCCGATTATTTACACTCAAGTCCTTGAAGTTTGTATGAATTGTATTTTAGTCCCTGATTGAGCCTCAACTCCTCAAACAGGTCAGGTTAAGCTCAACAGTATGAAATTATCATTTTAGCAATCATAGGTAGTCATAGAATCGAAAACTATAACTCTAAGTTATTTGCACTTAGGCCCTTGAAGTTTAGAAATAATTGTAGAAACCCTCAATAAGTTGACATGGTCAACATCACCCCCGTATTAGGTTATTATGACTTCAATTACCTATGTAAGTCATTCACGACATTGATTTCAGCCTAACACAACTTTTAGTACCCATATTATATCATTTACAACTTCATGTTTGTATCACATACAAATCATGATCCTACCATATCACATAAGATCTAAAATTTCATATAATCATGTGAATAACTATAATTAAAACATAATCATATTACAGTTTCACAAGTGTCTCAGATACCACTATTGGGTTTTGGGCAATCAAACGCAGCGGATATAACAAAAAAGTTTGCCAAAAAACCCACAAAGGACCCATGTGAATGAGCATAATCTAATGTTTAGATGTTTACCTCAGTTGCACTGACCGGTGACGATCACGAACGCCGAAGGATGCGACGTCTCTAAGGTATCCACACAAGAAGGTCGAACTGGTCTCTCTTCGCTGGTGCTAGCCTGCTGGAGGAAGGCGACGAAGATCCCGTCTCACAGAATCCTAGCAAACGGCGGACGACGTGAAAACGATGATGATCTCTCTCTCTAGCACTCGTATCTTATACGAAAAGTGCGAAAAATCATAACCCTAATCATAAAAATTAGGATAAAGTTTCACTTTAGTCCTTGAAATGTTTTGATATTAGTCTTACTAATAATCATTTTAATTCCAGCTTGATCCACACTTGTGTGTGACCCTATATGTTCCTTATTACGTTGGTAGTGATAATCAAATCCTATTTAATTATATGTGACAGTGAGCGGTATCTAGCAATACATCATTGCCACCCAAATAATAGGAATATCAATTACCCAACAAACCTCTATGACCAATGTTACTATGTCGTATAATCCCATTTTCCATATATCCAAATTAGACATGGAGTGTCATCCTTGTATATCTAATCTATAGTTTCTCAATTCTCTGAGTATACTTAGACATACAAATGACATCAATATCTCATATTCATTCATTTGAGCACGACCATGGATTTTCCTAAGTCTCACTCATCGAGTAGCCATAAGTATTTACTCCCATTATGCAAGTGAAAATTCATATCAACATCACTCACACCCCTCAACATATTTCATAAATGTCCAATTATCGAATTTATGATCACCTTGTTACATTGTGGTGGTTGACGATATCAAAAATGTCACACCACATCTAGGGAATGTAGTGAATTCAAGTCATAGGATCACAACACCATTGTCACTATGAGAAGCATTTGTGACATTCACATAACACCCATGTACTATTCTCATGGCGGGTCAATCCAATACGCCATTACTCCTAATGCGTACCCATATGTTAGACTTGATACCAATCTACCCACATTATAGTCTCGATGCATTATAGTTCTAATTAACAATAATACTAGAATATAGACATTTAAGGATATACCATGTATTCTGAGGACTTTATTATGTCAACATATCACAATATACATAACAAATGAATAAAATTCCTTTATCATTAAACAAATGTGACGATAACTTAGATTGCCTCTAGGGCATACTCCAACAGGAAAACACATGCAATGTAGCGAGGGAGAGCTCTTCACAGTTTCGTTATGTGAAAGAGGACCAGTGGCATACTGATCCACTGAACCTTTCCTGAACTAATGCTCCTTCAGATTAAGACACTTACCTTGATTAGGAGAACCAGAACAGCAGAAACTCCACGCCTTAATTCTAAGCGAAGGATAATTTATAGCAAGGTTCTCTCTTCTAGAACACTAACATTAAAAAATGTTGTAATTCTAAATACATGAGCCGGTTAGATTGTTTACTGCTGGTTTAGCATTGAGATGCATGATGACCATTCTTATTGCATATATGACGTTTCAGCAAACAGTGGTTCCTCGAATTAGATGATTTATAACTAGCTCGGAACACATGCTTATTGTGTAGACAAGAGAGACGACAGTCTATTAGAAGCCTCTACAACAGAATTAAGGTCCCTAGTCATGTAAGATACATGTGGGACGTCACTATGCTCTTCCACTGAGCAAGGGAGTTGAGATCCTTATTTGTAAGCGTCCATTGTGATAGCTATATCCATCATCTGACCTACAACACTTGTGGGTTAGCCAATCTTACACATGAACTCTTGAGAGTATTCAGTGGTTATGACTAGGTCACTCTTTTGAGATACGAGCTCATGAGCTTGCTTCTGCAAGAACGACCTTTCTTCAGCAAGCCAACTTGCTCGATCGCATTCTTGATCAATAATCTCGAAGAGTTATTTTATGATAATATGGGATCTCTCATGTTCTTCCTTGAGCTTCTCACAATATTTTTCATATGAGCAATTATCTTCAAACATGAGGCATCATCCTTTAACCTTTCGGGCATGCAACCCGGTCCTTAATCGTCTCTGCAACCCAATCCTTAATTGTCTCTACGTAGTCAACACAATTCATACAAGACGTTGTGGGAGGCCAAGGCAAGTATGAACCCAATGTGGAGTCACTGCTGAAAAGGCCTGTTTGTTTTCTCGCTTGTGGATCCAAAATGGGATTCAGAAGCCTAAACAGTGAAAAAATGATGTTTGTTGCTGACATTGAGATATGTACTGCTAATACTGAATCTACTCACGAGCCTTGTAACATGCTATTAATAATACCTGGGGTATCAAGTATTGTAATGACTTGTCCTTCCTACATCAAAATTTATCCCTCTCGTTATGTTTCTTCTAAATAGGTCAATATTTTATGGATTAGGGGAAGTTTGGTATGACTTATAAGCAACTTATAAGTCAGTTTTGGATTAGAAGTTGAAGCCAACTTATAAGTGGTGTTTGGTATGGATTTATAAGTTGAAAAGTCGGAGTTTAACTTATAAATCTATGGTGTTAAAATTGAGTCTGAAAAAACTTAGTTTTTGAAGCATTTTCTGGACTTTTGGACTTAAAACAATTTTTTCACTAAACACGCCTGACTTTTTTTTCATCTTCTTTGTCGTGGTTTTTTTTGACATGAACTTATAACATAATTAAAAGTTGCAAATAAGTCATTCCGACCTCACCCTATGAAAGAAAACAACAATGACACGTGGCTTGACCAAAGTGAAATCTGGATTAAACTTGAGGGGTGGGGGCTCTGATTTGTGAAGTTCTAGGTCCGGTATTTTTCTTCCATCACGAACTCCTTCCTTTGCGTCTACCCAGACCTTCCAGACATTTCGATTGGCTTAATACGTTCTTCCAGACGATTGTTTCTTCTTCTTCTTCTTCTTCTTCGCACAGCTGAACGAAATTTCGACTCAGATAAACACTTGTTCGAATTCATCGTATTCTCTATTCGAATCGGAGGAGACAAAAACACGAATCTTCGAAGTCTCTAACCGCAACTCAAGCTATGGTAAATTCGAATCTCCATTTCACGTCTCTTAAGGTTTTGTTTTTCACATCTTTGTCTTGCTGTTTGGTTTATTGAAATGAGCAATTTGTTTTTTGTTTAAGAATTATATGTCTGTGCAAAATTATATTGGCTTCTAAGAGTTCCCTATTTCTGAGAAGTTATTGGTGATAAACTCATGTCAGCATTTACATAGGTTTAGTTTAGAAGTTTTATTCACATGAAGCAACTTTGAAAGAAGACCACAATGCCCATTAATGAATCAACTTTGAAATCCAAGTATCTTGCTGCAATACCCAAGACATGAACATTTAACATTGTTCATTTGATATTTTTCTTTTCTGAACTGTATTGTTTGTAAGTTTGTTGTCTCTTCCAACAACAAAAATGAGCTTCTAGTAATTTCAATTGTTCAATCGACAAACATTCTTCAATAGTTGGAACACAAATTACTCTCTCCATTTGTAATATTCTCAAGTATAAATGGTGTCAGTCGATGTCCCGAGATACCCTCAATTCTCAAAAGTCCTAGAATGAAGGACAATACAGATGGTGATCACAACAACAAAGGACAATATATTCTCCTCTATAAATGGTGTCAGTCGGCGTCCGAGATATCCTCAATTCTCAGAAGAGGCCTGGAAAGCCATATGCTTAATATCTAAGACAGTGAAAACCGAATGCTGCCCTTGTCCTCCTACCCAGTTATCTAGAAGAAGTGAAACAGGACTTCTCGGCATCCTAGCGGAGGGAGATACCGTTAGCAACGGTCTTGACACTATTGCAACTCCATTTGAATAGCATATTTGCTTTTCCTTAAGGAGCACAGTAAGTGATTGGCATGTATTTACCAAACTTTTAGACTATACACCAACAAATCCTGAAATAACAATCTTCCTCGGTCAAGTAGAACTAGTAATCTTGATATTACGTGGCATGTGTCAACATACAACTACCCTGTGTGTCCAAAATACCCTCTAATTTATTTGTTGGGTTAGTTTCCAAATGCTGAATTGTGGTTTGGGGTCAGTTCCCCGTATTTGTGCTTCAATTTCGATCAATTTAGTTTCAGCCTTTTGTCATCATTAGTGAATCTCTTTACTTTTTTTGTTAGTTCGCCACGTGCAAGTCACATGTTATATAAAAACTGCTCTAAAACCAGAATTGTAGGAAGAATTATAATTATCCTCATTTTCCCTTAACAATTTGACCAGACCCCTAAGAATGACCATCAACCACCATCAGCTCATTTCCACCTACCAACCAAACACCTTCACCATGGCAACGTAACACGTAACACCCTCTTAGTTACTCCCTATTTTACTTATCTTTCTATACCACAAACATATTTGATTCTCTCTGCTCTCTCTAGAGAATGAAATTTACTGAGATGTGGTTCCAATGGCGGCACTGATGAGCTTCTGCGGCAAAGTAACCTTCCCTTGAACCTCATTACTATATAGTATATACCAATTCTCTAATTTGGATTCTCTCAAGTTTGTAACCTCAAGATCTCATATCTAAGATTCTAAATGGTATCCTAAGGCCTCTCTTGATCCCCATAATGGAGCAATCACGGAAGATTGTTTGATAATGTTGTAACCTATCAGAAAAGAATCGTCCCGCACCGGTGTTAGATTTGCGTATTGACAAATAATGTTAGCCTCTCAATCATATGGAGCTAGAAATCTACCAATCCTTCACTTACTTTCCCATAACTAGCTATAAATTTCCTAACTCATATGAAGATTCAATGCTCCATAACTTCAATTAGATGTGAGAAAGCTTGCATTAGTCCATAGGGATGTGGACACCATGTCGTTTCTTCAGATATGGAGCCATCGTAAAGTCCACTGCTCCTACCCACATGAACACAGATATCAAGGCACTTTCACAGAGAAGCAGAAGAGACTATCTTCTTGAGGAGCAAGTTTTTAGTGCTCCATTAGAGCACCACGTGGTGCTCTCCAACCAATGGTTGTTTGCCACTCACTGACAGTATGTTTAAGTGTTGCAATACTCATTGGTTGGAGAGCACCACGTGGTGCTCTTTTGGAGCATTAAAAAATTGCTCCTTCTTGAGGCAATCACTTTTCTCATGGTAGGTAGGTGATCATAATTCATAAATTCTTGTGAATACCCACTCTACACCGTTCTTTGTATTCTTGAGGCACATGGTGCTGCGACCCATAGTTGTCAAAGTTTGATATGAATCATGTATTGATAATAGGATTTTACGTATCACGTATTGTAGTGATGCAGACACCATTCTTAAAACAACTTCAAAAAATTATATTGAGCCTTATGCTGAAAAATTTATGGATTGTTACTAACATTTACTCTAATATGTTGGTCTAAAACATGTTATGTATTTTATTTAACTCATTTTTTTTTTGTGTTGCTAAAGTTTTTACTCGGATATGGATTGTAACTAACATTTAGTCTCATATGTTGTCAGGTAGCTAACAACAAGTAATAACATGTTATGCATAACGGATATTACTACTATTATAAAATCAGAATACTAGAATTAGCGATATGTAATCTCAGTCCTCACTCCCCATGACTAACACCACAGTATTCCACCCACTCTAAACACGATATTATTCCACTTATATCTGGTACATAGAACAATTTTGTCTTTTATCTGAACTTCTTCAGTCTTTTTCTTCTCAAATCTCAAGGACTGATCTACTACAAAGAATCTCAAAATAGTAAGGTTGAGGTAAACCTGGAGAAGTAGGACAATCTAACAAAATCTATATATAATTCATACAATATGAAGTTCTCTATCAATCGGGTTGTCGAACCCGACCACGTTCAGGTCCTACATGTATTGTGCGATGCACGATACGCATCGCTCGATATAGCTCAATACACATTCATTTGCGATACAACTATTGATACGTAACTTTGACGGCATAGTTGTCAAACTGAGATTCGGATAGTGAATCGAAATTCACCTTGACTGAATCGTGAATCGTAAAGATTCACATGCAAAAAATTAAGTAGATAGGAGAACTTATTTCATAAAGCTATTAACATGATTGAATAATATATTCACGATTTTACAAAAAGATCAAATTATTAGAAACTCACATCCGTATCTAGTGATTAGTAGTTTCATACCTAAAAGATAAGAATAATGAAAATTTAGAAAGTCATGTAGAGCAAGGAATTACAAGATGCGAATAAGATGAAAATTATAAGAAACTGATAGCCTAGGGACTTAGAAAAATGTACTGGTCATTTGAAAGTTAACTTATCTTGCAAAACAGGCACAAAAATAGGAAATATAATTTTGTAGATGGGAGCTCTAACTCTAATAGACATTTAGATGAATGGATGGTGAATCGTATGAATCGGTATGAGTCGCAACCGAATCGTAGGATTCGGTCTTGTGAATCGGGATTCAGCTAAATTTTTGTCCATTAAAGATTCACCAAGGGATTCACATCGTTTCACGGGTGAATCAAATCGATTCTTAGGATTGGAATCGTGAATCGTAAGATTCTGACAACTGTGGTTGACGGACTGTATCGTATCGTGGATATGTATCGAGTATAGAACGGTACTAACAACAAAGCTGCTACGTAGTTGGATGTTGTTAAGTGCAGTCCCTAAATATTTTGCCTCCTTCAAGTGCTGCCTATTTGTTGGGGGATGGGGAATTTGGTTATCCTATTATGGTCAGGAGCACCAAGCTGGAAGGATTTTTCGGTCTATTCAGGATGAGATAAGCTCTGAAAAAGTTACTCAGGTTCGGGCAAGGCTCCTTGATTGAAACTGGGTAGAGAATTAAGACCCTGTCTGAAAATGGGAAAACGATAAGGAAAAGAAAATGGAGTAAAGAGGAAAAGAAAATGAAACCAAGGAAAATCATTTTCCGGCTTGGAAGTAGATGAAAATAAAGAGAAAATAGAAGGAAACAAGAGTAAATACAAAATCTATGCTAAAGAAACGGAAAATCAGTTTTCCTTCCGAATGGAGCGGAACATTGAGGGAATTTTGATGGGGTTTCTCCAGACCTCCCTTTAATAATTTCCTGTCTTTCGGTCCTCACATCTCTCTCTCTAGTTTCCGCTCTCTAAGTCCCTCTCAAATCTCCATTCAGGAGGATTGATTTACCAGAACATAATGGGTTGACTTAGTTTTGAATCCAAATCCTGAATATCGATTTCCTCTTGATTATTTCCATCGTCATATCTGATAAAGGTGTGGTGGTTGCGTGGTTCTATAGGCCACTGTCATGGTGATGTTGGTGGTGACGATTCTGGTCATGGTGACAGGGGTGCTTTCAGAGTTGGGTTGTGAATTGATTTTGGGGATGTTTGATGATACACTCGATTATCAACTGAATGGGTGACAGTGATTGTGAAGGTGGTATTTTTTGTGGTTTTGTGAGAAGTAACGATGGTGGTGTTTGGGTTAGTCAGCGGCGGGGATGGGTGGATGGAGAGGTTGCGTTGCCTTTGTGTTTTGTAGGTTTGTGTGTAATCTTCCAGCGTTGTAGGCGTAACGGAGGAAGGTTGAAAGAGTACAAGGGTTATATTGCAATTTAAGGTAATATTAGGGCTATGCTTACGATAATTCAAACTATACGGGTATGAATTTAATAAATTAAAACACAATCATACAATTTTCTTACAATATTGTTTTGATTTACCAAAGAACCAAAAAAAAAACAATTCCCCCCCCCCCCCCCCCACACACACACACACACACAAACACACACAGACACCCCCAACCGGATTTTCCAGGGCCTAATGCGTTGGAAATCTACAGTGAATTATGAGGCAAAAAAGTAGCTGGCTGGATTAGTATAGTTAGCTGGATTTTTTGTTGGTCTTGTTTCGATTGTTTTTCTATCGGTGTACCTCGTTTGCAAGGCTTTTTGTTCTTAAAATCTTTTTATTACTTAAAACGGACATTTGTTTGTGGTCTCTTGAAGAACACCGTATATGCTTTCCAATCCTCGTGTAATTATATTATTGAGAGTATATGAAGTATTTGAATTCAAAGGGGTTGGTCTAGTCGTGATAGTGATTCCTCTGTGGTCGAAGGTTCAAATCTCAGGGAAACCAAATATCCGGGTGTCACCTGAAGACATGCCCGTTTGTTAACTATGGAACTCTAAGAGATTAGTCAAGGTGTATCTAAGGTAGCTCTGAACATCCATGGTTATCGAAAAGGAATTTTGAGAATTGACGGGAAGGGATTAATGACACGCTAATTCTAAGATATTGTCTTAATATTCTTAAGACATTGATCTTCGTCAAGTCATCCCGTTACCCTATTACCTAAGCCTCGCAACTCTAACTTTTGCGAATAGCCTAATTCTTCTTCCTAGCTCAAACGCCACAGGAGCTGGATCAAATTACTTTCGTAAGACTTGAGACCTTCACTCTATTGCAGACACACCTTGATACATCCTATAACAAAAAGCATTCCTTTGTCATTGAATATTGCAGATACACCTTGACACATACTGTAATAGAAAGGATTCCTTTGTCATTGAATATCCCCGGTAACTTTTACTTCCACCTGTCTTGATTACACAGAATTAAATGTGTATACTCTAGTTTATCTGCACCAATTGACCGACGCTCTGTAGGAGGCGATTCAATCATAGGTTCTTTACCTTTTGCAAGTATATGACCTCGGGTGTTTGAAGTCACACTTAAAATATTGGAGGATATATTAGACCACACTTAAACACTCAACTAAATATAGCAACTTGACCTGATACAACAAGTTAAAGTCCTCATGTTCCAGATCTTCTTCAAACGTGAACCTCTTCAACACGGGAAAGATTGCATGTCCCGTTCTTTGATAGGAAAGTGAACAATCCTCGACTCCCTAGTTTGAGGAAGTTCAGCCGACGTGGAGTTCCTATTCTATTTTTGTGGAGAAACCGCAAGACTTGTAGATCTTTTTATCCTCTAATTTGTTGTGTGTTGGTCATTGCTTAGGTTCTTCATGCCTTGGGATTCCTATGATTTCTTCACTTGAATAGCATGAGCTTAAGATTTATTTAGGTTGCCATGTGTCAACTACATGAACCATCACTTGCCGAATATGTTTTATATTGTTTTTTACTCGGACCTCACTGAGTGCGGCATGTTTCTGAATGTCGGACATGCTCATACTTAGTTCTCACTGATTTTAAGTTTGGCCTAAATCGATGTACCAGATTAATATAACAATTTTTGATCTGCTAAGTGAAGATGGTGTGCTGCTCGGTTACATGTTTTTGTCCACAATGAGCACAATGTAACATGAATGACAATGATCCTTTAGGATCTCTCCCTGTTCTACTAGTATCTCTGGTGATCATGATATTAGGTGGAACTCTTTTGTGAAGTCTTACTTTAGTTTAGTATTTGGTGTTCCCTTTTAGTACATTTTTTTTTCTATAGAAGAGTGGCCTGTGACATCCTCCAAGGTCTTTACCCTCTTAGTCTACATCATAAATTCATAATATTTATTGTTGACCATGTGAGGCCCACGTATTGCCAATTCATATGATCTCGGGTACTATGTCCAATTACCTAAATCATCAACATTACTCTTCACAAACAAGGAGCACTCTGTTACCCTTCCGAGTCAAGGACCTTGTCACGGGACGATTTACTGGAAAATCGAAGTCCAAAATCTGACCCTTCCCTTTATTTCGTTTCTTTGAATGCCCTATGATGAACTCAAACTCATCAAAGGGACCTTGATACCTTGGAACTCGTTAGAGAGAGCTCCAATCTAAAAAATCTGTGAATAAATCTGGCTTAGAATTTTATTAACTGACAATGCTGTAAATAGACCTAGGAGATATCAGATAAGTTCGCTACCAAACAAGGATAATGATAATCTGAAAATCTTAGTTAAACAAGATGACTTTAAACTAGGAGATAAGATTTGTCTCTGGCTAAACAAGATAAATCTTATCTGTGGCTAAAAAAGATAAGTCTTCAAATTTAAATACAATATCCAAGCCATAATATCCAGCTGCTTATCTGCTATCTGCCACGTCTGTGATAAGAACAACCCGCGAATGAGTCCATAACACACTCTGATTGTACCGAAGTCGCAAATAATTGCTATGATAGGTGATACTAGTATTTGTTGGGTTATGCTCTATGTTCTCATCATTTATGATTTAAGTAGTTCCAATGCGAGCATGCGCCATTTGTCGTAGAATTGATCTTATTTATTTTCATGTAAGTACTTACGATGTTGATATGCGCTGTTTGTATTTATATGTATACTTATTAAGCATTTGCATGGATGTAATTTGCTTTATTTTGTTTCATTGATTTTAATTTATTGTCATAGGCTGCAAAGATCCTTGCACAATTGATTGTAATGGGTTCTGGAATCTTGATCAGGGCAGGTGTTCAGGCCTACCGTCAAGCACTTGCAAGTAAGTATATCGATTCTTTTGATATTGCTTTCTCTAGCCTGGGGTGTCAGTTCAGAATTTAACCGTTAATAATATGACTTGAGGGTTGATTTCGATGATTTTTATTTATGAATGGTGCGCCTGTACTTACAGATGATTTGATACTTAATTAAGAAAAAGATGTGTGTTAGCTTTGGTCATGGGCTCTTTTGGTACATGATCGCCCCTTTCCGGATAAGAAGAAACTTCTTTACACCAAATCTTGATCCAGTTTGTATAACTGATGAATTGAACCGTTCTTACCTATAGCATCAAACATATCTACAAATCTTACTATTGACTGGAGGCAGTTCTACAAGAAATTAGAAGATGAGTCGATGTCTCATGTTCCGTATGTTGATATTCATAATTCTTGTCAGTGTCTGTGTATAAATATGTAATGCAGGCCAGTTTCATGTCTATTTTAGGTAAGTTCTAGGATATTTATTTCCCGTCCTTATGTTGTGTTTGCTGTTCGGTCTCCGGATGTCCAATACTGACTTCCGTAGCACTTCTGCCCTCCTTCAGCCTCCCAGGTTTACGCAAGTTCATTGCAACTCTGACTATTAGGATATGGAGCTGTAGTTTTGAGATTGTATTTAATTCGGTAACCATAGTTGCGCACTTGCACATGAATAACCATTGCAATTCGACGTAGTATGTCCCATTTTCTGGTGACTGCCCAATATAGTTGACTAAGGACTAAAGTCATGCCTAATCAGCTCTCTGTAGGGAGAACAAGCACCGCAAGAGAGAAGCACCATAGTATGATTTGGGGTATTCAAAAGGTCAACCTTACGAGTTAGGGCCCAGATCATACACATTAATCATGGACAACCTGTTTACCATTTCGATGGGGACAATCGTTCAAACATGATACCCAACACTCGTATTCAAACGCCTCGGGCAAATGTCATGAAAGATTTATACAGTCGTATGGAAGCTGGATGGGCTCAAGCTCAGGATTGGCAAAGGAGAGAGACTACACCGCTTGGACTGGAAATTTAGTAAAAATATGTTTCCTTGAACACCAATTGTCCCGCTTTGTGGAACGGGAGCATTGAACGCGATGCCCTGTCGAATTTTGATATAATAAGAGTAGCCTGCTTTAGGTTTCTTGGTAGGATTCCAATCAATATTTTCAGATTAACAAACCATACTACTACTGGATAAAGTCAAAACTCTATGAATGCACATATCTTGGTAGTTTGGAGTTTTAACTAGAGGAAGTTTGTTTGAAATTCGCTAGGGTATGGGAGAATTGTGGTTACACATTTGATCATAGAGAACAAATGTTTCCTTGCACCGACTCGGATGTGGAATATGAAGGTCAAGATTCGTGCCGCTGGACCACCACCTCGCGTGTGATGTCATAAAAGAAAGACATTTAGTTTTAGTTAGTTGTTACAAGCTAGAAAAAGAACTGAAGGATTGTTATACATTGAGATTTATCTTTTAAATAAAGTGACAAAAACCTCAAGTGGAAAAAACGCCCTTTCCAAAACCCATGACATTACCTACTGGCCCAAACTTACCCAACACAGAACCTCGGGCCCGAATCAGCCATAGCCGCCAGCCTACCACCACCTTCTTAATTATCGTCTTCTACCCAGATCCAAATCAACCAACGACCCGGACCAAACCCGAAACATCACCACACTGAAACCTAATTATATCGTTTCCCACACCGGACCAACCATCGCCACTCCACAGGAGCTATCATTTCCATGACAGAATCTCTTAGACCAACAATTCCAACCCTTCTAAGCTGTAGCCACCCATTGCCGATCATCAAAGCTAATATTGCCTACCGGCTACCGGAGAATTGAACAACACAATCAATTCTGAATTTTAAGAAACGTGTGGACTATAAATTGATTTTGTTTTCGAAACTGGACGACTCGGACGAGTGGATGAAGATCCTATTTTGGTCAGTCGAAATTAGACAGGGAGTTTAAGTTTGTGGCATGTCAACCACAAGTTTGAACTTTGAAGTGGAAAGATAAAGCTTGCTGAGAGAAAATGCGAGAGGAAGAGAACACATATGCTCAATCTGCCTTTCACTTTTCTTCAAAGAGCTGTTCTCAGCAAGACCGTGTCAACCCGGCATCACCTTCTCTCTTCTTCCGTGAGATTAAATATTTTAAATTGACTAATCTGGCAAGATAAAAGTATCACTCTCAAGCAGCTGTCGGCTCCAACTCCACCGCACCCACCGCAAACGATGACGGTGAAACCTGCTGGAAGACAGAAAATCAGTGAAAGGGATCAACTGAAGTTACAGAAGTAAAGAACTTGCAATTTGTGAACACCGAATTCTCTCTTTATCTCTCTCAGCCTACCTGAAGATGTATTAATTGTAGCACCCGGCGGCATTGGTTGGTGAATTGGTCGAAGAAGTGATGCGATGAAGAGAAAGAAAGATGCCGAGGAGAATATAAATGAATTTACGGACATTTTAATCTTTCACAAGTTCTTACATGTTAAACACATACTTAAAGTGAAATTTATTAGAAATATTGGTAATTAACGGAAAAAGTGATGGTGGGTGTGGATTGCACACAGAATCATACTTTAGGATGCATATTGGCCCATATTAAACTTAAGGATACAAGTTGACACTCAACTCACACTTAGGACTTAGGATACATATTTGTACTTTTTTTCTGTTTAATATTACAAGTGTAGGCACGCGCGCTACGCACACTATTTTGTATTATTTAACATCCCTTTCCTTTGATCCTTTTGTTACTCTATGTTGCTTTTATTTTACTCTGTATATCAATATAGAAATCTTTACTATCTTGAATTTATGACTGGCCTGGATATTGTATATTCCTTTTTTTTATAAAAAATTGAAATTCATAGTTCAAGAATATTGTATAAATATTATGTTTGTACGGAAAATAAAGAAAAAGAACCAAATAGCCACGTTTATAGTTTTGCAAGTCATACATAGTTATTAATTTATCACATGAAGCTATTATGAAATTTAGAATGTGTTAAAACAGGTACTTGGTCTGTTTAGCCTCTTCCTTCCCAGTTGACTTTAGAGGTCGGGTCACTTTGACAGACTATTTTAGCCAAGGATATGATACGAAAATTTGCTAATGTTTCAATAATATTGTATCTTTCTTCCTTCCTGTCTACCCAGACCTTCTAGACATTTCAATTGGCTTAAGATGTTCTTTACCTGAAACACAAAAGCATACTTAGCCGTAATAATGAATGTCTCTCGGCACGACCATGGCTTTTCAAATTACTTCTAATTCATCGGAAGTTGGAAATAGCAAAAATAAACTAGTCGCGCTGGCCGCTGAGACACCTTAAGTTTTCTATGTGGTTCTGCGGCCCAGGTTACTACCTGAAAAAGTAAGATTCGTTAAAACGATAGTCGGGCGACAGAGATATCAAATTATTTCATCTGTGGTCATTCAAACAGGCTTGACCTCTTTAAACTAGTCCTGGTGAAGTTTATTATTTTCTGGATGAGAAAAAAGAGTACTCCTTTCACCCTCCTGGGATTATAGCACCCCCTATCTCTTGCACCAACTGATCTCATACAACCTAGAATCTTTCCTAGAATTCCTTCTGACTACTAGCATCTACCCCATTTCTCTCCCATCACGTGCATGTCTTCCTCATGTCCAACACCTAGACTTTCTTTTTTAGTGGGTGAAACTCCTCATCTGATGAAACATCTCTATACACCATCACTCTATGAGAGGAACACCATAGTGTGTTCTGCGTAGTCATTGTATCATTCAGCCTTTTCCCCTGCTTCACTCGGCCTACTCTTTTACTGGAAGAGTTTCCGATAATTGGTTCTGCTGTTGAACTTGCCAATTCAATGCACATTCTCTCTGCTTTAGAGATGAAGCTAATTTTGGCCTCCTTGGCTTAGGATTTATATTACCACAATGTGAAGCGGTGACATATGGCACTCTCCTTTGCTTATCCCACGTCTTCATATGGACGAAAACCTACCATAGGTAACTGACCACTCAGACAGGAGCTTCTCCTACTTTGTCTGTATATCAAATGCACTCTGGCACACCGGTTTTCTAAAACATCAGTAGCTTCTTATTCGCATACATTACACACTGAACTCTTCAGTGCACTGATTTCCGCGTATATTGCTACTGCCCCCCCCCCCCCCCCCCCACCCCCCCCAATCTTCTTTTCATTTTGTGGTCTGAAGTTGGGGTGCCCTTTAATTTCTGTTTGGTTTGTGTATCTTTCAACGCATTGGTAGTGTTGAGAATGTAAACATTTTGAGTAACCAGTCAACTAGATAGTGGGTTGACCATAAACAAAATAAATAAATATTGGCTGATTAGCCAAGTCACAGTGGTCTTTATTCATCCTCAAGTTCTGGCTCTGTATGCCAGCTTTCCCGCCTTTAGATAGCAGCAGGCTCCAATTCAGATGTTACTATGTTAGTGGTGGCAATCAGCCAAGGAACTGGGCTATAGCAACTGTGGTATTACTGTTAATTATGTCTAGTGTTCCAAGAGTTGTTGTAATGCCATGGAACATTGTGCCGGCAAATCGACCCAAAATGTGAGAGGTACTGCTAACAGCATCTCCATCACCACCGTCACATTTTCTCTCTTGGTCTGGAAAGTGGTCAGTGAATTCTGTTCTGGTTAGCTATAGGGAGCTGGGATTTATGGGTTTCGATTCCTCTGTCACACGAGGATGGAAAAGCAGAGAGAAGGTGGGCGAGCAAAGAGAGATGAGAGTGTGTGTGAGGGCTTCGATGCGAAAAAGTTAAGGTTTTGAGTTTCAATCTCAAATCGAATGACTGTGTCTATTGCTGCTGGTGTTAGATCTGATGGTCCAACACGAAGCAATCCAATGATCGTGAAATCTCGTGAACAACCAGTCAAAATCAAGATGTCCTCGACTGGATGATGTCATTTCCTTCCTTATATGACATTTTGCTTGTTGCTATCTTTGCCTACGGGATAACATACAGTAGTGATTGTTTTAAATATTTTATGAATTCAAATTGCTTAACTTTTAGCTAATACTGTTGGAGCCCAACATATGCCGTATAAAACGCAAAATTTTGTTTATCACCCAAAGTTCTTTGTAAATCACATTGCACAGGCTAATAGTCTTGAAGTGTGAAACTTTAGGAGAATAATCTTAGGAATGAGGGCTACAAAAACAACAATAAAAATTTGGAGGGAGAACACCTGTTATAACTTCTCTCTAATTTACCAAAATCTATCAACTGTATTCTAATAGTGTTCAAAGAAGAGTGGGCATGGGGATTTGTAGCTCCCCATTTGAAATAGCATTTCCTTGATTACACTATCAGTAGGGAGCTCCTCTAGGTCTTTCCACTCATGTTCTTCCGTAACACCTGGGACAATATTTTTTAACCAATCTGGAACGACATTGTTACTTGAATAGAAGAGGTGTGAATAGAAATTGATGAAGCACCTACCCATCTCTGCTCTTGAAAGTGTTCCAACTTCCTTTTTCATTCCTCACACTAAGAATCTCGTGTCTACCCCTGATTGCTGCTATAGTGTGGACGAATTTGGTATTTGCATCTCCTTCTTTGAGTCATTGCTGTTTAGACTTCTGTCACCACAAGATTTCCTTTCTCCTTTGAATTTTAACCATTTGCTCTTTCGAACTCTTTTCAGCAATGTGTTTTATAAGCTGATCTTCCCGTTGTGACTTCAGCAGTTGGTCTTCTGATGCAAAAGCAAATCTGCATTTATGTATTTTTTTTTTTTTTTTTTGATATTTTGAAACATCATTTTGGGTTTCATCTGGGTTCTTCTGTCATATATTTATATGTTTGGGGTCTCTCCAGGATTATTCTCTTTTTATCGGGGTTATGATGTAATAAGACATTAACTGAAACTTCTCTTGGAAGATTCAGCTTTTTGAAAGGCAGAAGCTTCTCTTGGAAGATTCCACCCTTTTAAAGGCAACAGCTAGCTTGCAGAAAAGGAGGGATGTTTGGTTTTGTAAAATATGAAGAGCTGAAGCTCTCTTCTCCAGTTGGGGTTTGTAGTATTTGAGACTTGGGTTTTGAGGATTTAACACGTGGTGCCTACCGATCTGTCTTCGCTGCAGGAGTGCGCGAGAGATTAGCAAAAAGCCACTATTTCTATCCGCTGTAGGAGTGTGCGAGAAACTAACACGGAGCTATCTTTCGTGTCTGTTTGGTTTTCTTCTCAAATTTGGACAATAGTATGCGCTCTATATTATTGGGCTTATCTTTCAGACTTGGTTTTATTATTATATAGCATATTCCTATCCCGGGGCTGTTTGCATCAACTTGTTATCAGAGCAAGTTCTTTCATGTGGTTGTATTTGACCGATGATTTGCTCGTCAGCCAAGACATTTGTCAAAGAGATGGAAGATGAAAGCCAAGCTCACAACTTGAACGGAGTGAAGTTCTTTGGAACACCGGGGGAGAATGATGCAAAAGCAAATCTGCATTTATGTACCATTGTTATTTGAAACATCATGATGGGTTTCATCTGGGTTCTTTGAAAGATAGAAGCTTCTCTCGGAAGATTCCACCCTTTTAAAAGGCAACTTGCTTGCAGAAAATGAGGGATGCTTGGTTTAAGAAAATATGAAGAGCTGAAGCTCTCTACTCCAGTTGGGGTTTGAAGTATCGGAGGCTTGGATTTTGATGATTCAACCCGTGGCGCCTACTGATCTCTCTTCGCTGCAGGAGTGCGCGAGAGATTAGCAATCTTGCTGTTTCTATTCGCTGCAGGAGTGCGCGAGAAACTAGCACGAAGCTATCATCCGTTTCTGTTTTAATTTTCTTCTGAAATCTGGAGAATAGTATGTGCTCTAGATTATAGGGCTTATCTTTAAGTCGTAGTTTTATTATTATTATATAGTTTATTCCTATCACGGGGCTGTTTGCATCATCTTCTGTCCCTTTTAGCATTGTGTCTAGCCAGCCAAAACTTTCCTTGTTCCATTTTCTAAGAGCTTTATTAGTTTCTTTATTGGGATTATTATAATTAAGGCAGAAAATTGAAAAAAATTTACTCTAAAGGCAGAAAAAAGAAAATAATCAGTAATAAAGGAAGTTTCAGAAGATTTTTTATTAAGAAGGCGAAATCTTCAAATTCAGTAGTTCAAATGACATTTATACCCGTTACTTAATTCAAATGACATTTATATCCATTACTTAGTAAAAATAATTAAATTAGTTTTGTTACTCATATTACTGATTATAAAAAACACGATCTTTTAGCATCGAAATTCACGAATCTAATGACCAGTTCTTACAAAACAAAGAATACAATCACAATGTAGAAGATCCAAGAGCTGATCATGTGGGAGGATTACAAGGTGGAGTGTTGACAAGCTATGGTTGAGAAAATCGATGGTCAAGCTGGAGGCGTCATTGTAATGGGCAAGCAACCCTTTCTCTTGTCAAAGAAGGGTGGCGGGTCCTGTTATGCCTTCAACGACATAGTCAGATATGTAGATCATGAACCATCTGCCATTGTTGTGGCTTTGGTCCAAACTTAAAGGAATTAGGTAATTTCGTAGGTAAGGGTAGGCGGGTCCTATTATGGCACAAATAGAACGAAAAAAACGACCATGGGAAATTACAGGATTTCATAGGTTAAGGATAACATTGTCATTTTGAATACCAAAATATAAGCTTTTGCGTTGTTAGTGAATAGTTTTCTAAAAGTTCCTTTGTTAGCAATTATTTTTCCTTTTCAGCCTTTAGAGTAAATACTTTTCAATTACCTGCCTTAACTATAATAATCCCTTCTTTATTTGGAACAACAATCTTTTGCTTGGTAAGATGTTGGTCTGAGCTCTCACAGCCAAGGCATTGGCAATAACTTCTCTACGAGATTGATCTCTCATCCACATTGCCTTAAATCTAAATGGTCTCTTCACAATTTCCTGTTTCCAGTTAGTATAGGATCAAGGGGACATGTCACAAGTGCGTGCTGTCCTGTGGAACACTATAACATTTGGAAAAGCTTACTTCCATTCACTAGCAGCTTGACATTTATCCTAATTGTCTCACTTTTTCCCAGCCATTTTCTTGGTGAATTTGGCTCCCACGAAACCAAGATCAATGGGTCCTACTTCATTTATCAGGTTGACGAGACCTTTTGTCGATGATTGCCCCACAGTTCTTTCTTTTTGTATTTATCACTACTAATCTTTGTCTCTGAATTGAAGACCCAGTCCAGCTCTTCTTTCTTTATTGGGCTTTCAGCTGATGAACCACCATTGTCTGCCCTAACCCACGGCGGTTCCACAACATTTCTCTCATGGCTGAGTTGGGGGCATGGTTAAGCCCGCCTCCTGAGCCGTTCCAGTAATGTTCTCTTTCCTTGTTATGTAGGTTTGCTTACGAAATCCTCCATGCAAACCTTCACCTTTCTGAATTTACATCCTTCCTTCGTTCCAGTAAACTTCTAGCATTAAATAGTCCCTTGGATATGACGACCTCTTGTGAATCATGGTAATTCTCTTCCACAATTTCCTGTAGCTGTCTCTCTGGAATAAATCGAGCTACGTCATCACCCTTTGCATTGCGCCTCTTCAGTGGTGGCATGTAAAGATGCATAACCCTACTGAATTCACGCTTCAATTGCAGCTTTGTGCGAACATCATCTGACAGGGACTTGTTTATAATCATTGTTCTTGTTTCCCGCGCAAAATCTTCGTAGTCGAATTTCTTTTGGGCTCTATGTTTCTAGCTTGATAGTGCTTCTTTGATCTCGCAGCCGGTGAGTTCTGTGGTGACGTTCCTTTTTTCCACCACTGTCTCTTCTTCAGTGATTTCAGAAAGTATGAGGGAAATGTTTGGGTGTATGGTTTGGGCCACCGCCCCACCAATTTGTAACGGGTCCATTAAATTAATGTTAATAGTAAATCTTCTTGGCTTGGACCTTTTCTATCGACGAACCTCTGCGGGAAAGTAATCGGCCCATTTCTGATAAACCCTAAGAGGTAAGGGTATAATCCATCATCAGCCCTATTGATGGGGGACAGATAAGGAATAAACAATAAAGGAATAAGGAAGGTCAAATCCCAGTTTTAGAATAAACAATAATGGAATGAGGAAGGTCAAATCCCAATTTCAGCCTTGATTTGGGAATAAGGTCAACCCTCAATTTCAGTCTTGATTTGATATTGTAGGATTTTTCCAATTTATTTATGGCAGATGGTAATTTGAGTAATTTCATATTTATTTTTATTTTGCTGCAATTAAGGCTCCCCATCTATAAATAGAGAGGGTACCACATAATGTAAGGCAGCTTGATATTATGAATAAACTTCTGAGTTATTGAGATATAAAGAGCTGTGATTGCTCTTAGTTACGAATCATTGGTGATTCGGTTTCTAGTCATTTGTGTTATCGGTGCGTTCTGCATCACCTATACATGTGGGAATTACTTTTTGGCCCCTGGGTACTCGAATATTCCAGC
Source organism: Linanthus parryae (assembly GCA_023055425.1). Classification (NCBI taxonomy): domain Eukaryota; kingdom Viridiplantae; phylum Streptophyta; class Magnoliopsida; order Ericales; family Polemoniaceae; genus Linanthus; species Linanthus parryae. Next base: position 2,357,430 of record JALGPY010000004.1, on the reverse strand, counting down.
TTTATGTCTTCCAGCTTAATGTCCAACCATGCTAGCTGTCACTGGGATCATGCCCTATCCTTCCACATCGGTAGCAGAAGTCCGATAGCTTCTTACATTGAAATGTGATCCAACTTGAGCTGCCGTCTGCTTTCTTCAAAAACAAAAAAAAAAAAAAAAAAAAAAAAAAAAAAAAAAAAAAACAAAAAAAAGAACTCTATCCAGGTGTTTATTTGTCAATCGCAACCCTAATATGCAGCTGAGACAAAACCTTGACCTCTGTTCCCACTCTGTTTGATAGGTCGACTCCAATCACTTTTCCAGCCCGCCTATTACCCATTCATTTCCTGGGGATAACTTTACTAGGTTAATGAAAGAATATGCTTGTTATAACCAATTCCATTTGGAGCTGCTATTCTGACAAGCAGCAGCTTATCATCTTCATCTCTGAAGGCACTAGACATGAGCAGGAGCCTGTCTTGCAGCGCACTTTGATCGAAGTCATCGAAGTGAAGGAGCAAGGCCAATAATTTTTTTTGGCACATGACTTTTGGAACTACCCTCGGAAGACTTCTGTTTGAGTGAGGCATTTATTATTTCCCTTAAATATTATTCCGTTGTCTGTTTCAGTCCCAACTTACCATTTTCCTAACCTCTTCCCATTCTGACAATAAGATATAATTCTTGGTTTATTGGTGGGGCCCTCCTTTGCTTGCTGCAAATCAATCAGGGTCCCAAATTGTTCAAAAAACCTATGTTGCATGTGTGCATCTGGGAGGTCACGCACCCGCACTGGGTGCTTCAAGGTTCTTTTTGGGTGCTGGGGGTGTTCCGTGGGTGTTTTGCGGGTGCTTTGTGGATAAGGCAGGGTCATTTTTTAAGTCTTAGTTGAGAGGCCCTTTAAAATGCAACTACAACTTAACCCCCAAAAATGTACATCGATGTAAACATTTCTAACCTTAGATGAACAGGATGAGATCATATTGTTGATATAGTAATTCTGTATCTTTGAATACGTGTATGAATTTCTGTTAAAGTATAATTTGGATTACTATTTTTGTTTCTTTTATATTAAAATAATGGTTACGAATAATATAAAATATAAACAAAGTTGCCGCACGGGCACCTTGATTTTTGGGAATTTGTCGTACCCGCATCCAGTTCTCGCACCCGCGCCCGTGCTGCATGCACGAAACTATAACATTGAGATTCAAGTATACCGTAAACCCATCCGAGATACATCGGACATATTCTAGTCGAAGTTTCAACTTTTTTGTTATTTGTTTCAGCGGTCACAAATTCAGTTTTTATGGATATGAAACTATTAAAGGAAGTTTTATTTTGTAGCATATAGATTCATTACACACTTCTTCTGCCTACAGCGCTAACTTTAGTTCCCTAGCGATTCGATACCTTGTTGTCTCTTGAGTACAAGTAGCAATGTATTCTGACCCTTGTTTTTCCTAACGGTTGGCAATAGATGCCTCGAAAACTGGGGTCGCGCAAGAAACAATACAAAATGTGGCGCGTAGGGCCAGCAAAGCCATGACTGAACAAGAGGCACGCCAAATACTCGGCGTCACTGAGAAATCCTCTTGGGAAGAGATAGCAAAGGTTAGTGTTTTGTATCTGGTGATTTCATCGACATTTCAGTTTCCGGTTTACCTGTTTCTGAAACACTTCCTTTATATCTCTGCAGAAATACGATACCCTCTTTGAAAGAAATGCCAAGAGTGGGAGCTTTTACGTGCAGTCCAAAGTCCATAGGGCGAAGGAGTGTTTGGAACCTCTCTATCAACAACCCCCAAAAGATCAGGGTACTGCTGGCTGATATTACACATTGATTTTTCATGTTATTTCCTACACCTGGAAACTTTGTATAGTTGGTCAGCTAAATGGCAAATCGATATGTAGTGATGACATATATTGTCTTTTGTAGTCTAGGTTATAAATATACACTAACTTGCTATTGCAAGTTGTCTGGAAGGTGACTGATATTGCAGACGTATTTGTAACTTATTTTCCATTCGGTGAGCTTTTTCCGGTTTATTATTTAGTGAAAACCATTTATTTGGCATATGCCTCCCCGTTTTGAAGACGTTATTGGAGTCGGCCACTTACAAAAGATGTGCATTTGATAAATCAGTTGGGAAAAGGTCACAAAATTGGAAGCAAGTAGTAAGCAATTGGTACATAAACACAACCTCTCACGGGGATACAAAAGATGTGCATTTGATAAATCAGTTGGGAAAAGGTCACAAATTGGAAGTAAGTAGTAAGCAACTGGTAAATAAACACAACCTCTCGTGTCACAAAATTGGAAGCAAGTAGTAAGCAATTGGTAAATAAACACAACCTCTCACGGGGATACAAAAGATGTGCATTTGATAAATCAGTTGGAAAAAGGTCACAAAATTGGAAGTAAGTAGTAAGCAATTGGTAAATAAACACATGTGCATTTGATAAATTAGTTGGGAAAAGGTCACAAAATTGGTAGTAAGCAATTGGTAAATGAACATAACCTCTCACGGGGATACAATGTGCATTTGATAAATCAGTTGGGAAAAGGTCACAAAATTGGAAGTAAGTAGTAAGCAATTGGTAAATAAACATAACCTCTCACGGGGATGTGCTTTTAGTAAACCAAGGGTTGGCAATGCCCTGCGTAAACAATTTGATGGATTCACAACTGGATTTGAGTCTCGTGATGAGTTTGCTCATTTTGTTGGGTTCTAATTTTTTGTTCTTTGAAGAGTGTTGCCTTGAATGTTGTTTTACTGTTCATGACCTCATGCGGATTAATTTGAATTTTTAAACATGTTCATTTTTAAGTCAGAAAATATCTAAGCTCGTTTTTAAGTCAGAAAGTACAAATAATTTTGCCCCGAATTTTTGAATGTGTAGAATGATTCCCTCATAACAAACGGTGCTAGTTCAGTGCTAGAGCATTTGAAGTACCTGCATGAAATTCCGGGTTCGAAGCTGACGATATGATATCTTTACTACTAAAAAGAGTGAAGGAGCTAGGAGTGTTTAACCACTCAAAGTGTTTTTTCACTTGTAAATGTTTCCTACTTTTTCTCTACTACCTAAAATACCCTTATCTTAATTATTGTGGAGTATTCATGGAGGTAATTATTCTCCTAATTGACTCACCTTTTGAACAAACGGTTTCTTCTACTATAGTCACGTCTCTTCGAGTTTCTTCATATTCATTGATTGCTGGGAGAGGTTGTCGCTTTAAGCGTTTCAATCTCCATCTTCACATCCAACAGTTTCTTCGAATAGGCTCGCTCCTCTTCTCTCCTTGTTGAGAATGCAAGAACAGTGAATCTCCTCTCATATCTCTCTCTGCAAAGTTGGTTCAATGAATTTCGTATCTGTTGTTCAATAAATTTTGTATAGTAATCGGGTTTCTGATTTCTATTTTGCAGTCGTGGCATAAGAGCTTCATGATGAGGAAGAATGTGGCAGAGAAGATGAGGCAGAACATTCATATACCCCACTGGATCCACCTTTGGTAGGAAAAAAAATAAATAGGTAAGGGCTCCCTTTGTTCTTGCTAATAGTTTCTCAGTGAAGCTTGGATTATGAGGTCTTGGTGGTAGATTTATTTGAACTATTATATGAGTTTGATTTAGTGAGACTTGTGTAGCAATGATTTTCTTGTAAACATAGTGATATCAGATTTATGTTTTGGATTTGGTGATGATTGTGATAGGACTCCTCTGGCGAATCTTTCTCGTTAGAACTATTGCAAATCTTTACTCTTTGGTTTGAAACCCAAACAAAGATTGTCCGGGAATGGATGACAGTCGGTATAAAGCTTTGCAAACAGGTATGTTGAGTCCTTCGACAGTCTTGTAAGCAACAATCCTATTTTTCTTTATTTTCAGTATTGTTTTGGGGAGAGACCCCTTACATGTATCCTTCATGTCTGGTATCTACCAGAATTCATGAAGACGAGTTTCTTGGTGTGTGTCCTTGCTCTATTGATGGTTAATGGGTATGCAGAGATTGTTGAGGATTTTCAATTTAAAATACAATCTCTCTCTTTTCAAAGATAGTAAAGAACCCCTCTTTAGTTTGCAGTCATCAAAACCATGCTATGCGGAGGCTTGTCTCTTGCAATAAAGAAAGTTTTTAGAGAACTTGAGGTACAAAAAAGTTACAGATTCTCCTGGTGAAGTGCGAACCAATACTCTGACCGCGATGTCGATTCATTATTAGTGCAACTTATCTAGAGTGTTAAACAATAAATTTTTGTCTTAAGATGACCACATAGCCAATTAGCAACTAAAAAAGCAATCGTACAAAGTATGGTTGGACCAAATGTATTTTGTTCTTTGTAGTTGGAATTTGACTCTTGGTCCAGTAGTCTGTGAGGTGGAGGATATGTCAGACTATAATTTCCATTCCCAGCGAATCTGATGACAGCAACACAACGAAAGCAATAGAAAAGACCTCCGAGAAAAAGGTGCGTAGAACCCTCTTTTTTTCCAAACCATTTTTCTAAATCTTTGCGAATTTTTTCTTCATCGATTTTTGTATTCCACATGCTTCAATCCAATGTAATGAATTAATTGTAGAAGTTATTATTTACCGTTACAACTATTACAATGGAATCCAAATCAAGTAATTGATGGAATTTAATGTATTTATTATTTTACCGTTTCAACTATTGTAATGGAGAAATTGTTTGGGCTTTAATGGAGTTATTATGTTTTTATTTCATTATTTCAGCCATTTTATACTTTCAAACTATATGAGGATATCCTCTTCACTAATTTCATTCCTTCTTCTCTTTTAAACTCTTCATGTTATAATGTTATCGAAAGATCTTAGAATATCAACCGAGATGGTCAACTAAAATTGATATTTTCATGTTTTTTATTTAGATTTTGCAGGAACGTTGAAGGTGAGGATGTTGGTGTGCGGTTTTGATGGCTATTGTTGTTTTCTTTATTTTTTACCCAATGCGAAAGTGTTGTCTATATCTACTTGTCATAGTCTATATTTGACTTTTAGGTACGTACACAAGCTATATTTGCGACGGTACTTGATAAATATTGAAATACCTTGTATATCTTGACAATTATTTTGTTTTACAGTTGAACGTGTGTATAATTAATGAGTTTTTGATAGTGTTTTTTTTTTGGTACTTCGCATGCAATGAGGTAAACTAAACTCTGATAAAACATGACATTTACTTACTGTTTAAATTTTGTAAACATGTCAACTTTTTGTTGAATTTTTTAAAAACATAATAGCATCATTCATGTGTTTTAAGTACCCCCAAAATTCAATAAAAATTGAAGCAGGTTATAACCTAAGTCACCTAGAGCGGGAGCGAAGCGGGAGCGCGAACTGGAGCGGCAGCGGAAAAACGTCTTATTTCAAAATGATTGCATTTGAGAGCGTCACGAGAGCGTCTATATATAATATTTATTTACTATAATTTTATGAAAAATACTAATATTTACATATGATAATGTGATTTTACACATGAGAATATATTTATTAAAGGAGTTGTCAGTATTCATTTGTCAAACAGGTTGTTTTAATAAGGAAGAATAATGTTTAAATAGTTGAATTATCGAACTGACACATAATAAGTTGAGATTAGTCATCAAAATTGTCCAAACTAATGGTAAATTGGCTTTAAAAAGTAATTCGCCTACGAAAACGAGCTCTCGATTTTTTGGAGCGCCTTTAGAGCGAGGTTTGGTCTCGAAAGCGCCAGAGCGAGGTTTGGGAGCGGGAGCGATGCCCCTTCGAGAGGTTTTAGGTGACTAAGGTTATAACAGCTACTGGTGAAGGGTGGTGGCCGATGGGGTTTGTAGCAGCAAGTGGAAGTGGCGGGTGGTAGTGGTGGCATGCGCAACAGGTTGTAGAGGGCGGTGATGGATGTTGGGTTATGGTGGTGGAAGCAGGTTATGTAGGGGAGTACTGGTGGTGGAGGTTTGTACCCAAATCATTTTATAACTTCTTCTTTTTCTAATAGAGAAAACTATAGTTTCTAGCTTAACTTCTTGTAATTTTTCTTTTAATTTGTTATTATATGTAGTAGTAGAGAAAACTATAGTTTTTCGCTCAAATAAAATTATTTTAATTTGTTATTTTGCTGACAAGGTATGAATGAATAACTTGTGTAATTGTCCATCGGATCACTCGAAATTGGAAGATATGTCAATGTCATCATTTCACAGGTGCTCGAGTCCTGATGATTCGAACAACATAATTAATCTTGTCATTGACATTAAGAAGATGCAGAATGCAGTGTAGATATAGTGACAATTTAGTAGTATTCATTTTGTTTGTATTATTTTTTATCCACCTTTTGATGTATGCATATGTTTCTCATGGAAATCGACACCTTTGGATTAGTGACAAATAATAAAATTAATCATCATACAAATCAGACTGTAATATTAAAAGCTACCAAGACTTGTAAATTAATTAACATGATAGGGAAATACTAAATATACTGAATTAGGTACTTGAATTTATACATATATTCTTTTTATGGGTGAAATTTATACATATATTGGAAATTTATAGTAATGCCCTGGTTCGTTGCAAATTTATACATATATTCACTCATAGGTGGTTTTTTCCAACATAAAATGCTAGAGATATTAGATACTACCTTTGGCTGAGCTGTTTTACATATTTATTGTAGAAAGAATTGGCACAAAAATCTAATTTTATTGCTCGGTTGATAAGAAAGTCCATTGATTAGTTTTCTTGTCCAACTTTATCTATCAATATTCATTCTTCCTCTACTAAGGGCGATTAAAAATTTGAGTCGACATTTTGATTCCAATACAGTTTTAGTGAGTAAACATATAAATAAACTGATAGTGAGTGATGGAATATTCAACTTGTTACAAATTTGTAACGTGGGTGTTCAAATTGTAACGTTGACTTCTACAACATAAATGTCTAAAATGATACATTCCCAAAGATAGAAGAGTTAAATCATTCTTTTAGGAATAGTAACCAAGTAAATTTGTAGTACACGCACAGCACTTTCTTATAGACAAAACTGTAAATTATTGTGAAATTATTTCCTATTTCTTAGCAGAGGCTTGGGCCGTAGATAGATTATCACATAATTTGTCACGTGCAACGCACGTGCACCAAAACTAGTAATTCTAAAAGAGAAATGATTCCCTTATGTTTAATGCCACGGAGATTGAATTTGCTAGAATTTTGCACCCACAGTCTGACCGAAACTTTTCCTTGATTATAGGCGGGAGAGAGTTGGCAGAAGCTAAAAGTCTGGTAGCAATGGCAATCCCCATTCTCCCGACCAAGACTCTCAAAACGGCAGTTAGTACTTCGCACTTGTAGTGCACACGTCATTTGGTTGCTATTTTAGGAAAATATATTCTATAAAACAGCATGGTTTAACAAACTTTGAATTTTCAGATGTAGATTAAATCAATCTCATCCCGACCATTAGATCTCACATACTTATTACATCTCTAACTACCCACTCTCTTTGGACATCCTTAACTACCCACTCTCTTTGGACATCCATAACTAATAGGAGAGAGGTTTTTCTCAATTACACCCCTAACTTGGAAGTTGTTTTTTTTTTTTTTTTTTTTTTTTTTTTTTTTTCTTCTTTTTTCACCACATTTGTAAATATAACTTTTGAATAACACCTTTAAATTCATTTAAAAAAACACCTCTAAATATAAAAACTATCCAATTTAGGGATAGTGCCCTCGGGCACGGGTAATACACTAGTACATTATATTATAAGGGTCAACTGCATTTTAACCCGTTGTTAGGGGAAAGGGTTTGTGCAAAAGACCCCTTGCGGTTCCAAATGATACAACACACTTTCCAGTGGTTTTATCGTTGTGCGGTTCTGTTAAAATTAACGAAATTTCATCATTTTTTTTTGTTTGGCTTAATTACTTAACTCATACTACCATTATATCAAAACTCACACTTTGCAACTCTAGAATCAATTTGTGTCAATTTCTCTCTCTCTACCCCCTGTGTTACGCACAGGATGGGCGTAAAATACACACACAGAGTATTTCTGCTCCGTTTTGTTCTCGTTTTCTGCTCTACTGTATCTGCACATGCTCAATTCAAAGTCAATACCCACTCATCTTACCTCTCTCAAAATTCAAAACTGAAAATATAACTGAAATAATTTAAACTATCTTACTACATTGGGTTGCCTCCCAACCAGCGCTTGTAATTTACAGTTGACGGTTCGACCCAGTTACCTCATGTTTGCTCAAGGGACGTCAAAACAGTATACCTTGACGTCCGCTACCCCAAATATGGCTTGACCCGGTTTCCGCTCACCCTGCAAGTTGTATTGTCATGCGGATTCTCCAATTCAACCGCATCCCATGAAAGTACATCTTTGATGATAAACGGTCCTGACCACCGAGATCTCAAATTTCCTGTGAAAAGCTGCTTCCGAGAATTGCAGAGATATACTTTCTGCCCTTCTTGAAACTGCTTTGGTTGTGCTGAACTTTGATGGCTCGAGAGCGGTTTAAGCTCTCTGGTCGGTGGCTCATTGAGTGACGGGATCAGGGCCAATTTCGGTCCACCTTTTTCGTCCAGCTGTAAACTGGTCCGGTTTGCAGCTTGCATGGCCTGCTCCTCCTGGAATCTCTCCTCGTTCTCACTGTCCACTCTGTCAATCTCTTCCCATAGCTCATCCATCTCCTCGTTTTCCCAGCCTTCTTCGACTACCTCCACTGCAAAGATGTCTTCATGCTCGTAATAATTTGGTAGTTGCAGATTTTTGAAAACGTTGAACTTCGCCTTGTCTTCATTGATCTGCATGGTCAGTTCTCCACTCTTGCAGTTTATCATGGCTTCTCCAGTGGGCAGAAACGGTCTGCCCAGAATGAGTGGTACGTCTCCTGCCTCCATGTCAAGAATTACAAAATCTGCCGGAAAAATCAATTCTCCGACTTTCACTAAAATGTCTTCAATAACTCCGTAAGCCTGCTTCACGGATCTGTCCGGCATCTGCAGCTTGATTCTGGTGGGACTGAGTTCACCGACTTTCAAAGTTTTGAAAATTGATAACGGCATCAGATTGATACTGGCCCCTAGGTGGCACAGAGCCTTTCCTATGTAAGCATTACCTAGGGTCACCGGTATAACAAAACTGCCTGGATCCTTCCTCTTCCGTGGTAGTCCATTCTTCACACAGTTGCTCACTTCTGCCGTCAGATTTATCGTCTCGAAATCGCTCATACGTGTTCGTCCATACAAAATATCTTTGAAGAACTTGGCATAAGTGGGCATCTTTGCCAACGCCTCAGCAAAGGGTATGTTGATCTTCAGCTGTTTGAAACTCTCGAGAAATATGGCGTAGTCCTTGCTATCATCTCTCTTTCGTGTCTTCAAAGGGTACGGTACTTCCTTGGAGACAGGTATCATTTCTGCTTCCTTTTTATCCCGCACTGCATCCTGCTCAACCGAGCCCTTCGGCTTGGGGCGGTCGGCTGAGCTGTTATCCTGGCCAAATACTTCGCGTTCAACTTCTTTCGATTTTTCTTCATGTGCGTGGTTAGGATACTGCGGATCCCGTAGTGCTAATCCACTCCGAGTGGTGATGGCATTGACCTCATCACGTGGATTATTTATTGTGGTCGAGGGTAAGTTCCCTGGCTGTCTCTCCGTTAGCTGTTGTGCTAGCTGCCCTACTTGTACCTCCAAAGCGCGCAGTGACGTTTTGGTCGTCAGCACGTCGGCTGTCAGGGCGTCCATGTGTGCAAACCGGGACTCGATGGTCTGAAACATGGACTCGATTTTCTTCATCTGAGCATCGTACTGCTGTGCGGATGGGCCCGACTGAACGTGCGGTAACGGTGCGGCCTGCTGAGCCGGTGGCTTGTGCTGGAATCCCGGTACATAAATTGCGGAATTCAGGTTTCCGTAACGAAACCCGGGATGATCTCTCGTACCCGTTCTGTACCGGCTCGGATCCCACTGCTGTTGTACGTAATTGGCATCTTCGTTTATGAGCCCCTCGATGGCTGTGTCCAAATCTGGTCCGTTTACTGCCACAATAGTCTTCTTTTCTGAGTAGACTTTCTTAACCAAATCTTGCACGATCTTGGCCAGATTATCTATCCGGTCATCTTCTGCTGGCTCAGCTCGGGCCGTGATCCTACGATCATCAAACAGTCGAGTGTCCTGCTTGGCTAACTGCTTCATTAGCTCATAGGCACCGTCTTTGTCCACATGGTACAGGAAGTTTCCTCCGACTTCTCAGTCAATCCTGTCAGCACTTTCCCTGTCTAAAGCATGATAGAATACCTGCAGGATCTTTGGGTCTCCAAAACCGTGGTTCGGGCATCTCTTCACCAATCTCATCAATCTGTCCCATGCGTCTACCACCGTCTCCCCCGTCTTCTGCTTTAATGACACAATCTCGCTTTGTAACTGGATGACCCGGGAGGCGGGGTAAAATTTGGCCAGAAAATCGGTGACACACCCCTCCCATGTTGTGATGGACCTGGGAGGTCGGGTTCGAGCCAGTCCTTGGCCACTCCGTACAGGCTGTATGGGAAAAGAATTAGCATAAGTGCCTCTGCGTCTACCCCCTGTATCGGACCTTGTTGCAGTAATCCTCGAATTTCCCGACAAAGTCGTTCGGGTCTTCGTCGGCCTTGCCATGAAACAGGCAGAGAGTCTGTACCGTCTGGATCGTGGATGGTTTGATGTCAAAGTGCTCATGGGTGATCTCGGGCACCACAATAGCTCGCTCATGCCCCCCGGTGGGGACTTCGAAATTTTCCACCAACGCTTTCCCTGACCGGTTATATGTTCTCTGGTTGCTTCGGGCAGCAAGTCCCGCTGTGACAAGATCTTCGATGTACCGAGCCATCTCGGCTGGGGTACGTGTCTCGGGCAGTTCTGGCGTTCCTTCGGTATTGTCGCCCATCCTGAAAAAATAAAGATCTCAAGAGCAGTGAGATAACTGAAAAATAAAAATAAAAAATAAAATAGAATAAAAATAAAAACTCTGAAAATTAATTCTGACTACTAAATAAACCCTAAAAAGTCCCCGGCAACGGCGCCAAAAACTTGATGCGCTTTCTAGCGTACTATTCGCAAGTATACGAATCGAGTAATATAGAGAGTATTTTCGACTCGGATTATCGATCCCACAGAGACTTTGCAGGTTTTTTTAGTAATAAATTTTAACAAACAAAGTGTAAAAATGAGGAATATTTTGAGAGTTTGCTTAAGTACTGAAAGTAAATAACTGAAACGTAAATCTTTTTGCGAGAATTTTCTGAATAATCTTAAGGTTGTAAAACTAGGGTTTGAGATACTAGGTCCCGGGATCCCCTAGGGTTCTTCAGATTTTTGTTCTTTGTTTGACATGAAAACACACAGCAGTCTCGTTATCCGTGCCACGTACCAATTGTGCAGTATCTTTTCTTTTCCTGCACGTTATCACAATCCTGCAGATTGTCGGATTCCTGTTAAGCTGCCTAAATCTGCAGTCTCGTTCTAAGGCTGCTAGGGTTTCTAACCTGTACTGATGGCCCGGGTCAGATTCTCTAACTGTTGGTCTCAACGATTTCAGGCTAGTCCTAACTCCCCTTCGCTAGTCGGCTGATGCGCAAACTAACGTGTTGTTCGCAAGTATACGAATCTTGTAATACCGGGTGTAATTAAACTCGGGTGATCGTTCCCACGAGGACTATTTAGGGTTTACTCACGTCGTCAGTTTTGGTTAACCGAGTGTAGTAACAAGGAGGAGTAGATTGTGATTGCAGTTTACTAAACTAAAAAAAGAAATTAAAAACGTAAACGTAAATATTTTTTTTGTGACGATTTCTGAAATAAGCTGAATCGATTGTTACGATAATAGCTGAGAACTAGGCTCCAGGATCCCCTAAGGTTTCTACAGATTTCCGTTTTACGTTCGATTATGAAAACACCCAGCAGTTTCGATATATGTGCAACGTACCAGTTGTGCAGTGACTTTTCAACTTTCACACGTAATCCCGATCCTGCAGACTTTCGGATTCTTGTTAAGCTGCCTAAGTCTGCAGTCTCGGTCTAAGCCTGTTAGGGTTTCTAACCTGTCCGAGTGGCCTGGGTCAAATTCTCTAACAGTTGGTCTCACGTTTTTCAATGCTAGCCCTATCTCCCTTTCTCTGGTCGGTCTATCAGGGTAAGGTACTAAATCCTGACTTTTCTTCCTAACCCTAACTTGACTTCACCTACAAGCTCGGGTCTATAGCAATCCTGGGTGATCAATCCTATCATGCATATACGATAATAATCAAAGCCAAAATAACAGATAGAACTTGCTGAATTAAGATAACAATCATGAATCCATAAACGAAGTAGTCATAAAATCTAAATACGAAACCCTAGGTTCACCGAGAACCTAGGTAAAAAGTTTAGCTACGACTAGACATAATACTAAACACAGTTTATGAATATAAAGAGAGAAAACGAAATCAAACTAAGTCTTCGAATCTCGAATCGCGCTTCCGTGCTCTCCGTGAATGCTCTGACTTGCCCTTTGGTTGTGCTGAGTATTGTGTGTCTTCAAAACGAGCCTGGACGAGTCTTTAAATAGTGCTGTTTTCCCCGAAACGCGTGCGCCAGAAATTAAGGAATCTGCCATCGGTCCACCGACTTTGGAAAAAAGTCAAACTGGCTGCGTATATACGCAAGGCTGCGTATATACGCACCCAGGGGCCAAAATCCTCCCACCTCCACCTTCCCTGTCTCCGTATATACGCAAGCTGCGTATATACGCAAGCAGGGGGTGGTGGTGGTGGCCCTGCTTGGTCCTTTGGTGGGCCCGGTTGGGTCTCCTTGGTCCCACTCTTCTGCCTGATGCTCCCGGTTTGCCTCCCTTGGTGTTCTCCTTCTTTTCCGTGTTCCCGTCTTGGCCTGATCCTGTGCACGTTTCCCGAGACGGTCCCGGCTTGGTCCCGACACGCTTCCCGATGCACCTTCCGAACCTGTTCCTGAAAAGGCAACATGAACGAAAACCCGCGATCATATCCAAATAAATCAATAAATAAGCAGGAATCCAGAAAAGTACAAATAAACATCTCGTTCTAAATTCCCGAGGCATTCTAGGTCAATTTCCGGCAAAATACGCTATTTCCGGCACAAACACTCGTGAAATCAGGCTAAAAGATAACCCCTAATTGGGCGTTATCAAATACCCCCGCACTAAGCATTGCTCGTCCCGAGAAATCCCGCCAACACTAGCCTGACATCATACATTTCTGCCCATGTGAGACTGGCTCTGTGCATACACTACCGTTGCATACTCTTTCGACCCGAACCTTTGAACCGAACGACTCGATAGGAAAACTGACTCAGATAGAATATACACAGACTCAAACGACTCAAAACAGACTAATGACAAAATATTTTTGGCGAGATTGGGCAACCTCAAAAACATAACCAGTGTGTCCTCGTGATCTCATCCTTTTCAGAATGTACTTCCCTGCAAGCGATCGGTAAGTCTGAACAGATTTATATGGTGGATTTAAGCGCGGGACCAAAGTACTATTACTTTAGTTATCAATCTGAGCAAATCCCTAGCTAACTTACCATCCGAGCTGTTTCCGAAAGGATCTATGTCTAATCAGGTAGGATATATAAATGTATCAAGGTACGGCATAATCCTACTTGTTATGACATTCTCACAATTTACCAAACTCACACCCCTCACCGAGATCCCGAAAAACTGCCTGAAACACCTAAGTTCCTGCTTTCCCAATTCTTCTGTCCCCCGGTGTGTCTTCGCCGTGCTCGCGGCCACAAATGTGAAGTGGTGTAAACGTCTCGAAAATTGTGTCACTCACTCAGCTCTTTATTTAAATAACAAAAACGTAAAACAAAACTACAACTAGAACATGACTTTTCTTTTTCTTTTTCTTTTTTTTTTTTTCTTTTTTTCTTTTTCTTTTTCTTTGTTTTTTTCTTTTTTTTTATAATAAAACGACTATATACAAACATACACGAATACTGACAATACTGAACTGACTAAAGCTGAGTGAGTGAAAATAAATCTCTGTCGTGGGGTACGTAAAATGTCCTCATGTGAAGTACCCCCACACTAATCCTGAAGCGCTGATCCTGTAGTCGAAATAATACTGTGCAGTCCCACCGAACCTCCTCATCACCAAAGATGTAGAAAAAAGGCACAACCACCAATTAACCCTACAACCCCCCAGAACCCCGTTTTGTGCGAAAAGATGCTCGCACGCGACTAACTCCTCCTGTGGTCACCATGTAATGAAGTGATCCACCTCCGCAAATTAATGCACTGTCGCCACTAACTCACCCTGTCCTTCCCTCAAAAAACGTGTAAATGTCAAAACTGTCCAAAACTGATAAATCATGAAGCTCTCCCATCTAAAACCCCACCCTACTCACTCCCTCCGTGATAACACGTAGAATAGCCAACTATCGACTGATGAGGTCTCAAAGAAGGCTGCCTAGGCTAAAGTGGCTAAGAAGAAAGAGGGTAAATGGCTTCAAACGGGTTGACTAATTGGACCTAGGGGTAAGAAACAGGACGTGAGGTCCCTTGATAGCCAGTCACTCCACCGAAAAACGCGATGACCGTGACGGCGCCCGTGGGCGGGTTGTCGACTACCTAAGTGACGGTGGTGCAGCAACTAGTCGGATTCTTAGCTCAGGTGATAATTACTTGCGGATTCCAAAGGTCGCTGGCTCTCACCTATCTACTATACCTCGGTGCAATTTTTCTTTTCTTTCAAAGGATTCAACCTCAATTTCTTCACTGTTTATGTTATCTCGATTGCCCTTTCTCAAAATTTCTGATTTTTTAAACTTTTTTTTTTTTTGAAAAATATTTTATACTGCTGTTTGCGTATATACGCACTGCTGCGTATATACTCAACCAGTAGCATAATAAAATTTTTAATTTTTTTTTTTATTTTTTATTTTTTTAAAATATATACAATGCATGGCTAGAATGTTTGTGGTGGGTTGACTCAAATAACGAAAATATGCTGACTCAAAAATATAAAATAAAAACTGCAAATAAACATGAAAAACGTGCAGATCGGGTTAATGCAGACACGACTACCACCCCCACACTAAGAGGTGGCATGCCCTCATGGCACTCACTCGTCCGGAAAAAAATGTCGGGTATGGCCCGATCTCGGAATTACCGGATATGCTGCCCGGAGAGCTGCTGCCAGAATCAGTCCTGTAGACGACCGGCCGACGCACGCGTGCACGGGGCCGATAATCAGAGGACTGCGACTCTGACCCAGTCCAACTTCTAGGTGGCTGGGAACGCAATCTCGTCCTGCCACTCGAAGGCTGCTGGGTACGGGACCCAGTCTGACGGCCTGTGGGCTGCTGGGATCGTGTCCCAGGCTGACGTCTCTCTTGTCTCGCAGGTGGCGGAGATGGTCGAGTCGGGGGAGGTGGCTGGGTCGGGGGAGGTGGAGCAGAGGTATACTCGCTAGAGTCCCCGTCATCATACCAACTCGTGGTAAAGCTGCTGGAGTAGGTAGGGGGAAAATACAGCGGGAGCGGCGGTTCTCGGCCTGCGTGCCGAGCTGCCTCCCGCTGCTCCTCTCGAATACTAGCAAGGGAAGCATGGGTGTCCTTCGTGACCTTCCGCTGAGTCCGGCGGGTGTGTGTGATAGCCCTCCAAAGTTTGCCCGCTTTGTCGAGCATTCTCTCCCCAACGGACTTGTGCCCGCCACGACACCCCTCAAATCCCTCGTCAACTCGGGGCAACCTACGTGGCGGGGCTGGTCTAGCTCTCGGGGTCGGGTCGGCCCGTGGGGCCGGCTCACCTCGCTGTCGGGCTGGCTGGGTATGGGCATTCCTCTCAGTCCCCTGCCGACTCGACTCGGGACGCTCACTCTCTCGACTAGTACGGCATCGCCGAAGTCCGGCCGATGCCTGGCGACTGGCTGGTCGCTCCTGAGTCGATCGCCTCCTAGGGGCAGGGGCAGGGTCCTCCTCCATAATGTCGTCATCCTCATCGAGGTCAACGACCGGCTCCTGTGGGCCCGGGTTACGGGCCATAATCTTCCTATAAGGCCGTGGACGAGGAGGCTCTAAATCGCCCTCAAGGATCTCCATGGGAACCTCAAAATCCCGCGCCAGTTTGGCGATGAGGTTGGCGTACCCCAACCCCTTATGGCTCGCGGTGTTGTTCCGCTCCTGCATGTAAATCCAGATGCGACGAGGAATGTCGACCTCTCGCCGAAGAACGAGGCAGTAGACTAAGAGTACGTACTCATAGTCAAGATGGGTAAAATGTTTGATACCCACTACCCGGTTCACTACCCACTCGGCCCACCATCGTGGTGGGCCGGTAATAAATCGAGAGTGCAGTTTCTTTCCTGTCTCCCCAGCACCCTCTCTCTCGAAGTGGGCCCCCGGGTACCCACTAGTCACAACCCGCAAAATCTCAGCATCGCTCGGCGGGTAATCCTCACACTCAGCATAGGCGCACGGGACGTTTCTCAACGGGATCCCATACGCCTGGCGGATACTGTCCGCCGTGACTAATATAAACTGCCTCCGGCAGTACACCCATCGGGTGTCACCGTTGGCCTCACCCGCCCCCTTATGCATGAGGTTACTGTAAAACTCACGCACTAGGGAGGAGTTAGACACCTCCGGAAACCCGGCCAAGGACTGTCCGAAAAGTTCCGGACGACTAGCAAACTGTGCCATCTCTGGTGGCATGCTCATATGGTCGACCTCAAAGCGGTAGTCCTTAGGCATTTTATGACCCATTTTCGTCGCGGTCATATAATAATAATGAGCATAATGGTTCACGAAACGAAAACTGTCAAACCTCCCAGAGTTGATTTGCTCCGCAGGGTACTCACTAGGGAACTCGTCCCGATTCTGGTCAATGATCGGCACTCCGAACTCCATAACAGGCAAAAACCTCGAAAAACGTGCCTACTCGGGAATTAAAGCAAAAAGTGTGAAACGTGCACGTAACAAGTGTGTCTCAATAGATAGTCCACCTAAGAGCTACCAGAGGTCCACACGGCAAGTGCCGCTCCAAAATCAAAAATACCGAAAAATAACGGACCCGGCTACGGGTCGTGCCAAAACGGAAAATAAAGAGAGAGATGAGATTTTTCGACCTTCCCTAAACAGGGGTGAAGACCGGAGATTCTGCCCGGAAAGTCGCCGGAAAAGTCGCCAGCGGTCGCCGGAAAATTTGCCGGAAAACGTAACTGCCCGGAATTGAAATCCGAACCCACCAAATCGAAGCCTCAATCTCCTCTTTCAACTTCCCTTGTTCGATTTTTGCTAGTTCTTGCTCTAACACCTTCGAAATCGGCCCTTTTCCTCACAAACACGCCATTCCTAGATGGGAATTTCCCGCTCGATTCTCGCTTGTTTCTGGATTTTGATGGATGATACTTGCTCCTTGCGACGAGGGAATTCCAGAAATGTACCCGGATTTTGATTTGGAGGTCCGGGGCGAATTTTTGTTCTTCAAGTTGAGAGAAAATGGAGGAAGAGAGAGAAAGGGAGATGCAACAATGGAGGACCCGTCGGCCTCCTTCCCCCTTTAAACCCTAATTTTTCAAAATTACCAAAATACCCCTCGGATTTTGAAAAAATTACAATTTTTCTTTCTTTCTGTCTGCGTATATACTCAATCAGAAATCAAAAGAAAAGAAAAAAATAAAAAAAATTAACTCCCTGGTTGCGTATATACGCAGGGTTGCGTATATACGCAACCAGCAAATTATTTTTTTTCTACTTTCTATCTTCCTCTATTTTCCCGGTTCTGCCTGATTTCTATTCTGATGCATCTGCACAATCTCAATTTCAAGTTAAAAACCCGCTCATCTCGCCTCTCTCAAAAATTCAGAACTGAATATAATAACTGAATAAAATAAAAAAAATAAATTAATTAACGATTACTTTGGGTTGCCTCCCAAACAGCGCTTTGTGATTTACGGTCGACGACCCGACCTTGTTACCTCTTACGGGTCACCAAAATAGACCGGGTCTATTTTGACGAATTCGGCGGTCTCGAGATATGGCTTGATCCGATTCCTGTTCACCCTGAAACTGGACTTATCTTTTGGATTCTCCAGCTCGAATGCTCCCCATGTAAAAATCTGCTTGATGATGAACGGCCCCGACCAACGAGACCTCAATTTTCCCGGAAAAAACCGCATCCGGGTATTGTAGAGAAGCACTTTATCGCCTTCGTTAAGCTGCTTTGGCGTGATACGGTGATCATGCCACTTCTTCGTCTTTCTTTGTAAATTTTGGCGCTCTCGAAAGCCGTTCTGCGGAACTCCTCTAATTCCAGCAATGCCATCTTTCTCTTATCTCCCGCCAGTTTCTGATCCAAGTTGAGCAACTTGATGGCCCAATACGCTTTGTGCTCTAATTCCACCGGTAAGTGGCACGCTTTCCCAAACACGAGCTAGTATGGCGACATTCCCAGCGGTGTTTTGAAAGCAGTCCTGTAGGCCCAGAGCGCATAGTCCAGTCTGATGGACCAATCCTTTCGGCCGAGATTCACCGTTTTCTCGAGTATGCTCTTGATCTCTCGGTTTGAAACCTCGGCTTGCCCGTTTGTCTGCGGATGGTAAGGTAACGAGACCTTATGAACTGACACGACATACTGTTTCAGAACTTTCGCAAAGACTCGATTGATGAAGTGGGAGCCCTCGTCACTGATCATTGCCCTGGGAGTTCCGAAACGAGTGAAAATGTTACGTTTCAGAAAACGCTCAACGGTGGCTGCATCGTTTTTCTGACACGCGATCGCCTCGATCCACTTAGTCACATAATCTACTGCCAGCAGAATGTAGAGGTTACCCATGGAAGACGGGAATGGACCCATAAAGTGAAGACCCCATACATCGAACGGTTCTACTTCGTGCCACACGGTCATCGGCATCTCGTCCCGGTGTGACGTGTTCCCAGTTCTCTGGCATCTATCACATCCCTGCACATAGTCGTGACAGTCTTTAAAGATTGTCGGCC
Source organism: Linanthus parryae (assembly GCA_023055425.1). Taxonomy (NCBI): domain Eukaryota; kingdom Viridiplantae; phylum Streptophyta; class Magnoliopsida; order Ericales; family Polemoniaceae; genus Linanthus; species Linanthus parryae. The sequence continues at coordinate 2,338,434 of JALGPY010000004.1, read as the reverse complement.
AGAAAAACCCGGACTGCAGTATTTTATGAGCTGTTCGCGTTCCCCCAAAATGACCCCCACACTGTGATGAGTGGCAGTGTCGGATTACGTTCCAGGCCTCGTGGGTCGGAATGCACCTTCTCGGGATGTTGTTGGCCCCCTGTTTGAATAGGTACGGGTCATCCCAGAAATATTGTCGGCTTTCGGAAACGAACCGTTTCCGCTGAGAGGGGTAAGATCATCGGGAAGCGTGCCAGTTACCAAGTAATTAGCTATGGCATAATACCACGGTCTCCCTATTTTCACTGTCATAATGTGCTCGTCCGGGAAGTTTTCCTTGATCGGCACCGGGTCCACCTTAACATTCTCAAGTCTGAATAGGTGATCCGCTACCACGTTTTCAACTCCCTTCTTGTCCCCGATTTCCACGTTGAACTACTGCATCAGTAGTACCCACCTCAACAGTCTCGGTTTCGCGTCCTTCTTGTCCATCAGGTATATCAGGGCACTATGGTCGGTAAAAACGATAAATTTTGACCCGACCAAATAGGGCCTGAATTTATCTAGGGCATACACCACAGCGAGCAGTTCCTTTTCTGTTGTGCCATAGTTGAGATGGGCATCGTTGAGTACCCGGCTCGCATAATAAATCACGTGGCAGACTTTATCCTTTCGCTGCCCCAAAACTGCCCCGACTGCGTAGTCGTTGGCGTCACACATCAGCTCAAATGGGAGTGACCAATCTGGCGTAGTAATAACCGGGGCTGTGGTCAGCTTCTCTTTTAAATGGTCAAAAGCCTGCCGACATGCTGCATCGAAATCAAAGGGTACGTCTTTTCCGAGTAGAGCGCAGAGTGGCTTTGTGATCTTGGAAAAGTCTTTGATGAACCTCCGGTAAAATCCTGCATGTCCCAGAAAAATTTTGATTGCATTTACGTTTGTCGGGTATGGAAGCTGCTTTATCACCTCGATCTTGGCCCTGTCCACCTCGAGTCCCTTGCTGGAAATTCTGTGACCCAGCACGATCCCCTCGGTGACCATAAAGTGACACTTTTCCCAATTGAGCACCAAATTTGCCTTCTTGCATCGGACCAGAACCTGACCCAAATGGTGCAGGCAGTCATCGGAACTATCCCCGAATAGTGAAAAGTCGTCCATAAAGAACTCCATATTTTTCTCGATCATGTCGGAAAAAATCACCATCATACATCTCTGGAACGTGGCAGGAGCGTTACACAACCCAAACGGCATGCGTCGAAACGCGAACGTACCGTATGGGCAGGTAAACGTCGTCTTTTCCTGATCTTCCGGGGCTATGCAAATCTGGTTGTACTCGGAGTACCCGTCCAGAAAACAGTAATAGGCGTGGTGGGCGAGCCAGTCCAGCATCTGGTCCATGAATGGTAGCGGGAAGTGGTCTTACAGTGTTGCGTCGTTTAGCCTCCGATAGTCCATGCAGATCCGCCAGCCTGTGACGGTGCGCTGCGCAATCTGCTCCTGGTCATTAATCTGCACCACCGTAATACCCCCCTTTTTTGGCACGCACTGGACCGGGCTGATCCAAGTGCTGTCAGATATGGGGTATATGATTCCCGCTTCCAGCCACTTCATGACCTCTTTTCGCACAACGTCCTTCATGTTCGGATTCAGTCGCCGCTGGGGCTGAATCACCGGCTTCTTGCCTTCTTTAATTCGGATCTTGTGCATGCAATAGGAGGGGCTGATCCCCTTGATATCTGCAATCGTCCAGGCGATTGCTTCCTTATGCTCTCGCAGTACCTCTAGTAGTTTCTGCTCCTGTTCCTGAGATAAAAGAGACGAAACGATTACGGGCATAGTACTATTATCACCAATGTACGCATACCTGAGATGGCTTGGGAGCGGTTTCAGCTCCAGTGCGGGTGGCTCCCTGAGTGATGGGACCAGAATCATCTTTTGCCTGCCGTCTTCGTCCCGGTGCAAAGTGGTCCAGTCCTCGGCTCTCATGGTGTGCTCGCACCGAGTCTTCTCCTTTTCTTCCCCGTACATGCTATCAATTTCTTCCCATAATTGGTCCATCTCCTCGTTTTCCCAGCCTTCGTCAACCACGTCTATGGCGAAGATATCCTCGTGGTCGTAGTAATTTGGCAGTTGCAGATTTTTGAAAACGTTGAATTTCACCTTTTCCTCGTTAATCTGCATGGTCAGCTCCCCGCTCTTGCAGTTTATCATAGCTTCGCCCGTGGCCAAAAACGGCATGCCAAGTATGAGCGGTACCTCCCCTGCCTCCATGTCCAGGATGACGAAATCTGCTGGAAAAATCAGCTCGCCGACTTTGACCAGAATATCCTCGATAACCCCATAGGCCTGTTTTCCGGACCCGTCCGCCATCTGCAGCATGATTCTGGTGGGTCGGGGTTCACCGACTTTCAAACTCTTGAAAATCGTCAATGGCATCAGGTTGATGCTGGCCCCTAGGTCACACAGAGCCTTTCCTGTGTAAGCGTTACCTAGGGTGACCGGTATAACAAAACTGCCAGGATCCTTTCTTTTCCTCGGTAGCCCATTCTTCACACAATTTCTCACTTCTGCCGTCAGGTTTATGGTCTCGAAATCGCTCTCCGCCTCCTCCCATACAAGATTTCCCTGAGGAATTTGGCATAAGTGGGCATCTTAGCTAAAGCCTCGGCAAAAGGTATGTTAATCTGCAGCTGATTGAACATCTCGAGAAACCTGGCGTAGTCCTTGCTGTCATCCCTCTTTCGTGTTTTCAAGGGGTATGGCACCTCCTTGGAGACAGGTACCGTTTCTGCACCTGTTTCGTTCTACACTGCATCCTGCTCAGCCGAGCCCTTCGGCTGGGGGCGGTCGACTGTGCTGTTTTCCTGGCCCGACAAGTTGCGTTCTACTTCTTTCGAATTTTCTGCACGAGCGTGGCTAGGATACGGTGGATCCTGCAGTGCCAATCCACTCCGAGTGGAGATAGCATTGATCTGAGCCCGTGGATTGTTTATTGTATTCGAGGTTAGGTTTCCTGGCTGTCTCTCCGTTAGCTGCTGTGCTAACTGCCCCACTTGTACTTCCAAAGCGCGCAGTGACATTTTGGTTGTCTGCATGTCTGCTGTCAGGGCGTCCATGTGCTTGAACCGGGACTCCATGGTCTGGAACATTGACTCGATCTTCTTCATATGAGCGTCGTACTGCTGTGCAGATGGGCCCGACTGAGCCTGCTGCGTCGGTGCAGCCTGCTGGGCTGGTGGGCTATGCTGGAACCCCGGTGCATAAACTGCTGCTTTTCCGGTTTCCGTACCAGAACCCGGGATGGTCTCTCGTACCCGGTCGGTACCTGCTCGGGTCCCACTGCTGCTGTACGTAATTGGTGTCCTCGGTCCTCAGTTCCTCAATGGCTGTGTCCAAATCGGCTTCTTCGACTACTGCCACAGTCTTCTTATCCGAGTAGACTTTCTTGACCAAGTCATGAACGATCTTGGCCAGGTTGTCTATCCGGTCATCCTCTGCTGGTTCGGCTCTAGCCGTCATTCTGCGATCGTCAAACAGTCGGGTGTCCTGCTTGGCTAACTGCTTCATCAGGTCATACGCATCTTCTTTTGTCCACGTGATACAAGAAGTTTCCCCCGGCCTCTCTGTCGATCGTGTCGTCGTTCTCCCTGTCTAGGGCGTGGTAGAAAACCTGCAGGATCTTTGCATCTCCAAAACCGTGGTTGGAGCACCGTTTGACCAATCTCATGAGCCTGTCCCATGCGTCCACCACCGTCTCCCCCATCTTCTGTTTGAATGACAGAATCTCGTCTGTAACTGTATGACTCGGGAGGCGGGATAGAACTTTGCCAGAAAATCTGCGACACACTCCTCCCATGTGGTGATGGATCGGGGTGGTCGAGATTCGAGCCAGTCTTTGGCCACTCCGTATAGGCAGTATGGGAATAAGATCAGCATGAGTGCCTCTGCTTCTACCCCGTTGTATCGGACCTTGTTGCAGTAATCCTCGAATTTCCCGATAAAATCGTTCGGGTCTTCGTCGGCCCTGCCATGAAACGGGCAGAGAGTCTGCACCGTCTGGATGGTGGATGGTTTGATGTCAAAGTGCTCGGCGGTGATCTCGGGCACCACAATAGCTCGCTCATGCCCCCCGGTGGGGAGTTCGAAATTTTCCACCAACACTCTCCCAAATCGGTTATATGTTCTCTGGTTGCTTCGGGCAGCAAGTCCCGCTGTGACATGTTCCTCGATGTACCGAGCCATATGGGCTGGGGTATGTGTCTCTCGTTCATGTCCACCAGCTTCAGTGTTCTCGGGTGTATCTCTCTGGTTGGTTGCCATTCTGCTTTCTCGGTTTCTGCGATTCTGTTCGGTGTACAGTTTTTCTGGATTGTCGAGTGGTGGTACCAAATCGCGAGGCAATCTGGGCATCAACTGAACAGTCCTGAAAACGCAGATTCAAAAACGCAGATTCAAAAACGCAGTGAGATAAAAAGAAAAATAACAAAACTGAAAAATAAACAGAAACTCAGAAAACTAATTCTGACAATTAAATAGACCCTAAAAAGTCCCCGGCAACGGCGCCAAAAACGTGATGCGCAAACTAACGTGCTGTTCGCAAGTATACGAATCTTGTAATAACGGGTGTAATTAAACTCGGGTGATCGTTCCCACGAGGACTATTTCGGGTTTACTCACGTCGTCAGTTTTGGTTAATCGAGTGTAGTAACAAGGAGGAGTAGGTTGTGATTGCAGTTTACTAAACTAAAAACAGAAATTAAAAACGTAAACGTAAATATTTTTTTGTGACATTTTCTTAAATAAGCTGAATCGATTGTTACGATATTAGCTGAGAAATAGGCTCCAGGATCCCCTAAGGTTTCTACAGATTTCCGTTTTACGTTCGATTATGAAAACACCCAGCAGTTTCGATATCTGTGCAACGTACCAGTTGTGCAGTGACTTTTCAGCTTCCACACGTAATCCCGATCCTGCAGACTTTCGGATTCTTGTTAAGCTGCCTAAGTCTGCAGTCTCGGTATAAGCCTGTTAGGGTTTCTAACCTGTCTGAATGGCCCGGGTCAAATTCTCTAACAGTTGGTCTCACGTTTTTCGATGCTAGCCCTATCTCCCTTTCTCTGGTCGGTCTATCAGGGTAAGGTACTAAATCCTGACTTTTCTTCCTAACCCTAACTTGACTTCACCTACAAGCTCGGGTCTATAGCAATCCTGGGTAATCAATCCTATCATGCATATACGATAATAATCAAAGCCAAAATAACAGATACAACTTGCTGAATTAAGATAACAATCATGAATCCATAAACGAAGTAGTCATAAAATCTAAATACGAAACCCTAGGTTCACCGAGAACCTAGGTAAAAAGTTTAGCTACGACTAGACATAATACTAAACACAGTTTATGAATATAAAGAGAGAAAACGAAATCAAACTAAGTCTTCGAATCTCGAATCGCGCTTCCGTGCTCTACGTGAATGCTCTGACTTGCCCTTTGGTTGTGCTGAGTATTGTGTGTCTTCAAAACGAGCCTGGACGAGTCTTTAAATAGTGCTGTTTTCCCCGAAACGCGTGCGCCAGAAATTAAGGAATCTGCCATCGGTCCACCGACTTTGGAAAAAAGTCAAACTGGCTGCGTATATACGCAAGGCTGCGTATATACGCACCCAGGGGCCAAAATCCTCCCACCTCCACCTTCCCTGTCTCCGTATATACGCAAGCTGCGTATATACGCAAGCAGGGGGTGGTGGTGGTTGCCCTGCTTGGTCCTTTGGTGGGCCCGATTGGGTCTCCTTGGTCCCACTCTTCTGCCTGATGCTCCCGGTTTGCCTCCCTTGGTGTTCTCCTGCTTTTCCGTGTTCCCGTCTTGGCCTGATCCTGTGCACGTTTCCCGAGACGGTCCTGGCTTGGTCCCGACACGCTTCCCGATGCACCTTCCGAACATGTTCCTGAAAAGGCAACATGAACGAAACTCGCGATCATATCCAAATAAAGCAATAAATAAGCGGAATCCAGAAAGTACAAATAAACATCTCGTTCTAAATTCCCGAGGCATTCTAGGTCAATTTCCGGCAAAATACGCTATTTCCGGCACAAACACTCGTGAAATCAGGCTAAAAGATAACCCCTAATAGAGCGTTATCATCGGCCCATCGGGGTAAGGTGCTAAATCCTGTATTTTCTTCCTAACCCTAACCGGACGTTTTCACCTACCGGCTCGGGTCTATAGCAATTCTGGGTAGCTACTCCGATCATGCATAAACAGTCAAATTAAAAGACAGAATAACGAATAAAGCTGCTGAATTAAGATAGTACGATCATGAATTCATAGTCTAAACGTAGAACTAATCTCTGAAAACGAAACCCTAGGTTCACCGAGAACCTAGATAAAAGTTTAGCTACTGAAATTCATAACGTAAATAACACAGTTTTTGAATGAGAGAGAAGAAGAGCAAACGGGTGTCTTGAATCTGGATTCGCGTTTCCGTGCTCTCCAGGGATGCTCCGACTCCTCCATGGATGGGTTGTTGTTGTGTGTTGTATGTTGTGTGTTCCTCTAAAACGATCCCTGGACGAGTCTTTAAATAGTGCTGTTTTTCCCGAAACGCTTGCGCCAGAATTTACGAAAACTGCCATCGGTCCACCGACTCGGGAAAAAAAGTCAACATGGCTGCGTATATACGCAACAGGCTGCGTATATACGCAACCAGGGCCCACCAATCACACTTCCCCACCTCCTGCCTGCGTATATACGCAGAGGGCTTATGGTAATTAATTGAAGGCTGCAGGCAATTAATTGAACAGCAGTGGACTTATGGTAATTCAAATTCTACTATTAGATCTTTTAATGGTACTATTCAACTTTTGGCCACCCATCTTCATAATTGGGACAGAAGAACCAGGAGAAACAGGACAAATGAGATGGATAGTTTACAGCAGCAACTCTCCATTCTTAGAGATCAATACCCTGATGAAAGAAATCTTCAAAACATAAAGTGTGTCCAAAGGGAAATCAGCAGTGTTCTGCTTAAGGAGGAAATGGACTGGAGACAAAAGTCTAAAGCTTTATGGTTAAAAGAAGGTGATAAAAACACTTCTTATTTTCACAGGAAATGTACTGCCAGGAAGAAAAGAAATGAAATCAGGGGTATTTCTGATGCTTCTAAAAATTGGAAGACTCAAGATTCAGATATTGCTCAGGTCTGTTTGGATTATTTCAAGGGTCTCTTCAAGGCTGACACTACTTCCCAACTTGATGAAGTTCTTGATGCCATCCCTGTTAAGCTTAACCACTCTATGTGTGATTCTCTTTTAAATCCCTACACCAAAGAAGATGTTGAGGAAGCTTTGAACCAAATGCATCCTCTTAAGGCACCTGGGCCAGATGGAATGTCTGCAGTTTTCTACCAAAGCTACTGGGATATTATTGGTAATGATGTCATCAAGTTGATTCTGAAAATTCTTAATGAGGCTGCAGACTTATCTGATATTAATCAAACTTGCATTGCTTTGATTCCAAAAGTGTCTTTGCCAAAGGATACTACTGATTTTAGACCCATTGCTTTGTGTAATGTCATTTACAAGGTGGTGTCAGGAAATGTACTGCTAGGAAGAAAAGAAATGAAATCAGGGGTATTTCTGATGCTTCTAAAAATTGGAAGACTCAAGATTCAGATATTGCTCAGGTCTGTTTGGATTATTTCAAGGGTCTCTTCAAGGCTGACACTACTTCCCAACTTGATGAAGTTCTTGATGCCATCCCTGTTAAGCTTAACCACTCTATTTGTGATTCTCTTTTAAAGCCCTACACCAAAGAAGATGTTGAGGAAGCTTTGAACCAAATGCATCCTCTTAAGGCACCTGGGCCAGATGGAATGTCTGCAGTTTTCTACCAAAGCTACTAGGATATTATTGGTAATGATGTCATCAAGTTGATTTTGAAAATTCTTAATGAGGCTGCAGACTTATCTGATATTAATAATACTTGCATTGCTTCGATTCCAAAAGTGTCTTTGCCAAAGGATACTACTGATTTTAGACCCATTGCTTTGTGTAATGTCATTTACAAGGTGGTGTCTCAAATTCTTGCTAACAGGATGAAACAGGTTCTTCCTTACATTATTGATGAGTCTCAAAGTGCTTTTGTGCCTCAGAGACAAATCACTGATAATGTGATTATAGCCTTTGAAACTATTCACTCCATGAAGAAACAAAGCAAAGGTAATGGTTTTTTCTCCCTCAAACTTGATATGTCCAAGGCTTATGATAGAATAGAATGGCATTACTTACAAGGGTGTATGGACAAGCTTGGTTTCCCTCCTATGTTTACTAAGCTTATTATGAGCTGTGTTACCATAGTTAGTTACTCTATTCTTATTAATGGAGGAAAGACTGACTATTTCAAACCATCAAGAGGTTTGAGGCAAGGTGACCCTTTATCACCATACCTTTTCTTGTTGTGCTCTGAAGGTTTCACAAGTTTAATTAACATGGAAGTTAATGAAGGAATACTTCAAGGTTTCAGATCTTCAGGCTATGGACCAGTTATTACAAAACTGTATTTTGCTGATGATTCTCTATTTTTTGGTAGAGCTACTCCAGAAGAGGCTGTTACTTTGAAGGGTATAATTGATAATTTATGTAATGCTTCTGGACAGAAGATCAATTATGATAAATTTGCTCTGGTTTTCTCTCCTTCAGTATCTGACATTGCTAAATAAGATTACAGGAAATTTTCCAGGTTCCTACAGCTAATTGTCATGAAAAGTATCTGGGTTTGCCTACTGCTATTGGTACAGAGAAGAAAGGGATTTTCAGCATTCTTAAAGAAAGAATTTGGAAGAAACTTTCAAGCTGGAAAGAGAAAACCTTAACCCCAGCAGGTAAAGAGGTTCTTTTGAAAGCTATTATTCAAGCTTTACCTGCTTACTACATGTCCTGCTTTTTGATTCCTAGTTCTGTAATTAAGGATATCGAAGCCTTAATGGCCAGGTTTTGGTGGGGTAATAATATTGACGAAAGAAGTCTGCACTGGACTTCTTGGTCTAAATTGTGTTATCTGAAACAAGATGGTGGGTTAGGTATGAGAGATCTTGAATCTTTCAATCTTTATTTTCTTGCTAAACAAGTCTGGAGAGTTCATAAAAATCATACCATATTGGTTTCAAAGGTTCTCAAAGCTTAGTATTTTAGAGATTCCAGTATCTTAGATGCTGAAACTGGTTTTACTCCCTCTGGAGAAGCTTAATAAGAGCCGAGGGCATTTTGAAAATGGGCTGCAGAGTTTTGATTGGTAGTGGTGAACAAACTCTCATCTACAAGCACAATTGGATTTTGGATAATGGGGGTAGACCTTCTTACAGTTTGCCTAGTCTCCCTATCAATGCTACAGTTAATTGCCTCTTCAAACAGAACAAACAATGGAATAGTCAACTCATTTCTCATCATTTCAATACTCAAGACACTATTTCTATATTGAAAACTCCTATATGTAGCAATTCGGTGACTGATGGGCTTTGTTGGGGTTACACCAAAAATGGCGATTATACTGTTATGACATGCTATCACAGAGAAACTCAGAGGAAAAGACAGAGAAGTGAAACAAGAACTTCAAGAATTTCAAGTTCTGGTATTGTGCAGACTGATTGGAAAAGAATTTGGAAATTACCTGTTCCCCGAAAGATCAAATTCTTCATTTGGAGATTATGTGCTAACATTCTCCCTGTAAGAGGCAACCTCATCAAACGTGGTATTCCTGTTCATAATGAATGCCCTCTTTGCCATTACCCTGCAGAAACATAATTCCATCATTTTAAAGACTGCAGTTATTTCAAAGTTATTTGGGATAATTACAGGTCTTTGATTGACTTATCTGGCACAACTACAGGTGAGAGGAATTGGATTAACACAATCTTGACTCATAATGATGATAGTGGCCAGATTAAGTTCCTAGCTTGCATTTGGGTTATTTGGCGTATCAGGAACCTGAAAGTTTTTGAGAACAGAGATCAATCTAACAACCAAATTCTCAATTGGATAGACATAATCCAAAATGAATGGACTTGTAATGACGTGAAGTCTTCTCATCAAAATACCGAGAAATTACCTTCTATTTGGAAACTTCCTCCTCTGGGAACAGTCAAAATTAATGTTGACTTTGCGATCTCTGATGAACACCGGCGTGCTTGTGCTGGGGCAGTGATAAGAAATGATGAAGGAGGTTTTATCTCAGCAATTTCAATTCTTCTCAACTTGGTTCCTTATTCAGATCTGGGTGAAGCAATTGCTTTGAGGGAGATAGCAAGAATAATGAGAGATGCATGTTTTGTCTACCACTCTACCATATTTGAGATTGATTCCATCAATGTTTGTAGATGGATGAATGGAGGTCAGAAATTGTACAACGAGTGGGAAGACATTTTGGCACAACTTCGGTATCTCATCAACTATCGATTTGGGGGTGAACTGGTTTATATAGGAAGAAAAGGAAATCAACTGGCGCATTCAATGGCTAAGAACGTTTGGATCACGAAGATGCACGAATCTATTCGATACATCCGCCGGAGTTCTTACGAAGCGTTCTAGATCAGGATTTAATGGAGATACAGAAGCAGCAGGAAGGTCAAGTGTCTGATACTCTTCCCGTCCCTTTGTATCTTTAGGCCTGTTTGGTTGTTTTCTTCTTTCTCTTCATTTTTTAGTTCATATGTTTGGGCTTGTTTTATTTGGGCTTGTTTTGAATCTGTTGTACCAATTTGTGGGTAAGGTTTAATGTCCCCCCACTTGTTGCTTTATGGGTTGGAAGCCCACTTTATTAATATAAGCGGGGTTTATGCCGCCCTACCACTATGATAGGTTATTTCAAAAAAAAAGAAAAGAAAAGAATTGAGGACATGTAAATACTATGTCCCATTTCGTTTGTTTTATGGGTAAAAGACAAAAACCACTCCTTGAGTATGGGGTATATACAAAAAAAACCCCTCGTGTTCGGGGATATACAAAGACCACCCCTGTCAGAGTTAGTGACTAACGTCACACTAACGGATTGGTTTAAAGACAAAAATACCCTTATAATTTTACTAAAGTACCACACTATATATGCCCTTTCCTCCCTTCACCTGAATTGTTAACCCTAATCCAACCTTATCTCCCTCTCTCTCTCCCTCCTCTCTTCTCTTCTCTTCCGACACAACCCACCTCCAACCTTATCTTCCCCTCTCTCTATCTTTCACTATCTCTCAAATTAAAAAAACAAATCGAACACATTTGTTTGAGCTCTGGCGGCAATCTCTTTTATTGGAGTTTCTGGACTGCCGTTGATTAGCTAGTTCGGGTCGTTCTTCGCCTCGTCCAGAGCCATCGACGGCGGCGGATTGTGTTGCTTCTCTGAGAATCCCTTGATATTCTCCAATTGGGTTTGTGGGTCACTCCCCAATTTTGTCTGAGAATTTGAGCTCTACAAATGTCCTCAATCTAATCCTTCGTGATGGTTGCAGTTGTTTCCGGGGGTGTACCAGACCCAAAACCGTCGTCGCTGAACCCCAGAAGACCGCCATTGTTGGGCAAGTCTCTTCCAGATACGGGCAAGTCTCTTCCAGATCGGATCCGTCTAAGGAAGACCGCCATTGTTGTCGTGCCTTCTTCGGTGTCGCCTTCGCAAAACCCCCCTCAAGAAGGCCATCTCGATGGTTGAAGAGGGATTTTGCCGGCGTTGACTTCTGTGAATAGGGGAGGATATGATACATCAAGGTCAGTGCTTGCTGAGATTTCACTTTCTCTCTCCCTTCTTTGTTCGGTTCTCTCTGTCTTCACCCACGAATTTGGACTCTTATTCTTCTCCAACTACTACGTCCAATCTACAAATGTTAGCTATTTACGCCGAACCCTTTCTTTGATTTCGATTTCTATTTGTTGTGTTTTTGTACCCACCTCTGTTTCTTGATTTTTCGGTAACAGGGTCGTGATGGAGAATGGTAGGGAGAGAGTGGGCGGCGCAGCAGCGCCGGCAGTTTCGATGTTCTCCGATGAGGAGATGAGTGATATGTGTCAGGCCGAACCCAGAGTGATATGTGTGGTCACTAATTTTTGATATTTGTGAAACTGGTTGGTGGTGTTTTATGTTAAGCTAATTCGTTCATTAAAAAAAAAGTTCAAGCTGGTTGTGCTGGTGGGGATGTGGTGGCCAAGAACACCAAGAACAAGAACAAGAACAAGAACAAGAACAAAATAAACTAAAAAACACAAATAAGGACAAAATGGTCATAAAAGTGACAAATTGCACCCCCATACTTACTCATTGTAACAGAAGGGTGCTTTTCGTCTAACGTTCATCCACTGACAGGGGTGGTTCTTGCCTCGACAGGGGTGGTCTTTGTATATCTCCGAACACTAGGGGTTGTTTTGTATATACCCCATACTCGAGGGGTGGTTTTTGTCTTTTACCCTTGTTTTATTTGTCTTTTCATACATATTAAACTAGTGAAAAAAGATGTCAGAAAAATTATACACTACCAAAATTATCATTACATATTAATGGTGATAGTACATTTAGATCCGTATAAAAAGTTTACAATCATGTAATTAATGAAGAATAATAGCGACAAAAGTAGTGGTAAAAAGTGGTCGTATTTTTCCATTGTTCTCCTCAAGCTGTTATTTTCTACCAAGTGAGCATGGACATTTTTGTCTTTGTAGACATGAACGATGTGTCATTTAATCTTTTCCAAAACAAGCTGCTAGACTTTCACCGCCAGGTTCATCTTCTACGTCTTTCCACCTCTTCGATTTTTGGTAAGAGAGACATCGCCGGAAAATTCAATCGATCCACCAAAGTCAAACCTTCTCTGATTATGAATAACTCTACCATCGTTGAATTTTGCTAAACTGTTTTTTTTTAATAGCATCTTATATTAATAAAAGCAGTGTATTGTTACAAATTCGAAATGCCTTTTTGGCCAGATCGCGTTCTAAACGCACATTACAACATCAAACGGAATGGAAAGAACAATTAATGAGGCTTCGAGCCAAGTGCAGAGAGAGAGAGGAGACTCTTCTCTCGGAGCGGCCCCATTTCTAACGTAAACCGAGACTCGCGCCACTGGATCTTCTCTTGTGGGTCGTCGTATATTTCTTAGCGTCAGGCGGCGGCGGCAAGGGTTATGGTTTCCTCCTCGGCTTCCTCTTCGTCCGTTTTGGGATTCATCCCTTATCTTTCTTCACCTCCTTTTCTGTTTTTGTTTTTGTTTTTTTGTTTTGCTTTTTGGAACCATGTCTTTTACAAACAGTTATATTTTATAATTATAAATATTTGAAGTTTGAGGGTAAAATGATGAATAAGCAAAACTTTATGAACGATAAGTGAGAGGGCAAAATTGTCGTTCCACACAATTCCATCACAATATATGATAGATGCTTGTTAGAATCGGGTACTTGATTGCAACAATTAGAAAGTTTGAGTACTACAAGTGCTGCAATTGGAACTATAAGTATCAAATCCACACGAAACTGAAACTATAGAGAAATTTTTGTTTGCTCTTAGAGCAAATGACGTGGATTTGCTCTAAGCATACATCACAGGACACGTCAGGAACATGTAGGAAATTCACTTTCTTTTGTCTGTCAGGCATCCTCTTTGCTGTGATGTATGGATAGCAAGCAATAATTACTCGAAACTATGGGTACCACGGATGCAATTTAGCCTTTTTTTTACCCCTTGATCGATTTCGCAGGCAAGAGAAAGGGTTCTGTTTGGGTTTGATTCAGGCGATTTCGTGGTTCCTTCGGCTTCGCAGTCTTGTTCGGTTACTGGTTCGGCGCTTCAGTGAATTCAGGTGATGTACGGTTCGTCGTCTTCGTCTTCTTCTTCAGTGGAAGTTGTGCTTCCATTTCTGATTTTAATATGCTCTTGTTTCTGCATTAATCCGAATCTGCAGACCCTTCGCCATGCTTCGCTTATCGAGCCGAATTCTCCGAGTCTTCACTCCCACATCCGAAAGCTCCCTCAACTCTCTCCTCCTCCCTAGTTCACAAATCCATTCTCTTCGAGGCAAGTATATCCTTTTCTGTGTCCATGCTTGGTATTTTTCATATTTGCTTTCATGTCAATTTGTTATTACAACTTGTGATTTGGGTTTTCCATTAACAAGTAGAGTGTGTGTATTCATGGAGGAGTTGATACATGGTTTGGTAGAAAAGGGACTGAGATTATAGAAACAGAGGAGACAACACACTCAAAGTCTAGAATGAAGTCGTAAATCAGTTTTGATTTAAATGTGAATGTGTGCTGGATTGCAGTTACCACATCTGACAACAGGGCCATGTTTTTTTTTTTTTTTTTTTTTTTTTTTTTTCTTAAGCCATTGGGATGGGATTGAGAAACCCCATCATGCTAAGACCATCCACAATGGTGGTCGGAGGCTTACCCACGCTCCTTGATTAGTGCCTCCAACAGTGGGTGAGGCAGTGTGTGGGGTGGTTAACAGTGCTCAAAGAGGCGAGGGTGAGGGGGGATATAAGCCCGCAGGCGCACCTCCCTGGTTGGCCAACTGGGTGTTTTATTTTTTATTTTTTTTGTTTGTTTGTTAAAAAGTATGTGTAATGGGTTGTAGGTAACTGTTTATAATAAGAGGGGTTGAATAGTGTTTTGACTGTTGGAGGTAATAGGGTAGTATTGTAAATATTAGGATTATTATTAGTGGGTTAGAGGTGAGATAGAAGGGGCAGGGCGAACCCACCATTGCGGATGGTCTAAGGTTGTTGTTGGTTGAACAGATAAGCATTTGGCTTGCTAAGCCTGTCCCCACCCATAAGCCTGCATACATGGGACAAAACAATACCTAGGTAGGGCAGGTATAAATAATCCCATGACTAATTGTCACAAATATCCTTATTTCTCTACCTTTTTAGCAGTGATAGAGGCTATTTAGGAGTACCTCCCCAATCCTAACTCAATCAAACATCATCTTATGCTATATCCATCACTCTTAGTCCCATCGCTAATAATCCCTTCACTATTAACACCGGCACTACAAATCCCTCACATTTAAGCCAAAAAACAAACGAGGCCCAAGAGTTAGGACGGGAAGTACCGTTTCACTTTTAAATGTGGATTACTTGCAGTGAAACATTGATTTTCCTGGGGAGCTGATCTATTGAGGTTGTGCATCGCATGTTTCCCATTGAGCACGCTGGACATGTTTGAGGGGTACCGGGATTAGATGTTAGCTTTGACTCATTAGATCCGTTCACATAATCTATGATGTATAATATATGGTCTCTTTATCTTCTTCAATTCCTCTTCCGAGCCATAAATACCCCCGATGAGAATTTTACTCCATGAGGAATTGATCGAAAGGCTGCGGAACTATAACCTCAGCTTTATTTTTGTGGCTTTCTTATATCCTTTGACGAGTACGTTTTGGTCCAAAGGTAACATGCTGAATTAAAATGGCACTATGGAGGAAATGAAGTTATGTTGGTCAATACCTTCGTTTTGTTAAAATGTTCAAGTATTAAGCTGTTGGTTCTATGATAATTGCATATTTCTTTTACCATACCTAGGATGGATGAGAATGAACATGTGATTATCCCTTTCTATTTCCTTCCTTGCCTCAAGCCATCACCTAGTTTAGCATGTATGCATATTACTGAAGTTGTGTTTTCTTGGTTAGTGATTTATCTATGAACCTTCTGCATTTTCAGGTCCACTTGATTTGGGAAGCAACTCCTACCCTCAAACAAACGCTACGGTGACAACCAGTTTGAGTAGTGTACCTCAAGAAAATCACTTTGCAAAAATGGGGTTTTCAAAGGTGAAGGGGTATATCACAACTCCATATGCAATGAATTTTAGTAATTATATCCATTCTTCAAGTCAGAAAGATTTTGAGAGTAGGAGCTCTAGATTCGTCAGTTTTGTGAGGGGGTCTGGGGAAAGAGATGGGAGGAACGGTACAGGCCGTATGGGTGATTCACGTCTTGGAGAGTACGGAGTTGAGAGCAATGCAGACATTGTTCATATAAAGATGATGCGAAACAATACTTTTGTTACAGTAACTGATTCCAAGGGGAACAAAAAGATTGGAGCTTCATCGGGATGCTTGTCCGGTTCGAAAAAGATTTCTCGCTATGCTGGTGATGCGACTGCGGAACACGTTGGTCGAATAGCTCGGAATATGGGGCTGAAGTCTGTAGTCGTGAAAGTGAATGGGCAAACCTTCTTCAAGAAGAAAAGACAGGCAATCATGGGTTTCAGAGAGGGATACACCTTCTCAAAATCAGATGGAAACCCCATAGTTTATATTGAGGACACAACTCGGAAACCCCACAATGGGTGCAGACTCCGTAAGCAACGTCGCGTGTAAGGTGATAGCTGCAAACCTAGTTGTATTACTCTGTGATCGCTGGTAATAAATAGCAACAAAATGGGAAATTTGGCTGCAAGAGTTGCAGAGAGAACAAACCATTCCTGTTTTATGTTTAACCAATGTTTTGTGGACCTGTTTGAGAATCATCATTTATATTTGTTGTTTACGACTTCCTAGTGGAGTGTTTTGATTTCCAGGGTTTCTCCGACTTGGATTGTAATTCAAGTTATAGCTCAGAATTATGTAGATCTGCTACTTTCAGTTGTTATGGTTGATTGTAAGATTTCCAGTTATAACCATCGGATGAGGATTCAATAGTAGGATTTGTTCTGTGGAAGGAGGCTTCCTATGTTTCTGCTATTAATTTTTCAGTGAAGCTTGGATTCTGAGGTGTTGGTGGTGGATTTGTTTTTACTACTATTGAGTTTTTTTTAGTGAGACTTCTGTAGAAATGATTTTGTTATAAACTTAGTGATATCAGGTTTATGTTTTGGAATTGGTGATGGTTGTGATAGTCTTCCTGGTTAGAACTATTGCAATTCTTTCCTCTTTGCTTTCCTGCTTCCTGGTTTCCAGTTCTGGGTTTAGTTAGTTTCAAGTGATTTTGTCAATTGGGGGCAGCGATGTCGCAGTTTCTTCTCTTCTCTCTTAATCTCTCTGTTCTTATGCACCCCCTTCTCTGATTTTGGTTTGTATACCCTGAAACTTGGGTTTTGGCATTCTATTCCTGACAGTCTTTTGGTTCCGAATCGTTGTCTGGTTTGGTGATGATGGGTTAAGATTTGATTTTGCTAGCATGTGGGGTATTGAAGTAGCTCCGGAGAGTGCCGCAGGGCTCCAATTAATCTAGGTAATTTTCTCTAATTGAAATTGGATTTATTTATTATGTCTATAATGATGCTTCTTACTGGCCGACACGAGTCAGTGATTAAAAGGGTCTAAGGGGCTATATCTGGACTGCAGGTTAAGGAAGGAGTTCTGTCTTTTGTATTATGTTTTCCGTCTGTCTGTTATTACATCGTCTATTAGTGTTTTTGGAACATTTGTTATTTTCTTCCATAATCCAAATGCAGAAAATTGGAACTACAATTCTGAAACAATCATAATGACTTTTGTGGGTGATGGAGAGAAGAAGCATGCTGAGCTTCTTGCACTGCCACTTAGGCCTGGCTATTGGGGTCGTGTTACGCGTCGTGTCAAACCGTGTCGGGTCATAAACGGGTTGACCCAAACTTGACCCATTTATTCCCGTGTCACTTTCGGGTCAACCCATTTTGACCCGTCGGGTTGCGGGTTCGTGTCGCGTTCGTGTCGGGTCAACGTGTCAACCCATATATTGTTCGGATTTCGCCTATGTGGCTTCCTAAAATAATGTCAACGATGAAAAAGATTGTTAAAGTTGTGTTAGGTGGGTTGAAACGGGTCATTTTTGGGTTGTCCATGTTGACCCTAACCCGACCTATTTATTTTCGTGTCGATTTCGGGTCAACCCGTTAATGACCCATCGCGGGTTCGTGTCGACCCAAACCCGCTAACTTCGTGTCGTGTCGAATATTACCAGCCCTACTGCCACTTAATGGCTCAGAGGTGTACTTGTGTGTTTCTTTCTGTTGAAGCAGAGAGCAAACCCTTTTCAGGTGAAACCAATTTGTAAATTCATGATTCTTGCCGTATTTGTTTGTAACTTTTGCCATATAATTTATGATATTATCATTTTTCCTTGCTTTCTCTTGATTATTGTTTTGCAGAAGGTGAGCTATATCTCATTGTAATTGGTACCTATTGATCGCAACCGGAGGAGGAGATTTGCATTGTCATAAAATTCTGCTATTCGTTTATTGGTTCCTTCTTCAAAAAAAGGTAGGGTGTGTTTCTTTTTCTGGTTATGCCAGGTTCCCTTTAAAAGCCTTGCAACTTTATGAATCTGTTGCTGCTTCGGACTTTCAGGCACAAATCTTGAGATAGAAGATGTTAAGAAACCACGAAAGTTGGAACTAAACACAAAATATCAATGACTGATGATCACAAGCCAAAAGTTGCTCCGTTATCGAGTCTCAAAATCCACAACGAAGGCTGCTGCGAAATATCGCATCTAGAAGTGTTTGTAAGAAGTTCATTGCAGTAAGTTCTGTAACTATTTTTTACTGTTCGCTAACTTGTTTGGCCTGCTTATTTGTGGATTCTTTTTTATTGTTTGCTAAAACATTTGGCATGCTTATTTGTGGATTCTTGACTTATTGTACTTTGGAAATTGAAGTACCGTTATTCCATTGGAGGATGTTAACCAGTAGGTGCTTGTTATCTGAACTTGGAAGGTGCTCAACTTTGGTTTAGAACTCTAATCCCGGGTGACTTTGGTCGTGTGTCCCCATTAAAACTTTCATGTTCTGCGATTAGTTTGTCAGTAGTTGCCCGATTTTTATATTTTGTTTTTGGGCTTTATGATTAGCTTTGTAGCTTCAACTGTTTCGTTGATAATGTTATGCTTTTCAAGTGGAGTATAAAAATGGAGGATTATATGCCAAACTATACTGGTGTTGGGGAATCCGGGCTCAAAAACACATCTTATACCAAGTCGTAGCAGAAGCAATAATGCCAAGAATCAAACTTTCCCCCAAAATACGTGCAACTAAATTAAGAACAACACAATTGCAAGTAGACAATAAGCTAAAACGAGACAAGACCAATTTTAACGTGGAAAACCTGAAACTCGGGAACAACCACGAAGTCGCCTCTCCGACTCAAATACTTCCACTATATCAAATCAATAGTAGGATCAACACTCATACATCCCTAGCAACTAGAGGCTCAACCAAGCAACAAGAAAAATCCATTCTTGGCTTATAATATCATTTAGATAACAATCTAGGGTAAACAAGATAATAGCACCTTAGAGAGGTCAAGACCAAAATCTGACTGTTGGATATTTGGAAGATATACCCAGGAGCAAGCCCCTGAAATTTGAGCCGAAGCCGCCAAAGTTTCACCGTCGGATCGCCGCCGGAAGCTGGCTGTTTGCCCAAAACCAAACCCAGCAGAGCCACTGCTTGTTCTTCTCCAAAACCCGTTAACCCTCCTTTGTTGCCTTCTCTCACTCTCAGTGTGCCGCTAATAACCACTCACATGAATTGTGAGACAAGCAACGATTAGCTACAATAATAGCCACGTAGCACAAGCCGCACCAACCACACACGATGTGTGAATACTCACCATGTCACCAGCTGAGAGCAAGCTGGAAACATTCATATCCACCTTGAAATACCCTTTTTTGTGTTTATGGGTATTTTGTGATATTGTGATAGTGTTGGGGACTCATTTTAAATGTTGGGAGTTAATTATAAGTGTTTTTAAGCTTTGGGGGGGGGGGGGGGGTTTGTGACTTTTACCTAAATTTTTTGGTGTCTTTTAACTAAACTAGAGGGTGGTTAGTGTCTTTAAACCTAAACTAAGGGGAAAAAGTGTCTTTCTGCTAAAATTTGACCCAAAACTCATACTACCATGTTTCTTCTTCCCCAAATTCACGGTGAATTGATTTTCTTCTTCTTCGTTCAAAAAAAATCACGCATCCTCTTCATCAATCGGATTGAAATTCGATCCCCTTCCTTTCTCTATGATTCTCTCCAAAATCATCACTATCATCCCAATCTCTCTCTCTCGGCAATCGTCTTTCTGTCTCTCGTGCGTTCCCTTCTCTCTCTCTCTCTCTCCCCGTGCGTTACTCTCTGTCCGAGAGCAGCAAGAACAGCGGCACAACAGCAGCAACAGCTGCGTCCAGCCACCACCGCCACCGCCCAAGTTAGTCCTCGTCTTCTCCATTGCTCTCAGTTCTTCTGCTTCTTCTTTTCTTCTTCTCCTTCGTCTTTCTTCTTCTTCTTCTCTTGCGTCGAGTTCTGGTTCTTCTCCTTCTCTTTATTATTATTTTTTTCTTTTTTTTTTCTGCTATGGGTTTTGACCCTTCGATTTGTAGCAGCCGTTTCGGCCACCAAGCTCCAACGCCGCCGCCTCCATCTTCGCCACTCAAAACTTCGTTCGCGTCTCAATCGTCTCTATTTATCTCTTCTACTTGTAAGTTCATATCAATCTTTAATTTCAGATTCTTGTCACTCTTAATTTCGGATTTGTTATCGTGTTATTCTTCATGAATCATTAGATTCGTTCTTGTGCACGTTTCACCCAAAAACCCTAGTTGTGTAAGAGGTAAAATCAAGCCCAAACAATGGGATTAAGTAGAAACTATCACCTGTTTGATGTGTTGGGTTGCTAAGGTGAGTTGTAATCGCCTGGTAATTGAATTGGAGTAAAAATCGAGACCGTTAGACGCATTATTGGGTGTTCTAGGGTTGATGAACAATCTGTCCGGTCGCTAAAGGAACTGAATTTGTCACTGTAGCCTAAATGTGTCGCTGAAAGTTGCTGAAATTATCATTAACGAATTGAGTCTGCAGTAAGTTCTGTACCTATTTCTTACTGTTCGCTAACATGTTTGGCCTACTTATCTGTGGATTCTTTTTTATTGTTTGCTAAAACATTTGGCATGCTTATTTGTGGATTCTTGGCTTATTATACTTTGGAAATTGAAGTATCGTTATTCCATTGGGGGATGTTAACCAGTAGATGCTTGTTATCTGAACTTGGAAGGTGATCAACTTTGGTTTAGAACTCTAATCCCGGGTGACTTTGGTCGTGTGTCCCCATTAAAAATTTCATGTTCTGTGATTAGATTGTCAGTAGTTGCCCGATTTTTTATTTTGTTTTGGTACTTTACGATTTGCTTTGTAGTTTCAACTGTTTCGTTGATAACGTGATGCTTTTCAAGTGGTGTATAAAAATGGAGGATTTTATGCCAAACTATACTTAGGTGTTGGGTCGTGCTAAAAAACACAACTTATACCAAGTCGTAGCGGAAGCAATAATGCCAAGAATCAAACTTTCTCCCAAAATAACGTGCAACTAAATCGAGAGCAACACAATTGCAAGTAGATAATAAGCTAAAACGAGACAAGACCAATTTTAACGTGGAAAACCCGAAACTCGGGAAAAACCACGGAGTCGCCTCTCCGACTCAAATACTTCCACTATATCAAATCAATAGTAGGATCAACACTCATACATCCCTAGCAAGCTAGAGGCTCAACCAAGCAACAAGAAAAATCCATTCTTGGCTTACAATATCATCTAGATAACAATCTAGGGTAAACAAGAGAATAGCACCTTAGAGAGGTCAAGACCAAAATCTGACGTTTGGATATTTGGAGGATATACCCAGGAGCAAGCCCCTGAAATTTGATCCGAATCCGCCAAAGTTTCACCGTCGGATCGCCGTCGGAAGCTGGTTGTTCGCCCAAAACCAAACCCAGCAGAGCCACTGCTTGTTCTTCTCCAAAACCCGTTAACCCTCTTTTGTTGCCTTCTCTCACTCTCAGTGTGCAGCTAATAACCACTCACATGAATTGTGAGACAAACAACGATTGGCTACAATAATAGCCATGTAGCACAAGTCGCACCAACCACACACACAATGTGTGAATACTCACCTTGTCACCAGCTGAGAGCAAGCTGGAAACATTCAAATCCACTTTTTTTTCTTTTCTGTTTTATTTAATTCCTCTACGAGTAATTATCCGGTGTGGCGTTCTCACCTATGAGGTGGACCCACACCAACATTCTCCCCCTCCACCTCATATGGAGGACTCCATACCCGCGATGCTTTTACAAATTTCAAGCTTCGCAACCGGTACGGACTTCGTCATCATATCAGCACCATTGTCGTCAGTATGAATCTTGACAAGTTCAACCGACCTCCCATCCAAGACATCTCTAATCCAGTGATTCCTCACATCGATGTGCTTGGATCTCGAGTGGAAACTCGAGTTCTTGCTGAGGTGGATCGCACTCTGACTATCACAAGCTGTTGTAAAAACTTCTTCATCCAAAGCAACTCCTTGCAACCTTCGGTAGCTGCACTAAACTCAGCCTCAGTAGTAGACATTCCAATGCATTTCTGCAACCTAGATTGCCAGGACACTGCTCCCCCTACAAAAGTGTTCAGATACCCAAACATAGACTTCCTCGAATCAATATCCCCAGCCATGTCAGCATCCGTGAAACTAACAAGTATAGGATCACCATCTCCGAAACAGATACACAACTGAGAAGTACCCCCTGAGATACCTGAATATCCACTTAACCGCAGACCAATGCTCTCTACCAGGATTGGAGAAAAACCGACAGCTTGTAATAGTCAGAGTGCACATATATCACTCTAGTTAGTTCTCTCACTAAACATCATATTCTAGTTTTAGTCTTGTGTTCTATCCAGTTTTAATGTTGAAAACACTATCCACCTATTAGTTGAGTTTCTAATTCTATATTTTCACAAAACCAATGCTCTGATGCCATCTGTAACACCCCCGTCCTAAACTACTAGAGAACTATACTTGAATGCCCCAGACTCTCTGGAGATGCCCTCCTCTAAGTACGAAAATGCTCATCAAGGAGTCTAATCTAATAGTTCTATTACAAGAAGGAATTAAAGAAAGCGAGCCTTAAATAAAATTTACTATTATAGTTAGCATACTCTGAAGTGACAACTTCTAGGTGATTGTCTACTCCACGAACTCCCACGTACTCACTTGCCAAGTTACACAAGGAAGATATGTCACGACGTCATACTATAACAAGTAAACTAGGATTTATAACAAACATAGATGTCCTTATAGTTTTGAAAACGTTCAGCCCGTACTCACAGACGTGTCGTCCCAATAACCAGACTCAAGCATCAAGATGACAAGGATGATTACACCAGTTATTTAAAGATCACTTAATACACAATCAGTAACATACCCACCTTATCCAGAGGATTCCAAATCCCACTACTTGAAGGCTTGTGAAGACCATATTCACTTTCGATGAGGAATTCAACACCAAATCCAATTCATATCCTCTCCCTGAAAGACTAAACCTTAAGTGTGCACACCCCATACTGGATCATCAGTCCATAGAGTAGTAACTAGCTGCCTATAGTCGAGGCTAGATCCTCCCGGCTAAATGAAGCCCGTGGACCGGGTCCCATATATCTCTGTGACGGCAGCCAGATGTCCGAAGAAAGTAATGACCATACAAGGGTCTAGAGTAAGCATGAATCAAATACTGACCAAGTAATTCAAATACAAGCATGAATTATATCCATATTCACATGTTTCATGTGTGTAAATATGCATGAACCAGCGTTAGTTATTCCATGATTTACTTGTTTCTTACTAATAGACTCATATAAGCATTCCTCAATACAAAATTAAGCGTTTACATGCTTACCTGCCAGCCTGCCTTGTGTCCTGATAGCTAAGCTGATTCCTTATCCCGACAATCTCTACACATATAAACATATATGTACTATCAATACATGTGCTCACTAGTGAGGTAAAATGCATATGTAGGTGTCATGCTGACAGTCTAGCCTAAAATTACCATTTTGCCCCTAGTAGACACAATCTTATCATTACTGTCCCGAATTGTTCCTGAACACATAGTTATACTCCAAATGACAAGTCTCACGAATTCCAAGTCACAGAACTGCCTACTTAAGATTGAATCTCAAGTTCTGGTTATTCACACTCATGTCTCTGAAGTTTGATTAGATTGCACTTTAGCCCCTAACAATGCCAAATTTCCCCCAAACAAGTCATACTATGCTCAACAATATGAAAACAGATTTCCTAACACCCTCAGTTTGTCACAAGGTTGAATCTACATCTTTAAGTATTTTCACTTAAGCCCTTTAAGTTTGGAAAATTGCATTTTAGCCCATTATTCAGCTTGATTGATCAGATTCAAGTCCGGATGGACACAATTTGGATCCCATATGTTATGAAACTGTTACAAGGACATATTGTCATGTACGACATCATAATTTTAGTGTTTGACTAGAGGAATAGTGAAATTACTTTTTTGCCAATCATAGACAAATCAATTGAACTAGGATCTCCATAAAGTCAATCTTTGGTCAAACTTGAATTTTACACCTGAAAAGTGATTTTGAACACCTTTCTAGAAGGATATTTTGGTCAATTAGGTCATCTGATGAGTCAAATCAGAAAGTTAGAGCTCAGAAGAAGTCCTCTTAACAAGTCAACTTCACAGTCAATTTCTAGTCGAGTAATGATATTGGAGAAATTGAGAATAGGGTTTTGATGATTGATATTGATGATTGAGATTTACAAATCGTTCATGTATTCCCAAGATGTAACACCCCTTGATCCCCAAGCTTTCCGTTCCGGACCGGAGAGCTTAGGAGGGTGCTACTCATAATGAAATACCGGAAACCGAGAAAAAACATTGCCATAGTTATATATTACATGTGCCAACTGTCTTACACATTGTCTTACAATATTATTACACAAAAGGTGCAAACCGTCTAGTAGTCCGAGTTACTAAGAGTACTGATAGTTACTAGGTGAGTTTGTGTTTCCCATCTAAGCCAAGCCATCGTCGTCTAGACCTGCGGTGGGAATAAAACAGGAACCGCAGTTCTTATAAAGTCTACAATGAAATACTGAGTAAGTAAACACCCAAGCTTGTACACAGATTAAGAAGCATATCTTTCCAAAGCAATCATAAAGGAGAATGAACAATAACTGAATAAATCATTGAAGAATAAAGTATGAATACTGGAACACATATGAAATTCTCTTTATTTTTACCTTGCATATAAACCCTTCTCTTATATCTCAAACATGGAATATTATTCCCGATCTATCTCTTCTTTCTTTTCATAAAAATCTCTTCCTCAAATAAAACCAAACTATTATCTTGTTGATACGGAGAAATCTATCCTTTCACTAGTTACCATGACCGTAAGTGTCGGAACCCCCCTTAGAATTCGTGTGGCAAGAGAGGTAAGTACATGGAGACACACGGCAGGTCGCGACCGGGTTAAAATATACACGGGCCAAGTGACCGTAATCAACATTGACAATAATAATCACGGGCCGAGTGACCGAAGTTAACATCGACAATAATAAAGTTTCCCCGCACAACTCTTTCCACTTTACGTTATTAACCGATTATTATTTCTCGTGTGACATTCTCAAACATCCACTTCAAAACGTTATCAGATCTCCAGTAAAGCATGAAAGTCATAAAACACATTTGAGACATATTATAAAATCATATTTTGACACGAAAGAAGCTAGGTACGCTAGACTTTCCATGTTTACTCACCTCAATCTAATATCAAATAGCACGTTCTAGGCACTACCAACAGACATAGCCCCTGTCTACGAAACCGTCACCTACAAATTATATGCCTAAATTAAACACGAGTCTAACTATGCAAGTGTAACGCTATAATCTCTAGCCAAAATCCTACTTTATTTAAAATTGACCAGCTCCCCCCTTAACCAAACTATTCCAATTTATATTTCTAATAACGCTTTACAAGTTTCACAATTAACGTTTACGAAAGCATAGTTATAAATTCATTTATTACAAACGACATTTTGTTCCTAAATAACTTTTCAATTTATTTATTAATTCTAAAAGAGTCTATTCTTAGATAAATTTTTATATTAAAAGAAACATGTAATAATAGTGAAATAAGAGAGTAAACAGATGTTATCTAATATATTTATAAAAATTTAATGGAAGAAACGGTTATTGAAACTATAAAAATTATACCATATTTAAGAGTAGTGAATTTCTAAGAAAACTATTTCTAAATACTCAACACGATGTAACGATTTTTATAAACAAGCAAATATCATTTGTTTTCAAGTATATAAACGAACCGAAGCGAGGGTTAAGTGATTAGACACAAGATTCGTTTAGTTTTAAGAAAATATTTATAGTTTAATTTTTAAATAGACATTCCGTACACTATTTCAATACCCGAGTTACTTTCCGGAACGAAGAAGAAAACTAGTATTTTTAGAAAATATTTTGAATCCAACATTTTCATTCTTATTTTTACGTAAAAAAATGTATCGTTTATGTAAACAACAAATAGCTCCCCCTAAGTTATATTAAAAGACATTCGGTACCCCTCCTACTCACAATACAGATTATATAAAAGACACTTACACTCCCAAAGTTTCTGAAACAACATTTTTACCCTTCCACCTACTTTATGTAAAAGACACTTTCACCCCCTTACATGAACGATCAAATTGATCGATCTAACCGAGTATTCAAGCAACAAGACATGATTTTTATTGACTAGAACGTAAAATTATGTGATTTAGATTTTACCCAAGCCAAAAATCGTGAAAAAAGGTCGAGGAATGAGTCGACAAGAGCTTCTCGTCGATGGTGGTCGCGGTGGTGTTCGCCGGTGGCGACGCCGGTATTCTGTGCTCTGGTTGGGTTCGTTTATGATCTCTTCAAGTTCCCATGAGTTGTTTGGAACTAGTTTAGAGACGTGGGTGGCACCGGATAGCTCCGTACGAGCTTGGTGGCGGCGTTAATGGTGATGGCGTCAGCGGCGGAGGGAGGCTGCGGCCTCCTCTGTTTCTCCTTCCTTTCTGGTCGTCCAAGAGAGAGGACGAGGATAGAGAGCTCATAGAATGAGAGAGAAAGAGAAGGAACAGTGGTGGTGGGGGTAGTGTTCCCGTCGGGCCTCACCGGCGGCGGCGGCGGCGTGGCCTTCCGCCACTGTTGCTGCCTTTGTTTCTGTTCGACCGAGAGAGAAGAGAGGCAGAGAGAGCTTAAGAGGGAGGGAGAGAAAATACTGTGATGGTGGTGGAGGTGATGTTGGTGGTGGTGACGGAAGAAGAAGAAGAAGAAGAAGAAGAAGAAGAAGAAGGAGAAGGAGAAGGAGAAGGAGAAGGAGAAGGAGAAGGAGAAGGAGAAGGAGAAGGAGAAGGAGAAGGAGAAGGAGAAGGAGAAGGAGAAGGAGAAGGAGAAGGAGAAGGAGAAGGAGAAGGAGCAGAAGCAGAAGCAGAAGAAGAAGAAGAAGAAGAAGAAGAAGAAGAAGAAGAAGAAGAAGAAGAAGAAGAAGAAGAAGAAGCAAAAGAAGAAGAAGAAGAAGAAGAAGAAGAAGAAGAAGAAGAAGAAGAAAAGTTTGGGAAACTCACCATCTACGGGAAACCGTTCCTCTCTTATTATTTTATTATTTTTTTTTTTATTTTTTTTATTTATTTTATTTAATTACTTATTAGGATTTAAAGGTTTTACAAACTACAACTTCTATCCCCAACTAAGTGTTTAATTAACTAGCTTATACTTTCCGAAACTACAACTACCTCCTCTCTTAGCATACGATTGTGAAAACTATATTCTAAACTTTACGAAAAGCCATCAAATTAACCGTATAATAAAACGGAGTATTACACAAGAACTCAGAGGAATCAAGGAGAAGAGATCACTCAAAGTTGATTGAAAATACAACAGTCCAGCACTTAGAATATAATTGAGTTACTTCACAGTTTCAAGATAGTCACTTTGAGCTTGGTTTCTGAACAATCTGTTAAGGATATGAGAAGTTCTCCTCTAGGAATGATTTAGAGTAATATAAGTCAGCTTCTCACATGAGAAAGCAGAATGTCGTTTCGATAGATATTCAGATAGTTATGACCGGAGAGCATCCCCGGAGAGCACAGAAGCACTCATCCAGATCCAAAGACTTAGTTTGATCTTATTCACTCTCTTAATTTCAGAAACTTTGTTAATTCGTTATGTCGTTTAGTAGCTAAACCTTTTACCTAGGTTCTCGGTGAACCTAGGGTTTCGTTTTCAGACATTGTTCTGTAGTTTGAGTATGAATTCATGATTACATTATCTTAATTCAGCAGTATTATCAGTTACTCTGTCTTTGATTATATCTGTTTATGCATGATCGGAGTCGCGAACCAGAATTGTTATAGACCCGAGCCTGTAGGTGAAAACGTCAGGGTAGGGTTAGGAAGAAAAGACAGGATTTAGTACCTTACCCTGATAGACCGACCAGAGAAAGGGAGATAGGGCTAGCCAAAACGTATAGACCAACTGTTAGAGAATTTGACCCGGGCCATCAGGACAGGTTAGAAATCCTAGCAGACTTAGAAAGAGACTGCAGACTTAGGCAGCTTAACAGGAATCCGAAAGTCTGCAGGATCGTGACAGTGTGTGGAATCTGAAAGGTTACTGCACAATCGGTACGTGGCACGGGTAATTAAAACTGCCGAGTGTTTTCATATCAAAACGAAGAACATAACTCTGAAGAAACCCTAGGGGATCCTGGGACCTAGTATTCCAAACCCTAGATTTACGAACTTTCAAGATTTTCAGAAAAACGTCACAAAAAATATTTACGTTTTATTTGTTTATTTTTAGTTTATAGTCAATCACAATCTTACTACTCCTCCTTTTACACTCTGCAAGTTGAAACTAATTTCTCGAATAACTCAAAATAGTCCTCGTGGGAACGATCACCCGAGTTTAAATACACCCGGTATTACAAGATTCGTATACTTGCGAACAACACGTTAGTTTGCGCATCAGATTCAACAGTAGGCACTAATTTTTGTTCAAATTTTCCATTGATAATGAGATGTGGCGTCTCTGCAACCGCATAAGGTGCAATGTTTGGCAAACATTATGAACATTCTCGAAATAGCGACAAAACACAAAATATATTTTCTTTTATTGTCAGATCCATATGCTCAAAACTAGGGGGGGATCCCGTAGAAGATGGCGTCATTGGTGATGAAGAAGTAAGAGACCTGCTTGAGGCAAAGCCCAGAGAGAGAGAAAGACAGAGTTACGTTCAATTGATCATCGTCTTTGGCATCCAAGTTGGTACGAGAGAGAGAGAGAGAGAGAGAGAGAGAGAGAGAGAGAGAGAGAGAGAGAGAGAGTTGTCTGAGGTGAATCCTAGTTGGGGGTGGGGGGGGGGTAGACATTAAAGATAAGAAAGGCCTCATAGGCCTTTCCGGTTTGGTCGCTTGGGCACAGTTGTGGTGGTATAGATCTGACGTTTCAAGACGAGAAAAGTCGGCTGGTGGGTTTCTTTTTCTTCTGCAAACCTCCTTTTGTTCATGCCCTCTTGGACAATTTGCGTCTATTTCTCAATTTTTTTTGGTCGTCAACCGAGTTTGAACCCCGGACCTCATGCAGGGGCTTCCAACGCTCTACAACTTGAGCTACCACCCTAGCTGCCTTATTCTCTTTTTCGTGTTGGTAATATATTAAGAAATACAAATAAAATATAGACAACTAGGGGATTGCCTGTGCCCGAGGGCACTACCCCGAAAAACACTGAGAAATTCATTGCACTTGCGATGTAAAAAGTGAATGACAACGCAAAGATGATGAAATTAGTAGAAACCGAAAACTTTTTCGAGCCATCGTGTGAGAAGTTCGGGTGAAAAAGAGTAAAAATTGAGAAAGTTATGGAGAAAGTTAAATATGTGTGGAGGAAGTGGGGGAGAAGTTACAAAAGTTGTGGTTGCCCCCATCTCCAATTTTTAGGGAATTCAAACTATAAGTGGGTGGTAGGTGAGATCTAAGAGCTGGGGCTGTTTTAATTGAAGGCTTGGAAAATAAGTCAACCGTTCTATATTATAGAATAGATTTAGTAGAGTACTATGGGTGGGTTTGGTAGAATGGTTTTTGGTGGAAAAACTGGTTTTTAGATTCTGGTGAATTTTTTTTAGTTTTTTTCAGAGATTTTGTTTAAACCAGTGTGTTTGGTGACGGCTTTTAATCTAGATTAAAAGCCGGAGAAATGTGTTTGGTAGTGGTTTTTAAACTAGAAGCAGTAGATTAAAAGACAAATATACCCTCCACTTGTATTTTCTTTACATATTCACAAAGAATAAATTCAAGTGAAAATGTTAACGAGCGACAACGATTTCATGAAAGTTGACAAATTGAAGAACAATTTAACAGCTTTTGTAGCGTTCAAAAAATCAAAATTTTCATCATTGGATTCAACAAAAAATTAACAATTTTATGAAATTTCGATCACGTCAAAATTCAAGACCTATTGTTTCTTGAAATGGAAGTATGAGCATAAAGTGTAATGAGAAACTATTACATATTTCATAAATCTAATAAGAGAATGACCTTGGGTAACTAAGTAAATAAAAAGAAAGTGTGAGGATAATATAGGGTGAGCTGAAAATAGAAAAAAACCGAAAAACCATCAAAACTTGGTTTTTTTTTCCATGCCAAAAGTTGAAAAAAACTAGTTTAAAATCTAGTTTTAAACCATGCAAAACAAACACAATAAATAAACGGGTAAAAGACATTTTCCACCCTCCAATTATGGACAAAAGACATTTTGCCCCCTGATTTATGGAAAAAGACATTTTGCACCCCTGTTAACGGATGGATGGTGGACAGATACCACCCTTCTGTTACAATCCGTTAGTTGAGGGGTGCAAACTGGCTTTTTGTGACCATTTTACCCTTACAAATTGTTGACAAACACCCTTTTTGTTTATTATTGAATTCATCATCATGTTCTTTGTGTTCTTGAACACCACCACCACAACAACAACAAAAACAACACCAAATCTGTTGTATCAAATAGAGAAAAAAGAGAACCAAGAACATTTTACATGTGCTCCATTTCCCAACCAAGATCAATTATAATCAAGGTTTCTGAATTGTGTAAGCAAATAAATCAGAGACTATCTTAGTACCAGCCTACCAGGAATACTCAGGAAGTGCAGAAAGGAAAAATACTTCATTTTGTTGAAATCCTCAAGTATCATCACTCCAAACAAGATATTTGAATTGAAACTTGGAAGAACAAGTGGTAATTGGGGACAACAGAGCTCAATACATGAAAAAGCCCTAATTTTTCCCCCTCAACAGCCAAACAAAGCTTCATCCACAACCCAGAAACCATGAGAGCCACCACCGGCCAGGCTTTCACCACCGGCGGGAGACGTTGATGTGGGGAACAAGAAGGCGGAGATGATCGTCGCGACGATTAGAGTTGCGATAATGAGGACACCCACGTTGATGAATTTGTCGTCGACTTCCATTTCCGTGAATCGATCGACAACCCTGTAGAAAACGGGATAAACCCAGTTAAGAGAATGTTGATTGAGAACAAACCCAGATCTGGAAATCGCGGTGGGTGGAAAATGAATTAGGTAAATCGAATCAAAGTGAGCGTAGAGTTGATAGTGATAGAGTTCAGAGATTTCT
The DNA here is from genome assembly GCA_023055425.1 of Linanthus parryae. Lineage (NCBI taxonomy): Eukaryota > Viridiplantae > Streptophyta > Magnoliopsida > Ericales > Polemoniaceae > Linanthus > Linanthus parryae. The sequence goes on along the minus strand of JALGPY010000004.1, from coordinate 2,306,959 downwards.
GCACCTGGAAGAGAAAGGGTCTGATCTGAGAGAAATCATAAAGGCGATTATTGCGAGGTGGAGAAGAGGAGAGATCGAGTGAAGGACAAAAGGGAGAGACCAAATCTGCTGAACGCCAAACCCCTCCCTTCTGAACACCCAGCCACCACCAGAGAACCCAAACAACCAGCTGAGAAGGTCGCCATTGACGGTGTGAGCCTTCGTCGAGAATCGGAATGGACGAAGGGGCCTCTGAGAAGGCTGCCTTCCTCCCACGCCCCTGCCTCTGCCACCGCCTCGATTGCGGCTTTGTGGCCTCCGGCCTTCCACCTCGCAGATCCAAGAGAGATGATGAAAAGCACTACCCAGAGAGAAATGGTGACCTTCTCAGAGGGCAATTTTGGGTAAGAGAGAGAGAGAGAGAGTTGAACGGCTACTAGAGTTAGAAATGAGTGAAGAGGGGGAGAGGATGGGTATTTATACATGTGTAAATTTCTTTGATTTTGAGGGCAATGTTGTCTTTTCGTCCCTCCGTGAGTACTACGTTAGTTTTTAACTCTGACAGGGGTGGAAAATGTCTTTTTCCATAAATGAGGGGGCAAAATGTCTTTTGTCCATAATTGGAGGGTGGAAAATGTCTTTTACCCTAAATAAACTATTCAGTTGAAAAAACATAAACCAAAAAAAAACCATATTACCAAACGGACCCTATATTTGAGACCAGATGGGCTCTCTTGTGACACATCCTAACCATGGGGGCAAAAAGCAATTAACCCAAGAATATTTAAAGAAGGCGTAAAAGAATAAATATAAAGAAGTAAGTAAAATATAGGAAGGGGGGGACTTTTGTCCCAGAAATTCCTGCGTGCAAGTTGCGCTGTCTTGCTCTTACCTGTCATTTCGGTGCAGAGAGAGAAAGACACCCAACACCGACCTCCTTCCTCTTCCTTCATTCATTCTGTTTTTTCAGGAGCTCTTTCCTCTCTCTCCGGAAAGCCACTATCTGCAGGTTCGATCTCCTCATCTCTCTCTCTGTTAGATCTGTTTCTTGTTGCCTGATCATGTTTTTCTGAATTCTGTGTTTATTCATCATCATGTCGCAATAGGATCTTATTTCAACTGGCTTAAACCAATTCACCTAACAGAAAGAACAACAGATTTCATGCTTTAGTATGATGAAAATCCAGGTTCTGAGGGTCCTCATGTGTTAGGCTGAAAATATTATTCATAAATTGTGCAATCCTTAATTAATTATGTCATAGGGATACGGAGGAAGAAGGAGACAGGTTAGGGAATGTCATATTCCATTATTTGATTTTCAAATGGGATACATAAATGTGTCATATGAACAACAAACAATTAGTTAAAGAAAAAAATTATTTAATGAGCGACACACCTTATTCTTTTTTTTTTCAAATTTGAAAGCTTCCATTAAAAGAACAGGCAAGCACAAAAAGTTTAGCAACAGCAGCTAAACAACAAAGCTAAAACAAACCAAACAACAACAAAAGATACGGAAGAAAGAAGGATTAGGAGGCAAACGGCAGCCAAAACCAGCTATCTACAGCACTATAGACACACAGACACTGCACCATCCATATGGATATCCAAGGCTTGCACTGCTCAGGTGTGTGCCTCCCCTCTAGGAACCTATAAAATGAAACATAAAGCAAAATTGGCTTCTATCGATCTGATCATATCCACAACAACTCCTCTGTGGGCAGACATCTCTCAATACCCAGTAACGACGTACTTTAGACCCCCAATCCCAGCATTTACCTCTTCACGGAAGAGCTCCTAAGTCATTTTAACTTAACACTCGAGTCCGTGACAGAACCTGACCCATGAAGAAAATGCCCTTCTTTTCAAATGATTCTATCCCTCAAAGGGCAGGGAGAAACTAGCGTATGCAAGTAATGTGCCTCATTGCTCAAAGCCACTTGCTGCCTCCTTCTGTCCGTACTCCGTCCGTTGTTGGAGTGCAATCCCAAGTTCTCTTTTTAGAAAAAAGTATGAGTGCTCATCACTACCAAGTGATCAATGTTATCCTCCATTAGTGAATTGCAAATAGGTCAACACAATCCATCCTCTTGTACACTAGGTGACACATGACATCATCTCGATCAGTTGCCAATCCTTCTCCTTCTAAATGACATCCAATTTACATCCTAAGGCGTTCCAACGTCCACCTGTTAGTGTAAACTTAGGAGATTAAATGAATTGTTTTATAATACGCAGTACTAGTTTAGTAAGACGAACCATATCCATGTGTCCCAAGTCTGTCGGTGAAAAATAAGGATCAAGTTTCTTTTACCTTCTGATGGTTTTTGATGCTACTTCGTGGGAGTTCTTGGAATGCTTAGAAAACCAATATAAAGAGGTGTGAATGGTTGCATCTATCATCCCTTCACTAATGTTTTGATGTAAAGTTGCCATGTCTGGAGGAGCTGAGGGGGTAAAAATATTCAAATTGGAAGGTATATGTAAGGTTTCCCTTCAACCCTTTGGTAGTATGAAAACAAAAAGCAAGTAACCAACTTCACCTTCTTTGGCGTGCTTGAGGCTTAAAGGTGTTTGTGTTGCCGCTTGCTACATCCTAGCTGAGTTTTAAGGGCCTCTTTGTTGGACTCATACTGGGTTGTTGTTTCTGATGAATTAAGACTTGACCTCACACCAACAATATCATTACTGCTGCCAACCAGCAACCCACCCATGAGGTCATAACCGGTTGCCTCGGCTGACTCTGTTTCGGTCACTTTCTGCACATCAACACTCGACAGAAGGTCTATATTGTAAGCTGGAGAAAGAAAAAATGTGTACTTTCAAGCAAGAAAACCCACTTAACATCATAGTAGAACATAAAACACCAGCATAAAGTTGTTGTCTTGTCCCTGCCTCTCTTTTGCTCCCCCTTAAAGTTACATTATATAACAGAAAAATGATGTATTAGAGTCATTCTCAAGGCCATTTTAAATACAATTTTAATGATTTCTGCTTGAGCTCGGCGGATTGGTCTTAAGTACCAATTGTAGCAATAGAAATAGGTAATAGGAATGACAAATCTGTGTATGCTGTAGATTTATGGTTAGCCTAAAAATTGTTGTTCCCTTGTGCACCGATTTTTTCGCTTGATTCTCTATATTCTCCATAGTTAGAAATTAAATCCTTTCCTTACAGGGCTGGACATGAAGTGTGATGGTGTATTTTCCCAATTTAAGAAATAAAATCAACTTCTCTCTGTAAGAGATTCCAGAATCCAAAGCAACGGCCATATCTTCTTCGATAACTACATATTTGCAAACTCAGCCAAATTCATTATAGCCTCATATCTCTTTCCTTGTGAACCCGCGATACCATCTCCAGAACCCCTAACCTCTACAAACCACCACCAACATTACCTCCACATGTAGAACAACTGTCTACATACATTATGACAGTCCAATGCTCATATCCACACCATTAGCTGCATATTTTCCTTAGCCAAATGTACAATGTGCTCTTTTTCGTCCCAGCTCAGTAATGGCCACATCGTTTATGGAAATTGATTGGTTTTACATGGCAGATCCAAGCACACATTTAGACAGTAGTTGTCAATTGAGGATATGAAACACAGATGTCCTACTGAATTGTGAATTTTGCAGATTCTCGTACGACTAAAAAAATAGATTGCTGACGTATCCAATACACACTATATTACTTGTGATGGAGCTATGAAAAGTTATTTAACTAGCTTTGTGCATGTTAAGATTATTACTACACATTGGTATGATTTCAGTGGTGAATAACAATCAGATATTAAGGTTGTGAATACGTGTTTGAAGTTCGAACGTATCTTCAAGTCTTTTGGTAATTGGTCGAAATTGTGAGTGGAAATTATTGAACTGGTTTCAAACTGAAGAATGGAGAAGTGTATATGCTTACTTAAGTAGGGCTAGCAAAGTATTGCTTGTATTTGTTGTGTGTTTCCGCCCAGATACCATTTCAGATGTAATTTAATCCACAGGCATATTATCTGATACAAGTATGTTAGTGACTTTTGTTGCATCTTTATTTGTCCGTATGGAAGATTTGGAGTTACTAAAGAAATACGCTGAGGATATAACAATAAATGATTTTATCCCGGAGAAACAGATGTCATTGTTAATGAGTTTTCTATGGAGGCTCAGATAATTCACCATTTTAACTTGTGATTGCTGTTATTCATTGTCTAATATTCCGTTAATGGACTATTTGACATTTCAAAACTCGTAATGGTATGATGGCAGTGAGTGTTTGTTTGTGTAGGATCCAATTGACAACATTTAAAGTTGAGGTCAATTTTTTAACAAATCTTGAGAGGGGCATATTAAATGATATCCTGAGATTGATGCTCGAGGTCTCATCTGGTGTTAAATGTTTTGCATTTCTCGTCTTTTTGGTGTTTGTTTTATAATTTTTATTTCTGTGAAGAATCATGTCATGCATTTTGTCACAGGACCATGTATTCTAAGTATAGCTGTTAATTTAATTGTTTCACATTGTTGGAGAGACACGCAAGGTTGGAGGTTTTATGTTGAGTTGATACCTGCAATATCATGATGTATTATTTTTGTTCTCACTGTGGTGATTAGCTGGAACTGCCAAAAATAATTGGGAAGATATTTAAGCCTGGATTTTCTGAACATGATGTGATTACTTCCAAATGAGCCTTTGAATTGTGGTGACTTATTGAATCTTAACTTTTGTGGATCTTCTTATTTAAGCAGGGAGGAAGAATTGTTGAACCCGTCCTGCTTTATTAGTGCAGAGTAAGCTTGAGTTGAAATGAAGAAGGCGTTCGATCAAACATTTCGGGAGATGTGAGTTTTATTCTTATTTATTTATTTGTTAATGTTCTCCTTTTGAAGTAAGTAAAGAACTCCGAAATTGTATTGATGCTGAATATTAAGAGAGTAGGAGTTTATATAGACACTCCTTAAGGGTACACATGGAATCTGACAATTATTACCATAACACTACTAATTACCATAATGCTATTATGGAATATAACAATTATTACCATACAACTATTATTACCATCACAAGTTGGAGGATCTGGAGGACACCATTCTTGGTCTTCAATGCAGCGAGGGTGGTGTAGAACCGAAAAGGAACAACAGGTATTCTGAAGAATCAACTCAATTATCTGAGGAATTGTTTTCAATAATCATAGAAAAAGTGAAAAACAACGACTGATATCCTACCAATTTATAGATAAAAACATGAATACTCCTACTTCTACTCAACTACTAAGAGATAACTAGAAATAACTAAAATTTTATCCTTTATTCGGAATATACTTCCTCCAAAAGTCCAATCTTTCTGCGTCTCTGGTATTTGTTCCTAAAGTCTCTGACTTTAGGAAGTTGATCCGCATCAGAGGGTAGAAGGCACTGAGCCGACGTCCGAGAGTGATAGGACCGGGTTTGACGACGGCTGAGAAGATGAGAACGAATAGGTCGGGTTTTCCGGTAGTTGAGAAGAACAAAAAGAAAATTGTTTACGACATATTGTGTCGAGTAGAAAAAGAACAGAAAATAATTTTACAACAGATTTGTCAAGAGTAAGAAGAGCATAGTTTTATGACAGGTTGTGTCAAGAGAAGAAGGAAAAAGAAAGTTTTACGACATCTTGTGTCGAGAAGGGAAGAAAATATTTTTACGAGGACAGGTGGGTGGGTGACATATTCTCTGACGTGAAAGAGGATGCACAAAACAGCTTGGGTGCACTGCCGGTGAGTTGTGTGACAACTTTGTGCGAGTTGTCCGGCGCTGCAGATGGGCTTAGCTGGTGACAGAACGTGGCGATGAACAGGCCAGAAAAGAAAAATCTGGTCGTTCTGGTGTTGCAGGCGACTAGAAGTCCGGTTGCTTGCCAGAGCTGTGACGTGCCAGGATCGGTTCGCTGAACCAGTGTGCGCAGCACTGGGAGACGAGAGCTTCAGTGTTACAGGCGACGAGGTCCCCTGCGTATTTCTGGCGCTCCAGATCCTTGGCAAAGACGAAACCAGAAGGAATTCGCGCTGAGAAGCGATCTGTTCTCTGAAGGAAAAAAACCAACGTCTCGCCGGCGATTTGATGAGTAAAGCACCGATGATTGGTTGGCGGTGGAAGAGCCTGCTGTTGACAATGTCAGTGGACAATGTTTGCGGCAGCGAATGAGGTCTGGTGGTAGTGGCGGTAAGGAGAAAGAAAACACTCGACTTTCAGGTTCCTGGCAGCCGGATTGGTATGGAATGGTGGTGGAAGAAAATACATCAGAAAAAAATATAGGCCAGCGTGTTGCAACGGGAACATGAAGTCCAATTCTGCAGGAGCAAAGCACACGAAGAGTAGAAAAACACTGTCTGGCCCTGCGGGCGTCTGCAGCTAGTGGCGATGCTGCCTTCCAGAGGAGCGGAAGCGGTAATTAGGTCACCAGTTCTGGTGACCTAATATTCTTCCGCATTCTCTGGCGGGCGGCGCCTCTACTCGTCGCCCGCCGGACCTACCTTAAGCTCGCGTTCATGTTTTTTTCTTGTTCGGAACTTTTGAGTCCTTGTTGCTGCTGTTATATAGGATTGTTGCTCCCTACTTCACAACGACCTCCGCTGTGTCCAAGAGAAGCCCTGTTTTTACCCACCAGAATTTCGTTGCTGCCACCAATTATCGCATCCTCACTGCCTTAAGGCATTATTGTGACCTAGCATAGCCTCCAGTTTTCCGTCGCCATCAACACTCCCAGAATTCTTCAGTTCTTTTTCACGCAACCACTGCATCCACTTGACTTTTGAGTTCTTGTTTCTGACATAGCCAACCTGACCATCTTCACTTGCACACGTTATCTTCACCCCAAAACGTTAGCTCTCTACCGTTCCTTCTAACCCAACGTCGGCTCAGAGCGTCCTTCCAGCGCAGACGCCACCAACACAACCATGGCAATTCTATCAAAATACGAAGAAGTAAACAAGTCTTCAAAGCCAATTGGTTGTGAGGTGGAACCCCATGGATTCTTACATGGTATCAGAGCCACGGCTCACACACGTGAATGGTCTAACAACACACGTGCTCACCGCCATCCGCCGACAAAAAATCCACGTGTGGGTCAAAAAATGCAACATGTGAGGGGGCGTGTTGAGAAGTCCCACATCGGACATTCAAGAAGAAAAATAATTAATAAGTGTCCTGGGTTAATCCCCTCATTGTCAATTGGTTTTGAGGTGGAACCCCATGGCTTTCTACTGCAGCATTGGCAATAGTTTGAGAGTGTTTTCCTTTTTCTAGTATTTGTACGCTAACATTGTTGGCATATTTAGTAAGTGATTCATTTGAATTGATTTATGTCAAGAATTCACTCATGTTTATTTCAGTCTCTAACACCTCGTCAACCCATTGTTTCATGGATTTCTTCTTGTTTTGCAGCAAGAGGGAGGTGAATAAAAAGGTTCTTAAGGTTCCTGGAATTGAACAGAAGGTAATATACATATTGTTCTATAATATGCCCGCTCTTTGGCTGTTCAGATAAAGGAATACAACATGTCGATTAAGATACTTGGTTGTAAACCTGCGTAAAACCTGCATGATAAGTTTTAAAATCAATTCACAGACATGTAAATTTAGCGTTCTTAAAACAATATCTTGTTGGGGTTAATTTTTGGGTTGAGAGAGAACAAATAACCTCCAAGGTCCCTGTATTCGCTTTGGGGTACCGTCCACTACCATGCACGGACTTCTTATACATTTCTATAACAAATTTACAGTCCGTGGTAGTATGATAACATTGTTTGTCCTCCTCTTCTGTGTCTACCTTATGTGAATTGTGACGGTCATTTACTCTGCAATGAGCTGAAATAGTATCTGAAATGTTCTGAGAATCTTATGGTGTTATGGGTAAACAATATGATCCGATCTTTATATAACCGAACAGAGTTATGGGTAAAACACAGTGATTCCATCTTTATACTACCGAATTATGTTCCTGGTGCTATGTAGAGGCGTTTATTATAGCCATAGAAAAAAGAAAATACATGTTTTGTGTACGGCCAGACTTCGAAGTGACAGATTCATCTAATGCTGACAGAAAACTCCAGCAGATAGTACTAACCAGTTTTATATTCTATGAATGATAGTGGCCTTTTTAAGAATTTGATCCCGATATTCACTTCCGATGTAGTTGAGTTGCGGTGTTATCCAGTTGGGCAACAATTTGAAACTTATTAAGAATCATGGGGTTCCACCGCAAACCCAATTGGCCATGAAGGAAGCAGCCAAGAATCTTATTAAGCTCAAAACTCAAATACAACTCGCAGGATCTCTTTGTAGGACAAACAACTATTGTCAACACGCCCCCTCATGTGCAGGGTGGCAAATAGACCGACTGAAATGGATTCAAATGAACCAACATAGTGTGGTTCTGATACCATGTTAAGACAACACTCGTTGATCAATCAATGATAAGAGCAGTGTTTTATAGACTTAGTTACGATCATTGAGTGTATGTGTGTTAGGTTCATCTAATGATTATGAGGTAAGGCAATGGAGCATAATAAATTTCATATTCTCTTTGAATATCTTCTCTCAAAGTTAAGCTGTCATTCACTTGCGGATACTTTTTGGTGTCAAGTTGGTTCCTTTAGTTTGAGACTGTCAGTCTGTCAAAATTTGCTTCCTCTTCCCAAATAAGTCAATTAGCAGTAAACAACCCACTTACTTTTTCTTTTTTTTTTTTCCTTAAATTTCCTCCTACTGTTGTTGCTCCTCATATTATTATAGTCACCCTCCTCTAATGTAAAAATTAGTAGGTCTTGATTGGTGTTTAATTATCGAATATTGTGTAGTTTCGATTAAATTGGATACCCTTGAGAATATGAATACTGGATAGGTAGCAAAGTTCCAAACCTGATGTTATTATGAATATAATTGTCTTCTGACAACAGACATTTTTAAGTAGTACCAATGATACGATCAGGGATTTTTGTAAGTGCATATATTTTGTAGACATTTTTATTTATGATAAACCTTTCAACTACTGGCTAGTGGCTAATGCATGCATGCCAATGTTCTAGTGAAGACTTTGGATGTCTCATTTTGTTTCCATGGTCTAAACTTTTGGTCTTTTCCCCACATGTTTCGGAAATATTATCCTTTATTTCGACCATAGCATGACAACGAAAAAGAAATGTTATTTTGGTTTGCAGTCTGCATGTATTCAACAGTTGCTTTAGGCTGCATTTTCGTATTTCGTGATTGGTCTGATAATGCAGTACTGTAGGCAAATCATCATCCCTGCCCAACCATTTGATTTTTTTGTGAAATAATCTGAGGGCTTTATAAATAGGCGCCGTCTGAGTAATTATTTTCCTCTGTAATCTAGGTTCTTGATGCTACTAGCAATGAGCCCTGGGGCCCTCATGGATCTCTTCTTGCTGATATTGCGCAAGCTTCAAAGAACCAGTAAGCTTGATTAGCTCCTTATGGTATTCTGTACAAGAGGATTTAGTTCTTTTCCATTCATGCAGGTTTGATTACCAGATGATCATGTCAGTAATCTGGAAGCGTCTCAATGATACTGGAAAGAATTGGCGACATGTTTATAAGGTCGAAGATTTCAACCATGTGTCATATATAGCCCCGTTTTCTTCCATCAGTCTCCCCCTAATCTTACTTTCTTGATTGCATTGTCATATTACTGCACTTTTCTGGATGCGCTGTTAATTTTTAGCACCCACAGTATAGTAGGTCAAATACTTGTAAGTTGCACAATTGCGCTGCATATGCAACTATCGATGCCTCTGGTTGAATCATTTTATTTACTCAAAGTGCTCTGCTTGGCTCACAACTTGCTCTACTGTGCAGAGCCTTGCATCTGAATTTTGACTTCATGTTTTTGCATGTTTCGAAGCCTTTTTCCTGTCCAGCTGTTTTGTGGTGATAATTTCTTTTTGTTGCTTCAGGCTTTGATCTTGTTAGAATTCATGGTAGCCCACGGTTCGGAGCGGGTCATAGATGAGATCAGGGAACATGCATATCAAATATCGGTACCTTTCTTTTACCTTCAAAGTTTCTTTTTCTTCCTTGCAGTAAGTTCATCTTGCTCATTAGTCAAGCTAACTGTAAGCCTCGTATAATTGTACAACTATTGGGATAAGAAGCCACTAGTTACTTAAATTCAAACTGAAAGATCAGGTTGTCTCTTACAAGTAATTTTAAACCTCCAATTTTTCATCTTTTCTAATATAATCGATCAGTGGGTCCCAAGACCTCATCACCCTGAGAAGATCCTATTATTCTTTTCTTGCCATGTCTAGTAGAAACTTTTGAACTGTTGGTTTTCTTTTTTCTTACATGTTCAGGGTTAATTTTAGCTGATTTCCATCCAGTTTCTTTGCACGCAATTTATGAAGGTTACCTTTTTTCTTGTGGTAGACGCTGTCAGATTTTCAATACCATGATTCCAATGGGAAAGACCAGGGAAACAATGTGAGGAAGAAATCCCAGAGTCTTGTTGCTTTTGTGAATGATAACGACAGAATACAAGAAGCCAGACAGAAGGCTGCTGCTAACAGGGACAAGTAAGTCTGGTCCACCCAAATTTCTTCTTAGATGACCATCACTTAATTTATCATTGGAATCAGTAATGATTTTCAGTGGCGGTAATTACTTTATTCATACTGTAATGTGAATGTATCTGTCGAAATTCTTATTTTCAGTTCAAGAGGTACTCAAAGATCTATGTTTTGTTTAATTATATACTTGGTCCCAACTGTACTGACACTATTGTATTAAATATGGGTTTCGCTCTCTGTCCGTCTTTCTCTCTCTTTCTCTCTCTCTCTCTCTCTCTCTCTCTCTCTCTCTCTATAGACTGAGTTTGTTTTCTGTTCTTAGACTCAACCAGTCTAAAATAAATGGATCTTCCATGGAGCTTTGTCTCTCTCTCTCTCTCAATATACTGCCATTCTATTCTGTTCTCATACTCACTCAGTCTAAATAAATATATAAATAAAATTATATTAAATTCCCATGGCACATCTCTGTTTTCTAATAACTTTATCCTCAACACCTATGCTTGTTGTTGATGAGCAAATCCTTTGTAAATGGCTTGGTGTAAATCTTCTTTAAGTTGCAAACTTGACTAGATTGCTTGTTCAATAGGTTTCGCCGTACACCAACAGGTGGTATGTATAGGCCAAGTTCATATTCGGGTGGAGGATATGGTGATCGCAATGATGATGATCGCTATGAAGGTCGATTTCGAAATGATGACCGGAATGGTTATGATAGAGAAAGAGAATGGAGCAACAGAGACGATGATCGTTACAGAGATGGTTACAGAGATGATAATTACCGAGGAAGAAGTCGTAGCGTTGATGACTATCATTTTACTTCCAGAAGTAGGAGCTATGAACGAGATATGGACCGTGGTTATGAAGATGAGAGGCAACATTCATATAGGTATGCTGCTTTATTAAACTTGTTGACTGTTTACTGTTTTGGTGGAGCTACTAGCTATGTATTGTTAATCAGGTTCTCTAGATAGTAAGCATCCATTAATATAGATTTTTCTTAAAAAGGAGTTGAATGCTATTCCTGGATCTGGTTGATCCAGTAGGGTGCATTTCTTTACTGTATTGCGCCTGTCATATAAAGATGCCGTTTAAATCGATGTCCCAAAGTTTAGTCACCTCCCATGTAGTAAAACATATACATGTGTTGTATGATCTGGAAGCTATTTTGACTTGGGCCTTTCTTGTAGCAGAGGAAGTGTAGCTAAGGGCGATGACCGTTCTCCAGATACAAGGTAACTCTAATATGCCCCATCCAGAAGATGGTTTACATGATAGAGGTCATTGTTTTTCTCATGCCTGAGCAGTATGTAACTCACCAATGTATTCTCAACTGTCTCTTCCACTTATACCAGTTTCCCAGGCAAGCCACTTCAGCGCAAATTTTCGGAACAAAATCTAGCTCCACCTAGTTACGAAGAGGCCGTTGGCGATGCTCGTAGCCCTGCTCGTAGTGAGAAGTTAGTATCTTAGCTTGGTTAATTTATTTTGTGTTCATCCTTGTATTCCAAATTCATGCCTCACTTTGTATTCCCTTGCTAATTTTGTTGAAGGGGTGGAGAAAATTCATCCGCATCTGCTCCCAAGACATCAACTGATGTAGACTCTAGTTCCAACCAAGTAGCCCCATCGGTTGGCGAACCTGCTCCTGCCGCACCTCATATAAGCTCTAGTTCGAGCCAAGTAGCCCCAACCGTTGCCACACCTGCTCCTGCTCCTACTGTAGCTTCTTTTCCTCAAACTTCTGCTGCTCCTGCAAACAAGGAAGGTGATGGATTTGATGAATTTGATCCACGCGGTTCTTATTCAGGTAGACCTTTCATGATACTACTTATTTTGTCTTGATCTCTGTTGAACATTGTCTATTACTGCACCGTGGCTTTTGTTAACGGAACTTGTTGAAACTTGATGCTGCATGTGAACAGATATATAAAACTGTTGGTAGAGATTTGAAGATTCTTTTGAGCTTCTATCTATTTTATCATTACTTAATCCTCAGTATCTTTAATGGACATCAGAGCTTGATAAAGTAGGGCATCCTTAAGAACTTTTGACACTAAACTGCCTGCAGTTTGAGCGAATTGACACTCAGCTTTATGCAATATCAGAATTAACACTTAACCACCCACAGTTTGCAACTTTTTACATCGCGCTCCAGCTGACTAACACTGTCTATAAAATTGACTTGGTGTTAGCTACATCAGCTCACACCACGAACATAAATCTCTCTCTCACCACGAACAACTAACACCAGAACCATAAACATCTTCTCCCTCTCACCACCGCCAACTAACACCACCACCCTCCGCCGCCACTGCCACCGCCACAATCAACACCTCTCTCTCTCTCTCTCTCCACCACCACCATCCTAGGCTACAACCACCTCCTACCAAATCTTTGCCACCACCATATCTAAGCTGAAACATCATAGAGACTACCACCACCTCTGCCTCTTGTTTCCAATTCGAAATACCACGAACCAAAATCAGAACTTGTATGCCTGATCTGAAATTGAAATGGGTTGGCATCTTAAAGTTGGATTCAAAAACAAAAATGGTTCATACCAAAACGTTACTAAAACAATCAAAATCAATTTCAGATCCAGCTTCAGAAAATCAAAATCAAATTCTTGGAGTCTTAACTATACCCTGTTCGGGTTCTTGTCCAGGGTTGCTCGGTGGTGTTTGAGATTGGGGTCATTGATTGGATTGAGCCTACAATGGGTATGGATTCGAATTGGCGGTCTGGTCATGTAGTTGAATGGATATTTGGATTTGATGGTGGGTTAGGTTTCATAACGGTTTTATGTTGTGCGTGGAGTTAGGGTTCAGCAATGAGGGTGATTCGTGGGGCTCTTGAGTGACGTGGGAGGTGGAGAAAGAGGGAGTTATACCCCTTATGTGGTGTCACGTGCCTATCTGAGTCAGTCTCCTACTAAGGCTGTTACCTTGGGGTAGGAGAATCAGAAGGTGTTTATGGGAAATTTACATAGTCTCAGAGCTTTGCAAGGATTGAAAATGGCAATCCGGTGATGCTCTTTTTCGCTTTGCAAGTGATGGATTGTACCAGACATGAAGGATTTTATCTTGATGGCCTCTCACATTTGTCGCAAGTCCTTAGTTACCTGAACCCAGAACGCAGTACCCTATAGAATTCAGTATGTATTATCATTTTTTGCGTTCATAAACTAGCAAGCTGCTGAAAGTCTGCAATATTTTAGGGTCAATTAATTAATATCAACCTCCAGCAGGTTACTATCCCCAGTTTTGAAACTATCATATTGTTGCCCCCAGTTGTTGATTGCTTGCAGCCTTACTTTTTTTTTTTTTTCGTTCCCAGTAGTTGACCATTGTATCCATTTTACTGAGGGTCAGTGGCCAATTAATAAAAACATGAACGTAACACAACCACCATTTCCATCACCAAGAAACCCATATTCCGGCGACCAGCACCACCATCACCGCCACCACGATACCTGTATTCCAGCGACCACCACCACTGCAGCCTCGCCGCCTCCCTGTATGATGCCATTAACAGCGTTGAAGCTTTGGGTAACCTCCAAAACTTTACCGAATAAAACCAAATCAGCCCGTTTCAAGGTCAGTCCAACCTCAAGCCTATTATATATAACAAATCCAATCCTTAATTGACCACGGCTCAAACTCTAATCTTGGGTTACCAACCCCAAACCTGATGTTTCTTTCTCATGAACCCAACAATCACCGCCGCAATCTATGTACCTCAAACCCAACCAGACTTTGACCACCTAGTTAACTTAACCCCGCAACCATCGTGGCTGTCATCACAGACCTCTGTTCATCACCGATTCAAACCCACCTGGCACGCTCAAGTCGCAAGTGCTCTGATGTTGTGTAGAATAATACTATTTACAGATCTTCTCGGTTCCTACTGGTAAGTATCGGGCAGGTCGATCTTTGACACCACAGGACTAGAGGCAATTAGAGCTGATAATTAAAGTGTGAAAACATTTGTTTTTGTTGTCTAAAAGCTAGTGATTATGATAGATAAAATCTAAACTAAAAGGGATGTAGTCAACTGGGATAGGGATACTAAGGCACCTACGAGATTCCTAGGTGTTTTCGTAACAATTCATGGCGTCTGAAATGAGTGTCTGAGCGTCACCTAATTCTAGATTAGGTTTCAATGCATGCTCTAGGCTCAGGCTCGTCTCGTGTGCCTGTGGCTAAATTCTGGGACGCATGCTCTCGCTCCTGAACATCTCTAGACCTCATTACGCATTACGCTTATTCGTACACTTCCAATCCATGATGTGTAATAAAGATCGTATATAAGGAGCTCCACTGAAGATGTCAAGCTATCAATGAAAGCCCATTAAGCGCCATACTATACATTCAATCCAGGCGTACTCTCTATCGCACCAATTACCTCAGCTCTCACATGTCGGTAATCCCTCATGTTATCTTCTCGTAACTCTCTTAGCAGATAAAGTAGGTTCTCGTTCTAACCTTATTTACCGAGCATCGATTCTATGGGGCCTTACTATTTATGATTTAGAACAACAAAGATAGAGAATATTATAGGATTAAACAACACTTCGTCAAGGTAGCACATGAATCAAATCGTCATTCATTCAAATCCAGAAAACATCAACCGCAGGTCACCCAATGGGCCCTCACA
This sequence comes from Linanthus parryae, assembly GCA_023055425.1. Classification (NCBI taxonomy): domain Eukaryota; kingdom Viridiplantae; phylum Streptophyta; class Magnoliopsida; order Ericales; family Polemoniaceae; genus Linanthus; species Linanthus parryae. Next base: position 2,291,760 of record JALGPY010000004.1, on the reverse strand, counting down.
AAGAGGACTACTCAAACATTCTCATTATATATGTATACGAGTTCAAATTGAAGAACATGATAGATAAAGGATAAAAGATGGTGAAACTCAGGGCGAACCCAGCCATTCAAACCATCTTCATCATCGTTCTTCAACCTCCCCGTGCCCTAGCCTTCCTCCTAAGACTACCAGCTGATCCATGAGTTGAAGAGGCGAAAGAGTCGTATATATTGGTCTAGGGACGTCCCGTGTGAAAGAGGGCAAATTTCTAACTTGCTCGCTCAATTAGAACATTCTGGGCCTCTTGATTACGATTACCACCTGGTCGCGACCAATATGATCGTTATCAAACAACCACTGGTCGCGATCAGCTTGATAGTCCTGACTTCGTCAACTTCGACCATTGACCCTGGATTGGTCATTAGCGCAGGATCCATATTAGTCATCTCATTTCTCATTTTCTTCCGGTGTCCTCATGCAATCAACTTCAGTCTTCTAGCTCTCCTTTCATAGATTCTCAAGCGCTCCAAGCTTGGCCTCTTACTCCAATCTCCTCCAAATCTCCATGTGAACCTGTCATAGACAGCACGAAAACTCCTGTGGTCATATTTGACCTATAAAGAGACAAAACAATTCAAATATAGCATATTTTTTGCGTTGTCGCCCTTTTACAGGTCAAACAAGATAAAACCACTCGAAACTGGACGTTGACTAGGGCAAATAAACATCCAAAGAAATCCATATTTTGGTGTTGTCGCCATCCAGTCGAAACCCAGTTCTCCAATTACATAGGCCCATATCCGACCCCAATCGGCACCCTAGCAGGCCACATCCCAAAGAATCTGAGAGAACATTTCGAGAGAGGCAGAGAGGTACAGATCACGAGGGAGGGAGGGAGGTGGGAAGATCTGTGTTGGCCTGCCTCCACCTAGTTACTGCACTTCTCTAATTCATGGATGCCATTTTGCAAACTTGTTACTGGAACCTTCCCCAACCTTTTTTCATTTCTTCTTCTGTTGGTACTTGCATCTAGAGTGCAGTTAGAGTCACCTCTGTTGCCAAAAGACCTTATAGTTCTACTGGATAAAGATGTATTATTGTTAGTGCCTGCCGTTCTGATGCAGGATTGTATACACTGGAAATGAGAGGGGTTGTTTGTCTGATTTATCTTTTACTTGCACATGGTGTAAATGTCAATATAGTAATTGTATATAAAGATGACGGTAATTAGTTATGCATGGTATCTTTGAAATTGTGTAGTATTCTTGGATGTCATTCACTATCAGACCAATAGTACCCAATCTTTAAATCTACACCGTGGCAGCTCAGGTGGACTGTCAGTCAAGCATTTAAAGGAACACTGTTGAAGCCAGTGTTATTTGTATGAAATTGTTTTCAAAATGCAAATTCCTGTTTCTTTCTCTAGATATTTAGCCATGTTATGCCATGAAGGCAGGAAGCAGGGCAGTTTTATATTTGTTGAGAGATGTATAGAAAACTCATTTTCTTCTTAACTTTATTAGGAATCTCAACTCCCTCAAAAGGGGGTGCTGAAGTGGACTTGCTTGAATCGTTGTCGGACGCCTGGGCTCTTGTGCCAGTCACACCCCTGACAGAACCTGAAGAAAATGGGTCGACTAGTTTTAACTCTGCTCCATTTGCAGCCACTTCCACGGCATCAACGGTCCCAAATCAGGTACTGATATGGTTAATTTAGTAGACTTTTTAATCTGTGACTTGAAGTGTCATGGGCGAAAGGAAAGGTATAACAGAGTAAACTCACTTTTTGTTAGCAGGTCTGTAGATTTCGTGAAATCTTATGTTAGGTGGTATTGTTCCGATTCCTTCAGCCTTACACTATGACACACTCATTCTTTTATGGAGGTTCACTTTTCCCCTTATAAACATTGATATAAGTACGAGTTTCTGGTATGCCCCACCTTGATGACACATTAGAAAATGTTGACACAGAACACCAAGTGACACAATAAATAACTACTCCCTCCTCAGAAATTGTCCACTTTTCTAATTTTGGGATTTCCCGAAATATTTGTGCACTTCCCTTTTTCATGTTGCAATTGCATAGATTGACAACTTCCTCGAAAAATGCTTAAAGTAGCGTTAGAAATGAAGAAATAAGGGATAATTGGGTCAATACCATCACAAATGCAAATATGTCTGCGATCAATGCACTTCCCCTTAAAAGTTTAGAGTTTCAAAAAGGGACAATTTTTATGAGTTGGAGGGAGGACCTTCTACAATTTTTAATCTTGTGGGGGGGGGGGGGGGGGGGGGGGGGATTGAAAAGGGACAACTTCTATGCATGTTTACTATTGTCTTGCAGTCCATTTGAATATCAAACTTCCATTATGGTAGTGGTTGGTCTTACAACTATAAAGCTGCACCAAGTTGACCTCGATAGTCGGTTTCACAACTTGGTAACATGGTACATTCTTTTGTTGACAATTCAATTAGTTCATTCTCAGCAAAAGTGATCTAAATATAATAATTTAATTCTGCTATTTAGGAAGTTGCTGCTGTAACAGTAATTTTACTTTAATAGAAATGCGATATTCACGGATCTACCTTCACATCTTGCTCTTATATAGGAAGTGTGTTTACGGTTCACTCCCATTCTTTCTCATGAACCGATAAACTACTTGTTTTGCTTTGATCATTTGTCTTCTCGGTGCAGCATTTTGAAGATCCATTTGGAGATGGTCCATTTAGAGTCTCTACAAATGGTATCCATGCACAACCTCAGAATACAGCTTCTACATCTTCCTTCTATGCCGGCACCCCCCAAATGCAAAATGCTTATCTTCCTTCACCAAATGTGCAATTACCACTCCAACGTAGTCAATCCCTTCCACAAACAAGCTATCCAATTCCACCTAGCCAACAGTTACATTCTGGCTTTCCAGCTCAAACTGAACCACCTTATGCACCTGCTGGTTTCATGGCCCAACCCAGCCAGCCTGTTCAAGTCCAACCAGGTACTGCTTTTTATGGGAACTACTCCATCCAACAGTCAGGATCTACAGCTCCTGTAGTTACTTCAGGGCCAAGCCCACTCTATAACCCCGTTAACAACCCCCTTCCCCGGACCAGTTCTACACCTTTATTTCAAGACACTGCCTCTATGATCTCTCAGCCAAGTCATCAACTCGCTCTAGTTCCTCAACCAGCCAAGGACAGGTTTGAGATGAAATCAACAGTCTGGGCTGATACTTTGAGCAAAGGGCTTGTCGACCTTAATATATCTGGACGTGAGTTTTACTAAAGATATGAACTTGAATTATCTCGCAGTGTTTTCTTTTTTTTTTTTTCTTTTTTTTTCTTTTTATGTCAGACTCCGATAATAAGTATATATAAATGTTGTTATTAATGTGCAGCTAAGACCAACCCAATGTCAGATATTGGAATTGATTTCGAAGCATTAAACCGCAAGGAAAAGAGAATGGAGAAACCTAGTGCAACAGCTAGTAGTATGGTGTCAACTGTTCACATGGGTAAAGCTATGGGATCTGGGACTGGTATCGGCCGTGCAGGTGCAGGTGCTCTGAGGCCTCCTCAAAGCCCCATGGTGGGTTCTGGTGTGGGTATGGGAATTGGTGCGAGAGGTTACGGGGGAATGAGTAATCAGCCTATGGGCATGGGGATGAATATGGGTATGAATAATATGCCTATGAATATGGGGATGGGGATGAATATGGGGATGCAGCCTACTGGACCCCAAATACAACCTGGTGGATTTTCTTCCGGATATAATCCGAATGGTAGGAGCGTCTATGCTCCTCCGCAACAGCCATATGGTGGATACCGATGAAGGAGAGACAAATAGGTCCCGTGTTGAATATTGGAGTTACTTGCTGTATGTTGTAATACTGTTTGTAGAGGTGTAATATTACACACTGTTGAAAGTTAATTGTAGAGGTTTACATGTCACGTCCCAAGGGTTAGGGGAGTTGTGAAGTCAAATACGGACGGGGGATCTGTCCCAGGTGCTCATTTATTTTTATTTTTGTGTGTATTTTATAGCACTGTACCTGTCCATTTTCTGGAAAATGAAATCTGATAATCTGTTGAGCTGATCTCTCTGTAAACATTTTATTTTATTCTTCAATTTGTTGTCCACCATGTATAAATATACATCTACCTTGTGGCATGGGTTTCTGTTATCTTTCTTTTCCCGAGGATCTGCTTTGAATCAGGAACCTGTACACGCCTGGCTGTACACGCCATTCTATGTTTTCTTAGACTGTTAGGCGGCTGAAGAATTCTGCTGTGATACTGTTTTTACTTCCCAGCATGTGCTTAAATCTGAAATGGGAGATAAAGTACGGAATATTTTCCTGTTCTGTGCAATTTAAGGTCAAGTGATTGGCGCTATTATTTGATCACTGATTAGTGATGACGCCGGTTTCTTGGTGATGGAAATATCTATCTTGCAATTCAAGTGCTTGTTTAAGTCTTATGATAAATGTCAGTCCTAGTTCCCAGCAGAACTCTACTGGTAAGGTTTATAGTAAATATGCCATAACATAATAACAATTGGGTTGTTCCGAATGGTATCATGGCCGAATCTGATCTTGCAAGGGCTTTCTTGTGGTGCTCAGTGGAGTAGAAACTCCGAGTAGAGGCCTGGCCTCATGATGTGCTCGTTAACGAACTACTCTCTAATCTCTATGCTCAAAAAGTTGCTTGACACTGCCCCGACCAGCCAAAAGGAATATGTGGCCGGACATATGTTCCATGTCGTCGTTGAGTACTCAAGGTGGGGTGATTGTGATACCATGTCATATTTTTTGTTTTTAATTTTTTGATCGGAATACCATGTCATATTAGAAGATGGAGAATTCAATACCTAGCATAAACTTAATGTTGTGGATTAGTGCAGAACTACATAGCATGTAAGCATTTTGTTATCAAGTTGTTCGGATCAAGAAGTTGGACCAGTAATCCATTTGAACTGTTAAAAGCATGAAAAATGATGAAATGGTAACATTTTCAGTTTTCTGGAAAGTATAATCAACATTCTTTTGCCTTTCAAAATTCCCAGGAATCCATTTGCATCGCTCAGACTCTAAACTTTTACATGGTAGACTGAGTATAATGGAAATTATCTGGACTAGTTTTTCCAAAAGCTCTGATGATTCTTAATCATAGTGCTATGACCAGACTTATCAGGATTTCTGGAATTTCGTATCTTGCTCATGCAGCATTTCATACAACAATAGAGATCTATGCCACAGCACCTTGAAGAAGAATGTTTCATGGGAAAAGACCTTCCTATACCAGCTCACTAGGCGACCCTGCAGCTGAAATTCCATTATAATGGATAAAGAAAGGTCTCCACACAGTTTAGTTTCAATTTTATTCATATAAAATTGAAATTGTACTTCATCTCTCATCACCAAAAGCTTTGGTTGCAGCATTACCAAAAGAATCACATTTTATCTTTAAAGGGTAACAATTGGTAAATTGAGGTTGCTTAATCTCAAGGTTTCTAGTACGTCGTTATTCCAGGAACACTTGAATCCTGTCCCCCATCGAGTCGTTGAAATCTAACAGTGTCTTTCCTCCCACTTCTGAAGCTGCATCGTCCAACAGTGATTTGATGTTTACACCACCTAATGCTGCGTAGAAATAAATAATTGATCTTTATATATTATAATCTTATTAGTAAGATTAACAATCTTCAACAAGATTTGTAAAGCAGTCTACTGGTACCTGGAACTAAATTCGTAAGTCCATCCAAGAATCCAGCCTGCAAAATCAGTTGTTCACTTGTATAAAACTAAATAACTAATGGTGGTGGTAATTTCTGGTATGTGAGCATCGATTGCATAAGGAAATGCATGTAAAAAAGAGAAATGGTGCCATCGTAGTGAGATCAATTTGTAACCAAATAGCAAGTGCAGGGCAAACTGGTTGGTGCCATAAGAGAGAACCACTAATGCATGCAAGTCAAAAGAAATTATTTTAGTGCTCTGAGGTTCATTATAAGCAAATGAGCTACAAATCAAAGACTGCATAAAATGAACCTAGCTCTCCATGCATAGACCCACGCGGCAATGGCTTTTGCGCATGGTTTTAAAAAAAGTTTGGGTTGACTGATCGGTTGCGGTTGTGTGTAACGGAATCGGTTTATATCGGAGAGACTGTAACGGGGAGAGTGCCGTAAAGGTTGATGTTTCCTTTTGTCCGACATCGTTCATGTTGATCCATCATGCCTTGCACCATTGCATCGACTGCGTAAGGTTGGAGATTAGTCGTCAGTGACGACTTAGGTGGCTGCCTAAAATGAACCTTTGGCGGCCTTGCTCTGAATGATGTTCGTAACGATGTTCTCTTCTTGAGGGTCAGGCTGAGATTTAATTGCATCTTCCAATTGACCCAAGGTTGTAGGAGTTTCGGAGGGGTATAGCCGCTTCTGTTCATGTGTAGCCATAGTGAATCTAAGAAAGTCGTGGATGGGTTGATGTGAGTTGATGACTTGCCGTTCTGGAAGTCTAGACCAAGCCTTGATCCTTACCAAACATGATGAGACAGACTACAATCACAGACCAGATGGGTTTGTTTCCTCTGCTGAGTGGGAGCTGGGTCATCCGGAATCAGAGATGATATTCATTTTGAGAAGGTTTGTTTTTGTGGGAAGGATGTTGTGGAGGTGTTTCCAAGCGAATCTTTTGATCTTTGGCAGTAGGTGCATTTTTTGTACTTCTTTCTACATGTCAAGGTCTGCGGTAGTCATAGTTTAAGTGGAGGAATTTCTATCCTTGGTTGCCATCCAATAACTTGATTTGACGGTGTATGTACCAGTGGGATGGTGATCCCAAATTTGTCTGTCTTCTGAGCCAAGTGTGGGATCAAACTCTTTTCAATGTGTTCGCTAGTTGGGGTGTCCAAAATATAGCACAGCAACGTCGAGTTCCACTGTTTGGTAAGGCTGTTGAACAAATAGTGGACTGCAAAGTTGTCGGACACTCCCATATTTGGGTCTGGGATACTTGGTTGCATCTGTGGGATCCAATGGTCAGAGAAGGGTTTGATTGTCTTGCCGTCTCCTAACTCCCATCTCAGCCTTTTTGTACTTCTTTCTACATGTCAAGGTCTGCGGTAGTCATAGTTTAAATGGAGGAATTTCTATCATTGGTTGCCATCCAATAACTTGATTTGACGGTGTATGTACCAGTGGGATGGTGATCCCAAATTTGTCTGTCGTCTGAGCCAAGTGTGGGATCAAACTCTTTTCAATGTGTTCGCTAGTTGGGGTGTCCAAAATATAGCACAGCAACGTCGAGTTCCACTGTTTGGTAAGGCTGTTGAACAAATAGTGGACTGCAAAGTTGTCGGACACTCCCATATTTGGGTCTGGGATACTTGGTTGCATCTGTGGGATCCAATGGTCAGAGAAGGGTTTGATTGTCTTGCCGTCTCCTAACTCCCATCTCAGCCTTTCGTTAAGAGATACTTTCCACTGATGATGCTTTGCTATCGCCAAGAGGCATTGCTTGAGACTTCGGTTTCTAGGGATTTTTTATGCAATATTTCCCTCTCAAGATAATAAGGGTGTCGGGTTTATTTCATATTCTGTGAGCTGTTTTTGCCAGGAGGGCTTGTTTGGAAGTCTTCAGATCTTTTTGAAGTCGAGGCCACCTTGAGAACAGGGTGTGCAGAGGTAACCCCAATTTCTCCATTTGATTCCTTTGTTGCTACCATTCTGTCAAAGAAAGGAAATCATGATGGATTTGAGTTTCTGTAGAAAGTTTATCAGGATTTTGAAGACCGAGCAGTGATAAGTGGGGATGGCTGCCAGGCAAGATTTGATGAGAACACAACGACCTTCAAAAGAAAGGGATGCTCTCTTCCAAGTCTTGAGTTTATTTATGAATTTTTTAAGGATTCCCCTAAAAACCTCTTTTCTTTTGGGAGCGTGAAGTCCATCAATAGATCCGAGGTATTTCCCTGGCTAGTCAACATTTTTGAACCTGAGTCTTCAAGCTGTTACTACTCTTTATAGGACTATTTTCTTTCTTTTCTTGTCCAACTATTGAAGGGCTCTTTAGCATCCTTCCATGCCTACTCTTGTAGTTAACTCTAATCATCATGAAACTTTGACAGCAAAGGTTTCAGAGCAAATAGCACCAAGCCTGAATCCTCAAGGAGAACTTTAAATGCAAGGGTTCAAGCACCCAGTGGTTTACCTGAAACCTATCATAAAAAATGATCTCATCCTTGAAGAGTAAGTTGAAAACTACGGTTGATGAGGACTGTAAAGATTATGGCATTAAGCATAACGACCACAAGTGAAGACTGAACAGAACAGCTCTGGCAGTTAGAAATCCTCTGAAAGTTCAAGAAGCCAACTGAACATAGATGCACCTCAATGCATCATCTATTAACCGATTTTCTTTTCGTTATTTACACTCTTTTTTCTTCCTGCTTTAAGTCTTGTACCAATCTTAATTAACAACCTCACAGATAAGCATAATAAAAATTGTTAATTAATGATCATCAACAAACCCTACACTTGGATCCTAAAAGATGCCTACAGGTCACCACAGGCGAAAGCTGTACAGAGTATGTGTTGCAATTCGGATCATGTAATAGAACCATGAAACCCTTTTGCTCTGGAACAGAGTCCAAATGATCCTAGTAACTTCTATTTTCATTGTTAACTCTACATGTTTCTTCTGGAGAAGAACCTAAATTAAGATGAGTGGTGTTTTACATGATACCAAGCCATTTAAATTATAGGGGAAGGCTTTTAGTATAGCCACCCCTATTCCATAAACCAAAGCAATCTACATGACAGGTAATATAGGGTCAGCCGGTCAGGTGCCAAAACTCCTACCTAACCACATAATCAAGTTCCCAGAAGCCTGTCTTTGGCAAAGGATGTCGTCTCCAGTCATTTATAAGCCCAGTGATTGGGCCTGTGGCAGCTTCCCATTGATGCATTGACCATGCAACAGATGAGCAGAACCGATTTGAACTCTCTGAAAATTTACAGCACACTACGGGGATTGGCGTGGCAAAAATCTGCGGCCCAGACTTTTTGGCCTCTTTTTTCATCCCGTGTGATCCTTGCTACTTTTAGTGTTCAACCAACCAATAAAATATTACTTATGTTCATTTGTGTCTATCACGCATTTGGGAGAAAGGAGACTAGAGGAGCGAAGCCATTAGAGAACACTTGGAAATTTGGAGTTTAAATAAACCATAATCTCTCTCCATAATACTTCTATTATCTTATGTCTTCTTCTTCCCTCCTGAGTAGTCAGTAGTTTTATTGCTTAGGAACCTACAGATTGATGTAGAAATTTAACATTTGACGTATTGATTCATGCTTTCACTTACTTAATAGATCATTCCTTGTTTACTACCTATATAGTGTTTACAGCTTGGGATGAATTGATCACTTGTTTTGTACTTAATATACACTTTTATTGGGAAATACTTATTGAAAATGGAAAATCGATAGGCACCATCACTCTTAAGAAAATACACATGATTGCTTGTATGTGGGATGGATGTAAGGGTTTTGGGTATAACTGTGTGTTTTGCCTCACCAACTTGAGGGAGGAGAGTTGGGAAACCTCACTCGCTTTGTTGGTGAGCGGGAAGCATTCACTTGGTAAAACCTGCCTCTATTCTAGCTTAATCAAAACTTGGTGAAGTAATTTGTGTCTCAATAATGAATTTTTGAATTCGGACAATTCTGAAGTCTAAACACTAACTTTTAAGATTGAAACTCGTTAATCGTTTTTCCAACTTTCAATTAGCAACACGTTAATTCACCCGCATCTAAAATACAGCTCAAACTTGTTCAAACTCGCCTTGAATTACTTATTTCAGTCAATAAGAAGAAATCAAGTCCCTTGGGTTCAATAATTAAATTGAGTCTTAACTTCGGAAACTATGACTGACTTTTTACGCTTGCAAAGCCTCTATTAAATATTGGGAGCCTTTTCGGGGGACGAGGGGTTTCATATTCTTGACTTTCGTGTGAGCATTTTCTTTTTCCGCTTACTACTATCTTGGTTTCTGACTTCTGAGTATCATCTTGGAGTGGTCGACTTGTTGATGTCATTTCCTAGCATTTGTAGTATATTGCGGAGGAGATGTCAAATATTCGACCCCCGGATAGAGACAACAAATAGGTCGGGAAGACATCGAACAACGGAATCTGAAGGTGCACAAGTGAATAAGCGTTTGGATACCAATGAAACAACAATGAAACTCACAAAGAGGAGGATCCCAGATAGGTGGGCCTCAAGGGGTGGTCATCCTATCATGGCTTATTTTGAGATCAGGACACCTCTGATATCCATGATTACATTGTCAATTTGGTGGAAGGGCCACAGAAGACCCAAATACTAACTTAACTAGTTTTTACCGATCTACCCGAAACATTTAAGCAACCAGGAGTTTCCCAAGAAGTGAGATCATGTTATTTTGTTTCCCCTCTTATTGGGGATGTATGGAGTGGCCACAGACCCATCCCCCTCATTCCATTGCATCATGGGAGGAGTTCATTTTTTGAGAATAATCATGGGAGGAGTTGACGAGGCAATTTCCAGGGAAATCTTTTCCTCTGAAAGATAGTCCAAATAATGGAAGACACTAATGGGTTCAAACAAATGGAAGGTGAAACGCTTCCCGAGGTTTGAGACGGTTCAAGCAAACAGAGAGAAAGTCTGCCACCGCATAGGCTTCATCAAATTTTCTATTGTAGCTTGGAATTTGACACCCGTCAATGGCTCAATGCTTGACGATGCCACCACGGACAATTCATGGCTATGCGAGGAATGCGGATGCATTTGAGCTCTAGCATGATTTATTGCTCAATGATTGCACTAGGATCTTATAACTGAATATGCCCTGTAACTAAATTAGTCTCCTCATCATATATTTATTTTTTGCAAAGAGTTTCCTAATTATGTTACTTCTAGGTTTGGTAAACTTTCCATCTGAATTTTTTCATAATTATAGTTACTTCACAGATGACATAGAATGCTTGATGAGTTTGACAACTCTAATAGATAGCTTTATGAATTTACTTTATGACAGACAACTGAATGTATGGAGTGCTTAAATGACTTACAGGTATCCGGACATCAAGTTTCTCAATTCCATCTCGTCCAATAATTCTGACTCTCAATGTCCGAGACCAGATCCCTTGGAACTGCCCCATTGAACCATCTGCACCATACTTACTGTACACTTCGGGAGTTATAACTTCAACCGCTGCATAATTTGGACTTTGATCTTTCTGCTCTTTATAGTCTTGGGTCCCTTGTTCAGTACTATATGCGTTGCTGCTTTCTGAGAAATAGTTAGAATAAGCGGAAAAATTACTTGATGAAAGGGAAATGTAACAAATGAAAATAGTCTGCTTAAAAAACTATAGTTATTTGACCATATTTCATTTAACACTGAAAACTATCTTGTAACAGGGAAATCATGACCAGTGAAATTATTTTTAGCTTATGTAAGAGTTAAAAAAATGGTTGATAAAACGGGTTAAGGGCTAAGTCACCTGGATTAGGACCAGGTGAGGGAGCAAGAGAGATGAAAGTAGTAAAGATAGAATTGAGAGCGTTAGGAGACATCTTTTATTGTAAATGTACATTTAGTTTGTAGGGTAAATAGACACTTATAATACCAGATTATCAGTTAGTAGTATGACACAGTAATATCATGGTAGGTAGATTAACAAGAAAAACAAGAAAATTATTAATGAAGATGCTTGTAATTGTAGGAGTGAAATAATACATCTGCTCTTACAAGGATTTTTTTTTCTTTCTTCATAAGATAATGACGCCTAAGTTGTGGAGTTGAAAGTTGCATCAGACAGTGAAAAAAAAAGAAACACACACACACACACATGTATGAGAAGAGCTTTTCCATGTTTAGGTTTGGTGTTTGATCCACTTATCGTATGGGTAATATCCTCGACTATCTCTCCACCACTACGTAAAATTGACCCAAGATATCAAAAAAATATGATACATCGGACCCACCATAGTTATCATGTCCTCTCCCACCATCCTACAACCGTTAAATTATCTCACGCATCGAGGTGATCGAAGCCGACAAATGTCAATCTCCGGGAAGGGCAACGAAAAAATCTCAAACATGTGTCACTACAGATTAATTTGCTCTCAGGCTTACACTTAGGACTAAAATAATTTAAAAATTATATATATATATACACACACACACACACACACACACACACACACACTTAGGACAAAATAATTTAAAAATTATATATATATATATATATTGTCAAAAAATAAAATATTTCTAGTAGTATCTAATTCTGAAAATACTCGGAATGAGATTATAACAAAGCTCCAATTTGCGGAATTTGATTTCGACGTTCTACTAATTCTTTTTTCACTATATTGACATTATCAAGAATAGTAAAACGCAATTCGGATTCCACAGGTTAAGATGGACAATTTTGAAAAAAATAAAATAGGTCAAGGCCCATGACTTCGCCACGAGTCTACTTTGATAGTCGTTTCCACTGTGACATGTGTCAATAATGTCTTGTGGGCCTGGTTACTCAAATAGTCTTGTTATGTTCTCTTGTCTACCAAATCATGACAGCAATTTGAATTACTCCTTAAATGTGTAGCTAATCTCTTTATCTCCCCTTTAAGACTAAGAAGCACGGGTGCGAGTGTGTTCACTTAAGCGCTGCAATTTTCTAGAATTAGGTGTGGGCGCAGGGATAGGTGTGGTGAAATTACCTGTGTGTGCGTGTGTATGTCTATGTTATTTGCTGATATTCATTTACATAAAAAATAGTTCAGAAAATAACTGACAAAAAAAGAAGATAAAAACAAAAATGGTAAAAAATTTATATATAAACCAACATGTTAACCATTCATAATAGATATACATTATTTTGGTTAATTTGTAGTTGTATTTCACGTCTCAAGTAAATCTGTCCCTGCCGCATCCACAAAGCACCCAGAAGCCCCTGGTGAGGGTGCGTAACCTCCCAGAAGCACCCGTGCTTTCTACCTTTTAGGTGATGATCTAAGATGTCCTTTTGGTTTCTCATCAGAGTTGAAATACATTGCAAGACTTGTGGGTGACTTTGTTATCAAGTATGTGGCATGTAGTATCTTTTGGTATCAATTTCCAGTGTATGCGTGTTATTAAGAGTTGCGGATTTTGTCCATTGTGTTTCTAAAATATTAAAAGGTACAAATTTCTTTCATAAGGTAATTTCCATATGTTTATTGCGCAAAACACGTTAAGAATTCTCTTGTTTAATGCATGAGGCCTTGCCCACAGATCATGTACCAATATTCTACTCAACCAGGATTAGAATCGTCACATACTGTAGAGTACTCAAATCATGGTCGTTGAAATGGCAAAGTTGAGAAAATAGCTTGGATAATGACCACTTGTAATGAGATATTATAGTACAGGATGCTGCATACACAAAATCAGGAAAGATTACATATATAGTGAGGTAAAACACGGTGTGAAGGATAGAACTGAGTTAATTTTCACAGCAAAAGAAGCCAGTAGTTTAATGTGCAAATACAAAATTCCCCAAGTAACAGGATTCTCATATTAGAAAAGATACTGTTATGACTTAGTACCTAATTCACGTTATCAGTATGAAACTTTATTATAACCATAATTAGCTTTTCTTTTTGGAAGTAGATAGATGATTGTAGTTGTAATAGCTAATGGAATAGCACATCAACGTGGTTGACTAATGGAATTAGCTAATTATAAAGAAAATGGCTCCAGTCACCGGCGCTGTCGTGATAATAAGTGAGTACATCAGAGATCTCCGTACAGAAGCATCCAAACTGAGGACTTAATGTGCTACAGCGTCAACACAGAGAGAAATGAAACATGGCCTAGCAGAGTCTGGAACCTAAATTGTTTAGGTGATAGCATCAACAACAAAACTTCCTCCAGTTCAATCAAGGATAGGGAATTGAAGAAACCTAACCATGGGGAAAAGGATGCCTATTTACTAACCATGAGAAACCCGGATTAACTTAATTTGCATTTAAAATGATATATGGGAAGCAAAATGTTAGGAAGAAAAAGTCAGAGGAAGGAAAATCTGAAGATAAGTAGAACTTCCAAGAAACTGTAGAGTTTCATATCACGGTCACACAATCCCAACTGACCTCTCTGAGAAGAAAATTGATTGATGCTAGTAGCATAGCGTTTCTCTTCTTCATAATAGGTATTGAAACCTAATATTTCCTTCATCTCTTCGAAAGATGGCAAACTTCCAGGAGGAGGGATGCGGCCTCCTTTGATTGCTCTAAGTGCATCCTGCAGATATATATGGAAGTTATGATAGAATATGAGAAGAATTATATTGTTGATGTGTGTCATTAACGATTACATCAAGCCTATAAATAGGAAAACTGAACTTGGAGAATAAGCTATCCCTCTAAACTAGGAAACAAATCAGAATCATATAACCTATACTAAGAAACTATACATTCTAAGAATAATATAATATCGCTAACATCCCCCCTCAAACTCAATGTGCAAGCAGACACCAGAGCAGCAGCGGAGAAGTCCAAAGTGGTTGAGAAGGCCAAGGAGTAGAAGGTCAGCATCTGACGGTGATAGGGCTGGATTTGCTGGCGACTGAGAAGAGGAGAAAAAGAGCCGTAATTTTACGACATGTGTCGAGAAGAAATAGAAAATAGCATTATGACAGATTGTGTCGAGAATAAGAAAAAGAATATAGTTTTATGACAGCTTGTTTCGGGAGGAGGAAGAAAAAGAACATAGCTTTACAACAGATTGGGTCGAGAAGAAGAAGAAATAGTTTTACGACTTGTTAGGTTGAAAATGACAGGACAATATAGTCAAAGAAGAATGGGGAGTGATTTTTAGGAATTTCGAAGGAGTTGGGGAGGCAAAGAGAGTATAAAAGAAGCTTGTGTCAAAAGAGAAGACAGATGAAACTAATGGGGCTGAATGAGAAATTCTCAGAGATAAATTAGGACTGGAAGCGACTGAATTGGGGTGAATAAGAAAAGAGACAAAGAGTTTTCTGGGTGAAGATGAAGATATAGAGCGATAGAGAAGGGGGATAAAAGTACGGTTTCATAGAGGTTGTATGCAGAAGCCGGAGAGAGAGAGAGAGAGAGAGAGAGAGAGAGAGAGAGAGATTTTGGTTCAAGGGCCAGGAAAAAGAACAGAGGGGCCAGAATGGTGGTCCGACAGTTCCATAGACAATAGCACAGATGTCAGGCGGCCTTCATTGCCCCCATTTCGGACTCTTTATGTTACGAGTTATAGTTCTACGGTTTGTTGATGAGCCTTCCTCAATGGACGACATCAACCTATTGCATCAGTCAACTTAAAAAAAAAAAAAAAAAAAAAAAAAAAAAAAACCACTTACGATGAACTGAAACACAACACGACCGTAGAATTAAGTTCAAGGCTGACCAGGGAAGGCGGGGAATTATTTGAACTTGTTGACTTTCCTGAAGCTCTAGATGTGTTGAACAAAATCATTATCCCTTTGCCAACATGAAAAGCTTGATGTTTCTTATTTGGACTCTACTATGTGCCACTCGCATTAATCGAATTACTTATAACTTGAATCTCCCCCTTCTGCTGCAAATTATCCTCGTTCTCATACTTCGTAACTCAAACTGGCGCCTATTTTGGCATTGATCTCGTTTTTCTTGCCCCCAACTTTAACTCCTGACTTAGTAGTGATGGTACAACCCGAATCTGTCCCAGAACGCAGCAACCATCTCAATTACACTTTAGAGGTACTCATTAAACGGAACCACCATCAGATTTTCCGAACAAATGGGAGCCTTTTGTTTACAGTTCCTAGATTCTCCCTTCAGGATAAACTATTTATTCTCGGGGAAAGGTGAAGATTGTAAAATCAACTCCAACTGTCAAAAAGAGATAACTTGGAGAAAGAAAGTATTCAAAAACCAAATATGTAACACTCTATGAGGAAAAAGATTATTAATAAGTTAGAAAAGGTGGTTGGAAACATGCTGGGTTTTGGGGAGATGCCTTCATACACTAAGGATTTTCTTGCATCTTGCTCCTCTCTCATCGAGTCATCGTCATTGAAAGTTTTTCTCCTGTTATTAACATAGTAGCTGACGCCGTAATCAATTGTTCATTTGTATCTAAGAATTCTGTTATTATTCAGATCTAAACTCTCGGTTGTAGGAATTCTTAGGCATTATTTGATCTATTTTCTTTTGCCAGTATCAGATGGCTCATGGACTCAGTGAGAGGTTGATACTATACATTACCATAAAAATGCTCCACCGTATAAAATGTATTAGTCTCTATAATAAACCATGCATAGTACTCAACATTTCGTTCTACTATAACATGTGTAGATATGTATAGTCAGAGAAACAAGCTACAATAGTTCCTTATACCTCAGCCTAGAAGATCTGACCTGCATAGCTTGCATTGAAACACCCAACAAAGATAATGGATATGCCACAAGTTTATATCCAAGATCTTCAAGTTCAATAGGATTGAGAATTGGTGTTTTTCCTCCTCCTTCAAGCATGTTTGCCTACACAAGATCAAATAGCTGTTCGAGTTAGCAAAGCGATCTGCGTAAGGGAAAGGTTAATGCATTTGATATGCCCTCTTTAAATTTTTATCTTTTTCAATTACCAATAGAAATAGCACATAAGACAAAGGACAATATAGTATTATGGTATATTTACGAAGTCAAAAGCATCTCCTCAATCCATGAGCAAAGCAATGTGGACTAATAAATGGGACATCGGGAGTATTAAATAGCATATCTGGATGTTATGTACCAAGCCAAAAACTTATGAATGTTGATCTACTAAAGGTGCACAAAAGAAAACATCACTGAAATATGATTATAGTTACAAGAGAAAGTTGAGACCGATTTACTAGTGGCCTCTCAATACACCACAGGGCTTCAGAATAGGACCAGGAGGTCTGGAATGGTATAATGTTTGCAGAATGAGGGTGTTAGTTATATTCAGTTAGGTAGCACGATCTTTTGCACAGGATAACGTAGTGTATCCACCTTAGGAATAATGTGGAAGTTTCGTAGAAATAATGTATGATTTATAGGGCGTGGGTGCTGGTTATCGTGAATAACAGTCCATTGATGAAGTTAAACTGCCAGCACCACCCCACTAAACAGAGTTGAAAGTTCCAAGAATAAGTACACTTAAATAAAGGAAGTAGATACAAAGAATTGGGGTATTGCTGTATTCATGTGTCATTACAGAGCTTGTTCTGGTAACCTGTGGTCCACAGTGAAACAACCCGGGAACCTACGGTTCCTCGCTAGTACAACTTAACGAAATCCAAGGTGCTTTATTGAAATAAAAGTAAAGGAGAAACCCTCCTTACATTATTTAAACACAAAGGTAAACATGTCTTAAACAAAACGAAACAACTACTACTTATTTGCTAGCGTGTCACTACTCCTTAGCTCGTGTGCGTTTCCATCCCAGCTAGCTTATTCTTGACCTGCGGGTTTTGAAATAGCGAAAGCCGACCGCAGAAAAATTTTAATTAGTAAAAACTAAGTAAGCACATACTACAATGAGTAAAACAAGAGTTTTTGGCTAGAACAAACATGAATATAGAAACCTTTAAAATAACGCGAGTATAAAAGCATGATTGAGAGAACTTTGGAAAGACCGGATATAAAAGAGTACCACGTTCATTTATTTAGTTTGGCTGAGGCATGAAAACCCAGCGGGTAACGTATGTCCACAGAGAGGTCACGATGCAATATATATAAAAAGGTACCTCTTGGGACATCGCCCGTCCCAATTCACCAAGAGCGTTAGAAGGTAGCCCTACGCATACCCCGCTCGAACCATACTATAGGACCTTAAGTGTCGACACCCCTATACCGCAGTGACCTACGTCAGTATAGGTAGTACTCTATAGTTTCCACGCCTTATAAAACCCATATAGGGTAGGGTATGAAAACCCAATGAAGGATCGCATATAAGCGTCCTTGGCCATATTGGCCTTCACGCACATCCTCTGTACATCGCCCCATATCCATTATCGTTCATTTTATCCAAGTTTTCAATTCGTTTCCCAGATAAACAATCTTTCCGAAATTTTCTTGACAGAAATATAACTTGGAAGTAAACTTTTGAAGAATAACGCACGATATGACAAAAATCATTATAACTCACACCAAAGCACATTTTGATAGTTGAAGACATTGTACATATGCACTTACTTGGAAAGTGGAGAGAGAGATTTCAACACAAGCAGCACGGCAATTTAGAAGTAGGGGTCCTCGACGAACTCTCCTCCTACGAACTCGGAATCTACAATATCACATAATCCTATATCAACATATATTCATCCATACAACAATTTCGCAATTAAAAGTCCTATATGAAATGCAAGTGACATTCCCCACATAATCCCCCAAACAAGTTATATTTCACTAGCTACTAGTTGCACGATTATTGTACATATCTATTAAGAAGATAGTGGTGTTTAAATATAAAATAATAGTTGAGGTAAAGAAAACTTTATTTGATATATATTATAACATTTAGCGGCTAATATTTATAAATAAAGGTAGCTATTCAAAATAAGCTTGATGTCTACTATATTTAACATAATAATTATAATGCTAAGAAAACGTTATTAAATGACAAGCGTTTATTTTTCCGATATATACAAAACAAGGCTAAATAGTTGGTTAGGAAAAGGTAGATATTATACTTGCAAAATCCCAAATCAACGTAATAAGATTATAGGTTTATTTTCATAAAAATGATTTCTAAAGTTATATTTAATAGTGTGTATAAATATATGAAAATGCTAGTTTATGTTATGTTAAGAATAAAAATTGGATTACACTTTGATAATATATAAGAAAAACAGTTTGTTAAAGGTTGCACCATACCCACAACTTTACTAACCTACAAAACAGGCCCCAACAAGTTCGTGAAAAGACACTTTTATACCCCCTGGTTCACATTTACAGTCCATACATCTTCTTCCCCAATTTAGTTCACTGTATTTATTTCATCTTCTTCTCAAATGGAGTCCCAGCGACTTCATCACGTTCACTCCCCAACAGGTATTGAAAATCAAACATCGAAGCAAAGATTCAGGGTTTTACCGATCGGGGACGGTGATGAACAAGGCGGCGACAATGAAGGCGGAGGCGGGGCGATGGTGGCTTTTGCCGCCGCTGGTTTCGCCGGAGCAGAGGGAAGGACGGAGGAGAGGGGGACGGACGGACGAAGGTGCAGAGGACGGCGACGCAGAGGGGCGGCGTCGGGCGTCTCGGCGGCGGTCCTGGGTTCGGCCTGGTTCCGTCGCCTGGGTTCGCCGGCGGCTTTCGACGAGAGCAGAGAGAGAGAGATGGAGAGTGCGAGAGGGGGAGACAGAGGGGAGTGAGAGCTGGTGGGTGCGAGAGAGAGAGAGGCAGAGAGAGTGATTGGGTTTGAAAACCCGACTGAAATTGTCAATCACTCGGAGGATTTTTCGGGTTCGAATTGGAATGTCGAATTGGCGAAATTGATGATCAAGATTGAGGCTTTGACTTGATAGGGATGAATCAGGACGAAAATGTGGAGAAACAGAGGCCGAGTTGTTGAATTTCCGTGAGGGTGGTCGCCGGCAAATCAGGAGCAGTGAACTCTGCTCCAAAAATGGAAGGGATGAAGATGGTTGGAGGTATTTTACGGTGTGACGGGTGCACCAGTTATCGCGGTGATTCGCTACACATTATTAATTAAACTACACTTTAGACACGCTAAAAACGTCACACGACCCGTTACACTTCACCCACTAATTTACACACATTAACTATATAAAAAGTTGTCGTCTTAAAAAAAATACTTTTTGATAAAAGAAAATGTTGACAATAATAATAATAATAATAATAATAATAATAATAGTTATAGTAATGATAATAATAATATAGTAGTAATAATAATAATAATAATAATAATAATAATAGTAAACTATTAGATAAAAAGGAAGAGAAAAAAAAACTTTTATAATTTCACATAATGACCCCAAAAATTTGCCAAACTCCCAAAAATGCCCCATAAAAATACCGGGGTATTACATCACATCTCCCTTAAAACAAAGCTTCGTCCCCGAAGCTTAAAGTAAATCGAATCTCCCAATGCAAGTATGCAGTATGCAGTTCTAATGTGCACATAATAACAAGACAAGACGGTAACTAAAATGTATGGTTGTTAAATCACATCTCCCTTAAAAGGAGTGACGTCCCCGTCACTCGACTCGTACCTGGTCGAAGAGGTGTGGGTAACGTTTCCTCATGTCCTCCTCGGCTTCCCAAGTTTCTTCTTCGGTTTGGTGATTCGACCAGAGAACCTTGACCAGCGTGGTGGACTTGGTACGGGTGTTTCTGGTTTTTGTATCAAGGATTTTGATCGGTTGTTGTTCATAGGTAAGAGAGGGATCAAGCTCAACAGGCTCGGGGTCAATGATATGACTCGGATCG
Source organism: Linanthus parryae (assembly GCA_023055425.1). Lineage (NCBI taxonomy): Eukaryota > Viridiplantae > Streptophyta > Magnoliopsida > Ericales > Polemoniaceae > Linanthus > Linanthus parryae. The sequence continues at coordinate 2,271,263 of JALGPY010000004.1, read as the reverse complement.
GGTATATAGGCTTTGAGTTGGGACACATGGAAAACGTTATGGACTCTACCTAGGCTGTTAGGAAGATTCAGGCGATAGGCAACCTCTCCTATACGATCCAGTACTTCGTAGGGTCCAATGAACTTGGGACTTAGCTTTCCTTTCTGATTAAAACGCATGACCCCCTTTGTAGGTGAAACCCTTAGGAACACTTTGTCGCCAACCTTGAATTCCAAAGGCCTTCTCTTCAAATCCGCGTAAGACTTTTGTCGATCCTGGGCCGCCTTCATCCTTTGCTGGATCATTCGAATCTGGTTTGTCGAGTCCTCAATCATTTGTGGTCCAAGAATGATCGTCTCGCTGATGTCACTCCAACACAGCGGTGTCCTGCACTTCCTCCCATACAGTGCTTCGTAGGGTGCCATTCCTATGCTAGCATGGTAGCTGTTGTTATACGAGAACTCGATAAGTGGTAACTTATCCACCCATGAACCTCCAAAGTCTAGAATGCAAGCCCTTAGCATGTCCTCCAGTGTTTGAATCGTTCTCTCAGTCTGGCCATCCGTAGCTGGGTGAAATGCTGTGCTGAACCTTAGCTCAGTGCCCATGGCCTTTTGTAGCTCCTTCCAGAAATGAGATAAGAAGTTTGGATCTCTATCCGAAACAATGGAGCTAGGGACTCCATGTAGTCTTACCACATTCTTGATGTAAGCGTCCGCCCTCTTTTCCATGTCCCATGTGTCCTTCATGGGGATGAATCTTGCCGTCTTGGTGAGTCGATCGACTACCACCCAAATTTGATTCAATCCATTCGTCGAAACAGGTAAAGCCGTGACAAAGTCCATTGAGATGGAATCCCATTTCCAAACTGGTATCTCCAATGGTTGCAACATTCCACCTGGTCTTTTGTGTTCGAACTTGACCTTTTGGCACGTCAAACATCTAGATACGAAATCAGCTACTTCCTTCTTCATACCTTTCCACCAGAAATTCTTCTTCAAGTCCTTGTACAACTTGTCTCCTCCTGGATGTACCGAATATGGTGTGTTATGAGCTTCCTTCATAAGCCTTTCTTTTACTTCCGCACATGTCATTGGTACACACCATCTTCCCTTGAACTTCACGCTTCCATCTTCTTCCACTTTGAAATCGAGTGCTTCGCCTTTGTTGATCTTCTCCTTAATCTTTTGTAGGAAAGCGTCTTCTTTCTGTGCTTCTTTTATTTCTTCGAAGATGTCCGGTACTATCGTCATATTACACAACATGTTGTTCGTTGTTCCCCTCGTGCAGACTTCAATTTCCAGTCTTCGAAACTCTTCGCAAAGTTTAGGCGGTAAAACCCACATTGCATTTACCGTATGCTCCGTCTTTCGGCTCAATGCATCCGCTACTACGTTGGCTTTCCCTTCATGGTATTGAATCTTGATATCATAGTCTTTCACCAATTCTAGCCACCTCCTTTGTCGCATATTCAGCTCCTTTTGAGTGAATATGTACTTTAGGCTCTTGTGATCGGTAAAGATCTTGCACGTCGTACCGTAAAGGTAATGCCTCCATATCTTTAGCGCAAACACGATGGCTGCCAACTCCAAATCGTGAGTAGGGTAATTCTCCTCATAAGACTTTAGTTGCCTAGAGGCATAAGCAATTACCTTGCCGTCTTGCATTAAAACACATCCTAACCCATGTTTTGAAGCATCACTGTACACCTCAAATTCTCCACCTTCAGTAGGTAACGTTAACACCGGTGCCGACGTCAACCTATCCTTTAGGGTTTGGAATGCTTCCTCACAATTCTTGTCCCATACGTACTTGCTTGTCTTCTTCATTAACGTTGTCATTGGTTTCGCGATCTTGGAGAAATCCTTCACGAATCGTCGATAGTAACCCGCCAATCCTAGGAAGCTTCTTATCTCCGTTACACTCTTTGGTGTGGGCCAGTCTCTTACTGCAGATATCTTCCCTGGGTCCACTGACACACCTTCCTTCGATATAATGTGCCCTAGAAAAGGCACTCTATCCAACCAAAACTCGCACTTGGACAATTTTCCATACAACTTCTCTTCTCTTAGTGTTTCCAACACCTCCCTCAAATGTTGTTCATGTTCTTCCTTTCCCTTTGAGTAGATTAGAATGTCATCGATGAAAACGACAACGAACTTATCAAGGTACTTCTGAAGAACGAGGTTCATTAACTCCATGAATGCTGCTGGAGCATTAGTGAGTCCAAATGGCATTACTGTAAACTCGTAGTGGCCATAGCGAGTTCGAAATGCCGTTTTAGGAATATCCTGTTCAGCTATCCTAAGCTGATGATATCCAGACCTTAAATCGATCTTCGAAAAGGTATCGGCTCCTTGTAGTTGGTCGAACAAGTCGTCGATCCTGGGAATCGGGTACTTATTCTTAACGGTTACCCCATTCAACTCACGGTAGTCAATGCAAAGTCTTAGGCTACCATCCTTCTTCTTCACAAACAAAACCGGTGCTCCCCATGGTGAGACACTAGGTCTTATGAAACCCTTGTCCAATAACTCCTTCAGTTGTTCCTGAAGCTCTTTTAACTCGGCTGGTGCCATCCTATATGGTGCCTTCGAGATTGGTCCAGTTCCTGGTACTAAGTCTATCGCAAAGTCCACGGCTCTCTTAGGTGGCATTCCTGGAAGCTCTTCGGGAAAGACATCAGGAAATTCATTCACAACTGGGATATCCTCTAATTTCTCCCCTTCTTTCTCCTGATCATGGATCGTACAGAGGTATGCTCTATGCCCTTTCTTCACTTCTGAGAGGATGGTTAAGGCTGACACAATTTGGATTTTGGGTCCAGTGGTTATACCCCTATAGGATAGACGTTCACCTTTCGGCCCACGAAACCTAACCTTTTGGGTGGCACACTCTATGGTTGCTTTGTATTTGCTAAGCCAGTCCATACCTAAGATGACATCTAGGTTTCCGAGATCGAAAAGGATTAGATCAGAAGGTAGCTTGGCTCCTAAGATTTCTAGGTTGACTCCGGGGTACATGGTATTGCAGGGTGTGACTTCTCCAGTAGGGGTAGAGATTGAGATAGATATTGGGGTAGGATTTGGTAATTCTAACTTCTTAGCAAAAGTAGATGATATGAAAGAAAATGTGGCTCCAGAATCAAATAACACAAAAGCAGGGGTAGAATGGATTAGGAATGTACCAGTCACCACGTTGGCCTGTGCTGTCTGAGTCTGGTTCATTACGTTAATAATTCCAGCTGCGCTGCGTGCTGTGGCTGCGGGTGCAGGTGCGCCTGCTACAGTGGTTGCTGAAGTAGCATTGTTGTTTCCCTGGGGTCGGTTGTTGTAACCATTTCCTCCTTGCCAGTTGTTACCCCGGTTATAGCCACCTCCATTATTGTTCCTGTTGCCAGCATTGTTGTTGTTTCCATACCCTCCACCTTGCTGGTAGTTGCGTTGGTTCCCTCCGTAGTTGTTACCACGATTGTTGTTGCCTCCCTGGTTGTAACCGCTATTATTTCCACCATAGCTGTTACTTCCGCGGTTGTACCCACCATTTCCTCCTTGGCGGTTCACATTTTCCCTCCATAGTTGTTACCATTGAAGTTCCCATTGTTGTTGGAATTGTTGTACATTTGCGGTTTCACCAAGCACTCGTACTTCCGGTGACCTTTCTTTCCACAGTTAAGGCAAGTCACCTTCTCACCTCGGCAGTCCACCCCTGGGTGGTTGCTTCCACATTTCTTGCAATGGTAGGATCGAACCATGCCTTGGCCTCCATTATTCCCAGGCTGATAGGTGGAGTTTGGATTAGGGCGAAACCTTTTGTCTCCGGCGTTGTTGCCACGATTTTGAAACCCGGTTGCAGCTGGTGCCTCGGTCTTCCTTTTTCTGTTGGCTTCGGCATTACTATCCAGCATGCGCTGCATATCTTGAGCCGCTCCATAAGCCTCGAACAATGAGTTAAAACGAGTAGGTCCCATTGCCTTTCGGACTTCAAAGTCCAGTCCTTCGACAAATTTGCGGATCCTTCTTACTTCTGTGGGTGCGATCTCCCGCCCGAACCTCATGAGTTCCATGAATTTGTCATAGTAGTCAGTTAGGGTAGCTCCATCTTGCTTCAGGTGCAAGAATTCATCAAATTTCGCCGACTTCACATGGTCGGGGTAAAACCGTTCGCGCATAGCTTCCTTTAGCTGTTCCCATCCAAAGCCTTCTTGGGCGAGCAATTCAGCTGATACGGAGCTCCACCATTTATCAGCTTCTTTCTTGAAGTAGTAGATCGCCACTTCTATGCGTCGATCCTCAGGGCAACGCACCGAAGTCAGTGCCTTGTGAAAGTCGCGGATCCAATCCTCTAAGATAGTCGGGTCTTCCGTCCCATAAAAGAAGTCGGGTCGGAGCTCAGCAATCTTACTCATTATGTCATTTCCCCCAGCCTGTTGATTGTGCAAGAGTTGGGTTAAGGCTAGGGTCGCTTGTTCCAGATTCTGGAACCGAATAGGGTCATACTGCTGAGGGACCGGAATTTGCTGGTTTCCTTGGGTTCTCTGGTTCATGGTTCCTACTTCTCTTGCACGTCTCCTGGTATAATATTGCATCGTACCTTTTAAATATAGCTATACTTAATATAGGTCGAAAAGAATTCTACTTGTAGTTCACACATGCAATACATAGATTTCAAATAATTCAGCATTTATTAATCCACCCATCAAATAATCCACATAAACACTTAAATGATAAAAGAAACAACTCAATCCAAAAAGAAATAGCAGCTCCTAAAACAAGGTAAACGTTCACTCTCGTGATAAAAGAAAAGCAATAAATGGAAATCCTAAGGGTGGGATGGGTGTGGTTCTACTCTTCATCGTCAGTTAGAAACATGAGCTCGATATCGGTAGGATCAATCGCAATCACTTCCGCTTCGTCGATCTCTTCATGCTCAATTTCTTCAATCTCGTCTACGTCATCATTCCAATCTATAAACTCCTCCTGTGCCTCCTCGTCTTGGTTTGCGCCTTGGTCTTGCTCATTTCCTTGGTTCTCATCCAATTCCATGTTTCCTTGCTCCTCCTCCAATTCTTCTTCGACCTCTTCTTCCTCTTCTTCTTGGTGCTCGGCGTCCTGTGCTGCTACTTGTTGTATTGCTGGGTCTAGCAACTCATCCATCTTGAACCAAAGCGTGAGCGAGTTCAAATAGTAGTAATTATAATCGCGGTGCTTGTACTTGGTGACATTAGGTACATTTTGGCCCCATATGTTCGTGACGAACAAATCATCATAGTTCCCCTTGAGGTTGTTCCATAGAGGCTCATCTGGGAGGCCGTTGAGGATGTAGTAGCTTATCTTCAACGGGTGAGCGTGAGTCTCGTTGCCATGTGGACTTTGGCTCCAAGCAATGCATAGGCTTCGAACGTACCTGCAGTACTCTTCTGGCGTCTCTTGTCCCTCAAGGAATGTGACATGGATCGGCGCGTGAGCGGGTGTGAGGTCAGCAGGGGCTGGGATAGGTGGTCTAGCAGCAGGTAGGGCAGCCATCTGAAAGAAGAAAGAAAAGTCTCAGAATTGTTCTAAGCCACGTATACGCTCATCACTTAACGAAATAATTTAAGAAAATTAAAGAATGCATGTAACATGAATAAACTAACAATTAACAAGTTACAGTCACATAGCAAATTCTCTTTACAAATAATAAAGATTACAATTTACCACACAACACACTTATGAATTTAGAAAGGAAACACGGCTACGCAATCCCACATCCCCGGCTTGTCCAGTTTTATTTCCAGTTTTAGTTATCCTATGTCCATTTTAATTTTGAAAACTTTTCAATTATTATTTATCTTTATTAATGGAAATCGAGAAGTCGCACTAGCGTTGGGACCGTCGGCTCTGATACCAACTGAAACAACCCGGGAACCTACGGTTCCTCGCTAGTACAACTTAACGAAATCCAAGGTGCTTTATTGAAATAAAAGTAAAGGAGAAACCCTCCTTACATTATTTAAACACAAAGGTAAACATGTCTTAAACAAAACGAAACAACTACTACTTATTTGCTAGCGTGTCACTACTCCTTAGCTCGTGTGCGTTTCCATCCCAGCTAGCTTATTCTTGACCTGCGGGTTTTGAAATAGCGAAAGCCGACCGCAGAAAAATTTTAATTAGTAAAAACTAAGTAAGCACATACTACAATGAGTAAAACAAGAGTTTTTGGCTAGAACAAACATGAATATAGAAACCTTTAAAATAACGCGAGTATAAAAGCATGATTGAGAGAACTTTGGAAAGACCGGATATAAAAGAGTACCACGTTCATTTATTTAGTTTGGCTGAGGCATGAAAACCCAGCGGGTAACGTATGTCCACAGAGAGGTCACGATGCAATATATATAAAAAGGTACCTCTTGGGACATCGCCCGTCCCAATTCACCAAGAGCGTTAGAAGGTAGCCCTACGCATACCCCGCTCGAACCATACTATAGGACCTTAAGTGTCGACACCCCTATACCGCAGTGACCTACGTCAGTATAGGTAGTACTCTATAGTTTCCACGCCTTATAAAACCCATATAGGGTAGGGTATGAAAACCCAATGAAGGATCGCATATAAGCGTCCTTGGCCATATTGGCCTTCACGCACATCCTCTGTACATCGCCCCATATCCATTATCGTTCATTTTATCCAAGTTTTCAATTCGTTTCCCAGATAAACAATCTTTCCGAAATTTTCTTGACAGAAATATAACTTGGAAGTAAACTTTTGAAGAATAACGCACGATATGACAAAAATCATTATAACTCACACCAAAGCACATTTTGATAGTTGAAGACATTGTACATATGCACTTACTTGGAAAGTGGAGAGAGAGATTTCAACACAAGCAGCACGGCAATTTAGAAGTAGGGGTCCTCGACGAACTCTCCTCCTACGAACTCGGAATCTACAATATCACATAATCCTATATCAACATATATTCATCCATACAACAATTTCGCAATTAAAAGTCCTATATGAAATGCAAGTGACATTCCCCACATAATCCCCCAAACAAGTTATATTTCACTAGCTACTAGTTGCACGATTATTGTACATATCTATTAAGAAGATAGTGGTGTTTAAATATAAAATAATAGTTGAGGTAAAGAAAACTTTATTTGATATATATTATAACATTTAGCGGCTAATATTTATAAATAAAGGTAGCTATTCAAAATAAGCTTGATGTCTACTATATTTAACATAATAATTATAATGCTAAGAAAACGTTATTAAATGACAAGCGTTTATTTTTCCGATATATACAAAACAAGGCTAAATAGTTGGTTAGGAAAAGGTAGATATTATACTTGCAAAATCCCAAATCAACGTAATAAGATTATAGGTTTATTTTCATAAAAATGATTTCTAAAGTTATATTTAATAGTGTGTATAAATATATGAAAATGCTAGTTTATGTTATGTTAAGAATAAAAATTGGATTACACTTTGATAATATATAAGAAAAACAGTTTGTTAAAGGTTGCACCATACCCACAACTTTACTAACCTACAAAACAGGCCCCAACAAGTTCGTGAAAAGACACTTTTATACCCCCTGGTTCACATTTACAGTCCATACATCTTCTTCCCCAATTTAGTTCACTGTATTTATTTCATCTTCTTCTCAAATGGAGTCCCAGCGACTTCATCACGTTCACTCCCCAACAGGTATTGAAAATCAAACATCGAAGCAAAGATTCAGGGTTTTACCGATCGGGGACGGTGATGAACAAGGCGGCGACAATGAAGGCGGAGGCGGGGCGATGGTGGCTTTTGCCGCCGCTGGTTTCGCCGGAGCAGAGGGAAGGACGGAGGAGAGGGGGACGGACGGACGAAGGTGCAGAGGACGGCGACGCAGAGGGGCGGCGTCGGGCGTCTCGGCGGCGGTCCTGGGTTCGGCCTGGTTCCGTCGCCTGGGTTCGCCGGCGGCTTTCGACGAGAGCAGAGAGAGAGAGATGGAGAGTGCGAGAGGGGGAGACAGAGGGGAGTGAGAGCTGGTGGGTGCGAGAGAGAGAGAGGCAGAGAGAGTGATTGGGTTTGAAAACCCGACTGAAATTGTCAATCACTCGGAGGATTTTTCGGGTTCGAATTGGAATGTCGAATTGGCGAAATTGATGATCAAGATTGAGGCTTTGACTTGATAGGGATGAATCAGGACGAAAATGTGGAGAAACAGAGGCCGAGTTGTTGAATTTCCGTGAGGGTGGTCGCCGGCAAATCAGGAGCAGTGAACTCTGCTCCAAAAATGGAAGGGATGAAGATGGTTGGAGGTATTTTACGGTGTGACGGGTGCACCAGTTATCGCGGTGATTCGCTACACATTATTAATTAAACTACACTTTAGACACGCTAAAAACGTCACACGACCCGTTACACTTCACCCACTAATTTACACACATTAACTATATAAAAAGTTGTCGTCTTAAAAAAAATACTTTTTGATAAAAAAAAATGTTGACAATAATAATAATAATAATAATAATAATAATAATAGTTATAGTAATGATAATAATAATATAGTAGTAATAATAATAATAATAATAATAATAGTAAACTATTAGATAAAAAGGAAGAGAAAAAAAAACTTTTATAATTTCACATAATGACCCCAAAAATTTGCCAAACTCCCAAAAATGCCCCATAAAAATACCGGGGTATTACACACAGTTTCAGGGTAAAGGTATACAGGACTTTGTTATGACAAAGGTACTGAAACGTGGAATGACCTCTCAATTGTTAGAGGTTTCAGCAAATAGGGGTGTAGTTGTCTTTTAGCATGAGTAAGAAAACTGCCTATATTAAAACAACAAATTTGTTCCAGAAATACACCTGTCTCTTCATTTAAATCAAAGGATAAACTGCAGGCTGTGACTAGATAGTATCATGAGGAAATAGCAAGAAATTGGCTTGTGGATTACAAACTTCAACTACTGAGGGTACTCCAACATTGTCCTCAACACAAATGAAAACAGAACAGACTCATCTTTGGATAGGAAAGGATGCCCAACCAATTGCATGACATCCAAGACTTTGAATTGGATTACACACTTGAACATCCAATTCAATTCAGTTTTCTCCACTAGTTAATCTGGTATGCGTTCTACTATATGTCACCTGTATTAACCCAAAAGTAACTTTTCATATAAACAAGATCACGTACCATCTTAGGAACTCGAGGATAAACTTCACAAAAGGTCTTCATTTCCTCTCTTGAAGCAAGTGCATCAATGAATAGAACATCTGCTCCAGCATCAGCTAGGGCCCGTGCTCTCCAGATTGATTCCTCAAATGACAGAGCTTGGCGAGAATCTGTTCTTGCAACAATTACAATATCGGAGCCGCTCTCTTTTCGAGCATCAACAGCTGCTCTGATCTTCAAAACTGCTTCCTCTCTAGAAACTACCTTTCTTCCCTGAGTGTGGCCACAAGCTTTGGGAGACACCTGGCAATGGTAAGGATAATAGGCTGAAGGAGTTCAAAACAAGAAAGAACTACATGCAGAATTCAACTCCAAAAAAAGAAATGAACTCTTGTAATTGATCAATAAGTACATTGGAAAATGCATACACTGGTGAGAGCATCTACACTGTCTGCAGAACATTGTAAAAGCTACCTAAGGAGAATGCTACTACCAGGAATTTCATTTTTTATAAGTAATAAAACTATATACACTGATGACTGGCGAGAGCATCTAACACTATCTGTAGAAGATTATAAAAGCTACTCAAGGAGAAAGTTACTACCAAGATTTATATATTTATTTATTTTGTGGTAAAATGCTCCTACCAGGACTTATAGTTAAACCCTTATTAGCATGCCTACACTCTGACATGAATCCTTATACTTGTGCTCGCATCTTCCATGTTGTTTGCCATAATTACAAAGATGCTACAACGAAACATAATGATAGTGAGACCATGTTTGAAGCTGTTCATAGTTCTATGGAAACTTCAACTACTAAATTTATGAATATCGGCCACAGGTTTTTTTCAGTGTAAACTAAATTGATGTACTTCAAACGCCTTTTGTCAGCTTAACATCCATCAGAATGGCGTTCACAGGTAGAGAATGAAAACTAGACAGAGAGAGAGAGAGAGAGTCTGGTGTAACTCATTTGAATCAACAGGATGAGACAGAAGTCCCCAATTCTTGGCCCTAATTCTCGATCTTTAGATGAAGACGCAAGGCCCCTCCGTAGCTCGCTGAAGAAGGCACAGTAATTGCTGTAAGCGACGTACCGAAGTAGCATATCTTTGGGTAGGTTTCTATTCCTTCTCTTTGCTTCTTCTTCCTCTGAATCCAAGTTAGATGTCTCTCCGGGTGTGGGACTCATGCCACAATAGCTAGGCGTCCGAGGCGGCCATGGGAATTTCTTCTCTGAACCAAGGTCTGTCGAGTAAATCAACAGAAGTATCTTAAGAGAAGCAGTTGAACGAGATGTCGACGCCTTTGAGTGCCCCAAGTGATATGTCATTCAAAGAAGCTCGAGATTAATGATGAAAATATAAGTCATTAAATTGCTTAGCCCTCAAAGACTTCCGATCCCACTACTACATCCAAAAATAGTGTTTTCTCTTTACGACCGCTACTTGGGCCCCCATTGGGGTTCAGCACTTGTGGAGTGCTGCGGAGAAGCTTGCAATGTATCAATCGGAAAGCTACTCGGCTGTGTCCATTCTAGGGCTAGTTTCGTGAACCAGAGTTCCCAGCGGTTGGCTGTCCTCTCCCGCTGGTCGAGTACAGAAATATCCTCTCCTTTCAGTCGGGCCGCTCTTCGCTCCCTCGCTTACGAAGAATACAGGGTGCACATGGATGGACAAACAAGAGGGGGCATGAATCACCGAACCTGCACTCAGGAATAGTAATGCTTTGAAAAATGTGTGATTCCTTAAGTAGCTTCATTAACAGCTCAGGAAAAGAGAACAAAGAATTACGTTGAGCTGCGATACAATTACTTTAACATTCCTTGACTATGTTCTAGTATAAGCGAGCCAGTCTTTGGAATGATGAGCAACAGTTAGAGGCATCGACAAAGCTGGTAGAGGCGTAGCTCGAAATTAACGTAGATAGAAGAACTTCGGTTTCGCCATCGCACCCACCATGGAAGCTACCTTGCATTTAGCTATACGCAACCTTCTCCCTGGGACTAGCTTCACACTTCCACTGCAACTTCTTAACTATGGTTGCCGCTCAAACAAAACTTTGGTTCTCCCCTGGGCTAAGAAAGAATATCAAGTTGAGACTCTCCTGTGGGAACTTCGACCAAACTCGATTAATGGAAAGGTCAACTCAACACGAGACATAGTGAGGGATCCCGTAGGCTTCCTCTTGTTCTCTTTCGGCTTGGCTTGCTTTTTCTTCTAAGTCGAGAGTTTGATTTGAATGCTTGCATGCCCGCAGCAACCGTGTGAGTAGGTGTGTCCAACTGCTGATGGGGTTGGAAAATGGGCCAGGTGATAGAGCAGTTGGGAGCAGAAGAGAGCAGTAAAGAGGGATTTAGAATGGTTGGGGTTGGGCTGCAGTGGAAGCGCAATGGAACCCATTCAGTGGCATGATGATGAGGGGTCTTTGAATGTACAGGGAGAAAGAAGAATACAGTTAAGCGCAATTTTCCTACAATTGCAAATTGAAATAAATATATAAAATATACTGGCCAGGTGACATAAGAACTTCATGTGATTGGTTTATGCGAAGATTTTTATTCAAAAGCATTGAAACAAAGCTTAGACCTTAAGCATTTGCCGTTGCGAGTCTCCATAAATCCACAATTATGTGGACTATTCCTACTCTATGTTTCGATCAATATCTCCGCAGAAGACTAGTACCACAGTCTTTTGCAGGACTGAAACAAAATCAAATAATGGGGCTTCACAGTACTAAACAAAGATCAGTTATAATGCTTATCATACTGAATACCAGTGGCCGTACCAGCATCCTTTAGTCGCGCTCTCATTTGTTCCTAATCATTGAAGTAAGGTAGGTTTATGGTTATAATGGTCTTTTCAGTAATCTGGGCAGAAGTATGATAAGTCACAACGAATAGGGATCCTGTAGGCTGCCACTACGAGTATGTTTTGTAACTTACCACCAATTTGAATGAAAAAGATAAAGGGGTGAAGTGAGCAGGTTGCTAATCTACCTCAGTTTAAAGTGCTCGATCTCATAGAGACAGTGCCGCCGGCTCCAACTACCGTCCATATACGATCCATACTAGAATTGATCAACTGCCCATCCTACCTCCGTAACCTTGAAGAAATAGAATCAGGAATTCTACCATCTCTCTTCAATTTACTACATCTCAACACGGTATTATTTTGTTTTCAGATTAAACTACCTAGGAAGCTATTGCACCTGCTATAGCACTAAAGCACAAGTTCACGCATCTTGAGCTGAACCAAGTTGAAGCTGTAAGAACTAAGGTAAAACCAAGTATGAACTGCAGGGACTGTCTGGTACATTCAATTATTCATTCAGTTGATGCTTTTTGGAGGATCAAAGGTGTTATGGCTTCCCCAACTAAACTACTAGAACATTCAAACAGCAATATTCTACAGTAGGCACTTGTGATGTCCTCACGGAGTCGAGAAGACTTATTCTTCCAATTGGCAGGCCATGTGGCTGTGGACCTGATAATATATACTTCTTTTGTTAATCCCCTAGCAAATGATACTTAATTCCCAGACAAGCCAAAGATTGGTGATATATAACCCACATTAGAAAGGTTATCTAAAGATGAGAAAATAATCCCTTGAGAATACAGAAGAAATGCAACGTATATGAAACTCGACAATAAGTTGAACATAACTATTGAGTAATAAACCTGATCCTCAAGAATTATTCCCGCAAAGCCAGCTCGTATAAATCCCTTGACAGTTCTCTTGACATTCATGGCATTGCCATACCCATTGTCACCATCCCCAATAACTGGAATGGAAACAGCTTGAGTGATTTGGCCCCCTTGGTCCACCATTTCTCCATAAGAAACAAATCCTGTATCAGGCAACCCCAGTCTAGAAGCTGATATTCCAAATCCTAATCAAAGACAACAAACAACAGATAAAATTCCCTTCTTCGTGCAGCAAGAAGATCACAAAACAATGAAAAGTTCAATAAAGAAACTAGCAAGACAACCCTGATGTTAACATTATATATCAATTAGAATAGTACTCTTGATAAAAGTTTGAGGAAAAGGTAATTGTTGATCAGAACTTACCCCGGACTCAACTTACTCAGCATCTTACAATAGCAACAAATTATAAAATAATAGATTATGCAATCACATTGTGATACGTGATACTCCGTAGTAGTATGAAAGTTAGTATCGGGGTAATGTATGATAGCATAAAACACAAGTGTGTGGCTTCTGGTACTTGAATCCTTTACTTGATGTGGTCCCCAAGGGTTGGTTAAGCCCATTTTTGTTCTTCATTGCAGTCTGTAACATTGTATCGGGGATAGCATTTCCATGTAGCCCATTTTTCACAGTACAGTGGTGGAAACCACTATACTAAAGAGAGGCTCGGGAGCGGCCTTAGCCTACAAACTTCAATATTTCTACACACTTCATTTTCTTTTATATTTGATCCCATTTCTGGTTTCTTAACTCAAATCATATATTGGCTCATTTTCTGAAATTGCTGTTTTTTGTTATTTTCCACAGCAAAACGGTGGTGTTCATACTATCAATCCATCTGTAACGGGTTCTCTTTCAATAATCTGAATTCCATAGTATTAAAGACAATTCAGTAGTTTCCAATTAATAAGCTTTTGGCAATTCGGTGGTTAAATCAAGAATGAAAAACTAACGTGAACACACCCTCTTCGTATGAATTAACATTCGAATAAAATAAAATGTACATGCTGCCCCATTAGGAGTGTTTTCAAGCACATTGTGTGGAGCAAACATAGTTCTTAAACAAACAAACAAACCCCAAATGTAAATCATAACTCTGTAGATGTCAGATTAAAGTGAGGCAATGATGGCAAGTGGGTCCACAACCACAAACCGAAATTGCTTCTGTGAGTCAAACAACTGAGCAAATAGGCTAGGGAAGAAGGAAAGAAGATGCAATATGTAGATGTCTTTCTTGTTTATAATTAACAGGGACAAACTCCCCTAGTGTCTCGTTCAAGGTTGCCAGGATGGTGATCCGGATTATAGGATCCTACGATCCTGAGGGCGAGTGACGTGCAAGATCGGCTAGAAAATCGTTTTCTGATAGGATCGGGTGGGATCGCACCCGATCCTATGATCCTACATTTTTCTAATTCTATTTTATTTTTTATTTTACTTCTCATGGCTTTATCCTGAGGGGAAGTGACGTGCAGTTGTGATTGACTATTTTAAAACTTCTTTATGTTAAAATGATTTTAGAATGATGTTTTTTTTTCAAAAACTGATTTTAGAATGATGTTGTTTGTGCTAATGATGTGTCTCTATGGTATATCAGATCTTGACCTTGTGTGTTAACATTTTTATGACATTAAGAACCTGAACGTAAGTCATTTAAGTAGTGAATACAACATTTTGGAATGATGTTTTTCGAAATTGTCCAAGTTGACCAGTAAATTCGCAAAACCAGGATAAACCCAAATAAGAAAATTGAAGATGGGCATATACCAGTGGAGAAGCAGAACTCGAACCCGGCTCTCTCGACGAGCTTTGCGCTGAGAGCATCGAAACAGGCGGGTCCCTGTTTGATTCCGGGAGAGTCTAGAACACGCCGGAGGGACTCGGCCGGCGACTCTCTGGTGGGCTTGACTCCTCCGTCGGCGGCGGAGAAGGCTCTGAAAAGGGGCTTGGCTGTTGGAGTTCTGGAACAGTAGTTGTGACTGGTTGTTGAAGAAGGGCTGAGAAGAAGTGATGATGGGTTGGTGGGTTTGAATGTTGAAATTGGAGAGATGTGGGCGTTGCAGAGGGCGTCTCTGTTACTAGCCATAAATGGTAGATTCATCATGCTCGTGCTCATTCTCTTCTCTTCTCTCCAGGAGCTTGAAATTTTAGGGAATCAAGAGCACAAGCAGATAAAAAAAAAGGGCAAACTGATCAGAGTGATCACCACCAAACTCAGCAGTGCTACACTGCCCCATCCCCGCATCTGACCAACCAGTTTTTACAGTACTTAAACTTAGCATAAAAGACAATTTCCACCCTCTATTATGGATTTCAATACATTTTACCTCCTGAACTATGGATAAAGACAGATACTCGCCTGTTAGAGACAAATACCACCTCTGTCAGTGGATGGTGGGTGACGAGATATCACCCTTCTGTTACAATCCAGTTAGTGGGGGTGCAATATGACTTTTTTATGACTAGTAGGTTCACTCCGCGCGTGTTGCGCGCGGCGTGCCTTTGCACCGGGCGTTGTTGTTCAGCTATGAAGTTCACGGTTGTTTCACTGTCTGTGCAATTGAAATTCATGTGTCGCAGTAATAGTATAGTAGAAATTGTTTTTAATTTTTTCTAAAAAGAAAACATCAAAATCTATTATTTGATCCAACAAATTGGTATTGCGTGTAATAATCATACGTAAGCAAATTGATATTGACATTTAGTAATGTCACTGAACGTGTTTTTGATTTCACGTATTTTTCTTAAAAAAAAAAAAAAAAAAAAAAGAGAGAGAAATTATGTTTACAATTGTGTTTTTT
This sequence comes from Linanthus parryae, assembly GCA_023055425.1. Lineage (NCBI taxonomy): Eukaryota > Viridiplantae > Streptophyta > Magnoliopsida > Ericales > Polemoniaceae > Linanthus > Linanthus parryae. Next base: position 2,255,601 of record JALGPY010000004.1, on the reverse strand, counting down.
TGCTACAATTAATTCGCACTGTTTTTCTTGGTTTTGAAACAGATATCAAACAAAATCATACTTGTTTTTAATTGCTTCTCGTAATTATGCTCTGCTGCTCCCACACAGGCCTTAATTGCTCCGCTACCACCAGAAAATCACAATTATAACCTGAAACCCTAATCTATTGTCAACGCCTAGTTTCATTTCCAATCAGTCACCGTCTGAGTCCTTCTGATTTACGTTTCATCATTTAGATCTATCGTTTCGTGTGTGTTGAAGATTTCTGCGGAAGATTTAGTGGGTTTGCAATATCTTCTCATTGATTCAAAGCATGCATTTATTGAAGACGTGTCTCTTAGAAGATGCATGGTAATAAGTTCTGTGAATGGATGTCAACAGTTGCGATGGTCTTTTCACATTCATATTCATATATTGTATATAAGCACAAGCAATTTCATGTGGTCATAACATAGAGAGGGGCAATGGATTCTGGTAAGGAAAGTAGTGATAGTAACTTGAAGAAGACTGCCAAGAAGAAGATGAAGAAAAAGGTGAAGAAAAGTCAGAGATATGATAGTGAGTTGGAGTTCACAGAGAGTGAGTCTTCGTGGGAGAGTTGGCATGAACATGGGTATGTGGTCGGGAAGGGATCGGAGTCAACTATATATTCAGATGCATCGGAGAAAGATGAATTCTGGCGGGTCGACACAGCTTCCTCCTATCCACTGAAGTGGACCTGTTCTTCCACTTCCGGTGGAAGTAAGAAGAAGAAAGTTAAAGCTAAAGGCACTGAAGGTTTGCGAAGGAAGAAAGCTAATTCCCCACCGGGTGGTACACGAGATCAGGGTGGCAAGAGAAAAAAGACAGATGATAATGTTGTGGAGTCGTCCAAGAAGAAACCAAGGGTCTAGAGGGTCTTGCATCTTTAATATTCTGTTCTCGTGAAGTGTATTTTGATCTTAGGTCTTATGAGCAGTGTCATGAAGTTGGTTTATGTTTAGTTTGAAGTAGTTATGCAAACATATGTAATCGTGCAATATATTTTCTCTATTAATGCACTTTTTAATTTGAGTTAATTTAATGTTTGTTCACATTGATTTCTTGTCCAATCCGAAGCAGGCATCATTTTAAAGTTTGTATATCACATCGACCAGTTTATTATATCAGATTAATGATCATATTAGATGAATCACAAATCACAATATGCAGTCATAGCATTTGAAAGCATTTCCAACGATGGAACGAATAGAACGTTATAAATTAGAATGAGTATTCGTTGTTGTTGTTGTTGTTGCTGTTGCGGAAATCGGTGCAAGCAAGTTCGGATTTGCACTGATACAATTGACAGATATGAACTAATGTAGTCTTGCGATATATTTACCTCGTCGATGCCGGTTTTTATTTGAATTAAATTAACATTTGATTACAATCTTTTATTGCATATTTTTAATGAAATTACGTTGCAAATTTTGTATGTTAGATCAAACAATTTATTAATTTTTTTTTCCCATTATAAACTGATACGATTGATTTGCTCATACACTAAGCCGATACTGAATCTTAATGCAGCAAATGTCATCATGCCTTGTATTAGTTATTATGTTGGGAAGCAAGCTTAGATATACACTACGATGTATTTGCAAGATTATATTTATAGCTTTCCTGAACCTTTTTCGTTTTTTTTTTCTTGTTTTTAACATCCCCTTCGTCGATAAGTCACACATTTAGCGACGTTAAATGGAGCTCACTGGTATTCGTTGTTTGCCATGAGTTCATACCACTGGTGCTACGATGTATATTAGTTGACGTATTACACATTGGATATATGACGGATGATGCATGCAATGCACTGTCAATTAGTACAACAATTTCATCGTGACCTAAGAATGCGCTGTTCGATCACGCGATGTATATTAGTTGACATATGGTATTTTTGGATTGAATTGACCAGAAGTTTGGTCTAATCAAGTTTTGCTATGTTCAATACATATTCTATGTCAAAAGATTAGATTCCTATCAATCTTGTAATATTGATAAATTAAGTGAAATAACAGCTGTTAATATGTCGGGACATTAGATTGATATCAATCTTGTAATATAAATAAATGAAGTGAACTAACAGCTCTTAAGTAAGTGAAATATAAACTGTTGACGTAGCCATTATTTATTTAAAACTGAAAATTACAGAATAACATGAACAGAGGGACGTAATTGCCATACAGATGAGATTGCATTAGTCTGTGTCAGTTGAGGAGGTGTAACGCTTACAACTTTCTAATTTGTCCTCGACAATTAGATCTTGAATAATATCTGGAGCATCATATAATATTTTGTAACGATCACTTTGTTGAGATCCCATAGATGCAAGCCGCTCTGCAACGCTATTGTCCAGTTTTTCGATAGGGATCAAGGCTATTTTCATTCGTCTGAGTAATGCATATCCATCATGGATCTCGCGCTTCATCGAGAGTGGAGCAGTAGTCTGGAGATGAAAGATTTTGCTGGCTTCATAGTTGGAGGTCTCAATCTTGATTTCTTTCCAGTCATTTTCATAAGCTGAATGAATACCTTGATAAATTGCCCACAGCTCACTTTCCAATTGAGTGACACCATCAATTCTTCCTATGAAACCAAGCTGCCAGTTTTCATTGTCATCGCGGCAGACACCACCAAGTCCACCGGTATTGGTTACCGGTGAGGTAAAACCATGCACACTTATCCTTATCACTCCTTCAAGGTAGAGAAATAAATATTAAGATATATATCAGGTTTATATTTCAATTAATGTAGTAGGAAATATGATATCTCATTGGCTAAATAATATCGTAGAATATTGTGGCAGCATTACATTTTCAAAGTACTGTACATACGAAAACATGGTGGGAAACTTACTGCGAGGAGTCAAAATGGGAGGTGGAGGTGTTTCTTGAATTCGGGTTGCTGCAGTAACAAACTGCGAGAGTGATGGACTTGAAGCTGAGGAACTTGCAATAGTTTCATTACTGGTTACTTCTTCCTCGGAGACGGCTCTTCTGTGCCTTGACATTATAACTGCTTATGCTATGAGTAGATAGTTTATGCACCTTGTTATGTTGAAGAATGGATCTATAGCTTTCTTATAGAAGAGGTGAGGTCAAATGCATGGGAGATAATGCCAGATAAAACTGGGCAGTTGGTCCGTGAGTTTGTCAGGCAATTTGTTTCTTTTTATTTGACTGTTTATGCATTCAGCGCTGACTTACTGTCATTGGATTTATATGTGGTGTGAATCTGTGTATGAACGACAAGAGTCCCGTGAACTACTTTGTCATTGTTCACATGTCTGACAGAGGTTTTTTATTATAAGTGGTATGAATATGTGTATACAGGATGCCGACTCTCTGTGTAAACGCTATCCTGAATATATGCATTGCAATTCAAGACTTCCCAATATGTGCGAACTGACGCCGTATCCAGAACACTGAAGTTGCTGAAGTTTTTCATTAATAGGTATACTATATTGGATGTGCAGATTATATTCGTTTGCGGACGAAAGAAATTGTGTAAGTATTGAATTCACCGAGGACGTTCTAACTTTATAACGGCAGAAATGATTTCTTCGTATTTACAGACGATGCTGTGACATACTTGTGAATCTATTGTTTTCTGTAGAATTAAATAAAAGAAGTCGATAATGTAAGAAGCATTAGTAGTCGCTTTATTATTAGTTGCGGTAGAAGCACAAAGTGATACAATTTCTAACATAACACAACAAAGAGGAAACATGATTGTGAATAGTGCAATGCATTGTAGCAGCAATCAGGCAAACATTCGGTGCTCTTTCTCTTCAGATGTTGAGCGGCATCGTCTTCGACTGTGCATGGAATATCAATTTGTTTACCATGCATACTCAACTTGCTTCACAACCCATTTAGTTATCCTGTGGTTGGTTGGCTGGGTGCATTTGAACACGCGAACATACACATTTTCATTTGCATTCTCCATGTTCAAGCCAACCAGTAGAGCTTCTTGTTCCTGAGAATAGAATGCCGTTATTTTCGTACTACATAAGTATGGGCAGCTGCAAATTTCATATGAATAAGTAGTGCATTATGGTTGAAGTTGTTCGGAGCAAGTTAGGCAATACATGTGGTGTCATTGCTGCCAGATTTTCAGCTGTGTTTCGGAGGAGGGTCTCCGCAGCCTGGCCGAAAATCATCACATCCATTATTCCAGTGTCATCTCGCAGTTCCACCATAACTCGGCATCTGTGAAAATGGTATGTAATCATATTATACACGAATGTATCTGTAACGTGTGAATTGGTAGTGTTCAATTATAGTCAATGGATTTCGTTAATTTTAATGCATTCATCAGGTATGAAATAATCAACCTGGGGCTCGTGTTGCATTGGATGTCATTACATACGGGACAGTATGGACGTCGACGTTCACGATTGCAACGGTTGCATGCATTGAACCAAGTGGTTTGACTGGTCGGAAAGATCCGTGTTGATACCTTAAGCCAGGCTTCTTCATACATAGGCTTCTCGGCGTTGGATGAAGCCGGAGAAACAGAAATCAGAACGACGCATTATGAAATAAACATGTTTGAATGAAGTTAAATTATGATTAAGAGGAGAGATTGAAAAGCAATGGGCAGATATATGCGGAAAGAAGATTGCTGTGAAAGATTGTGCGTAAAAAATAATTACTGTAAATTGAGAAGCTGAAAGTATACGCAGATCAAAAACATTATGACATAGTTGGATATCCTGGAATTTCACACATTCTGTGATAACAATAATTTGAGGTTGTGTAACTTTACCAATGATGCACGAATATCTGCAATCTTCGACGGCATCATCTTCAGAATACAATGGATTTGTTAGTTGTATACTGATACAACTTCTGAATCTCAATTGTATTGCTTGCAATTTGATACTGATTTTAAAAATGGGAAGCAGTTCTTATATAGTGAGTTCTTCTCTAACTGTGCTCACATATTCTGCAATATATAACTAATGTAATTCCTAAATTCGATGTAACCATTGCAAGTTGAATTTTCATCCTGTTATTTCATATGTGTTGATCATGTCTTCAATTGACAGTTCACATTCATAGTTAATTTCCTGTGCAATTTGCAGAGATGGTCACATGATCGCGATTACTTCTGCACTATCTGATCAGCGAGTGCTTTCCAAGAGGGTTCATATATCAATGAATTATTTGGAAGCTTGTTACCTAATTGCAGCTGAAATTGAAAAGAGATGCTCTGTAGAGACCTCTGCGAACCGTTCAATATCTGTGACTCTGTGTGTGCAGATTCAGTATGTAGACAGGTGTAGTTCTTCTTCATGACCTGGTAGATATTGCAACAAATGCATTCTCTGAAGTTTGCATGTGTGGAATCTCGAGGCATTGAATTGTACAACAGCATGTGAGTGTTATAGTTTGATAGTATTCAATCCAATGCGGCAATTGAAATGCTGTTGTTATCTGTGTGCAGGATTTGGCTTAATTATTACTGCAGCTGGAATTGTTAAGCTAGGTTGTGTCTGAAGATGCCAAGTTCAATTGAAATAAAAGGAACGGAGATAGTTACTTTGATATGTAACAATATATATGAAACAGAATGTAAGTTAATGCATTAGATATTAAGCAAACCATAGACAGAGCTTTGAATTACTCGATACATGATGCATGTCATCAAAGTAATAGTTATATCGCAACATTAGGTTGTTATGTTTTTGCAAAGATAATAACATAGAACAATACTGGAACAGGTAGCCATAATGACAATATTAAAAGAGATGTCTGGTTATTCTTAGAACATAGTACTTTCATACGTTGAGGCTACGCTGGAAACACTTTCACCCGAAATTTTGGCATGCTCGGATCAACTAATTCCACGGCACATGCATCTCCAGTCCGTACATTAGCGCTTCTGGCAAATTGATACCAAGAAACTCGTCTCTTGTCGCTGTTCTCTCCACCTGGGAATTTACAACGGCAGCTCCAAGTTGTATTACTGGAAGTCCCTGTAATGTACACAAGCGTTGTCCGCTCTTTCAAGTACGCCCTGCTAAACTGAGCTGGTATATTCTGTGATGCGAACATCAGGTTGTCAACCGCTATCGTTGCAATTGAATATAATACCACTGTAAATGGAAGTTAACATTGAAAGCTTACCAGTCCGCCAGACGATTCCAAATGGGACTTCTGTATTTGAACAGCGAAACATGGCTTGTTGCAGTGAGCCTTGTAAGAATCAGCCTTCTTCAATGCGCGAGTAGCTGCACGCTTTCTCGCATTCAGAATACAAGCTCCAGCACTGTAATCTAGCTCCGATGTAGTGAGACCATAGATTGTCACCTTGAATTTCGAATGTCCCTGGTACTTGAAAGTCAGCATGTGCCCAAATGACAGCGAATAATGTGCCGCAAATTCCTTCCACCCTGTTGTCAGATATATGTCGTTGCCTCTACTTTTCATTTTAATCTCCCATACTCGGCCATCTGGGATTACAAGCTCTGCATTAATTCCAAGATTGGATCGATGACGTTGCACGAAGTCATCTGGTAATCTCTGCAGTGAATAGATGCTTGATATCTTTAATAAATCTACCTCTTATTACAATTAATATTAATGTTATGCAATCTCATTTCTTTCAAAAAAAGGTACATATATATGTACATATATATATATATATACATATATATATATGCGACATAAGGCCTACCAAGTTGTTGTTGTCTTCATCTCGATCCGTGATAACTCGGAAGAATTTCATTTCCAGATAGCTGCACGAGGAATATAGTGATCTGTACTACTGATTGTGGCATAGGGAAGACGATCTAAAACATATGCATGTTAATGCGTTCTCTTCATTTATGCTACATCAGCGATCAGTTGTGCACAAGTTGCGATATGTTTATTCTGTCTTGCGTGTGTAGCAAAACTTAGTGCCAGTAATGGGGATTGAAATCCATGTACGATTATTTACTGAAACTATGAATGGTTAATGTCAGTGCAAATTAATTTGCACGTGATATTTCCTCAGCTACGTCGTAATGAATTCACAGAGTGATGCTAATTCTTCATAACTCTTCATACGTAAAATAACAATATGCAGTGGAAACTATCTGGGAGAAGTTAATTGTACTTAACATGATTGAACCTGCACCCTTTTTTGTTTAAGGTGTTAGATTAATAAGTTTTGTGTTTACTGAGCTGCTATTTTCAGAAATTGAAATTTCTGGACTATCATATTATTGTATTAAATACTCAGTATTTGAGCAGTCGATGGCCTATATATATTGGTATAATATCCATTGGTATTAATTGATCTATATGTTTGCTAACACAATTGGATAAAGTATGGTTGCTATGTTACGCACAAGGTTAATTGTATATATCTGCAAAGGCTGTCTTGTGAAACCGCACGTTCCATATGACTACGATTTCATCTATTAGTGAGATTAACAACAGTAAATTCATAAACCCTGTACTTACAATTTCACAACATGTTTTTTCCCGATCCTTTTTTTTTAATTTCTTTTTTTGCTCACTATCCAGCCAAATATACCAATGTGTGTCTTAAATTGAAACAAAAGATGAACTTCTTATCAATAAATATATTTATATACTTTCGGTACCAATCAGACAGATTTCGTCTCTACGTGGAGTTTACTATTTATAGATCAAGACATTGATAGCAGATCTGTAATAGAAATCACTAATATAACATATGAAAGCAGTAGCACCCGATAAATGGCAATTATTTGTTCACGGCAGGGAATGAGTATGAGTAATGTAAATTTTTTTCTGTGAGAGATTATACAGACAAAGAAGATGCTATTTGGAATCAGGTACCTGTAGAGTGATGATATTGGAACCTGTGACTCGCCGGGATCTGATGAATCGAGATGAGAGAATTTTTCAACTAAACAATCACGAATAGCAATACGGTGAATAAGTAGATCGCTATGACAAATACATTATGACATCGACTACCTGTTCGAAATTATGGTTGCGAGATAAGTCCAAATACCTGTTAGAGAAAAGTTAGAAATCAGGGAAGATTTGGCTGGGAGGATGAAGTTGAAAGGTCTTCTTACCAGAAGAACGAAGTTTGGTAATTGTAAATCTAGGATGTGGATATTGTTTCTTGAAATCTTAAAGTTAGCTCTGCATTTTAGGTATCAGTGATAAATTTTTATAATGTTATTTTTCATTGTGTTTCACAAATTGGGTGTCCATAACCACTATAGTGATTCTCTTTTGTAATAATCTTAATTAAGCTTTTTGCTAACTGACATTACTTTTTAATGTTATGAAGTAATGAATTTTATCTGGTAAATTGTAATATTAATATATAATATGTGCCCAGTTATGACTTCAACAGTGCAGACAAATTAGAAGATTATATTTGGGTGTAATATATATATATACGCGACGCCAAGTTCATTATGCGAGGAATGAAACACATATTAGCAAATTACAACAAACGGAGAACTTTATGTGGAATAATATAAGGGAAATACTGTATCTCTATTTGAGCTTTTATCATTCTTATTTTAATCAGATGTGTGCATTTGGAAATGGCATGATGATGCAGTAAGATGATGCAGAAGTTTATACTTGGACCGGTTCAAATGGAAATTGCAAAAAACGTACATGTTTAACTGTAGATAGACGAAGAATCGCAAACTAACATGATTGAACGGTTACACTGCCGGAAGAGCAAGAACCGAGTTCATTACAGGAAAGGGGAAAAAAAAAGGAAAAAAAAAAGTGGAAAAAGAGAGGAAAAAAAAAAGAAAAAACGAAAGAGATGTTACAACTTGTTGACATGCCGAAATTATGAGGCATAAGTTACTACCAAACGGGTTCAACGTAAAAGTGCAAGAGTACTGGAAAAACAACATTTAAATTCGACCATCCAGAATATCTTAACAGATTCATTCCCTGTTAATCCTCTGCTGTGGTTGTTGGAGACCGTTTTCGCTTCGATCCCGATGATGACGTGCTGGATGTTACTGACCGCCTACTGGCAATGCTCGTTTCCTGCAGTTTTAAAAGAAATTAAGTCTGGATCTCGAGCTGCTATTGCTTGAGAAAAGTTACTTTTCCCAGTATTTGTATTTGTCGCTCCACTCGTTGAATTTCCTTTTCAATATCTGTGATCATTTCATCAACATTTTTACCACTGTTGAATATTTTGCGACAGATAGCTGCCCCCTCGGCTCTTCCTCTTGGAATACTGCGTGTTTCTTCGGTTACGCTTGGCTCAGTTGCAGTGTTACGGCAGCTTTCCATTGAAATATATCTGCCATAATTTCGATAGTTACAAACCAAAATAAGGTATATATTTGTAATGGTCATTTGTTGCAGTATCTAACTTACTAACATGGATTACGAACACAACACACGTCGTTGAACCGGCGATATAGAAGTGGATACTACTCTTGCATCCAGATTATACTTCCCCTATTTATCTGCACATTGTAACGTAACTTTGTTAGATTTCTGTTTGTGGAAACAAAATTCTCAATTTATGCTAGTATATAATGGTTACCTTCAAGTGTTGCTCAGCAGATAGTTGAAATTGCGGAATACTAATTTATATCTGTTCTTTCGACTTGGTCTCCAAGAAATTTCAGAATTCTGTTGACAAGTGTCTTTAACCAAATCTTTCACTGTTTTGGAATACAGATTACATTATAACTGTAGTGGGTGAGCTGATGCATTGGTTCCTAGAAAGTCATGAATGTCAAACAGATTTTAGCAGCCACATGTCTGGCATGCATGCAACCTGTGCTGTTGCCTCTACTAATGGCTTACTCACATTGCCTTCAATTTTCTTTCACAATCTGCTGCATTCATTTCAAGAGCAGTAGGGATTTCTATTCTTTCCAACTGTTTTCCTACTTTCTGGCTAGAAGCCATAAATTACCACATATAAAAATTAATATAGGAAATATTGCTCATAGTATTATTGTATTTTCGTGGAATGTAGCTATAAATTTTATATGTTGCATTTCTGATGATTTGTGGGCGTATTTATACAAAGGTCAAGTAGAAATAACAATATAAATTCATTTTCGTGCATATATCTCAATATATGTAATTAAATGTATATTATATTATACACAGCAACAACTAATTTGTCTGGGATAGTACTTCAGTTTATATACAGCTTCATTCATAGATGAACTGATTTTGTAAATAGTAGATCCGTGTAGATATTGGATGGAGTATTATAAAAAACCTTTTTTTTAATTTTTTTTTTTTTCTTTCTTTCCTTTTTTTTTTTTTTTTTTTTTTGTGGGTGGACACTACTTAACCAAATTCCAATGACAAGGTGGACTGGTAAAAGTATCGGAATTCGCCGAAATTAACAACATTACATTACACAAATTATTGATGATGTTAGTGTTACAAAATGAACCAAGTACAAATGCTACAACCAATTACTACGCTCTACGGTATGTCTTCCCTTTTTTTTCTTGCTCGACAATATCCTGAACAGGTTCAGGTAGACCCATTGTTTCGAATGCATAACATCCATCGTGATGTTTGAAAGCTACACAGAGCGCATCTGCCGCAGAGTTACCTTCACGATGGATGAATGTTATCAAACATGATTTGAATTTTTTTTTTGTAGTTTTCTAATTTCTTCGATTTCGGAACAAACATCTTCTGGGAATACATGAGAACAAACACCAGTTATGTGGTCAATAATGTTTTTGGCATCGCCCTCTGCCCATATATCAAGCCAGTTCCGATCTAATGCATACTTCAAACCTTTGCACAGTGCAGATGCCTCTGCAAAGTCAGAGTTCTTTTCATGCTGAATTTCGGCAAAGGCATACACACAATCTCCTGTATAATTCTGATATAGACCAGCACGAACTATAGTTGGCCAGGTTGGACGTTTGTAGTCGCAGTAGAATCCCCCATCGAAATTTAGTTTGATGATATGTTTTGCAGGAGGTGACCAGTGGATTCTAAGAGATGATGTAGATGGGGAACGGATCTTCTTGCTAGTTGAAGAAGAGGACGCAGTTTCATTGCCTTTACTTGGGTTCATAAAACTATGATGACCTTGGGTGCGAGTCAAATATGGATTGGGTTGTCTCGGAGGAGGCGAGTTTTCGAGGAAGAATATACATTCATCATCGACATTGTTTGAAGCATATGGCGATTGCAGATCACTTTGGTATACAAAAGGTTGCTCGGTGATTTGCGGAAGAAAATCCGATGTGTGGGGAGGGAAATGTAAAGGTATTAATAGCTGAGTGTCTGGTATTGGAATTGGTGAACCATAATTCTGCGGTGAGGTTGAGTACGAATGTGATTGTGGGTGAATATTTGACGAAAGAGGGGAGTACTGATATTGGGGAGATGCAATGGAGTTGTAATAATTATATTGTGGAGGGGAATTTGGTAGGGGAATACCTGTATTATATGAGCCATGCAGGAAATCTGTGCAGGTAGGCGGCGATGCATAGAAGACTGGTGACGTTGGACTTCGCATTAGGGGACTGTTCCAATGACAATGTTGCGGACTGTGAGATTGTGCTACACCGACACCGTAAGCTGCATGCATAAATTCGTTGCCACTGGGAGGCGATGTGCGGAAAATTGGTGATGTCGGGCTATGAATAACATGAAATTGGTGATTTCCGGCATCATACATTGTGTTTCCAGTCATTGGATGATAGGGTGAGCCCATGTTAGGCTGCACTGTGTTGTTGGGTGAGAAGATGTGAACATAGCTCCTAGTTGGGATGCTTATTTTAGCGGTGGGAAGATCTGTTAGCAAGGTGGTTAAATTCCAGCAAGAATGCTCTTCATCAGAATTGTAGCTTGACATGGTGAATAGATTGAGAAATATTTCATGAATTGCTTACAGTCAATCTTGTAACATTATATAGGAGACCTAGAAAGTGCAGATATTTGAAGTCATCTCGAAGCATGTGTATTAAATGTAGACAAGAATATTTTGTGTTGGTTATGAAATCTAATAACTGATGCAACTCTTTGTTTTTGTTTTTTCCCTTTTATTTTTTCCTCTTCCTCTCCTCCTCACCAAAATTTCCAAGGATCGTTTATTGTTTTTATTATGTATACAAGCTATTATATTATACATACGTATTAGAATTATATCCCTGCAACTGTAAGTTGTTGTAATATGGAATATCAGTTCAATTGACTGCAATTGTGAACATGGAGAACTTAATATAGATTAATATTAAACGATAGGCAGATGACGAATGTGTTTGAAGATACAATAGTTTTTGCAAAAAGGGGGGGGGGGGGGTGGGGGGGCAAAAGGCAGGGAGATAACAATCGAACATTACCATGACGTTATCTCCTCGCATTTTTTGAGGTGGACAAAAGTTGTAGTGCTAGTGGATCACAGCAGAGCTTCTATTGTAGTAATGCTTCTATGTACACATGTGGTTGCATACTTGATCTGCAGTTGGGCGCATACGCTGGCATTGTGTGCAACTATGCCGTCTCCACCTGGCGAACACTCCATTTGTTGACCCATCTGCGGTTCATGCTTGTGGATCCAGCAAGTCGAAAATAGAACATGTTCTTAACACTTGATTCATTAGCTTTAAGTAATATCTCCTTCTGTTCCTGAAATGAATCAATGTGTTCTAGTCAGCACTGTGTTCACAAAGCACACTAACTTATGAACTATAACATTTATAAATTATGGGTTCAAGTCGTAAGTGTTGGCTGCATACATCTCCTGTCATTGCCGACAATATAACATAACTTTTCTTAAGGACAGCCTCAACACCATGTCCGAAAACGACGACATTCAGCTCTCCAGTGTCATCTCCAATTTGGACTTCTAGACGACCCCTACAAAGCAAAAATGAATGTACTCAAAACCTTTTTTCTTTTTTTTTTCCTTTTTTTTTTAATTTTCCAGTCTTCTGTTTCATAGTTGCTATTCTACATTTGCCCACTGCAGATTGAATATACAACTTAAATTGGATAGAAGAGAATTATATCAAATTACCATGGTACAGAAGTGCAATCAGAATTGTGGCAACCAGAACAATTGAATTTTTCTCCGGTTAGATAGCTAGGTTCACGGGTACACATATTGCAAGCATGATACCATGGTCGTTGTGTTTCAGGTAAGGCAAGAACTGAAACTTTCACCCACACATCAGTGTCTACGGACTGCAGGAAATATAGAGAGAACTGTCAACCAGACATAACAATAAATTCCCAACAATACGATATAACTATGGCGTAAAAAATACCGGTTTTTCTGGGAGGTCAGCAATCTTTGACAACTTGAATTCAGTCTTCTTTGTCTTAGGATTCTTCTGTGCCAATAATAATTCAGGATTCTTCACTTTATCAATCTTCTGATAGTTTGCATCACGCCTAAGCAGGAGAAACAGATATGAGATTAAATGTGGGAAATATATCATGTTGTCGCAATTGGAAACTGTACAAGTAGTTTCATTCATATACCAGTCAATCAACTCGTCAACTCTTGGATCCTCGATATTGTGCAGGAACATAGTGGACATTGTTGTCTTCAGAGAAAAATCTACAAACAGTGGAATAGCAATTATATGAATATAATGTCGTGCAAGCTAAGTTTTCATATAATGCGTTCATATTTCCATTCCGACTATAACTGTGTAATTCCATACTCATTAATACTGATGTTAAGTGAAAGTTACCCAGATTTGTTGTTGAACACACATTCGTTGAAATTACAACCGGATGAGCACTGGCCAGTATATTTAGTTTATCTCCTTCTGTTGTGGTTGCATCGTCCCATAATGATAAACAAACTGGGACACCGCTGAAATGATATAATTAAATATGGCAGTCAATAATTGCATACACCAAACAGCAACAGTTGAACACTACGTAATACAAAACAGCGCTCAGAGGCGGAGTACTTACGAGTCGTCCAGAACAATGACATCCCTCACTCGAGCACGACCTGCTGAATCTTTTCGGGGTACTGTCTTCGTGGACATAACAGCAATGATGATGACAGCAACATCTATGATCGTTGTGAAATACAAACAATACAAATAAAAGTGTGTATTAATTATGGGGAAACATTTAACACTTTATATTAATATGGAATATCTACGTAGAAATTATGCAAAGCAGTGCATATAACCTACCAAATTTCTCACGGGAATTCACAAGAGTGCGAGCTTCTTCCAGACTTTTCAAATTATATTTGCTGCAACAGCCTTCGTCGACCTTATCTTCAACTGCAGTTACCTCCATTTCTTTGTTAAGGACAAGGGAGAAATCGTGATCTATGTAACGGTACTTGGGGTTGACAGGTCGCACAACACCATTGCTAAACCAGTACGAATGATAGATCTGCAATTTGTTGTCGAAGTTGGGTATATCTGCATCAAATGATGTTGCTTAGATTTGTTTGCCCTGCAACTTCAACAAAAATTTATTGAACATGGAAACCGGAAGATTAAGAATAACAATTGTAAGCACAGCGGCGAAAGCACATTACATTTGCGAAATTAAAGAAACAAAGAATCGGATTATTTGACCAATATCTTTGCATAAATTTAGTTACAACCTCACTGTCACAGAGCACAAAACGCTGGTACTTTGTGTTTGAAGCCTTTGCTGTCAATATCCGTGATTTTTCAGCCACACGCAGTCGGAATTTCCATTCTTTGCATTCGTCCGTCAATCCAGACAACTTTAAAATTTTACCTTCCATGATTTCAATGAATTCCTACAAAAGGTATCTGAATGGTGTTAGTATATAACATATCAAGATTTTCAACTAATGGTCAAGTTTGTTTCAGGTAACATTATGGTCTATATTACTGTGCACCACACGAGGGGCATCTCCACATGATGAAACCAGCAAGCACTAACCATGGTTGGAATCTATAATGTGTTGTGTACGCGTGTTGCTCTACGCAATAGATCTTTGTAGACAACATTTCGAGTTGTGCAATTAAATTGAATGCCGTCAATTGGTTCGATTAACACTTTAACTGCGGACCCTAACTTGGCTCTGGATAATGCCACATACAGTTGACCATGCGAGAATACAGGTTGTGGTAGGTAAACACCAACACGTTTCAGAGTTTGGCCTTGCGACTTGTTGATGGTCATAGCGAAGCATAGTCGAACTGGAAATTGTTTACGCTCGAATTCTATGGGATAGTGATCTGTTTGGGACGGTCTGAGCGGGATCCGAGGAATGAACACGGATTTCCCCTTATTTGGACCGACTGCGATCTCAGCATATATTACATTAGGCAACAACTCCTTGCAAATAATTTTGACACCATTTGACAATCCAGAAGAAGGGTCAATGTTGCGTAGCAACATTAGTGGACAACCTGGCTTCACTTCTAAGTGGTGAGGTGGGAGCCCATTGGGAGTTAGTGTATGCAGGAATTCTACTGGATGAGTCGACTGATTCTCTGGCAGAGATCGATAGAAGCTATTATATGTATGAGATTGCCCTGGAAATCTACTTAGCAAAATTTGATTGATTCGGTCTACGCAGTCATTCCGAGGAGTCAGAATTGCTCTTTCAGTAAGGTACCGCGGGTCCAGACAGTCAGATTGGAAATTGCAGTATACAGCTTTAATAAACAAGTCTATTGACATGCTTTCATCAATAAATGGCACAATCATCGATTTTGGCAAATCTATTGTCGCTTCATCAACATCTTGCACACTACCATTTCCAATCGACAGGAGAAATTGGCAGAAGGTGGGATCGTCAACAACACGCATATTTTCCGTAAGATAAAGCAAATGCATACTGGCCCATAGAGGTGAGTCAACAATGCTGTTCGAGATACATTCCTCCTTAGTGGCACGCACCGTCACAGGCAGCACTTGCCTGAAATCACCTCCAAAGACCACGACCTTGCCTCCAAATAGCGATTCATCAGAACATATATCACGAAGCATACATTCAAAAGCCTCTATATTCTGCTTCTTCGCCATCGTAACCTCATCCCATATGATAAATTTGGCCTCACGAATAAGATGAGCAAGAGCTGTCTGTTTTCCAATGTTGCAGGTATTCTTATTCGTGGTATCCAAGGGAAGCTTGAAGCGAGAGTGCGCAGTCCTTCCACCAGGCAAGTTTGAGGCTGCAATACCAATGCTAGCAGTAGCCAGAGCAATCCCTCCACGACTGCGGACATATGCCAGCAGAGCTCTGTACAGGAAAGTTTTCCCCGTGCCACCCAGTCCGTCAACAAAGAAACATCCACCTTTCATTTCGTTGATATGATTTGTGATTATTTTGTAAGCTGCTGATTGCGCGTTGTTTAGCTGGTCAATGGCGGCCATGTCTTCGTCCGGAATCGGTACTGCCAATTCCTCTTCAATTTCCCGATTCGCTGAAGACATTTCCTCACTATGACTAACTGGTAATGAAGTAATGAAATCAGTCAATTGTCTCCCCATTGCCTCTAGAAATATATTCACTCCTTTAACAGTTCTGAATAGAATTTGATCTTCATTTAATCTGCCCTCTTTCCGGAAATCTTCAGACAAATTCATATACATCCGATCCCACAAAGAGCGTGGATTGCCTGGTTGGCAGTACACAAGGACAGTGGCAAATAAACGCCGCAATGTCTGGGGCATTTGAAAAGTCGCAGCTTCTTCCAAACAATCTTCAAGCGCTGTGTCTTTTTCCAACAGACCGAGCTTCTCACACGCCTCACGGTATGATTCACATATGTGATTCCTGACTGTCTGCAACTGCTCGTATGATTCAGCACCTCGGACATGAGTCAGTAATAATCGGAGAAAAAAGCGGTCTCCCTCCGAAGGATTAGCAGCAACAATACGTCCAATACTGTAGCCCTTCTTGCGAGGTTCCCAGCATAAATTTGTCTTATTCCACACGTAATGTTGTGGAAATTCACTATACAACCAACGCTTTGCACTTTCATCACGCTTATTGGTTTCAAAATATTCCGTCAACATTGTCTTTGCGTACTTCTTATCCGCGGCAATGTATGGAAGCTTCGTATATTTGTCGAAGGAAATAGATTGCATGCCAGGAAGGTGAAGTGGAAGTGCAGTAACAGAAGGATACATCTCGTTCAGCGGGAAACTGAAAAGACGCCATGCAGCCTCCGAGGTGAAATCCACCTGGCAGACTAAAAGGCTGCAATTTCATCAATACCACTTGTTTGATTTGACACAAGTTGGAACGCAATTTTATCGTGCCCTTTGTAAATATACTTGTACAGATATTTAACTGCCTTGATTGTCGAGAAAATCTCGACATTTATGTGGCAGTCATATTTCGCCAGCAAGTATGGATTATAAGGCACGACCCATCTATTATCAAGAGTAGCTCCTCGAACCTCAACAGTGCGGCCATTGCGCTGTCGGCGATAAATAGCAAACGAATTATCACCAGTTCTTGTGGCATTGCAAAAATCCCGAGGATATCTGTTCTTGCACCCAGTCCGAGGCCGCATGCATACATTCTTCTTGTTGTGTTCACCACAAGGACCGTGCATCATATGCCTGACAACAGCATTGTAGAGATGAGGATTGACCTTAGGATCAGGAATTTCAGCTGAGATATACCTGTCATACTCATCAGGTTGCATCAATTTTGCAAACTTTTTCAGAATCAGGAGGAAATGCACATGTGGAAGACCACGTTTCTGATACTCAATCACATACGTATAAGCTGCAATCGGGCCAAGAATTTCTCGTTCGACCAAATCACGTTTCAGCTCAACTACCTTCGCACGGAAAATTCGAGCTACTAAATCCGGTCGGTTCGATGCTTCCTCATAAGGCAGGAGCTCATCTTGGATTTCGGACCATCTAGGATTGCAGGTCATCGTTGACAAAGTAATCAGGCTTCCCAAACTGACACACAAGGGCCATTGCATCTTGATAACGACGCTTCATATCTAGTGGTCCCCCAACAAATGAAGGCGGTAGAACAACATGACGACCAATGTTCTCAGGATTCGTTTCTCCTGCTGCCAGACTATCAATTATACCTCGATAAAGTTCTGCGCGGATTTCATCCTGGTTGAAGCGCACATAATCAAGTCTACTTGTTTCCAATTTGATGTACATGTCAACAATATATTGTTGAAGCAGACGACCGAAAAATAAAATCGAGGAATGCCGGATGCTTCGAATTTGCAAACGGTAGCAGTAGTACTGCCGACAGGTCACAGTTGGAATCTCTGACTCTGCATCCTCTTTACCTGCATCCTCTTTACCTGCATCGAGCAAATTAACAGTTAGAACATCATGTAAATATGTCTGCAAAGTAGAGAAGATTGTGTCATTCAAGAACATTGAGCATGTGCAAACCTGAACGTCGCCTCTTCTTCTTCGGCCCTTTCGCAGCATTATTCTTCGCAGGTTTCTTCTCGATACCAGTATGCCAACCAGGTTGACCATAAGGGAACATAATCGGGTACTGTAGTGGATCGTAGCACCCCAAGTGGTACTTGATTGGTTCTGGCCCCCCCTTCTTTCGCTGCACCAAGATATCACGCGAATACTTGCCTGCACGGTATTCATCATCTATCCAAATGCCGGCAACCTGATCTGAAGTAGGCATGTTATGGGTTCTCTGATCCAAGCCGGGATCACACCGAATACGTATATCACAGTCCATGAGATCAGGGGTCTCAGACATTGACTGGAATTTTTCATTGTAGGGATTTGATTTCAGAATGTCAGTCAGGCAAGCAATAATGGACGGATCAACATTGCTGAACGTCTGAGATCGACAATGTAACTGATAAGCAGGATCGTAAAAATACAATTGCAGATATCTAGGTGTCTCCTCACCGGGGTCGAGGTTATTGATGTAATGATATATTTGACCCTGAACCCTGAATGTATAAATTCCTTTGCCATTTTTGAGGATTTCACGATCATTCTTCACGCCCATAGATGTGAAAGAAAACAAACTGTTGTATGCACGAATCGAAGTTCTGAATTCCTGACTTGTTGCATTATCTGACAGTAGCAATGCAGCCAGTGTATCAGGAATTTCATGTGCAGCAAGAACAACTCGGCCTGAACTGCAGCAAAATCCATCTGGTTCGTACGCAAAAAGTTTTGCCTGGCAATGAGGACATATCCTTGGCTGGGGTAGCCGGCTCGGTTCAGTGGGAGGAGAGGGGGGATCACGTTGCCACCTCTTTCTACGCTTCTTCTCTGCAAGACAGACACATTAAAAATAATAATCAATACCGAGAACAGACAAGAGGCAGAATATCATGACATCAGCAGGAGTATAATACTCACTCGATGGTTTAGCGCCAGTGGAAGTACCGGGAGGACGCTTGCTGGACTCACCTGACAATGAGCCTGATGAACCACCATCACCAATAGGCTCCAATGATGCGGGAATGTCAGCTGACGACTGAGTTGCAGTGTATTGAAATAGGGGGGATGCAGGTGAAGCATGCAGTGTCCGAGAACACGGAGCAGTCATGAAGGTAGAAGGAGCAAATGCCAGTCCATGATTCTGCTGACCGTTGTACACATCCAGAGCAGTGACACAGAAGCCATGCCGGACAACAATCCGAGAAGATGTAGAATGTGGCGTTAACTGTGCAGGTGCTGTGGACGGAGGCACTGAAGTACCGACTACATTTGGTGAGGCTGCAGTACAATCTTTTGCTGGGAGACATGCAATACCACGTTTACGTAATCTCTGACATGAAACTTTCCCCGCACCACTGCGCTTACGTTGCGCATCAGATGTAGCCCGGGACACAACGGTTTTTTTCTTTCCTGTGCATTCTCGACTGTTGTTTGGACTCACACTGCTTCTGTTTCCACATACTGGAGAAGCACTTGAAGCAACTTTTGAAGGTCTACCCCTCTTCCGACAGTTTCCTGGAATTGCCGCGCTACTCACTGCCTCGTCTGGATTAGCAACACTACAGTCTACCTCTTCTCCATCACGAACAACAGCTTTGGGAGTCTGTTCTTGTTCAGTATGTACTTCGTTACCACCGCCTACAGGCAACAAAGTTGGCAGATGAGTTACTGCTTCCAAAGAAGTAAATTGTGAACCATAGGGATGCACAATGTCAACCGATGATTCTCCACGAACGATGTCGGCAACCTCTTCTATCTCAATCACAGGAGCAGCCTCATGAGCAGCGGATGAATCTTCCCTCTCACAGCTATAGTGACCTTTTATTGATATGGTGGATGAATCTACTTGATCACGGAAAAAATGATTAGCGACAACCTTCGAGCTGTTTGGTACTGTTGAGTCATTGGTTCCCTGCAACCTTCCCTGAACACCGCTGGGGTCATTGTGCGAAGCTGCACCCGATCCATTCTTCCGAGGTCTTCCTCTTCTGCCACGTTCACGACGACCCCCAGGTGAAATATGTCCAGCAGATATCCCTGCTACAGCATTTCCAATTATCGGACAATCACCGACAGCAATCCCACTCACTGGTTCAGTAGCAGCAGAGTGACGAACATCATTGCCTGCAACTTCACCAGGACAGCTGCGGTCACCAGTTGGGGTTACAGAAGAAAAATCAACTCATCCTCGGAAAACCTGATTCATTGCATCAGAACACATAGATTGCATAACATCGCAACAGTCAACATGAGGACATGAATTTCCGCTGATAACATCGGCGACCTGCTGGTTTTCAGAAGGGGGAGGTGCTGTAGGAGTAACTGAGGTACTATCCCCGGCACAGGCTGTGTCAACCGGCGCAGTTACAGCAGTGGACTCTACGTGTTCGCGGAAAAATTGATTCCGCAAAACCGCAGTAAGATCAAACATTGTGGCATCGTTCTCTCGCTCGAGCCTATGTCCAGGCCCGTCAGTTAGCCTCTCTGAAATCGCACCAGCTTCATTTTTCCGAGGTCTTCCTCTTCTACCACGTCCACGTCCAGTCCTGCATGATAGTTCTTGAGCAGATATCCCACATTCAACATTTTCAACCTCAGAACCATCCCTAGCAGCAACGACAGTCACTGCACCACCACATGATTCAGACGGTGTAAATTGCCTAGTACGGCAACCCGGAACATCAGCAGATGAAGTTTGAGGACTAACATCAGAAACCTCCCGTATTTCAATCACATGAGACACGGGAGCGGACTGGTGTGTTTCATTTGAGGGAGACGATATAACGGTATTGGATGAACCACCCCCAGCAGAGGGATTGTGCGCCGGCTTGGCCACACCAGTTGTTTCTATTTGTTCACGGAAAAATTGATTGCAGGCACCCACAACATTATCAAATACTTTTGGATTGTTGTCTCGCTCCGGCCTTCCTTCAACTCCGTCGCTGACCTTCTGCGAAGTCAAAGCAGCTTCAGTTTTCCGGGGTCTTCCTCTTCTACCACGTCCACGACGACCCCCCCGTGAAATCTCTCCAGCAGATGTTGCATCTACAACATTCGCAATTTCAAAACAATCCACCGCATCAATTCCAGTAACTGCACCACTACATGATTCAGTAGCAGCAGAGTGACGAACATCATTGCCTGCAACTTCACCTTGTTCTCGGAAAACCTGATTCATTGCATCGGAACACATAGATTGCATGACAGCGCAACAATCAACATCAGCACATGAATTTCCGCTGATAACATCGGCGACCTGCTGTTTTTCAGAAGGAGGAGGTGCTGTAGGAGTAACCGAGGAACTACCCCCAGCACAGGCTGTGTGAACCGGCGCAGCAACAGCAGTGCACTCTACGTGTTCACGGAAAAATTGATTCCGCACAACCGCAGTAAGATCAAATATTGTGGCATCGTTGTCTCGCTCCAGCCTAGGTCCAGGCCCGTCAGTTAGCCTATCTGAAATCGCAACAACCTCATTTTTCCAAGGTCTTCCTCTTCTACCACGTCCACGCCCAGTCCTGCATGATAGTTCTTGAGCAGATATCCCACATTCAACATTTTCAACCTCGGAACCATCCCTAGCAGCAACTACAGTCACTGCACCACGACATGATTCAGACGATGTAAATTGCCTGGTACGGCACCCCAGAGCATCAGCAGATGAATTTTGAGTACGAACAGCAGAAACCTCCCGTAATTCAATCACATGAGACACGGGAGCGTACTGATGTGTTTCATTTGAGGGAGACG
This sequence comes from Linanthus parryae, assembly GCA_023055425.1. Classification (NCBI taxonomy): domain Eukaryota; kingdom Viridiplantae; phylum Streptophyta; class Magnoliopsida; order Ericales; family Polemoniaceae; genus Linanthus; species Linanthus parryae. The sequence continues at coordinate 2,233,489 of JALGPY010000004.1, read as the reverse complement.
ATATAACGGTATTGGATGAACCACCCCCAGCAGAGAGATTTTGCGCCGGCTTGGCTACACCAGCTGTTTCTATTTGTTCACGGAAAAATTGATTGCGAGCACCCGCAACATTATCAAATACTTTTGGATTGTTGTCTCGCTCCGGCCTTCCTTCAACTCCGTCACTGACCTTCTGTGAAGTCAAAGCAGCTTCATTTTTCCAGGGTCTTCCTCTTCTACCACGTCCACGACGACCCCCCCGTGAAATCTCTCCAGCAGATGTTGCATCTACAGCATTTGCAATTTCAAAACAATCCACCGCAGCAATTCCAGTAACTGCACCACTACATGATTCAGGCGGCGTAAATTGCATATCACGGCATCCCACAACATCAGTACCCGAGTTTTCACTAATAATATGATCAACCTCGTCTACTGCAGTCGCAGAATCCACGGCGACATCACTGCATGAACCTTCAACAGCACGACTGTTTGCATTGACTGTTGGTACGGCAGAGCACTCAACTTGTTCTACGAAAAACGGATTTCGAACCGTCGCAGAAGCCTCCAACACTTTTCTACTGTTGCCTACGTTGAGCATTCCGACACCGCTGCTGTAGACATTGTCTGAGGTTGCACTGCCAGCATTTTTGCGAGGACGCCCTCTTCTACCACGGCCACGACCACTACAGTCCACACTTCGTCCACCACCTACATGATCAGCATCAGGCAATGCGGATGACGGATCAGTAGTGCCAACATATACAGGATGGATAACAGTCAATGGTGATACATCATCTCCACCAGGCACTAAATTCCTGCGCAGTCCAGAATCCTGCAATGATTCTGATTCAGCAGGTACTGCAAGTTTGCTTGTATTAACTACTTCTGGCGTTGCCTCACGGCTACTGCATGCACCGTGTGAGGTTACAACAACTGCATTTTTCCGAGGCCGCCCTCTTCCACCGCGGCCACGACCGCCACAGCTCGCAATTCTACCACTGCATACTTGATCAACAGGAGGCAATCTATAAGACCCATCATTTGTAGCATTACATGCAGTACTGATAAGAGCTGGCGGCTGTGATGTCAGCACGCCAGGGCATTCAACCTCTCCATCACGCAAGGAATTACCGCGCAGTCCAGGATCTTGCAATGCCTCTGATTCAGTGGCCGGTGGACACTTGTCTGTATTAGTAGCAGACATACCTAAATTGTAAATCATTACTCAGGACACACCACAAGAAATCTAGAATCGAAGAATTTTTTGATACAGGGAATGCTGGACATTTTCCCATATCTTGGGACTTTTTTTTTAACCTTCCACCTCCCTCATTCTGCAACGGTCTGCTGCCGTTAGTGAATACACTCATAATTCAATTCAAACTACTTCAAAATTTACTTATTCACTGACACAATTTAAGTGACGCACATGTTCTAACATAACATATTCATGACCATTAATAACATTTATGTTTTTAACATACACCCCATATTATATCATATTAATCATCATATTGTACGAATAACACACAACAATATGCACTCGTAGCATTTTAACCATCCAATAGAATTAGGGCCACATAACAACGTATACAGTTCACACATCACTAATAAACCAATCTACGACAAGCATTTCGAACGACAGTACCCGCATCATTTCAGAAATTGCAGAGAAGAACCTGTGATATGCAAACAACAATGCCAACACAACGACCACTCAGCCCAGTAGCTCCTTCCACGGCGCTGGAAAAACAGAGAAACCCAGAAAAAAAAAAAGAAAAATTAGATCATCCCTGAATTTCAATCATGCCATAGAGCAAACCATTCATTCGAACATCTTACCAGGAAAACAGTCGACAATGCGGTCCAATGAACTCGTCACAACCGGCAACACATGTGTAACTCCACAAACCAGCTGGAACAGATAACCTAATGAAATTAAACATGGGATATTCAAACAAACTGAATCAAACAAACAACTGTGTAACCAAATTTTGTTCCCGGCCCGAAATACATCAAAGAATAGGTACCATATACTACAAAAGTTGACCACAAACAGGGCAATTTTGCTATGACACATAATATACAAGCTACTGCATAGCGCAACACAATGCAGTCAGGAAATTACCAAATCATTGGTATTTAATAACACCCAACCTGCACATAAAAGTCCATATTACACCAAACTATAAACATTTAATAGGGGACCTACAAACTGCAATCGATCTGTACATGCAACTGTAGTGGAACACCTATGTACATAGAATAAACCAGATCATCAGCATTTAATAATACCAGACCCCCATACCAAACCCAATCTTACCACAAACTACACACATTTTATGCAGCAACCAGAAACTGTACCCAGTGTGAACATGCAACTCCTCCATTCAACCTCTGAATGGAAAATAAATTAAACAGTGGGTAAAATTTTACAAAAATATAAATGAATAATTAAATAAGATAAAGAAGAATCATCCAGAAACAGAGACAAACCATTGCACACACCTCTTACAACAAACTGCAAACATGCAACCCCTACATTCAACCTTTGAAGCACAAAAATGAAGAAGAAGAGGAAGGAAAAAAAAAAACAGGGGATAAATTCATCCTAAAATAGGGAGAGAGCTTTGCACATACCAGGAAAGAGATCGAAGAGAGTAGACAGTGGGAGAACAGAGACATCGTCTCATTATACCCACGAGAATGTTGCGACACGTGTAAGCCGTGTGACAGCAGCTTACGTCAGATTAGTGGTGGAAACAGTACATGTACTTGGGCTCCAAGCAACAAAAGGTGGTGGTAATTCCACCAATGAGCACCGACGCAGAGTGAGGGCAAAGTCCTAAGGGAGAAGACGATGATATTACCTGAACCACTGACTATAATCGGCGTGGTAGGAAGGGTGAATAAGCAAGGGCAAAATCGACTGCTAACAAAGAGTAACTTTCTTGATCAATTTGATGACATCTCCATCAATCTAGTTTGATTAAAAAAATATTGCATCCTATCTATTGACCTTATTATCGCAAAAAAGGCATAACTAAAATCTCAACCTAATTCTGATTACACCTGCATCCAACTAAGTAAACAATATTACGGCCACTAAATATAAAATGCACACCCGAACATATGGAAAAAGCATTGTTAATATGGTCAATATGGAAAAAAGCATGGTTAAAATGAAATAACCCTTTAACCAAATTCTTTATCATCTCAAAGACAGAAATTACCAAAAGCTATTTTTCCCATGTATTGTAATATTTTTAATATTTTTACTCTCAATTTTACACCTACATCCAACTAAGTAAACAATATTACGGCCACTAAATATAAATTACACACCCGAACATATTATAAAAGAGTGAATAATTTAAAGGTGTTCCTAAAATCACTTATTACAGAAGTACCTACCTAAAATTGTTAATTACAAAAGTACCTCTGCTAAATTTAGACTGTTCACTTTTGGACTTTTGGTCATTCTCTGACCCTACAGTACGTACGTCGCCAAACGACGCAACCCTAAACGTCTGACCGACACAACCCTAAACGTCGCATATTTCTTCTGATCCTCTAATGAAGGTTAAGCATCTCTCTCATATAGAAGAAAGCATGGTTAAAATGAAATAACTCTTTAACCAAATTCTTTATCATCTCAAAGACAGAAATTACCGAAAGCTATTGTTCCCATGTATTTTAATATTTTCTTCACTAAATCCAACTCCAAGAGGACAATCAGTAAGTAGCGAACAGCAAGGGCGAAGAAGGAAATTAAGAGAAATTGACATGTAAATCCTAGGACACATCCAAATTAAAGAGCGAACAGCGAGGACAAAGAAGAAAATTAACAGAAATTTACATGTAAATCCTAGAACAAATCTAAATTACAGCAACTAAATCTATTGCCAGTAGACGATAATGCTGGAACAGGAGGGCCAGAAATGGAAGTTCACAGAATCCATTTTTTCCTCTGAAATTTACATCTACATCCAACTCACACATCCAAACCACAGCCACAAAATCTATTCAGAACTTGCATTAAAAGACAAACATCAAGGGTAAAAACGGAAGTCAACAGAAGCTATTTTTTTCATTTAATTTACATCTACATCCAACTCACACAACCGAATTACAGCAACGAAATGTATTGAGGGCATCCCATAAAGCAGAAATGTAGGGTTTTGATTCATGGATCGCGCAAACGGAAGCATAATCAAACAAACAACCATGCAAAACCCTCCAAGGATCACAAGTCTAGATGCATAACGATAGTAAAGGTAAGAAATCATAAACACACCTTTGGGTTCTCCTTGATGACTTCCAACGCGAATAGTGTCACGTTCTCTATAGTTGATCCACGCCTAGAGTTGTTCCTAGATCTCCAATCTCCTTGGTGCTAGCCCGGAATGAAAGGAGGGTGAAGGAATCACGCAAAACGAGGCACAAAAGGGGGCTCGGCCCTCTTGTGGCGTCGGGGACGAGTGGGCGGCGGCAAGGGGGCGGCGTCCCTCTTGTTGCTTGCTCTCTCTCTCCTTTGTTCTCTCCTACTCTTGTTATGTTCTCTTTAGAGCATAAGTTGTGTAGGGAAGGAAGGAAGGAGGGTCCTTTATATAGTCCAACAACTCCTTGTTAACTACCTAAAGGACTTATTCTAGTCCTACTAGAATTCAATTTAGTCCCTTCCTTGCAAATTAGTCCCTACTAAGTTTGCAAGGGTTTGCAAAGTGATCCTTCTAATTAATTAATCCAATTAATTAATTCCCAAATCTAGTACAACTCTATATAGCGTGTGACCCCATAGGTTCTATCTAGTTGGTAGCAACTATTTGCTAATATGGAGCGGTTTCTAGCAAAACATCCATTCTAGCCAACTAATAGAATAGTCATCTAGACAACCTTGTACAAGTAATTGTCTCATCCCTTTGCCTCCATATCCGGATTGGACACGAGACATACAAGTCACACTCGTATATCCAATCCTTAGTTTCTCGATCCATGGAATAGCCTTATTCGTGCAAAAAACATCAATATCCCATATTGATTTATTTGAGTCTGGCCAGACATTCTATAAGCACTATCCTTCGAGTGGCCTTGGATATTTGCTCCCGTTATGTGGGAGGGGCAAATCCTCTCTACGTCCACTACGATCTCTAAGCTTGCTTCTCATTGTATCCAGTACACGCCTTTATAACTACCCAGTCACGGTGTAGCGTTTAACGCTACCAAGATCACAATGATCCACAACTAGAATATCTAGTGACTTCAAGTCTAAGGATGACAATACCATTGTACCCGAGAAGCACTTGTGACTCAACATAACATGTATGTAGCCTTCTCGGTGATGGGTCAATCCAGTGCAACATTCCGTAATGCACACCTATGTGTTGGATCGTGATATCTCCATATCAATCCAACCCCATACTAGTCTATAGATGATTGTCCCATTAATCATTATATTTGACTAGGGATATTTAAGATAAACAACACGATTGTAAATCTAAGGACTTCATTATATTAAATATCCAATAAATAATAAATGAATTTCTATCCAATTACAAATTCATACTAAACTAGATTGCCTCTAGGGCATCTATTCCAACAGTCTCCCACTTGCACTAGAGCCAATCTGGCGCATCTCGTATGCCCATACTCCTAGTGTGCCCTTCATGCTTCCACTGCGTGAGAGGCTTTGTAAGCGGGTCTGACAGATTATCATCTGTAGGAATCTTGCATATCCGAACGTCTCCTCTATCGATAATATCTCGAATCAGATGAAACTTCCTGAGCACATGCTTGGACTTCTGGTGCGACCTGGGTTCCTTTGATTGCGCGATCGCCCCAGTGTTGTCACAGAACAACTCCACTGGATCCGCAATGCTAGGGACCACACCAAGTTCAGAAACAAACTTTCTGATCCAAACAGCCTCCTTTGCTGCGCCATTTGCAGCAATGTACTCAGCCTCTGTTGTAGAATCAGCCACCGTCTCTTGCTTGGAACTCTTCCAGCTCACCGCTGCTCCATTCAGGCAAAACACATATCCCGACTGTGATCTAAAGTCATCTCTATCGGTTTGGAAGCTTGCATCAGTGTAACCCCTTACACGCAACTCTTCCTCACCGCCAAACATCAAGAAAGCATCCCTAGTTCTTCTCAAGTACTTTAGGATGTTCTTGACAGCAATTCAGTGACTCTCACCCGGATTGGATTGGTATCTGCTTGTCATACTCAAGGCATATGACACATCTGGTCTAGTACATAACATGGCGTACATGATAGATCCTATGGCCGAGGCATAGGGAATCCTACTCATGCGTTCCTTCTCAATCTCATTGGAAGGACATCCACTCTTCGAAAGAGTGATTCCATGTGACATGGGCAAGAATCCCTTCTTGGAATCTTGCATGTTGAACCGTTTCAACACTTTGTCAATATATGTAATTTGACTTAGGCCTAGCAACCTCTTAGATCTATCTCTATAGATCTTTATACCGAGTATATAGGCTGCTTCCCCTAAGTCCTTCATTGAGAAACACTTCCCTAGCCAATCTTTCACAGATTGCAGCATGGGAATGTCGTTTCCAATGAGTAGTATGTCATCCACATACAAGACCAGAAAAGCTACAGAGCTCCCACTAACCTTCTTGTAGACACAAGACTCATCTTCGTTTCTGATGAAGCCAAACTCTTTGACCACTTCATCAAAACGTCGATTCCAACTCCTAGAAGCTTGCTTCAATCCATAAATGGATCGTTGCAGCTTACAGACTTTGTTGGCTTGCTTTGGATCCTCAAAACCCTCCGGCTGTATCATATACACGTCCTCGAGGAGATTCCCATAAAGGAATGCTGTTTTGACATCCATCTGCCAAATCTCATAGTCGTAGTATGCTGCAATCGCAAGTAGGATTCGGATGGATTTAGTCATTGCGACTGGTGAAAAGGTTTCATCATAGTCAATACCATGAATCTGTCTGAATCCTTTAGCCACCAATCGGCCCTTATAGGTAATCACATTACCATCCATGTCGATCTTCTTCTTGAAGACCCACTTGCACCCTATGGGTCGCGCCCCATCAGGTGGTTCCACCAAAGTCCATACTTTGTTGGTATACATGGATTCCATCTCGGATCTCATGGCTTCAAGCCACTTCTGCGAGTCTGGGCCACTCATGGCCTCCTCATAGGTAGTAGGCTCATCATCTATGAGCATCGTGTCACCGGAATCAGTTACGAGAAGTCCGTACCTCTCGGGTTCCTGGCGCACTCTACTAGATCTACGAAGCTCTTGTGTCACCTGAACAGGTGGCTCCACAACTTGCTTGTGATTCCTGTTCATGTTCCATAATCGGTTCTGTGATTTGTGGTTCTTGAACTTCTTCAAGTTCTACATTCCTCCCACTTGCTTCTTTAGAGACAAACTCTCTTTCTAGAAACACGCCGGTCCGAGCAACAAACACTTTGTTCTCGGTTGGATTGTAGAAGTAGTATCCCTTAGTTTCCTTAGGGTACCCCACAAATTTACACTTATCCGATTTAGGCCCTAGCTTGTCTGATTGTAAACGTTTTACATAGACATCGCAGCCCCAAATCCTCATGAACGACAATGTGGGACGCCTCCCACTCCACATCTCATATGGTGTCTTCATGACTGATTTAGATGGAACACGGTTAATGGTGAAAGCTGCACTTAATAGAGCGTAGACCCAAAATGATAATGGAAGATCGGTTTGACACATCATAGACCGAACCATATCCAATAGGGTTCGATTCCTCCTCTCGGACACGCCATTCCATTGTGGCGTTCCGGGTGGAGTGAGTTGGGACACGATCCCACACTCTCTAAGATAGTCGTCAAACTCTTGGCTTAAGTATTCTCCTCCACAATCCGATCGTAGAGCCTTGATACTTTTGCCAAGTTGCTTCTCTACTTCATTCTTGAATTCTTTGAACACTTCAAAGGATTCGGATTTTGCCCTCATAAGGTACACAAATCCATATCTACTGTAATCATCAGTAAATGTAATGAAGTAGACATAACCACCCCTGGCAGGCGTGGCAAATGGCCCACACACATCGGTATGTATGAGCGCCAATTGCTCACTAGTCCTCTCACCTTTCTTATTGAAAGGGGACTTTGTCATTTTTCCCAATAAACAAGCCTCACATGTCTCATATGATTCAAAATCAAATGAGTCTAGTAATCCATCCTTATGGAGTCTAGATACACGGTTCTCATTTATGTGGCCTAAACGACAATGCCATAAATAAGCAGGATTTAAATCATTTATTTTAATCCGCTTGGTATTAATGTTGTAGACAGGATTGCTTAGATCAAGGACATAAAGTCCATTAAATAATTGCGCACTAAATTAGTGAATATTATTTAAATAAAAGGAACAACAATTGTTCTTTATTGAAATAATAAAACCTTCCTTGTCCAAACAAGAAATAGAAATAATGTTTCTGCTCATAGCAGGCACAAAATAGCAATTATTTAATTCTAAAACTAATCCTGAAGGCAGAGATAGCTCGCACACGCCTATGGCCAATGCAGCAACCTTTGCTCCATTCCCAACGCGCAGATCTACCTCCCCTTTAGCCAATCTTTTACTTCTCTTTAGATCCTGCATATTTCGACAAATATGAGATCCACATCCAGTATCTAATACCCATGATGTAGAGACAGTTAAATTGACATCTACAACAAAAATACCTGGTGGTGGTGGAATTACTATTCCAAGCCTCTTGTCCTCCAGATATTTTGGGCAGTTCCTCCTCCAGTGTCCAGGTTGACTACAGTAGTGACATTCACCCTTAGTCACGACCTTGGCAATGGCACCAATAGGCTTAAGGGCTTGTTCCTTGGACTTTGCAACTGACTTGCCTTTGCCCTTGGAGGAAGATGCAAACTTTTTGCCCTTTCCTTTATGCACCATCATAATGGCCTTGCCCTTACCCTTGTTGATGCTCTGTTCAGCCGTCCTCAACATGTTGAGCAAATCTGGCAGTGGTTTAACGATCTCGTTCATGTCATAGTTCATAATGAACTGTCCATAACTCTCGGGCAACGATTGCAACACGAGATCGGTTGCCAACTCTTGGCCGACCGGGAACCCAAGCCGGGCGAGACTCTCCAAGTACCCGATCATTCGGAGTACATGGGGTCCTACCGGGTTCCCTTCTGCCAGATGACATTTGAACAGTGCCTTTGAGACCTCATACCTCTCTACCCTCGCCTGCTCTTGGAAGAGCTGCTTTAGATGTTCGATCATATCGACAGCATTCATGTTCTCATGTTGCTTCTGAAGCTCAGAGGTCATGGTGCAAAGCATTAGGCAGGCCGCATCATTGGCGTCATCAACACGCTTTTGATACGCCTTTAAGGCAGCAGGTGTCTGATTCTCTGGACCTTATGGAACATGCTCCTCTATTGCGTACAGCTTCTTCTCTTGCTTGAGAACAATTCTCAAGTTTCTGTACCAATCGAGAAAGTTGGTTCCAGAGAGCTTGTCCTTCTCAAGGACAGATCGTAGGGAATGTTGTGAACTCGATGAGTTGTTTGCCATTTGGAATTCTACAAAAGGAAAATACGCAAGTTTTAGTATTTGTGAATTTTTGACTATATTTAATAATGGCTAGTTTATTAAATATAGCTCCCACTATTTTACTACGGATTAATAACCCTCAAGATATTAATGCGGAAAATATCATTATATTTTCTAGTGGGCCAAGATCCATCTTTTTCATCTCCTTATGAGCTTGCTTTGGCAAGTCACCCATAATTCGATTACTTCTTAGGTAGGAACGATTCCAATTGCATCCCTTATGCAACTCTTGGTTCAATCGGGCAAATAACTCCTTATTTATCCATCCATATGGATAACCCAATTGATTGCCTCTAGGTTTCTTAATCAAATTAATAGCCTAGTTGTGTTCAACCTCTTACCTAAACAATTGCACATTGTTACGTGCCATCGCATTCCATCATTATGAACCAAGTCGCCATGCTTTGGCACGCACGAGCTTGATAAATAATGATGATAATGAGTGTTTAAATAACGAGAAGGCAAGAACACAATATTTTAAAATTTGAGGGATTTTTCAATTTTAATTATTTTGTTGATCAATATCAACTAATCTATCTATTTGAGTTTGGGCACAACTCCAAATAATAGATCCGGGTTGTCTAATTATCTTATTATCCTAATTGCATGCATCATCCATACACCAACCACACAAATAATAAGACAATAAATAAACAACCACAAAACAGAAATTAAACGTGATGTGGATATGGCCTTTTCTAGACTAAGATAATTCCAAGCCAATGGAATTACCTATGAACCCTAAAACAAACACATCTCCATGCGTCTTGATCTTTTGGTCCATCCTTCATAGTCATGTGGAATGCTCCATGCTCCATCTTTTGTGGCTTCTTTGGCTTTGGGCTTCTTTTTCTTTCAATCTTGGCTAACAATCTACTTTATCTAGCACTAGCTAATATCTATACTAAATAAAATAAATCTCACAAGTTGAGAAAAAAAATGGCACGCAGGCCATAAAACCCAAATTAATTATTACAATTAATTGATCAGCTCGCAGGCCGTAAAACCAAACCACAAAAATTAAACATCCACATCAAACCACATCCTAAGGCCATATCCAATCACCATGCGATTTGCACATAAACAGTTAAAATCCAATTTTAACGCGCTTGGTCAATTTTAATTGATTTTAGGATTTCTAGGGTTAAAACGGTCCATGGGCCCAACAATCCAATTGCCCGGGCCCAAACAAAGTGAACCATAAAGGCCCTAGGGCCGGCCCGGCCCAAAACCCGCAAGCTAGGCCCGCGGGTTAGGGCCGCCCGGCCCCTTAGGGCTCCAAGCTTGGGCGGCAAGCAAGGGGGCGGTCCCCTAGGGGGGCGAACCTCCTTGTGGAGGTTGTTTCCAAAACAACCTCCTTGCTTGGTGCCCAAGTTTGGTTGTTTCCTTGTTGTGGGAGAACTCCTTCTTCCCCAAGGATGCCCAAAACCTAGATCTAAGATCCTAAAATTTCTCAAACTCACCAATTGATGCATCCAATGCAATAATTGGGTCTTGTTATGATTAATTCTTTAACAAATTGCATCCAGTGCTTGATTTGTCTTGTTTTACGCGATAAAAAACAAATTAAGGTGTAAAACAACAAGAATGTAACACATAAACTACGTTTATGCTCTATGACCTGTGGCTCTGATACCACTGTAGGGTTTTGATTCATGGATCGCGCAAACGGAAGCATAATCAAACAAACAACCATGCAAAACCCTCCAAGGATCACAAGTCTAGATGCATAACGATAGTAAAGGTAAGAAATCATAAACACACCTTTGGGTTCTCCTTGATGACTTCAAACGCGAATAGTGTCACGTTCTCTATAGTTGATCCACGCCTAGAGTTGTTCCTAGATCTCCAATCTCCTTGGTGCTAGCCCGGAATGAAAGGAGGGTGAAGGAATCACGCAAAACGAGGCACAAAAGGGGGCTCGGCCCTCTTGTGGCGTCGGGGACGAGTGGGCGGCGGCAAGGGGGCGGCGTCCCTCTTGTTGCTTGCTCTCTCTCTCCTTTGTTCTCTCCTACTCTTGTTATGTTCTCTTTAGAGCATAAGTTGTGTAGGGAAGGAAGGAAGGAGGGTCCTTTATATAGTCCAACAACTCCTTGTTAACTACCTAAAGGACTTATTCTAGTCCTACTAGAATTCAATTTAGTCCCTTCCTTGCAAATTAGTCCCTACTAAGTTTGCAAGGGTTTGCAAAGTGATCCTTCTAATTAATTAATCCAATTAATTAATTCCCAAATCTAGTACAACTCTATATAGCGTGTGACCCCAAAGGTTCTATCTAGTTGGTAGCAACTATTTGCTAATATGGAGCGGTTTCTAGCAAAACATCCATTCTAGCCAACTAATAGAATAGTCATCTAGACAACCTTGTACAAGTAATTGTCTCATCCCTTTGCCTCCATATCCGGATTGGACACGAGACATACAAGTCACACTCGTATATCCAATCCTTAGTTTCTCGATCCATGGAATAGCCTTATTCGTGCAAATAACATCAATATCCCATATATTGATTTATTTGAGTCTGGCCAGACATTCTATAAGCACTATCCTTCGAGTGGCCTTGGATATTTGCTCCCGTTATGTGGGAGGGGCAAATCCTCTCTACGTCCACTACGATCTCTAAGCTTGCTTCTCATTGTATCCAGTACACGCCTTTATAACTACCCAGTCACGGTGTAGCGTTTAACGCTACCAAGATCACAATGATCCACAACTAGAATATCTAGTGACTTCAAGTCTAAGGATGACAATACCATTGTACCCGAGAAGCACTTGTGACTCAACATAACATGTATGTAGCCTTCTCGGTGATGGGTCAATCCAGTGCAACATTCCGTAATGCACACCTATGTGTTGGATCGTGATATCTCCATATCAATCCAACCCCATACTAGTCTATAGATGATTGTCCCATTAATCATTATATTTGACTAGGGATATTTAAGATAAACAACACGATTGTAAATCTAAGGACTTCATTATATTAAATATCCAATAAATAATAAATGAATTTCTAGCCAATTACAAATTCATACTAAACTAGATTGCCGCTAGGGCATCTATTCCAACAAGAAACAGCAGGGGCAGAACCGGAAGTTAACAGATTCTATTTTTTTCATCGAATTTACATGTGCATCCAAAGCACACTACCAAATTACAGCCACCAACTCTATTCAGGACAGCTAATTAAGAGACCACATCGGGGACAGAAATGGAAGTTAACTGAAGCTATTTTTTTCAACAAATTTACATCTACATCCAACTCACACTACCGAATTACAGCAACGAAATGTATTGAGGGCATCCCATAAAGCAGAAACAGCAGGGGCAGAACCGGAAGTTAATAGATTCAATTTTTTTCATCGAATTTACATGTGCATCCAAAGCACACTACCAAATTACAGCCACCAACTCTATTCAGGATAGCTAATAAAGAGACCACAGCGGGGACAGAACTGGAAGTTAACTGAATCTATTTTTTTCAACAAATTTACATCTACATCCAACTACTACACCAAAATTACAACCACTAAATCTATTGAAAACAGCCAGTAAATGACAAATAGCAGGGGCAGAACCGGAAGTTATCAAAAGTTATTTTTTTCATCGAATTTACGTATCGGTCCAGACCAGATAACACAATTACATAATCATGCCATTGTAGCCTCAGTAAAAGACCGTTCCGCAGGAGGACAACACAGACATTTCAATCCGAAATAAATTGCAAAGAGTGGCGAAGAAGGACGTGGCAAACTACCGTTGGAGGACATTGGCGGCGAACACACATGCAAGCCAATCAGTGGTCCACGGTGTGCAAAACGCCTAGCTGGCAAAGTGGCCATATCTTCTTTTATTATAGGTAGTATGATTTACCCTTGTACGAAATGTGGACAAATATTACAATCTTTTGTGTTTCTTATTTTGTTCATCGTGTTCTTGAAGTTCTTGACCACCAACACCAACGAATCACCCAATCCCCACAATAACAACAAACAAGAAGAAATAGAATCTCATACCCGACTCCCAACAAAAACAAAAAACAAACAAGAAGGAAAAAGGAAGAAAAAAAAAGGAAGGAAAAAACAACCCAAACCTGTGGACCAACAACCCAGACTAGAACAAACTCTCAAACACCTACCCAAAACCAATCAAATTCGAGATTCACCGCCATCAACACCCAATTCCGAACCTCCAAGCACCCTCAAACCAGAGCCCAAAAGGGGGAAAACGAAAAGGGATTAGGGCTTACCCAGTACCAACAAGTCCATAATCTAAAAAATTCACCAAAAATGGACCTTAATTTGCAGTCACCATAAAAACACGTGCTTGGAAATCAAAATCAGAGTTGCTAGTTTGGTACCCAAATCCTGGATCTTCTCAACCACTCAACCCTTGCTCGAACAGAACACCCACACAACCAGGCGAACCACCTGAACCCAGTTCCACCCACCCAGCCCCTTCTCGAACATAAGAACCACAGAACTCCTGTAACACCCCCAAAATGACCAAGCCGGAAACCCGGGGGTGTCACTCCGTACTTGAGTTTAAACCCGGATACAAGGAGGTTTAAAACAGAGAATCCGAACATAACTTTATTAAACTCCAATCCTTGAGCCTCAAACACAGGCATACAATCCGAATAGGAAAGGGCGCTAGGCCTAGCATGTCTACTTACCTTGAATCTCAAGCAAAACAAATCACTTCCTAGTAATACTCGACTTATCCTTCGTCAATGAAATTTGTAACCTACAAGTTTAATAATATCCTAATCAACATTTTGCACACGAAGTTCTATAGGTAAATGAAATAAATCCCTTACTAACTCTCCCCAACCTTTGCTAAGGTGAACAACCCCTTTTATAATAAAATACGCTTAATAAAACTAACATTTATTATTTGTGAAAACATACTAAACCATAATTGTATAATTTACAAAGTAATATTATTGTTTAGAATAAAGAAGTTAATAAATATTTAATTAACCAAGAATGCTATTTTTTCAAACTTTATAACGTGACATACTACTAATATTTAAGATATGATTTATATAAACTCTTGTTTATAAAAACGTAATATATTATATAAACAAAGTAGCAAAGTTTTATTATTTCTTTTATGCTCAAAAGAATTTAATAAACATAACAAATGAATTATTTTCAATAGCTTAGCTTATACAAGAAAAATAAACTCTCACATAAAATAACCCTCAAAAGTAATTAAATGGCTTTCATTCCCCCTACTTCTTCTCTTTTAATTTTGAGTATTGTTGAGTAAAAAAAGTAGTTCCCAAAGAACACAAGATCAACCCCAACACCAACAAGCACATTAACCACTGGGCCAACTATTATTTTGTTCTCTCATTCCCAACTAATATTAATATTAACCCACTAGCTAAATAAAAAAAATGAGAAAACAAAATAAAACAAAAACAAAAGAGATAGAGAGAGAGGGACACGTGTCTGTTTACCCGATGGAGGAGAAGATGATGGGGATGACGCCGTTGGTGGCGACGGAGAGAGGACGAACGACGGCGACGGACAGAGGGGACGGCGGCGTCACGGGGGTGGCGACGAAGGGGGTTGGCCGGAGCTGGGTCGGAGCTGGCGTCGGCCTTTTTTCGGTCGGGTTTGTGCTCGGCAAATCGGACAGAGGGAGAGAGAGAGCTTCGGGAGAGATTGAGAGCTGGGTTGGGTGTGAATTTCTCTGGGTTTTGAGGAGGTTTATATAGGCTGAGAGAGAAGAGAATTCGGCGGAGGTTGGCAGTCTTCTCCGGGTTTACCGATTTTGAATCGGGACCGTGATTTGGGCTAAATTGGGTTGCTTGATGCTAAATTATCGACCTTTGTCAAGTTTGAATTGGATTGGGACTATTTTTGGTGGATTTGGTGGCCGAATGGAGCGGCTGTGGTGGCGGTGGCGGTGAAATCGCCGGTGGTACTCTGCTAGTTGCAGGAGATGAAGAAGGAGAAGAGTTTTGATTAAAGACACTTTCACCCCCCTAAGTTTAGGTGAAAGATAAGTAATACCCAACTGGTTTAGTTAAAGACACTATTAAAGTTATGAAAAATACATTAAAGCACCTAGTGATTTATAATAATAAAAACTTACTTTTGAATAATTAAAACTAGTACCCTAATTTACACTAATGTCATATTAACACCTAATATTATTATAAACTATCGTAAAATACCAGTATCCACAAAACGGGCTATTTCATCCTTCCCCCCTTAAAGAGAGCTTCGTCCTCGAAGCTTAAACCAACTTCTCAACAACCACTAAGGTATGATTCTCCACTCTAGGGTCTAAAAACTACATGCAAACCTAAGGTCATGCACGATGAGCAACATACTATAAGAATGTACTAAAATGATGTGATGCAAAACCTAAGGATTACATCCTTCCCCCCTTAGTGGAGTGACGTCCTCGGAACTCAAAATATCTCGTCAAAAGGTGAAGACGCTTCTCCTCATGCCAACCCTCGCTTCACATGTTGCCTCCCCTGTGAGGTAATTCGTCGATAAGACATTTACAAGCTTAACATTCTTTTTACACGTGCCCCTTGTCATGGTATCTAGAATCTTAACGTGGTCAATGTCTCTGGTTCGGGATTCAATACAGGAAGTGGTATGGAACACACTTTCTAAGTTGCTACACATGGAACAAGGTATTTGCCCAAACTTTTCACTTCCCTCTTCAAGACATAATCGTATGTAATCATCTGATCAGGTGGTAAGGCTATGGGGTAGGGATCACAACTGTAACACCCCACGTTCCCGAGCCTTCTGTTCCGGACCGGAGAGCCTAGGAGGGTGCTACTCAAATGAAGCGGCGGAAATCAAGAACAACACATCTGATGCTTATATATTACAAACTTTTAATTATCTCAACATAATATACTTTACACGTGGTGAAGTGATACTAAGAGTTCAGCTTATTCCAATACTAACAAATACTAGCTGAGCGTCGAATCCCGCTACCCCATAATCCAGCTCTTAAGACCTGCGGGGGAAAGAAACAAAGACCGCAGTTTTTCTAAAGTCAGCAATGAAATGCTGAGTAAGTAAACACCCAAGCTTGTAAACAGATGAAGAGGCATATTCTTTCAAAACAATCATAAATGGGAATGAACAATAACTGAATAAATCCTTGAAGAATAAAGTATGAATACTGGAAACACATGTGAAATTCTCTTTCTTTTACTTTGCATCTCAATCCTTCTCTTGTATCTGAAACGGGGAATATTATTCCCAATCTATCTCTTCTTTCCTTTCATAAAAATCTCTTTTTCATAGAACTTCATATTATTAACTCGTTGATACAGGGAAGATCTACTTTCACTAAGCTACCAAGACCTTAAGTGCCGGCACCCCCCTAAGACTCCTCGCGGCCAGAGAGGTGAGAACATGGAGCGACCCGGCAGGTTGCGACCGGGTTAAAATAATACGGGTCGAGTGGACGAATCCAACCCGACCAATCTAATCACAGGCCGAGTGACCGAAGTCAACATCGACAATAAAAATAACGATCCCCGCACAACTCTTTCCACTTTACGTTATTAACGGATTATTATTCTCGTGTGACATTTTCAAAATAGTTATCTCAAAACGTAATCAATCTCAAGTAAATCATGTAAGTCATAAACACATTTTGAGACAGATATAAAATCATATTTCGACACGAAAGAAGCTAGGGCACGCTAGGTTTATCATGTCTACTTACCTCAATAAAACAGCAATTAGCACGTAATAGCTTCGACGGGTAGAAGTAGCCCTCGTCGACGAACTCGTTACCTACAAGTTTATAATTCCTACTCAGTCACAAGCTCAACCAGCTCATATAATCCAACGCGAAGCACTATATTTTCTAATGAGGGCGAAGAGTGCCTTATTTGATATTAATACATCCCTGAGTCTTTTTATCTTGCTATACTCATGACGAACACGTTAATTTCTACATAAAAATGACAACATTCTCAAATTATGGTTATATAATATTGACATTCAAATTTCATAAATAATACACTTGTATTTTAAATAGTGAGAAAACAATATATTTACTTTTAGAATTTCCCTAAGTATAAACTCTTTCAATAGGAAAATATTAGCTTGGACTTCATTGTAAAGAGCCACATTTTATTCTTAATATTCTAACAATTGTATTTAACTCTTCTAGAATAAATTATTTATAAAAACGAAATTGTTGGTTTAGCAAAATTTATTATTGAATGTAGACTCTTAATAAAAACAATATATACTAACTCGTTTAGGAGATGATACTTTAAAAAAAAATACATATATATATATATATTGGGAAAATAAGTATTATTTAATATATATTTACAAGTATGAGAAATAATTATTTTTTATTTAGAGAAAGGTAACATTAAGTCAAGAATCTATTCATAAAATTATTTTATTCTAAAAATAATATTTAGACAAGCAATTTATTTAGAGAGTCGATTCACAATACTTTGAGATTAGCTAGTTAAACATAACGACATTGATTATCGAATAAGTAGGCATATTATATTAAACGACTCTAGTTTACTTTGCAATAATTATTTATTGTAAAATTTTACTACTCAAGTTTTTATTTATTTATCTTACTTAAATAAAATTTTGAAATTAATTTAATTCCAAATCATCTTTCTTTAATTTCATGTATATAGGTGTGTGTAAATAAATACTTATATGTAAACATCTTTTCCTCAAAAGACAACAAACCCCCCTCTCATAACTATATACAGTTTAGTGAAAAGATACTTTATACCCCTAAGTTTCAAGAAATGACACTTTTACCCCCTTTTTACATAAACTATGAAATCGATCAACTTAAAAGCTGATTCATGCCTCAAGATAGGATTTTGATCATCTAATATGAACTAGGGAGTGATTTAGAGCTTACCCAAGCCAAAAATCATCGAAAACGGACGAGATACGAGGCGGTTCAAGTCCGCCGTTGATGGTGGTCGCGGTGCTATACGTCGGCGATGATGCCGGCGTTCTGGGCTCCGATTGAGGCTGCTAATGATATCCTTCGACCTCCAGGAGTCGTTTGGAATCAACGGGAGGGGACGGGTCGCGCCGGATAGCTCGGGCTGAGCTTCGTGGCGGCGTTAATGGAGGTGGCGCCGGCGCCGGAGGCAGCTGCGGCCTCCTCTGCTTCTGTTCCCCTTCTGGTCGTCCAAGAGAGGGGACGAGATTGGCGAGCTCAGAGAGTGAGAGGGAGAGGGAGAAACAGAGCGTTGGTGGTGGGGGTTGGTGTTCCCGTCGGCCCTTCTCCGGCGACGATGGTGGCGTGATCGTAGGCCATTGCTGCTGCTACCTCTAGTTATGTGGCTGTTTTGGGTGGCGGACAGAGAGAGCTGATAGAGTGAGAGAGAGAGCTGTTGCAGAGAGGAGGAGAGGTGGTGGCTCGGTGGTGGGTCTTCTCCGGCGGCGGCAGCGGCCATTGATGCCGCTGCTGCTGCTGGGTTTCCTTCGTCGTGCAGAACAGAGAGAAGAGAGGGGGATGGAGAGATGGGGGGGGGGGAGAGGAGAAGAGAGAGAGAGAGAGCTGGTGGCAGTGGTGGTGGCTCCTTGGTGGTTTCCGTCGGCGGCAGCGGCAGCGGTGGCTGTTGCGCTGCTGCTGCTGCTTGCCTCTATTTCTGGTCGGCCGAGAGGGAGGGAGGCAGAGAGAGAGTGCGACAGAGAGAGAGATGGTGGCTGGGATGGTGGTGGTGGCGTCGGGTGTACAGCCGAAGGAGGAGGATGAGGAGTTTAAGAAGAAGAAGGAGAAGGAAGAAGACAAAATCTTCTTGTTTTCTGAGAAATTTTTTGATTCCCGTAGATGTGTTGGAGAGTGTGGGAAAAAGGGGCTTTCTTTTTGTTTTTATTTTATTTCTTTTATTTAATTGCCAAAACGGTTAAGAAGTTTTTGCAAACTACAACTTTCACCCCAACTAAGTATTTAATTAACTACACTTATCTCCCCTTTGCCATCTAATTCATAAAACTATATTCTTAAACTTAAAAATAGTTACCAATTTACCCGTATATTGAAAGACGGGGTATTACAACAACTATAGCCTATTGATCATTTTTGAAAGTGTGTAATGTAGACTAAATACAGAACCTAAATACTCTAGAAGGGGGGTTTTGAACATAGTATGGAAACTTTTTGCAAAACTCAAAACTTAACAGATTAACTTTGTGTGAAATTCAAATCTCAAGACCTTGAGATTTTAGAAAACTGTCTGAAACTTTCAAAGGCAAAATAGAAAGCTTCAAGGCGTTGAACAATTATCAGTTCTAAACAGCTTATGAACCCTAGTTTGATTTGAGTTGTATGCAGCAGATAATAATCAAACTGTAAAGTAAAGAACACAAAGTAATTTACAGAGTTCAGTCCCAACGGACCTAATCTCTGTCTGAGGGATCATCCCACCAGGATTGGGCAAACACTTCTTATTACTCACACAGAAATAACCCTAGATCTTCAAGCCTAAGTGATTTCCCTTACACCTATACAGCTTGTGGTTCCAAACCTATCTAGTTCCAGCTACTAACTGTTGAGCTAACAAGAACCTCTTGTTGTTCACTTGAACAACCAACCACTATGTTAAGTGAGGTTTAAGATAATTAAAAGATACACAGATTACAGTACAAGTGAAGAACACAGTAGAAGAGATAAGCTGTTGAAGCCTGGATGTGTTCTTCTGAAAAACTGGATCGATTTGATCTTCTGGAATCTGAATTGAAGCTTGAATCCTTGTGTGTTTGAATGAATGATCTCCCACGAATTTGTCACACCATTCTGAGTATTCTGCAAGCCTCTCTCTTTCTTCAAAATTCAAACCAGTCTCTTTTATCCACAACTGCAACTGATTGAGAGATTTTAGGATCTCAGTTCCTACAAATCCTCATTCTGTTTTCAACTGAAATTCAAACAGCTCTAAGTGGATATCCGTTGGAGTTTGTTGAGATAGCTCTTGCACGTTTAACAAACCTGCAACAACATTAAAACACATCAACAACAAAATCCAGAAAGATAACAGTGCTATGACTGTTTGATTTTCCAGTTTCTGATAAAACTGGTTAAAAGAGTAGAACAGTAATCTGTTTAACTTCTTATACATATAAATCATGAAAAACAAGTTTAAGACTCTTAGAAGTCAATGAATAATCAAAATAATAAGAATCACAACCTGCAAGAAAGAATCAACTTAGTTCTGTAAAAACTGTCAGCAGCTCAAAGCACATCTCAAGGCCTTGGAGCTCTGAACCTGCTTCACAGATATACAAAGTGTAACACTCCGCTGTTCCGGCTCTGTAGAGACCGGGAGAGTGCTACTCGAATAGCGGAAATCAAGAACATTACATCCCATAAAAGTTAAGTAACAAGTTATTACATTATCGTATTTAGACTACAATACATGCTACAACATTAATATACTGATGTTAAACTAGTGTTCTCATCGTAAAGTGATGATGTGTGACAATCTACGTGTGTCTCGAATCCCGCTACTCCAAAATCCCAGCTCCTAGACCTGCGGGGAATGAAACAAAGACCGCAGTTTTTCGAAAGTCAGCAAAAACGCTGAGTGAGTTACACCTTAGCATGTAAAAACAGGAAGGTTACGAAAGGCTGCAGGGTCACGTGTTAAATAAAAAAGAGTAACAGAGTATAAGTAAAGCATTATCCGAGTGCACAACTGTAAAAACAACAATGTTAAATAATGATACAAAACCAAAATAGCATCCAATAGTCCAACCATTATGCACAGTATCCGTATATAATAATGTCGACAAAGGTCTCCCAGCTAATAATGCCAAAAAAGACGTTGAGTCATCAATTAACAAGTATCGATTGGTTTTCCCACAACAAATCCGTTTACCACAATGTCTCAATAACATTTATGATACGTTAAAAGTTTCCCGATTAATTCTTTCAGATATGGTATGACTAGTCGTAACACGACTTACAAATAACTGTTTCCAAATATTATTGATCTCACAGTACCCGGGTAGACCAGTGACCACAATCAGACATTCTAGACCTTAAGTGTTGCAACCCCCCCCTAAGAGCGTCAATCAAAGGAGTGGTATCTAGAAGCAGTACTCCAGCCTACGGCGAAGGAGTCGGGGTGCACGTAGTGCCATATCTTTAGGGACCGAATCCCAGGGAATCATCACCCGTAATAAGTAATATAACTGGTTCCGGTACATGCTAATCATTTTATTTCGGGGATCGAACCCGAATATCTCTTTAGGGACTAAGCCCAGGGAATCATCACCCAAATACAAGTAACTCCGGGGATCGAACCCGATTATCTCTTTAGGGACTAAGCCCAGGGAATCATCACCCAATATAAGTAACTATGGGGATCGAACCCGAATATCTCTTTAGGAACTAAGCCCAGGGAATCATCACCCAAATACAAGTAACTCCGGGGATCGAACCCGAATATCTCTTTAGGGACTAAGCCCAGGGAATCATCACCCAATATAAGTAACATCACTGGTTCGTATAGATTATGTTATTTAGATTATGTTATTACTGATTTCTGATAAAGTGTGACAAGTGTTCCCAACACAAATAATATTTCAAAGATTCGAAAACGAACAAAACACATTATCTAGTAGGGGATGAAACACGACAACCATTTTCAATTAAATTAGTAGTGGACACGAAATAAGCTGTCACGCAAGGCTAAGCTCGTAAAACTCACAAGTATTTTTGAGACAGAAAATATAAATCACGTTTGACACGAAGGGAGCTAGGCAGTCAAGGCTAAGCATATAACTCACCTGATCCGATAGCAGTTATCATATAAAAGTTCCTACGAACGGTCGTAGTCCTCGTTGGCGAACCCGTCGCCTACAATTACCAATTTCTAATTACAACAATAGTACTTCTAAATAAACGGATGCACTAGCCTTATACGAATGCTTGGCTATTTCGAATACTAAGTCCAACTCTCACGATTCCCCCAATATAACCCGTCTCAATTCATATACTTATAAATAAAAGAATAATTGGAATAACTCTTACAAATACTTATTTAAGTAAAACAATTTAATAAAATTTACTGGTAATAAGAAAGAGCATTTATAGTTTAATAAAGAGTTGTTTTAGCAAGAACAACTATTTTTGGACGCAACACTATTTAAACAAATATTCATGACTTATTTGAAACTCATTATTTATTTGAATATCACAAAGGCGACATTTGGTAAATAATTAGAACAACATTTAAATATACTTGCAAATATTCTTAATAGCTTGTTTTCAAAAAATATTTATTAAAACACATCATTTTTGTTCATTCTATTTTGTATTTATATGAAACACAATTTAAATGACAAATTAAAGTTATATAAAATGTAGGTATATAAAACAGATTAATTAAATACACCAAGTCCCCTAAGATTTAAAGAAAACAACAACTAGCTGCCCCCAATAATAAATCACAGTTCTATACTTGATAGAACATACCCCCAAGATTTCGGAAACTACAAAAAAACCCCCTCTGAATATGTTTTACGGCAAAACGTGAAATCCAACATACCCAAACCGCTCCAATCTCTATTTCAAGCAACCAATACCCAAATTTGACAATCACAAACAACTTAGTGAAGGATTTAGAGCATACCCCATCCGAAAATTACGAGAAACGGACAAGAAACGATTCGTGCCGAGTTCGCCGTCGATGGCGTCGGTGATGGTGCTCGACTCCGGCAAGAACAGCCTCCTTGGCTGCGATTGAGCTTGCTAAGAGACTCATCGGACCGACAGGAGGCGAGGGGAAGCAATCTTGTGGTCTGGGTGGCTCTAATCTCGCCGGGCTCGGAGCTTCGCCGGCAAAAATGGAGAACCGACGATGGTAGCCGACGGCGGCTCATGGGCTTGCTCCGGCCTTCAATTTTTGTCTCATTGTGCTCCTTGGATACTCAGTATCTAGTAAAAATAGAGAAAGGGGCATGGGTATCGCTGGGTTGGTTGAGCTCGAAACTCGTCGCCGGTAAAAATGGAGGCTTGGTGGCGGCGACTTGGTTGTGGCCGACTGCTGCTGCTGCCAAGCAGCTTCTTCTGCCTTCGTGGGTCGCTAGAGAGAAGGAGAGAGAGCAGAGAGGGTTGATAGAGGGAGAGATCGGCAGTGGTGGTGGCGGTTCTTGGTGGCTCGTCGGGGAGAGCAGCGGCTTCGCCGCCGCCGCTGTTCCTGTTTCTGTTCGCCGGACAGAACAGAGGAGGGGAGAGAGAGAGAGAGGAGACAGAGAGAGATGGAGGGAGAGACGGTGGTTGTGGCGGCTGGTGGTGGTCGTGGTGAAGGTGGTCCTCCGGTGGTGGCGGGTCGCCGGAGATGGCAGCGGCGCTGCTGCTGCTTTGTTCGGGGCAGAGAGGGACATAGAGGGAGATAGGTGGGGGAGGAGATGAGATGAGAGGGGGATGATGGTGGTGCGGTGGTGTGTGGCCGAAGGTGATGGTGGTGGCTTGGGGGGATTCAGCCGAAGAAGAAAGAGGGAGAAGATGGTGTTGGTGATGGTGAAGAAAAGAAGGAGAAGATGTTAATTTAAATAGGGGGAGAAGGGGATGTGCAGTGTGTTGGGGAATGGGAGAAAACTTTGCCGTGGGAGTTGTGCTGTTTTTTTTTTTTTTTTTTTTTTTTTTTTTTTTTTTTTTGTATATAAAGTATAAAATACCGTATTAAGTACTTAGTATGTATACAGTGTGAATACGTATAGGTAGAAGGATAGAAATCCGTATAGTATAAGTACAAATACGAGTATTTACATACAAAAAGTTTTGTAAAAGACAAATAGTACCCCCTAGTTTGCATAAACTCAAGATTCACCCCCAACACTATTGTAAAAACGCACAAAATAGTTTTATAAGTCAAATAATAAACCCCCAATGATAGTCAAAATACACAATTGACCCTATGTTCTCAAACGGGATATTACACAAAGTTAAATCCAGAAAACTTTGATTCTTCCTGTTGTGATCATCTGCAATTTTGTTAGATATGTAAATAGTGTAAACTATAAGTATATGCAGTAAATCCTTGATATGTATAATCAGATATCCAATCTGCAACACAGAACTGTTAGAACATATAGCAGAATAAAACAACTCTCAAGGCTTTGAAGTTCTGTCAGTATCTCAAGGCCTTGGAGTAATTGAAATACTTTGTTGCTTATGTCTTGTCTTTGTCTTTTTCTTTC
Organism: Linanthus parryae; assembly: GCA_023055425.1. Classification (NCBI taxonomy): domain Eukaryota; kingdom Viridiplantae; phylum Streptophyta; class Magnoliopsida; order Ericales; family Polemoniaceae; genus Linanthus; species Linanthus parryae. The sequence continues at coordinate 2,208,698 of JALGPY010000004.1, read as the reverse complement.
ATCACTCAAAAAAATTACCATCCAAAACACATTCAAGGGTCTTTGATTCAACAATTTTCTATCTTATCATGCAGCACTACAAAGATGCAATAATATCACATATATCATACAATTCAACTTAACAAGTTTGATCATCATTGGTCATTTATAACCAATCTTCCAGGGACAATGTTGTTCTTGGGCTTACATTCCCATAGTAGGTCTCACAATAATATTAGTGTTCTCCATATAGGAGTAACTTCTTAGTCCAAAATAGTAACCACAGTAATCTGAGTCAGAGTCAAGATTATAACACAATTTATTTGTTCGAGTATTCCAAGTATATAACAACAATGTCAAAAAGAAGTTCACATGCCGATTTGTCTCCTAGTTGTTGGGTCTAGCTAACGATTCACGATCTTGGGCGACATATAGAAAGCCTTCATTAAAACCCTCCTTCCTAACGAGCACAAGCACACCCTTACAAACGAATTTCGGGTTGACTAACAATTACCTCCAGTACAATATCCTTTCTCCACAAGAGGTATAACCTCTAGCAGACCAATAAAAGCATACAACTTTTAGATTAGCTCCTCCGTGAATAACCCTCCATGATTCAAACAATGATGTTGGTGACAAGACTCTAATCATACATATCCAACGGTAAAGTGTCTCCATTACATCAAGATTTGGACTGTACCGTATCTATCGAGATCACGCCCACAACTCAATCAGTGCCAAAGAAAATATCCTCATTGCTTCAATCATTTACCCAACTATTGCTATTGTCTCATAATTTGTTCCTCACAGAGAGTAAGGTCATAAAATCTCCCAAGTTTGAGAGCAAGTACTCTTAGTGAACGTAACCATAACCCAATTAAAAGATTCTAAATTATGATTCCCTAAACAATGAAATTGCATCCAAACGAATTGTATGGCTCTAAAGACGATTCATAAACAAGGAAATATCTCGTTCCCTTAACAATAGTTAAGTGACAAAACTCCAAAACTGATTCCCAAGGTCAGAACTATATCCGATTGGTACAAAACGTCTTATCTAACAAAACAGATAATCGAAGAGATAGTGCACAAGACTCCAAAACGACATGGTTCCTCCTATCCTTAGACACTTAACCATAGCATATGATATATGATGTAACCCGGTGGTTCCCTTTACCGTTGTTTTCTGACCGTCATCTGAAAATTCGCCTCGAGCTAAGGAAATAAATAAAAATAAACCATGTGTACCCAAAAGAATACTATACTGAGGCACATGCTTCTAGCAACTTATTAATATTCAAGAGGGGCTCTACAATTACGAGACTCCCAAACTAATATTCAAATTAACCTTTAGTGATATCTCCTGAAAATCATAACTCCATTACCCTGAATGTCACTGTACTTAAGAAAACTCAAACTACCCAGGTACACCAACGATTTTTATAATTCCAAGTAATTCAATATTAGCATAAAACTCGACAAGTACCTCAGTGGCGAATCACCATCCAATTGTCCAAACATTGGTTGAGGGAAAAGGCTCCAATCTTATACGCCAAACGATAATATATGCTAACTACTCCAACGTGAGATTATTCCATAATAAGTTAGACTACCCAAAAAAAATTGTCTCATTGCTCGCACCAAGGCAGTAGAAAATTTCCCAAGATCTAAATCGATAACTCCTATGATAACCGTTACAACATCATGAACTATTTTTCACGGGAAACAAAGTCTTCAGATTGTGCAAGGCTGAACATCGGAACTCTCAATCATATTAAGAATAAACAAATTAATGAACTATACTACTCTTACACACACAAAAATGATGATACAACCCAACGACTTGCGCAACTCCAAGGATCAACTATGAACAAAGAAACGTCTCGTTCCTCAAATAATAGCTAAGTAGCAAGGCTCCAAACACAGACACCTAATGCAAAAGTTATCATCCTAGCGACCTATTTAGCAGGCTAGAAAGTCTAAAAGGCAACAGACAAAAAAATTAGCCCCTGACCCTCAAACTTTTAGCTTCACATGAGTTATTCCCCCTTTTTTTTCCTTATTCATTGACGGTCATCTATAGACGAAAATAGAGAGAAATAAGTATAATATAATCTCCACAAAGTATAGACGAGTCAAGGTAAGGACGACCAAAAGCATTAGTGAAGCAACATGATCCATCAAGACTAGGTAATAATGCTCCAACCAAAAAGAGAAACTCCAATAATGTTTGATGGACTATTCCAACTAGAATCTCAAATCTCATTATCCCTTCAACTTCAAAGTAGGCTCCAAAATAAATTATAATGTTCGAGGAAAATCAAAAGACACAATTCTTAAAACGCTTTCTAGGCGAGGCTGGGCGGGAAACCACTATCGTCCACGCTAACTCTTTAGTCTATCATTTCCCATGGATCCTCCATAGGTTCCTCCCAAGTCTTGTGAGCTAACAATAATATACACTTTATGAAGTGCGGATTTTATCATCCATTGGCCTTGATGTAAATATTTCTACTTGGGAAGGTACCAGCATCCCTCATCAGCTAAATCATTATACTATCTCTTAATTGGAAATCCAAGAATTATCATCAAGTAACGACTCCACAATGCAATAACTCTGAACCAGGACGTTTTTGTATACCCATCTTCCAACAAAAGTGAAAACCGGATGCTCACACCTATCCAAGACTTTTCCGATAAATTCCCAATTTGACATACCCTCCAAGAAAGGTGTTCTTGTTGGGTGGCTTACCTGAAAATTCTCCGATGTTGGATTCACGAGGTTGACGGCCATATCGACCAGAGTTAAATGATACTCCTATTAGACATCAAACATAAATATTATTCTACCATAAGGGTATTCTAAGGCTCAATCCCAAACATTACACACTTAGCAACTGCTAACTAAGAATTTCCCCAAAAAAAATTCTCAAAAACTTCTCAACGTTTATAGGAGATGGCCCAACATTGGAGGTCAAACTTTTAAGCAACGTATCAAGATCCCAAAACTTGTTCAACAATGAAACTCTGAAGTCCAAATCCGAGTCAATCGTAGATGGTAAAACGCTCAAAGCTATGTCCAAAAACAAGACTCTAATGAGATGTTTGTGAGAAACTATCATCAATGAGAGAATATTGAACTCTTCATGTATTTTAGCGATCAATAGAGCTCCAAGTATAATGTCAATATTTAGTACTCCCCAACACATTAAAACTCTCAAACTATCTCCATTACGAATTACTATAACGCAATCTCCAAAGTAGCCAACTCAACAATATCAGGATTCCATATAAACATCCAAAAGTCTAAACTTCGAAAAACTGGATAATAAGTGTTTAAAACAACAAATTTAAAATCACATCCCGAACATCTGTCAAACACATTCGTCTTGTCATAATATATGTACACCTTGCTCTAACTCGTAACCAACACAACACGCTTGTACTTCACAATTACTTGATATGAGGCCATTTATCCCTTTTTGCCCGCTCATACGAACTTTGCCTGAATGGTATTTGCCTAAATACTTTGTACTACAATTATTTTGGCTTCTCGTTCGTCAGGTTTTAACAGGTAACTATTTGTAACCCTCTTTGTGTATAAACTATTTCTAGTGTTGTATGTGTGGTCTATTGGTAAAAGTCCTTATACTATAACCTATTGTATCATTCATAAAGTATCATGGTGTACAATTGAAATGAAGTACATGGCACATAATGAGAAACTAAACAAGTACTACATTGATCATCATACAATCAATTACACATGCAATTTTCACATAGACTGAACACATCTTATTTCTCATGCTTCTTTGAAAATTAGGAAAGTGATCAAATGGTAGGAAAAATTATGAAATTTGGTGAAAAACAACATCTATGAGTCTACTTTCATAATCAAGAAGAATCAACTCAAGACAAATTACAAAACTCAAGTTATGCAGAGGATAGCACAACTGCTGTTATAGAACACCAGAACATAAACTTCAACTTTATCAAGTCATAGACTGACTTCAGCTTCCTCAAAATGGTCTAGGCTTTCACTTAGATATAGCCATATTTTTCTAATCACCACCATAATGATTTTTGAGATCCATCCAAGATCTGTAAGATAGGTAAACTCAAAAATACTACAGATGACCATTATGAAATTCTGCTACTGAACAATGAACTTTGGAAATTCGTATCTAAGTCTCCAGAACTTATTTGGGATTGAAATTCTTATGGCATGTTCCTGAACATGTCTACTACTTGGAAAAAAAATCTTGAGAAAAAAATATTCAACGTTTAAACACGTCTGCTACACCAACTACCATGTGCTGCACAAATTCAAACACTACCAAAATTAAATTCATGCGTTCCAACTTCATGAATGCTTCCGAAACGCAATACAACATCAAATTCAAATTCATACTCCAACTCAATAAGACAAAACTTATTATATTCTAAAATGGATCCTCAAAACATAAGTACTATCCTTCATCAAGAAAGCAAAATTAACCTACGCAAATTACCAATAATTTATCTCTAGCCCAAAAGTGGTTGTGCTAAAGCACTTCTAAGAAACCTTAAAACATTGTTTGGCCTCATGGGCTTATCCCAAACTAAAACTTCAGAATGCACTAAAAGCCTAAGAAATCAAGTAAGCCTAATATGTCCACTTCTCGTAGTAACTCACACTTGTGATAACGCCCAAATAGGGGTTATCTTTCAGCCTGAATCGACGTGTCTTTGTGTCGGAAAGCCGCGTTTTAGCAAGAATTCACCCTCGGAAAGCCTCGGTTTTAGGAACGAGATGTTTATTAGCTCTTCATAAATTCCTGCATGTTTCGTACTTTTATTAGATATGATCGCGGGTTTTTTCATGTTGTCTTTACAGGAACAGGTTTGGGAAGTGCATTGGGATGCGTGCCGAGACAGAATCGGGTTCGCCTCGGGAAACGTGAAAAAATGCTCGGAGCAGGATTTGACCGAGACTGGTACAAGGGAGAGCGGAACAGAAAACGGAAAGATTGGAGGAGAAACGGATAGTGAAAGCCGACCGAGAAAGGAGAAAACGCCAAAACCGAGAATGACCGGGATGCGCTCGCTTGACAAAATCTTGAGCTTGACTTGGAATTTTGAAGTGAAACCGGGGGCAAAAGAACGGAGTCGTCACGGGCTTTCCGAAAAGATGTTATAATGCTGAAACGGAGTCCGGCCGAAAAACCGACTCTCGTCAAGTGTGGGTCCCAGACAGGCTACGCCCAAGTAAGAGTCTCGGTTTTCGGTGTCCGGAATCAGGAGCAACTATTTCATGCTCGTGACGATTTCCGGGACAGTTTTGGCCTAGGGGTATTTTGGTCATTTTGGCACCGGTCCCGGGTTTCCGGAGTCAAGTTCAGATTTTGTCTCCCAATTTTAGGCAGCAGTTTTCCTATGGCCAGAGTCAGGATTGGGCAGAATTTGGAGCGGTTTTGACCCAGGGGTATTTTGGTAATTTTGACAAGTTTCGGGTCAAAACACATGCCGATGCAGAAAAGAGCAGTTTTCCTTGTTTTCTGCGTATTTTACGCAAGATGCTGCGTATTAAACGCAGACAGCAAGCCAGAGGGAGGATTTTTGGCCAGTTTCTGACCCTGTCTGCGTATTATACGCAGCCAGGGTGGAAAAATACGCAGCTAGGGTGGAAAAATACGCAGCTAGGGGAAGAAAATACGCAGCCAGGGAGGAAAATACGTAGAAATCAGCACATGTCAGGCTACTGTCTGCGTATTATACGCAGGATCCTGCGTATTTTACGCAGACAACACAAATTTTGAGGCGGTTTCGGTCAGTGGCAGTTTCGTAAATAGAGGCAAGTTCCAGAAACGTCTTCAGCACTATATAAAGACTCGTCCAGACTCGTTTTGAACACATCAACACATCCACGGAGAAGTCGGAGCATCCCCGGAGAGCACGGAAACGTGAATCCAGATTCAAGACACCCGTTTGCTCTTCTCTCTCATTCAAAAACTGTGTTATTTTCGTTATGAATTTCAGTAGCTAAACTTTTTACCTAGGTTCTCGGTGAACCTAGGGTTTCGTTTTCAGAGATTAGTTCTACGTTTTGAATATGTATTCATGATCGTACTATCTTAATTCAGCAGTTTTTATCAGTTATTCTGTCTTTGAATTTTACTGTTTATGCATGATCGGAGTAGCTAACCAGAATTGCTACAGACCCGAGCCGGTAGGTGAAAACGTCCGGTTAGGGTTAGGAAGAGAAGACAGAATTTAGCACCTTACCCCGATGGACCGACCAGAGAAGGGGAGTTAGGACTAGCCTGAAATCGTTGAGACCAATTGTTAGAGAATCTGACCCGGGCATTCAGGACAGGTTGGAAACCCAAGCAGACTTAGAACGAGACTGCAGACTTAGGCAGCTTAACAGGAATCCGACAGTCTGCAGGATTGTGATAACGTGTAGGAAAAGAAAAGATACTCCACAATTGGTACGTGGCACGAATAACGAGACTGTTGTGTGTGTTTCATATAAAACTAGAACGAAAATCTGAAGAGACCCTAGGGGATCCTGGAATCTAGTATCTCAATCACTAGTTTTACAACCTTAAGATTATTCAGAAAACTTTCACAAAAAGATTTACGTTTTATTTGTTTATTTTTAGTTTATAGTCAATCACAATCCTAAACTATTCCTCCTTTTACACTCTGTTAGTTAAAACTGATTATTAGAAAAACCTGCAAAGTCCCTGTGGGATCGATAATCTGAGTCGAAAATACTCTCTATATTACTTGATTCGTATACTTGCGAATAGTACGCTAGAAAGCGCATCAAGTTTTTGGCGCCGTTGCCGGGGACTTTTTAGGGTTTATTTAGTAATCCGAATTAATTTTCAGAGTTTTTCTTTTTATTTTTTATTTATTTTTATTTTTCAGTTATCTCACTGCTCTTGAGATCTCTATTTTCTCAGGATTGGCGACAATACCGAAGGAACGCCAGAACTGCCCGAGACAAGTACCCTAGCCGAGATGGCTCGGTACATCGAGGATTTGATCGCAGTAGGATTCGCTGCCCGGAGCAACCAGAGGACATACAACCGGTCTGGGAAGGCCCTGGTGGAAAATTTTGAGGTCCCGACGGGAGGACACGAGCCAGCTATTGTGGTGCCCGAGATCACTGCGGAGCACTTCGATATAAAACCCTCCACTATCCAGACTGTGCAGACTCTCTGCCCATTCCATGGCAAGGCTAACGAGGACCCGAACGAGTTCATCGGGAAGTTCGAATATTACTGTAATAAAGTCCGGTACAAGGGAGTCGAAGCTGAGGCACTGATGTTGATCCTGTTCCCGTACTGCCTTTACGGAGTAGCCAAAGATTGGTTAGAATCCCGACCATCCAAATCCATCACCACGTGGGGAGGATGCGTCACAGATTTTCTGGCTAAATTCTACCCCGCCTCTCGGGTCATTCAACTACAGAGCGAGATTCTGTCGTTTAAACAGAAGATGGGGGAGACGGTGGTAGACGCATGGGACAGGCTAATGAGATTGGTGAAAAGGTGCCCTAATCACGGTTTTGGAGATCCAAAGATTCTGCAGGTTTTCTACCATGCACTAGACGTGGAGAGCGCTGACAGGATTGACAGAGAAGTCGGGGGAAATTTTCTCTACCATGTAGACAAAGACGGTGCCTATGAGCTGATGAAGCAGTTAGCCAAGCAGGACACTCGACTGTTTGTCGATCGCAGGATAGCGGCCCGAGCCGAGCCAGCAGAAGATGACCGGATAGACAATCTAGCCAAGATCGTGCAGGACTTGGTCAAGAAAGTCTATTCAGAAGAGAAGACTGTTACGGCAGTAGACGGACCAGATTTGGACACAGCCATCGAGGGGCTCAGAAACGAAGATGCCAATTACGTACAGCAGCAGTGGGATCCGAGCCGGTACAGACCGGGTATGAGAGATCATCCCGGGTTCCGGTACGGAAACCGGAATTCTGCAATTTATGCGTCGGGATTCCAGCACAGACCACCGGCTCAGCAGGCGCACCGGTACCGCAGTTTCAGCCGGGCCCATCTGCACAGCAGTACGACAGTCGGATGAAGAAAATCGAGTCCATGTTTCAGACTATGGAATCCTGGTTTGCACATATGGACACTCTGACAGCCGACTTGCAGACGACCAAAACGTCACTGCGCGCTTTGGAGGTACATGTAGGGCAGTTAGCACAGCAGCTAACTGAGAGAGCACCAGGGAACTTACCCTCGACCACAGTAAATAATCCACGTGCTTAGGTCAATGCCATCACCACTCGGAGTGGATTAGTACTACAGGATCCGTCGTATCCTAGCCATGCACGTGTAGAAAAGTCGAAAGAAGTCGAACGTGAGGTATTTGGACAGGATAACGACTCAGCCGACCGCCCCCAGCCGAAGGGCTCGGTTGAGCAGGATGTAGTGCATAACGAGAAGGAAGCTCGGTACCTATCTCCAACGAGGTTCCGTATCCTTCGAAGACACGGAAGAGGGATGATAGCAAGGACTACGCCAGATTTCTCGAAATGTTCAAACAACTGCAGATCAACATACCCATTGCGGAGGCGTTGACAAAGATGCCCACTTATGCCAAGTTCCTCAAAGATATTTTGTATGGAAGGAGGCGTATGAGAAATTTCGAGACAATAAATCTGACGGCAGAAGTGAGCAATTGTGTGAAGAATGGGCTACCGAGGAAGAGGAAGGACCCAGGCAGTTTCGTCATCCCGGTGACCCTAGGTAATGCTTACACAGGAAAGGCTCTGTGTGATCTAGGGGCAAGTATCAATCTAATGCCCTTGTCTATTTTCAAAACTTTGAAATCCGGTGAACTCAGGCCTACCAGAATCAAGCTGCAGATGGCGGACAGATCCGTGAAGCAGGCTTACGGAGTTCTTGAAGACATTCTGGTGAAAGTCGGAGAATTGATTTTCCGGCAGATTTTGTAATTCTGGACATGGAGGCAGGAGACGTACCACTCATTCTGGGCAGACCGTTTTTGGCTACCGGAGAGGCCATGATAAACTGCAAGAGCGGAGAATTGACTATGCAGATTAATGAAGACAAAGTAAAGTTCAACGTTTTCAAAAATTTGCAAATGCCGAATTATTACGAGCATGAAGACATCTTCGCAGTGGAGGTAGTCGAAGAAGGCTGGGAAAACGAGGAGATAGATGAGCTATGGGCAGAGATTGACAGAGTGGATAGAGAGAACGAGGAGAGATTCCAGGAGGAGCAGGCCATGCAAGCTGAAAACCGGACCGGTTTATAGCTGGATGAAAAAGGTGGAAAGAAATTGGCCCTGGTCCCTTCACTCAAAGAGCCACCGACCCGAGAGGTTAAACCGCTCCCGAGCCATCAAAGTTCGGCACAGCCAAAGCAGTTTCAAGTAGGTCAGACAGTACTTTTCTGCGAGTCTCGGAAGCAGTTTTTCACGGGAAAATTGAGATCTTGGTGGTCATGACCGTTTATTCTCAAAGAGGTACTTTCATGGGATGCGGTTGAATTGGAGAATCCGCATGACAGTACAACTTCCAGGGTGAGCGGAACCCGGGTCAAGCCATATTTGGGCCCGGAAGCGGACGTCAAGGTGGACTGTTTTGACGTCCCTTGAGCAAACATGAGGTAACTGGGTCGGGCCGTCGACCGTAAATTACAAGCGCTGGTTGGGAGGCAACCCAACGTAGTAAGTTAGTTTAAATTATTTCAGTTTTATTTTCAGTTTTGAATTTTGAGAGAGGTAAGATGAGTGGGTATTGACTTTGAATTGAGCATGTGCAGATACAGCAGAGCAGAAAACGAGATCAAAAAGGAACAGAAAGGAGAAAGAGAGAAAAGTTACCCCTTCTACCCAAGTTGTGCGTATTTTACGCACACCAATGCCAAAATAACCAAAGTTTGAAAAAAAAAATTGAAAAAATATTTTTACCTGCTGTCTGCGTATTTTACGCAAGTTTTTCTGCATATTATACGCAGCCAGCAGTGTAATTCTGATTTTTCATAATTTTTTTTTGAAAAATTTTGAAAAATAATTTTGCTGTTGTCTGCGTATTTTACGCAGCATTCTGCGTATTATACACAGCCAGCAATCAAAATTTGATTTTTGAAAACAAAATGAAAATGAAAAATTATTTTGCTACTGTCTGCGTATTTTACGCAGCTTTCTGCGTATTATACGCAGCCAGCAGTGTAAACTTTTTTTTTGAAAAAAAAATGGCATTTTGCCTGCTGTCTGCGTATTTTACGCAGAACCTGCGTATTATACGTTGCCAGCAAGCAAAACATCATTTTGTTTTTGCATTTTTTTCACTTCAGATGGCCTTGTGAGCGTAAAATACGCACAGTATGCGTATTATACACACAAAACTTCAGTTTTTTTCAAATTTTACATGAAGGGCATTTTTGTAATTTTGACAAAAGTAGGATTTTTAAGGCCGACGGGTTGGAGCCGTTTTTGGCCTCTTTTTTCTCACTACCTCCATACACAGATCTGTGGAGTTTGAAGCGAATTCAGAAAATTTCGTAGAAGGAAAGACAGATTTCCGAAAACTTGAAGAATCGACCCCGGTGTGTTCTGACACACTCGACCGTCACAGGGACTCGTACGAGTTGGGGATTTTTCAGGAAAGGTTTTTCTGCAGAATAGAGCAATCGACCCCGGTGTACAAAAGTATACTCGACCATATGGGAGAACATTGTCACACACAATGGTGCTCGGGGATTGCACATTTGAAGAGCGCATACAGAGCCGGAAGGTTGACAACTTCCGTCGAGAAATTTTCTGGAGACCGGTCAACGGTCCTCCTCTGCCGGAATTTGCATAAAATTCCGCACCTGTAAGAACTGACTCTGGGTGCACAGGTTCAATTTTTGTCTCTCGCTGTATTTTTCTGCACATGCTACCATATACTACCAGTTGTTTTCATTCGATGAGGCAAGCCAGCTCACCCAATCCAGATTGTATGCCTGATGAATAGTACCATGAGGGCATGGCACCATCCAGTGTGGGGGTGGTGGCGTTGTAACTGCATTACTTTTTATTTAAAAAAAATTAAAAAAAAATAAAAAATTTAAAAATTGAAAAATTGAAAATTTTTGAGACTGGGGGAAGGATTTAGCTTAAAACTGGAGAGAGTTTAATGATAGAAAATTTCCCGAAGTGGACGAACTTAGGTGAGGAAGAGCTGCGAGAATCTGTCTAGGGGAGTTAAAAGAGCCAATGCACTCCAGAAAACGCAAGTAGCTGTCTCCCGAGCCATGTATCCGACTAGCTGTCAGACCACCGTCACCAGGTAGTCGTCAACCCGCAATCACGGTCACCACATCATTTGGTGGAGTGATAGGCCATAGGGGACCTCACGTCCTGTCTCGCGCCTTAGGTCCACTAGTGAGCCCCGTTGATCCATTATACCTTTTTCTTGGTAACCTTTTGACCCAGGAAGCTGTTTTTTGATACTCGCATCATTTTTAGTATTTTGACCTTTCCTACGCGTCATGGCACGAGGGAGTTGAGTTGAGGGGGATTTTCTGGGGAAGAGCATAATTGTCATATTGATAGTGGATGAGCGTCATATTTTTATATTTGAGGGTGTGTAAGGGTGAGATAGTGACGGAAGCACACTTCGGTGTGGCGGTGACTCACGAAATTACACCGTGAGCACAGGAGAAGAGCCGTAGTGCGGAAATATTTCCGTACGACATGGGGAACTCGGGTTGACAGGGTTGATTGGAGGACGTGCTGTGCTAATTAGACATCCTTGGAGTGAGGAGGATCGGTTGGAAAAGCGCGATTATTTTACAGATTGACTACATGGTTCGAAATTAGTGTGGGTGTGGTCGTTTCAAATTTTATTTCAGTATTTTTTCTGCCACCCCACGTTTTTTATTTATCATAGAGTTTGCCTGGTTTATATTATTGTTGTTTATCGTGTTGCCCCGCAACGCAAAAAAAAAAAAAAAGAAAAAAAAAAAGAAAAAAAAACGGAAAAGAAAAAAAAAGAGTATCAAAGGCAGAAAATTCAGGGTGCTTGATTGATTTTATTTCAAAACGCCGGGCCGGAAATTTTTATAGCAGTTTCACATTCGTTCACAGTTGTGGCCGCGAGAACGGCAGTTACATTGGGACTGGGGAAATTGAGTGTCTAGAATCTTTGGTGATTTGGGTCAGTTTCTATCATCTTGGTGAGGGAGTGTGAGATTGGGGTATGTGTGAGTGTGCTGTGATGTTTAGGACATCGCTTCTCAATGACTTATCCTACCGTCCCAAAGCCGGCAGATTTACATTACACCCAGAGTAAAAGCACGGAAAGTGTGCGTTAGGGATACGTTCGGTTTGCGTGCAAAAGCGGAAGTAAGTGGTGTTCGTGCTTGTTCCTAACCTAGGTTGACCGCGAGTTCTTCCGATCACCGAAGTTTCTAAAACCTAGGGAATATGAATGTTTGATGATGTTCAGTTTGAGTTGAAGAGATTGCCCAGTCTCACCAAGAATATACAAAGTTTTTATCATAGTAATACTGTTTTTAAATAAGTGCAGTTACGCCGCTCTGGATTGATTCGGGATAGTATGCATTGGTAGTATATAGCTAGAGTTTGCTCGGGACGAGCATGTTTAGTGTGGGGGTATTTGATAACGCCCAAATAGGGGTTATCTTTCAGCCTGAATCGACGTGTCTTTGTGTCGGAAAGCCGCGTTTTAGCAAGAATTCACCCTCGGAAAGCCTCGGTTTTAGGAACGAGATGTTTATTAGCTCTTCGTAAATTTCTGCATGTTTCGTACTTTTATTAGATATGATCGCGGGTTTGTTCATGTTGTCTTTACAGGAACAGGTTCGGGAAGTGCATTGGGATGCGTGCCGAGACAGAACCGGGTTCGCCTCGGGAAACATGCAAAAAATGCTCGGAGCAGGATTTGACCGAGACTGGTACAAGGGAGAGCGGAACAGAAAACGGAAAGATTGGAGGAGAAACAGGTAGTGAAAGCCGACCGAGAAAGGAGAAAACGCCAAAACCGAGAATGACCAGGATGCGCTCGGTTGACAATATCTTGAGCTTGACTTGGAATTTTGAAGTGAAACCAGGGGCAAAAGAACGGAGACGTCACAGGCTTTCCGAAAACAGGTTATAATGCTGAAACGGAGTCCGGCCGAAAAACCGACTCTCGTCAAGTGTGGGTCCCAGACAGGCCACGCCCAAGTAAGAGTCTCGGTTTCCGGTGTCCAGAATCAGGAGCAACTATTTCATGCTCGTGACGATTTCCGGGACAGTTTTGGCCTAGGGGTATTTTGGTCATTTTGGCACCGGGCCCGGGTTTCCGGAGTCAAGTTCAGATTTTGTCTCCCAATTTCAGGCAGCAGTTTTCCTATGGCCAGAGTCAGGATTGGGCAGAATTTGGAGCGGTTTTGACCCAGGGGTATTTTGGTAATTTTGACAAGTTTCGGGTCAAAACACATGCCGATGCAGAAAAGAGCAGTTTTCCTTGTTGTCAGCGTATTTTATGCAGGACGTTGCGTATTATACGCAAACATCAAGCCAGAGGGAGGATTTTTGGCCAGTTTCTGACCCTGTCTGCGTATTATACGCAGCCAGGGTGGAAAAATACGCAGCCAGGGGAAGAAAATACGCAGCCAGGGAGGAAAATACGCAGAAATCAGCACATGTCAGGCTACTGTCTGCGTATTATACGCAAGATCCTGCGTACTTTACGTAGACAGCACAAATTTTGAGGCGGTTTCGGTCAGTGGCAGTTTCGTAAATAGAGGCAAGTTCCAGAAACGTCTTCAGCACTATATAAAGACTCGTCCAGACTCGTTTTGAACACATCAACACATCCACGGATAAGTCAGAGCATCCCCGGAGAGCACGGAAACGTGAATCCAGATTCAGGACACCCGTTTGCTCTTCTTCTCTCTCATTCAAAACCTGTGTTATTTTCGTTATGAATTTCAGTAGCTAAACTTTTTACCTAGGTTCTCGGTGAACCTAGGGTTTCGTTTTCAGAGATTAGTTCTACGTTTTGACTATGAATTCATGATCGTACTATCTTAATTCAGCAGTTTTTATCAGTTATTCTGTCTTTGAATTTTACTCTTTATGCATGATCGGAGTAGCTAACCAGAATTGCTACGGACCCGAGCCGGTAGGTGAAAACGTCCGGTTAGGGTTAGGAAGAGAAGACAGAATTTAGCACCTTACCCCGATGGACCGACCAGAGAAGGGGAGTTAGGACTAGCCTGAAATCGTTGAGACCAACTATTAGAGAATCTGACCCGGGCATTCAGGACAGGTTGGAAACCCTAGCAGACTTAGAACGAGACTGCAGACTTAGGCAGCTTAACAGGAATCCGACAGTCTGCAGGATTGTGATAACATGCAGGAAAAGAAAAGATATTGCACAATTGGTATGTGGCACGGATAACGAGACTGCTGTGTGTGTTTCATATAAAACTAGAACGAAAATCTGAAGTGACCCTAGGGGATCCTGGAATCTAGTATCTCAAACCCTAGTTTTACAACCTTAAGATTATTCAGAAAACTTTCACAAAAAGATTTACGTTTATTTGTTTATTTTTAGTTTATAGTCAATCACAATCCTAAACTATTCCTCCTTTTACACTCTGTTAGTTAAAACTGATTATTAGAAAAACCAGTAAAGTCCCTGTGGGATCGATAATCTGAGTCGAAAATACTCTCTATATTACTTGATTCGTATACTTGCGAATAGTACGCTAGAAAGCGCATCAACTTGCCGCCGACTCCATGTCTTCACTAGGGTCATCCTCGAACTCCTCATCTTCACTAGAATCTATATTGATCACTGTGCGGCTTTGCCATTTCCCATGAGCCTCATCAACAATTTACACATAAAGTCGGCATTTACCATCCGTTCATTTTGATAGAAGTAGTCTTCATAGTTCAACTCCATAAGTACTCTCTTACTCCACAAAGTATATCGTAAACCAAAATGATTGCTTTTATAAGTACATACTCCAAAACTTCGATCGATACTTTCGTAAACAATTCCCAACCTTTGATCACCCAAACAATAGATATTTAACCCAAATTCTAAGGGAGGTGCTCAAACTCAAATACTTAGCTATTCGGGTAGGTTAAAGCTCTTACTTAGGAGAGAGTGGGTGGGGATACTTGCTTACTAAGCCTATTTTCTAAATACTTAAACACATAATAGTCCTATCCAAAATTACCCAAATTCCCAACGGCTTGTCAAATTTTAAATTCTTTTCCTAAGTCCATTTTAAATTTCCCTACAGGTTTTAATTCCTTTTTGGATAACCTGGCTCTGATACCAACTGTAACACTCCCAAAATGACCAAGCCGGAAACTCGAGGGTGTCACTCCGTACTTGAGATTAAACCCGAATACAAGGAGGTTTAAAACAGAGAATCCGAACATAACTTTATTAACCTCCAATCCTTGAGCCTCAGACACAGGCATACAATCCAAATACAGTTTTAATGATACTAAAAGAATCTCTAAGGAACTAAGTGTGATATCACTAATCGTCTAAGTGATGATTCGCGTCCCCTGATAAGCTATGCTCCCATCATATAGACATGTGGTGTAGAAAACAAAAGAGAAACACCACAGTTTCCAAAGTCAGCGGAAATACTGAGTAAGTAACACCCAAGCATGTAAACAGATTATGAAGTAATTTTAAAACCAGTTTGTAGTAGTTTCGCTAAAACAAAGTGAAAGTAAAAGCTTTGACCCCTTTTAAAAGAAATAAGATGATAGATTCCAAGTTCATTTATATTTTCCAAATCACATCCATTATCCAAGTAATGGGATTCCAAAACTCATAATATTCCATTTTCCATTAAAATATCCAATCCAAAACCAATTTATTAATTTGTTGATACAGGGAAAACCAACCATCTCGCAAGCATCCAAGACCTGAAGTGTCGACACCACCCTAAGAGTCTTGCGGCCAGAGGAGTGAGTACAAGGAGCTATTCGGTGACTTGAAACCGGATTATATAAAATAAATTGAAAGGAAGACCGAAGTCAACACACCCAATGCCAATAGTAACCAATAATAAAGGTCCCCGCACAACTCTTCCACTTTACGTGGTCGTCGATTATTAGATTACAGTGATATTTTTAGAGAAACATTTCAACAATTTAAAACAGGTATTCATGTAGCACATATTTCATGTAAAATCATTTTGAGACAAGAATGAAATCATTTGACACGAAAAGAGGCAAGGGCGCTAGGCCCGACATGTCTACTTACCTTGAATCTCAAGCAAAACAAATCAGCTCCTAGTAATACTCGACGTATCCTTCGTCAATGAAATTTGTAACCTGCATGTTTAATAATATCCTAATCAACATTTTGCACACGAAGTCCTATAGGTAAATGAAATAAATCCCTTACTAACTCTCCCCAACCTTTGCTAAGGTGAACAACCCCTTTTATAATAAAAACGCTTAATAAAGCCAACGTTTATTATTTATGAAAACATACTAAACCATAATTGTATAATTTACAAAGTAATATTATCGTTTAGAAAAAAGAAGTTAATAATTATTTAATTAACCAAGAATGCTATTTTTCCAAACTTTATAACATGACATACTACTAATATTTAAGATATGATTTATATAAACTCTTGTTTATAATTATATAACCAAAGTAGCACAGTTTTATTGTTTCTTTTATGTCCAAAAGAATTTAATAAACATAACAAATAAATATTATTTTCAATAGCTTAGCTTATACAAGAAAAATAAACTCTCACATAAAATAACCCTCAAAAGTAATTAAATGACTTTCATACCCCCTACTTCTTCTCTTTTAATTTTGAGTATTGTTGAGTAAAAAAAATAGTTACCCCAAGTGAGACTCGAACACAAGATCAACCCCAACACCAACAAGCACATTAACCACTGGGCCAACTACTCTTTTGTTCTCTCATTCCCAACTAATATTAATATTAACTCACTAGCTAAATAAAAAAATGAGAAAACAAAATAAAACAAAAACCAAAGAGATAGAGTAAGAGGGACACGGGTCTGTTTACCCGATGGAGGAGAAGAGGACGGGGATGACGCCGTTGGTGGTGACCGAGAGAGGACAAACGACGGCGACAGACAGAGGGGACGACGGCGTCGCCGGGTGGCGGCGAAGGGGGTTGGCCGGAGCTGGGTCGGAGCTGGCCTCGGCCTTTTTCTGGTCGGGTTTGTGCTCGGCAAATCGGACAGAGGGAGAGAGATAGCTTCGGGAGAGATTGAGAGGTGGATTGGGTGTGAATTTCTCTGGGTTTTGAGGAGGTTTATATAGGCTGAGAGAGAAGAGAATTCGGCGGAGGTTGGGAGTCTTCTCTGAGTTTACCCATTTTGAATCGGGACCGTGATTTGGGTTAAATTGGGGTGCTTGATGCTAAATTATCGACCTTTGTCAAGTTTATTGGATTGGGACTATTTTTGGTGGATTTGGTGGCCGAATGGAGCGGCTGTGGTGGCGGTGGCGGCGAAATCGCCGGTGTTACTCTCCTGCTAGTTGCAGGAGATGAAGAAGGAGAAGAGTCTTGATTAAAGACACTTTCACCCCCCTAAGTTTAGGTGAAAGATAAGTAATACCCAACTGGTTTAGTTAAAGACACTATTAAAGTTATGAAAAATACATAAAAGCACCTAGTGATTTATAATAATAAAAACTTACTTTTGAATAATTAAAACTACTACCCTAATTTATACTAATGTCATATTAACACCTAATATTATTATAAACTATCGTAAAATACCCGTATCCACAAAACGGGGTATTTTAACTCCCTATAACGAAATGGAATGACTAAAAATGAATATAACATACAAATTGAATCTTGAACCACAAAAGTTGTAGAGAATGACGTCTTAATATCGTACTGGTTTTGCACCTTGGTACTGAAGATCAATGTGATCATTTAACATTGTAGTACTTCTCCCTATTTTTGTCAAGAATAATGTTTGATCAGTGTATATGAAAACGTTAGCGCAGCATGAATATGAAGAAATTCAGAACTTCAATATGATAATGAACTCTGTAAACACACAAACTTTTCGTTTTCACCAATGAAAAGTGATATTTGGAGTTTTCCACCGTTATTTTAGAATTACTTTTTAGAAATATTTTTTTTGTACATTTTTAGAAAGAACTTTGTACCAACACAAGTTAGTGATAACTGTTGGAATAGATGCCCTAGAGGCAATCTAGTTTAGTATGAATTTGTAATTGGCTAGAAATTCATTTATTATTTATTGGATATTTAATATAATGAAGTCCTTAGATTTACAATCGTGTTGTTTATCTTAAATATCCCTAGTCAAGTATAATGATTAAATGGGACAATCATCTATAGACTAGTATGGGGTTGGATTGATATGGAGATATCACGATCCAACACATAGGTGTGCATTACGGAATGTTGCACTGGATTGACCCATTACCGAGAAGGCTACATACACGTTATGTTGAGTCACAAGTGCTTCTCGGGTACAATGGTATTGTCATCCTTAGACTTGAAGTCACTAGATATTCTAGTTGTGGATCATTGTGATCTTGGTAGCGTTAAACGCTACACCGTAACTGGGTGGTTATAAAGGCGTGTACTGGATACAATGAGAAGCAAGCTTAGAGATCGTAGTGGACGTAGAGAGGATTTGCCCCTCCCACATAACGGGAGCAAATATCCAAGGCCACTCGAAGGATAGTGCTTATAGAATGTCTGGCCAGACTCAAATAAATCGATATATGGGATATTGATGTTATTTGCACGAATAAGGCTATTCCATGGATCGAGAAACTAAGGATTGGATATACGAGTGTGACTTGTATGTCTCGTGTCCAATCCAGATATGGAGGCAAAGGGATGAGACAATTACTTGTACAAGGTTGTCTAGATGACTATTCTATTAGTTGGCTAGAATGGATGTTTTGCTAGAAACCGCTCCATATTAGCAAATAGTTGCTACCCACTAGATAGAACCTATGGGGTCACACGCTATATAGAGTTGTACTAGATTTGGGAATTAATTAATTGGATTAATTAATTAGAAGGATCACTTTGCAAACCCTTGCAAACTTAGTAGGGACTAATTTGCAAGGAAGGGACTAAATTGAATTCTAGTAGGACTAGAATAAGTCCTTTAGGTAGTTAACAAGGAGTTGTTGGACTATATAAAGGACCCTCCTTCCTTCCTTCCCTACACAACTTATGCTCTAAAGAGAACATAACAAGAGTAGGAGAGAACAAAGGAGAGAGAGAGCAAGCAACAAGAGGGACGCCGCCCCCTTGCCGCCGCCCACTCGTCCCCGACGCCACAAGAGGGCCGAGCCCCCTTTTGTGCCACGTTTTGCTTGATTCCTTCACCCTCCTTTCATTCCGGGCTAGCACCAAGGAGATTGGAGATCTAGGAACAACTCTAGGCGTGGATCAACTATAGAGAACGTGACACTATTCGCGTTTGAAGTCATCAAGGAGAACCCAAAGGTGTGTTTATGATTTCTTACCTTTACTATCGTTATGCATCTAGACTTGTGATCCTTGGAGGGTTTTGCATGGTTGTTTGTTTGATTATGCTTCCGTTTGCGCGATCCATGAATCAAAACCCTACAGTGGTATCAGAGCCACAGGTCATAGAGCATAAACGTAGTTTATGTGTTACATTCTTGTTGTTTTACACCTTAATTTGTTGTTTATCGCGTAAAACAAGACAAATCAAGCATTGGATGCAATTTGTCAAAGAATTAATCATAACAAGACCCAATTATTGCATTGGATGCATGAATTGGTGAGTTTGAGAAATTTTAGGATCTTAGATCTAGGGTTTGGGCATCCTTGGGGAAGAAGGAGTTCTCCCACAACAAGGAAACAACCAAACTTGGGCACCAAGCAAGGAGGTTGTTTTGGAAACAACCTCCACAAGGAGGTTCGGCCCCCTAGGGGACCGCCCCCTTGCTTGCCGCCCAAGCTTGGAGCCCTAAGGGGCCGGGCGGCCCTAACCCGCGGGCCTAGCTTGCGGGTTTTGGGCCGGGCCGGCCCTAGGGCCTTTATGGTTCACTTTGTTTGGGCCCGGGCAATTGGATTGTTGGGCCCATGGACCGTTTTAACCCTAGAAATCCTAAAATCAATTAAAATTGACCAAGCGCGTTAAAATTGGATTTTAACTGTTTATGTGCAAATCGCATGGTGATTGGATATGGCCTTAGGATGTGGTTTGATGTGGATGTTTAATTTTTGTGGTTTGGTTTTACGACCTGCGAGCTGATCAATTAATTGTAATAATTAATTAGGGTTTTATGGCCTGCGTGCCATTTTTTTCTCAACTTGTGAGATTTATTTTATTTAGTATAGATATTATCTAGTGCTAGATAAAGTAGATTGTTAGCCAAGATTGGAGAAAAGAAGCCCAAAGCCAAAGAAGCCACAAAAGATGGAGCATGGAGCATGGAGCATTCCACATGACTATGAAGGATGGACCAAAAGATCAAGACGCATGGAGATGTGTTTGTTTTAGGGTTCATAGATAATTCCATTGGCTTGGAGTTATCTTAGTCTAGAAAAGGCCATATCCACATCACGTTTAATTTCTGTTTTGTGGTTGTTTATTTATTGTCTTATTATTTGTGTGGTTGGTGTATGGATGATGCATGCAATTAGGATAATAAGATAATTAGACAACCCGGATCTATTATTTGGAGTTGTGCCCAAACTCAAATAGATAGATTAGTTGATATTGATCAACAAAATAATTAAAATTGAAAAATCCCTCAAATTTTAAAATATTGTGTTCTTGCCTTCTCGTTATTTAAACACTCATTATCATCATTATTTATCAAGCTCGTGCGTGCCAAAGCATGGCGACTTGGTTCATAATGATGGAATGCGATGGCACGTAACAATGTGCAATTGTTTAGGTAAGAGGTTGAACACAACTAGGCTATTAATTTGATTAAGAAACCTAGAGGCAATCAATTGGGATTATCCATATGGATGGATAAATAAGGAGTTATTTGCCCGATTGAACCAAGAGTTGCATAAGGGATGCAATTGGATTCGTTCCTACCTAAGAAGTAATCGAATTATGGGTGACTTGCCAAAGCAAGCTCATAAGGAGATGAAAAAGATGGATCTTGGCCCACTAGAAAATATAATGATATTTTCCGCATTAATATCTTGAGGGTTATTAATCCGTAGTAAAATAGTGGGAGCTATATTTAATAAACTAGACATTATTAAATATAGTTAAAAATTCACAAATACTAAAACTTGCGTATTTTCCTTTTGTAGAATTCCAAATGGCAAACAACTCATCGAGTTCACAACATTCCCTACGATCTGTCCTTGAGAAGGACAAGCTCTCTGGAACCAACTTTCTCGATTGGTACAGAAACTTGAGAATTGTTCTCAAGCAAGAGAAGAAGCTGTACGCAATAGAGGAGCATGTTCAAGAAGGTCCAGAGAATCAGACACCTGCTGCCTTAAAGGCGTATCAAAAGCGTGTTGATGACGCCAATGATGCGGCCTGCCTAATGCTTTGCACCATGACCTCTAAGCTTCAGAAGCAACATGAGAACATGAATGCTGTCGATATGATCGAACATCTAAAGCAGCTCTTCCAAGAGCAGGCGAGGGTAGAGAGGTATGAGGTCTCAAAGGCACTGTTCAAATGTCATCTGGCAGAAGGGAACCCGGTGGGACCCCATGTACTCCGAATGATCGGGTACATGGAGAGTCTCGCCAGGCTTGGGTTCCCGGTCGGCCAAGAGTTGGCAACCGATCTCGTGTTGCAATCGTTGCCCGAGAGTTATGGACAGTTCATTATGAACTATAACATGAACGAGATCGTTAAACCACTGCCAGATTTGCTCAACATGTTGAGGACGGCTGAACAGAGCATCAACAAGGGTAAGGGCAAGGCCATTATGATGGTGCATAAAGGAAAGGGCAAAAAGTTTGCATCTTCCTCCAAGGGCAAAGGCAAGTCAGTTGCAAAGTCCAAGGAACAAGCCCTTAAGCCTATTGGTGCCATTGCCAAGGTCGTGACTAAGGGTGAATGTCACTACTGTAGTCAACCTGGACACTGGAGGAGGAACTGCCCAAAATATCTGGAGGACAAGAGGCTTGGAATAGTGATTCCACCACCACCAGGTATTTTTGTTGTAGATGTCAATTTAACTGTCTCTACATCATGGGTATTAGATACTGGATGTGGATCTCATATTTGTCGAAATATGCAGTATCTAAAGAGAAGTAAAAGATTGGCTAAAGGGGAGGTAGATCTGCGCGTTGGGAATGGAGCAAAGGTTGCTGCGTTGGCCATAGGCGTGTGCGAGCTATCTCTGCCTTCAGGATTAGTTTTAGAATTAAATAATTGCTATTTTGTGCCTGCTATGAGCAGAAACATTATTTCTATTTCTTGTTTGGACAAGGAAGGTTTTATTATTTCAATAAAGAACAATTGTTGTTCCTTTTATTTAAATAATATTCACTATTTTAGTGCGCAATTATTTAATGGACTTTATGTCCTTGATCAAAGCAATCCTGTCTACAACATTAATACCAAGCGGATTAAAATAAATGATTTAAATCCTGCTTATTTATGGCATTGTCGTTTAGGCCACATAAATGAGAAACGTGTATCTAGACTCCATAAGGATGGATTACTAGACTCATTTGATTTTGAATCATATGAGACATGTGAGGCTTGTTTATTGGGAAAAATGACAAAGTCCCCTTTCAATAAGAAAGGTGAGAGGACTAGTGAGCAATTGGCGCTCATACATACCGATGTGTGTGGGCCATTTGCCACGCCTGCCAGGGGTGGTTATGTCTACTTCATTACATTTACTGATGATTACAGTAGATATGGATTTGTGTACCTTATGAGGGCAAAATCCGAATCCTTTGAAGTGTTCAAAGAATTCAAGAATGAAGTAGAGAAGCAACTTGGCAAAAGTATCAAGGCTCTACGATCGGATCGTGGAGGAGAATACTTAAGCCAAGAGTTTGACGACTATCTTAGAGAGTGTGGGATCGTGTCCCAACTCACTCCACCCGGAACGCCACAATGGAATGGCGTGTCCGAGAGGAGGAATCGAACCCTATTGGATATGGTTCGGTCTATGATGTGTCAAACCGATCTTCCATTATCATTTTGGGGCTACGCTCTATTAAGTGCAGCTTTCACCATTAACCGTGTTCCATCTAAATCAGTCATGAAGACACCATATGAGATGTGGAGTGGGAGGCGTCCCACATTGTCGTTCATGAGGATTTGGGGCTGCGATGTCTATGTAAAACGTTTACAATCAGACAAGCTAGGGCCTAAATCGGATAAGTGTAAATTTGTGGGGTACCCTAAGGAAACTAAGGGATACTACTTCTACAATCCAACCGAGAACAAAGTGTTTGTTGCTCGGACCGGCGTGTTTCTAGAAAGAGAGTTTGTCTCTAAAGAAGCAAGTGGGAGGAATGTAGAACTTGAAGAAGTTCAAGAACCACAAATAACAGAACCGATTATGGAACATGAACAGGAATCACAAGCAGTTGTGGAGCCACCTGTTCAGGTGACACAAGAGCTTCGTAGATCTAGTAGAGTGCGCCAGGAACCCGAGAGGTACGGACTTCTCGTAACTGATTCCGGTGACACGATGCTCATAGATGATGAGCCTACTACCTATGAGGAGGCCATGAGTGGCCCAGACTCGCAGAAGTGGCTTGAAGCCATGAGATCCGAGATGGAATCCATGTATACCAACAAAGTATGGACTTTGGTGGAACCACCTGATGGGGCGCGACCCATAGGGTGCAAGTGGGTCTTCAAGAAGAAGATCGACATATGGTAATGTGATTACCTATAAGGGCCGATTGGTGGCTAAAGGATTCAGACAGATTCATGGTATTGACTATGATGAAACCTTTTCACCAGTCACAATGACTAAATCCATCCGAATCCTACTTGCGATTGCAGCATACTACGACTATGAGATTTGGCAGATGGATGTCAAAACAGCATTCCTTTATGGGAATCTCCTCGAGGACGTGTATATGATACAACCGGAGGGTTTTGAGGATCCAAAGCAAGCCAACAAAGTCTGTAAGCTGCAACGATCCATTTATGGATTGAAACAAGCTTCTAGGAGTTGGAATCGACGTTTTGATGAAGTGGTCAAAGAGTTTGGCTTCATCAGAAACGAAGATGAGTCTTGTGTCTACAAGAAGGTTAGTGGGAGCTCTGTAGCTTTTCTGGTCTTGTATGTGGATGACATACTACTCATTGGAAACGACATTCCCATGCTGCAATCTGTGAAAGATTGGCTAGGGAAGTGTTTCTCAATGAAGGACTTAGGGGAAGCAGCCTATATACTCGGTATAAAGATCTATAGAGATAGATATAAGAGGTTGCTAGGCCTAAGTCAAAGTACATATATTGACAAAGTGTTGAAACGGTTCAACATGCAAGATTCCAAGAAGGGATTCTTGCCCATGTCACATGGAATCACTCTTTCGAAGAGTGGATGTCCTTCCAATGAGATTGAGAAGGAACGCATGAGTAGGATTCCCTATGCCTCGGCCATAGGATCTATCATGTACGCCATGTTATGTACTAGACCAGATGTGTCATATGCCTTGAGTATGACAAGCAGATACCAATCCAATCCGGGTGAGAGTCACTGGATTGCTGTCAAGAACATCCTAAAGTACTTGAGAAGAACTAGGGATGCTTTCTTGATGTTTGGCGGTGAGGAAGAGTTGCGTGTAAGGGGTTACACTGATGCAAGCTTCCAAACCGATAGAGATGACTTTAGATCACAGTCGGGATATGTGTTTTGCCTAAATGGAGCAGCGGTGAGCTGGAAGAGTTCCAAGCAAGAGACGGTAGCTGATTCTACAACAGAGGCTGAGTACATTGCTGCAAATGGCGCAGCAAAGGAGGCTGTTTGGATCAGAAAGTTTGTTTCTGAACTTGGTGTGGTCCCTAGCATTGCGGATCCAGTGGAGTTGTTCTGTGACAACACTGGGGCGATCGCGCAATCAAAGGAACCCAGGTTGCACCAGAAGTCCAAGCATGTGCTCAGGAAGTTTCATCTGATTCGAGATATTATCGATAGAGGAGACGTTCGGATATGCAAGATTCCTACAGATGATAATCTGTCAGACCCGCTTACAAAGCCTCTCACGCAGTGGAAGCATGAAGGGCACACTAGGAGTATGGGCATACGAGATGCGCCAGATTGGCTCTAGTGCAAGTGGGAGACTGTTGGAATAGATGCCCTAGAGGCAATCTAGTTTAGTATGAATTTGTAATTGGCTAGAAATTCATTTATTATTTATTGGATATTTAATATAATGAAGTCCTTAGATTTACAATCGTGTTGTTTATCTTAAATATCCCTAGTCAAGTATAATGATTAAATGGGACAATCATCTATAGACTAATATGGGGTTGGATTGATATGGAGATATCACGATCCAACACATAGGTGTGCATTACGGAATGTTGCACTGGATTGACCCATTACCGAGAAGGCTACATACACGTTATGTTGAGTCACAAGTGCTTCTCGGGTACAATGGTATTGTCATCCTTAGACTTGAAGTCACTAGATATTCTAGTTGTGGATCATTGTGATCTTGGTAGCGTCAAACGCTACACCGTAACTGGGTGGTTATAAAGGCGTGTACTGGATACAATGAGAAGCAAGCTTAGAGATCGTAGTGGACGTAGAGAGGATTTGCCCCTCCCACATAACGGGAGCAAATATCCAAGGCCACTCGAAGGATAGTGCTTATAGAATGTCTGGCCAGACTCAAATAAATCAATATATGGGATATTGATGTTATTTGCACGAATAAGGCTATTCCATGGATCGAGAAACTAAGGATTGGATATACGAGTGTGACTTGTATGTCTCGTGTCCAATCCGGATATGGAGGCAAAGGGATGAGACAATTACTTGTACAAGGTTGTCTAGATGACTATTCTATTAGTTGGCTAGAATGGATGTTTTGCTAGAAACCGCTCCATATTAGCAAATAGTTGCTACCAACTAGATAGAACCTATGGGGTCACACGCTATATAGAGTTGTACTAGATTTGGGAATTAATTAATTGGATTAATTAATTAGAAGGATCACTTTGCAAACCCTTGCAAACTTAGTAGGGACTAATTTGCAAGGAAGGGACTAAATTGAATTCTAGTAGGACTAGAATAAGTCCTTTAGGTAGTTAACAAGGAGTTGTTGGACTATATAAAGGACCCTCCTTCCTTCCTTCCCTACACAACTTATGCTCTAAAGAGAACATAACAAGAGTAGGAGAGAACAAAGGAGAGAGAGAGCAAGCAACAAGAGGGACGCTGCCCCCTTGCCGCCGCCCACTCGTCCCCGACGCCACAAGAGGGCCGAGCCCCCTTTTGTGCCTCGTTTTGCGTGATTCCTTCACCCTCCTTTCATTCCGGGCTAGCACCAAGGAGATTGGAGATCTAGGAACAACTCTAGGCGTGGATCAACTATAGAGAACGTGACACTATTCGCGTTTGAAGTCATCAAGGAGAAACCAAAGGTGTGTTTATGATTTGTTACCTTTACTATCGTTATGCATCTAGACTTGTGATCCTTGGAGGGTTTTGCATGGTTGTTTGTTTGATTATGCTTCCGTTTGCGCGATCCATGAATCAAAACCCTACAATAACTCCGTTTTTGGAGTTAATCTTATTACTTGTGAAGGGGTGTGCAGTAGGTAAAAATGCAGGATCAATACTCTAGAAGGGGGGGTTGAATAGAGTATGCAAACTTTTGCTAAACTTTGCAAGAGTAGTGGTTTCAAAAGATTTTTAAAGAGATTCAAGGCCTTGAAATGAGTTTCAAGCCCTTGGAATAAAATAGATAGAGTGAATAGAAGAATAAGTCTATTTCAAGGCCTTGAAATGAGTTTCAAACCCTTGAAATGAAACTATTTTGAATGCTGCAAAAGTTCTAAGTTTGTAACAGAAATGTAAATGCAAGAGACACAAGATATATAGAGTTCAGTCCACTTGGATCTACGTCTCTACCTCAGGGATCTTTTCCCTGCAGGATTTTCAACTCAATTCTTATTAATCAACAGATAAGCCCTAGATCTCAAGCACAGAGAGATACCTTACTCTGTTACAGCTTGTGGTTCTCACTAACCTATCTAGTACCTCATCTAGCCATCTTATTAACTAAGAATTCTCTATTGTTCACCTTGAACAATCCTTGAGAATATAAACAGAAGTAATATATGAATGATATGCAAATAAATTTCAGAAAAGAAGAACACATGAAATGAAACTGTTGTGAGAGTGTAGTGTTCTTCTGAGAATTGGATTGAGATTTTGAACTGCTTCTTTTTTGCTTGGCAATCCTTGAATGTGTTTATGAGTCTCTAGCTTTTTTTTTCCGTTGAGTTGTATGTCAAATGCTTCAAACTGAGCTCCTTATATACAGCTCATTTGATCTGCAAATCTTCAAGATTTTGAGCAACAAACTTTCCTATTTTGTAGGCATCAACTTTGACTTCTCTAACAGTCTTCTCCAACGGATAGTTTCTCAATATCTTCTGGGATACTGATCTGATCTTGTCCATAAACATGTTGAGAAGCTGTTAGAATTATTAGATTGATTGCAGAATCAAATCAACCTAGAAATTCCTTCCCTGCAAAACTCAGGTTAGGAAATAAATCCTGCAGAATAGGAAATAAACTTTTCCTGCAAAACTGAGTCAAAACAGATGGATTAGATGGTGTTAAACATATCAATATAGTTTTTCTTTCATCATCAAGTAATAATAGATTAAGCACAAGGGTTTAGGAGTTCAAACAGAAACAGAAACTCCCCCTAAGTTCATGCTAATAAGTCTCAGTCATTTTCAAGGCTTTGAAAGCTGTTTCAAGGCCTTGAACTAGACTAGCTATGTCAAGTCTTTGAAACATTGAAACTTCTTTGAACTTACAATCTTCCCCTTGATGAAAGACAAAACCAAGGTCTTCCAATCTGTTTGATATTGTACTTCTGCAACAAATACTCATTAGCACATAGCATAAATAATCATATAAAATCATCACATAATGTCCAAAAGATCCAACTTATTAAACTGAAAAACAACAAAGTGTGCAGATAATCCTAACTGACCAAACTGACCAAAACCAGGTCATCTAATCAAAAATAACAAGTAAAACAACCTAAATTTTCTCCCCCTTTTTGAATTTCATCAAAAAAGAATGAGAATATGTTGGATTAGTGTTTGGAAAAAATAAAAAGTAAAAGTTTTGGAAGTTAAGAATTTCAAGGCTTTGGAAAAAAGTTCAGGGCCTTGAAAAAAAAAAAAAAAAGAGTAGGAAAGAATTAAGGGGTAGGGTCTTCATCTCCTTGCTTCTCTGCATCCTCTTCCTGACTTTCTTCCTCATCATCCCGTTCTTCTTCTTGTTGATCCACATCATCAATGATTGTTCTTATAGTTTTGACCACACTGTTGAATAGAAAGGTTAACCCTTCCAAGGCTTTCCTTCCATGCTTCAGTTTCTTCCTTACATCAATTCTTTTTTATGCCAGGGAGGCACTTTTCCTCTGACTCTTTTTGGCTCCATGCTGGATTCTGACTCTGCCTCTTGGAGATATTTCTTCTTATCAACTCTTTTTGAGACTGAATAGACTCCATAAGAACTTGATGATGATGTCTCTGAGTCCGAGTCTTGAATTTAAATCTTCTCTTTTCCTTTTCCCTTATTAGTTATTTTTGCCTTCTTCTTTAAATTCTTTGGGCTACCAATCTGAATACCCTTCTGTTTCTCTGGTGTAGTCTCCATTGCCTTCTTCTTCTTCTTCTTGCGGGACACTGTGGTTTCATCCTTCTTGGCCTCCTTCTTGGGAGGAGGAGGGGTTATATCCTCTGCAGTAGGGGTTTTTGAACTGGAATCCCCACTAATGGTCTGAACCACTTCCACAGTGACTTTTCTTTTCTTCTCTGTTGCAGCCTTTGATCCACCAGCTATCATGATTATGTCTGATGCTCTTCTGGTTCTCATTAAGGTTTGGATAAGAATAGATAGGTAGGATAGATACAAAGGAGATAAAGAAGGAAGGAGATAAAGAGAAGAGAGTTTCAGTTTGAAAGGGAAAACAAAAATATTTTCTCTGATCTTTGAAGATCTTGATGAATCAGAAAGATTCAAAATTGTGTGTGTCGTTCGAAATAAAATATATAATACTATTTTGGCTGAAAAGGGGTTTTTCAAAATTGAGGGGCAACATTGAGAAATTATATAAAAAGATAACACCCAATATTGAAAGATCCAGAATTATTGACTAATTAACATGCAGTCTTACTTTCAAGGCTTTGGAAAGGGTTTCAAGGCCTTGAAAAGCTAAAACATGTAAAGCACACATACTCAAGGCTTTGAGAGGATTTTCAAGGATTTGAAAATCAGTTCAAACCTTTGAAAGACATAATACTTACCTGATTCTCCCCCTAAATCAAAGCTTGCTTACTTAGCATGCCTAATTCCAATCTTAAGGCTAAGAATCTTTCATCTGGCAATGGTTTAGTGAAGATATCTGCAATTGCATGTTAGTATAAACAAATTCAAGAACAATATCAACTTTCTCTGCATGATCTCTGATGAAGTGATGTCTAACATCAATGTGCTATGTTCTTGAATGCTGAACTGGATTCTTTGTAATTGATATTGCACTTGTGTTGTCACACTTGATAGGTATATCTTTGAAATCAAATCCAAGATCTCTAATTTGTTGTGCTATCCAAAGTACTTGAGAATAGCAAGCTCCAGCTTCTATGTATTCAACTTCAGTTGTTGATAGTGCAGCTGAGTTTTGCTTATTTGAATGCCAGCTGATTAAAGATGATCCAAGAAATTGACAACACCCTGATGTACTCTTTCTGTCAACTTTGTATCCAGCGAAATCAGCTTTTGAATAGCCACACAAAGATAAGTTAGAATGTAACACCCCCAAAACGACCAAGCCGAAAGCCAGGGGATGTCACTCCGTACTCGAGGTTAAACCCGGATACAAGGAGATTTTATAACAGAATATCCAACCAAAATCCTTAAAATAATTAAAAAAAATTAAAACTTGTCTCGCGACAAATATCGACATTATTTCTCTAAGTCTAACTGAAGTTCTAAAGTAAATAAATGTGATCTACTAAGATTTTCCTATGTATGTCGAGTCGCGCTCCCGTTACTCCAAGCTTCCACCTAAACCTGTGGTGCAAAAATAAAAAGAAACACCACAGTTTCCAAAGTCAGTGGAAAATACTGAGTAAGCAACACCCAAGCATGTAAATAGATTATGAAGCAGTTTAAAAACGACACATGAGTTTGAAGAGTAAAGTATTTGAGTAAGAGTATGACATAAGAATTCACCAAATTTCATTTTATCACTTCCTTTGGGGAAACATTCCCAAACTCTTCTCAATTTGTCCAATCGGGACGTTCAAATTTAAACAATAAAGGTCCAAGTATTTGGAAACCATAGTTTATCCTGTTGACACGGAGAAGAACCAACCATCACACACTACCAAAACCATAAGTGTCGACACCCCCCTAAGAATTCTTGCGGCCAGAGAGGTAAGAACAAGGAGCAAACTAGGGGCTGTTGCGGTCGAGAAAAATAAAATAAAGTGGGTCGAGAGACCGTAGTTAACATCGACCAATCCCAAAATAAATGTTCCCCGGTACAACTATTTCAATTTACGTCATTACGTCTTATTGATCATGTGATAGTTGTGATAGAATCACCTTTATAAAATCAGTAAACTTTCTAAAATAAACAGTTCAAGTAGATATTCAATTTTGAGACAATAAATCACAAAAGCAGTTTAGGAACGAAAGAAGAAATGGGCGCTAGGCCAGGCATGTTTACTTTACCTTTAAGTCTCAAGCAAAAGCAAATCACTTCCTAGTAACACTCGACGTATCCTTCGTCTGAGAATTTGTCGCCTACAATTTAATAATATCCTAATTAACATAATGCACATGAAGTCCTATAGGCAAATGCAATCAATCCCTTACTAACTCTCCCAAACCTTTGCTAAGGTGAACAACCTCTTTTATAGTAAATACACTTTATAGAGTTAACATTTATTATTTGTAAGAAAATACTAAGTTATAATTATATAAATATAACTTAAGATTAGATAAACTATCATTTTTATTTTATTTTTAGGGTAGAGAAGCATATTATCTTACCCCAAAAACACTTTTGATTCAAATTGTAGTTTTTCCCAATCCAAACAAGCCTTAGTAGAGAATAAATTATAAACTAACTAACTTTTTTTAAAAGAAATAACAAATTTGTTTGAAGAAAAATAACTTATACAAACTTATAAAAATAAATAAGAAAAATATACTTTTATCATCCTTATTCTACACTTTTACTTTTGGGTAAAGATGAGTAAAAAAAGATTACTTTAAACTTGTATAAAAAGAGTTGTCTATTGTGAGACTCGAACCCAATATCAACCCCAATACCAACATGCACTTTAACCACTAGGCCAACTGCCACTTTGTTTTCTCTTACTACCCTACTATTAATATTAACCAACTAACTAAATTAAATAATGAGAGAACAAAAATAAAACAGAAAAAACAGAGAAGACAGAGAGAGTAATGGGTTTGTATCCGATTGAGAAGAGGACGACGGGGATGAGGGCGTCGGTGGCGACGAACGGTGGCGCGAGGCAGAGAACAGAGGGTAGAGGGGAACGGCGACGAGAAGGAGGCGGAGCAGGGCTCGTCCTGGGCTTCGGCTCACTCGTCGGGCTTGAGCTCGGAACGAGTTTCTGCTCGACGAATTGGGACTGAGGGGGAGAAATCGAGAGAGAGATTGAGAGGGTTGTGGTGAGTGAAGAAATCTGAGAATTTTTGATGGGTTTATATAGGCGGTAGGAGGAGAATTTGCCGGCGAAGAGGAGAATTTTCGGGTCAACTTCGATTTCGAATTGGATCATGAAATTGGGTGAAATTGGTCTGCTTGAAGCTCAAGATTCGGTCTTTAGCAAGTTTGGATTGAACTAGGACAGAAATTAGAGAGTTTGGCGGCCGAATGGAGGCGGTGGTGTCGGGGCGGTGAAATCGTCGGAAAAGCCTCCTGTGCGTACATGAGGTTGAAGAAGAAGATAAGACTTTAGGGTAAAAGACACTTTCACCCCCACTGGTTTTAGTAAAAGACAGGTAGCACCCCCCCAATTTAAATAAAAGACACTATATAAGCTATAAATAAATACATAAAAGCACCTAAGTGGTTTATAACTTTAAATTTAACTTTCTAAATAATAACAACTAATACCCAAACTTATACTAATATCACATTAACACCCAATATTATTTTAATATACCCGTTTTAATATATTAACACATAATATTATCTAAAAATACCCGTTTCTAAATAACGGGGTATTTCATAGAATGTTTAGGATACCAAAGCCCCAAGTCTTTGGTACCATTGAGATATCTAAAATTCTTTTCACTGCAGTCAGGTGTGATTCTTTAGGATCAGCTTGAAATCTAGCACACATGCACACACAGAACATGATATCTGGTCTGCTAGCTGTGAAATAGAGTAATATTCCAATCATACCCCTATACCCTTTCACATTCGCACTCTTACCAGATTCATCCTTGTCTAAAGACAGTGTAGAACTCATGAGAGTTTTAATCTCTTTGGATTGAGACATATTATACTTGCTTAGCAAGTCCTTTGTGTACTTGCTTTGATGTAGGAAAATGCCCTTCTTCATTTGATGAATTTGAAGTCCAAGAAAGAAGTTTAATTCTCCCATAAAGCTCATTTCAAATTCCCTGCTCATGAGACTTGAGAGTTCCTTGCACATAAGATCATTAGTAGCTCCAAACAGAATATCATCAACATAAACTTTAACAACAAGCATATCTTTCTCATGAGTCTTTATGAAAAGGGTCTTGTCTACCAATCCTCTTTTGAAATTATTTTCAAGTAGAAACTTTGACAATCTTTCATACCAAGCTCTTGGAGCTTGTTTTAAACCATAAAGAGCTTTGTCAAGTTTGTAAACATGATCTGGAAACTTGTCATTTTCAAAAAACATAAACTACTTCTTGCAGATAACCATTTAGAAAAGCACACTTCACATCCATTTGAAATTGTTTCATGTTTTTGTGAGATGAAAATGCAAGTAGAATTTTAATTGCTTCTAACCTAGCAACAGGAGCAAAAGTTTCTTCATAGTCAATACATTCTTCCTGATTGTAGCATTGAGCTACCAATCTAGCTTTGTTCCTGATTCTAACTTGTTTCTGAATAGCCATATGGTGCCAATGACAGACTGATTTCTTGGTGGAGGAACTAGGTTCCAGACCTTGTTCCTTTCAAACTCATTGAGTTCACTTTGCATAGCTATAATCCAGTCTGCTTCTTGTAATGCTTCCTTCACAGTTTTAGGCTCTACAAGAGAAATAAAAGCATTAAAAGCACATAGATTTTCAACTGTGATCTGGTCTGTGTACCACTGGTTAGATCAGAAATAATGTTATCAGCAGGATGAGATGAGAGATTTTTGAATCTCTTTCTTGGTGTCCATGTTTCAGGCTCTCCAAGTTGCCTCTCATGTCTCTGAGAACTTGAAGTAGTAGCTTGTTCTCCTATTTTCTCTGGAGATTCTGTTTCAAGGCTTTGGATCTTTGTTTCAAGGCCTTGAAAACGTCTGTCTTGTTCCAGTGACATTTACTTGGATCCTCTTGAGGATTATTCTTCAGTATCTGAATCATGCTTCTTCAGATTGAAATCTACAAAACCATCACTCAAAGAACCATTATAACTTTCATCAAAAATAACATGAATGCTTTCTTCAAGAAGCTCGGTTCTCTTATTATAAACTTTATAGTCTTTGCTTGTCTGTGAATAACCAAGACAAATACCTTCATCACTTCTTGCATCAAACTTACCAAGATTGTCCTTACCATTATTGTGGACAAAACATGCACAGCCGAAAGGTTTAAAGTAAGAAATGTTTGGATTTCTTCCTTTGAACAGCTCATAGGGGGTCTTCTTCAGAAAAGGTCTGATCAAGCACCTGTTAAGAATATAGTTTGCTATATTCACAGCTTCTGCCCAATAATACTTTGGCAACTTGTTTTCCAGAAGCATTGTTCTTGACATGTCTTCAAGAGTCCTTTTCTTTCTTTCAACAACTCCATTCTGTTGAGGAGTTCTAGGAGCAGAAAATTTGTGAGAGATGCCATGCTTAGAACAGAATATATTAAACTCAAGTTGATCAAACTCTCTGCCATGATCATTTTTGATTGAAGCAATAGGTAGGTTTTTCAAAGTTTGAAGTTCACTACAAAGTTTTGAAAATCCAAAGAGAGCTTCAGATTTTTCTTTTAGAAACATTACCCAAGTGTATCTAGAGAAGTCATCAATGATAACAAGCATGTACTTCTTACCCTTTGGATTTGGAGTTCTCATAGGACTACAGAGATCCATATGCAGCAGTTCAATGGGTCTAGTAGTACTTACAAAGTTCTTTGGTTTGAATGAGCTTCTAGTTTGCTTGCCTTGTGCACAAGCCTTGCATACTTCTTCATTTTTGAACTTGATAGAGGCTAAGTCTCTTAATAAGTTCTTGGAGACTAACTTGTTCAGGGTATGCAAGGAGACGAGCCCGGATCATAGCCTTATCTCTTTTAGCGTTTGTTCACTTTCTCCTTATTCTTGTATGAAATATTTGAGCACTATGTTATATTTTGCTACGAGTAGCTAAACTCAAACCCAGGCATCTATGGAGAGCCCAGGGTTTATGTTTTGAGAACGTTTTCCATATTTTGGATGAACTTTCACGTTAGGTTTATGATTTTATGGAAATTGTTCTGTTCTATTTCATGTTGAGTTCTTCCATTGACAAGCTAGAACTAGGATGTGTGATGTTGATTATATATTTCTCCATTTAATCACGAACTGGGCTTAAAGATAATTCTTAGTAGTTAATTACTTTTTTATTGTGCTTAATCCTTGCAACGTAGGAGTCATGACCCGAAATTACTACATAACTAGTGAGTGTGTGAAAGCAACTCTACCCTAGTTGGGATGAATAAACAAGGACATTCGTAATCAATTAGACTGAGAAGTGATTTGAATAGGAATGGCTAGATGAGGGTAAATTCAGTAGGATGTAGTGAATTGCTCGTGAATAGTGGTCTGATGGGACATTATCCCTTTAATATCATTAACCTACTAGAACACATATGTAGTTACTTGGCCCGAGAGGGACAAATCATTACTATTGTGTAGAACGACATGAAACCGATAGGTAATTGTCAACGCCATTACCCAGCTTAACTAACTATAAATATTCGTGTTAGAACATGAAATCCGGAATCGTCAAAACTACCCCAGGTGATCTATAGATTGCCTAGCTTTCTCTCCTCTGATTTACATCAAATCATTTTATTCGTGTTATTTCACTACCATTGCTAATCACTTGTTTGAGGGTGACAACACTTCAAACTACAAACCTTTTTACCGGTTACTTGTGTGAAGTGAATTTAATTGCTAAACTAAATACATAGTAGACACCTTCCCTTGGGTTCGATAACTCGGAGTCTATAATACTCCATTATATTACTTGACTGTATACTTGCGCAGCAACGCGTAGTTTACACGCGTCACCTCTACTTCCAAGGGAAAAGGCAAAGAAATTTCCAAACCCAAGGAACCTGCCCTTAAGCCTGTTTGTGGCATTGCCAAAGGTGTGACTAAAGCTGAGTGTCACTACTGCAGTCATCCTGGACACTAAAGGAGGAACTGCCCAAAATATATGGAGGATAAGGGGCTTGGAATAGTGATTCCAGCACCACCAGGTATTTTTGTTATAGATGTCAGTTTAACTATCTCTTCATCATGGGTATTGGATACTCGATGTGGATCTCACATTTTTCGAAATGTGCAGGATCTAAATAGAAGCAGAAGATTGGCTAAAGGTGTAACACCCCCATCCTAGAGTGCCGGAGAAATACACTTCGATCCCCCAGACTCTCAGGAGATGTCCTCCACTAAGCACGGAAGTGCTCAGTAAGGAGACTAACCCTAACGGTTCTGTTACGAGACAGAATTAAAGAAACTGAAATTTACATAAAACTTAATATTGTAGTTCTTATACTCTGACGTGTAAGCCTCTAAGTGTTTGTCTACTTCCCGTTCTCCCGCGAACTCACCTGCCAAGTATAGAAGGCAGTGTCGTCACGACATTAGATTACCAGAAACAAAAAGAATTTATAACAAAAGTATATATCTGTATAAATGAGATTCTGAAAGCGTTAAACCTGTACTCGTAAATATGTGTCCCAGTGAACTGACTTGTATTAAGTTGTAAAGAGAAAGATATACTAGCAATCCAAAAATATATGTTCACAACACAGTTACGCCAATTCCATACTTAGTTCCTCATTCCTGTACCACCCACTAATCCACCAAGACATACTAGAATTTAAGTGTGCACACCCCTACTGGATCGTCAGTCTAGAGGGTAGTACTAGTTGCCTACAATTCGGGAGCTAGCAACGTACCGACTTAGCCCGTAAACTATGAATTTAAAGCACGTAGACCGGGTCCCATGTGTGTCAGCCACCGCAACAGCTAGACGGCCGGAGCATGTACTGACCTCAAAAGGGTCTGAAGTAATCACTCTACGTATACCTACCAAGTAATCAAAAGACAATTATGAAGCATATCCATGAAACCTTGTATGTAAGAATTTATATGCATGATCCAATACGTACTCCAAGATCCATGTAGCTGGTATTCATAGACTCATTCATATATGCAGGCATTCTCCAACGTAAAATTTAAGCATTGTTATGCTTACCTGTAGCCTGCCTAGTGCTCCGGATCAGCGCTGCTGATTCTCTATCCTCGCCAACCTCTATAAATACCACAATACACATAATTATCAATGCCCATCCTATCTAGAGAGGTAAGATGCATATGCAAGTGCCCTGCTAGCTATCTAGCCCTGAATGACTATTTTAGCCTTGAAGTCTCAGTCTTATCAGGACAGTCCCTGACTGTTCCTGAACTCCTTAGTTATGCCTAACTAGCCTACTTAAGAATGTAAGCTTTAGTTGTTTACACTCCAGCGCCTATAGTTTATTTAAATTATATTTTAGCCCCTATTTATGCTTGAAGTTTCCCAACCAAGTCAAACGGTTCTTAGTAATGATCAAAAACCACCCCTACACTCTTAGGTAGTCATAGAGTTGAAATATAAAACTTTAAATTATTTGCACTTAAGCCCTAAAGTTTGCTAAAATTGCAAGAAGACCCCCAAACAGTTGACCCGGTCAACTGGAATAGAAAATAGCCTAATAAGACTCCAAATACCCAAGTAATTCATGCTTATAACACCAAGACATTGTTTTCAGCTTTCCCCAGCTTTTATGTGAATTTACAACCTTGCCCCTACCAGAGTTTTGGTCTAAACAAAGTTTCCTAGAAGATCAACTTGGTCACATTTGTCAGGAGGACCCAAAATAGAAATATGAGAAACTTTTTTCAAGAACAGGGAGACTAGAAGAGTCATTTTAACTGACAAACTGAAACCCACAGTTGAAGTGAATCTAGAACAACCAGCCAGTTTCAGAGAAAAATTGTTATCGAATGAGAAAGAATCTGACAAAACTGAGAATAGGGTTTTGAAGCCGGTTGCACAAGGATTCCAGAGCATACTCAAATTCTCACATCCTCAAAATAGTCAAGAAGATAGTGCAGATCAAAGTTTGACAAATTCAAGCTAATCTGTACTTAGCCAAAATCAAGCATTTTAACACGATACAACACATTTTTTCCAGCCACTTTGATCCTGGTTTTAGATTTATGTGTTGGTCTATAGGAGAGGATATTTACATGCACTTGTAGAGATATCCTGGGTGAAAAAGTAGAGCCAAGAAGTGTTCAATATCAACAAGAACTCAAAAAGTTACAAGAGTTCAAAGTTGGACAAATACACAGCCCAAAATCTCAGGTTTGAACAAGTCAAGTTGCATACGTGAGTAAGGTGACTTCGGGGCTAGATTTTAGCCGGTTACAGATCGATTCGTAAGAAATACATAACACGAAACTTGTAACCCACAACCCAAGGATTCCAGAAAGCCTAAACATGTCCAATGTGAGTGAAAAACGAGCGAGTTATCGGCCCAAAAACAAGGTTGATTTCCCGCCGGAAAAACGTGACAAGAGCGAATCAAAACACTTGAGAACCAAGTTCTGCACTGCGTTTGCGGGTATAAGGGGGTTATAATCCTCCTAAGGATGATTTTGATGCAAGAAACAACGAAAACTATCGAGTTCTGAGAGTTTTACCCTTTCCGGTGGCAATGGCTTCCCCACGTCGGTATAACCCATATTCCGGCGGCCTCCATTCATTTTCTGACGATTTACAGTGCAATACCCACACTCATGCGTTCGCAATCCTCCCAGAAACACGAATACACGATTTAATTGATCTGAAACCCAAAGTATTGAATGAATTTCGGACTGAAAGTTTCTAGGGTTCTTACCTCAGAATCTAATTTTCTCCCTCTGTATTGAGTCAAATCACGAATTTCTTTGGGGATTTTGCTCCCCAGGTGACCTACTTCCTCCACCTCTAGCAGGTTTTGGTTTTGTTGAGTTTTGGTGGTCGTTTTGTGGCGGAGATGGTGGCGGTTAGTTGTGAAGAGTAAGGAGATGATGTGTTCTCCCCCAATTTTGCCTTCTTCACATCATTTTGGAAGATACTAGAGGTGGAGACAACTTTTAGTGGA
This sequence comes from Linanthus parryae, assembly GCA_023055425.1. NCBI lineage: Eukaryota > Viridiplantae > Streptophyta > Magnoliopsida > Ericales > Polemoniaceae > Linanthus > Linanthus parryae. Next base: position 2,169,880 of record JALGPY010000004.1, on the reverse strand, counting down.
AGTTGACACTTTTCAAAAGCCTATCTTGCATGGGTGACACATAGGGGGTGTGAAGTGTATATAGCTAAAGTTTAGTTCTAGAGTGCCAATCGTCTTTTCTTTGCTAAATTTTAAAATGATCCCAATTATGTACAAGATCATTCTCACGCCACATTTCTTATAATTCCATCAGATGAGTAGTCAGCAATGACTGTTGAACCAAGCACAGCAAGCTCAAAAGTAGATTAACATATTGCAGTTTGACCCCCAAATTTTAAGATATCCAACCCTGAGCAATTAGAAAATCGCATGGCGTTACATTCTACCCCCTTAAAACAATCTTCGTCCCCGAAGATCAACGCCACCCCGTCCTTGATACCATTACGTATCATACCCAAACAATATATGTCATTTCTCCTAGTAACAACGTGTTAGGGTAAACCAACACTCAATGATTAATACTTCTGCAACATGTACTTTTCTTTACCTAACACGCTTACCCCATTTTCGAACCTCCACAAAATCCTTCCTAATTTTCTTTGTGAAATAACGCATTTCTCCGCATCACACCTTGTTCATGATATGGCCAAAGAAGGACGGGTTAATTCATTTGTCTTCGGAGCCTGCTAAAGTTTATCAAACTTACATTAATGGGGACCAAAGTTTCTAACTCTAACCAATACATAACTTAAAACTACCCAAAAGGTTACAGGTTCAAGACTTCTTATATCTTACATTCGTTACTAAGGTTAATAGTAACCTGCTAGGGTTATGACCAGAAACGGAGCACTTGCTTTCCATGCGCCGACTTACTCACAGAGTCCAGACGTCCTTCCCCTTGAAACACTTGCATAGACACTCTACCTCTGAGCCTCGAGTTATCATGGAATCCTCAATTATTTGGTGTCCTGACCCCTGCCTCTAGCATTTGATGGCATTTCGCCAGTTTGTTCGTCATTTCCCCGCTTCTCCTTTCCCCATCTGAAGCATGTTACCTTCCCCCATAAAAGTTTAACTCCGGGTGATTCTGACCGCACTTCCTACAACAATAAGCCATGTCCCTCTACATTTGTGTTCATTTGCGTAGCTTCTCTCAAACTTTGTTGGAAGTTCCGCTCATCCTTTCAATCCTGCTACCTTGATCTTCCCCCTTCCCCCTCCTATGTCCATGTTCTATGCTCCCTTGAACATTCTGTTCTTGTTCTATGCGACAGGCTTCCAGAAAAGTTCTCTATATTGTCCCAAATTCCTGGATCCCCATTGATTTTCTAACTTACTTCCTTAACCCCATCACAAACATTAGAATATTTTCTTCCTTCGATACTAGCAACTCCTTAGCGAGTCCCGATAACTCTATATTCGATGTAATATTCTGTTGTGGTCATACCTACTTGCTTCAAAGTCAACAGTTCAACAAACCTCCGTAATGGTTCAGATTCTGGATAGAACCTAGCCTTGAGGGCTTCCTTGAATTCACCCCACCCAAATTCTTCATGGTTCTTTAGCTTCATTCTACTGTCGTTCCACCAGTCACTCACTCCTAATTGTAGATAGGTGGCTGCAATCTCCACCTTTACCCCAGAAGGGCACTGAACATCATCGAAGATCTTCTCAAGTTGTCTAACTCACTTCTGTAGGCTAGTAGACTCCCCTGATCCGGTGAAGTTACCTAGTTTCATCTGTTTGACTTGTCCGCCATAGCATCTTTTAGATTTTCCCGTCTTGATACTATCTGGCCCAGTGATGTGACCAAACTCTCGACACGTGTAAGTCTGGTTTGAAGATCCATCGATTTCCCTTTAATACCTGATATTTTTTTTCGAAGGCCCTTATGGAAAGCATGTAGATGAGGGATAAACACAACTGGTCCAACCCTGTAAACGCTCCCGTATTCAATACAGATATTTACAGACGTTTGAAATAAACATGACCCCGAACCCACGTTTACTTGTGGTAGTCTTCATACCCTCCTGATCCACTGATACGCCCATAAGCACTTCCCCAAAAACTCCTTATTTTGATCTTCTTAACCTCTCAATCTCCCCTCGAGGACATCCTTCCCGGCCTTACTCATACAAACTTAGTACTTACTACACCATACGATGATCACTGCTCCACGAAGCAAACGTTCCATCTGCATTCTCATCACTTCCACAGACCCTTACAATCCGCTACGACCTCTATGCCCCAAAACTGACTCTCGTATCTGTCTCACTTCCCCTTACCTCTATGACGAGTTATTCATTTCACCATATCCTGTTACACACTTAGCGGCTTCCCTCACATGCTCATTCCTTTGATTACTCACGTCTTTGTGTTCCCTGGCTCTCAACTCCAACAAATCTTTCCCTAGTTGTTTAATACCTCCTTGTTCCTGTTAAGTACTTTTCTCAAACCTTCCTATATTCCTATTTCCGGATTCAACATCCCAAGATAACCTATCACCTTTCGTTGACACCTTTACACCGCCTATTCAGCTTCTTCCCTGATATGTTATTAAGTCATCGGTCCTGTCTATACTCCCTTCCAACACACCATTAGTCTTGTGATCAGTCTAATCTCATTTCATTCTTCTCATTCCTTATTTGATGTCCAAAAGTACGCGTATCCCGTCTCCTACCCTTTATTTTATCTATTTTTGCACACTAATGCTACCCATGTATCTTTGTCTCTGCTACCAACGGATCCAAACAATTTCATATATGTTTCCCTTTATCAGATGCATGCGCTGACCGAGGATGCCTGGGAAGGTCATTCCACTACAACACTACGTCCCAAATTTACCGTTTCAGTTCATGTTCAATTCAGCAGCTAATGTTAGTTTTATCTCAAAAGATTCTCCGCCAAATACATGCCAACTCTCTTGCTGACATCACAGATATCTCCAAATACAATTTTGCTACACCAGATTGACTTATACCATAGAATGTTCATATCAACCTTCAACAAGTTCCTGATTATTCCTCTAGCATGACAGGGTCATTTAACTACATGATATTATCTCAACTTAACCATTCTGATTCCAATCTAACCATACAAGATAATATTGGTTATATTTTAGAAAAGTTACATTCAACCATGCAGCTCTCTGGCTGACAGGACATTTACTCCCAAATAATATATTTGCCATACTAGGCTGATGCACACCGACATGATTCATAGAAACCTCCTTATCAAATTCGAGGATCATATCGGTAGAAAATCCAAGTAGCATTTACTTTCTATAAGTATATGTTGTCTTCTTATCATGCATAACGATGCAACAGCTTAAATCTCAGCTTGAGATTCCAACAACATAGTCCTATTTGGCCCAGAAATGCACATATAGCTCTCTCGACAGTGCTCTCCCAACCATCCTATTCCATTTTTGTGTGTTTCCTATCCAGCTTTAGATTTTGAAAACTCTACCCACTTATTAATTGAGTTTCTAATTCTGTCTTTTCACAGAACCAGGCTCTGATACCATATGTAACACCCCATCCTAGAGTGCCAGAGAAATACACTTCGATCCCCCAGACTCTCAGGAGATGTCCTCCACTAAGCAAGGAAGTGCTCAGTAAGGAGACTAACCCTAACGGTTCTGTTACGAGACAGAATTAAAGAAACTGAAATTTACATAAAACTTACAATTGTAGTTCTTATACTCTGACGTGTAAGCCTCTAAGTGTTGATCTACTTCCCGTTCTCCCACGAACTCACCTGCCAAGTATAGAAGGCAGTGTCGTCACGACATTAGATTACCAGAAACAAAAATAATTTATAACAAAAGTATATATCTGTATAAATGAGATTTTGAAAGCGTTAAACCTGTACTCATAAATATGTGTCCTAGTGACCTGACTTGTATTGAGTTGTAAAGAGAAAGATATACTAGCAATCCAAAAATATATGTTCAAAACAAAGTTACGCCAATTCCATACTTAGTTCCTCATTCCTGTACCACCCACTAATCCACCAAGACATACTAGACCCTAAGTGTGCAAACCCCCTACTGGATCGTCAGTCCAGAGGGTAGTACTAGTTGCCTACAAGTCGGGAGCTAGCAATGTACCGACTTAGCCCGTAGGCTATGAATGTAAAGCCCGTAGACCGGGTCCCATGTGTGTCATCCACCGCAGCAGCTAGACAGCCGGTGCATGTACTGACCATAAAAGGGTCTGAAGTAATCACTTTACGTATACCAACCAAGTAATCAAAAGAAAATTATGAAGCATATCCATGAAACCTTGTATGTAACAATTTATATGCATGATCCAATACGTACTCCAAGATCCATGTAGCTGGTATTCATAGACTTATTCATATATGCAGGCATTCTACAACGTAAAATTTTAGCATTGTTAAGCTTACCTGTAGCCTGCCTAGTGCTCCGGATCAGCGCTGCTGATTCTCTATCCTCGCAAACCTCTATAAATACCACAGTACACATAATTATCAATGCCCATCCTATCTAGAGAGGTAAGATGCATATGCAAGTGCCCTGGTAGCTATCTATCCCTCAATGACTATTCTAGCCCTGAAGTCTCAATCTTATCAGGACAGTCCCTGAATGTCCCTAAACTCCTTAGTTATGCCTAACTAGCCTACTTAAGATTGTAAGCTTTAGTTGTTTACACTCCAGCGCCTATAGTTTATTTAAATTATATTTTAGCCCCTGTTTATGCTTGAACTTTCCTAACCAAGTCAAACGGTGCTTAGTAATGATCAAAAACCACCCCTATACTCTTAGGTAGTCATAGAGTGGAAATATAAAAGTTTCAATTATTTTCACTTAAGCCCCTAAAGTTTGCTAAAATTGCAAGAAGACCCTCAAACAGTTGACCCGGTCAACTGGAATAGAAAATAGCCTAATAAGACTCCAAATACCCAAGTAATTCATGCTTATAACACCAAGACATTGTTTTCAGCTTTCCCCAGCTTTTATGTGAATTTACAACCTTGCCCCTACCAGAGTTTTGGTCTAAACAAAGTTTCCTAGAAGATCAACTTGGTCACATTTGTCAGGAGGACCCAAAATAGAAATATGAGAAACTTTGTTCAAGAACAGGGAGACTAGAAGAGTCATTTTAACTAACAAACTGAAACTCACAGTTGAAGTGAATCTAGAACAACCAGCCAGTTTCAGAGCAAAATTGTTATCGAATGAGAAAGAATCTGACAAAACTGAGAATAGGGTTTTGAGGCCGGTTGCACAAGGATTCCAGAGCATACTCAAATTCTTACATCCTCAAAATAGTCAAGAAGATAGTGCAGATCAAAGTTTGATAAATTCAAGCTAATCTGTACTTAGCCAAAATCAAGCATTTTAACACGATACAACACATTTTTTCCAGCCACTTTGATCCCGGTTTTAGATTTATGTGTTGGTCTATAGGAGAGGATATTTACATGCACTTGTAGAGATATCCTGGGTGAAAAAGTAGAGCCAAGAAGTGTTCAATATCAACAAGAACTCAAAAAGTTACAAGAGTTCAAAGTTTGACAAATACACAGCCCAAAATCTCAGGTTTGAACAAGTCAAATTGCGTACGTGAGGAAGGTGACTTCGGGGCTAGATTTTAGCCAGTTACAGACCGATTCGTAAGAAATACATAACACGAAACTTGTAACCCACAACCCAAGGATTCCAGAAAGCCTAAAAATGTCCAATTTGAGTAAAAAACGAGCGAGTTATCGGCCCAAAAACAAGGCTGATTTCCCGCCGGAAAAACGTGACAAGAGCGAATCAAAACACTTGAGAACCAAGTTCTGCGCTGCGTTTCAGGGTATAAGGGGGTTATAATCCTCCTAAGGATGATTTTGATGCAAGAAACAACGAAAACTATCGAGTTTTGAGAGTTTTACCCTTTCCGGTGGCAATGGGTTCCCCACGTCGGTATAACCCATATTCCGGCGGCCTCCATTCATTTTCTGACGATTTACAGTGCAATACCCACACTCATGTGTTCGCAATCCTCCCAGAAACACAAGTACACTATTTAATTGATCTGAAACCCAAAGTATTGAATGAATTTCGGACTGAAAGTTTCTAGGGTTCTTACCGCAGAATCTAATTTTCTCCCTCGGTATTGTGTCAAATCACGAATTTATTTGGGGGTTTTGCTCCCCAGGTGACCTACTTCCTCCACCTATAGCAGGTTTTGGTTTTGTTGAGTTTTGGTGGTCGTTCTATGGCGGAGATGGTGGCGGTTAGTTGTGAAGAGTAAGGAGATGATGTGTTCTCACCCAATTCTGCCTTCTCCATATCATTTTGGAAGATTCTAGAGGTGGAGACAACTTTTAGTGGAAGTTGACACTTGTCAAAATCCTATCTTGCATGGGTGACACATAGGGGGGTGTGAAGTGTATATAGCTAAAGTTTAGTGCTAGAGTGCCAATTGTCTTTTCTTTGCTAAATTTTAATTTGACCCCAATTATGTACAAGATCATTCTGACGCCACATTTCTTATAATTCCATCAGATGAGTAGTCAGCAATGATTGTTGAACCAAGCACAACAAGCTCAAAAATAGATTAACATATTGCAGTTTGACCCCCAAATTTTAAGATATCCAACCCTGAGCAATTAGAAAATTGTAGGGCGTTACAAAAGGGGAGATAGACCTGCACGTTGGGAATGGAGCAAGAGTTGATGCATTGTCCTTTGGCGTGTACGAGCTGTCTTTGCCTTCAAGATTAGTTTTAGAATTAATAATTGCTTTTTTGTGCCTGCTATGAGCAGAAACATTATTTATATTTCTTGTTCAAGGATGGTTTTACTGTTTCAATAAAGAAAAATTGGTGTTCCAATTATTTTGATATTATTGGCTATTGTAGTGGGCAATTATTTAACGGATTATATATCCTTGATCTAAGCAATCTTGTCTATAATACTAATACCAAGAGGATTAAAATGAATAATTTAAATCATGCTTATCTATGGCCCTGTCGTTTAGGCCATATAAACGAGAAACGTGTATTTAGACTCCATAGGGATGGATTTCTAGACTCATTTAATTTTGAATCATATGAGACATGTGAGGTTTTCTTATTGGGAAAAAGGAAAAAGTCCCCTTTCAATAAGAAAGATGAGAGGACTAGTGAGCAATTGGCACTCGTGCATACTGATGTATGTGGGCCATTTGTCATGCCATGGAGGGGTGGTTACGTCTAATTCATCACATTTACTGATGATTTCAGTAGATATGAATTTGTATACCTTATGAAGGCCAAATCTGAATCCTTTGGAAAGTTCAAAGAATTGAAGAATGAAGTAGATAAGCAGCTTTGTAAAAGTATCAAGGCTTTACGATCGGATCGTGGAGGAGAAGACTAAAGCCAAGAGTTTGGCGACTATCTTAGAGAGTGTGGGATATTATACCAACTCACTCCACCCGGAACGCCACAATGGAATAGTGTGTCCGAGAGGATGAATCGATCTCTATTGTATATGGTTCGATCTATGATGTGTCAAACTGATCTTCCATTATCACTTTGAGGTTACGCTCTATTGTCTGCAGCTTTCACCATTAACCGTGTCCCATCTAAATTGGTCATGAAGATACCACATGAGATGTGGAGTGGGAAGCATCCCACAGTGTCGTTCATGAACATTTAGGGTTGCGATGTCTATGTAAAGCGTTTACGATCAGAAAAGCTAGGGCCTAAGTCGGACAAATGTAAGTTTTTGGGATACCCTAAGGAAATTAAGGGATATTATTTCTACAAGCCAACTGAGAACAAAGTGTTTTTTTGCTCTGTCCTGCGTGTTTATAGAAAGAGAATTTGTCTCTAAAGAAGCAAGTGTGAGGACTGTAGAACTTCAAGAGGTTCAAGAACCACATAGCATTGATCCTACTATGGAAGATGAACATGAACCACAAGAGGTTGTGGAACAACCTGTTCAAGTAACAGAAGAACTTCGTAGGTCGAGTAGAGTGCGCCAGGAGCCCGAGAGGTATGGACTTCTTGTGACTGAGTCTGGTGACACGTTGCTCATAAATGATGAGACTAATACCTATGGAGAGCTCATAAAAGGGTCAAAATCTCAGAAGTGGCTTGAGACCATGAGATCCGAGATGGAATCCATGTATACCAACAAAGTATGGACTTTGGTGGAACCACCCGAAGGGGCCCGGCCCATAGGGTGCAAGTGGGTCTTCAAGAAGAAGATCGACATGGTTGGTTATGTGATTACCTATAAGGGCCGATTGGTGGCTAAAGGATTCAGACAAATTCATGGTATTGACTATGATGAAACATTTTCACCAGTCGCGATGACCAAATCCATCCAAATACTACTTGCTATTGCATCTTACTATATGAGATTTGGCAGATGGATGTCAAAACAGCAGTCCTTTATGGAAATCTCCTCGAGGATGTGTACATGACACAACCTGAGGGTTTTGAAGATCCAAAGCAATCTAGCAAAGTCTGTAAATTGCAATGATCCATTTATGGATTGAATCAAGTTTCTAGGAGTTGGAATCGACGTTTTGATGAAGTAGTCAAAGAGTTTGACTTCATCAGGAACGAAGATGAGTTTTGTGTCTACAAGAAGGTTAGGGGGAGCTATGTTTCTTTTTCTAGTCTTTTATGTGGATGACATGCTACTCATTGGAAACAACATTCCCATGCTCCAATCTGTGAAAGATTGGCTAGGAAAGTGTTTCTCAATGAAGGACTTATGGGATGCAGCTTATATACTTGGTCTCAAGATCTAGAGAGATAGATCTAGGAAGCTGCTCAGCCTAAGTCAAAGTACATATATAGACAAGGTGTTGAAACGGTTCAACATGCAAGATTCCGAGAAGGGATTCTTGCCCATGTCGCATGGAATCAACCTTTCGAAAGGCTGATTCTCCTTCCAATGAGATTGAGAAGGAACGCATGAGTAGGGTACCCTATGCCTCGGCCATAGGATCCATCATGTACGCCATGTTATGTACTAGAACAGATGTGTCATATGCGTTAAGTATGACTAGCAGATATCAGTCCAATCCTGGTAAGAGTAACTGGATTGTAGTAAAGAACATCCTCAAGTACTTAAGAAGAATTAAGGATGCATTATTGATATTTGGAGGTGAGGAAGAGTTACATGTAAGGGGTTACATGGATGCAAGCTTCCAAACTGACAGAGATGATTTTAGATGGCAGTCGGGTTTTGTGTTTTACCTAAATGGAGGAGCTGTGAGATGGAAGAGTTCCTAGGAAGAAACGGTTGCTAATTCTACAACTGAGGCTGAGTACATTGCTGCGAATGCAGGAACAAAGGAGGCTGTTTGGATTACAAAGTTCATCACTGAGTTGGGTGTGGTTCTTAGCATTGTGGATCCAATAGAGTTGTATCGTGACAACATTAGAGCGATCGCACAATCAAAGGAACCCAGTCACACTAGAAATCCAAGCACATACTCAGGAAGTTCCATCTTATTCGAGATATTATCGATAGAGGAGATGTTCGGATATGCAAGATTCCTACAGATGAGAATATGTCAGATCCACTCACGAAGCCTCTTGTACATCGCAAGCATGAAGGGCACACTAGATCTATTGGCATACGAGATTCACCAGATTGGCTCCAGTGCAAGTGGGAGACTGTTGGAATAGATGGCCAAGAGGCAATCCAGTTTAGCATGAACCATAATTGGCTAGAATATTCGTTGTATGATTAATGGAGATATTTAATATAATGAAGTCCTTAGATTTACAATCGCGTTGTTTATCTTAAATATACCAAGTCCATTATACTGATTAATAGGACAATCAACTATAGACTAGTATTGAAATACCCCGTTATTTAGAAACGGGTATTTTTAGATAATCTTAAGTGTTAATATGTTGAAACGGGTATTTTATGAAATTATTGAGTGTCAATATAATATTATTATAAGTATTGGGTGTTAATATGCTACTATTATATTTTATGATATTTTGGTGTTAATATGACATTGGGATAAGTTTGGGTATTAGTTGTTATTATTTAGAAAGTTAATTTTTAATGTTACAAACTACCTAGGTGCTTTTATGTATTTTCTTATAACTATTATAATGTCTTTATTTAAACTAAGGGGTGGTAGTTGTACTAAACCTAAAGTTAGTGGGGTGAAAGTGTCTTTAACCTTAAAATTATTCATCTTCTTCCTCCAACTCTTCCATGGACGGAAGAGTACTATTCCACCACCATCACCACTCTAATCCTCATCAAACTTGTTGATTTTCGTCTCAATACACTACCAATTCGATCCAAACTCTTCAAAGGTCGATAATTTAGCAACAAGTAAACCAATTTCGCAAAATTTTGGTCCCATTTCGGAATCAATGAACAACAAGTGGGTCTCCTCCTTGGCGGCAAATTCTACACCCACAGCCTATAAAAACCCCCTCAATCTCAGAGATTTCTCACACCAACATTAGCTCTCTCAATCTCCCTCACCCTAGAGCTCTCTCTCAAACTCTCCCTCTCAATCTCTCTCTCTCTCTCTCTTCCGTTGGCTGCCTAGAGGACCCAACCGCCGCCGCTGCCGCTACCCGCCGCCGCTCCCGTCGCCGTGCGCCGCCCAGCCGCCGCCGTCGTCCGTCACAAGCGTCGTCCCCTCCGGCGTTCGCCACCATCCCGTCGTCCTCTTCTTTCTCGGGAACAACCCGTCACTTTCTCTCTGACTTTTTCTATTTCTCTTGTTTTTTTTTTTTTTTGTTTTTTTTTTTCATTAATTAATCTAGTTAGTTGGTTAATATTAATAGTAGTTGGGAAGGAAACAACAAGTGGTGGCCTGGCCCAAAGGTTAAGTGTTAGTACCTAAATCTTGGTGGGTTTGAGAACTAGGTCTTGGGTTCAAGTCTCACTAGAGACATTTATTTTTTTACTCATCTTTACCCAAAAATAAAAGTATATTCATCCTATTTATTTTTATAAGTTTGTAACAAGTTAGAATAAGTTATTTTATTCAAATAAATTTGTTATTTCTTTTAAATAAAGTTAGTTAGTTTATAATTTATATTCTCTACTAAGGCTTGTTTGGTTGGGTGAAACTACTATTTGAATTAAAAGTGTTTTTGGGGTAAAATAATATGGTTCTCTACTCTAAATAATAAAAATGATAGTTTATCTAATCTTATAAGTTATATTTGTATAACTATAGCTATGTTTTTACAAATAATAAACGCTATAAAGCGTATTTTATTATAAAAGAGGTTGTTCACGTTAGCAAGGTTGAGGAGAGTTAGTAAGGGATTTATTTCATTTACCTATAGGACTTCGTGTGCAATGTGTTGATTAGGATATTATTAAATTTGTAGGCGAAAAATTCGTTGACGAAGGATATGTCGAGTATTACTAGGAAGTGATTGACTTTGCTTGAGATTCAAGGTAAGTAAACATGCCAGGCCTAGCGCCCATATCTTCTTTCGTGTCTAAACTGTTTTTGTGTTTTATTGTCTCAAAATTGGAATATCTACTTGAACTGTTTATTTGAGAAAGCTTACTGATTTTATAAAGGTGATTCTATCACAACTATCACATGATAAATTAATAAAACGTAAAGACGTAAAGTGGAATAGTTGTACCGGGGATCAATATTTTGAGCTTTGGTCGATGTGGACTACGCCTCTCGACCCACTTTTATTTTATTTTTCTCGGCCGCAAACGCCCCGAGTTCGCTCCAGTAATTACCTCTCTGGCTGCAAGAAGTCTTAGGAGGGTGTCGACACTTATACTCTGTCACATCCCCCTCCCGCCGACCCCGATTAGCGATTAATAAAACTTTGCGTTAACGGGAGAAGGGCGCGACACGCCGGTGCGGCCTTGACTCGTCGAGAGGCTAAACACATTGATTTTAAAAGTCGTGATTATTCGAAAAGCTTAGCGGAAGCGTAATTAAAGAATTACTTGGGGTCGTCATCAAATACATATCGACTTGTAACATAAATGAAAATATTGGAAAGAAAAGAAAATAATAACTTGGAAATTATTTATATTTAGCCCTCTCGACTCGTAACATAAACAGAGCATAACTCGGGAAAGGTACTAGGTATCATACAATGGCTCATACAAAGTCTTATATACATAATTACATAACTTATACATTCTTAAACCAAAAGAACAACAACATGTATTTCATAGTAACTCCAAGTTGGCTAGCATATACTCGGCATCTAAGAACATAAGCGTCATCAAGCACGTAATCACATATGAACTTAACTCCATGCTACTTTTTGCTTCTTACATGTTATTAGAACCTGAAAAAAAAATTGAAAGAGTGAGCTCAACTAGCTCAGTGAGTTACATCTACGCCCCTCCGTAGGTTTGAAAAACTAAAAGAGGCTAACTTTCCCATGGAGCGACATGAACATAAGGCATAGTCATACATACATATACTTGTGAAGCTTGAAAGAGCATGACATTCATAAAGCATAACGTGTATCGTAAAGAAAGAGTAACGTAAAGCATAACTTGAGTCATGAGAAATCGTATTGTTCCAAGTAGGAACCTTGCTTTGTCTCACGTGGAGACCTTAACATACTTGAACATACTTGCTTATTTTCTTATCGTATGGCTAATAGCTCCTCACTAGGAGTTATCGGTTAACCCAATTTGAGGGGTATTTTCGTTCTAAATGAGCGTTTTAGTCGATTTCTGCCCCGTTTGACTCGGGAATTCACGGTTTGCTGTTTTTATCTCCTAGACGCATAAACTGCTTTATTTCACGCATATCGAGATATGATCACGGGTTTTGTTTCGTGTCGTTGATGCAGGGACAGGACTTGTGCAGGAGCCGGAAATGAAGCAGGCATGCGGGTGAAGGATCCAAGGAGGCTGAGAAGCCGAGCATGCAAGTCGAGAAGATTGGCACGTTTCCCGAGGAAGATTGGCACGCAGCCCGAGGATCCTGGCACGCATCCCGAGGCATCCCGAGCAGTTTGGCACGCATCCCGAGACGGACGAAACACACTCCGAGAAGATCAGCAGACATCCCGAGGAGCCTGGTACGCATCCCGAGGCATCCCGAGGAGTTTGGCTCGCAAACCGAGGAGGCAGCTACCTACGCTGCTAGCTACGCAGGTAGCTACGAAGCTACCTACGCAGGTAGCTACGCAGCTAGCTACGCAGCCAACTACGCAGGTAGCTACGCAGCTATCTTGCGCAGTTGGCCCGTTTCCCGAGGCGGTGGCAGACGGCCCGTTTCCCGAGGCGGTTTCGGCCCAGTGGCAGTTTTGTAATTTCGGCAGTTTCCAGAAACGTCTTCAGCACTATATAAAGACTCGTCCAGTGCTCATCACAGGACACAACACACAAGACAATTCATCCAGGACAAGTCTGAGCATCCCGGGAGAGCACGGAAGCACTCATCCAGATCCGAAGACTTAGTTTGATCTTATTCTCTCTTTTAAATTCAGAAACTTTGTTAATTTATTATGTCGTTTACTATCTAAACCTTTTACCTAGGTTCTCGGTGAACCTAGGGTTTCGTTTTCAGACATTGTTCTGCAGTTTGAGTATGAATATTACGTTATCTTAATTCAGCAGTATTATCAGTTATTCTGTCTTTGATTATATCTGTTTATGAATGATCGGAGTCGCGAACCAGAATTGCTATAGACTCGAGCATGTAGGTGAAAACGTCAGGTTAGGGTTAGGAAGAAAAGACATGATTTAGTACCTTACCCTGATAGACCGACCAGAGAAAGGGAGATAGGGCTAGCCAAAACGTATAGACCAACTGTTAGAGAATTTGACCCGGGCCATCAGGACAGGTTAGAAACCCTAGCAGACCTATAACGAGACTGCAGACTTAGGCAGCTTAACAGGAACCCGAAAGTCTGCAGGATCGTGACAGCGTGTGGAATCTGAAAGGTTACTGCACAATCGGTACGTGGCGCGGGTAATTAAAACTGCTGAGTGTTTTCATATCAAACCGAAGAACATAACTCTGAAGAACCCTAGGGGATCCCGGGACCTAGTATCTCAAACCCTAGTTTTACAACCTTAAGATTATTCAGAAAATTCTCACAAAAAGATTTACGTTTCACTTACTTACTTTCAGTACTTAGTTAGCAAAAAAAAACTCTCAAAATATTCCTCCTTTTTACACTCTGTTCGTTAAAATTGATTACTAGAAAAACCTGCAAAGTCCCTGTGGGATCGATAATCCGAGTTCAAAATACTCTCTATATTACTTGATTCGTATACTTGCGAATAGCACGCTAAAAAGCGCATCAAGTTTTTGGCGCCGTTGCCGGGGACTTTTTAGGGTCTATTTAGTAGTCAGAATTAGTTTTCTGAGTCTTTGCTTATTTTCAGTTTTGTTATTTTTCCTTTTATCTCACTGCGTTTTTGAATCTGCGTTTTCAGGACTGTTCAGTTGATGCCCAGATTACCTCGCGATTTGGTGTCACCACTCGACAACCCGGAAAAACTGTATACCGAACAGAACCGCAGAAACCGAGAAAGCAGGATGGCAACCAACCAGAGAGATACGCCCGAGAACACCGAAGCCGGTGGACAGGAACGAGAGACACGTACCCCAGCCCAGATGGCTCGGTACATTGAGGAACTTGTCACAGCGGGACTCGCTGCCCGAAGCAACCAGAGAACATATAACCGATCTGGGAAGGCGTTGGTGGAAAATTTCGAAGTCCCCACCGGGGGGCATGAGCGAGCTATTGTGGTGCCCGAGATCACCGCCGAGCACTTTGACATCAAACCATCCACCATCCAGACGGTACAAACTCTCTGCCCGTTTCATGGCAGGGCCGACGAAGACCCGAACGATTTTATCGGGAAATTCGAAGATTACTGCAACAAGGTCAGATACAAGGGGGTAGAAGCAGAGGCACTCATGCTGATCTTATTTCCATACTGTCTTTACGGAGTAGCCAAAGACTGGCTCGAATCCCAACCACCCTGATCCATCACCACATGGGAGGAGTGTGTCGCAGATTTTCTGGCAAAGTTCTATCCCGCCTCCCGAGTCATACAGTTACAAAGCGAGATCCTGTCATTCAGGCAGAAGATGGGGGAGACGGTGGTGGACGCATGGGACAGGCTCATGAGATTGGTCAAAAGGTGCCCGAACCACGGCTTTGGAGACGCGAAAATTCTGCAGGTTTTCTACCATGCCCTAGACAGGGAGAACGCCGACAGGATTGACAGAGAGGCCGGGGGAAACTTCCTGTATCACGTGGACAAAGAAGGTGCGTATGACCTGATGAAGCAGTTGGCCAAGCAGGACACCCGACTGTTTGACGATCGCAGGATGACGGCAAGAGCCGAACCAGCAGAGGATGACCGGATAGACAACCTGGCCAAGATCGTTCATGACTTGGTCAAGAAAGTCTACTCGGATAAGAAGACTGTTGCAGCAGTCGAAGAACCTGATATGGACACAGCCATTGAGGAGCTAAGGACCGAAGACACCAATTATGTACAGCAGCAGTGGGACCAGAGCCGGTACCGACCGGGCACGAGAGACCATCCCGGGTTTCGGTACGGAAACCCGAACGCAGCAGTTTACGCACCGGGATTCCAGCACAGGCCACCAGCCCAACAGGCTGCCCCGGCCCAGCAGGCTCAGCCAGTCCCATCTGCGCAGTAGTACGACGCACAGATGAAAGAGATCAAGCCCATGTTCTAGACCATGGAGTCCCGGTTCAAGCACATGGACACCCTAACGGCAGATATGCAGACAACCAAAACGTCACTGCGCGCTTTAGAAGTACAAGTAGGGCAGTTAGCACAGCAACTAACAGAGAGACAGCCAGGAAACCTACCCTCGAATACAGTAAATAATCCACGAGCTCAGATCAATGCTATCTCCACTCGGAGTGGATTGGCACTGCAGGATCCACCGTATCCCAGCCACGCACGTGCAGAAAATTCGAAAGAAATAGAACGCAACTTGTCGGGCCAGGATAACAGCACAGTCGAACGCCCCCAGCCGAAGGGCTCGGTTGAGCAGGATGCAGTGCAGAACGAGACAGGAGCAGAAACTGTACCAGTCTTCAAGGAGGTCCCGTACCCCTTGCGAACACGAAAGAGGGATGACAGCAAGGACTACGCCAGGTTTCTCGAAATGTTCAAGCAGCTGCAGATTAACATACCTTTTGCCGAGGCTTTGGCTAAGATGCCCACTTACGCCAAATTCCTCAAGGACATCTTGTATGGGAGGAGGCGGATGAGCGATTTCGAGACCATAAACCTGACGGCAGAAGTGAGCAATTGTGTGAAGAATGGGCTACCGAGGAAGAGAAAGGATCCTGGCAGTTTCGTCATACCGGTCACCCTAGGTAACGCTTACACAGGAAAGGCTCTGTGTGACCTAGGGGCCAGCATCAACCTGATGCCGCTGACGATTTTCAAGAGTTTGAAAGTCGGTGAACCCCGACCCACCAGAATCATGCTGCAAATGGCAGACAGGTCCGTAAAACAGGCTTATGGGGTTATCGAGGATATTCTGGTCAAGGTCGGCGAGCTGATTTTTCTGGCAGATTTCGTCATCCTGGACATGGAGGCAGGGGAGGTACCGCTCATACTTGGCAGGCCATTTTTAGCCACGGGCGAAGCAATGATAAACTGCAAAAGCGGGGAGCTGACCATGCAGATTAACGAGGAAAAGGTGAAATTCAACGTTTTCAAAAATCTGCAACTGCCAAATTACTACGACCACGAGGATATCTTTGCTATCGACGTGGTTGACGAAGGATGGGAAAACGAGGAGATGGACCAATTGTGGGAAGAGATCGACAGCATGTACGGGGAAGAAAAGGAGAAGACTCGGTGCTAGCACGCCATGAGAGCCGAGGACTGGACCACTTTGCACCGGGACGAAGACGGCGGGCAAAAGATGATTCTGGTCCCGTCACTCAAGGAGCCACCCGCACTGGAGCTGAAACCGCTCCTGAGCCATCTCAGGTATGCATATATTGGTGAAAATAGTACTCTGCCCGTAATTGTTTCGTCACGTTTATCTCAGGAACAGGAACAGAAACTGCTGGAAGTATTGCGAGAGCATAAGGAAGCAATCGCCTGGACGATTGCAGATATCAAGGGGATCAGCCCCTCCTACTGCATGCACAAGATCCGAATTGAAGAAGGCAAGAAACCGGTGATTCAGCCCCAGCGGAGACTAAATCCGAACATGAAGGACGTTGTGCGAAAAGAGGTTATGAAGTGGCTGGAAGCGGGAATCATATACCCCATATCGGACAGCACGTGGATCAGCCCGGTCCAGTGCGTGCCCAAGAAGGGGGGTATTACGGTGGTGCAGAATAAAGACCAGGAGCAGATTGCGCAGCGCACCGTTACAGGCTGGCGGATCTGCATGGACTATCGGAGGCTAAACGAAGCAACACTGAAAGACCACTTCCCGCTACCATTCATGGACCAGATGCTGGACCGGCTCGCCCACCACGCCTATTACTGTTTTCTGGACGGGTACTCCGGGTACAACCAGATTTGCATAGCCCCGGAAGATCAGGAAAAGACAAAGTTTACCTGCCCATACGGTACGTTCGCGCTTCGGCGCATGCCGTTCGGGTTGTGTAATGCTCCTGCCACATTCCAGAGATGTATGATGGCGATTTTTTCCGACATGATCGAGAAAAATCTGGAGGTCTTCATGGACGACTTTTCACTATTAGGGGACAGTTTCGAAGACTGCCTGTTCCATTTGGGTCAAGTTCTGATCCGATGCAAGAAGGCGAATTTGGTGCTCAATTGGGAAAAGTGTCACTTTATGGTCACCGAGGGGATCGTGCTGGGTCACAGAATTTCCAACAAGGGACTCGAGGTGGACCGGGCTAAGATCGAGGTGATAAAGCAGCTTCCATACCCGACGAACGTAAGGGCGATCAAAAGTTTTCTGGGACATGCAGGATTTTACCGAAGGTTCATCAAAGACTTTTCCAAGATCACAAAGCCACTCTGCGCTTTACTCGGAAAAGACGTACCCTTTGATTTCGATGCAGCATGTCGGCAGGCTTTTGACCATTTGAAAGAGAAGCTGACCACAGCCCCGGTTATAACCACGCCGGATTGGTCACTCCCGTTTGAGCTGATGTGTGACGCCAGCGACTACGCAGTCGGGGCAATTTTGGGGCAGCGAAAGGATAAAGTCTTCCACGTCATTTATTATGCGAGCTGGGTACTCAACAACGCCCAACTCAACTATGGCACGACAAAAAAGGAACTGCTGGCCGTGGTGTATGTCCTGGACAAATTCAGGCCCTATTTGGTCGGGTCAAAAGTTATCGTTTTTACCGACCATAGTGCCCTGAAATACCTGCTGGACAAGAAGGACGCAAAACCGACACTGTTGAGGTGGGTACTACTGATGCAGGAATTCGACGTGGAAATTCGGGACAAGAAGGGAGTTGAGAACGTGGTGGCGGATCACCTATCCAGACTCGAGAACGTGAAGGTGGACCCGGTACCGATCAAGGAAAACTTCCCGGACGAACACATCATGGCAGCGAAAATCGGGAGACCGTGGTACTATGCCATAGCCAATTACTTGGTAACTGGCACGCTTCCCGAGGATCTCACCCCGTCTCAGCGGAAAAAGTTCGTTTCCGAAAGTCGACAGTATTTCTGGGATGACCCGTACTTATTCAAACAGGGGGCCGATAACATCCTGAGAAGGTGTATCCCGACCCACGAGGCCTGGAACGTGATCCGACACTGCCACTCATCACAGTGTGGGGGTCATTTTGGGGGAACGCGCACGGCGCATAAAATACTGCAGTCCGGTTTTTTCTGGCCGACAATCTTCAAAGACTGTCACGACTATGTGCAGGGATGTGATAGGTGCCAGAGGACAGGAAACACGTCACACCGGGACGAGATGCCGATGACCGTGTGGCAGGAGGTAGAGCCGTTTGATGTATGGGGGATTGACTTCATGGGTCCGTTCCCGTCTTCGATGGGAAATCTTTACATTCTGCTGGCAGTGGATTATGTGACGAAGTGGATCGAGGCGATTGTGTGTCAGAAAAACGATGCAGCTACAGTTGAGCGTTTTCTGAAACGCAACATTTTTACTCGGTTCGGGACGCCCAGGGCGATGATCAGTGACGAGGGATCACACTTCATTAATCGAGTTTTTGCCAAAGTTCTGAAACAGTACGGTGTGTCGGTTCACAAGGTGTCACTGCCTTACCACCCTCAAACGAACGGGCAGGCCGAGGTTTCGAACAGAGAGATCAAGAGCATACTCGAGAAAACAGTGAATCTCGGCCGAAAGGATTGGTCCGTCAGACTGGACGATGCGCTTTGGGCCTACAGGACTGCTTTCAAAACACCGCTGGGAATGTCACCATACCAGCTCGTGTTTGGGAAAGCGTGCCACTTACCGGTGGAGTTGGAGCACAAGGCGTATTGGGCCATCAAACTGCTCAAATTGGACCAGAATCTAGCAGGAGATAAGAGGAAGACGGCACTGCTGGAATTAGAGGAATTCCGCAGAACGGCTTTCGAGAGCGCCAAAATTTACAAAGAGAAGACAAAGAAGTGGCATGATCACCCTATCACGCCAAAGCAGTTTAACGAAGGCAACAAAGTGCTTCTCTACAATACCCGGATGCAGTTTTTTCCGGGAAAGTTGAGGTCTCGTTGGTCGGGCCCGTTCATCATCAAGCAGATTTTTGCATGGGGAGCATTCGAGCTGGAAAATCCAAAAGACAAGTCCAGTTTCAGGGTGAACGGGAACCGGATCAAGCCATATCTCGAGACAGTTGAAGTCGCCCCGTCTACTTTGACGACCCGTGAGAGGTAACCGGGTCGGGCCGTCGACCGTAAATCACAAGCGCTTGGTGGGAGGCAACCCATCGGATTACGTTAATTATTTATTTATTACAGTTTGTATTTTACGTTCTGAATCTAGAGAGAAGCGAGATGAGTGTGTGTTAATGGGTAGACAAGTTTGTGCAGGAAATTTTAAGCAGAAAAACGCAAGCAAAAAAATGTGCGGGTCAAAACCGAGAGGTCCGACACGCATTCAAAGAAGTACAGAAAAAACTGGCCCAAAAGGCCAGTTACGCAGCCCAGCAGGCCAATTACGCAGAAATATAAAAAAAAATATTATAACTGCGCTGGCCCAGAAGGCCAGATACGCTGGCCCAAAGGCCAATTACGCAGCCCACAAGGCCAAATACGCAGGCCAGAAGAAAAAAAAATTTGAAGTGGACCAGCCACGCAGCCGGCCCAAACACGCGGCCCGGCCACGCAGCCGGCCCAGTAACGCAGCCCAGCCAGAATGCCACGCAGTAGGGGGAGGCAAGTGCAGCTTACGAAACCTAAGGGGGTCAAAATGCCATTTCACCGAACTGGGGGGGAGTTTTTTGGAATTTTCAAAAAGTGCCAATTATTTACCCCAACTACATGGACGGGTTCACCAGCAGTGCCCTCCATTGTTAACCTTCAAAGCTTTCTCTTTCCTCATTTTCTCTCCACCTTCAAAACTTCAAATTTCACCAAACCAGAAACCGAGCACGTTTTTGGGATCCTCGTGAGAACTGGATCATTTTGGTGTAGTTGAAGCTGCAAAACAGTGTCCGAATTGGTGTGGGGGTCAAGTCAAAATTTGTTAAAAATTTGAAGAAAAGCTCCAGATTCGTTGGCTTCGGGTCGAAATTTGAGAAAACACAAAGAAGAAACGTCGAAGAGGAGGGCGAGGCCTACAAAGTGCCCAAGTCAGAATTTTTTCCGGCGAGAAAAATTTTCCGGCGACAGTTTGTTTGCACTCGTTGACTCACTCCAAGTGCTCAGGTTCAAAAATTTCTTCTTTCGCTATTTTTTCAATTTTCGGTACCAACCCGTACCCGGGTTTAGCATGCTGCATACTTAACTGTTTTTGACTGTATACTGCGTTCTTAGCTGCTTTTCTGCATTTTAACTGTTACTTGCGTATTTAACACAATTTTTACGTAATTGACCGTTAACTGCAAATTAGCATAGGGAAGCGTAATTGACTGTTTAAGTTGCGTATTTAGCTGTTTGGACTGCGTACCTGCATTTTGACAGCGTTTTCTGCATTTTTAAAAAAAAAAAATTGCGTAATTGACTGTTTTGACTGCGTATCTGTATTTAGACAGCGTTTTCTGTGTTTTTAAATTTTTTTTTTTTTAATTTCTGAATTTTCTGCTTTATGGACTGGCTTGAGATACCCGTGGCGTTTGATTTTCGTTTGCCATTTGCCATTGACATCCCGTATGAGCAGATTACCGAGACCAACTTTGACAGTTTCCGGTTTGTGAGTTACCAGGCCCATCTACACTATCTAGAGACGTTAGACAGAGGGTTGACACCGGACTATAGGTTCGAGGTAGATGACGAGAGGATGCCGTTAGCTATGAGAAATTATGCTAGACGGCCCGATCTCTTTGGCTGTGCCTTAGAGAACTTCCCCGAGAGGGCTAGTTCCGCGCTCACTAGGGAATTTTTCTGTAACCTAATCTATCAGGAGTTCGGGGAGACAGAGTTGTACCCGAACTGGGTATACTGTCGTAGGGGGTTTATTTGGCTGACGCCCCTCGCAATCCGCTGGGCGTATGGCATACCTGGCGAATTCGAGGGTCGGTGTGCGTATGATATGCTCGTTCAGGGTCTCCTCCGCAAGAGGAGCTCTTGCGGACTTTCTGTGAGGGGGCGGATGAGGCCCGCTGGGAGACCAACGGGAGGTTACATGGCACGTTTTTTAGTCCGCCAGCCCGGTGGTGGTTTGAGTTTGGAGTGAACCGGGTAGTAGGGATTCAGCATATCACTAAGCTGCCCTACGAAGTGGTACTTCTGGTGTACTGCTTCATGACCCGACGCCGGGTCGACATAGCGGCCCGGATTTGGGCGAACATTAGAGAGAGAGCCAACACGCATAGCTGGCGAGGTTTCGGGTTTTGCAGCCTGATTACCCGATTGGCTGCCCTGAATGAGATTGTCATCGAGGGTGAGCGAGATTTAGACCCCGCCTCTTTCCGGCCATTTTGGCGAGTAGGTAGACGGGCCATGGGAAACCGTAGGGCACCCGAGCCGGCCGATGCGTTTGTGGACTTAGATGAGGATGAGTCGGGTGATGACCCGATGGACGAGGATGGGCAGGCCCCTTCCTCGGACCCTGACATTGGACCACCCCCCGCCCCCGCGCCCAGAAGGCGCGCTGCTCGACAGAGGGGGGGCCCTGTCCATGACCCCACCCCGCTCTCTAGTTACCAGCCGACCCAGGAGTACATGGCTCCAGATCCTACCCCTGTACCGGCGAGGCGTACCACACAGGAGCGTCCTGTCATGAGAGAGTTTCCAACCCGAGTGCATCGGTCTCGGTCGACTTATGAGCACGGTCAGTCTAGTGGGCCCGTCGAGCCTGAGCCTAGCCGGCCCACTCGCCCGACCAGGATCCCTGTTCCCGAGCCTGAGCCTAGCCGGCCTACTCGGCCAGCTCGGACCGCGGTTCCCGAGCCTCCCCGGCCATCGAGGGCAGCTGCCCCTGAGCGTAGCAGGTCATTTCGGGCCGATGTCCCCGAGCCTTCTAGACCGTCCCGGGCTGCTGCCTCTGACCGTAGTCGGTCGACCCGAGCTCCTGACACCACCATTCCTCCGTGGACTGCCTTTGAGCAGAGACTGACCCAGATAGATGAGAGGGCCGAGTCTGGAAGAACGTCCATTAAGGACATGTGCAAGAAGAAGTTTGGTAAGATGTGGAGACTGCTAAAGCACAACCAGAGGACCAACGACAAGAGGGGAAAGGATCAGGCTGCTGCGATGGCCGCGATTCGCAAGGAGAAGAGAGAGGCAGCCCAGAGCGCGGGCCGACAGGTCACGCTACCGTTATTCTTTCCCTCGACTTACTCCAGTGAGTTCGATACCAGTTGGTCTGGAGAGGCGGAGTCGAGTCACCATGACGATGCCCCGTCTTCGGCCCCGGCACATTCTGATAGTTGGTCCGACTCCGGGCCATACTGCCCACCCCCGGACACTCAGTCATACCAGACGCCGCCAGCGCCAGCGAGCCGAGGGCCCCGTGGCCCGATACCCACTGGGCCTAGCAGTCCTAGGTATCGGCCTACCAGCAGTTCTGTCAGTAGCATGTCCGGTACTTCCGAGTCCGGGTCAGACCCGCCGTATGTTCCAGACGAGTCCGAGTGAGTGCCATGAGGGCATGCCACCTCTTTAGTGTGGGGGTGGTGGTCGTGTCTGCATTAACCAGGTCTGCACGTTTTTTCATGTTCATTTGCAGTTTTGAGTTTATTTATTGAGTCAGCACGTTTTTATTTTTGAGTCTATCCACCACAAATTTCTGGCCTTGCATTGTGTATATCTAAAAAAAATCGAAAATATTCAGAAAGTCCAAAAAAAAAATTAAAAATCAGAAAATTTGAGAACGGGCAATCAAGAGAACAGAAACTGGGAAGAAACCGAGGTTAAATCCTTTGACAGAAAAGAAAGATTGCACCGAGGTATAGTAGATAGGTGAGAGCCAGTGACCCTTGGAAACCGCAAGTAGTTATCATCTGAGCTAAGGATCCGACTAGTTGCCACACCGCCGTCATCTAGGTTGTCGACAGCCCGCCCACGGGCGCCGTCACGGTCATCGCATCTTTCGGTGGAGTGACTGGCTATCAAGGGACCTCACGTCCTTTTTCTTACCCCTAGGTCCAAATAGTAAACCCGTTTGAAGCCATTTACCCCTTTTATTCTCAGCCACTATAGCCTAGGAAGCCTTCTTTGAGACCTCATCAGTCGTTAGTTGGCTATTTTACGAGTTATGACGGAGGGAGTAAGTTGGGGAGAGTTTTAGATGGGATCACTTCATGATATATCGGTTTTGGACAGTTTTGACATTGACACGTTTTTTGAGGGAAGGACAGGGTGAGTGAGAGGCGACAGTGCATTAATTTGCGGAGGTGGATCACTGCATTACATAGTGACCACAGGAGGAGTAGTCGCGTGCGAGACATCTTTCCGCACACAATGGGGTCCGGGGGGTTGTGAGGTTAATTGGTGGTTGTGTCGCGTTTCTACATCTTTGGTGATGAGGAGGTTCGGTGGAACTGCACAGTATTATTCCGACTACAGGATCAGCGCTTCAGGATTAGTGTGGGGGTATTCCATATGAGGACATCTTTCATACCCCACGACGACAGTTTATTTTTACTCACTCAGCTTTAGTCAGTTTATTTATTGTTATTTGTGTATTTATGTGTATATAGAATCGTATTTAAAATATATATATATATATATATATATATATATATATAAAAGAAACAAAAATAAAAGAAAAAGAAAAAAAAAGAGAAAAAAAATGATATAGTTTTGCAGTTTTTTCAGTTATTTATGTTATTTTTGTTATTGAGTCAAAAAGCTGAGTGAGTAGCACAATTTTCGAGACAGTTACACCGCTTCACATTTGTGGCCGCGAAAACGGCGAAGACACACCGGGGGACAGGAAGATTGATATGGCAGGAACTTAGGTGTTTCAGGCAGTTTTTCGGGAACTCGGTGAGGGGTGTGAGTTTGGGGAAATTGTGAGAATGTCATAACGAGTAGGATCATGCCATACCTTTACACATATATATATCCCACCTGTTAGACTTAGAACCTTGATTCGGAAATAGCTCGGATGGTCGGTTAATTAGGGATTCGCTCAGTTTGATAGCAAAAGTAATAGTACTCGGGTCCAGTGCTTAAACCCACCAAAGAAATCAGTTCAGACTTACCGATCGATTGCAGGGAAGTATTTTCTGGAAAAAGGATGAGGTTTTGAGGACACTCGGTTATGTTTTTGAGATTGCCCAATCTCACCAAAAATAAATTGTTTAGTACTTTTGAGTCGTGTGTATTGAGTCTGTCTATATTCTTTCTGAGTCAGTTTCTGATCGAGTCGTCTGGTTTATATGGACGGGTAGGAAGAGTATGCAAACTGATGGAAAGGAAAAGGTCTTGATTCGAACTTGCAGGGGGTATTTGCAAGACAGATATGTATGCAATTCAGGGCAGTATTCAGGATGTTTGCTCAGGACGAGCAAAGGTTAGTGTGGGGGTAATTTGATAGCTCCTCACTAGGAGTTATCGGTTAACCCAATTTGAGGGGTATTTTCGTTCTAAATGAGCGTTTTAGTCGATTTCTGCCCCGTTTGACTCGGGAATTCACGGTTTGCTATTTTTATCTCCTAGACGCATATACTGCTTTATTTCACGCATATCGAGATATGATCACGGGTTTTGTTTCGTGTCGTTGATGCAGGGACAGGACTTGTGCAGGAGCCGGAAATGAAGCAGGCATGCGGGTGAAGGATCCAAGGAGGCTGAGAAGCCGAGCATGCAAGTCGAGAAGATTGGCACGCAGCCCGAGGAGCCTGGCACGCATCCTGAGGCATCCCGATCAGTTTGGCACGCATCCCGAGACGGACGAAACACACTCCGAGAAGATCAGCAGACATCCCGAGGAGCCTGGTACGCATCCCGAGGCATCCCGAGGAGTTTGGCGCGCAAACCGAGGAGGCAGCTACCTACGCTGCTAGCTACGCAGCTAGCTACACAGCTAGCTACGCAGGTAGCTACGCAGCTACCTACGCGGTTAGCTACGCAGCTACCTACGCAGGTAGCTACGCAGCTAGCTACACAGTTAGCTACGCTGCTAGCTACGCATCTAGCTCCGCAGCCAACTACGCAGGTAGCTACGTGTTGGAATAGATGCCCTAGAGGCAATCGTAGATTCAGTATGAACAATGTTTTGGCTAGAATATTCATTTATTATTTATGGCGATATTTAATATAATGAAGTCCTTAGATAAATTGTGTTATTTATCTTAAATGTCCCTAGTCCATTATATTGATTAATAGGACAATCAAATATAGACTAGTATGTGGGTAGATTGATATGGAGATATCAAGTCTAACACATGGGTATGCCTTAGGAGTAATGGCATACTGGATTGACCCACGACGAAAAGGATACATTAGATTATGTGAAGTCACAATCGCTTTTCGTAGTGCTAATATTATTGCAATCCTTAGACTTGAAGTCACTAGATACTCTAGTTGTGAAATATTGCGCTTTGATGTTATCAAACGTTACACCGTAACTGGGTAATCATAAAGGTGGCTATCGGGCGTAATAGGAAGCAAGCTTAGAGATCGTAGTGATGTAGATAGGATTTGTCCCTCCCACATAATGGGGGTAAATATCCACGGCCACTCGAGGGATGAGGCTTATTGAATGTCTGGCCAGACTCAGATAAATTAATATAGAGATATTGATGTTATCTGTAAGCATAAGCGTATTCCCAGGATCGAGGAACTATGGATTGGATATACGAGTGTGACTGTTTATGTCTCGTGTCCAATCCGGATATGGAGACAAAGGGATAATGCAATATGACATATTGGGCACAAAGGTTTGTCGGGATCACTGACTATTTCTATTGGTTGGGTTGCATGGATGTGTTGCTAGACACCGCTCCATGTTAGTAATAGTTACTACCAACTATATAGAAACCTATGGGGTCACACGTCAAATAGAGTAGAGCTAGATTTGGGATTAATTAATATGGATTAATTAATAGAAGGATCATTGTGCAACACCTTGCAAACTTAGTAGGACTAATTTGCAAGGAAGGGTATAGTTCTAGTCCTACTAGAACAAGAAAACTCTTTTATGGAAACAACAAGGAGTTGTTGGAGTATATAAAGGAGGCTCTAGCTTCCTTCCCACCTAATGAGTTATTAGTCATAACACACAAAGAGTGGGAGAGAGCAAAAGAGAGAGCAAGACAAAAAGAGCTAGGGCCGAAACCCTAGCCCTCCCGTCCGCCCTCCTACCCGACGGCAAGAGAGGGCCGCCCCTCCCTTGTGCTTGGTGATTTGTTGCTTTGATCTTCATCCCTCTTCCTACAAGGTTCAAGCTAGCACTTGAGTGAAGGAAGAATCTAGATCTCACCTCTAGACGTGGATCAACCGTAGAGACGAGGACATCATTCTTCGTGTGATCTCACAAATCAAAAGGTACACATCTTCTATGTCCTTGATCATGTTATGATGTCTCTTCCTGTGATCCTTGGTGGGCTTTGAGTAGGATTAATTTTTGTTATTCCGCTGCGTTACCTACGTCAAAACCCAACAGTGGTATCAGAGCCACAGGTCGTAGAGCATAACATGATATTATGTGTTTACGATTTCAGTTCATACACCGTATTATTGTTTATTACGCGAAAACTGAAAAATTGGCATAATAGATGCAATATTGAATTTGATTCAATCAAACAAGATCCAATTTAACATTGGATGTTAGAATTGGTGAGTTTAATCACATAGGATGTGAATAATTGGGTTCTTGAAAAATTAGGGTTCATGGGCACATGATTGAAAAGGGGTTTTCAATTATGGAAATAAAATTATGGAAATAAATCCATATGGAAACAACCTTGCTTGGGCAACAAGGAAGGAGGAAGGGGACTAGGGCCGAAACCCTAGCCGCCCGCCCCTCCCTTGCGCGCCAAGCAAGGCCGCGGCCTCCTAGGCGTGCGGCGGTCCTAGGGTTCGGGCCACTTGATGGCTTGGACCCTTTGGACCGTTGTGAAACCCTAGTTACCCAATTTTATTAAAATTAAACAAGCGCGTTAAAAATTGGTTTTAACTGTATTATGTGCTTTATTGCATGGTGGATGGATATGGCCTAGGATTGTGGATGTTTATTGTTTTTGTGGTTTGGTTTACGGCCTGCGAGCTGATCAAATTAATGTAATAATTAATTAAGTTTTTACGGCCTGCGAGTCGTTCTTTTTCTCCTCGACATGTGAGGCTTTTGTTATTTATTTATTCTAGATGTTAGGCTAGAATTAGAAATATTTAGATGATAGCCAAGAGCATGGAGAATAAGACTGGAGAACCAAAGGAGCCAAAAGACATCCCTAGACGCGCAGCTATGGTGGAGCACATGGAGATGAGCTCGGCACTTTAGGGCAATTAGATATTATCATTGGCTTGATAATATCATTAGTCTAGAGGCCATATCCATGCCACGTTTTTTTATTTTTATTTTGTGGATGTTTATTATTCATGCCTTGTTATTTATTTTGTGTGTATGGCGCTACAAGCAAAACAATAACAAGATAATAATAAACAAAGTTGGTCTTTTATTGTGGATGGCCCAATCCAAATAAGTAGACCATGTTGATAAAGATCAACCAAACAAATTAAAGAAATCCCTCAAATTAAATATTGCGTTTTGCCTTCTCTTGCCAAAACACCCTTCATGATCATGGCCTATTAAAAATTCGGGCTTGCCAAAGCAAGGCGATTTTAATTTCCATGATGTGTCGCAGACGACGCAAGCAAGTAATGCGTGTATGTTGAAAGTAAGAGGTTGGACGCAACTAGGCAAGAGTCAATTGGATTGATGAGCTTAGAGGCATGACAATTAGGAGTTATCCAATTGGATAAAGAATAAAAGAAATTTATTCACCTAATTGGACCAAGAGTTGCATGGGATGCAATTGGAATGGTTCCTACCTAAATAACCAATTCTTGGGTGACTTGCCAAAGCAAGCTCAAGAAGAAGTGAAATAAGGATCTTGGACCCACTAGAAAATATAAAGATATTTTCCGCTTTAATAGTGAGGGCTATTAAACCGAGAAAAATAGTGGGAGCTATATTTAATGATCTAGCCATTGTTAAATATAGTTAAATTGTTCAAAATACTAAATTGCATATTTCTCGTTTTGTAGAATTCCAAATGGCAAACAACAACGCATCGAGTTCATCCCTACGATCTGTCCTTGAGAAGGATAAATTGTCTGGAACAAATTTCCTTGACTGGTACAGAAACTTGAGGATTGTCCTCAAGCAAGAAAAGAAGCTGTACGTCTTGGACACTCCAATTCCAGACCCACCACAAGATGAGTCTCTACTAGCGGCAGTAAGGGCACGTCAGAAACATGTTGATGATTCTAATGACGTGACTTGCCTCATGCTTTGTACCATGACTAGTGAGCTTCAGAAGCAACACGAGAACATGGAAGCCTATGATATGATCATACACTTGAAACAATTGTTTCAGGAACAGGCAAGGCATGAGCGCTATGAGGTGTCTAAAGCGTTGTTCAAAAGTAGTCTTGCAGAGGGGAATCCAGTAGGCCCTCATGTACTCCGAATGATCGGGTACATAGAGAACCTTGAGAGACTGGGGTTCCCACTCGGCCAGGACTTGGCGACCGATCTCGTCTTGCAATCGTTGCCTGACAGTTATAATCAGTTCATTATGAACTATAATATGAATGAGATCAACAAGTCTTTGCCAGACCTATTGAACATGCTAAAGACAGCTGAGCAAAGCATCAATAAAGGCAAGGGCAAAGCCATAATGATGGTGCACAAGAAGAAGGGCAAGTCAGTTGCATCTACTTCAAAAGGAAAACGCAAGAAAGTTGCGAAATCCAAGGATGCCCTAAAGCCTAGTGGAGGCGTGGCTAAAGGTGAGTGTCACTACTGCAGCCAGCCGGGTCACTGGAAGAGGAATTGCCCTAAGTATCTGGAGGATAAGAAGCTTGGAATAGTGATTCCACCACCACCAGGTATTTATGTTATAGACGTTAATCTTTCTATTTCATCATCCTGGGTATTAGATACCGGATGTGGATCTCACATTTGTCGTAATGTGCAGGATTTGAAAAGAAGTAGAAGATTGCGAAAGGGGGAGATAGACTTGCGCGTCGGGAATGGAGCAAAGGTTGCTGCATTGGCTGTAGGCGTTTATGAGCTATCTTTGCCTTCTGGACTTATTTTAGAATTAGACAATTTCTTTTATGTGCCTGCTATGAGCAGAAACATTATTTCCGCTTCTTGTTTGGACGAGAAAGGTTTTTCTATTTCAATAAAGGACAAGTGTTGCTCCATTTATTTTGATAGTATGCACTATTGTAGTGCGCATTTGTCTAATGGATTGTATATCCTTGATCTAAATAATCCAATCTATAACATAAATACTAAAAGGATTAAAACTAATGATTTAAATCCTACATATCTATGGCACTGTCGTTTAGGCCATATAAATGAGAAACGCATATCTAGACTCCATAAGGATGGACTTCTAGACTCATTTGATTTGGAATCATATGAGACATGTGAATCTTGTTTATTAGGAAAAATGACAAAGTCCCCTTTCAATAAGAAAGGCGAACGGACTAGTGAGTTATTGGCACTCATACATACTGATGTATGCGGACCATTCCCCACGCCTGCCAGAGGTGGTTATACCTACTTCATCACATTTACTGATGATTTCAGTAGATATGGATTTGTATACCTTATGAAGGCCAAATCCGAATCCTTTGAATTGTTCAAAGAATTCAAGAGTGAAGTAGAGAAGCAACTTGGCAAGAGTATTAAAGCCCTACGATCGGATCGTGGAGGAGAATACTTAAGCCAAGAGTTTGATGAGTATCTTAGAGAGTGTGGGATAATATCCCAGCTCACTCCACCCGGAACACCACAATGGAATGGTGTATCTGAGAGGAGGAATCGCACTCTATTAGATATGGTGCGATCTATGATGTCTCAAACAGATCTTCCGATATCCTTTTGGGGACATGCTCTAATGACGGCAGCTTTTACCATTAACTGTGTTCCATCCAAATCAGTCATGAAGACGCCATATGAGATATGGACTGGGAGGCGTCCCATAATGTCGTTTATGAAGATTTGGGGCTGCAACGTTTATGTAAAGCGTTTACAAACAGACAAGCTCGGGCCTAAAGCGGATAAGTGTAAGTTTGTGGGATATCCTAAGGAAACTAAATGATATTACTTCTATAACCCTACCGAAAACAAAGTTTTTGTTGCTCGGACCGGCGTGTTTCTAGAAAGAGAACTAGTCTCTAAAGAAGCAAGTGGGAGGGTTGTAGAACTTGAAGAAATTCATGAACCACAAACCACTGAACCAATAATGGAACATGAACGGGAACCACAAGAAGTTGTGGAAGAACCTGTTCAAGTAACACAGGAACTCCGTAGATCAGGAAGAGTGCGTCATGAGCCAGAGAGGTATGGACTTCTCGTGACTGAGCCCGATGACGTACCACTCATGGATGATGAGCCTGCAAACTATGGAGAAGCCATGAGTGGCCCAGACTCTAAGAAGTGGCTAGAAGACATGAGATCCGAAATGGATTCCATGTACACCAACAAAGTATGGACTTTGGTGGAACCACCCGAAGGGGCTCGACCCATAGGGTGCAAGTGGGTCTTCAAGAAGAAGACCGACATGGATGGCAAGGTAGTTGCCTATAAGGGGCGATTGGTGGCCAAAGGTTATAGACAGATTCATGGTATTGACTATGATGAGACCTTTTCACCAGTCGCCATGACGAAATCCATTCGAATCTTACTTGCTATTGCAGCATACTACGACTATGAGATTTGGCAAATGGATGTCAAAACAGCGTTCCTTTATGGGAACCTCCTCGAGGATGTGTACATGACACAACCAGAGGGTTTTGGGGATCCAGAGAATGCCAATAAAGTCTGTAAGCTGCAAAGATCCATTTATGGATTAAAGCAAGCTTCTAGGAGCTGGAATCGACGTTTTGATGACGCGGTCAAAGAGTTTGGCTTCATCAAGAACGAAGATGAGCCTTGTGTTTACAAGAAGGTTAGTGGGAGCTCTATAGTATTTCTGGTCTTGTATGTGGATGACATACTAATCATTGGCAATAATATTCCTACTCTGCAATCTGTTAAAGATTGGCTAGGAAAGTGCTTTGCGATGAAAGACTTAGGAGACGCAGCCTATATACTGGGTATAAAGATCTATAGAGATAGATCTAAAAGGTTGCTTGGCCTAAGTCAGAGTACATATATTGACAAGGTGTTGAAGAGGTTCAACATGCAAGATTCCAAGAAGGGATTCTTGCCCATGTCACATGGAGTCACTCTTTCAAAGAATGACTGTCCCTCCAACGAGATGGAGAAGGACCGCATGAGCAGGATACCCTATGCTTCGGCCATAGGATCCATCATGTACGCCATGCTATGTACTAGACCAGACGTATCATACGCGTTGAGTATGGTGAGCAGATATCAGTCCAATCCGGGTGAGAGTCACTGGATTGCTGTCAAGAACATCCTAAAGTACTTGAGAAGAACTAAGGATGTATTCTTGATATTTGGAGGAATGGAAGAGCTAAGTGTAAAGGGTTACACTGACGCAAGCTTCCAAACCGACAAGGATGATTACAGATCACAGTCTGGATACGTGTTTTGCCTGAATGGAGGAGCTGTGAGCTGGAAGAGTTCCAAGCAAGGCACAGTTGCTGATTCTACAACAGAAGCTGAGTACATTGCTGCTGCGGAAGCGGCGAAAGAGGCAGTATGGATAAAGAAGTTTATCACTGAGCTCGATGTGGTCCCTAGCATAGTGGATCCCGTAGAGTTGTACTGTGACAACTCTGGGGCAATCGCACAGGCAAAGGAACCAAGATCACACCAAAAGTCAAAGCATGTACTTAGGAGATTCCATCTTATTCGTGATATGATCGATCGAGGAGATGTGAAGATATGCAAGATTCCGACAGATGACAACGTGTCAGATCCGCTCACAAAACCTCTTGCGCAGCGAAAGCATGAAGGGCACGCCAGATCTATAGGCATACGAGATGCGCCAGATTGGCTCTAGTGCAAGTGGGAGACTGTTGGAATAGATGCCCTAGAGGCAATCGTAGATTCAGTATGAACAATGTTTTGGCTAGAATATTCATTTATTATTTATGGCGATATTTAATATAATGAAGTCCTTAGATAAATTGTGTTATTTATCTTAAATGTCCCTAGTCCATTATATTGATTAATAGGACAATCAAATATAGACTAGTATGTGGGTAGATTGATATGGAGATATCAAGTCTAACACATGGGTATGCATTAGGAGTAATGGCATACTGGATTGACCCACGACGAAAAGGATACATTAGATTATGTGAAGTCACAATCGCTTTTCGTAGTGCTAATATTATTGCAATCCTTAGACTTGAAGTCACTAGATACTCTAGTTGTGAAATATTGCGCTTTGATGTTATCAAACGTTACACCGTAACTGGGTAATCATAAAGGTGGCTATCGGGCGTAATAGGAAGCAAGCTTAGAGATCGTAGTGATGTAGATAGGATTTGTCCCTCCCACATAATGGGGGTAAATATCCACGACCACTCGAGGGATGAGGCTTATTGAATGTCTGGCCAGACTCAGATAAATTAATATAGAGATATTGATGTTATCTGTAAGCATAAGCGTATTCCCAGGATCGAGGAACTATGGATTGGATATACGAGTGTGACTGTTTATGTCTCGTGTCCAATCCGGATATGGAGACAAAGGGATAATGCAATATGACATATTGGGCACAAAGGTTTGTCGGGATCACTGACTATTTCTATTGGTTGGGTTGCATGGATGTGTTGCTAGACACCGCTCCATGTTAGTAATAGTTACTACCAACTATATAGAAACCTATGGGGTCACACGTCAAATAGAGTAGAGCTAGATTTGGGATTAATTAATATGGATTAATTAATAGAAGGATCATTGTGCAACACCTTGCAAACTTAGTAGGACTAATTTGCAAGGAAGGGTATAGTTCTAGTCCTACTAGAACAAGAAAACTCTTTTATGGAAACAACAAGGAGTTGTTGGAGTATATAAAGGAGGCTCTAGCTTCCTTCCCACCTAATGAGTTATTAGTCATAACACACAAAGAGTGGGAGAGAGCAAAAGAGAGAGCAAGACAAAAAGAGCTAGGGCCGAAACCCTAGCCCTCCCGTCCGCCCTCCTACCCGACGGCAAGAGAGGGCCGCCCCTCCCTTGTGCTTGGTGATTTGTTGCTTTGATCTTCATCCCTCTTCCTCCAAGGTTCAAGCTAGCACTTGAGTGAAGGAAGAATCTAGATCTCACCTCTAGACGTGGATCAACCGTAGAGACGAGGACATCATTCTTCGTGTGATCTCACAAATCAAAAGGTACACATCTTCTATGTCCTTGATCATGTTATGATGTCTCTTCCTGTGATCCTTGGTGGGCTTTGAGTAGGATTAATTTTTGTTATTCCGCTGCGTTACCTACGTCAAAACCCAACACTACGCAGCTATCTTGCGCAGTTGGCCCGTTTCCCGAGGCGGTGGCAAACGGCCCGTTTCCCGAGGCGGTTTCGGCCCAGTGGCAGTTTTGTAATTTCGGCAGTTTCCAGAAACGTCTTCAGCACTATATAAAGACTCGTCCAGTGCTCATCGCAGGACACAACACACAAGACAATTCATCCAGGACAAGTCTGAGCATCCCGGGAGAGCACGGAAGCACTCATCCAAATCCGAAGACTTAGTTTGATCTTATTCTCTCTTTCAAATTCAGAAACTTTGTTAATTTATTATTTCGTTTAGTAGCTAAACCTTTTACCTAGGTTCTCGGTGAACCTAGGGTTTCGTTTTCAGACATTGTTCTGCAGTTTGAGTATGAATTCATGATTACGTTATCTTAATTCAGCAGTATTATCAGTTATTCTGTCTTTGATTATATCTGTTTATGCATGATCGGAGTCGCGAACCAGAATTGGTATAGACCCGAGCATGTAGGTGAAAACGTCAGGTTAGGGTTAGGAAGAAAAGACGGGATAGACCGACCAGAGAAAGGGAGATAGGGCTAGCCAAAACGTATAGACCAACTGTTAGAGAATTTGACTCGGGCCATCAGGACAGGTTAGAAACCCTAGCAGACCTATAACGAGACTGCAGACTTAGGCAGCTTAACAGGAACCCGAAAGTCTGCAGGATCGTGACAGCGTGTGGAATCTGAAAGGTTACTGCACAATCGGTACGTGGCGCGGTTAATTAAAACTGCTGAGTGTTTTCATATCAAACCGAAGAACATAACCCTGAAGAACCCTAGGGGATCCCGGGACCTAGTATCTCAAACCCTAGTTTTACAACCTTAAGATTATTCAGAAAATTCTCACAAAAAAATTTACGTTTCAGTTATTTACTTTCAGTACTTAGTTAGCAAAAAAAAAACTCTCAAAATATTCCTCCTTTTTACACTTTGTTCGTTAAAATTGATTACTAGAAAAACCTGCAAAGTCCCTGTGGGATCGATAATCCGAGTTGAAAATACTCTCTATATTACTTGATTCGTATACTTGCGAATAGCACGCTAAAAAGCGCATCAATGGCCCGTGTAACTTTTGTGACTTAACATAACGTAGGGACATGTCCATCGCGACGGCTCGTGAGGCGACGCGTGCCGTTTTATATTGCCCCGGCAAAAGGGCCGTAGCCTGCCTATACCCGACAGGGGGTTTCACTACGGCAACCGTGGCCTTTCTGAAAACGTATTTTATTTTATGAAACGTTCATTTTTCTTTGTTAGCATCCATGGGGCATAAACATTTTACTTGAGTAAATAAAACATACATACGAGTTGGGACAACATGAACATACATAACTTTGTAAGAAACTTGAGGGTAGGTACAAACATTGGGAGGTAGGGTAACTCACCTTGCGAGCTTAATCCATTTATTTAACATTCCTTATTCCAAATTCATTCTTCTTTAAGCAAACGATCATCAACTCCGTTGTCACGTAAATAGCAAAGAACGCTACAAAGCATACATATAATCACTTAGCACAAAATCATTCCAAACATAGCACATAAGCACTTAGCATGAGTTCATTCCAAACATAGCACATAATGATTTAGCATGAAATTATTCTAAACATAGACATGCCTAAATCACTTAGCAAAATGATACTAGTCTTATCAATGCAAGATAAACAAACTTCTCACACATCCATATACTTGTATTGTATTAAACATATTATTAGATGCATATGCAATATAAAATGCAGCATATAAGAGTAATATGACATATAATGAACTAAAATGTAACTTGCATGACTAGCTTTAATAACTTGATAAACTTCTAAATAATGCTTATAAAATAAGTGTAACCATCGCTAGTACAAAATTCATAGGTGACACAAAATAATTATTTGGGACCTAAAATTTTTACATAACATATATAAAGAGTTTACACTTAACATATAAAAATATCAAAAATTATGAAAACTTCTAAGTATTTTTAAACATTAACTTTCAGAGTTGTTTAGGTATAAAACAGAGGCTGAAAAGCGGTCTTGATAATAAATTAATAAAATATTCATAGCAATTCCAAAAATTATGAAATTTTAACTGGAAGTAAAGAACACCACTTTGAACAACATATCCAAATTTTATAAATATTGGAGTAGAAGTACATGAAATCGATGAAAAACTTCTCTGGTCTGGGTGGGACAGATTGTAAAAACAGCCCAAGTTTTTGGCCAATTAAAAATTAAATACAAATCCAATTGTTCTGAAATTTTTACTGTAGAAACATCGTATGAACATACACAAACCACGAATTTTTCGTAATTTTCTGAAGAAATTAAATATTTTTCTCGATTTTGTGAAAATCAGCTCAAAACATGAGTTTGATGGTTTTGTATAGTTCAAAACTTGTTGCATGCAAGAAATTTTCTTCCAAGATCTGAAATTGGACAATCAAAATATTTGAAGCATATACATATATACCCAACAACTCAATTTTATACTTGCATGTGTGAAAATCATGAAGATGATGATGAATCAAGAACATGCAATCACAAATCCACCATGCTAGCATACAAATAAGATGGTCAATGCTAAGATTGCATCTTAAAAATGATGATCCACTAACATGCAACTAAAGATTTGTCATAGAATCACAAGAATGAGGAGTAAATGAACAAAATCATGATGTAGATGCAAAAGATGTAGAGCGTACTCATACATTCATGGTGTTCTTGATGTGGGTTTGGTTAAGAGATGAATAATGGCTCCTAGATGCTTCAAAGTTAAAAAAGATGCTCAAAATGTGCTCCCCAATGATATACTAACACCCAAGATGGGTTTCCAACACTTAAAACCTCAAAAACTTGATGTTTGGACCATGTTTGTGGAGGGTCATGAACAAAACCGGGAATGAAGCTAAGGGGAGAGAAATGAGATCTTTGGAACTTCATAGAGAGAGAAAATTGAGGAGAAAAATGATGGGAAAGATGCAACTTGTGCTTATATAGTCCCCAAAATAATAGAGTGTGAGGGTCACACCTAAATAAGTGAAAACAAGTGAGTTTCAAATCACGTAATGCACACTATCGATTTCATATTGATGCAAATACTTGGTGTATGCAAAACATTCAATTAAATCAAGAATGCTATATTTTATTTCACATACAAATATTGCACAAAAGACCATGAACTTATTTAAAAGACATTATAGTTACCAAATAAAACAAACATGTAACTTGATTTATACTTCTATAACTTTTCTTAACAAAAAGTCTAGCATAACTAACAAAATATTTTCCTTAAACACTCCTTTAGATAATACTATCATCACTTAAAGTTAAACATGTAACATAAATATCGGGGTTACTACATTCTACCCACCTTATAAATAATTCGTCCTCGAGTTCGCTTAACGCATTTCCAACATGAGCACAATCATATAAGATTCTAACTAGTATGACATCAATGCACAACTTATCCTTATAGGTTACCTTACCATTGAACTCGTGTTGGCAAATATATCAAGCCTGTCACGCTTACGAGAGGGAACAATACGCAGTGTCGTCACACTTTGTACCGCTCCAGCAAGCTCGTAATTGTTTCAGAGGTCCTGTCTTTCACTCTTACGAGAGGGAACAATACATTGTGTCGTCACACTTTGTACCGCTCCAGCAAGCTCGTAATTGTGTCAGAATTCCCCGTTCGACCGTACAGCATAGCGGGAACAACTTATACCACCGTAATGATATAGTTGCTCGTCTAATCTTGCACATGTAGCCGACGAAACACTTGTCATTCGCACATCGGTTTAAACTTTCGACATGCTCAGATTTATAATTTATTTACTTACTAACATGCATATATACATGGAAATAACTTATCAGGCGCAAAACATACATGGCATGCATAATTTACACGTAATACATCACATAATTTATATGCTCACTTAGTAAATATAAAAATAAAAACATACTTCAAGCACATAACTTGGACATAACATAACGTGTAATAACATAACATAACAAATATATATATTTTTTAAATTTATTTTGGACATGAAAATAGCACTTGTCGCATATACACACTCCAATTAGAACATCCAATGACATAGTTCAAAGCATGCTATATATTCTTTTTTTTTTATTTTTTTTTATAAACATCGTACATAATCAAGAAAGATAGCATACATAGTTTCCATGATCTCCACATAACATGTACATGCATTTACACATATAACATCCTACATATATGAAAAAGACGTCATGATAGCATATGAATCACATAAACACACTTATCATACCATAACATTTCAAATATCCAACTTATCACTTTACTTAGGCAAACATTAGAAAAATGATAACCATGTAACTATACTTATCAACGAACCCTTAGCAAAAATATATTCCTTATCTTGTTCATATGAGACATGCTCCTAGCGTAACCATTCTCTTGAAACTTACATTTATTTTTCATATCTTAGCCATGACTAAACAAAGTAAAACAATCATCATGCATAAGACATATGTATGTATCTAGAAGAAATCAAATTAACTTCGACCATGTTCATGCATAACTACTTAAAACATAATTCACTAAAGCATTTAAAGCAATACTAAGCCACATACGTCACATAGAATCATATAAACATGGGATCTAACTAATGATCTTGGGCCTTTTAAATATTAGTGTCATACTAACATAGTATAGAATCATGCACATAACATACGTACACATAAACTTTCACATAAATAAGCACATAATGGGTTTCTAGGTTTACTAATCTTAGGTATCTATCACCTACTGCTCTGATACCAAAAAATGTCACATCCCCCTCCCGCCGACCCCGATTAGCGATTAATAAAACTTTGCGTTAACGGGAGAAGGGCGCGACACGCCGGTGCGACCTTGACTCGTCGAGAGGCTAAACACATTGATTTTAAAAGTCGTGATTATTCGAAAAGCTTAGCGGAAGCGTAATTAAAGAATTACTTGGGGTCGTCATCAAATACATATCGACTTGTAACATAAACGCAAATATTGGAAAGAAAAGAAAATTATAACTTGGAAATTATTTACATTTAGCCCTCTCGACTCGTAACATAAACAGAGCATAACTCGGGAAAGGTACTAGGTACCATACAATGGCTCATACAAAGTCTTATATACATAATTACATAACTTATACATTCTTAAACCAAAAGAACAACAACATGTATTTCATAGTAACTCCAAGTCGGCTAGCATATAAGCGGCATCTAAGCACATAAGCGTCATCAAGCACGTAATCACATATGAACTTAACTCCATGCTACTTTTTGCTTCTTACATGTTATTAGAACCTGAAAAAAAAATTGAAAGAGTGAGCTCAACTAGCTCAGTGAGTTACATCTACGCCCCTCCGTAGGTTTGAAAAACTAAAAGAGGCTAGCTTTCCCATGGAGCGACATGAACATAAGGCATAGTCATACATACATATACTTGTGAAGCTTAAAAGAGCATGACATTCATAAAGCATAACGCGTATCGTAAAGAAAGAGTAACGTAAAGCATAACTTGAGTCATGAGAAATCGTATTGTTCCAAGTAGGAACCTTGCTTTGTCTCACGTGGAGACCTTAACATACTTGAACATGCTTGCTTATTTTCTTATCTTATGGCCCGTGTAACCTTCGTGACTTAACATAACGTAGGGACATGTCCATCGCGACGGCTCGTGAGGCGACGCGTGCCGTTTTATATTGCCCCCGCAAAAGGGCCCTAGCCTGCCTATACCCGACAGGGGGTTTCACTACGGTAACCGTGGCCTTTCTGAAAACGTATTTTATTTTATGAAACGTTCATTTTTCTTTGTTAGCATCCATGGGGCATAAACA
Source organism: Linanthus parryae (assembly GCA_023055425.1). NCBI lineage: Eukaryota > Viridiplantae > Streptophyta > Magnoliopsida > Ericales > Polemoniaceae > Linanthus > Linanthus parryae. The sequence continues at coordinate 2,129,939 of JALGPY010000004.1, read as the reverse complement.
TTTTACTTGAGTAAATAAAACATACATACGAGTTGGGACAACATGAACATACATAACTTTGTAAGAAACTTGAGGGTAGGTACAAACATTGGGAGGTAGGGTAACTCACCTTGCGAGCTTAATCCATTTATTTAACATTCCTTATTCCAAATTCATTCTTCTTTAAGCAAACGATCATCAACTCCGTTGTCACGTTAATAGCAAAGAACGCTACAAAGCATACATATAATCACTTAGCACAAAATCATTCCAAACATAGCACATAAGCACTTAGCATGAGTTCATTCCAAACATAGCACATAATGATTTAGCATGAAATTATTCCAAACATAGACATGCCTAAATCACTTAGCAAAATGATACTAGTCTTATCAATGCAAGATAAACAAACTTCTCACACATCCATATACTTGTATTGTATTAAACATATTATTAGATGCATATGCAATGTAAAATGCAGCATATAAGAGTAATATGACATATAATGAACTAAAATGTAACTTGCATGACTAGCTTTAATAACTTGATAAACTTCTAAATCATGGTTATAAAATAAGTGTAACCATCGCTAGTACAAAATTCATAGGTGACACAAAATAATTATTTGGGACCTAAAATTTTTACATAACATATATAAAGAGTTTACACTTAACATATAAAAATATCAAAAATTATGAAAATTTCTAAGTATTTTTAAACATTAACTTTCAGAGTTGTTTAGGTATAAAACAGAGGCTGAAAAGCGGTATTGATAATAAATTCATAAAATATTCATAGCAATTCCAAAAATTATGAAATTTTAAATGGAAGTAAAGAACACCACTTTGAACAACATATCCAAATTTTGTAAATATTGGAGTAGAATAAGTACATGAAATCGATGAAAAACTTCTCTGGTCTGGGTGGGACAGATTGTAAAAACAGCCCAAGTTTTTGGCCAATTAAAAATTAAATACGAATCCAATTGTTCTGAAATTTTTACTGTAGAAAAATCGTATGAACATACACAAACCACGAATTTTTCGTAATTTTCTGAAGTAATTAAGTATTTTTCTCGATTTTGTGAAAATCAGCTCAAAACATGAGTTTGATGGTTTTGTATAGTTCAAAACTTGTTGCATGCAAGAAATTTTCTTCCAAGATCTGAAATTGGACAATCAAAATATTTAAAGCATATACATATATACCCAACAACTCAATTTTATACTTGCATGTGTGAAAATCATGAAGATGATGATGAATCAAGAACATGCAATCACAAATCCACCATGCTAGCATACAAATAAGATGGTCAATGCTAAGATTGCATCTTAAAAATGATGATCCACTAACATGCAACTAAAGATTTGTCATAGAATCACAAGAATGAGGAGTAAATGAACAAAATCATGATGTAGATGCAAAAGATGTAGAGCGTACTCATACATTCATGGTGTTCTTGATGTGGGTTTGGTTAAGAGATGAATAATGGCTCCTAGATGCTTCAAAGTTGAAGAAGATGCTCAAAATGTGCTCCCCAATTGATATACTAACACCCAAGATGGGTTTCCAACACTTAAAACCTCAAAAACTTGATTTTTGGACCATGTTTGTGGAGGGTCATGAACAAAACCGGGAATGAAGCTAAGGGGAGAGAAATGAGAGCTTTGGAACTTCATAGAGAGAGAAAATTGAGGAGAAAAATGATGGGAAAGATGCAACTTGTGCTTATATAGTCCCCAAAATAATAGAGTGTGAGGGTCACACCTAAATAAGTGAAAACAAGTGAGTTTCAAATCACGTAATGCACACTATCGATTTCATATTGATGCAAATACTTGGTGTATGCAAAACATTCAATTAAATCAAGAATGCTATATTTTATTTCACATACAAATATTGCACAAAAGACCATGAACTTATTTAAAAGACATTATAGTTACCAAATAAAACAAACATGTAACTTGATTTATACTTCTATAACTTTTCTTAACAAAAAGTCTAGCATAACTAACAAAATATTTTCCTTAAACACTCCTTTAGATAATACTATCATCACTTAAAGTTAAACATGTAACATAAATATCGGGGTTACTACATACTCTTACTCAAATACTTTACTCTTCAAACTCATGTGTCGTTTTTAAACTGATTCATAATCTATTTACATGCTTGGGTGTTGCTTACTCAGTATTTTCCGCTGACTTTGGAAACTGTGGTATTCTTTTTGTTTCTGCACCACAGGTTTAGGTGGAAGCATGGCTTTTGGGGGAAATCGAGACACATCGCTTTAGTAAATTTAAATTTCACATCTAAACTTGTTTTATTTATTAGTTGACATTTAGATTGGAATAATGCCCATATTTGTGGCGAGACAAGTTTTAAAGTTTTAATTAATTATTTTATGGATTTTGGGTTGGATATTCTGTTATAAAATCTCCTTGTATTCGGGTTTAACCTCGAGTAAGGAGTGACATCCCCGGACTTCCGGCTTGGCCAGGTTTGGGGGTGTTACAGTTGATATCAGAGCCAGGTTATCCAAAAGGGAAATCCAAAACCCGTAGGGAATTTAAAATGGACATAGGGAAAGAATTTAAAATTTGACAAGTCGTTGGGAATTTGGGTAGTATTGGATGGGTTTATTACGTGTTTAAATATTTAGGGATTAGACTTCTGTGCAAATGCATGTGAATCTAATTGTTTGATGATCAATGTGTTATATTACTTTATTAGCTGCTTATTATATGCCATGTATTGAATTTTTTTTATTTATACTTTAGGGTATTGTATGAATGATACAATAGGTTATAGTGTAGGATTATGGCTAATAGATCACACCAATACTACACCAGGAGAAGTAGTCAAGTCCCAATGGCAGCCCCAAACAACAACAACAGCATGGAGCAATTCTTTACCCAATTTACTCAGATGGCTCAGAATATGAACAATGGAGATCATAATGCAGCCAACTGGGCAAAGAAGGTGTCTGACATAAAGCCTGGAAATTTCATAGGCAAGGTAGTTTGTGCGAGGACGAATTCCTCATTACGGTGGTATAAGTTGTTCCCGCAAGGTAGTTTGTGCGGCCTTCTACCTCAATAATGAGGCAAATATCTGGTGGAGGAACTTGCGTCAAGCTTTCTTGGCTCAACCCAACTTTAATTGGGAAGCTCTTCAGACTGCTCTTCGCACTCGCTTCTACCCATCTCATATCTAAGATCAGAAATACGTAGAGTTTGTGAACTTAAAGAAGGGAAGTGATTCTGTAACGGAGTACTTCAAGAAGTTCATGGAATTAGCCCGATTCTCAGGAACCCTTATGCCTGATGAGGCAACAAAGGTTAGGAAGTTTATGTCAGGTCTGCAACTCCATCTGTAGAAAGACTTAATGTGCAGAACCTATGATACTCTCCAAGAGGTGTATGATAGAGCCGCATCTGTTTGGCGTATCCAAGAGATGCAAGACGAGAATCATGGGAAGCGCAAGATTGAGAATGTTGGAGGTAATGGTAGCAATTAGGGTAGAAACAACAATGGGGGGAAAGACAAGAAGTTCAAGTCGAACAATGGAGGAAGTAACCAACGCCAATACCGTGGTAACAAGCTGAACAATGGAGATGAACCACCTCGAGCCACTATTGCAAACGATGCAACAAGAACCATCCCGGAACAGATTGTGCAGGAAACTTAGTCACTTGCAATAACTGTGGAAAGAGGGGTCATCACGCTTATGAGTGTCGTTCACCGTCAAGTGGGGGAACCAACAACGCTCCAGCTAATGCCAACAACAACGATGGAACTGGTACAACAGCAACCACAACACAGAATGAGAATGTTGCGCGGATTGCGGTGATGAACAGGACCCAGGAGAAGTGATAGATTAAAGAATTAGCATGGACGATAGTAGTTTCCCGCCCACCCTCGCCTAGAAAGCGTTTTTGAGACTTGTGTCTTTTAGTTTCTTCGAATATTAGAAATGATTTTATAACCTATCTTCAAGTTCTTAGGAAAGTGAAATTTTTGGAATTCTAGTTGGAATAGTCTATCAAATAATATTGGAGTTTCCCTTTTCATGGAAGTATCGTTACCAAGTCGAAGCAAGGGATGGTATGAGGATGAAAGTGTCCTCACCTTTTTGACGAGATATTTTGAGTTCCGAGGACGTCACTTCTCTAAGGGGGGAATGATGTAACCCTTCAGATTTTAAGTACGTCACTCTAGTACATCGTTATAGTATGTTACTCATCGTGCATGGCATTAGGTTGCATTTGGTAGTTATACCCTAGAATGGAGACTCATAGTTGAGGGTCGTTTAGAATGTGGTTTCAACTTGAAGGAACGAAGTTTTCTTTTAAGTGGGGAAGGATGAAATACCCCGTTATTTAGAAACGAGTATTTTTAGATAATCTTAAGTGTTAATATGTTGAAACGGGTATTTTATGAAATTATTGAGTGTTAATATAATATTATTATAAGTATTGGGTGTTAATATGCTACTATTATATTTTATGATATTATTTGGTGTTAATATGACATTGGGATAAGTTTGGGTATTAGTTGTTATTATTTAGAAAGTTAATTTTTAATGTTACAAACTACCTAGGTGCTTTTATGTATTTTATTATAACTATTATAGTGTCTTTTATTTAAACTAAGGGGTGGTAGTTGTACTAAGCCTAAAGTTAGTGGGGTGAAAGTGTCTTTAACCTTAAATTTAGTCATCTTCTTCCTTCAACTCTTCCATGGACGGAAGAGTACTATTCCACCACCATCACCACTCTAAATCCTCATCAAACTTGTTGATTTTCGTCCCAATACACTACCAATTCGATCCAAACTCTTCAAATGTCGATAATTTAGCAACAAGTAAACCAATTTCACCAAAATTTGGTCCCAATTCGGAATCAATGAACAACAAGTGGGTCACCTCCTTGGCGGCAAATTCTACACCCAAAGCCTATAAAAACCCCCTCAATCTCAGAGATTTCTCACACCAACATTAGCTCTCTCAATCTCCCTCACCCTAGAGCTCTCTCTCAAACTCTCCCTCTCAATCTCTTTCTCTCTCTTCTGTTGGCTGCCTAGAGGACCCAACCGCCGCCGCTGCCGCTGCCCGCCGCCGCTCCCGTCGTCGTGCGCCGCCCAGCCGCCGCCGTCGTCCGTCACCGGCGTCGTCCCCGCCGGCGTTCGCCACCATCCCGTCGTCCTCTTCTTTCTCGGGTACAACCCGTCACTTTCTCTCGTCCTTTTTTATTTCTCTTGTTTTGTTTTGTTTTGTTTTGTTTTGTTTTGTTTTGTTTTGTTTTGTTTTGTTTTGTTTTGTTTTGTTTTGTTTTGTTTTGTTTTGTTTTGTTCATTAATTAATCTAGTTAGTTGGTTGATATTAATAGTAGTTGGGAAGGAGACAACAAGTGGGGGCCTGGCCCAGTGGTTAAATGTTAGTACTTGGGTTCAAGTCTCACTAGAGACATTTATTTTTTTACTCATCTTTACCCAAAAATAAAAGTATATTCTTCCTATTTATTTTTATAAGTTTGTAACAAGTTAGAATAAGTTATTTTCTTCAAATAAATTTTTTAATTCTTTTAAATAAAGTTAGTTAGTTTATAATTTATTTTCTCTACTAAAGCTTGTTTGGTTGGGTTAAACTACTATTTGAATTAAAAGTGTTTTTGGTGTAAAATAATATGGTTCTCTACTCTAAATAATAAAAATGATAGTTTATCTAATCTTATAAGTTATATTTGTATAACTATAGCTATGTTTTTACAAATAATAAACGTTATAAAGCGTATTTTATTATAAAAGAGGTTGTTCACGTTAGCAAGGTTGGGGAGAGTTAGTAAGGGATTTATTTCATTTACCTATAGGACTTGGTGTGCAATGTGTTGATTAGGATATTATTAAATTTGTAGGCGACAAATTCGTTGACGAAGAATACGTCGAGTATTACTAGGAAGTCATTGACTTTGCTTGAGATTCAAGGTAAGTAAACATGCCAGGCCTAGCGCCCATATCTTCTTTCGTGTCTAAACTGCTTTTGTGTTTTATTGTCTCAAAATTGGAATCTCTACTTGAACTATTTATTTGAGAAAGCTTACTGATTTTATAAAGGTGATTCTATCACAACTATCACATGATAAATTAATAAAACGTAAAGACGTAAAGTGGAATAGTTGTACCGGGGATCAATATTTTGAGCTTTGGTCGATGTGGACTACGCCTCTCGACCCACTTTTATTTTATTTTGCTCGGCCGCAACCGCCCCGAGTTCGCTCCAGTAATTACCTCTCTGGTCGCAAGAAGTCTTAGGGGGGTGTCGACACTTATGGTCTGGTAGCCAGTTATTAGTAGATCTTCCCCGTGTCAACATGGTAATATATGTTTTCTGAATGATGGACCTTTATGATTGAGAATTGGAAGTCTCGATTGGACAAATGAGGAAGTTTGGGAATGTTTTCCCCACAAGTGAAGTGATAAAGGAAAATATTTGTGAATTCTTATTTCATACTTATACTCTTACTCAAATACTTTACTCTTCAAACTCATGTGTTGTTTTTAAACTGCTTCATAATCTATTTACATGCTTGGGTGTTGCTTACTCAGTATTTTCCGCTGACTTTGGAAATTGTGGTGTTTCTTTTTGTTTCTGCACCACAGGTTTAGGTGGAAGCATGACTTTTGGGAGAAATCGAGACACATCGCTTTAGTAAATTTCAATTTCACATCTAAACTTGTTTTATTTATTAGTTGAATTTTAGATTGGAATAATGCCCATATTTGTGGCGAGACATGTTTTAAAGTTTTAATTAATTCTTTTATGGATTTTGGGTTGGATATTCTGTTATAAAATCTCCTTGTATTCGGGTTTAACCTCGAGTACGGAGTGACATCCCCGGGCTTCCGGCTTGATCAGGTTTGGGGGTGTTACAAGTATGGGGTTGGATTGATATGGAGATATCACGATCCAACATATGGCTATGCATTAAGGGTAATGAATACTGGATTGACCCATATATAAGAAGGCCACATACAAGTTATGTAAAGTCACATTCGCTTCTCATAGTGACAACGGTATTGTCATCCTTAGACTTGAAGTCACTAGATCTTTTAGTTGTGGAATGTTATGTCTTGGTAGCGTTAAACGCTACACCGTGACTGGGTAGCTATAAAGGCGTGTAGATAGAATTTTTCCTTCCACATAACGCGAGAAAATATCCACGGCCACTCGAGGGATGGTGCTTATAGAATGTCTAGCCAGACTCAGATAAATCAATTTGGGATATTGATGTTATCTGTACGGATAAGGCTATTCCCATGATCGAGAAACTATGGATTGGATATACGAGTGTGACTTTTATGTATCGTGTCCAATCCGGATATTGAGACAAAGGGATGAGAAAATACTTGCACAAGGTTTTTCAGATGACTATTTCTATTAGTTGATTGGAATGGATGTGTTGCTAGACACCGCTCCATGTTAGTAGATAGTTACTACCAACTAAGTAGAAACCTATGGGGTCACATGCCATATGGATTGAACTAGACTTGGGAATTAATTAATATGATTAATTAATTAGAAGGATCAATGTGCAACTAATTGCAAACTTAGTAGGACTAATTTGCAAGAGGGACTAATCTGAACTTGAGTAGGATTAGGATAGGGACCTTTATGTAGTTAACATGGAGTTGTTGGACTATATAAAGGATGCTCCTAGCTTATTTCCCACATACATGCTCATAACATACTTTGAATAAAAGAGAAAGCAAGGAGAGAGCAAGACTCAAAGGAGGCCGAACGCCCCCTTGGTCCGCCCCCTACCCGTCGGCCACAAGAAGAGGTCGAACCCTCTTCTCCCATTTATTCCGCGATTCTTCTTCTTCCTTCTTCCACCAATTGCTAGCACAAGACTTGGAGGAATCTAGATCTCAATCCTAGGCGTGGATAAACCGTAGAGACGTAAGACTATTTGCGTTTGAAGTCATCACACGAGACCCACAAGGTGACTATTACGAACCCTTTACTATCATTATGAATTCTCTTCATGTGATCCTCGGAGGGTCTTGTGCGGATCTTTTTCTTGTTTAATTCCGCTGCGTAATCCGTTAGGAAACCCTACAATCTCTTCATAACATGATAAGAGAGGAGAATTTTGTACCTTAGTTTGTGTGATTGCTACAAAATATGGTGTCTTCGTCTCTACGAGTACCCACACCTTGGATTAGTAGCTGGAATCCTTCTCCACGCGTAGTGCTAGAAAAGTAAGAACGAGGGAATAGATCACACAAAACAGAGCACCAACGCTGCGCCTAGGAAAGGTCGACGGCTTGGAGGGGCGGACGGGGTTGGGACTTCGGCCTCAACTTCTTGTCTCTCTCCTTGATTTGTTATGTTATCTCAATAATGGCACAATTGAGAAAATAACAAGCTAGGGTTCCTTTATATAGTTAATAACTCCTTATTAATTACATATTGGCCCCTATACTAATCATGTCCATACACAGATTAGTCCACCTTACAAATTAATCCTACTAACTTTGCATGTGATTGCGTTTAGATCCTTTTAATAATTAGTCCAACTAAGTAATGCCCACATCCAGTTAAATCCATATGGTTTGTGACCACATAGGTTTCTACTTACTTGGTAGTAACTTTTACTAACACAGAGCGGTGTCTAGCAACACATTTATGTCACCTAACTAATAGAAATAGTCATTGATCCGACAAACCTTGTGCCCAATGTTACCGTATTGTATTATCCCTTTGTCTCTATATCCGGATTGGACACGAGACATAATTGTCACACTCGTATATCCAATCCATAGTTTCTCGATCCTGGGAATATGCTTATCCATGCAAATAACATCAATATACCATATTGATTTATCTGAGTCTGGTCAGATATTCCATAAGCACCATCCCTCGAGTGGCCCGTGGATATTTGCTCCCATTATGTGGGAGGGACAAATCCTCTCCACATATCTACCATCTCTCAGCTTGCTTCCGATCATGCCAGATTACTATCTTTATAGTTACCCGGTTAAGGCGCAATGTTTGATAACATCAAAGCATGATATTTCACAAGTAGAGTATCTAGTGACTTCAAGTCTAAGGATTACAATATCATTAGCACTACGAGAAGCACTTGTAACTTTGACATAATCTAATGTAGTCTTCTCGTTGTGGGTTAATCTAGTATGTCATTACGCATACCCATGTGTTTGACTTGATATCTCCATAGTAATTTACCCACATACTAGTCTATAGTGGTCGTTCTGTTAATCAATATAATGGACCAGAATATTTAAGATAAACAACACATTGCAATCTATATTATGTCAAAGCTTGTATTATTATGAAAACATAATATAACTATTCATAACGTAATAACTTATCATGTAGCCTAAAATTTGATATTATTATCATTTTAGAAAAAGAAAACATTAATAAATATTTAATTAACAACAAACATTATTTTCCCAAAAATTTTAAATGTAAAAACATATAACCATTATAATATTCCCCATAACAAAAAAAGAATTAAGTGTGGGAACCTCTTTTTAGAAACTACAACCGCAACCCCCAAAATTTAGTAAACGATAACAAGTGCCCTCATGGTTTTCACAATTTCAAAAGTTACACCCATACAAAACTTTCACAGCAACCATCTTCTTCCCAACTTTCCACCCAAACTCACTGTCCATGCCTTTACTCTACCACCTACTATTACAACACACCCATATAAATATTGAAACAACCCGGATCTTACGGTTCCTGCTAGTACAACTTAAAGATAACCAAATAGTACTTTATTGAAACAAAAGAGAAACCGCCAACAAAGTTTAAAAGGAAATAAATACGACAGAGTTTGAATTTCCAAAAGTATCTAATGCTAACAAATTAACTAGGTGATTCCTAGCTTGTTATTCGCCTTCAGCTACGTGTGCGCGTTCCCCCACCTTTATTCCTAACATGCAGGTTTTCAAATGGCAAAAGCGGACGCAGAAAAATATTTTTTCAGTGAAGACTGAGTAAGTATATGCCACAAAATGTAAACAATGAGTTTTGGGTGAAAGAAATAAAGATAGACAACCACAGTAACCACATTTTAAGTGTTTCTTTGGTTGAGGCGTAGCCTACGAGCCCCAACAGGTACGATGTAGACAGAGAGGTCACGATGCAATAAATCATAATAATAGGGACGCTTCTTGGAATATACCAGTTGTCCCTGGACGTTAGTAGATAGCCCTTCGCTATCCCGCCCTAACCATTCTAATGAGACCTTAAGTGTCGACACCCCTATACAATTGTGACATAAACATGCATAGGTAGTACTCATAGATTCCACAATAAATAAAGGGTATAATCCCTGAGGAGAATCAACGCACGTGTGTCTCAGGCCGTAGCCTTCACGCACATTCTCTGTACATCGTCCTAATTCCATCGTCGTTCATTTGTTCTTTATTAACTCACGATAGTAACAGACCACGTTTGAAAAGTAATCACATGCTTATCGAAATAAAATCACTAGAAACTCCAAGTATTATATAGCGGAAATAATTGCAGTTTGAGATAACACACACGAAAGCACATTTTGATATTTTAAGGTGTTGTGCATATAGCTTACCTGGAAATGAAGTGAGAACTTCACACACACAAGCTAGCACTGAACTACTAGTAGGGGTCCTCGATGAACTCGCCTCCTACGAACTTGGTATCTATGATATCACATAATCCTATATTAGCACATATACATCACACGACAGATTGCATTTAAATTGTCCTATATGAAATGCAAGTGAAACCCCAATTAATTCCCCAAACAAGATATATTATACATGGAACAAATTAATTGAGGGAAACAAATGAATTGAACTAAAGATATAGTGCCTGGGTTTACCATTCGGAAAACGGGACAAAAACGAACAAACGGCGGCGGTGATGTAGAACTTCTGGCGGTTGGGTGTGCCGAAAATAGAGGCGACGGAAGGAGGCGGTGGAGCGGCGACAAATGACGGCGGAGAGAGTGGCGTGGCTCGCAAGACAGAGGGGCGGAGCTAGGCTCGGTCAGACTTCGGTCGAGTTTCGGTTGGGTTTGCATTGGCGAACCGAACGGGGGGGGGGAGATATATATATATATATATATATATATATATATATATATATATATATATATATATATATATATATATATATATATATATATATATATATATATAGAGAGAGAGAGAGAGAGAGAGAGGGAGAGAGATTGAGAAAGAGCTTTGGGTATTGGTGGTGTGAAGTAATGGGCAATCCTAGTTGGGTTTATATAGGCTTATGGGTGAGAAATCCAGCGAAGATTAGGACTCCTCCCGGTTGATTTCGATTCTAAATTGGGTCACAATTTTGGGCGAAATTATTTTCTTGGAGAGGAAGAATTGGTCTTTGGCGAGTTGGGATTGAATTGGGATGAAATTCGGTGATGGTCGTGGTGTTTGGAGGCAGTGTTGGAGTCGGAGAAGGTGATAGCGTTGGGAAGGAGTTCATCTCCTGTTAGGAGATGGTGAAGAAGATGAAATGTGAAGTATTAAGGTAGGGCCGGAGTACTACATAACGCGGTGGTTGGCTACGTAACATTAGTTTAAAAAGTTTCATTTTGGTCACATACAAAATGTTACACGACACGCTAAAATTTCACAACTAACAGTTAGTTAACTTTTATACTTTTACTAAATAAAATATAAAAAATGTTTTGTTTTGTTTTTTTTTTTTTTTTTTTTTTTTATTTTAATAAGTATATATAAAAAATATATAATATACATATATAACATAAAAACTATTTAGTAACAAAAAAATACTTTTATAAAATCCAGTAATGGCCCAAAATATTCAGTAAACTTCTAAAAACACCCCCAAAATACCGGGGTATTACAATATTAACAGCGGATCCAATATAATTGTTGGCTACAGAGGTCTATTTAAACAAGCTTAGAAATTAAGATATCTCAATGTTACATGGTGTTTTGCACTTCGTCATTGTTTGTACAGTGCCCCTTATTGAGTAGAAATCTCTAAAAAAACACAAATCTGCTTGCTGAATTAACCTTTGTGTACTCTTGGATATAGTATTGACCGGACTGACTATCTATGCTCTTCAATAAGAACAAAAAAATATCAAAAGAGCCCAACCAAACAAATTGACTTGTTTGGAATGTGTGTAGTTGAGAGAATAACTTTCACTTTCAGCTCACTACCTATCATTACTATAATCTTTTTCAAGCCTTTTAAACACCCCACAAGCAAGTCCTCATTGCAAATAATCAGGTCACGAAAGAAGTTCATAAACATATATACCAGAAAGGCAAACGACAAAAGTTGACTAAAAGTCAAATTGAATCATATGAGAAGGCAAAGTTGCAGTGATGAAATTATTGTTTTAGAAAAAGTAGTTAATGTCTGAAGATCAGATGGAAGTACTCAAGATTCATTGATCCATACTATGAAATTATATTTGGCCCTGGTACTTTCTCAGTCTATTATAGATTCGCTGGTTTGCGGTTTGCTACATTATGACTTATGAGGATGATTACACCACAGTTGACTAAAAGAGTTCCTTCATGAGAAAAAAACCTTTACAAGAGGCCTCAATGACCGAGGATCTATCTGTGCTGTTCGATCGCTGGTCATTGTCTTTTTCGCTGGGCTAATTCGACTGAAACTACAATGACAAGCTCAAATATGTAGAAGCTCGCCCTAGAAGAAAGATCAAGATGACTCCTTTGTTATGCTATTGTTAGAGCCTTGAGGGGGAGCGTGATTCTATCGCAGTCCACATCCCCGCTCCATCTGAGGTATTATTTGTAAATACGTATTTCATATGTTATTAGTTTCTTATCACACTTCATATTTTTCTACTTGTTAAACCTTAATTTGAGCAATGGACTTCTTGTTCGGTTGTCAAACTCAGTCCTGAATTTTCTAGTTGCTTACCAACTTTGTTCATGTCGTGTTTAAATCTTTGGTTGGTAGTAAATGAGGAAATTAATTTGAAATTGAATGGAGTATGACAATTATTTCACTTTTAGACATGTGTTAAGGAAAATACAAAAACTGAATATAGGTGGTTATTTGATTCATTTATGAAGTGCACAAAATATATATTATAAGAAGACAAACAACACCTGCTTATGAACACAATAGACATATGCTTTAGCTAAAAGAAATTAAATTTCGATAAGGTAGAAGACTACAGTCATAAGAATCTGACTTGGTTGCTTTCCGTAATATACAAATGTCTAAATTGTAGTAGCACTTGCACATGGTACATATAACCTCAACTCTCAAACATTTTTCTATTCCACACAGATATATTTGCTGACATCCCGTTCAAGAATTTGAGATTGCCCGATCTCACAAAAAGAGGAAAGAAATTTTGTGTGTGTGTGTGTAAATACGTGTGTTGAGACCGAGTCTAGAATTGCATTGCATCATATTGTCGCATGATCGAGTTGTGTATTGAGTCTTGTTTAATTTGGCTAATATTTTGGTAATGTATGCAATGTGGTGGATCCAAACGAGTAATTGGTTGGTTGTTTGGCTCGGTTGTGGATTTTTATTTGAGAATTTGCTCGGGACGTGCAAACGATAATGTGGGTGTGTTTAATAATTCCGAATTGGAGTTATATATTCATGTGATTTTCAATCTAGTTGTGAGAGAAAATGGAGAATTAACTAGCGTCCTGGTTTGTTTTTTACTTAAATTGATGAAATGAGCGATGCATCCGTTAATTGTAGAGTCCGGGCATTTCTAGCATCATTTTACGTGTATTTTGACATGTTTTTATCACATTTGATCTTCGCGGGTGTGTTTGTGTTGTGGTTTCCGGGAACAGAGCACACGAGGAGCATTTGGATCAGGGGAAACGAACTTCGGAAGCGTTGGCATGCTTGAGAATTGAATAAGAAAGCAAGTGTTGGTGATTTGAAGATGAAAAGAAGGTGACTGAGGCCAAAACAACAAAGTGAAAATTTTTCAGATCGTACGACCTCCCTGTGGGGTCGAATGACCTGGTGGTTATCAAGATAGACACCGCATGACATGAGCATGAGGTGGAAGGAATTTTTAGAGGTTGTACGACCTCTCCCAGAGGTCACACGACATGTATACTGGCTAACAAATTTCACCAAGTTTAGGATGAGATCTTGCAAGACCTGCCATAGGTCGCACGACCTTGGGCTCCCATTCCCCGAGGTCATACGACGTGGACTTTGAGGTCGGGCGACCTGGACGTACCTGCAGATTTATGGAAATAACTTGGGGCCATGATGTAACTGATCCTAAACACGTCCAAACTTTTAGGAAGCATATATAAAGGCTTGGGGGACGGTTTTGGAGGGTTAGACACTACATGAACCTACATTGGAGGTTGGAGCTAGGTTGGGAGATCGGAGATCACTCGTTTACCTCATACTTCCCTTATTTCTTTCGTTTGTGTGCATGATCATTGAAAGCTATATATCTTTGATCATGAATCGTAGTAGCCAAACTTCTTTATCAGGATATCTCAAAGGTAGCTAGGCTTTAAGATGATTTTGGCGAATGATAGATTGTGATTCATGCTTTTAGCCTAATTAGATGATGTTCTTCTTTGATATGCTTGGCTTATGTGCGTAGATTCATATTCTCGATTGTATGGCGTCACAATAAAGAAGATCATAGATAGTGATTGCTAGAAAAATCGATAATTGTCCGAAACTTGAATCTTGCACCAGTAGTATCTAAGTTAGAGAAATCGGCTTAGTTAACTACAACGTGGGTAGATTGGAAGGTCGTAATGCATCTTTATGATTTTTGTTAGAGAAATTGATTTGCGCCTTTCTATAGATAGAACTTTGTTTGAGAGATTGATAGAGTGTTAATGCTCGTTTGACAATAAGAATATCGTCTGTGTTTCATTAACATAATTCGTTAATGAGAAATTCCCTAGTGATCCCAAGAGATGTCATGATCTTTATCATATATTCGTAACTCCACTTCGTTAATCGTCGAATTACTCAACCGGTTAGCTAAATTAGTCTGTATTTTTTAGGAGAAAATTAGTCTGTCTTGTAATTTAGTTTAATTAGCAAAATCAACCTCAAATATTGGCCTTCACAAGGTTATTAAGATTGATTTATTTACGACGAGTCTCTTGAGATATGACAACCCTACTTTCATCTATAACTGCACGCGGCATCCGTACACTTGCGATTGGGACGTGTCATGGATACCGTATAGGAGCTACAACTTGCAGTGTTCGTGATCATCACCAGTTAGTGCGACAGAGGTAACTTCTAGATCATCATATTATGCTCATTCATATGGGTCCTTGGAGGGTTTGAGGCACTATTTTTCTATTTATCCTTTGTGTTTGAATGCCGAAAAACCAACGACGTCTAGACACAACCCCTTTCAGCCTTGGTTCAGCGGCTTCACAACGGAAAGCAACCAATTTTTAACCGAATTTCTCATCCAATCTATCCCCATCTCGTTTCCTTACCGATCTCTCTCTCTCTCCCTCATCTCAACATCTTTATTAGACACACTAGCATACCGTGCACACGATTTCTCTCTCTCTCTCTCCCTTGCCTTTTCTCTCTTCCTCATCTCAACATCTCTCTCTCCTTCATCTCGCGTCCTTACGCAATTTGTATACAAATTAAATTTTGTAATCGTAATTCATGTAACATAACTTCAACTTGTGATACAATCTCCATTGCTTAATTCTCTAACGATATGTTATTTTCATGAGGATATTTGTTGAACAAAAGACATTAAATAAACATAGTTAAAGCTTTTTGGGGGGTGTCTAACATTTTCGTGATCAATTTAATTTTTTTTTGGTAAGTTACTCTGATCATCATAAGTTTGTGTAGAGTATCCGTCATAATTGAGTTTCATATTAAGCAAACTAAATCACCATTCACGATGCGAACCAAACTTATATGGAAACTGGAGACAATAATTAGAAAATATTATTGATCTGAAAGTGAAATGAAATATGAGTAGCATCAAAAAATTGTCAATCAATCTCTAAAGGCTTTAACCAATCCTGCAAATTATAGGCTTTTGGGCCATTGAGAAAAAAAGATTAATTTCCATATTCATAAAGGGTGTCATGGGTGAATTAATGCGTTTATATAGATGGAGTAGCAGAGTGGAATTTCTCGGTTCTCAATTTTAGTGGAAAAGTGGGAGATGTTTTCAAGAGGTGGGCTTATTTCTATTTATAAATCTATCCCTACATAACAATTATTTAATTTGCATCTTGAGTGGCATATTAGAAAATAAAATTTATGACATGCTTCAAAATTTAATTTCACCACAATGAATGTTGACACTATTTATTAGTATAGATATCCACAAAAAAGAGTTTTGCAAAATCTATCAGCAAGAAAATACATCTGATTCTTGCTCGAACTTGTTCATCTAGTTTGCCAGAGTTCCAGTTCCTGAACCAACAGTAGCCCCAAGAAGGAGTTTACGGTTTGATTCTTATGAGATGCTTTCTGATTCATTAAAAGTTTGGATTTATGTACAACATCCGATCCTTTTGATTCTATTGTCTGCTAGGTGAAACTTTTAATTTTTTGATTTTAATGGAATGAACTGACTTTCAGTATAAGCCACGCTGATAAATTCAAAATTGGTGACACTAATGAGTCTTTGATGCTGGTGTTGGTGCTTTTGAGATGGGAGTGTATGAATACTGGGAATGACGGGCAGCGGTAGATATAACTGATGATGGCCGCATGGTAACGAAGTTGGTGAAATTTGTGGAACATCTGAACTTTAAACTAGTCAAACAATAGATGAGGTGAAGAATTACTTTGTTACTCTACATAATATTACTTGCATTGCAAGGACTAATATCCGCCCAGTAAGAATCACTATCATATTAAAATTACCAAGTAATCTCCGACTTGTTAAATTAAGGGTGATTGAGTGTTCAACTTGTATACGAGCCATCTATCTAAGAGGGATTTTATTAGCAAACACACCCCAAAAAACATAAACAATGGTTCATGACCTAGTTCAAGACGACTAGTGGCCCTGTTTAGATTGCAAGATTTTATGGTTTAAAAAATCTAATCTGTGTGTGTTTGAATATGAGAGTTTTGAATTTTGAGTTTTGAATATGAGACTTTTGAGAGTTTTGTATGAATGGAATGTAAGTCATACAAAATTTGAGTTGAGCTTTATCAAACATCTCTTTTCATATAGGGCCTATATTATTCTTTCTTGTGACAAGGAGGGCTAAACAGCCCAACAGAAGGGGAAAGTGAGAAATGAGCAATGCAACAACCCAACACTAAAAAGAAGAAAAAACTAGCAACTACAGAGACCCCCTAAGCAGTCCTCTTCAAACCATGGGCACCTCCTTGAAGACAGAAGTTGGCAAGCCAATCCGCACATAAATTACCCTCTACAACCCGGGTTCACAATCCGAGTCAGAGGTATTCTAAAACATTCCCCTTCACCAAACTGTCTCTCTAGCCATTCTAAACCCAAAAGAGAGAAAACCCAGAAGTGCAAAAGGGACGGAGACGAATCCCCCAGTGCCTGAACAATAATACTGGTATGAGACCCGTCTGCTTATTCTAATTCTCTGTTTTTCATACATGTTCTTATTAAAACTTGCATCTGATAGATGGGTAGTTTGTCAATGGAAGTTGGGTTGTGATGGATTTGAATTCCTCTGTCAGGGTAGCTTTTATATGGATCTTGATGATGGGTATGGCCTTTTGGCTATGTGGGTTTAGATGGATAGTAATATGTGGGGTATTCCCAGTCCTTTGTATATTAGCAATCAATTGTGGGTTTGATTTTTGCCTGAATTCCTAACATGCAATACACAGTGGATGTTTTTTTGAGATGTTGTGTTGATAAAAAGGGGCTGATTTCGAAGGAGAAAATTGATCTTCTTAGTTTGTATTTAGTGTATGAGTGTTGCTAATTTTGTTATCAAAAGATGGGCATATGGTGTCAAATGTTAGGGTTTCACTTTTATGCTCTCTGTTGTATTGATGATGGGTATGGCCTTTTGGCTGTGTGGGTTTAGATGGATATGAATATGTGGGTAGTCCCATTCCTTTGTATATAGCAATCAATTGTGGGTTTGATTTGCCTGAATTCCTAACATGCATACAAAGTGGGTGTTTTTGAGATGTTGTATTGAGTAAAAGGGGCTGATTTCGAAGGAGAACATTGATTTTTTAGTTTGTATCAAGTGTATGAGTGTTGCTAATTTTGTTATGAAAAGATGGGTATACGGTGTCAAATGTTAGGGCTTCACTTTTATGTTCTCTGTGAATGAATAGATGTAAGTGCCATTGATATTGTTTCAGTTTGTCTAGGTCACCGTGTTTATCCCTTGTTCTCTCAGGTTCAACTGAAGCTTTTTGATTTGCCTGAATTCCTAACATGCATAGAAATTGGATGTTTTTGAGATGTTGTATTGAGTAAAAGGGGGTGATTTCAAAGGAGAAAATTGATCTTCTTAGTTTGTATTTAGTGTATGAGTGTTGCTAATTTTGTTATGAAAAGATGGGCATATGGTGTCAAATGTTAGGGTTTAATTTTTTATGTTCTCTGTGGATAAATACATGTAAGTGCCATTGATATTGTTTCAGTTTGTCTAGGTCACCGTGTTTATCCGTTGTTCTCTCAGGTTCAACTGAAGCTTTTTGATGTTTTCTACCTGAAGAGGGCAAGAGTTGCTTGAAACTGGGGATAACTCTTGGTAGACCTCTACCAAGTCAGTTTGAGTAGAACCCTGGAGACGGGTCTGAAGCCGTCTTCAGGAACTCATGGAAGTGAAGAGGAAAGGTGATGAGTTTTGTTCCTTAAATCGTGCACGCTGTTCTCCTGAGGTGTCGAATTTCAGTATTATGTCGGAGAGTGCCACGCCTGCTCTTGTATACCAGCGGAGGAAGGTTCGTAGGAACTCTGCCACGGTTTCTCCAGGCCAAGCATCAGCAAACCCTAGCGATGGTTGTTTCTGTTCCACTAGTTCTGAAGCACCTTCAGTAGCAGCCAAAGAGTGTAAAATTGTTTCTCTAGTGGATCATGAAAGTGAGGTTGATGGAGCCATGAATAAGCCTCCTGTCAGGAATGGTGGAGATGCCCGTATTTCAAAGCCAAAATGTATGACGGGGTGTTCTGCTGGTAAAGTTCCTGGTCCCCGAGGAGCTCCAGAAGTTGAAAATCTCAGATCTTTGGACTTGTGCTCTGTGAATGATAATTATTCGTCGTCAAAGTCAATCCTCGAACATTGTTCTGCTTCCTTGAGGACTGATGTGGATGATAATGGTGAGTGTTCCTCTTCAAGTGCTTTAGATGTGGAGGGTTTGAACAATAATCTTTCAGAGAGGGATGTTTGCATCTCTATTCTTAGAAGCCAGGGGGTGCATAAAGGGTCTTCGCATTCTAGGATTTGCACCTCCCCAAAGGACCCTGTTGCAAGTAGTGATAGCAGCTATACACAGACGTGTAAAGTTTGCAACCATCCAGAAACTATAAGAAGGATGATTATTTGTGATCAATGCGAAGAAGCTTTTCATGTTAACTGCTGCAACTCTCATTTAGAAAAGATACCTTCTGAAGAATGGTTCTGTCATGCTTGTCTGACAAAGTGTAAGCCCATGGAGACAACTACTAGTGAAGCACCGAATGTCAGTTCTGACAATAGCGAAGCTAGAACTGCAACCTCAAATGGTGAATTAGGCATCGTGGCATCCATGTTGAGCGATACAGAGCCGCATACGTCTCTAGTACGAGTTGGTCCGGAATTCCAAGCAGAAGTTCCACACTGGTCTGGTCCATCTATTGAGTATGTTCTTTCACTTCTAACTTATATTGAGGCCTTCCTGTTTTCTGTAGTTTATGTTGGTTGTATTGGATATTTGTTCTTGGATTTTAGAAAATAGTAAGGGGAACCTATAGAAGGGAAAATTACAAAGGTGGATGGGTGGATATCACTTGGCTGAGTCATAAGGTTGTCCTGACAAGAGTGAAGTGTTCACCATGGGCATTTCCCTTATCACAGGTTTTGTGTTTTTGTCTTTAATGTCGTCGTCAAAATGATACCTCTGTTCAGTGAATTTTCATCATTTGGTAAGACTTCAACAATGGCATATGGACACATGATGATATTAAAGATTCTATTTGAAGACTTGCATTCTTCTGTACTATTTTGATGGAGCTATGCTGTTTTCTCAGCACGGTGGGGGTATGGCAGCACTCAGACTTATAGTTGATATGGTTCTACTTCTTCTTGACAGTATGATTATCACACAATGATTAGTCATGCATTGGATCACATTTCTCTTATGTCTTATTTAGTCCCGATTTTACATCTTCTATCTACCTCAATCGCCGGATTTGTTGCAGGTTCATCACCATCTTCAGTGAGCACATTCATCGGTGCTTAGGTTAAATCCAGCCCACTGTTTCCCCTGCCACCTAGATGTTAGAGATCTTCACTCTTGTCAGCATAGGAAAACAACTAATTTGGCAGGCAGATATTCTCTCTAGTGCCTGGTTGAGTTATATCTTAGCCACGGACTAATTCAAGCGGTTTTCTTATACTAGTTATAATTAAAAGTTATCCCTTTAGTTATTATAGATTTGCTAGGCTATGTATTGACTATTTTCATATAAACCATCCAATAAGGCAATAACCCACGGGAGGTTAGGTGCTAATATAAAAATACTATGTATGTGTTCTTATCATGGGTTCCAATTTCCATCCTAATAATTTACTAGAACCTAAAAATATGTACTAATTGCTCTTGAACCTACAAGAAATACCTTCCACACTATTCATACTACAGTGTAGAGCATATATAAGAGGTTTGATTAACATCGTTGTCCACATTCTCTTCTTTTCTCTTCCGTTCCATATTTTCTTTTTTGATTGTGGATACTGAGTTCCGATCACACTTACTTAGCTTTTATGGTATTAGGTATGTAATTTTATGCCAGGCAGGTCGACTATGGAGGCCATATTCTTACTTAGGCGCTTCATGTAGAAGTATAGAGAACCTAGGAAAGAACGTCATTTAGTGTCTGTAGACTTAAAGAAGACAGACGATGGAGGCCCTAGAGACTTGATGTGGGGAGAGTCTCGGAGAAAAAAAGGGTAACTGTTCAATATATTGAGGTGATTAAGGACATGTACGAGGGATCAGTTACTAGTGTGAGAACTGTGGGAGGAGAGGCAGAATGCCCCGTCACAATAGGTTTACACCAAGGATCCGCGATAAGTCCTTGCATGTTTACAGTGGTAATGGATGCATTTACTAGGAGTACTCAAGATCAGATCCCATAATGGATGTCATTTGCAAATGATTTAGTTTTGGTTGATGAAACAAGGATTGGGCTAAACGGGAGGTTAGAGTTATGGAGGAATAGTCTAGAACTAAAAGGTTCATGACTAGTTGGACCAAGACAGTATGTGGAGTGTAAGTTTAGCAGCCATAGGGCAGTAAGAGAAGAGACATTAACTATTGGCAAGGGAGGAGGGTCTGTTGAAGAGTAATTGTAATATCTTATGTCAATATTACGTTGTGATGGTGCACAAGACGAGGATGTTACTCGTAGGATAAGGGAAAGATGGACGAAGTGGAGGAGGGCATCTGGATTCTGGAGTGGTTTGGCTGCTGGTCCCGGCGAGGTTGAAGTGTAAAGATTTATAGAACCCCTGTAAGACATGGGTTGACGTATGCGACAGAGTGTTGGCCGATTAAGGAGAAACATAATAAAAAATTGAGTGTAACGGAAATGAGAATGCTTAGGAGGATGAGTGGCGTAACAGGACATCAGAAGTACGCAATGACACAATTAGAAAAATCTAAATGATGCACTGATAGAAGAAAAAATGAAAAAGAATCATTTGAGCTGGTTTGTCTTGCAGGCTGTTGGATGGCCATTTAGGGGAAGTGAACGGTCTACATCGACGTGGGTAGGCGAGGGAGAGGGAAGCCGAGACGAACATGAGTAGAGACAATAAGACAAAACATAGTCAGATTAAACGGTAGTGAGCAAATGGCATTGGAATGATGCAACTGGATGAGATTGATCCATGTAACAAACCCAGTTAAGATTGGAAAAGTTTTGTCGTTGTAGGTATATAGTTCCATTCTCCTTTCTTCATGCATGGCCGACAAGGGAAATAAGAGATACATTAATTATCGTCCTACATAATTCGATTATCATTGAAAAATAAAAGAGCATATAGTAACCTTTGTATTTGCACATATGCACATACGATTTTGAACTCAAGTAGCTGCCTTTAAGCTATCACCGCTATTTCAACATTATGTATATTTGTAGCGAAGATACTAATTATCTTGACATAACTCATCCATCACACTTTATTATTTGTCATATTAGACAGAGTCAGTAGGTGAATGAACTCTCACAAGAATCTATAGGCGAAGATGAAGAGGCTACCCTCGCTTGAGATTCATACAAGTGATATTCTGATATTTCTGCCATCATTGGAAGATACAAACATGAAATTGGAAGTGGAAGGACCTAAGTGGGAAGTGTTAGAATCCTATGGCATCTCTATGTATCCAACAGCCGATCAGAGAATGATTAGGTTAACTCAATGAGATCATTCATTGAGAGGGGGGTTCTAATAATTTCTCACCTCGCAGTGGTTCTAAATTGAAGTCTGATGTATGAGGCACCTTGCGTGAAGTGCTATCATTAGCAACTTGGTACTTGTGTATTTTTATCTGTCGGCTACCATCAACGAAGTTTTGCACTAGCAATCCAATCAATTTGTTTCGCGTGGTGTAAAAAAACAATTTCTCAAAGGACTGTCTGTGGTGGAGTAGAAGGTCTAGAGAGTATCCCATGATGCTCCATCTGTTTGCTAATACCCACTTCATGTCCACTTATGGACTTCCACCCATACAGCATACTAAGGGGAGAACTTGACTACTCAAAACTTTAAAGCAGGACAAGTTTTTGGCTGGAGATATGTTGTTCCACACCAGGAACATAATAATTTGTGTCTGCTATATGGGGGCTCCTGTTTACTACTCTAAAGCAGGACATGTTTTTGATGGGAGATATGTTATCCCTTACTTAATGTCGCTTCTTTAATTTGGTGCAGTGAGGTTGATACAAGAGGCGAACCATCAGTGATCTATCCTTCAGAATGTGTTGGTACAGATGTACGCACTACCTTACTTTGTGTTCTAGCATGCAGTAAAATTGTAAAGAGCTTACGATTTGTCTGTACTGCACTTTCTGCAGGGTTGCTGTTCTAACAAGCCTCCTAGACTTGCCTCTATTGGAAATTGGCTTCAATGTCGGGAAGTCATTAATGAATCAGGCGATGCACAAGAAACTATTTGTGGGAAGTGGCGCAGGTAAAACAGTGGCCTCATAGATCAATTTGGCAAAAATAAAATCATATTAATTTGATCACCTAATGCAAAAGTCAAAATGGAAAAGCAGGGGATTTCATTTATTTTTCATTTCGTAAAGGAGCTTCAAAACTGGAGTTGACTTCTG
Organism: Linanthus parryae; assembly: GCA_023055425.1. Lineage (NCBI taxonomy): Eukaryota > Viridiplantae > Streptophyta > Magnoliopsida > Ericales > Polemoniaceae > Linanthus > Linanthus parryae. Next base: position 2,106,405 of record JALGPY010000004.1, on the reverse strand, counting down.
GGAGACGTCCATAGGCTAGGAGTTCTAAATAGAAGTTGTCAACTTGTTGCGATTCTCTAATTTACCTTCACATAACATGAGAGTGAGAGTAGAGAAACTCTCATTCTTTCTTCATACTCAATGAACTCTGAACAATGTGTACCTTGCATTCAACCTTCTCTTACCCATTCTAACCCCTTTATAATTGTTGTTGCTGATTTCAGTCTACCCACTGGACCCATTCCTTGGTGATTGCTTGGGCTTGTATGGATGCACTGTTTTTCTTAGTTTTTTGTAAAAACTAAAACTTAATCCACAAACCCAAAAAACTTGGTCCCCACATTAACCAAAGAACCAACAAAAAACTAACCTTATCTAAACATCTTGGTTTTTAGTTTTTTGACTAAAACCAACCTATCCAAACAGCCTCATTTTATCATTACATATCATGGCAGCCGATGGATATCAGCTTTATATTTCATGGTCTCTTCATTAACTCTCTTGCTGTCGTATTTCAGCTGGCAATCACTTGTATGTTCTTTTGTTACACATTTAGTTTTTGGTGCTGATTTTATGATGACATTAGCAAGGCTCCTGTCTGGTTGTCTTGCCCTTGTTTACATCTTGTTGAGTGGTCAGACTATGCAGTGAACCTAGCAACACCTGCCTCTTCATTGTTTTGGTTCAGAGTCCATTATTTCCTCCAAACATTTGTTATATTGTGTTGTTCATCATAATTGAAAAGAACCATTTAGGACATAGGGGGTGCAGTGAAGGGGGGGGGGGGTATGGGAGTTTTCTTCTTGGAACAAAATGGACATTACTTTTTGTTTGCATGTAAACTTTAAGGGAGGTCTTATATCTTGTTTCTGGTGCACTTTTCCAGTGGGGAACTTAGTTGTTATGCAGAACTAATTATGAATGAATCCATAGACTTACAGTTAAACTAAAATGATTCCAGATCGGTTGTTTAAACAAAAGTCTCCGACCCGTGTGATGGGAATCATTCAGGATCGGTTCTTCCTGTCTTGTTGTGGATGGGATGTTGTGCCAGGGGGTAGAATTCAGGTCGTTGTTGATATCAATTTTGAGCTGTTTTGCTATAATGTAGCACTAGAATGCCTCTCCGAATTTTAGGGGGTGTGAAGCAAGTGAACACGTTCAATTATGCAATGTGGAAGGTATTATGCTGGTGGCTGCTAGGGTGTAGCACAAGTGGCCTCCCATCCAAGATTTCTGACTAGACTAGCAACTTGAAGGGGTCAATACATATGAATGGGAGAGGCTTACTCTTCAGAAAAGTGTGTTCTCTAGCTAATCTTCTTCATATATATATATATATATTATATATTATATATAAATATTCTGAAGCTGCTGGATGAATTGGTATACATCTTGTTAGTGGAAGGTCTGGGCAAGACATTTGAATCCCATTTTGTTAATTTTTATTGTGCGTGGAGGCCTCCAATGCCAGGAAAATTGACATCCAAAGTTTCGTTCGTTCAACATAGCCTTAATGGATGAGTGATTGAGGAAATGCAACTCTATACGGGGAAAGATGATTGCACATGGTTGTCAGGATAATGACTTGAAGGAATCAGAAAATGTTGGGACAATTCCAACCCTTGGTTTAGAGCAGGAGTGATTTTTCCGTGGTCCATAATCAGCTAATGTGTTTCTACTTAAAACGCCCCAATGACAGCAGAACTGTGTGATGGTGCTCTGCGGAGCTCCTTGACAGCATATGGACCATGGAAAAATCACTCCTACGGAGAGGATGTGGACGGAATTCTTTTGGACATCGGTGGTCTTGTCCGGAACTCTTGGTGTTGATATTTCCTCCAAGTTGCAGAATTGCTAGTGCTAGAGGTGGTGTCTATATCTGAATGAGGCAATCTTATCACATTAGTTGTATTGTGAAGGATGGAGCGATTGGAGATTTATCTTTTTGAAGTTCTTACCTCGTTGATTCTTTGCTTGCATTTGGGAAGGAATGGTGGCTCTGTTTTAGGGAGGATGGGATTTGATGAAGTTTATGTAATTCTTTCTGGAGACAAGTGAGTTTAGTTTGACAGAACCAACTACTCTCTCTCTCTTGAATTAGGGGGCATTTCATATGAATAGGTGCTATTGTATACATGGGTTGGAGATTTATTGATTACCTCATCTCGCCTTTGCACAATAAGTTCGATGCTTGCACTTATTATTTAAATCCCACTATGTAAATCCTTGTTTCATCTGTGTGCTTGTGGGCATGAATGGTGGGTTGGTGAATAGTTCCGCATGTGTCAGAGAGAAAAGATTTGTGTGCTCTCGAAGTGTGTTATGGTCATACCACATCTTAGGGTGTTGATATTGAAACTGTGGCAACAATCATGCTCTTTGGAGGCCTTTTGTTCAGATGATGATATCGGTGTAAACAATGTTGCTTCCACTTTAAAGAAAGTGGAGGAATGATGAACTAGTTTGGTCGGCATAGGAAATTGAACTTTTCAGTAATCTCCTTGCATGGTAAGCTAATCAGACAAATAAATTGACTTTACATGGGAAGATAATTAGAAGAAACCGTGAAGGTAGTTTCTTTGCACACAAAGTCACTATGGAGCTCACTTTCTTCATACAAGAGATTTGCCAATTTAATTTGTCATTTCAGCCCGCTCTCTTTACCAACTAGTTGTAACTGTGTATGGTTTCATACAGTGAACTCTCTACATCCCGTATTTGTTTTAGAAAAATCCCTACGCTGATCCCTTAGCCCATTCCCAAAAAGGCCCTTATTGTATACATTCAAGCAAAAGCACTCCTTGAACTTGTAACGTTTTATGTGGAAATTAACTTTATTTATTCGTAGAATGAGATTATTAGACTCAGTGTATACTTTTATTGATCAATTGCTGTGAAGCAGTATCCACTAACTATTTTCTTTGGCTGTTAAAACCCCCTCAAACACCCTCTCTGATCCAACCCCTCAAGGTATTGGATCTGCCAGTTATTGGATACTCTTTGTATGGCGCCTCATTGGGTTCTCGTCGTTTCAATTTGCACCATGTCTGTGTTCTTTTATCAATAGATATTTTTCCATTTAGACCTTAAATCAGTGATAGCTAATCCCTCTGAGTATTATACTTGTCCTAGCTCTACATGTGAATGCAGTTATACTCTAAACCAGGCAAATAAATGATTTGTTGATTTCTATTCGAACTAAAACTTTCTGCATCTCCTTTCCGGATTCCATTAATGCTGTCTTTTTTCTTTGATGAATTTTTTGAATTTATTCATGAAGCAGGTAAACCCATTACATCTTTTGTCAATACTATCCTCCAAAATTGCAGTATGAAAACTAATGTTTCCTACACCATCATTCTCTACATTAATTCCACCATTTGACCTTAACCAATTTGCAAGGCAGTGTGCTGCTTTGTTTGCAGTTCTGGAGATCTTCCTCAAGGAGATACCTGTTCTTTGCTTTAGAAATCATGAATACTTTGAGCTCTGCATCTCCATTAATGCTGTCTGGTTTCAATTCATTTCATGCTTTGACAGATACAGGTGAACTAGCTCTCACTTCCTCACTTTTATAGACTAGCATCTTGTAGATTAGTTAGTAGTTAGCCAGTCCATTACCTCTAACTCACACCTTTTCGGTCTTCAGTCTGGCCCCCATCTGGACTTAGGGCCTCTCTCATTTTCTTAACCCTCAGAGCATCTCTTACCTTAGCTTTTCTGTAAGGTGTGTGAGTCTATTCTTTAGGTTATAGTATTATAATTGGAGTTGTGAATCCTGTACAATAGTTTGGCAAACTGCGCAATCACCTCTATTACAATGTATAGAGGCGGATTCGACTCTGAAAATGCACAGATGTAACCTCTTTAGTTTGCACCGAGTCAATTTTGGTCTCAGATATTAACTTCCAACACATAGATTATAAAAATTGTCGACTAAATTTTAGCACCCATTAGGAATGAGTTTCGTTGAACTTAAACTTAAAGGGAGACAGTAAATTATTTCAAATCGACCTCGACTCCGTCCTGTGTCCTTTAGACACATGGAGGCAGAAAAGGAACACGGGGATGATAGTTGTGGAGGTTAGCACAGGAGCTTCTAGTTGCATTGGCCACTTGCAGCAATGCTGACGACATCCATCCCGATGAACTAGAGATGTTGTGTTAGCTTTATCCATCTTCCAATGATTTCAGTTTTTGGAATAGTACGTAAAATGAAGTATTTACTGTTCATTTTGGGATTACATGTTCCTTCTTCCTCTTGTTCTTTGCTGTTGTTGACGACATCAATTATTAAATATTGATGATTTGGTTGAGTTAGGTCTCTTTTCAGATGGATATAGAACAGGGTGGGTAGCGAATTGTGGATGGCTGTGACTGGTTTTTGGCTAGTTTATTGTATCACATGTTTCTCAATACCAGTGAATTCATAGCTATTGGTGATTGTTGGTGGTTAAGGGCCTGGATGGAGGTGGTGATGATGTAGTGTCAAAGTAGGGTAGAGACTGATGTAGCAGCCTTGTTTCAATGATTAATGATGTCTCATTTTGTATCCCGTCTCCAATTTTTCTGAAGCAGGAGCTATATAACATAAAGTAGTTCTAATATCAAATAACGGGGAACAAGCAGACTTTAGTTTGGTTGGTTTCTTCCAGTAGTTTTCCATGCTTCTTTTGTAACACTCTCTCCGTAGCACTCGTGAAAGGCCTTCTTCTTTCTTTTGTTGTAGCAATCTCTCTGTTTGATTCTCATAACTTTATTGACTTACCATCCACAAGATTTGGCTCACCTCCTTACAATATAAGTACTTCATAATTTCTAACTTCTTAAGTAAGGGAGAATTAAGGCTTATCACATTATCATTGACGGGTGCGGTAATGAAGCTAGTCCAAGAAAAAGTCTCGATCAGGATTTTGTAACATAGGAAATCTCGCGGGTATAGGGATTGAGCTAGTTGACAATACTATTAGGAGGAAGCTAAGTGGGTAGGGAAGAAAGCTAGGGATATACAAAAAACCAGTTTTCAGGTATAGAATGTTGTAGCTATTCTTGTAGACAACTTAAAAATGAAGTGATGGAGGTTTAAAAAGTAGACGATGAGTTAATCCTTATTTAGCTAGCTAGAAGATGCTATCAAGATTTGAGAGATATTTCTGGTAGGATTCGGACGAGCTAGTACGAGGGTTACCACGTAGAGAGAGAGTTGTTATTTTTGAGATCTTAATGGGCTTGTGGGAGGGATCTCGGACAAGCTAGTACAAGGGTTACCAAGCAGAGAAATTGAGTTGTTGGTGGGGATCTTAATGGGCTTGTTGGGAGGGATAAAATCCATTTTGAGAGAATGCATGGAGGTTTTGGTGTTGGAGAGAGAAATGAAGAGGCAGTGTCATCTTAGAGTTTGCTTTGGGTCATGATTTAGTAGTAACATCATATTCTTTAAGAAGAGGGACAGATACCTACTAAAGTGGAACAAAATCTGAATATACTTCTTTCTCGCAAGTAGAGGCGATAAAAGGATTTGTAAGGATTGCGAAGTTATGATAGGTGATATATTGACTAACCAACAGTCTTCTGGTTTTGGATGTTTGTATCACGAGATGGAACATTGATGTTGAGGAACTAGGTATCCACGTTCTAGGTTGTATTTGAGAGGGGAACAAAGTTTTCAAGAGACTAGATGTTTGAGGGAATATGTCGTACGGGTGAACGACCTGATCGTCTGTGAGAGGAGATGGTTAGGTGTATTAGAAGGGTAGGAAAGAGCACTTCCAAGGAGTCTAAGGAAGTGGACCACCCTCTAAAGAAACATGGTGGTGGAATGACGAGGTCCACAATCAATTCAAATGAAAAGAGTGTCAGACAGCTTTCAGTTCGTATAGGAATAGTGAGAATTTAGAGATGTAAACCGCTAAAGCTGAAACTAAGAAGAAAGCTAAGAGGTGGGCGTATGACTGTTTTTATGAAAAACTGAATTAGAAGAATGGGAGGGTGATATTTATAGAATTGCTTAAATTAGAAAGAGAAAAGGAATTACTTTAGTTGCATCAAGTGTATTAATGATGTGTAGATGATAGTCTTAGTTAAAGACGATGCGATTATGGAAATGTGGTCTTATTCTGTGAAACTTTTTAATAAAAATCATTTGGATGACTTTGAGCTTACAAGATCTTAGTGGCTCTAACGTGTGCTCAAACTACAAATTCACCCCTAAGATTAGGGAAATTGAGGTCAAATATGCTATGGAGAAAATGAAAGTGGGGAAAGCTGTAGGACTTAATGGGATCCCTATCGAAGTGTGGAAGTCGCTAGGTTACAGAGGGTAGAGTATGGTTTGACTGGTTTGTAATGAAATCTTAAAGTGTAAGAGTATGCTGGAAGAGTGGAGGAACAATACATTGTTGTCTCTTTATAACAAGGTAGACAATATGTGGAACACGGACCACATTTAATCAAAATTCCCAAATCCAAAGTGCCCTGAGGTTCTGTAAGAGACGCTTGACCGCATTTCAGTGAGTAGTTGTCGATCGATGCATGAACAGGGATAGCTTATTGATTGCAGATGCAACATCATTGTGAGTAAGAGAGATACTGAAGACTCCCAACAATCATGTGATATTCATGCGCATTTGAAGAGAAAGAGTCAGCCGAATCAAGTGCAGTCAAAGACCATAGTCATCCCGATCGGATGCAGCATCAACCCTGGAATTAGAGAAATAAACCGCGCTGATGTAGGAAGGGGCGTAGCTCTGAGTATCACATTCGCGTGGCGGCCATACGAGACTCAGAAGCTTGCAGATAAAGTTAAGTCGGTCCTCCACCTAGGAGGTTGAGCTATGAAAACATCCTCATATAATGTACCCTAGAGAAAAGCATTATTGACATAAATCTCAGCAAGACATACGATGAGATGTATCGTGGTAGGATTGAATGTGTCAACATAGTCAGCGGTGGGTCGTTAATGAAAGCCCTTTGTCACTAACCGTGCTTTGTAACGATCAAATGAGCCATCAAGATGGCACATAATACGAAAGACTCATTTTCAACCAACATGATTATATGTGTTAGAGGAAGGCACGAAATGCCAGGCATGATTAAGAAGCAGCACTTCAAATTCATTATTCATAGCAGATCGCAAGCGGGGATCCTTGAGGGCAACCATAGCTGGTTAGGTGTCAGAAGGAGCCAAAGGGTCAACAGCATGAAGGCCGAAATGCCAAATTTTATGAAATTAGGAGACACCGACACTCATGTGTGTGTGTGTGTGTGTATGTGTGTGTGTGTGTGTGTGCGTGTGTGTATTTAAAATTTGAAGTAAATGACAAATTCAAAACTATATACATTGCAAGAGTTGAATGAAAGATTAACATCCAAAATATAGCAAAAAGAAAAATACAAATTATAATGGTGTTCATCGAAAATTTTAAAAATCAGGAGGTGGTGTAAACATTGTCTCATGTTTTCATCTTTAAACCGTCTTCACCAGCCCTAGCCACACAATCTCTTAGGCGAAGAAAACAAAAGAGAATAGAGGGGCGATTTTTTTGATGTGGTCCGGTCAGTTGTCCAACAACTTTGTGTAACACTCTTTCTCTACATTTTCAAATGGAGACGTGTGTCTCAGTCGTCTCCCAAGCATTTCGAGCCATATTCTTATTAATTTTTTGTTTGGAAAGGCCAGGTAAAGTTTCCAAAACTTTGCTTAGGTGTGTCTGAGTTTTCCGACACGCTTCCGAGTGTCCGAAACGCAAGCGGCAACCCTGATGGAGTGTCCGTGCAACATAGGTATACTTAAGGGTAGATTTCAATGCCCCCGATTTAGATTGAGTAGTCATAGGATGCTTAGAAGGTTGAGCTGATGGTGCGGCAGCTGGTGGAGGTGGGGCGACCAGGGCTGCACGTAATGCTGCACGATGGAAAAGGGCGTCGAGTAGACTACGATAGCGACAACGATGGCGCCGCAGACGTGATAGGCACTGGGGGGGGGGGTTGATACTGAGGGGGGAGGCCGTGGGAGTATGGTGGTGATTGAGCCAAGCCAATCGGAGACAGAGATGAGAGGGGATGACGCGGTGGAGAAGCTCGCTGACCAAAACGGGAAGGAAGACTCCACGAATTTGACATAACATGACACAGATGGCCAAGATATGCACTTTGCGCAAGAGAGTAGCCAAGAAACACCGACAGTAGAGAACAATCATTGTTAGAAGTGTAATGTCGTAACTAGGGATGACATCCAAAGATGTGTACTTTGGAGTAGTTTGGAACTTGACAAACTATAGATTCGAAGGGTGACATCATATGAGTAGGGATGGCAATTCGGGCCTTAAAATCGGGTAGAAGCCCGACCCGGACCGTACCAAACACTGCTAACTTACTGTCTAAATGGGTTAGGGCCGGGCTGCAGCTATTTCTCAAACGGGCTAACACTAGTGTAAGTAGGTTCGGGTTTGTTGCAGTATGGTTGCTGGGTTTCACTGTTCAAACCCGCAATCCAACTCTCTCTCACACACGGCCCACAGCTCACTTTATTTCTCTTCCCCTCTCCCTCTCTCCTCACGACTCCACATCGTCTTTCCTTCTCCTTTCTCTCATCTCTGCATTCTTCTCTCTCTTCCCCGTAAGTCTCTGTCGTCGCTCCATGTCTCACAACTCAACCCAGTTTATTCTTGTCTTCCCTTCTCTCCGCCGCGGGTCAGCCGCGATCTCACTCGCACCGCTGTCTCTGCCATGGGTGTGTATGTTGTCTCTGATTTGCCCATAGAATTCTGGACTTGCACTCGAGTCCAAAGATTTCGCAACCACGGTCGATACAGAGAAGGTTTTCAGATGTGAAGATTCCTCTTCACACAAGATTGGGCGAACAAAGGATCCAAAACTTCAACAAAATACAACCCCCAATTTGAGAGTGTTGGAATTGGGCGAACAATTTCACTCTGATGTACAGGAAGTTTCACTTCTTTGTTTTCAATCTGGGATGATTGTTGAAGAAAGGATCCAGAAACATTGGTTGTCGGCCTCGCATCAACAATCCCCATTTTCCAAATATTGTAAAAACCTTGGGTTAAATCAGTCAAATCGGGCTGAATCGGGCCGCGTATGTGTGCGGGCCGAAACGGGTTGAATTCAACCGGGTTCGGGTCAGTATATAGTATCTTGCACAGCAGGTCCTTGTGTGCGGGCCAATCTACACATAGGCACTGTTGCGGGGCGGGTCGGGTTTGGTTAATTTTGGCCCGCCCCGCCTCGATTGCCATGCCTACATATGAGTGGAGGGACTAGGAAGACAATCAATGAGATAGACCGCAATGGAGAAGGCATAGTAGGCCAGGCATGGTGAAGGAGCGCAAGACATGTCTCAACAATGTGACGATGACGGCGCTTGGCATAATCATTGTGATCTGAAGTATGTGTTGTGTAGAGTGGTCCATAGCAGAGCGGGGGTTTCTACCCTTTACACATGACAGACGGGGGAAAGTAGCAAGAGTACTGATGAGGAAGGAGAAAACTACCTGATCTTTCTGGTACCATGATGTGTAACCCGGACTCATTGGAGTAGTAGTAGTCTCAGAACATCAGAGGAGAAGGCAGAAGCACCGTGCACTGCTTGGTACCGGCGGTGGGCTGACCTGCTCGTTGATCAGTAGCCGGTGGTATCAAAGACGGTAACAGTGACTGGCTTCACATTTGCAGGTGGGTGTGACACCGTGTGAGACGATAGCGTAGCCTATAACCGGTGGTGTTGGTTAATTGCAGGTGGTAGTATAGGTGGTGAAATAATTGGGTGTTACGGAGGGCTGTGTAGTAGCAGGTTCAGGTTGGCTTGGTGGGTTGAAGCCTTGAAGGAGATACTGTTTGGTGGAGGTGAAGGTGTTTTGGTCTGGATTTGTCTCAGGTGAAGATGATGTACGATTGGGTTACCCACAAAACAGATCTGGTTATTGATGTTGAGAAAGGTCAAAGGTTCAAAGGATTGGGTTCACTTTTTGACCATTGTGTGGATTTCAACTTTTGTTCATCAATTCTATCATGAAATTGATGCTTGATGTGGCTGGATAGTGAAGTTTGAATGTGAGATTTGTTGTGTGTGTTCTTGTGATGTTTCTGAGTTTTCTTGATTAGACGTAAAAATTGATTCTTGAACATGAATCAATTTGAAGGCGGGTTGGGTTTGGGTTGGGTGGAGATTTGGTGGTGGTGGTGGTGGTCAAGAACACCAATAATGATGGCCAAGTACACCAAGAACATCAAGAACATAAACACAAAAATACGAATAGGGGCAAAATGGTCATAAAAAAGTCAGATTGCACCCTCTCTTAACTATAATTAACAGAAGGGTGGTATTTTTCTAACGTCCATTCCCTGACGGGTGGTTTTTGTCTCGACAGGGGTGGTTTTTATATATCCCCAAAAAAGAGGGGTGTTTTTGTATATAGCCCATACTCAAGGGGTGGTTTTTGTCTTTTACCCTAAATAGAATAATGTTGTTAATAGTAATTATATGTAATATACATGTTTTTAAGTTACTAATACACACAATAAGAGTTAAAATGTTCTTTTTACCTGCTAATCGATGAAATGGAGGCGAATCTCCATTCTCTATTTTTCCTCCAGATCTAGAGGGAAAATGGAGAATGGAGATGTTTTGGAGATCTGGAGGAAAAATGGAGAATGGAGGTGTCTTTGAAGAAATGGACGATGGTTGGAGATGATCATCTCTATCTAAAAAAATGGAGAAAATATTGAGAATGGAGAAATGGAGATTTTTTTGTCAAAAGAAATCTTCATAATTCTGGAGAAACGTAAATTTGAGAGGTTGGAGGCTAAAATCTTCAAAAATTTCACCAAATATAGTGAAATGGAGGAAGGTTGGAGATGCTCTAAATCTACCAACTAATGTACTAACGAGTACTCTATGTAGCCTTGCCACTTATTGAAAATGTTCATGTCTTGGCAGTAGGCGAAACGTCAGCGAGCTATCTTGTAAGGAGAGATGCGAAATTAGTTGGAAGTTTCATTTGGTAGATTGGGTACGGTATGTCATATGATGGGGAGTTGTTTGTTGGCTTCTTGATGATTGTTCATTTCCAATCGGGTTTTATCGGGGAAGTGGCTGTGAAGATTAGACTTTAGAGCGGAAAGTATTTGGAGGAGAACGATTGACAGCTAGGTTTGGCTCAGTGAGGGAGGGTTGATGCTCTATTGTAATTGTATGTTTTTTTAGTTATTGGCTGTGGCTAGTATTTATCAGAGTGTGATTGTGTCGTGTAGAGGGTCAAGTTTAGAATTGACTGAGGGGATCATGTTTTTATTTAGGAGGACCGTCGGGTGTGGTAGTTTGTTTCGTTAATTCCTGTCTATGTTGTCTTGCTCAAGGTCATAAAGTTATACTTAGGCAATGTCTGTGCCGGAGGGGTGAGGGGGCAGGAGCATTGTGTGGGTTTTTCGGTGTAGGCGAGATTTGAATGGTTTCATGAACTTTGGAATGCTCCATATCGGATCGGATCTTCACAAATGGGTTTTGACTTTTTGAAGTAGAGCCTGTCTGTATTGGTCTGTCCTCTATTCAATTTTGGTTTCAGCTCTTTTGATATGGCAAGTGGATTCTTTGCGTTGGGCCACATGTAAACTTGATTTCAGGCTTTCATATCATTTGATACGGTAAGTGGGGGCTCTATTACTAGTTTCTTCGTTTGTTTGGTATGCAACGGTTGACGGGATTTTATGAATTTGACAGTTGACAACTTGGTTTGTCGCACGATTAGCCACTTTTGGTTCATTGTCTTGCTATGTGATCCTTACGAGGTTTGTTCCAAATTGACTTCCAGCTTTTGTTGGGTTGCTCTTGCTCCTTACCAATTCTGAGTTCTTAATTACTTAGAGTTGGCTACGGGTGAATATAGAGAGGCAGAAAGTTGGGCGTTTGCCTCATTTGGAGTGTGTGTAACTGGTAGAACATTGACGGCTCATGTGTCTGATGTGAAGGCGTGTTGCTCTTTCTGGCATGCTGCACGGCTCAAAAATCATTTGTTGGATGTCCTGGATTCCTTGACTTAGTTATGTTTTTTTTTGGTTTCTAGTTTCTTCTTCACTATGTTTGTTTTGAGGGTTTGACCTAATTCATCTGTGAATGTTATTTTGTTAGCTTTACAAAAGTTTGATTATCTATCAAAAAATACCTGAAGTAAATCCAGCAACTAATAAAGTACTCATCTTGCAGCCACCGACTCTTTTAGACAAACCAATGTGACTAATTTTGAAGTGAACTCTGAAGGCTGGTTGCATGAAATGCCATATTTATATGTTCTCTTCTTTACATGCTTTGCATCTGAATCACATTGGTTCTCGGTCCTCACTCATCTCTTCATCGGGAATTTCCCTTGCACCGTTTAGGAGAAGAGGGAATGGACATAAAACAACAGTCTGTTGGTTGATACATGTTGACACCATCAACCTTCATGTTAATTGGCAGATACATTTTTTGCGGAATGTGTACGCATTATCACAATTGTATTTTTCTGTTTTGATTATTTAAGATTCTTCATTTAAGATCATTATCAAAATGATGATGAGCTATCTTGTGTCTTCTTTTTTATGCTCAATTTGTTTGACGTGCTCATTGATGACTCAGAGCTCCACTCTTTGAGGTTCAAACTGAAAAATGGGAGTGCTTCTGTGCCGTGCTTTGGGATCCAGCTCATGCTGATTGTGCCGTTCCCCAGGTAACTTTTCTCTTTCTAGATTTTATTTTCTGGTGTCTTTATAAATGTTTCCTAAATTGCTTGTTTGTTGACTCCCTTGTGAATATCCACAGTTTAGACTTGAGATTTGTTGCACGAGAAGATCATAACTTTTACAGTAGTTTAACCAACTTGAGATCCTTTTAGTGTTCACCATTTCATTACTTCTCATATGTTCTACTCCTTCGTGCACTTAACCAAAGTTTGCAGCCTATCAAATTAATTGATTCCATTCTTCATGAAACGACGTCTATATCTTAGTTCAATAACAAGAAAGAATCAGATTTTATTGATGTCTTTTCCAAGGTAGGTTCACTTGGTTTCCCATTGGTCCGTGGGCGGGAAGATGCATCACTAATAGGATTCTTTTGTATAAGGGCTCAAGAGAAACGTTTTACTCTGGTTTCAAGAGTTGTCTTCGGTCTTTGTCTGACTGACTATATTGGATATACCAGGCATTAAGGAAATCCGACACCAGTTATGTCCAACAACATCTTGCTTGAACTAGAGGGGAGTAGCATTTTGTTTCTCAATTCTCGTAGGTGGAGAATTTTGTAAGAGAGAAAAAAAGGAAGATGGGGGGGGGGGGGGGGGGGTTATAGTATTGCTACCAAAAATTTGTTAGAGTAGAGGTCAATCACTAAGAAATCAAAAGGAAAATCATATCGTATTTGACAAGATATAGATGATTTAGTATGAGTGGTTATGGACGAGCTGAGTTGTCTTTGTTGGGGGCCATGTCTGAAATTTAGAATTTTACCTGAGGCAAGTGCAAGAATACATTTCTTATTTTTTCCTCCATAAGACGGAAGTGTGAAAACATAATTTTATTGATCGATCGAAAGTTGATGGATTTACTTCTCCAACTCCAAGTAATGGCACATCAATAAACGAAGTTGAAATTGAGAAAAAAGGTAGCTCCAGGAAAGAGAATTTTGGTATCCTTAAGTAAATGGCATGGAGTTGATATGATAGTAGGGGAATTTCTAGATTTGTAAAAGGTATTTGATGAACATTGGTACCGCTCAGGTGTCGGAAGAAGTAGATGCTGTCCTTCCCGTCCTCATGTATTTAGGAAAAGCCGAAAAATCTTCAGTCTCACTGATTAGTCGCAATTCAAGAGAGTTAGACTTCGGAAATCCATGATTAATGATAAGAAATGTATCGTAGTAAGGGAGCTACATGAATTGGTGATTACTTGGGCATTGCTGTTTGGCTGGGAGAAACCCGGGTTCACATTTTAAAGGGATTTTTAGAAGAATCAGGAATCAACATGGAGTGATTTATGAGGCTCAGAGTTCGACATCGAGAAAGTGCGGAGAAAGAGTTTTGAAATAGTTTCCTTTGATGTCCCCATATTTTAGAAGTAGTGTTCTTAGTGGATTTTGACAGGCCTTAATTACTGAAGTAGTGTTCTAAATGTTCCTCGTATCAGAAATGTTGCTGGTTTTAGGACTTCTCCATGAAATTGAAACGGTTGCAAGTGTTTGTGGTGGAATGGTCCAAGTTTCATATGTCTGGTGTTTTTGTATACATACCTACACTGTTCCTCTTGGTTTCACTTCCTTCTTGTATTTGTCTATTGTAGGAGTTGGATACTGAACAAGTTTTGAAGCAGTTAAAGTACATAGAGATGGTATGCCTCTTCTTTTTAGTACTCTGTAGTCTGTAATCACTCTTGCTATTCATACTGTTTCATCTCATGATATTTGAAGCTGGGTAACTGTTTCATTTGAATTATAGTTATTCTTTTATTCTCTGAATAATTTCATGTCGTCTGTAGTTGAGGCCTCAACTGACTACAAAAAAGCGGAAACTGAATCCTGCAAAGTCTGTCGGCTCACAAGCTCTTTTGAAGAGTGCAAGAAATGGAAGAAATCGCTAGTTTCAGCACAGTGTCATGTACAGAAATTACAAGTCCAAATCAGAGAGTTTGCAGAAAAGATCTTAATTGCACTCCTGTGGCCTTCAGCTCCTGGTTGAAAAGTTTTAGGAGCTTGAACATGAAGCAGATGTCGCAAAGATCAGTCGATTTATACCTGTAATTGTTGTTAGTAAAGGCTTCCTTAATTGAACAGTACTGTAGTAGTACCCATACCCCCGTGGTATTGAATATCTTCTCCCAGATGAGAGAGTGTTGAGTTTGTTACGTCAAAAGTGGAGAAAGGAAACCTAATAATTGAACAATCTTTGGTTAAACCGGGAATAGAGCAAAGCATGTTGTAATTGTTATTTTTTTCTTTCAGAATGCAAAAATATATTCCCTGGATTTCTGTTTCCTTAGATGAGATTTTGCTTATTTTTGTGACTCAAGTCAAGCCATTCTTTTCTTGCATTAGTATTTTCATCCCTCTACGGTTATGTGTCCATTCATTTGCAACAGCGGTTTCTTCGTTTGTGCAGATAGAAATGTGAGGATGTCGTTGGAATCTCCATGATCTGCGGTTAGGCAGCTAGTCTTTAACCCTAAACCTTGCAGCCTTCTCTCAGTTTCTGGCGGAAAGTCATCTTACATGTTAGGAGTAACTCCTTGAGGAAATTTTCACTAACATAAGCTTGTTTGGTCCGAATTAAACCGAAATAACCCCCATTGGGGGATAAAAGAGGATCCTTTTAGAAACGATCCATTGTCAGTTTTAATGTTTTCCCAGCCCATATTGGAACAGACAGTCACTGTCGGTTCTTAAGAACCGTCTTTACTAATATTAGTTTTAAAGCCCTAGAACCGACAATATTAGAATCGGTTTTCTGCTTAAAGTTTTGAAACCCTTATCTCCTGTCATCTGTCATTCAGTGGCTGCCATCGATCCTCCCCACTAGTCTCCCGAAGGATGGAAGAAGCTCACTGAGCCTCCCAGTCCCAACCACAGAACCGCTGCCGCATAAGTCCGACGACCTCGCCGTCGGAGTCAGGCTAACCCATTGCCGCCGTTTGCAGGTAGGTCCTTCTATTTCTCTCTCTCTCTCTCTCTCTCTCTCTCTCTCTCTCTCTGTAATCGTATGTCATTTTAAATGTCTCTCTATTTGTCTGTGTGTGTGTTACTGCGTTTTTTCACTTGTTCTTGCTATGGTAATATTAGTATACTGAGGGCACGTTTGATGTAGGGATAAAGAAGGGTTACAGTAATAATAATACCGGTAGGGGGTAATAACTGGTGTTTGGTGCAGGGATAATTTTAAGGGGAATTCTATCCCCCCTTATTATCTATACCCCTTGTAAGCCTAAAATTTAATCCGGGATTGAAGATTGAAGTATTAATACCCTTATTTATACCGGTACAAACAAACATGTTACATAATCCTCCATGTATAATTAATACTCCCTTAATATCAATACACCCTATAATAACGCAGGACCTCCTGTACATCTAACTTTCAATCCCTACACCAAACGTGCGCTGAGATTAGTAATATAATACTCCTAAAAAAAATAAAAAATAGATCAGTAATATAACAATATTAAGCGCAAAATGCCTGAAAACACTAAAATACTCCCGTACTCCCTTAATGGTGAAAATCACGTCAAATTCATCAAATATGCCGAGATATGCTGACAAACACCAGAAAACACCCTACAACTGGTAATTAGAACAACGCCAAATCCGGTGTGATCATCAGCATTTATAGTTTTATGTCATCAACTTGATTTGTCATTTTCTTCGAATTTGCTTATTATCTTCCCGGTGTTTCTGGTTTGACTGTTATCTGAATTTACTCGTGCTCTTCAGTTTCTATGAATTTGTAACTTGATCCAGGAACAATGCATTCGAACACTCTTACCCGTCGATGAGAAGTGAGATCTCACGCCAATGACACACTAGGGTTCCAAGCATACAACGATGCTTAAGTTTTGCGATTCCATTATTTTTGCAAGTTTGAAGTTGTTAAAATATGGTAGGTTATCTTCTAGATTTTTAATACCCTTAGGTTGCGTTTGGTAACCAATATCTAGATTTGAATTTGGATTTCAAATCCCAAAATTACAAATTCGGAAATTTGAAATACGAACACTTTCAAATTCTTTTGTTTGGATGGTATTAATAACCTAGAATTTGAAATACCGAATTTCAAATATGGTGTTTGGGTACCAAGTTAAGTAAATGTAAAATTGAACTGATTTGTGTTTCAAAACTATGGATCAAGGGGTAAAACTCAATTGAAAAAACTTGAACAAAACTCCGGTTATGTTTTAAGAAGCCGAGTGAGTATTTGACAAAATAAAAGTATTAATTGACATTTTAACAGTGCAATCATTTGATAGTTGTACAAAACACATAAGTTGTAGAGAAATGAGCGGTTATCAAACTTGTGAGAAGTCATCAAATTTGTGGGTAGCCAAATAATTTACATAATTTTACAATTTTTCTCTCTAGAGACTCTCTCTAGGAAGAAGTTGAGGGCTAGGGCTCCGGCGATGATGGA
Source organism: Linanthus parryae (assembly GCA_023055425.1). Lineage (NCBI taxonomy): Eukaryota > Viridiplantae > Streptophyta > Magnoliopsida > Ericales > Polemoniaceae > Linanthus > Linanthus parryae. The sequence goes on along the minus strand of JALGPY010000004.1, from coordinate 2,089,264 downwards.
AGGCAATGACGACGATTGGATTAGCAGGATCACGCTCTCTGACGAAGAAAAGAAGGCGGTGATCATCGGCAGAGAAGTATGTGACAAAGTCAAGGAGGATTGGAAATTGTGTCTCATTGGGAAGTTTGTGGGGGACACGAAAGTGGACCTCCAAAATATGAAAGAGCTTTTTCGAAGACTTTGGTGCCCCGATGAAGATCTGAAAATAATGGAGGACAAAGACAACAAAATCATCTTCAGATTTGGTAACAAGAGCTCTCTAGAGAAGGCTCTGTACGGAGGCCCCTGGAATTTTGATGATCAACTTCTTCTGTTGAAGGAATGGGAGATACAAGGTAATCAAGACCAGTTTCAATTCCATGACATCTGGGTCTGGATACAAATTAAAGGGTTACCACTCCACCTGATTCATGAAGATGTTGGCACTCACATAGCTGCATCGATTGGAGAATTTGGACGGGTTACAATCCATATCGAAGGCGAGGAGAAAGATCGGTGTATCAGAGCACGAACGAGAATCAAAACCTACAAGGCCTTACGGAGGCGAGCCTTCGTTAAAACAGCAGATGGTGAACAGATATGGGTTAACTTGTTATATGAGCGCATCCCCTATGTATGTAATTGGTGTGGACGACTGGACCACCAGGCCTCTCAATGTGATAGACGCGAAGAATTGATCCAAACAGAGAGGTCGCCGGAATTTGGCCCATGGTTACTGGGGAAACCAGCCGGAAAGCGTCGAGTTTCCAGCGCCGACGACAGAGATGGCAAGAGGAGATCAGGCGAAGGGCATTCTGGTAATTCTGGAAATTCTGGTCGGGTCAAAGATTCTGGAAAATTCCCCAATAAAGGGAAGTCAAAGATTGGGGATAAGAATGCAAACTGGCAGTGGAATCCAAAATCTCTATCGCAATCAAATCCCCCGATCAGTGGGGAGGAGATTATGCGAAATGAATGGCCAGTCAAATCCTTTCCAAATTTGGATTTTATCCCTCCAGCGGATAAACCAAAGTTTGATATGGGTACCCTGAGTAAGGTGGCTATCCCCAAAGGTGTCAGTTTTGGTGCGAAAAATGTACCTAAAAGAAAGAGAATTTCCCTGAAGGATAAAGCAAGAAATAAGGGTAAAGATTCATACGCAGAAGGTGGGTTATCTTCGAAGAGAAAGCCACAGGGACAACTTATCATCATTTCTACAGAGGAAGGCCTACTATCAGGGGGTGGAAAGCGTACGTGCAGTCAAGAGAAAAACATTAATGGGAAGCCCCCAGACCCGAGCTCCACTCACGCCCCAAAAGGTGGAGTAAATGAAGTTAATGAAGTGATGGACGTTGAGAACCTCCCTAATCCTGAACCAGAGGCGGAGTCTGCCAAGCAGCTCCGCCTAGATCAATGAGTGCTCTCAGTTGGAACGTGCGGGGGCTTGGAAACCTCTGTAACGTTCTATCCCTTTGCGACACCGTGAAGGAAAGACGTCCCAGTCTAGTTTTTCTCATGGAAACTAGGCTGAAATCACATGAGATGGATACGATTCGTGAAAAGGTGATGTATGCAAAATGTATTTATGTGGACAGTGAAGGCCGAGGTGGAGGACTTGCCCTTTTGTGGAACGACAAGACGGAGGTCCTTTTAATTTCCAGATCGGTTAGACACATCCACTGTCTCGTCAAAATTGAGTCGGATGGAGAGGCTTTCTTCTTCACTGGTTTTTATGGAGATCCAGATCGATGAGAACGTCATCATTCTTGGACTTTGCTAACCCGTCTAAAGCCCCATGGGGATGCCCCGTGGTGTGTGATGGGAGATTTCAATGAGATTATCTCCCAAGAAGAAAAGGAGGGTGGGAGAGGAGTGTCCTACTCTCAAACCAGCCCTTTCCAAGAGGCCTTACTGGAGTGTGATCTTAAAGATCTAGGGTTTTATGGAAACCCATATACTTGGAATAACAACCAAGAGGATGATTCCAATATCAGAGAAAGATTAGACAGGGTGGTAGCTAATCTTGAGTGGAGAACCTGGTACGGTAATGCTCGGGTCAACCACTTAATCGCATCAACCTCGGATCACAATCCGATCGAGCTCCTTCTAGGAACTCAAAATCCCACGAGTGTAGTGGGAGGGGTCAAGCGTTTTCAGTTTGAAGCTGCTTGGATGCACAGCGGGGAATGTGATTCTACCATTCAATCCGTGTGGAATGCTCACGCAAACCACCCCAAAGACAAGTTGGTACACTGTGCCAACCATTTGCAACGGTGGGCAAAAAACTGTTTCAGAAACGTTAAAAAACAAATCCAACAGTTGAAGAAGAAGATTGCAAATCTGGAACGGCAAAAGCAAACGGCAAATATTGCTTTTCAGAGAAGGAGATCCAGAAAGAAGCTTTCAGAGCTTCTCTTAAAAGAAGAAAAATTGTGGCAACAAAGATCTCGGGTCCAATGGCTAAACTGTGGTGACAAAAATACGGCTTTCTTTCACAGGAAAGCCTCGGCACGCAGAGCAAGGAACACTATCACGGGCTTGGAGGATAAGGATGGTAACTGGGTGACCGAAGATGAAGATATCATTCGTATCCTGTCCGGTTATTTCGAAGACATCTTCAAGTCCACTAACCCTTCTATTACCGATATCGATGCTATGCTCGAAGTGGCTAGTCACAGGATCAACCAACAAGACTATGACTTATTGGAAACCCCCTATACACTTGAGGAAGTTACTACAAGTCTCAAGAAAATGGGCCCCCTTAAAGCACCAGGAGTAGACGGCTTTCCCGCAATCTTTTTTCAAAAATATTGGAACTTGCTACAAGAAGAGGTGGGGGGGGGGGGGGGGGGTTGTGTAGTCAAGATCCTCAATGGAGAAGAAAGCGTGGCTGCTTTTAACCACACACTTTTGGCACTAATACCAAAAGTAAAACAGGTGCGTAAACCCTCGGATCTGAGGCCTATAAGTTTATGTACAGTAATTTACAAACTTGTTACAAAAACCATGGCTAACAGATTAAAGAGGATTCTCCCCTCAATTATATCCGAAAATCAGTCCGCCTTTGTGCCAGGCAGATTGATTACGGATAAATCTATCACTGCCTTCGAACTGCTTCACACGATGAGAACCAGAATCAAAGGCAAAGATGGTTTCTTGGCCCTTAAAATGGACATCAGTAAGGCGTATGACCGGGTGGAATGGTCTTTTCTGATTCGGATCCTAACCAAATGGGGTTCGGTCCTCGATGGATAAAGTTGGTATCTGATTGCATATCTACTCCTACGTTCTCTTGATCATTTAAAGGGAAGATTGTGGGTAATATTGTGCCCAAGCGGGGGCTTCGTCAGGGCTGCCCAATCTCTCCTTACTTGTTTTTATTTTGCGGTGAATTTCTCTCACGTGCTCTCACGAATGCTATGTCTAGTGGCACTATTACAGGGTTGGCTGCGTCGAGAGGAGGACCGAGAGTGTCACACCTCTTTTTTGCCGACGACAGCCTTATTTATACAAGAGCCTCACTAGCGGAGGTGAAAACCCTAACTACTATTTTACAGGATTATGAGCGTACAACGGGTCAAAAAATTAATCTCGACAAGTCTTCGGCCGTTTTCTCCAGCAATGTCCCTGACGATCTTTGCACCCAGCTCAGTTCTTTATGTGGAGTCCGTAGAGAACAAGTGAACGAACGCTATCTGGGGCTGCCCACTGAAATGGGAAGGAAAAAAATGATTAAGTTCCAAAACATTCCTGACAGGGTTCAAATCAAGCTTGCAAATTAGAAAGAAAAGTTTCTGTCTCCAGCGGGAAAAGAAGTTTTGTTAAAATCGGTGATTGAAGCTATCCCCACATATTCTATGAGCTGTTTTAAACTGCCTACTACACTCTGTGACAAGATAGAAGCTTTAATGGCAAGATTTTGGTGGGGTTCCGATGAAAATCAGACAAAAATCAGTTGGATTTCTTGGAAGAATTTGAAAAAAGCCAGAGAAGAAGGTGGTCTTGGCTTCCGTCATTAGCAATTCTTCAATACTGCCATGCTCGGGAAGCAGTATTGGAGACTTCTCATGAACCCAAACAGTCTAATTGCTAGAATTCTTAGACACAAGTATTACAAAGACACAGGTCTTCTAAAAGCTGAGGCAAAACAGGGATGCTCGTACCTGTGGAAAAGCATATTATCCAGCAAATCCCTCATCCTTAGTGGATGTAGATGGAGGTTGGGGAATGGTGAGAATTTGAACGCTTATAAAGACCCGTGGCTTTTCCGGGAAGAATCTTTCAGGCCTTTTACCCCGAATCGTAGTCCAGCTGATGCTCCCATAATGGTTTCGGACCTAATTACAGACGAAAGAAGCTGGAATCAGGAAAAATTAAACAGAGTCCCAATTCCGAGCTATAATGTCCCTGACAGATTGATTTGGCACTATTCAAGTAACGGGAATTATACGGTCAAATCTGGTTATCATCTTATCATCCATCAAGAAAATCTGAAGCAGATAGTTCAAACAGGTAGCACTTCGAACCCAAACCCAAGTCTGTGGAATTCCTTTTGGAAATTAAAACTTTCAAAAAGAATCCTTTACACGACTTGGAGAGCTCTGTTAAAAAGCTTGCCGGTTCGTGATAACCTTGTCAGAAAAGGTACTGTGTTGAAAATATTTGCCCAGTTTGCAAAAGAGAGAGGGAGGATGAGACTCATCTTTTTCTCTTCTGCCCCATAGCCAGAAGTTGCTGGATCTCCTTGGTAGGACATGAATTTTTGCCAAAAACTAACATGCACTTTCAGATCTGGTGGACTACCACTTTTCTTGCAGCAAAAACGGAAGAAAGAAGATGTATGAGTGTTTTGATTTGGCAGATTTGGAAGAACAGAAATGCAGTAGTTTTCAAAAATTGTCAATCGAGAAGAGAAGAAATCTTACTGCGGGTTACATAGTACATCACCTTTGTTAATGGCGGAATCTCTAGCTCAAAAGCTGAAAAGCCGGCTCAGACCTTTCCCTCTCCGGCTACGACACCACGAAGGCCGCCGGAGGGCTGGACAATTATTTCCACCGATGCATCCTGGAACCCAGGCTTAAAGAGCGGCTATCGGAGTTGTCATCAGATCTAGGGAAGGTGTCTTCATCGCGGGAAATCAAAATCAATCCCCTTCTCCAACTCAGCAATGTTTGCCGAAGCAGAAGCTTTGAAAGAAGGGATTGATTTAGCTGTAAAAATGGGACATGCAAGAATTTGGATTGAGACGGATTCTCTCACTCTGTCAAGAGAGATGAACCAAAAACTGCAAATGGAAGAAGTGGAAGACGCCACAGAAGTCGAGAGGGTTATTGATGAATGCCAGTTCATTCTCGAAGACTCCACAGACCACGTGGTCACGCATATACCGAGACAGCTCAATAAGTGCGCTCACATTTTTGCACAAAAGGCCATCCACTCTCAAATGAATTCTATTTGGTCCTCTTCAGCCCCCGTTTGGGCTTGTAAATATTTGGATGATGATCGTTTGGGCCGTTTCTATGGGCCTAGTTGAGTAATAAAATGGTTTTTCTCAAAAAAAAAAAAACTTGTGAGAAACTAATTTGAGGTTCAGCTAGTTAGACCCATATTTAATTATCGATGCTTGAAAAAATAACTCTTTGACATTTGATGGTATTGTTGGCTTTATGTAGATTTAATTAACTTCTGGACATAAAATTCGTTAATGTACACTGAAATCTTTAATGACAAAATTAGGGCTGCAACTCGGGCGGGCTGGTCGGGTTGGCAGCCCTGATCGAGCCCGAGTTCTGTCGAGACTGCCCAAGCCCAACCCATCCTGAGTTAATGGCATCCTCAGCCCGCCCAAGCCAAAATTCGTACAAATCAATTCAGGTTCGGGCTGAATTCGGGCTATTACATTAGACTTAATAATTTTTTTTAAAACATAAGAGTATAATAAATTGTTGGTAAAAAAAGCTAATTAAGTTGTTCAAAAAAAAAAATTATTAAAAGCACTGATGATCAAAAGAAAACAAACAGATTCATGTTAGATATCTTACATAATTCTCTAATAAGGTAATATTTATAGGTAGTTATCATGCAAATCGGACAATTCAGATTAGCCATTTGTTTAATATTTGTACCCAAGCCCGACTCTAATTGCAATTCGGCCTGAAAATTTCTGCCCAACCCGTTAAAAATATGTTTTCGGGCCTTATTTTAATTCGGGCTTGGCTCGGGTTGGCCGGGTTCAACCCCCCCCCCCCCAAGTTGCACCCCTAACTAGAATAAATAAAAATTTTGAAATTTTGAAATAACGTTGTAGCGATTGATGGTGTTGCTATTTTCTTTTTGCAACAAATATGTTATATACTTATGGTATTATTCTTTTTTTTGTTCAACCACTGCACATTATAAAAAACCAACCAAAATACAAACTGAGAAAGAGGATTCAAAACTAACAAATTAACCTATTTCTCTTGGAGCTTCAGATAACATCATCTGTTTTAATCACTAGGAACATTTTCAGAAATCTCTCTTTTAGCTTGACCTTTCTTTGCAAGCTTTGTTAATAGATCATCACTTTGGTTTTCTTCTCTTCTAATCCATTTAAGGCTGAAATTATGTGTGGTAAGATTATGTATATCTTCTAGCACACTTTTCCTCAGCTTGTTGGAAGCTCTTCCCTCGTTTGCATCTTTGACCACTCCACTGTTGTCACATTCAAAAGAAATATGGGTGTTCCTCCAGTGAGTGTTGTCTAGAATGGCTTTCCTCAAAGTCTTTGCTTCCACTGTTGCTGCAGACTCCCCAGAAACTTTAAACCAAGCAGCTCCGCTCATGTTGCCATTGTGGTCCTTGCAAATCCAAGTTCTCACTCTTTCTTTGTCTTTAGCACTCCATGAGGCATCACTGTTAATTTTCATGTTACATGCACTAGGAGGGGTCCACACTGGAGTCACCTTAGCATTCTCTTTAGGAATTTTCTGCTTCAGAGTACAATCAATCCTCATATCCCCTGAGACTTTCTTGAAAGTGTTGAGAGTATTTATGGGATTGGGTTGGCCACCTTCAAACACAAATTTATTCCTTTGCAGCCAAATAGCCCAGATAGCCATAATAAGATCATAAATATTGTCCATAGTTATCTCCTTCTGAACATATTTTTTCCACAGCTCCATGCTCCATATCTTGGTGTTTCCAATTTGCTTAAGTTGCTCTGCGTGCATCAACCCTGTTCCAAACCAGAAGGCCTTAACCCAAGGACATTGAAAAATCATGTGTTCTTCTGTGTCAGTCTCACAGTTGCACATCATACATGTCCCATTATTAGCACATTTCCTTTTGAGGAGGTTATCTCTTGTGGCAATTGAATTACAACACAATTTCCACCAAAAGTGAAACACTTTTGGTGGAGCTTGGATTTTCCATAAAAATTTCCAGAAATCTTTTTGCCATGTAAAATGGGAACTTGCCTTGTTGCTTTTCTTCGGGTGTTGCTGATGTGAGTTCTGGATTTTTTTTGCAAGATGGTAACCACTCTTAACAGAAAAAACACCATTAGTTGTTCCTTTCCAAAGGACTTCATCTTGCACAATAGTTGTTGGAATATGAACTTTGATGATTTCACTTACCAGACTGGGGGGAAGGTGTTTTGAAGCCAAGCTATATTCCATGTTTTGAGATTGTGATTGATGAACTCTCTGACTTTAGTGTTTCTATGTTGGCCCCAATTCATGATGTTGCTTTCTTCACTATTTGGCATCAGCCAAGAGTCCACTCCACATCTGATCTTATTAACATCCACAACCTTCCACCAACATCCTTCTTTGATGATTTTTTTGGCTAGAATGAATACTTCTCTAAGACCAGGAGGGGTTATTGCCAATTCTAGCATCCAAGAAACTCAATTGTGGGAAATACAGAGCTTTTAGGCAGTCATTACAAAGAGATTTTTCTTATTTCATTAGGCTCCATCATCTTTTTGCTAAAAGAGCTGAATTGAAGTTGTAGAAGTCTTTGAACCCAATGCCCCCATCAGTTTTTCCTTTATGCACTCTAGCCCATTTAACCCAGTTTATCCTCTGTTTATTCTTTGTTCCTCCCTACCAAAAGGTCCTCACTAGGTTGCTCAATTTGTTGCAGAATCATTTGGTGAATTTGAAGCACATCATGGCATAACAGGGGATGGCTTGTGCCACCGACTTAATGATTATCTCTCTGCCAGCTTGAGATAAGAACTCCATTTCCAAACTTGTAGTTTTTTTGAACTTGTTCCAGAATGTATGAAAACACTTCCTCTTTTGATCTTCCCCAGAAAGAGGGATTCCAAGGTACTTGCCTTCTTCTTTCATCTCCATCACCATGAGTGTTTCAAGTATTCCCTTCTTTATATGTGATGGTGTGTTTGGGGAGAAGAGAGCTTCTGATTTTCTTAGGTTTATCTTAAGACCAGAGACTTCTTCAAAGTGCTTGATTATTGATAGGAATTCCCCGGCTTCTGTGTTGGATGCTCTCAAGAATATTAGAGAGTAGTCAACAAATTGTAGGTGTGTAAGAGTAGGGAAACCTTAACACATGGTTATTCGTTCCAATTTACCATTGTTAACACTACTTTTGATGAACCTGGAGAGTACTCAGCTGCAATAACAAATAAATATGGGGAAAGGGGGTCACCTTGCCGCAATCCTCTTTTGGGGGTGAATTCGTCCTTACCTACTCCATTGATGTTTACTGAGTATCTCACTATTGTGATGCATTCCATTACTAGGTTGGTCCACCTTTCATCAAACCCCAAACTAATCATCATTTGTTCCAAGAAGCTCCAATTCAGACTGTCATAGGCTTTAGAAATGTCAAGTTTTAGAGCAATGTAGTACTCTTTCCCTATCTTCTTATTTCTAATGAAGAGGAAGACTTATTGTTCTACACAAATGTTGTCTTGGATACTCCTTTTGGGAATGAAAGTTGATTGTGTTTCATGAATGAGTGGATAGATAACCATTTTGAGTTTTTTTTAGCCAAACAAGAGACAAATTCATTAACCAGATAGTTCATACAAAGTCCAAAACAAGTTAACGAAATCTACCGATGCAGTACGCCTACCATGCATCAACATCATCCAGAACATCCAAAACAAGAGATAAAAAGAGTCTGGAATGAAAGAATAACTTAAAATACATAAACCATGACCTAAACATAGATAGCAGCAGATCATCCTATTGATCCTCATATGATTTCCCTTTCCTCGAGCCATATTTCACTTTGAGGAAGTTGATGAGTGAGTCTGCATTTGGATCAATCATATTCCCATCCACCAAGATGAATCCATTTTCTTTTGCTCTATACTTTCCTGCTAGGTCCTCTGCCTTTCTCTTTTCTTCTTCAAACCTCATTTTCACCTGCTTGTCATCCATGTTTCTAGCCTCCAGAAAGCGACCAATAGCTGCAGCAAACTCCTTCTTTTTGGGACCTTCCTTATCTGCCTTGATTGCATGCAATGGGGCTTTTCCTTTGTCAAGACTTGATGCTCTTGGACTTCTCTTCCTTGAAGTAGTGGAACTTGCAGCTTTGGATTTCTTCTTCAATTCCAGAGGACCTCCTAATGTTGGGAAACATTAGGCTCAAAAGCATTATGAATTTGAGAAGTTAGGTTAACAGTTTCAAAGTAACAGTTGTACACCAAAGGGTTAGTGTTTTTGAAGAGTGCTGCATTTCTAGTTTTCCAAATAGTCCAGCAAGCAATTAACCAGGTATTAAACTTCTGAGATGAATTTCTTGTTTTCTTAAGACACAGTTTTAAGCAATTCTCAACAGTTTTGACAGAAATATGGATATTAAGATTTTGGAAAATGGTTATAGAGAACATGCAGTGGAGGAAAAGGTGAGTTACTATTTCATTTGCATTGTGGCATAAAATACAGATATCACTACAGTTAACTCCTCTACCTCTCAAAAGATCCTTTGTTGGTAAGTTGTGAAGAGCCACTTGCCAAGCAAAGAACCTTAATTTGAAAGGCATTTTCAGCTTCCAGAGATGTTTCCAATTGAGTTTGAGGGTTGTGACATTGAATGATTTTAGATGATTATTTAGGTTGGGTTTAGGAAGCGGGGAGTATAAGTGGTTGTAAAGAGATTTGACAGTAAAGAGTTGGTTTGCAGAAAGGGTCCATTGAGGGTTATTAGTGTCTGAGTTGAGAGGGGTATTGATGATGAGATTAACAAACCATGGTGGGAAGGTATTCATGAGAAGGGTTTGATTCCACCTCACCCCCTCTCCATCACAAGGTTCTGTTAGATATTTGACCCTGCTAATAATTTTAAAATGACCTTGTAGTTGAAATTGCACAAAGAAATAGGTCTGAAATCACTAGCCTGATATGGGTTCAGTTTTTTTTGGAATGAGGGCTATACTGGTCTTGTTCCATTCATGATGCATTTTTCTTTCACCGAAGAAATTGGAAATAACTTGACATAAACTGTTACCAACATTATCCCAAAGGTGTTGGTAAAACATACCTGGGTAGCCATCTGGCCCAGGAGCTTTGTTTTTCCCCAAGCTGAAAGCTGCATTCTTTATCTCTTCTTATGTGGGCTTGGTTAGTAACCTTCTATTCTGGTCTTCAAAAATATGCTTTTGCACTAACTCCCTTCTCATCGCTGTTTTGGCATTGCTTTTAAATTGGTATATGGCTTTGAAGTGTCTATTTATCTCAGTGTCCACATCCAAGCTTGATTTTGTTCTCTCCCCATTGAGAAGTTTCAGACTTGTAATAAGTTTCCTCCTTCTCCTCTGAGTTGTGACAGCATGGAAGAACTTTGAGTTTTTGTCCCCTTCTTTTAGGTATTGTTCTCTAGATCTCTGCAGCCAGTACATCTCTTCTATCCTCCAAGCTTCTTCAAATATTTTATTGAAGAAATCTTCTAACTGTTTTTGCTGAGGGGTCCAAGGTTTACGGTGGAGTTCAGAGAGTTGGTTCTTGAGGAGGTTAATCATCTTCTTGTTGTTTTCAAAGGAGAATCTGCTCCAGTCAATCAAGTTCCTTCCACAATGGTTGAGCTTGGTCATAAACCAGCTCATAGGACATCCATGAGGGCTATGGTTCCAGACTTTTGTAATCACATTTCTGCAACCTTCTTCTTTGAGCCAAAAGCTTTTAAACTTGAAATTTTTCTTGCTTGTTTTTTCCTCTTCAAATTTTTCCGTTAGAACAATGGGGGAATGATCTGACCCTATAAGAAGCTCATGAATAATAAGGGCAAAATGGTATTTAAGTAGCCACTCCATGTTGCAGAAAGCTCTGTCTATTCTTTCACTGATGTGGTTTTCATCCCTCCTATTTGACCACGTGTACTTAGGGCCTTTAAATTTCACATCAACTAGCTTGCAGTCGGAGACACAATAAAAATCATAGTTTTTAGCTCCGAGTTTCTAGGATCGCGAACCATCGCGTGGAAACCCTAGTTTTCGCACAACAGCGGCGGAGAAGATGGATTTCGGCAAGACTGCGTCCGAGTACACGGAGAAAGAGAAGCAGGTGCTTGTTCTTGAGGATGACTACTGGGCGGATGGAGAAAAGGACTTTCAGAACTGTCTAATCGGTTCGTTTATGGGGGAAGCAGAGATCAACAGCAGGAGTATGAGGAATATGCTTCGGAGAATATGGAACAGAGGTAATGAGATCAATATCATTAAACTTGATCCTAATACCTATTTGTTTGTTTTTTCGGATCGCCCTAGTTTGGAACGTGTAGCCTCGGGGGGACCTTGGGTTTTCAACGGGAGAATCCTCTTGCTGAAACATTGGAAGATAGGTGACTCTCTCTATGGGACTGAGTTTGATAAAATTGATATTTGGGTGCAAGTTAGTAACATACCAATACAAATCATGAAGGCGTAGACTGGTTTGCGAGTCGTCAATCTTGTAGGGGAGGCCTTAGTGGCGGCACAGCAGATCGAAAGTGAAGATGGAACGAATTTTATTAGGGTTAGAGGCCGATTCTCAATCAAGGATCCTCTACCAAGAGGAGTACACATCCAAGGGGGGGAGGAGATCATATGGCTTGATTTTAAGTATGTAAGACTCCCATCAATTTGTGACTGGTGTGGATGTCTAGATCACGAAGGGGGAGATTGCAAAACAATTCCTCGAGATGTATAAGACAGCTCATAACCTGGCTATGGTACCTCCTCCGCCACCCAAAATCGAAGAAGAAGAATCAAAATAAGTCAACAGGAGGCTCCTAGAATTGACAGCGGGGAGGACATGGCCACTGATGTTCCGGATACTGGGATTGATAATATAACAGTCATAGATAACGAGGCTTTCGAGGAAGAACCCATGACAGGGGGATGCAATACACCCACGACTCCACAGCAGGTGAAGACACGGCTCTTGAAGAAGCGGTTAGAGTCGATTTGTTTGGGATCGACAAAGCTATCAGATCCCACAGCGCTGGACAATCGGTTACAGGCCATAGCATGCCTCCTAACCCAGAAGTAAACCACCAGCAGTTGGATGGAGGTTCGGTGTTAGATAGGGTTCGATCTCTTAACAAAAACGTTCAACGACCAAAGTCAGCAAATCTGAAGGATCAGGCACGCAACAGGAACAAAGGGGTTGTATCGGAAGACTTGGGAGCAGGTAAACGAAAGTGCAACACCCCACCGATCCGCAAGGCCAGCCGGGCCCCATGTTCGGAAGAGATGTCTCCGCCCGAGGTGATGAGCCTCATTGGGAACGGATAAGGATCGTCGGTTCACAGCTAGTACAACCATCGATAACTCAAAACACAATTTATTACAATTTCCATACAAATACAAACAGTGATAGTCTTTTAAAAAAAATCTTGAAATACACTTTTAGGTGAGATAATGTACTATGTGATAATCCATCTAGCAAGCCTTCCTGTCCAAAGTGTCGTGAACGTTCCCCCACATCGATAGCCCACCTGCGGTTTTAAAATAGCAAAAGTCGACGCAGTTTTTACAGAAAATAGTCAGCAAACGGCTGAGTAAGCTAACACCCATAGCACGTAAACAGATGATGAGACAAATGATAGGAATAACCAATTCGCTGATAAATAATAAATATCAAACACTCGCGGGAAAAGCGTTCACAACTGATTCGGTGTGTCAAACCTCGTAACGATCTCAAATTTCGTGTTCCAACCCGAAGATGTGGTCCATCTCGGGAAATCACTGTTAATGGCAAATTCACAATATTACTTTAAATCTCAAGATATCTCATATCCATAGGAACCGAGTCCAGAAATTCATTTTAGTAACTAGTTGATACGGGGCGTGACCATATCCAATCCACAACCTCTTTCTCATATGTGCAAAAGCACTACCACAACCATAACTCAAACACAGGAGGTTCGCATCACAGCGCCTCATAACCATAACTCAATCACAGGAGGTCTGAGCCTCATAATCTCATAATCTCATAACAGTAACCAACACAATATGTCAGAAATGTATCGTATCAGGGATATGGCACAAACCCACGCACAACGGCTTTCCACTTTACATAATTACCAATTTTCTTTCAAGGTGTAGAATCGTGTAAGGAGCTCCAAACAAAAAGCCGGTGTGGCACAAAAATAAAGTAATCGATGTATGATTGAGAGATATTCAGATTCGACCAAAAAGTGAGCGGTGTGCTACTCTTGGTAACCGAGGCAACGATTTCGAATTTCGTAGTTCCAACCCAATGACGTGGTCCGTCTTGGGGATTCACTTTTACAAGTATTTCACAATATCACTTTAGATGTTTCACTTTCGGATTGTTATTTAGATTTGGATACCAATTTCAAACGAGACTACAAAGAGGAGTATTTCAAAATAAACAACTCAAATAAATCAAGTACGGTAGCAATTTCACAAATAACTCACGCGATACGCGAAAGAAAGAAAGGCACACGAGGCTAGGCATATTAACTTACGAAATACACGAAAGAATGAAAGGCACGCGAGGCCAGGCATATTAACTTACCAAAATCCAAGCACGTCCTATAATTCGTCCTCGTCTACGGAATCGTCTCCTACAAATCGGAGCTTCTAACTTAATATAATCTCAACAAATATACAAACTATATATTTCTAGCTCCCTTTTATTTTTCTCAAGACAATACTAATTTTAACTTATTTATAAACCCAAAAACATATTTTCTTTAATAATATTTACCCCCAAAATAATTTATAAATAATAACCTAGATAAATTTAAGAGAAACTAATTTTATAAATAATTCTGAAATTAAAAACTGCATATAGTATCTAAAAGTTTCTGAAATGACAACTGCCTCCCCCAAAGTTTCTGAAACGACATTATAACCCCCTGAAAACTTTCTGAAAAAGACACTTTAACCCCCTAAACATGAATATTCAAAGTAACCGATTAAAACGTGGATTCGAGGTCTTAAAACTTGATTTTGATTACTAAAAACAACTCAGGGGAAGATTCAAGCATACCCAGTCGAAGAATCGCGAGAAACGATGAAGAAATAGGTCGGGTCAAGATTGCCGTCGGGGTCGCCGAAGATGGAGCTTCGCCGGGGCTTCTCCAGTGGTTCTTGGCTTCGTCTTGGACCTCCACGGACCTGGTCGGACCTCCATGAGGCTAGAGGGATGGTTGGAAGTGGCTGGGTGCCATTGCTTCGCTTGGGCTCGAAGCTCTCTTCGGGTCGCCGGAAAAATGGAGGTGGCGGCGGCGTTGTTGGCTGCTGTTGCGGTTTCTTCTGCTGTTTCTCCTTCAGGTGGCTCCGTCGAGCAGGTCAGAGAGGGAAGAGAGGGTGAGATCGGTGGAAAGTGGGAGAGATGGGTGGCCGTGATGGTGGCGGCCATTTTCGCCGGCGGACTTCTCGCCGGGAAAGCAGCAGCATCATGGCCGTTGCTGCTTCTGTGCCTTCTCGTCGGCAAAACAGAGAGAAAGAGGGGGAAAGGAGCTGGGTTTGGCCTGGGTTCCTTCACCGAGCTTGACGGCGGTAATAATGGTGGTGGCGGCGTCGGGGTTGATGGTGGTGGTTGGCTGTGGCCACTGTTGTGGCCGCTGCTGCTTTGTCGGCAGAACAGGGAGGCAGAGAGGGAGACGGGGGTGAGAGTTTGAGGGGAGAGAGTGGTGGTGTGGGTGGTGGCGTTGTTGGCGATGGTGGTGGTCGCCGGTGATGGTGGTGGCTTGTTGGTGGTGGTGTTGTGGGCTCTCTCGGCCAGAACCAGAGGAGGGAGAGAGGGACAGTGAGGCAGAGGGAGAGATGAAGGGAGATGGAGGTGGTGAGGGTGTCGGGCGGTGTGTTGCCGAGAGAAGAGAGGAAGATATAGAAGGAGAAGAAAGAGAGAGAGAGAGAGAGAGAGAGACGTGCGTGAGAGAGAGGGGGAGAGAAAATAAAAAAAGGAAAACATGTTGGGGAATGGGAGACTTGCAGGATGTTGGGGAACACACAAAAAAAAAGAATTTATTTTCTTTTTATTATTATTATTATTATTATTATTATTATTATTATTATTATTATTATTATTATTATTATAATTATAGTATAAAGTATAGTATAATATACGTATAGGTAGAGTATAAATACGACATGACAATACATATAGTATAAATACAAATACAAGTATTTAAATACTAAAAGTTTAGTAAAAGACAAATAATACCCCCAACTACAACTATATAATATTATCCAAAATTGCAATTACCTCCCCTACTAGTCATATAATTCAAAATAGCTGTTTAAATTTCACGAAAAAATACGTCGAAAATATTTAGAAAAATACGGGGTGTTACATCCTTCCCCCCTTAAAGAAAGCTTCGTCCCCGAAGCTAGGGTCGCTAAGTCTCGGAAAGGTTCTAAAGTCAATCGCGTAACACTAATGTCTCGACAGACAAAACAAAATAAGGAGGTAGCAAGCATCACATTCAATCACAGCAAGTAGCTGCTAAGCTAACAGGACCCACATAAGCACACTTAGAATATAAGGACATAAGCTATCCCGCAATCCCCGGCTTGTTCAATTTTATTACTGATTTTAGTTGTCCTATATTCATTTTAATTTTGAAAAAATCTTTTTAGTTGAAACCGAAGGGTCGTACTAACTTAGAACCGTCGGCTCGGATACCATATGCAACATCCCACCGATCCGCAAGGCCGGCCGGGCCCCACGTTCGGAAGAGATGTCTTCGCCCGAGGTGATGAGCCTCATTGGGAACGGATAAGGATCGTCGGTTCACAGCTAGTACAACCATCGATAACTCAAAATACAATTTATTACAATTTCCATACAAATACAAACAGTGATAGTCTTTTAAAAAAAATCTTGAAATACACTTTTAGGTGAGATAATGTACTATGTGATAATCCATCTAGCAAGCCTTCCTGTCCAAAGTGTCGTGAACGTTCCCCCACATCGATAGCCCACCTGCGGTTTTAAAATAGCAAAAGTCGACGCAGTTTTTACAGAAAATAGTCAGCAAACGGCTGAGTAAGCTAACACCCATAGCACGTAAACAGATGATGAGACAAATGATAGGAATAACCAATTCGCTGATAAATAATAAATATCAAACACTCGCGGGAAAAGCGTTCACAACTGATTCGGTGTGTCAAACCTCGTAACGATCTCAAATTTCGTGTTCCAACCCGAAGATGTGGTCCATCTCGGGAAATCACTGTTAATGGCAAATTCACAATATTACTTTAAATCTCAAGATATCTCATATCCATAGGAACCGAGTCCAGAAATTCATTTTAGTAACTAGTTGATACGGGGCGTGACCATATCCAATCCACAACCTCTTTCTCATATGTGCAAAAGCACTACCACAACCATAACTCAAACACAGGAGGTTCGCATCACAGCGCCTCATAACCATAACTCAATCACAGGAGGTCTGAGCCTCATAATCTCATAATCTCATAACAGTAACCAACACAATATGTCAGAAATGTATCGTATCAGGGATATGGCACAAACCCACGCACAACGGCTTTCCACTTTACATAATTACCAATTTTCTTTCAAGGTGTAGAATCGTGTAAGGAGCTCCAAACAAAAAGCCGGTGTGGCACAAAAATAAAGTAATCGATGTATGATTGAGAGATATTCAGATTCGACCAAAAAGTGAGCGGTGTGCTACTCTTGGTAACCGAGGCAACGATTTCGAATTTCGTAGTTCCAACCCAATGACGTGGTCCGTCTTGGGGATTCACTTTTACAAGTATTTCACAATATCACTTTAGATGTTTCACTTTCGGATTGTTATTTAGATTTGGATACCAATTTCAAACGAGACTACAAAGAGGAGTATTTCAAAATAAACAACTCAAATAAATCAAGTACGGTAGCAATTTCACAAATAACTCACGCGATACGCGAAAGAAAGAAAGGCACACGAGGCTAGGCATATTAACTTACGAAATACACGAAAGAATGAAAGGCACGCGAGGCCAGGCATATTAACTTACCAAAATCCAAGCACGTCCTATAATTCGTCCTCGTCTACGGAATCGTCTCCTACAAATCGGAGCTTCTAACTTAATATAATCTCAACAAATATACAAACTATATATTTCTAGCTCCCTTTTATTTTTCTCAAGACAATACTAATTTTAACTTATTTATAAACCCAAAAACATATTTTCTTTAATAATATTTACCCCCAAAATAATTTATAAATAATAACCTAGATAAATTTAAGAGAAACTAATTTTATAAATAATTCTGAAATTAAAAACTGCATATAGTATCTAAAAGTTTCTGAAATGACAACTGCCTCCCCCAAAGTTTCTGAAACGACATTATAACCCCCTGAAAACTTTCTGAAAAAGACACTTTAACCCCCTAAACATGAATATTCAAAGTAACCGATTAAAACGTGGATTCGAGGTCTTAAAACTTGATTTTGATTACTAAAAACAACTCAGGGGAAGATTCAAGCATACCCAGTCGAAGAATCGCGAGAAACGATGAAGAAATAGGTCGGGTCAAGATTGCCGTCGGGGTCGCCGAAGATGGAGCTTCGCCGGGGCTTCTCCAGTGGTTCTTGGCTTCGTCTTGGACCTCCACGGACCTGGTCGGACCTCCAGGAGGCTAGAGGGATGGTTGGAAGTGGCTGGGTGCCACTGCTTCGCTTGGGCTCGAAGCTCTCTTCGGGTCGCCGGAAAAATGGAGGTGGCGGCGGCGTTGTTGGCTGCTGTTGCGGTTTCTTCTGCTGTTTCTCCTTCAGGTGGCTCCGTCGAGCAGGTCAGAGAGGGAAGAGAGGGTGAGATCGGTGGAAAGTGGGAGAGATGGGTGGCCGTGATGGTGGCGGCCATTTTCGCCGGCGGACTTCTCGCCGGGAAAGCAGCGGCATCATGGCCGTTGCTGCTTCTGTGCCTTCTCGTCGGCAAAACAGAGAGAAAGAGGGGGAAAGGAGCTGGGTTTGGCCTGGGTTCCTTCACCGAGCTTGACGCCGGTAATAATGGTGGTGGCGGCGTCGGGGTTGATGGTGGTGGTTGGCTGTGGCCACTGTTGTGGCCGCTGCTGCTTTGTCGGCAGAACAGGGAGGCAGAGAGGGAGACGGGGGTGAGAGTTTGAGGGGAGAGAGTGGTGGTGTGGGTGGTGGCGTTGTTGGCGATGGTGGTGGTCGCCGGTGATGGTGGTGGCTTGTTGGTGGTGGTGTTGTGGGCTCTCTCGGCCAGAACCAGAGGAGGGAGAGAGGGACAGTGAGGCAGAGGGAGAGATGAAGGGAGATGGAGGTGGTGAGGGTGTCGGGTGGTGTGTTGCCGAGAGAAGAGGGGAAGATATAGAAGGAGAAGAAAGAGAGAGAGAGAGAGACGTGCGTGAGAGAGAGGGTGAGAGAAAATAAAAAAAGGAAAACATGTTGGGGAATGGGAGACTTGCAGGATGTTGGGGAACACACAAAAAAAAAAGAATTTATTTTCTTTTTATTATTATTATTATTATAATTATAGTATAAAGTATAGTATAATATACGTATAGGTAGAGTATAAATACGACATGACAATACATATAGTATAAATACAAATACAAGTATTTAAATACTAAAAGTTTAGTAAAAGACAAATAATACCCCCAACTACAACTATATAATATTATCCAAAATTGCAATTACCTCCCCTACTAGTCATATAATTCAAAATAGCTGTTTAAATTTCACGAAAAAATACGTCGAAAATATTTAGAAAAATACGGGGTGTTACATCCTTCCCCCCTTAAAGAAAGCTTCGTCCCCGAAGCTAGGGTCGCTAAGTCTCGGAAAGGTTCTAAAGTCAATCGCGTAACACTAATGTCTCGACAGACAAAACAAAATAAGGAGGTAGCAAGCATCACATTCAATCACAGCAAGTAGCTGCTAAGCTAACAGGACCCACATAAGCACACTTAGAATATAAGGACATAAGCTATCCCGCAATCCCCGGCTTGTTCAATTTTATTACTGATTTTAGTTGTCCTATATTCATTTTAATTTTGAAAAAATCTTTTTAGTTGAAACCGAAGGGTCGTACTAACTTAGAACCGTCGGCTCGGATACCATATGCAACATCCCACCGATCCGCAAGGCCGGCCGGGCCCCACGTTCGGAAGAGATGTCTTCGCCCGAGGTGATGAGCCTCATTGGGAACGGATAAGGATCGTCGGTTCACAGCTAGTACAACCATCGATAACTCAAAATACAATTTATTACAATTTCCATACAAATACAAACAGTGATAGTCTTTTAAAAAAAATCTTGAAATACACTTTTAGGTGAGATAATGTACTATGTGATAATCCATCTAGCAAGCCTTCCTGTCCAAAGTGTCGTGAACGTTCCCCCACATCGATAGCCCACCTGCGGTTTTAAAATAGCAAAAGTCGACGCAGTTTTTACAGAAAATAGTCAGCAAACGGCTGAGTAAGCTAACACCCATAGCACGTAAACAGATGATGAGACAAATGATAGGAATAACCAATTCGCTGATAAATAATAAATATCAAACACTCGCGGGAAAAGCGTTCACAACTGATTCGGTGTGTCAAACCTCGTAACGATCTCAAATTTCGTGTTCCAACCCGAAGATGTGGTCCATCTCGGGAAATCACTGTTAATGGCAAATTCACAATATTACTTTAAATCTCAAGATATCTCATATCCATAGGAACCGAGTCCAGAAATTCATTTTAGTAACTAGTTGATACGGGGCGTGACCATATCCAATCCACAACCTCTTTCTCATATGTGCAAAAGCACTACCACAACCATAACTCAAACACAGGAGGTTCGCATCACAGCGCCTCATAACCATAACTCAATCACAGGAGGTCTGAGCCTCATAATCTCATAATCTCATAACAGTAACCAACACAATATGTCAGAAATGTATCGTATCAGGGATATGGCACAAACCCACGCACAACGGCTTTCCACTTTACATAATTACCAATTTTCTTTCAAGGTGTAGAATCGTGTAAGGAGCTCCAAACAAAAAGCCGGTGTGGCACAAAAATAAAGTAATCGATGTATGATTGAGAGATATTCAGATTCGACCAAAAAGTGAGCGGTGTGCTACTCTTGGTAACCGAGGCAACGATTTCGAATTTCGTAGTTCCAACCCAATGACGTGGTCCGTCTTGGGGATTCACTTTTACAAGTATTTCACAATATCACTTTAGATGTTTCACTTTCGGATTGTTATTTAGATTTGGATACCAATTTCAAACGAGACTACAAAGAGGAGTATTTCAAAATAAACAACTCAAATAAATCAAGTACGGTAGCAATTTCACAAATAACTCACGCGATACGCGAAAGAAAGAAAGGCACACGAGGCTAGGCATATTAACTTACGAAATACACGAAAGAATGAAAGGCACGCGAGGCCAGGCATATTAACTTACCAAAATCCAAGCACGTCCTATAATTCGTCCTCGTCTACGGAATCGTCTCCTACAAATCGGAGCTTCTAACTTAATATAATCTCAACAAATATACAAACTATATATTTCTAGCTCCCTTTTATTTTTCTCAAGACAATACTAATTTTAACTTATTTATAAACCCAAAAACATATTTTCTTTAATAATATTTACCCCCAAAATAATTTATAAATAATAACCTAGATAAATTTAAGAGAAACTAATTTTATAAATAATTCTGAAATTAAAAACTGCATATAGTATCTAAAAGTTTCTGAAATGACAACTGCCTCCCCCAAAGTTTCTGAAACGACATTATAACCCCCTGAAAACTTTCTGAAAAAGACACTTTAACCCCCTAAACATGAATATTCAAAGTAACCGATTAAAACGTGGATTCGAGGTCTTAAAACTTGATTTTGATTACTAAAAACAACTCAGGGGAAGATTCAAGCATACCCAGTCGAAGAATCGCGAGAAACGATGAAGAAATAGGTCGGGTCAAGATTGCCGTCGGGGTCGCCGAAGATGGAGCTTCGCCGGGGCTTCTCCAGTGGTTCTTGGCTTCGTCTTGGACCTCCACGGACCTGGTCGGACCTCCAGGAGGCTAGAGGGATGGTTGGAAGTGGCTGGGTGCCACTGCTTCGCTTGGGCTCGAAGCTCTCTTCGGGTCGCCGGAAAAATGGAGGTGGCGGCGGCGTTGTTGGCTGCTGTTGCGGTTTCTTCTGCTGTTTCTCCTTCAGGTGGCTCCGTCGAGCAGGTCAGAGAGGGAAGAGAGGGTGAGATCGGTGGAAAGTGGGAGAGATGGGTGGCCGTGATGGTGGCGGCCATTTTCGCCGGCGGACTTCTCGCCGGGAAAGCAGCGGCATCATGGCCGTTGCTGCTTCTGTGCCTTCTCGTCGGCAAAACAGAGAGAAAGAGGGGGAAAGGAGCTGGGTTTGGCCTGGGTTCCTTCACCGAGCTTGACGCCGGTAATAATGGTGGTGGCGGCGTCGGGGTTGATGGTGGTGGTTGGCTGTGGCCACTGTTGTGGCCGCTGCTGCTTTGTCGGCAGAACAGGGAGGCAGAGAGGGAGACGGGGGTGAGAGTTTGAGGGGAGAGAGTGGTGGTGTGGGTGGTGGCGTTGTTGGCGATGGTGGTGGTCGCCGGTGATGGTGGTGGCTTGTTGGTGGTGGTGTTGTGGGCTCTCTCGGCCAGAACCAGAGGAGGGAGAGAGGGACAGTGAGGCAGAGGGAGAGATGAAGGGAGATGGAGGTGGTGAGGGTGTCGGGTGGTGTGTTGCCGAGAGAAGAGGGGAAGATATAGAAGGAGAAGAAAGAGAGAGAGAGAGAGACGTGCGTGAGAGAGAGGGTGAGAGAAAATAAAAAAAGGAAAACATGTTGGGGAATGGGAGACTTGCAGGATGTTGGGGAACACACAAAAAAAAAAAGAATTTATTTTCTTTTTATTATTATTATTATTATAATTATAGTATAAAGTATAGTATAATATACGTATAGGTAGAGTATAAATACGACATGACAATACATATAGTATAAATACAAATACAAGTATTTAAATACTAAAAGTTTAGTAAAAGACAAATAATACCCCCAACTACAACTATATAATATTATCCAAAATTGCAATTACCTCCCCTACTAGTCATATAATTCAAAATAGCTGTTTAAATTTCACGAAAAAATACGTCGAAAATATTTAGAAAAATACGGGGTGTTACCGAAAGGGTTCTGACACTGTTTTCAGTTCTATAGCAACTAAAACTGCTGAGATGTCGAGTGGCAAGAAGGGGAGGCAACTCGACATGAACACAATCCCCTCGGCAAACACAACAGACCAAGAGATGCAAGAGCTGGCAAGAGAGGCCCAAAACTCTTCAAAATCTGCTCGTCGGTGGCTGCGGCGCAGCACCGCCAAGCCCAATGATTCTCCTCAGTTGGAACGTGCGAGGTCTCGGGAACCCTAGCACGTTCCTATCTCTTCGCGATGAAGTGAGGAGAATTGTTCCCGATCTAGTCTTTTTGCTCGAGACTAGATTAGAAGTCAAGAAGATGGAGAATATTCAGAATCGATTAGGATTCCCTAATGGTATTTCATTACGGCAGTGTGGGGAGAAGTGGGGGAATCTCCTTGCTTTGGTCAAGCAACGTCAGATTCGAGCTCGTAAGGTATAACAGATTTTTCATCAAAGGATGGGTATGCAAAGATGACGGCACTCATGATTGGCTTTTAACGGGCTTCTATGGGGACCCAAATGAAAGCCAGCGGCACAACTCTTGGACGCTACTTGAACGCATTAAACCCTCCCCAAACACACCTTGGTGCGTAGTGGGGGACTTTAATGCCATTACCTCCAGTTCTGAAAAAGAAGGTGGCCGCGCAGTCAGGTACAGCCAAGTTGAGCCTTTCATAATCAATAATTGTGATTTGCGAGACATTGGCTTCATAGGTTGTCCGTACACGTGGTCAAATAATCAGAGCGACGAAGGTCACATCAAAGAACAGTTAGACCGTATGTTGGTAACAAATGAATGGCGTGATAAGTTTCCAGGAGCCACGGTAACGCATCAGGTGGTAGCTAATTCGGACCATCTCGCCTTAGTTATCAATTTCACCAATCGTAGACCATGTAGGAGTGGGAAACGTTTTATGTTTGAGTCAGTTTGGACGAAACACCCAAACTGTGTCTCACAAATAAACAGTGTGTGGGAAAATCAGAATTTTGATTTCCACTACAAGATGGAGATGCTGGCAAATCAGTTAAAAAGGTGGGACAAATCGGAGTTTGATAATTTGAAGACTCGTATTCGAAAACTCCAAGACAAGTTGGGCAGATTGTGGGTCAAACACCCTACTGCGGATGACCGCAAACATTTTCGTCAGTTGCAATAAGAGCTAAACCAAGCTCTTAGCCTAGAAGAAGAGCTTTGGAGGCAACGAAGCAGAGTTCTCTTGCTTCGAGAAGGTGATAAAAATACTTCTTTCTTTCATCGCAAAGCGTCCAATCGAAAACATCGAAACACAGTGGTGGGTATTAAGGACAGTACGGGACAATGGCATGAAGGTAAAGACAAGATCAGCGAGGTGTTGTCAGATCACTTTAAGCAAATTTTTGAGTCAAGCAATCCAACAAGCTCGGATATACAAGCAGCTCTTAGCCCACTCCCGAGACTAGTCTCGGACGATTTTAACACAGTCTTAGAAGGAGATTATACAGCAAAGGAGATTGAAGATGCTGTGAACGCCATGCACCCAATCAAATCGCCAGGTATTGACGGTTTTCCCCCACTTTTTTACCAAAAGTATTGGAAAATTATTGGAGCAGATGTGATAAAATTGTGTCTTGATATTTTAAACGGGGATGGTCAAATTAACGACCTTAACAGAACGCTAATTGCGATCATCCCAAAAGTCAAGCAACCACAAGAAGCGGGTGAGTATCGGCCCATTAGTCTATCTACAACTGTGTATAAAATCATTGCCGAGGCAATAGCCAACAGACTCAAAATCGGCCTAGCAACAATTATTGGTGAATCACAGAGTGCCTTTGTGCCCGGCCGCCAGATTACTGACAACATTCTAGCTGCCTTTGAAGTAAATCATTCTCTAAATACACGGGTCAAAGGCAAAAGTGGACAAGTAGCGCTAAAAGTGGATATGTCCAAGGCATACGACAGGGTAGAATGGAGCTTTGTACAAGCTTCAATGTGTAAAATGGGGTTTGACAGCAAGATGATTGATAGAGTTATGAAGTGCTTGAAGTCTGTTCGATACTCAATAATTCTTAACGGTGAGATAGTGGGTGATATCATACCTCAGAGGGGTCTCCGACAAGGGTGCCCGTTATCCCCATATCTTTTCTTGTTGTGTAGCGAATGCCTCTCAAGATCAATTGACCAAGAAATCGCAACAAGAACTCTTCGCGGGGTCAAAGCTTCCAGAAGTGGCCCGGTAGTGTCTCACCTATTCTTCGCGGATGATAGTATTTTTTCACTCGTGCTACTACTGCAGATATTACTACTCTATTACATATTATTACATGTTATGAAAGGGCCTCTGGCCAAAAGATTAACTTTAACAAATCGGCTGCCATGTTCTCTTCTAACTTGTCCACTGCAGATAAGCAAAGCATCAGCTCCTTATGTGGAGTCCCCGAAATCAGTGTACATGAACGGTATCTCGGACTTCCTGCCACAGTGGGAAGAAACAAGAAAATTACTTTAAAATATTTAGTGGAAAGAATTCTGAGCAAGATTAAAGGTTGGAAGGAGAAATACTTAACTTCAGCAGGCAAGGAGATCCTAATCAATGCTATAGTACAAGCCATCCCGTGCTTTGCAATGGGCTGCTTTCAACTACCAGTCCACACCTGCGAAAAGATAGAAAAAGAAATGAGGCAATTTTTTTGGAGCAGCAACTCAAGTAAAGGGGTAAATTTGCTAGCTTGGGAAAAGATGAAACTCACCAAAGATCAAGGGGGAATAGGGTTCCGAGACATTCAAGATTTTAATCAAGCCCTGCTTGCAAAACAGTGTTGGAGATTGCTAACTACCACAACCAGTCTTACAGCAAGAATCATCAAGGCCAAATACTTCCATAATGAAACTTTCTTCCAAGCAAAAATGGGAAATCAACCCTCTTTTGCGTCGAGAAGTTTGATTTTTGGAAGGAGTCTATTACAGAAGGGAGCACTTAGAAGAGTAGGAAACGGACAAGATACAAGAATCTTCTCGGAACCCTGGCTACCAAGGGATGATAGCTTCAAAGTAATCACACCACCCCCAGAAAGCGAAGATGTCACTGTCAGTACATGTATCAACTGGGTTAATCACAGCTGGGATGAACAAAAACTCAGGGCGAAGGGATGTGGATGTAAACGCTATTATGCGAATTCCCATCCCAACACAGCAAAGAGAAGACCCTTGGCTATGGAACGCTGAGGAATCTAGGAAATTTACGGTCAAATCATGCTACAATTTGGCCAGAGCTAGTACACAGGCATCACAGAACCCTACTGCGAGTTCAAATATTCCAAATCACAGACGGCTGAAACAACTTTGGAAATTAAACATTCCAAAGAAGATGGTGTTCCTAACTTGGCGTATTCACAATAAATTCTCCCCACAGCAGTCAATTTACAGAGAAGAGGAATCAAATACATTAACCCAAAGTGCAAAAATTGTAACTTGGAAGATGAAACGGGGGATCACATTTTTAACAATGGTGCAACAACAATCAGGTTCTGGAAACTTTTTGCAAATTGGAACATGGGACATCAACGAAGCGAAGGAAAAATTCATCACCTGTTCTCAAACGGATCAACTCACGAGCAGATCAGAATCTGTTTTGGGCTTTGGGTGCTTTGGACCCATCGGAACAGAGTCCGATTTGAGGGATCGGAAACACCACCGGAACTCCGAGCAGATCAAGCCACGTCCCTAATCACAGAACACGAAAGGGCTGCCTCGCCAATTGAAGAACACTCAGATCTGAAATGGCAACCCCCCCTCCAGGCTGGGTCACTCTCAATTTCGATGGAGCTTGGTCATATCGAGAGAAGAAAGCAGGCGCCGGAGTTGTAAGAGATCATCATGGAGTTTCAATGGCTGCATGCACCTTTCCGGTCGAGTGGGGGACGGGAGCAAAAGAAATAGAGGCTCAAGCTTTGAACCTCGACTTTCAAGTTGCAGCGGATCTTAAGATCGAAAGGCTCATCATCGAAGGTGATGCCCAAACGCTCATCACGCAAGCTCAATAAGGAGATACAGGCGAGGAAGAGAGAGTCACCATCTCAGAAGCCCTCAAGGAAGTTCAATGGAGAAGTAGTAGCTTCGAGAACCTCAAATGGAGATTTGTGCCGAGGGAGATGAACAGATGTGCAGATAAGTTAGCTAAATATGCTCTGAACTTGGACCAAAAAATATGCTGGCAAGTAGATAAGCCCGAGTGGCTCAGTGCTGTCCTCGAGACAGAAGCATTAAGTTGTAACTCGTATTAAGTTTTCAGTTTAATGCAATTATCCATTTCCCAAAAAAAAAAAAAAAAAAATAGCTTGCAGTCTTATGGTATTATTCACTGCGTCAGTTGGCTTAGTGGTTAGTGGATCTTTGACTTAGCATGCGGGTTCATGTTTGAACCTTGTTGTAAGCAACTCCGTCTTTTTAAACTCTTGATTTCTTTTGAAAAGAGAAGGTAGAGACTCGGTTTTATAAGTTAAAAACGAGTTTCCGTTTCTCGGCTTCGTTACTCGTGCGCTTGTTCCGAGGCAAAATTTCAAATTCAAACAAAAGGTGGAAGCTCAGTTTTATAAGTTAAAAACGAGTTTTTCGTCTCTCGGCTTCGATACTTATGCCCTCATTCTGAGGAGAAATTTCAAATTGCATGTGTTGAGATGTGATATGAAAATACTCATGATTAAAAGGATGGGATTTGTCCCAAATCAAATCCAAGTCCCTGAAATGTGTGCAAACAGTTGATTTGGTCCAAAATCCTCTCAAATCCAAATACAACTCCAAATTTATGGACATCCAAATAGACCGTGAGTATTCATAGAAAGTAATTATTAACTGGATCAGATTTCAACACGTAGTAGCAGAGGATCCAATTTGGACCCAAGTCTGCTTGGATCCTAATATCAATATTCAAATTCAATCCGTTTGTAAGTGAGTCCGATTCAGACTTGATCGATTGGGATCGAATCATCAATCCGTGTGTAGAACATATTAGTCTCAATTCGATTTTGCAAAATTAAAGGAGTATTAGAAAGACAAATAAAGTCAAACACCTAATTGTATGGTCTATTCGATCTTAGCCGATCATTTTGGTTCATGAACACCCTTGAGTTTGACATCTAAAACAAATATATTTTTGCACATTTCGTTATTGGACTTAGTTCAAGATCATCCAATCATTCCGTTACTCTTAAAATATTATCTGATGGAATTTCCTCAATAGTTTTATAGTGTCTGAGTGCAGACACACACACATTAGTTCTTTTACTTCAAAGGTATATTATATATATATATATATATATATATATATATATATATATATTTTCTGAGAAAAAAGGTATATTATCTGATAAATACGGAGTACGTGACCTCATGTTAGATAGTTCATCATAACTACACAATTGTCTCATTTTTTTTATTTTTTTTTGAGGGGAATGTCTCGGTTCTTAGTTAGTCAAAGTTCGAAAGGTGTAATTCGGATAATGTATTAAGGTTACATATGACTACTAAACAGTACCCCAGAAACACATTATACAATCTACCGAATTAGAAGTACACAATATACTTATTTTTTTAACAACTGCACGTCTTTTGACTTTCATGACAAATCCGAAATGGAAAAGAAGAATTTAAAAGGACATTATTGTTACATCATAATGGAAGAACGAATCTATTTGATGTCATATTGAAAGGGAAAAATGCATCACCCATCATTGACTTTAATACTTTATGTTCTAATTGCATTGACAGAAGCTTATTTATCTCTTGTTGGATCTTTGGGAAATTGAAGAACAAGTTATTGACTTCCGCAGTTCTGAATTTGTCAATCAAATTTTAATGACAGTAATTTACTTTTGTTTAGTGTAATTTGCAGGTTATCACATCATAGTGAATATTTATCTAATACACATTTGAAGAATAGCCACCGCGAGTTCCCATATTACTAAAGAAAATAAATTTTATCTCACTATTGGAATGATGCTTAATACAACTTCCTTTCATTGTTGTTTCTATTTTTTTGCGCCTTTGAAGCATGAGTACTTCTTTCTGCTCAAATAGTCTCCGTGCCATCTTTCCCACAAAAAACAATGAAGTATAACAACACAAGCGCGTGGTTAGGTGTTCTATTAAGAATTTGGTGTTGAAATCTCAACCTATATGCATGCATGTTGAGAAATATTTTGCCGAAGTGGGCTACACGCAATGCAAATATGACAATTCCTGTACCTCCAAAGAATTATTGTCTTGTCGTTAGTTGAAAGACACATCCGGGTGGGAACACATAAAGACCGGAAGTCTAGAGAGTGCACTCTCTTTACAATTTTTTGTTGTTTTTATTTGTTTGTTTGATTTTTTCTCTCTATATCTCCTCGCTTTAATTTTGAGTGATTTTAATCTCTAAGGCTGTGTTTGAAGGCTGGATAATGGAATGGAAAAGAAAAGAAAATATTTTTTATGAAATTCTTTTTGTGTCAGGTATCTAAAAGAAGCTGAAAGGAAAAAGATTCTAGAGGAAAACTCGTAGAATTTCTAAAGGGGAAAAGGAAAATTTATTTTTCTTTCCAATTCGGGCGGAAAGTTGTTGAGAATGTCACGCGTGTGTTGGTCTCTCAGCCTGAGCGCACATGTTCCTGTGGTTCTCAATTATACCTCTCTAATGGCAATCATCTATGAGTGGAACGGGGGAAGGTCACTGTCCTGATGCCCCTCTCTCGGTGTCGACATGATAGGCAGTTACTTGGAGTTCGACCCCGAGCGTAACAACCCACCCATACGAGCCAGTGAATCTGTTGAAGTTTTGACTTGAAATCAAATTTAGTAATTGCTTTGGGTCCAAGACAAAACAAATAAGGGAAAGAATTAATTAGTCAATAGAAAAAAGAAAATCATATAGTCAAATTGATTCTCCTAACTTGGTACAGCAATTAGTTGGTTTGGAGACAAAGTAGTGGCAGGTGTATTTAAAGGACTCTTGTCCTTTAGTTTTAGTATAGGTATTCAGTTACAACTAGTAACACACGCGTAGAGTTCAAGCAGTGAGTGTGTGAGCTTTTTCTAGTGTGTTAGTGTGGTAGTAATTCGGGTTTCGGGTTTGTTTCTCTCAATAAAATCAGGTTTGGGTTGTGGAGTAGCTAGTATTCAAACTAGCAATCCACGTTAAATTCTTGTCTCTCGTTCTTTATATTTTGTTATCGTTCTTGCTTGATATCCGGATTCATCCGCTGCATTATAACAAACTGGTATCAGAGCTCGGGTCAGGTTAGGGTTTCAAACAAGAAACGATGTCGGGTACTATGAAGATCAAGAAGTTCAGTGGGAGAAACAGTTTCAGTCTGTGGCAGATCAAGATGAAGGCGTTGTTGAAACGCGACGATCTTTGGCTGCCTCTAGCGTCCAACAAGGGCAACGTGGACACAACCACATCGGCGTATCTGAAGATGGAGGAGAAGGCGCACGCAACGATCATGTTGTGTCTGACGGACGACGTGATCACCGGTGTCGCATATAAGGAGAAGGAGGCTGCTTTGTGGGTCAAGTTGGAGGAGCTCTACATGAAGAAATTCGTGGCAAACAAGTTGATGCTCAAGCAACGTCTATTCAGGTTACGAATGTCTGAAGGTACACAAATTAGTGATCACTTAGATGTTCTAAACACTATTCTGCTTGAATTGCGTAATAGTGAGGAGAAAATAAGTGATGAGGATGCGGCCTTAATTCTGTTGGTGTCGCTGCCTCCATCGTATGAGGGTTCCGTGCAATCTTTCACTGGTGGAAAAGATACGATAACCCTAGAAGAGGTTAGATCTGCTCTTCACACCAGGAGTCTGAGGCACAAGGCTGCAGTCAGGGTTTAGATGACCATTATGCGTCTGGTTTAGTGGTCAAAACAGGAAAAGGTAAGGGATACAAGAGGTTTGCAGGATCTACCTTACCACAGGATGTATGTGCCTACTCAAATAGTCTCCGTGCCATCTTTCCCACAAAAAACAATGAAGTATAACAACACAAGCGCGTGGTTAGGTGTTCTATTAAGAATTTGGTGTTGAAATCTCAACCTATATGCATGCATGTTGAGAAATATTTTGCCGAAGTGGGCTACACGCAATGCAAAATGTGACAATTCCTGTACCTTCAAAGAATTATTGTCTTGTTGTTAGTTGAAAGACACATCCGGCTGGAAACACATAAAGTCCGGAAGTGTAGAGAGTGCACTCCCTTTACAATTTTTTGTTGTTCTTATTTGTTTATTTGTTTTTTCTCTCTATATCTCCTTGCTTTCATTTTGAGTGATTTTAATCTCTAAGGCTGTGTTTGAAGGCTGGATAATGGAATGAAAAAGAAAAGAAAATATTTTTTTATGAAATTCTTTTTGTGTCAGGTATTTAAAAGAAGCTGAAAGGAAAAAGATTCTAGAGGAGAACTCGTAGAATTTCTAAATGGGAAAAGGAAAATTTATTTTTCTTTCCAATTCGTGGGAAAGTTGTTGAGAAATGTCACGCGTTTGTTGGTCTCACCCTGAACGCACATGTTCCTGTGGTTCTCAATTATACCTCTCTAATGGCATGCATCTATGAGAGGAACGGGGGAGGGTCAGCGTCGTGAAGCCCCTCTCTCGGTGTCGACATTATAGGCATGTCCTTGGAGTTCGACCCCGAGCGAAACACCCCACCCCTACGAGCCAGTGAATCTAACAGGAGATATTCGGACTCACTGCAGTGTCCTCTGCTATGACAACAGAATCATGAATAACCAACTTGAATTTTTAAAAGAAATATTAATAAACGATAAAGTGACAGCTCATGCTTACTATTCCGGTGTGACTAAGCTCCAAATCTCGTGTGCTCACCTACGGGGATTTTGGAAAAAAAAACATAAATCCACTGGCTAGAAGATGAAGGAGTGAAATGTTAAATTTTAAGTAAACAAATATGATAAAGAGGTTTCTGGAAATCATTTTCGAGAAAATTTAAGAAGATACTTTGAGCGTGAAATGCTCCAGTAGTTTATCAGAGTTTGAAAAACTTGATCAGTTTGAAAATAGTGAAATTCAGAAGATAGTTTTAAGAAAACACATGCTTCCGTTTCAACCGAGTTGAAAACTAGTTTCTCTACAAGTGCATTAGAACCATTACCTAAGCTTAAGTAACATTTTCTCATACTTCTGATACTGGAGACTCCACACCAGTTTAGCTTTATCTGTCGGATTCTAAGTCTCACTACCTGTATGATTGTGAAGATCAAATTCACATCAAACCAGGAAGACCTAATCCAATAATCCACCAAGACAGCTAGACCCTAAGTGTCGACACCCCTTGTTGAACCATCAGTCCAGAAGAGTAGTACTAGTGCTTACAGCTGAGTAAAATCAAATAATCAAGCTTTAAAAGTAGGGCCGAGAACACCTTCATATTCTCTACCCCCAGACCCCCGGCCTAGATTTACCTGAAGACCCATCCAAGTATAACGGAATCTAGTCATAGCAATTAAATAATTCAAAAAGCAGTTCCAAAGAAAGGCAATATTGATAAGCTCTTTGATATGCTTTGATCAGCAGTTCCATATGATCACACTTGTAGTTAAAGAGAATGAAGTAAACTTCTGACCTCATGTTCGATGTAGCAAATTAAATGCATACGTCTATCATGGGGTGATCCTCAACGTCAACTGTGTCTACACAAGTCAAGTGTGCAGACCTTTAATACATGTCCTCTATATGAGGCTTTATGCAGTGACGCAATGCAATGCAGGTTATGTCAATCAAATGTCCATATTTCCCTTGATACTCTAGAATTATTCAGTAATACTCATATAGTTTTAACATGTAAACATGCTTCCTAACCCTCCCAGATAATCTCAGCATTGAAACCTACAATTTTCACTTAATTGCATACAAGTCCCTATAATTTAGTGAAATCGTAGAAAAGTCGCTACAGTTAAATTTTAGTCAACTCTATCCCATACAGGTACAAACTGACTTCAAATATTATGAAACATATAAAGAGGCATGGGGTCATGCCATGGGCATGGTTTGATCGTCCAACATAAGATATTGCAAAATTATTTCTCTAAAAAAGATATTGCAGAATTATCAGCTTACCCCTCCTATACAGGTCAGTCAAACTAGGGTTTCCATAAAGTCAAACTTGTTCAAACATGACCCTTGAACTTAGAATGACACATTTGATAGATCAAATCAGAAATTCAAAGTTTGATGTGAAATTGGTTCACAAGGTTAACTTTACAGATGATTTATGATCAATTAGGAAGGAATTTTGGTAATCCAATTTTAGAATATTAAAGACAAATGCTTTAAGTTTCTATACTATTTTTGTCTCCCGAAATTTCTAAATAAACAAAGAGATATTGTAGGTCAGAGTTAGGCAAAAATGTGTTTCAAACACTTCGAAGAAATCAACGTTTCTTATGTGTTCATAGACTTGATTTGAGGAGAATCGGTGAGGAATTTGAAAGTGACTGGGAGTACATCTTTTGTAGTATTCATTATGATTTAACCACAGGGGAAAAATTGCAATTCCAAGTTGTATTAAAGAATTTATGAGATTAAAAAGTTGGCAGGTTATCAAGTTGTTCCAATACTCCAGAATTTTGTTTTAAGTTTATGACAGATTCACAACAATATTCAACAGCCTTTGAATTTAGTTTTGGAAGGGTTACCGTTTGAATCGAGCTTCCGAGTTGTCATGAATTCTAGATGGGAACACTAAGAGTTTCTAGGGTAAGAAAAGACTCAATCTCATCAAGTATTGAGCAAGTCATGACTGGGAGAAAATGACTATTTTAACCCTATATCTGATATTTAGAGAAACTTCCAGACATCAAGATCTTGAGCTCTTCAAGACAAAAACTTTTAGGCTGATATAGAGATTGAGAGGCTGATTTGAGTTACTCAAATTCGGGATTTGAAGGGAGGCGAATTCCTGTATCAGTTCGATTGCATGTCTGCTATACCGATTAAATTCGTTTTCAACATGAACGCTATAATCCCTACTAGGTGTAATTAGGGTTTATACCTGCATCCAAGCTATTTGATGTAATTCTGAAATCCTCCGGATCTTCTCCCGTATTCCGGAAGGTCCTCCTAGTTGCAAGTGTGGGCTTGTTGCTTCCATAATCCTTCTTCGCCTTCAGACGTATTGCTCTCGCTCTCAAAACCCTAGATTTCAGTGTGTATCTGAAGTATATGAATTTATGAAGACTAAGAAAACTTATATAGGCTATGGGAGATACCTGTAGGAGAAAATATGAATCAGTCTCCTAACTTTATTAGGACTTCTGGTTCCACCCGAACCTAGCCCAAATAAAGTTAATAACAGTTAGTAACACTAAATAACTGTTATTGCACTCCTGTCCGTATTCTCAAAAATAATATTTCGAGCTCCTGTTACTAAATAATTATTATCTCCCCATGTTAAGATTACATATATCCGTCGATTAAATTAATTACTGACTAATTCATTTAATTGACAACTTCTCAATTCCTTGATCCTTACCACTTAAATTATGTAATATGTCCAGATTACCTAGTAATCCACCTGCAGGGTATGACATAATCAAAACTTATAAGCTTCATGAAGGTGATATCATCAATCTCATAACCGGGACATGGATTCCATCGATATATCAATTTACACCATGGACTCAATAGTATCACCCAACTCATCTAGGTTATTGACTCCATAGGAATCTCATTGGACTTGTCAAAGCAATAACTACTAAGGCCTCGTTCGGTTAGCGGATAAGATACAGCGGATATTGCTTGTGCTAGGATACGAGGTAGGATATGTATGCTGTCGGATAAGGCCTCATATGATATGCTGGCTTACTCTGTTTGGGTGCTGCAGGATATGAGGCAGGATAAGAAGCAGGATATAAATTATCATGTTTGGGTGGTGCAGGATAAGAAGCATCATATGTTCCAAATGACTATAATACCCTCAGTGCATTTTGTATAAAACTACTTGTATTGTAAATTGAGGCCCGAATGTATGAAATACTTGTAAATAACGATGTCTTTACAGATAATGCTCATTTGCGCCTGAAAAATATGATGTAAATGATTGTTATCGTATAAGAAACGACAATAACATTACAACGTGCGGATGACACGTTCCAACTGTAAGTGCACAATTGTCAGTGTAGTAATAATCCGGTAAATCCGGGTTTGTCGAACCCAAAGGACTTCTTTACTAATTAGCTATTGATTCTAAACCTTATGTTGGCAAAGCGCATTGGTTTTTTCTACTAATTCTACTAAAATTAAAAGACAAAAATCTCAATTAATCAGGTGAAAGGCTTCACGATTAACGAAGAATGATTTTTTAAGAGTTACTCAACAAGTGGACAAGTTCAGGATATCTCTACGGGTTCACTAGGGAATTCACACCACTTAGGATTTACGTTCATGCAACACGGATGTTTTCTACTTAGCCAAACGAGCAATTTCACTTTGAAGATTCCTCAACCAAAGTCTATTTTTAAACTCTTGTACCGGATTCCTCTAGCCTACTTAAGTTTAAATACGCATTATGATCTTGATATCAACTCTTGGTTCTAGTTAACTAGAAAGATTCCTCAACCCTTGATACGACTAGTGCAAGATTCAAGTTCAAGCAATAACTATTGATTCCTCTAATAATTATCACCTAGATCAATCTTATTGTGACGTCTAACAATACGAAAGATAGAATTACGTGTATGAATCAAGCATAACTAAGCATAACATCCAATTAAGCTAATAAGCATGAAGCATAATCCATAAATCACCAAGATACGGCGTTCAAACCCTAGCTCTCTACGAGATATCCCGAATTACGGGTTTAGCTACGATTACAGTGATCAAGATACAAAGTTTCATGATCATAAACCAAAAACTAGAGAGAGGGAAGAGAAAAGATCAAACAAAGCGTCTCCCAAACTCCCCGTAGCTCCAAGCACTTGTCTCCAACTCAAAGAAACTGAAAAACTATGCCCTAACCCGTTCTAATATGTTTCGATAGTGTTTAGATGAAGTTCCAAGTAATTGCACAAAAGACCTCACATTTTTACTGAATCTGGCGATCTCTTCGTGCAAAGAGAAAATCTCTTCGTGCGAAGATCTTCGTGCGAAGACTTCTTCTCTTCGTGGGAATTTCTTCCTATTTTCATACTGCAAGAATGTACAAGAAGACTTTCTGAAATTTGGCTAAGTAAAATTCCTCGTGGGACGAGAAATTCTCTTCGTGGGAAGTTCCTCGTGCGAAGACGTGCGAAGACCCTGTAATCCAGGATTCTTCTTCGTCTTCAACGGTCCAGAACTTTTTCGTCCGATGTCCGTTTTAGCTCCGTGACCCGCCGTTGGAAATCTCTTCGAGTCTACTTTCAATTTCCACCGCTCTCACTTCCATCTTCATTGTAGAATCCAATATATCCTCAAATATCCTTAATTTTCTCTAAAACATCCTGGAAAAGCAACTAAGCTTTTTGAAAAGCAAATAAGGACCCGAATTTTGATCGCGAACTCCGATGAATGTGATTTTAGCACCTTTGGAGTCCTTTCGCGACGTAGACTGTGCTCATGCAGAGAAATTCCCGTTTCTGGACCGTTTTCTCGTTTTTATCAATTATTGCCCAAATTTGGCGAAAACATCCAAAACACGCTAAATTCGCCTTTTCCTCTATTCCGAAGCTCGTTTCTTCTCTCCACTTGATTTCCGCATGTGTAATTCCTGTCAAACAACAACACGAACACTACCGCGAAGATCAAATGTGATAAATTATCAATGTCATACTCAAAACTATTAAGAAACGCCCGGATTGTACTTTAAAGCTCAAAAACATCCAAATGTGCATTTTCTTCATTTTTTGGCTCAAATCTTGTCACTTTGCATCGAAACCCACACAAATAACAATATAAAGTGTATATAAGATAACTCTTATTAAGTAGTTATCAGCAGATAATAGAGAAACATAATAAATATTCATAAATAATACAAAGTATTTGTACATAATAGAGAAACATATTAAGTAACACTGCGAATGACGAAATGCGAATACAAACGTTTACAACAGCGACAACTACGACGATAACAACAACAACTACAATGGTCATGTAATATTAGCTTATCCGAATATATTATCCAAACATGTCGAACTCCGAAATGGTATAGTTAGAACTTCATCAATGAAATTAGCCAATTCCGGATTTCCTTACAAATATTTTTTAATATTAGTTAGAGCTAACTCAAGAGGACAACAAACAATTTATTTCCTTTCGAAAAAGTTTCTCAAACAGTGTCGAATCATGAATCACAACTAGTTTGCGCTCGTTATCCCATTCTACGCCCGACACATGCAATGTCTAAAATAACAATGTGCACTGACCAGTATGCTGAAAATAAGCATTCAGTTTGTTCTTTAAAATTCGAAGTCTATTATTATTATTATTATTATTATTATTATTATTATTATTATTATTATTATTATTATTATTATTATTATTATTATTATTATTATTATTATTATTATTATTATACCTTCCCACAAAACCACATATTATTATTATTATTAAAACATGCCTCTGCCTATCAATGGCAAAAAATGGTTGAGGATATAACTCATGCACCAAATTTACACTTTTTATGTTTCACAAGACCACATATTATTAATATTATTATTATTATTATTATTATTATTATTATTATTACTATTACTATTATATTGTTATTATCATTATTAAGACATATTATTATTATTATTATTATTATTATTATTATTATTATTATTATTATTATTATTATTATTATTATTATAAAAAACTCATGCTCCAAATTTACACTTTTTATGTTTCACAATGAGGGACATATTAGGTATTAAAAATAATGGTCGTGGATATTTTGGTCACGAAAGAAACCCCCTTATCCCCTCACCTCCTTATCTGGTGTATACCACCCCCTAGGTGGTATAAGAATCAAGGCAAAAAAATGAGGGAAGGATGAGGGGAGGATATGATTTCCCCTCCTTATGCACAACCCAAAGAAGGGATAAAGGGAAGGGATATCACATCATATCTCCCCTCCTTATCCGCAATCCAAACGTGGCCTACATACATGTGCACATTGACTATCTAAGGATTAAGAGCATAAGTAATCATAATAACCATGAGACATAGGTTGTCTTTTTATGTCAGTACAAAGACAATGATCTCAACTTGGTCCTGTTCAATATACACAAGGTATACTAGCATTTTGAGTTGAAACTACATTATGAACTATACAGTTTCCTGTAGCCATGACAGACCTACTAAAACAATGTGCTACAATCGTTCCGATGGTTTGTCTAATTCCATCTAGATTGTGAACTCATAACTTTCATTCCACAAGAACCGAAGATAAAATCTTTTGTGTGTAAGCTAGACTCTACACACCAGATCTGCTACTATGTGGAATAATAGACAACTATGCAAAATAATAACTTAATGCAAAAACATTGCCCAAATCATTCTCATAAATATCAAATTCATATAATTCAATACAAAAAGGATGCTTTTAGTATTCAACCCGACATGATTTAAATATTGTATAACCCTATACATTGGAGAAAATCAGGCTCAATTTCGTCAAGACGAAATCAAGCTTCACAGCCTTCAAAATTGGATAAATACTAAAAATCTCATACTTGACAGTCATGGTCATGAAATTTAGAAAACTTCAACTCAAATTTCAGCACACTTGTTGTGGGGTTTTGATGCAGGTAACGCGGCGGAATAACAATAAATCATTCCTGCTCAAAGGCCTCCACGGATCGCAGACAAGCTTTTCATAATATGATAAGAGAAGAGAATTTTGTACCTTAGTTTGTGTGATTACTACGAAGAATTGTGTCTTCGTCTCTGCGAGTATCCACATCTTGGATTTGTAGCTGGAATCCTTCTCCACGTGTAGTGATAGCAACGAAAGAAGGAGGGAAGAGATCACTCAAAATGGAGCACGGAGCCGCGCCACAATGAGTGGCCGACGACACTTAGGGGCGAACGGGTGAAAGGCTCGGCCTCTTGCTTTGTCTCTGTCCTTACTTTGTTATATTCTCACACTAATGAATTGTGTGGGAGAAATAATTGTTGGGTTATGATGCAGGTTACACAGCAGAATAAGAAAATTTAATCATGCGCAAACCCCTCCAAGGATCACAGGTGAAGCATCATAATATGATGAAAGGAAGAAATGTTACCTCAGCCATACCAGGCTGGTGACGATCACATACAAAGAATAGCATCTTTGTCTCTACGGTATCCACACGAATATACCTCAACCGGGCTTCTTCTCCAATGGTGCTAGCAATCTGAGAAGAAGGATGAACTTGGACTGTGCAGGCTGGATCATATCCATGAACGTGGCACGGAGGGAGAGAGCATGCGGCATCAATATGGCGTTCGCAACCCGAAGAGATCCGGCCACCACCATGGCCGACGGCTACAAGGGGGACGACACTCCTTGCCTGGCCGAACCCTAGATGGGTGAAAAATTCATTTTTTCTCTTTTCTCTCTAGCTCTCTAGTAAACTGTGTTGTGTAGGGATTAGTTAAGCATGAATTCTCATAGCCTACAAATCCTATTTATAGCTAGATAAATTCCTCTTTTCCCATTAATCCAATAATGTGGGACTAGTTACATTCTAGCCCACAATTGCTCTTTAGTCCAACTAATGAGCACAGTTTACACTTTAGTCCAATTAACTCATTATTGCTTTTTAGTTCAACTAATTTGCAATAATCCCAGCTTGATCTATTATTGTGTGTGACCTGTAGGTTCCTTATTAAGTTGGTAGTAATAATAATTATTACAAAAATTGAGCGGTATCTAGCAATACATCAATGCTTCCAAGTAATAGGAATGTCGGTGATCTGACTAACCTCTGTGACCAATGTTACCGTGTTGTATAACCCCTTTGTCTCATCTATCCGGATTGGACACAAGACATGGAGTGTCACACTTTTATATCCAATCCATAGTTTCTCGATCTGTGAGTAGACTTAGATAAACTAATAACATCAGTATCTCATATTGATTTATTCGAGCATGGCCATGCATTTCCCTAAGTCTCACTCATCGAGTGGCCATGGATATTTGCTCCCATTATGTGCGAGGGGCAAATCCTCTCTACATCACACCATCTCTCAGCTTGCTTAATATCAGGTCCGATTAAAGCCTTTATAGTTACCCAGTTACGATGTAACGTTTGACGATATCAAAACATGATAATTCACAACTAGAGTATCTAGTGACTTCATCACAACACCATTGTCGCTATGAGAAACGCTTGTGACATTCACATAACTCCCATGTAGCCTTCTCATGGTGGGTCAATCTAGTACGCCATTACTCCTAATGTGTACCAATGTGTTAGACTTGATATCCCCATATCAATCTACCCACATACTAGTCTCGATCCAATACAGTCGTCCAACTAATTGTAGTACTCGACTAGGGATATTTAAGAATATAACCTTTATATTCTAAGGACTTCATCATGTTAGAATATAACCATATCGATAACATAATGAATAGTAAGTCCATATTAATGTCACGACAAATTGATTACCTCTAGGGCACAATTCCAACAATAATAAGCTAGGATTCCTTTATGTAGTTAATAAATCCTTATTAACTACATATTGGCCCCAATACTAATCATGTCCATACACGGATTAGTCCACCTTGTAAATTAGTCCTACCGACTTTGCTTGTGGTTGCGTTTAGATCATTTGATTAATTAGTCCTACTAATTAATGCCCATATACAGTTTAATCCATATGGTGTGTGACCCCATAAGGTTCTACTTAGTTTGTAGTAACTATTACTAACATAGAGCGGTGTCTCGCAACACATCTATGTCACGCAAGTAACATAGAAATAGTCAGTGATCCGACAAATCTTGTGCCCAATGTTACCGCATTGTATTATCCCTTTGTCTCTAAATCCGGATTGGACGCAGAGACATAATTGTCACACTCGTATATCCAATACATAGTTTCTCGATCCTGGGAATAGGCTTATCCATGCAGATAACGTCAATATCTCATATTAATTCATCCGAGTCTGGACAGACATTTCATAAGCACCATCCCTCGAGTGGCCCGTGGAAATTTGCTCCTATTATGTGGGAGGGACAAATACTCTCTACATCACTACCATCTCTCATATTGCTTCCTATCATGCATGATTACTATCTTTATATTCACTCGGTTAAGTCGCAATGTTTTTTAACATCAAAGCATGATATTTCACAACTAGAGTATCTAGCGAACTCAAGTCGAAGGATTACAATACCATTAGCACTACGAGAAACACTTGTGACTTTGACATAATATAATGTAGTCCCCTCGTTGTGGGTCAATCCAGTATGTCACTACACCAAATGCATACCCATGTGTTAGAACTGATATCTTCATATCAATCTACCCACATACTAGTGTATAGTAATTGTAATCATTATAATGGACTAGGGATATTTAAGATAAACAACACATTGTAATCTGAGGACTTAATTATATTAAATATCTCCATAAATAATAAATGAATAAACTAGCCAAACAATGTTCATACTAAATCTAGATTGCTTATAGGGCATCTAATCTAACATCTCCCACTTGCACTAGATTCAATCTGATGCATCTTGTATGCCTATAGATCTAGTGTGCCCTTCATGCTTTTGATGAACGAGCGGCTTCGTGAGAGGATCTGGAAGATTCTCATCTGTTGGAATCTTGCATATCTTCACATCTCCTCGATCGATGATTTCTCGAATGAGGTATAATATCCTAAGTACATGCTTGGGTTTCAGGTGTGACCTGGGTTTCGTGGCTTGTGTGATTGCCCCAATGTTGTCATAATACGACACAATGGGTTCCACAATGCTAGAAACCACACCAAGCTCAGTGATAAACTTCTTTATCCAAACAACCTCCTTTGTTGCGCCTCCTGCAGCAATGTACTCAACTTCAGTTGTAGAATCAGCAATTGTCTCTTGCTTGGAACTATTCCAGTTCACAGCTCCTCCATTCAGGCAAAACACATAGCATGACTGCGATATGTAGTCATCATTGTCGGTTTGGAAGCTCGCGCTTGTGAAACCAATTATATTGAGTTCTTCCTCACCTCCAAATATCAAGAATGCATCCTTAGTTATTCTCAAGTACTTAAGGATATTCTTGACAACAATCCAGTGACTCTCACCCAAATCGGACTGATATCTGCTTGCCATATTCAACGCGTATGACACATATGTTCTAGTACACAACATGGCATACATGATGGATCATATGGTCAACGCTTAGGATACCCAACTCATGTGGTCCTTCTCAATATGATTGGGGGGATAGTCGGGATTTGAAAGGGTGACTCCATGCGGCATGGGTAAGAATCCTTTCTTTGATTCTTGCATGTTGAACCGTTTCATCACCTTGTCTATATATTTCCTTTGGCTTAGGCCAAGCAGCTTCCAAGATCTATCCCTACAGATCTTGATACCAAGTATATGAGCTGCATCCCTAAGTCCTTCATTGCAAAACACTTTGACCGCAATATTAAAACGTCGATTCAAACTCCTAGAAGACTGCTTCATTCCATAAATGGTTCGTTGGAACTTACAGACTTTGTTGGCATGCTGTCGATCCTCAAAACCCTCTAATTGTGTCATGTACACATCCTCAAGGAGGTTTCCATACAGAAACGCTGTTTTGACATCCATATGCCAGATCTCATAATCATGATAAGCTGCAATAGCAAGTATGATTCGAATGGATTTGGTCATTGCTACAGGGAAAAAGTTTCATCATGGTCAATACCATGAATCTGCCTGTAACCTTTTTCCACCAATCGCCCTTTGTAGGAAACTAAATTGCCATCCATGTCGGTC
The DNA here is from genome assembly GCA_023055425.1 of Linanthus parryae. Classification (NCBI taxonomy): domain Eukaryota; kingdom Viridiplantae; phylum Streptophyta; class Magnoliopsida; order Ericales; family Polemoniaceae; genus Linanthus; species Linanthus parryae. Next base: position 2,046,762 of record JALGPY010000004.1, on the reverse strand, counting down.
TTCTTATTGAAGACCCACTTGCACCCTATGGGCCGAGCCCCTTTGGGTGGTTCCACCAAAGTCCATACTTTGTTGGTATACATGGATTCCATTTCGGATCTCATGGCTTCAAAACATTTATTTGAGTATGGCCTTTTTATGGCCTCTCCATAGGTAGTAGATTCTTCATCCATGAATAGTACGTCACTGGAATTAGTCAAAGTCCATACCTCTCTGGCTCCTAACATACCCTACTCGACCTCCGGAGTTCTTGTGTTATTTGAACAGGTTGCTCCATAACAGTTTGTAGTTCCTGGTCATGTTCCATCGTAGGATCAGTGTTTTGTAGTCCTTGAATTTCTTCAAGTTCTACAGTCCTCCCACTGGATTCTTTAGAGACGAACTCTCTTTCTAGAAACACACCGTTCCGAGCAACAAACACTTTGTTCTCGGTTGGATTGTAGAAATAATATCCTTTCGTTTCTTTAGGATATCTCACAAACTTACACTTACCTGCCTTGGGTCCGAGCTTGTCTCTTTGTAAACACTTTACATAGACGTTGCAGCCCCAAATCTTCATAAATGACATAATGGGACGCCTCCCAGTCCATATGGTGTCTTCGTGATCGATTTGGATGGAACACAGTTAATGGTAAAAGTTACAGTCAATATAGCATGTCCCCAAAACAATATCGGAAGATCCGTTTGACACATCGTAGATCGCACCATGTCCAACAGAGTGTGATTCCTCCTGTCGGACACACCATTCCAATGTGGCGTTTCGGGTGGAGTAAGTTGGGATACAATCCCACACTCTCTAAGATAGTCGTCAAACTCTTGACTCAAGTATTCTCCTCCACGAAAAGATCGTAGAGCCTTGATCGTAGAGCCTTGATGGTTTGCAACAAGAAACAAGCAGGAATGGAGGAATTACCGACCTCGTGGTGGTCGTGGTAGATTTCAGTGATGTTCATCCCAGAATCCGAAGAAAATCACGTTTCGAGGTTTTGGGTGATAATTTTGATTGTTCTGTGGCGATTTTCCGTAGTTAAGAATAGAGAAGGAGAATTGATTTGAAACCCAATTTTAGAGTTCTCGAGGAACTTTACCAAATCCCGAACTCACAACACGTTGAATCCCCAAATTGATTGAGGGGATTTAGTCCATATGGGTGCAAAAAACTCCTGTTAACATCAACTTCGAAGGACGAGTTAATTTGGTGGCTGAATTGAAAGCTTTATGAGCTAGGGTTCTTTTTGGCTTGTGTTAAGCACTTGAATTGTCCGATTGAAGAGATTGTTGGGTACTTAAACTAGTTAAGGATGGTGTGAGGTGCCAGTGAAATGTTTGAGGAGGGTGACACATATGAGGGTGAGGTGGCATGGAGGTAGAATATAAAAAGATGTTGATTTCATGCTGGTGGGGTGGAGGTGGGTACACATAGTTTTCACAAATTTAGGGTTAGATTAATAATTAGGGATTTTACTCCATTTCTAAAAATTACATATCTTCCCCACTACTTTAAGATTTCAACAACTATCCCCACAACTCTAGTAATTACCATATCGGCCGACCTTTAGTTGGAAAAATTGTTTTTGATATTTACGCAATTGCCCAACTTTTCTTGGTAATTACATAATTACCCTAAAACTTGATATTACTTTCTTGTATTTGCATAACTATGTATACTATTTTGTGATTATCACTATACTCAAGCTAAGTATAGTTGTCAGAAAAAAAATTAACACAATTATCCCAAAATTTCTTGAAATTTCACTTTAAACACACTTAAAAATTAGGGGTGTTACACCGAGTACTCCTTAAATAAATAGGATTGGTTCATGATTACTTTTGATTTTTGCTATTTCAATCTATTTCTACATGTGAAAAGACAGATCGTAGTGATACGAACACCAAGAAAATGGAAGGAATGAGAGATTCACAGATATTCGAGTTAGACAAAAGAAATAAATTTGGGAGGGAGAGCGGGGTTGGAAGAGATAAGAAGAAAGTAGTGCAAGACGAAAACATAAGTTTTCATTAAGGTAATGAAAAAATGTATTTTACATCAGATGTTTCACAATAAAAAAAAAACATGGTGGATTTAGAGAGAGAGAGAGAGAGAGAGAGAGAGAGAGAGCAGAGGATGAATTTCGGACGTTGGTCAAAATCCGGCAAACTCCTATCAAGCCAAAACTACCAGAAAACACTCCCCCAACTTGATTTATACTTCACTCATCGATTCAAGAAGTATCATGGAGATTTTTTCACCGACAGTAAAGTTGATATAACATTCACACCTCACGAACGATTAATGAATAAATAAGAACACATGATTTTCCGTAGTTCTATAGCGAAAGATTCGGTAACTACGTCCATGGCGGAAAAGAACCATTGTTTATTGGGATAACACATAAGAACAAACTCACACCAGTAAGTCACGACCTAGGTCCTTATATAGGCATAGGATACCAACTTAGTGCCCAAGAAACAAAGAAGATACCAAAACAAACATATAAAAAATAATGAGCCGACCTATTCGGACCCGTCGAACTATTCGGACCCGTCGAACTGTTCTGCCGAACGCGTCGAACCGTTCTGCCGAACCCGTCGAACCGTTCTGCCAATTTATCCATGTTTGATCGTTGCAAAAAATCTTTGATGCTTCGCCAGTTCGTCTCTAACTTCTCATCGAGCCTCAATTCTATTCAAAGAACCAAGATCCAACATGATTTCTGGCAACAAAGACCATAAAGAAACCAACTGGTCGATGGAATCTGTCGGAAGACGATTCCCACGAGAGATAAACCCCACGAACAAACCAGGGGAAACATTAACGCAAATCTAGAGAAGTGGAGTTTCCTGATTTTCAACCACCTTGACGCAAATCTGTCATACCTAAGGCTTCTTGAAGCAATAGCTCATCTCCGGCGACCCTTCACCAAAAACGGTGAACCTCCGACGACGTCCAAAACAAAAAATAAAGCTTCCTCGTGATCCAACAGTGATCGATCTGAAACTGTTGGCCTAAGTGAAAAAATATTTACATATAGGAAAGTAACTGAAAAAAAGTGATTTGGTCCATGGCTGTTCCAAAAAGTAGAAACCTATTTGTAATGCATCACCTAAAAATTTCACCCACACCATCTCCACCTCCTTAAAAGGTAAAGCTATTGCAATCGCATGCGAACCAACACAACCATTGTCTAAGACTAATTTTGACCCCCCAGATCTCTTGCCTCCCCTCAACCTCAATGAGCTCTGAATGCCCCTGAAATAAGATAGTTTTGAATCAAATGGGTTTGTCAGACACACCTAAAATCCATTCCCCTCTGTCCAATACACCAAACAGAGCCGTCAAAAACTTGTAGGTGGTTGAGATGTCTCTAATTGAAAAACAAGATATCACACCTCCGAAGTTGGCTTGTTGTTAGGCAATTCTGATGCCTCTTTGCCTTCGAAGGATCTTCTCAACTAGTTGAGGCCATTGGAAGAAAAACGCCGAACTATCCCACTGTTCAGGCGCACCCTTATTATGAAGCTAAAGATAATATAAGCCAAACAACATCTAGCCTTATTCATAGCTCATACAAACTGTTGTCATTGAGATTTCGTATGCCTCCCTCAAAGGAATTGAGTCATTTTATGTCCGTACAAACTTTTTATTGAGTTCAGGACATCGACGGAATACTTTTCGCAAGTTATTAGCATCATCCCCCAATTTTTTCCTACATAAACAGGAGGACAAAACAAGTGGGATATGTAAAGCGCTCATCGGTGCTCTCTGCGATCTGTCAGAGCCAAACGAGATGTTCATCAAATATTTCTTGATTGCTTATTTCTTACTCATGCGGTCCATCTCAATCTTATTGGATAGACAATCACTCTTTGAAAGAGTAATTCCATTAGGGGTGTAAGCGGTTCGGTTTGGTGCGGTTTTTGCTAAAACCATAAACCGAACCGAATACATCGGTTTACTAATTTTGTAACCAAACCAAACCATTTGAAAGGATAAACCGAACCAAACCAAACCGAAAAACATCGGTTTGGTTCGGTTGGGTGCGGTCGGTTTGCGTAAATATTATCGAATGGATATCATTATACTACTTGTCAACGAATTTCAAGTTTTAAGTGAAAACTAAATTAAATAGACTTGAAAAAATATGAAAAACTATCGTTTTAGAGAGAAAATATGATTAAAGGCAAGAGAAATGGAGAACTTAGATTAATAAAATCATTTCAATTGAATCTATCTACTCGTGTTTCTCGTTTACAGATTATTTAATTTTACATTAAGTAATATACATTGTAGTAAAAGTACACTAAGCACATATCGGTTTGGTTCGGTTTGGTGCGGTGTTATTTTTACAAACCGAAAACCAAACCGAATAGACCGGTTTGTGAAAAATTGAACCGTTAATAAATCGAATATCCAAAAAACCATCCAAAATCAAGCATTTCGGTTTGGTTCGGTCGGTTTGACCGGTTTATCCGGTTTTCCTTACAGCCCTAAATTCCATGGGACATGGGCAACAATCCCTTCTTGGAATCTTGCATGTTGAACCGTTTCAACACCTTGTCTATATATGTACTTTGACTTAGGCCTAGCAACCTCTTAGATCTATCCCTAAGTCTATAGATCTTTATACCCAGTATATAGGCTGCTTCCCCTCTGTCTTTCATTGAGAAACACTTTCCTAGCCAATCCTTAACCGATTGCAGCATATGAATGTCGTTTCCAATGAGTAGTATGTCATCCACATACAAGACCAGGAACGCTACAGAGCTCCCACTTACCTTCTTGTAGACACAAGACTCATATTCATTCTTGATGAATTCAAACTCTTTGACAGCTTCATCAAAATGTCGATTCCAACTCCTAGAAGCTTGCTTCAATCCATAAATGGTATGTTGAAGCTTACAGACTTTATTTGCATTCTATGGATCTACAAAACCTTCAAGTTGTGTCATGTACATATCCTCGAGAAGATTCCCATAAAGGAATGCTGTTTTGACATCCATCTGCCAAATCTCATAGTCATTGTAAGCCGCAATTGCAAGTAGGATTCGGATGGATTTGGTCATAGCGACTGGGGAAAAGGTTTCATCATAGTCTATACCATGAATCTGTCTGAATCCTTTAGCCACCAATCGGCCCTTATAGGTAACCACATTACCATCCATGTCGGTCTTCTTCTTGAAGACCCACTTGCACCCTATGGGGCGTACCCCTTGGGGTGGTTCCACCAAAGTCCATACTTGGTTTGTGTACATGGATTCCATCTCGGATCTCATGGCTTTTAGCCACTTTTGAGAGTCCGGCCCTTGCATGGCCTCTCCATAGGTAGTAGGTGTAGGGTTTTGATTCATGGATCGCGCAAACGGAAGCATAATCAAATAAACAACCATGCAAAACCCTCCAAGGATCACAAGTCTAGATGCATAACGATAGTGAAGGTAAGAAATCATAAACACACCTTTGGGTTCTCCTTGATGACTTCAAACGCGAATAGTGTCACGTTCTCTATAGTTGATCCACGCCTAGAGTTGTTCCTAGATCTCCAATCACCTTGGTGCTAGCCCGGATTGAAAGGAGGGTGAAGAAATCACGCAAAACGAGACACCAAAAGGGGTTCGGCACCCTTTGTGGCGTCGGGGACAAGGGGGCGGCGGCAATAGGGGGCGGCGTCCCTCTTTGCTTGCTCTCTCTCTCCTTTGTTCTCTCCTACTCTTGTTATGTTCTCTCTTAGAGCATAAGTGTGTAGGGAAGGAAGGAGGAGGGTCCTTTATATAGTCCAACAACTCCTTGTCAACTACCTAAAGGACTTATTCTAGTCCTACTAGAATTCAATTTAGTCCCTTCCTTGCAAATTAGTCCCTACTAAGTTTGCAAGGGTTTGCAAAGTGATCCTTCTAATTAATTAATCTAATTAATTAATTCCATAATCTAGTACAACTCTATATAGCGTGTGACCCCATAGGTTCTATCTAGTTGGTAGCAACTCTTTGCTAATATGGAGCGGTTTCTAGCAAAACATCCATTCTAGCCAACTAATAGAATAGTCATCTAGACAACCTTGTACAAGTAATTGTCTCATCCCTTTGCCTCCATATCCGGATTGGACACGAGACATACAAGTCACACTCGTATATCCAATCCCTAGTTCCTCGATCCATGGAATAGCCTTACTCGTGCAAATAACATCAATATCCCATATATTGATTTATTTGAGTCTGGCCAGACATTCTATAAGCACTATCCTCGAGTGGCCTTGGATATTTGCTCCCGTTATGTGGGAGGGGCAAATCCTCTCTACGTCCACTACGATCTCTAAGCTTGCTTCTCATTGTATCCAGTACACGCCTTTATAACTACCCAGTTACGGTGTAGCGTTTAACGCTACCAAGATCACAATGATCCACAACTAGAATATCTAGTGACTTCAAGTCTAAGGATGACAATACCATTGTACCCGAGAAGCACTTGTGACTCAACATAACGTGTATGTAGCCTTCTCGGTAATGGGTCAATCCAGTGCAACATTCCGTAATGCACACCTATGTGTTGGATCGTGATATCTCCATATCAATCCAACCCCATACTAGTCTATAGATGATTGTCCCATTTAATCATTATACTTGACTAGGGATATTTAAGATAAACAACACGATTGTAAATCTAAGGACTTCATTATATTAAATATCCAATAAATAATAAATGAATTTCTAGCCAATTACAAATTCATACTAAACTAGATTGCCTCTAGGGCATCTATTCCAACAGTCTCCCACTTGCACTAGAGCCAATCTGGCGCATCTCGTATGCCCATACTCCTAGTGTGCCCATCATGCTTCCACTGCGTGAGAGGCTTTGTAAGCGGGTCTGACAGATTATCATCTGTAGGAATCTTGCATATCCGAACGTCTCCTCTATCGATAATATCTCGAATCAGATGGAACTTCCTGAGCACGTGCTTGGACTTCTGGTGCGATCTGGGTTCCTTTGATTGCGCGATCGCCCCAGTGTTGTCACAGAACAACTCCACTGGATCCGCAATGCTAGGGACCACACCAAGTTCAGAAACAAACTTTCTGATCCAAACAGCCTCCTTTGCTGCGCCATTTGCAGCAATGTACTCAGCCTCTGTTGTAGAATCAGCTACCGTCTCTTGCTTGGAACTCTTCCAGCTCACCGCTGCTCCATTCAGGCAAAACACATATCCCGACTGTGATCTAAAGTCATCTCTATCGGTTTGGAAGCTTGCATCAGTGTAACCCCTTACACGCAACTCTTCCTCACCGCCAAACATCAAGAAAGCATCCTTAGTTCTTCTCAAGTACTTTAGGATATTCTTGACAGCAATCCAGTGACTCTCACCCGGATTGGATTGGTATCTGCTTGTCATACTCAAGGCATATGACACATCTGGTCTAGTACATAACATGGCGTACATGATGGATCCTATGGCCGAGGCATAGGGAATCCTACTCATGCGTTCCTTCTCAATCTCATTGGAAGGACAACCACTCTTCGAAAGAGTGATTCCATGTGACATGGGCAAGAATCCCTTCTTGGAATCTTGCATGTTGAACCGTTTCAACACCTTGTCAATATATGTACTTTGACTTAGGCCTAGCAACCTCTTAGATCTATCTCTATAGATCTTTATACCGAGTATATAGGCTGCTTCCCCTAAGTCTTTCATTGAGAAACACTTTCCTAGCCAATCTTTCACAGATTGTAGCATGGGAATGTCGTTTCCAATGAGTAGTATGTCATCCACATACAAGACCAGAAAAGCTACAGAACTCCCACTAACCTTCTTGTAGACACAAGACTCATCTTCGTTTCTGATGAAGCCAAACTCTTTGACCACTTCATCAAAACGTCGATTCCAACTCCTAGAAGCTTGCTTCAACCCATAAATGGATCGTTGCAGCTTACAGACTTTGTTGGCTTGCTTTGGATCCTCAAAACCCTCCGGCTGTATCATATACACGTCCTCGAGGAGATTCCCATAAAGGAATGCTGTTTTGACATCCATCTGCCAAATCTCATAGTCGTAGTATGCTGCAATCGCAAGTAGGATTCGGATGGATTTGGTCATAGCGACTGGTGAAAAGGTTTCATCATAGTCAATACCATGAATCTGTCTGAATCCTTTAGCCACCAATCGGCCCTTATAGGTAATCACATTACCATCCATGTCGATCTTCTTCTTGAAGACCCACTTGCACCCTATGGGTCGCGCCCCATCAGGTGGTTCCACCAAAGTCCATACTTTGTTGGTATACATGGATTCCATCTCGGATCTCATGGCCTCAAGCCACTTCTGCGAGTCTGGGCCATTCATGGCCTCCTCATAGGTAGTAGGCTCATCATCTATGAGCATCGTGTCACCGGAATCAGTTACGAGAAGTCCGTACCTCTCGGGTTCCTGGCGCACTCTACTAGATCTACGAAGCTCTTGTGTTACCTGAACAGGTGGATCCACAACTGCTTGTGATTCCTGTTCATGTTCCATAATCGGTTCAGTAATTTGTGGTTCTTGAACTTCTTCAAGTTCTACATTCCTCCCACTTGCTTCTTTAGAGACAAACTCTCTTTCTAGAAACACGCCGGTCCGAGCAACAAACACTTTGTTCTCGGTTGGATTGTAGAAATAGTATCCCTTAGTTTCCTTAGGGTACCCCACAAATTTACACTTATCCGATTTGGGCCCTAGCTTGTCTGATTGTAAACGTTTTACATAGACATCGCAGCCCCAAATCCTCATGAACGACAGTGTGGGACGCCTCCCACTCCACATCTCATATGGTGTCTTCATGACTGATTTAGATGGAACACGGTTAATGGTAAAAGCTGCACTTAATAGAGCATAGCCCCAAAACGATAATGGAAGATCGGTTTGACACATCATAGACCGAACCATATCCAATAGGGTTCGATTCCTCCTCTCAGACACGCCATTCCATTGTGGCGTTCCGGGTGGAGTGAGTTGGGACACGATCCCACACTCTCTAAGATAGTCGTCAAACTCTTGGCTTAAGTATTCTCCTCCACGATCCGATCGTAGAGCCTTGATACTTTTGCCAAGTTGCTTCTCTACTTCATTCTTGAATTCCTTGAACACTTCAAAGGATTCGGATTTTGCCCTCATAAGGTACACAAATCCATATCTACTGTAATCATCAGTAAACGTAATGAAGTAGACATAACCACCCCTGGCAGGCGTGGCAAATGGCCCACACACATCAGTATGTATGAGCGCCAATTGCTCACTAGTCCTTTCACCTTTCTTATTGAAAGGGGACTTTGTCATTTTTCCCAATAAACAAGCCTCACATGTCTCATATGATTCAAAATCAAATGAGTCTAGCAATCCATCCTTATGGAGTCTAGATACACGTTTCTCATTTATGTGGCCTAAACGACAATGCCATAAATAAGCAGGATTTAAATCATTTATTTTAATCCGCTTGGTATTAATGTTGTAGACAGGATTACTTAGATCAAGGACATAAAGTCTATTAAATAATTGCGCACTAAAATAGTGAATATTATTCAAATAAAAGGAACAACAATTGTTCTTTATTGAAATAATAAAACCTTCCTTGTCCAAACAAGAAATAGAAATAATGTTTCTGCTCATAGCAGGGACAAAATAGCAATTATTTAATTCTAAAACTAATCCTGAAGGCAGAGATAGCTCGCAAACGCCTATGGCCAACGCAGCAACCTTTGCTCCATTCCCAACGCGCAGATCTACCTCCCCTTTAGCCAATCTTTTACTTCTCTTTAGATCCTGCATATTTCGACAAATATGAGATCCACATCCAGTATCTAATACCCATGATGTAGAGACAGTTAAATTGACATCTACAACAAAAATACCTGGTGGTGGTGGAATCACTATTCCAAGCCGCTTGTCCTCCAAATATTTTGGGCAGTTCCTCTTCCAGTGTCCAGGTTGACTACAGTAGTGACATTCACCCTTAGTCACAACCTTGGCAATCCCACCAACAGGCTTAAGGGCTTGTTCCTTGGACTTAGCAACTGACTTGCCTTTGCCCTTGGAGGAAGAGGCAAACTTTTTACCTTTTCCTTTATGCACCATCATAATGGCCTTGCCCTTACCCTTGTTGATGCTCTGTTCAGCCGTCCTCAACATGTTGAGCAAATCTGGCAGTGGCTTAACGATCTCGTTCATGTTATAGTTCATAATGAACTGTCCATAACTCTCGGGCAACGATTGCAACACGAGATCCGTTGCCAACTCTTGGCCGACCGGGAACCCAAGCCGGGCGAGATTCTCCAAGTACCCGATCATTCGGAGTACATGGGGTCCCACCGGGTTCCCTTCTGCCAGATGACATTTGAACAGTGCCTTTGAGACTTCATACCTCTCTACCCTCGCCTGCTCTTGGAAGAGCTGCTTTTAGATGTTCGATCATATCGACAGCATTCATGTTCTCATGTTGCTTCTGAAGCTCAGAGGTCATGGTGCAAAGCATTAGGCAGGCCGCATCATTAGCATCATCAACATGCTTTTGATACGCCTTTAAGGCAGCAGGTGTCTGATTGTCTGGACCTTCTGGAACTTGCTCCTCTATTGCGTACAGCTTCTTTTCTTGCTTGAGAACAATTCTCAAGTTTCTGTACCAATCGAGAAAGTTGGTTCCTGAGAGCTTGTCCTTCTCAAGGACAGATCGTAGGGAATGTTGTGAACTCGATGAGTTGTTTGCCATTTGGAATTCTACAAAGGGAAAATACGCAAGTTTTAGTATTTGTGAATTTTTGACTATATTTAATAATGGCTAGTTTATTAAATATAGCTCCCACTATTTTACTACGGATTAATAACCCTCAAGATATTAATGCGGAAAATATCCTTATATTTTCTAGTGGGCCAAGATCCATCTTTTTCATCTCCTTATGAGCTTGCTTTGGCAAGTCACCCATAATTCGATTACTTCTTAGGTAGGAACAATTCCAATTGCATCCCATATGCAACTCTTGGTTCAATCGGGCAAATAACTCCTTATTTATCCATCCATATGGATAATCCCAATTGATTGCCTCTAGGTTTCTTAATCAAATTAATAGCCTAGTTGTGCTCAACCTCTTATCTAAACAATTGCACATTGTTACGTGCCATCGCATTCCATCATTATGAACCAAGTCGCCATGCTTTGGCACGCACGAACTTGATAAATAATGATGATAATGAGTGTTTAAATAACGAGAAGGCAAGAACACAATATTTTAAAATTTGAGGGATTTTTTTCTTCAATTTTAATTATTTTGTTGATCAATATCAACTAATCTATCTATTTGAGTTTGGGCACAACTCCAAATAATAGATCCGGGTTGTCTAATTATCTTATTATCCTAATTGCATGCATCATCCATACACCAACCACACAAATAACAAGACAATAAATAAACAACCACAAAACAGAAATTAAACGTGATGTGGATATGGCCTTTTCTAGACTAAGATAATTCCAAGCCAATGGAATTATCTATGAACCCTAAACAAACACACATCTTCATGCGTCTTGATCTTTTGGTCCATCCTTCATAGTCATGTGGAATGCTCCATGCTCCATGCTCCATCTTTTGTGGCTTCTTTGGCTTTGGGCTTCTTTTCTTCAATCTTGGCTAACAATCTACTTTATCTAGCACTAGCTAATATCTATACTAAATAAAATAAATCTCACAAGTTGAGAAAAAAAATGGCACGCAGGCCATAAAACCCTAATTAATTATTACAATTAATTGATCGGCTCGCAGGCCGTAAAACCAAACCACAAAATTAAACATCCACATCAAACCACATCCTAAGGCCATATCCAATCACCATGCGATTTGCACATAAACAGTTAAAATCCAATTTTAACGCGCTTGGTCAATTTTAATTGATTTTAGGATTTCTAGGGTTAAAACGGTCCATGGGCCCAACAATCCAATTGCCCGGGCCCAAATAAGTGAACCATAAAGCCCTAGGGCCGGCCCGGCCCAAAACCCGCAAGCTAGGCCCGCGGGTTAGGGCCGCCCGGCCCCTTAGGGCGCCAAGCTTGGGCGGCAAGCAAGGGGGGGCGGCTCCCTAGGGGGCCGAACCTCTTTGTGGAGGTTGTTTCCAAAACAACCTCCTTGCTTGGAGCCCAAGTTTGGTTGTTTCCTTGTTGTGGGAGAACTCCTTCTTCCCCAAGGATGCCCAAACCCTAGATCTAAGATCCTAAAATTTCTCAAACTCACCAATTCATGCATCCAATGCAATAATTGGGTCTTGTTATGATTAATTCTTTGACAAATTGCATCCAATGCTTGATTTGTCTTGTTTTACGCGATAAACAACATATTAAGGTGTAAAACAACAAGAATGTAACACATAAACTACGTTTATGCTCTATGACCTGTGGCTCTGATACCACTGTAGGGTTTTGATTCATGGATCGCGCAAACGGAAGCATAATCAAATAAACAACCATGCAAAACCCTCCAAGGATCACAAGTCTAGATGCATAACGATAGTGAAGGTAAGAAATCATAAACACACCTTTGGGTTCTCCTTGATGACTTCAAACGCGAATAGTGTCACGTTCTCTATAGTTGATCCACGCCTAGAGTTGTTCCTAGATCTCCAATCACCTTGGTGCTAGCCCGGATTGAAAGGAGGGTGAAGAAATCACGCAAAACGAGACACCAAAAGGGGTTCGGCACCCTTTGTGGCGTCGGGGACAAGGGGGCGGCGGCAATAGGGGGCGGCGTCCCTCTTTGCTTGCTCTCTCTCTCCTTTGTTCTCTCCTACTCTTGTTATGTTCTCTCTTAGAGCATAAGTGTGTAGGGAAGGAAGGAGGAGGGTCCTTTATATAGTCCAACAACTCCTTGTCAACTACCTAAAGGACTTATTCTAGTCCTACTAGAATTCAATTTAGTCCCTTCCTTGCAAATTAGTCCCTACTAAGTTTGCAAGGGTTTGCAAAGTGATCCTTCTAATTAATTAATCTAATTAATTAATTCCATAATCTAGTACAACTCTATATAGCGTGTGACCCCATAGGTTCTATCTAGTTGGTAGCAACTCTTTGCTAATATGGAGCGGTTTCTAGCAAAACATCCATTCTAGCCAACTAATAGAATAGTCATCTAGACAACCTTGTACAAGTAATTGTCTCATCCCTTTGCCTCCATATCCGGATTGGACACGAGACATACAAGTCACACTCGTATATCCAATCCCTAGTTCCTCGATCCATGGAATAGCCTTACTCGTGCAAATAACATCAATATCCCATATATTGATTTATTTGAGTCTGGCCAGACATTCTATAAGCACTATCCTCGAGTGGCCTTGGATATTTGCTCCCGTTATGTGGGAGGGGCAAATCCTCTCTACGTCCACTACGATCTCTAAGCTTGCTTCTCATTGTATCCAGTACACGCCTTTATAACTACCCAGTTACGGTGTAGCGTTTAACGCTACCAAGATCACAATGATCCACAACTAGAATATCTAGTGACTTCAAGTCTAAGGATGACAATACCATTGTACCCGAGAAGCACTTGTGACTCAACATAACGTGTATGTAGCCTTCTCGGTAATGGGTCAATCCAGTGCAACATTCCGTAATGCACACCTATGTGTTGGATCGTGATATCTCCATATCAATCCAACCCCATACTAGTCTATAGATGATTGTCCCATTTAATCATTATACTTGACTAGGGATATTTAAGATAAACAACACGATTGTAAATCTAAGGACTTCATTATATTAAATATCCAATAAATAATAAATGAATTTCTAGCCAATTACAAATTCATACTAAACTAGATTGCCTCTAGGGCATCTATTCCAACAGTAGGCTCATCTCCTATGAGCATAGTGTCACCAGTTTCCGTCACGAGAAGTCCATACCTCTATGGCTCCTGGAGCACTCTACTCGACCTACGAAGCTCTTGTGTTACTTGAACAGGTTGCTCCACAACCTGTTATGGTTCTCGTTCATGTCCCATAACCGAATCAGTAATTTGTGGTTCTTGAACTTCTTCAAGTTCTACAGTCCTCCCACTTTCTTCTTTAGAGACAAATTCTCTTTCTAGAAACACGCCGGTCTGAGCAACAAACACTTTGTTATCGGTTGGATTGTAGAAGTAATAACCCTTAGTTTCCTTAGGGTGTCCCACAAATTTACACTTATCCGATTTTCGGCCCGAGTTTGTCTGGCTGTAAACGTTTTACATAAACATCGCAGCCCCATATCCTCATAAACGACACTGTGGGACGGCTCCCACTCCACATATCATGTGGTATCTTCATGACTGATTTGGATGGAACACGGTTAATGGTGAAAGTTGCACACATTAAAGCATAGCCCCAAAAATATAATGGAAGATCTGTTTGACACATCATAGATCTCACCATGTCCTACAAGGTTCGATTCCTCCTCTCGGATACACCATTCCATTGTGGTGTTCCGGGTGGAGTGAGTTGGGATAATATCCCACACTCTCTAAGATAATCATCAAACTCTTGGCTCAAGTACTCACATCCTCAATCTGATTGTAGAGCTTTGATACTTTTGCCAAGTTGCTTCTCTACTTCATTCTTAAATTCCTTGAATTTCTCAAAAGATTCGAATTTGCCTTCATAAGGTATACAAATCCACATCTACTGAAATCATCAGTGAATGTAATGAAGTAGACATAACCACCTCTGGCAGGTGTAGTAAACGGCCCACACACGTCAGTATGTATGAGTGCTAATTGCTCACTAGTCCTTTCATCTTTCTTGTTGAAAGGGTACTTTGTCATCTTTCCCAACAAACAAGCCTCACATGTCTCATATGATTCAAAATCAAATGAGTCTAGACTAGAAATCCATCCTTATGGAGTCTAGATACACATTTCTCAATTATATGGCCTAGACGACAATGCCATAGATAAGCAGCATTTAAATCATTCATTTTAATCCTCTTACTATTTATTTTATAGATTGGATAGCTTAGATCAAGGATATATAATCCATTAAATAATTGCGCACTACAATAGTGAATACTATCAAAATAAATGGAACAACAATTGTTCTTTATTGAAATAGTGAAGCCTTTCTTGTACAAACAAGATACGAAAATAATGTTCTTACTCATAGCAGGAACATAAAAGCAATTATCTAATTCTAATACCAATCCAGAAGGCAGAGACAGCCTATACACGCCTATAGCCAATGCAGAAACTCTTGCTCCATTCCCAACGCGCAAGTCCACCTCTCCTTTTGCTAATCTTCTACTTCTACTTAGATCCTGCATATTTCGAAAAATATGAGGTCCACATCCAGTATCTAATACCCATGATGAATAAGTAGTTAAATTACCATCTATAACAAAAATACCTGGTGGTTGTGGGATCACTATCCCAAGCCTTTTATCCTCCAGATACTTTGGGCAATTCCTCTTCCAGTGTCAAGGCTGACTGCAGTAGTGACAATCACCATTGATCACGCCTTTGGCCACGCCACTAGAAGGTTTAAGAGCAGTGTCCTTGGGTTTAGCAACTGCCTTGCCTTTACCCTTGGAATTAGAGGCAAACCTTTTACCCTTTCCTTTCTGCACCATCATTATGGTCTTGCCCTTTCCCTTGTTGATGGATTGTTCAGCAGTTCTCAACATATTGAGTAGCTCTGTCGATCTCATTCATGTTATAGTTCATGATGAACTGTCCATAACTATCTGGCAATGATTGCAGAATGAGATCTGTGGCCAACTCTTGACCAATCGGGGACCCTAGGCGATCGAGATTTTCAAGATAACCGATCATCCGCAACACATGCAGTCCTACTGGGTTCCCTTCCGCCAAGTGAATCTTGAACAATGCCCGAGAAACTTCATACCGTTCAAACCTTGCCTGCTCTTGAAAGAGCTGCTTCAAGTGTTCGATCATATCGACTGCATTCATGTTCTCATGTTGCTTCTGAAGCTCAGATTTCATGGTGCAAAGCATAAGGCAGGCCGCATCATTAGCATCGTCAACACGTTTCTGATATGCCATTAGGGCTGCTGGGGTATTGTTCTCTGGACCATCTGGAACTTCTTCTTCTAGTGTGTACAGTTTCTTTTATTGTTTAAGAACAATTCTTAGATTTCTGTACCAGTCCAGAAAGTTGGTTCCAGAAAGCTTGTCCTTCTCAAGGACAGCCCGTAATGAGTGTGATGGATTCGATGAATTGTTTGCCATTGGTATTCTACAAAAACGAGAAATATACAATATTTTAGTATGATTTTACTATACTCAATAATGGCTGGATTATTAAATATAGCTCCCACTATTTTTATCGGATTAATAACCCTCCATATTAATGCGGAAAATATCATTATATTTTCTAGTGGGCCAAGATCTGTATTTCGCCTCTTCCGAGCTTGCTTTGGCAAGTCACCCGCAATTGGTTATTTAGGTAGGAACCATTCCAATTACCATTATTTATCCATCCCCATGAATAATCCCAATTGTATGCCTCTAGGTTCTTTTAATCTTATTAAATCTACCTAGTTGTGTCCAACCTCTTACTTAAACAATTCCACATTGTTACATGCCGTCGCATCTAATCACGATAAACCATGTTGCCATGCTTTGGCACGCACAAACATGGGATATAGTGATCATGATGAGTGTTTAAATAACGAGAAGGCATAAACACAATATTTTGATTGAGGGATTTGCCTTTCAATTTTAATTTGTATTATTGATCTATTATCAACATGATCTATATGTTTGAGTTTTGGGCAAAAATCCAAATCATAGATCCGGGTTGTCTAATTATCTTATTATCCTAATCGCATGCATCAACCATACACCAATCCCAAAATAATAAGACAATAAAATAAACAACCACGACAAAAATAAACGTGATGTGGATATGGCCTTTCTAGACTAAGATATTCCCAAGCCAATGAGAATATCTATGAACCCTAAAATAGATCACATCGCCATGCGCCTCCATCTTTTGGTCCATCCTTCATAGTCTTGTGGAATCCTCCATGCTCCATCTCCATGGCTCCAATGTCTTTGGGCTTCTTTTCTTAAATCTTGTCTAACAATATATTTTATCTAGCTACTCCTATACTAAATAAAATAAATCTCACAAGTTGAGAAAAGACGACTCGCAGGCCGTAAACCTTAATTAATTATTACATTAATTGATCAGCTCACTGGCCGTAAAACAAACCACAAAATAAACATTCACACACAAACCACAACCTAGGGCCGTATCCAACCACCATGTGAATAGCACATAAACAGTTAAAACCAATTTTAACGCGCTTGTTCAATTTTTAATTGTTTTTGAAGAAGTAGGGTCAAAAACAATCCAAAAAGACTTCCCAAAACCCTATTGGATCACACACGGCCCTAGGGCCCGGCCAAGCCCAAGCTGCCGGTCACCCCAGTCGCGCCTAGGCCCGTCCGGCCCTTCGGCCGTGCGTGGCTTGGGCGGCAGGGAATAGAGGCGGTCCCCTAAGGGGGGTCAAACCCTTTATGGGAGTTGTTTCCAAAAGCAAATCCTTCCTTGTTGCCCAATCCAAGTTGTTTCCATGTTGAAAAACCCTTTTTCCAAACATGTGCCCAAACCCTAATCTCCAAACCAAGAAACTCACTGAGTTGTTGCATCCAATGCAAAATTAGATCTTGTTAGATTGAATATCCATTCAATTGCATCTACTATGCTTAATTTGTAGTTTTACGCGATAAACATGAATTTAAAGTGTTAAAACAACAAAATCGTAACACATAAACTATGCTATGCTCTACGACCTGTGGCTCTGATACCACTGTTGGTTTTTGAACATGGAATCGCAGCGGAAAAAGATAATTATTCCGTTCAAATCCCTCCGAGGATCAAAAGTCAAGAACACATAACGATAGTAAAGGATTAATATGTGTTTACCTTTGGGTTCTCCTTTGATGACTTAAAACGCGAATATTGTCACGTTCTCTACGGTTTATCCACACCTAGGATAGAGAATTGGACCTCCCAACCTTCTTGTGCTACATAGAACGGAGGATGGAGACATAAAAATCACTCAACGAAGCCACAAGGAGGGTTTTGGCCCCCTTGTTCTGGCCGACGGGTTGGGGCGGCGGGTAAGGGGGTTCGGCCTCTTACTTGCTTGCTCTCAACTCTTTTCTCTCCTCTCAATATGTGTTATGAATAACATATTTTGAGAGGGAAGGAAGGAGATCCTTTATATAGTCCAACTACTCCTAGTTGTTTCCATAAAAGGCCCAATACTAATCATATCCATATATGGACTAGTATTACTTGCTAATTAGTCCTACTAAGTTAGCAACTTGTTGCAATATGATCCTTTTAATTAGTCACTATTAATTAAATCTCTTTTCCAATTATATCCATATGGCGTGTGACCCCATAGGTTTCTACTTAATTGGTAGTAACTATTTACAAACATGGAGCGGTGTCTAGCAACACATCCATGCCACTCAATTAATAGAAAAAGTCATCTTGACAAAACCTTGTGATCTTATTATCGCATCCCTTTGTCTCATTATCCGGATTGGACACGAGACATACAAGTCACACTCGTATATCCAATCCATGTTTCTTGATACTGGGAATAGACCTATCCATGCATATGACATCAATATCCCCATACTGATTCATATGAGTCTGCCCAGATATTCCATAGGCGCCATCCCTCGAGTGGCCTCGGATATTTGCTCTCGTTATGTGGGAGGGACAAATCCTATCTACATCACTCAGCATCTCTAAGCTTGCTTCCTATTGTGCCCAACAAGCGCTTTTATAACTACCCAGTTACGGAGTAGCGTTTGACGTTGTCAAAGCACAATATTCCACAACTAGAGGATCTAGTGACTTCAAGTTTAAGGATGATAATATCCTATCACCGCGAGAAGCGCTTGTGACTTTACATAACTTGTATGTAGCCTTCTCGGAATTGGGTCAATCCAGCATGTCATTACTCCTAATACATACCAATGTGTTGGATCGTGATACCTCCATATCAATCCAACCCCATACTAGTCTATAGATGATTGTCCTATTAATAATTATATTTGACTAGGGATATTTAAGATAAACAACACGATTTGTAAATCTAAGGACTTCATCATATTAAATATCTCCATAAATAATACAATGATTATTCTAGCCAATTCATACTAAAATTAGATTGCCTCTAGGGTATCTATTCCAACAAATCAATCAACTTGAACGAGCACCAGAGGAAGACGAGCTGAAACCAGACCTACCGGAGGAGAATTTGAAAGAAGTGCCCGAATGCATGGAAGATAAACCAAAGCCACAAAAGAAGGAGCTAAATGAAGTATTCCTAAGCCCATATGAAGCGAAAAAGAGGCCCGTATTCTTGAGTGCGGATCTCAATGGCTAAGAAGAAGAAAAGTTGCTAAAGCTTCTCACAGAGTACAAAGACGTGTTCGCCTGGGAGTACGATGAGATGCCTGGCCTTGATACAGGAGTGACAATGCACAGGTTGGATGTTCTCCCAGGGTCCAAGCCGGTAAGGCAGAGTGCAAGGAGTTTCAGAACAGAGATCAACGTGAAGATCAAGGAGGAAATAGTTAAGTTGCTGAGCGCCAAGTTCATTGAACCCAACCATCACCCTACTTTGTTAGCCAACATTGTGCCAGTTGTCAAGAAAAATGGGCAGCTTCGCATCTGCGTGGACTTTAAAGATCTCAACCGCTTCTGCCCCAAGGACGACTTCCCATTACCAAACATAGACCTGCTCATTGACTCTACCGCAGGTCATCGGATGTTCAGTTTCAAGGATGGGTTCAGCGGGTATAATCAAATCAAGATGGACCCTGAAGTTACGAGGAAAACTACGTTCATCACGCCAGTTGGGGTTTTCAATTGCACGGTTATGCCCTTTGGATTGAAGAATGCAGGTGCAACTTATCAACGTGCCATGATGGCTCTTTTCCATGATATGATGCATCAGGAAGTAGAATTCTATGTTGATGATTTGGTTATTAAGTCAAAAGAAGAAGCAGATCATCTGGGATACATGCGAATGGTGTTTGAAAGGTGCAGAAGCTTTCAGCTAAAGATCAACCCAATGAAGTCCGCATTTGGGGTAACTTCTGGGAAATTCTTGGGCTGTGTGATCCACCGCCATGGGATGAGCCTGATCCTGCGAAGATTTCAGCTATCACCAGCATGGTAGCACCCCACAACCAAAGCACTTTGAAGACATTCTTGGGAAAGCTGTCCTATTTGCGAAGATTTGTGCCAGCAATTGCAGAGCTGACCTTCTGTTTCGGTGATCCTCTCAAGAAAAATGATGTGTATGATTGGACGAAAGAGCATCAATCTGCATTCGTGAAGCTCAAGGAATTGCTGACATCACCACGTGTAATGATTGCGCCTCAACTACGGTCACCACTTTTGCTATATCTGACGTCGACCAGGAAATCTATAGGGGCGCTGCTAGCTCAAGAGCATGAGGGGCAGGAAAGACCGATCTATTACATCTCTCGTGTGGTACAGTTGGCTGAGTCTAGGTACACTGATATAGAGCACCACTGCCTTGCTTTATTTTTCGTCATAGGAAAGTTAAAACATTATTTCGCTTCTCATAAAGTCGTGGTGATCACAAAGAGCGACCCCATCCGGTACTTGTTGAGTCATTCGTCTCTCTGTGGAAGGCTAGCGAAGTGGTACATGACCATATCACAGTACGACATCACATGCTCTCGTCCAAAGACAATTAAGTCTCAGGCAGTGGCAGATTTATTGGCACAATACCTAGACAACAATTACGAGCCTATGGTAGAGGAGGATCTAGAAGGACCTGAGATTTATGCGATTGAATCACTATACTAGAAGCTGCATTTTGATGGGTCATCAACAAGAAGAGAAGGAGGAATTGGTGTTGTTCTGACCAAGCTGGATGGAGAAGTGATCCAAATGTCAACAAAGTTGGATTTTCCGGTCACTAACAATGAGGCAGAGTATGAGGCTCTAATTTCAGGGCTCCTTGTGGCTAAGGCACTGGAAGTAAACAACCTAATGGTCATGGGAGACTCGAAGCTTATTGTCAAACAAGCTTCAGGCGAGTACGGTCTAAAGGAGATCAACCTACTGACTTACAGGACTATGGTTCAGAGGTTAGTGCAGCAGTTCCATGATGTCAAGTATGAGCATACTCCTAGGGCCGACAACCGACACGCGGATGCCTTAGCTACCTTGGGGTCCAAAGTCAATGCTAACAAGTGCCCAGCAAGGGTTTTGATCGAAGGCAAAACCACTCGAGTTCTAGCACAAGAGATATGCGAAGAGGAACCTGTCGAAGCTGAAGACTGGAGAAGGCCAATATTGAATGCGATTGCCGAAGGAACGAGCAAAGAAAACTGAGCATCCACGAAGGGGTTCTGTGTGCATGACAATTCCCTCTACTTTAAGGGACCAGGTGGAGTACTCATGCGATGTGTTTCTCATAAAGAAGGACAGGCACTGTTAGAGAAAATCCCCCAACACTCCTGTGGAGAAAATGAAGTGTCCCTTTATAGAAAAGCTCAGAGATATGGGATTCACTGGCCAGAAATGTCAACATATGCTGCGATCATTCAAGGAAATTGCGAGAATTGCGCATTGGTCAAAGATTCATTAGAAATTGCTGCAATTGATGACGATACAGATTGGAGGAAGCCACTGTTTGATTACTTGAAGGAAGGAATTGAGCCAACTCAGAGAAAAGAAGCTGAAAAGCTCAAAAGGAAGGCGACTCGGTACGTCGTAAAGGAAAACATCCTATGGCGCAGAGGTCACGAGGGGAACCTGCTCAGGTGTTTGGATAGACAAGAAGCGCAAGAAGTGATGGATTTGTCCCATCAAGTAAAGCACCAAGGAGGTGCGAAGCTATGCAGGCAAATCCTCACTGTTGGTTACTTCTGGCCCACAACGGAAGGAGATTGTCGCACCAAGGTCAAAAGGTGTCAAGAATGTCAGTTTAAAGGCAACCGTGTACACGCTATTGCTATAGACTTGCACGCATTAGGAATACCTTGTCCATTTCACACGTGGGCTTTGGATTTCATTGGCCCTATTAGACCAGCCTCGCATGGGAATCAGTTCATACTGACTGCAACTGAGCAATTCACCAAGTGGGTGGAAGCGGTGCTACTCAAGACAGCAAACGCACTTGCGGTTGTTAACTTCATTCAGGAGAATATCATATATCGCTTCGGGATTCCCAATTCCATTCTCTCTGACAACGGCACCCCCTTTGTAAATCGACAAGTGGCTGTGAAGCTAGCAGAGTACAACATAAGGCAGGTGTGCTCCACGCCATATTATCCGAAGGGTAACAGACAAGAAGAAGCAACAAACAAGACATTTCTGAGGATCCTGAGCAAAATGGTTGCAGACGATCACCAGAGGTGGGCAAATTCCCTATGTTTGGCTCTATGGGCATATCGCACTTCGCCAAGGACTCCCACAGGAGTCTCTCCTTTCCTTTTATGCTATGGAGCCGAGGTTGTTGTCCCAGCTGAAATTAAAGTTAATTCTGCAAGGATAGCGTTTCATGCTTTGTACGAGAATCAACGTGATCATGATCTCATTTTGTTGGAAGAAAAACGTGAAGAGGCCAAGAGAGCTAACACAAGGTACAAAGAAGGATCGCTCGCGCATACAACAAAATTGTCCAACACCGGGACTTTGCAGTTGGAGATTTGGTTTTACGAGCTTCGGGTCACTGTATGCGAGAAGCAGGTCACCCTAAGTTTGCTTCTAACTGGGAAGGACCGTTCGAAGTCAAAGAAGTGTTCGATAGTGGCTACTGCACCATTCAGAGGCTTCATGGGACTGCAACAACTCCAAGTCCAATCAACATGCGATGGATTAAGAAGTACTATCCCTAACTTTACTTATTACTTTCCAATGTTTTGTTGCTTTCTAGCTCTTATGTATTCTGCATTGCTTCCTCCCATATGAGGAATCTGTTTTAATACTCCTCCCATATGAGGATGCTTTAAATGATAATAACTCTCCCATATGAGAGAACTTTATCAAATTATTGTCTTGTTGCTCCATTGTTCATATTACTTATATCTGCTAATTCTTTCAAAGCCTATCTGCCCAGATAGCAGCAATAACAAAACATGATCCTATGTGATCCAAAGCCTATCTGCCTAGGTAGCAGCGATAATAAAACATGATCCTATGCGATCCAAAGCCTATCTGCCTAGATAGCAGCGATAAAAAAAATGATCCTATGCGATCCAAAGCCTATCTTTCTAGATAGCAACTCATTCAAAGACTATCTGGCTAGACAGCAGCGAAACACAAAGTTTGTTTCATCGTATAGCAAGTCAGTACGCGAAGTTACAGTCTATTGTAGCAGACAAAACAACAAATGGAAAACACACTTTCATAACAATCAAATGCGGCGTACAACTCATCTGTTTAGATAGCAGCTTAAAGCAAAGCTTACAACGACGAAGAGCTTTTAATCAAAATTCTAAGTGTTCTCAAGGAACGATCTTACGAAAAATCCTAAAGCTACGAAACTTGACGTTGTCGTAGATGTCCTCGACCAGAACAGAGCTACTTCTCATACCCTTGACATGGCAAGATGTCAGATGAACTTCAAGCCATGGAGGCTGCTGATGTGAAGAACAAATGGGAGAACAACTCATGGAGTAGGAAACTAATCGTGCGCAACGAATAAACACACCCATTTGTTGCAACCTGGCCAAAAAAATGGTGGCAAATAGATCTCCCCCGGAGAACCAACAGAGATGCACACCACTCATTACTTGCTGGTGGAAGAAATTGTACAAGGTTGTGCTTTGCCGGAGAACCACCGGAGGTGACCTCTGTGGAAACAATGAAGGAAGAGATGTCTTCGTTCCAACGAAAGGGCATACACAATTGGTCTTCGAAAAGACCAGGTGAATCAGGGGCCTTTTCAGTGAAAGCTTTGGGAACTATTTCTATAGCACAACGCAAAAATTCAAGCTTGGAAGACCAGAGCTGATATAGATCAAAAATGGTCAAAGAGCAATCAAAAGAGTTGTGAGGACTCACTGGAGATGACATTTCATCAATCGCGGGAGCTCAGATAAAGAACAAAGGTAGCAAGAAAAGGGGTTTATATAGGACTCAGAGAAGACTCTTTAGTTTCCTGGCCGAGTCAGGAACGCCTCGGAAACAAGCAAGAATCAATGACCCTATTAAAGACTACGACGATACAGTAGCACGCCTTATTTAATGACCCTAGGTCATGATGAGGGTTTGGCCCACTGCGTGAGAAGCACGCCTTATTTAATACTGTGGAGACACATTCATCCAAGTAATTATGGCAAAACATGATGCGATAATTATTGCACCATTGGAATGCGAAAGAAGATCATTCAGAAAACAAAGGCCAACATCGCGTTCAAGTGTTTGAAAAGAAAAACAGAAACAACATACATCAATTGAAACAAATCCTTGACTAAAGGGTCATCTGGTGACAAGAGGAGTGAAGCCTTCTCTGCTTTGGCGATGTCCTGCTTCAGCTTGTCAACACCAGCTTTCATCTCGTAGAAAAGTTTGGCATCATCATCAGCCTTCTTCTGTTGCTCTTCCAACCTCTTGGTTTCAATGGCAAGGTTTCGATGGCCATACTTTAGCATGAAAGAATTGAAGATTTGGTTAAGCCTCTTAAGAAGAAAACCAAAATTCAATTTGCCTTGCGCATTAGCTTGAAGTATTTGGCATGTCTCAAAGAGATGTCGCGCATTTTGAGGAGAAATGGTAACCGGAGTTGTTTCAGATATCTGATCCAAAAGAAGGATGGCTTATTTTAGGTAAATTTTCCAAAGCTCTTGCAAATGACTTCGGATATGACAGTCGCATCTTCATAAGCCAGTCCAGGTCAGATTGTCTCATACCTACAAAAATAACAAGCTTGGGTATGCGAACATTAACAAAGAAATACAAAGAATATGAGATGTGGTACGACATACCTGTTCCCTCAATAATTTGACGCAATGAAGGGATGCGCACAGCTTGGGATGATGAGTCAGGCCCTTGCTGAATTACTTGACTATCAGCTAAAGCTTCGCGCTCGTCGTAATCGACTTGTATGACATAAGTGTCAACACCTGCAATAGCTGCTGAAGCCTACGAACCCCACAAACTCCATGCATCGGGTACCTGAGAGAAGTCTATCTCAACAGAAGGGATAGCTGGGTTTTGCTGAGGAGGTCTTGAAACACCGACTGAGGCAGCTGGACTTGGAGGAATTTGTGGAGCATTGGCACCACTAACCTCAGCAACAGGATTAACAGTTGATGGAGGAGGAACACCATAGTTATTAGCAACTGCAGTCTCTCCAGGAGGACTTGTTTCAAGAGTCTCCATTGAGGCATCCACATTCGCATGCGCAGCTTGAAGAGCAATTTCGTCAGTTTGCCTAGCGACTTGTTCACTTTCAAGAGATTCCCTTGGCTCAGAAGCTGCCATTGGGGTATAAACATTCTCATGAGTTGTTTCATCTTCAGTGATCGGATGCGCTCCTGGAAGATTGGAGACTTGTTCATCTATGTGAAGTTCAGCTTCAGCACTTTCTTTTTCCATATCTTCGCCCCTGTCATCTTCATTCGCAACACCCCCCCCCTCTCGCATCTCGGTGTCAAGACCATCATCTTCAGATACCTCAATTACATCTTCCAAGGGATCTCCTGCATATCCTACAGCCATAGCTGGTTTCTCCACGTATGAACTTCGTTCTGAAACGCGAGCTATGGGAGATTGACTTCTCTGCTCAAGCACCATAACATCATCAGAGCTACTCTGAGCGATGACCTCAGCAGCAGGAACGATGGCACTTCTTAAGAAGCCAGGCCTGTTTGCGTAACTTCTTGGAGGGGAGATGAGTTGAACCTCGCATAGCAAAGGGTCGCAAGGATCCAGATCACCCAAGACTTCAGCAGTTTGGGGAATTATGAGGCCAAGCTCATTGGTGGCTGGATCAGCAGCAGGGGCACTAACAGTTGCCTCACCAGTATTCAAGCTCGCAGCAGAAGCATTAACAATCATGCCGCGTGCAGCAGAAGGCTCACTTGAACCAACAGCCGGCCCGCTTGAGGCAGCAGCAGTCTCATTTGAAGCAGCTTTACATGCAAGACGAATTTGGATAAGTCATTGAGGTAAGAGTTATGAATTATGTATTATGTTCTGTTCCATGTTTAGACCAAAAGCGAGCACCTCCACACTCATGTGGGATTGCCGCTCCAACACCATATGTTATAGACGTGATACCATATCCTACAGATGTTCCCTCATCTATCACATCCTTAAGGTGAGCGTGACCTGACGTTATATGACTTGTTACAATATGGAATAACTTGCTAGCTTTCCTTGAAAACATTGTTCAAGTGTTTACCTGAGGGTTCGCCACACTTGTTCACTAACCATCGCATTCCATCATTATGAACCAAGTCGCCATGTTTTGATACGCACGAACTTGATAAATCATGATGATAATAAGTGTTTAAATAACGAGAAGGCAAGAACACAATATTTGAATTTTGAGGGATTTTAAATTCAATTTTAATTGTTTTGTTGATCAATATCAACTAATTTATCTATTTGAGTTTGGGCACAACTCCAAATAATAGATCCGGGTTGTCTAATTATCTTATTATCCTAATTGCATGCATCATCCATACACCAACCACAAAATAATAAGACAATAAAATAAACAACCACAAAACAAAAAATAAACGTGATGTGGATATGGCCTTTTCTAGACTAAGATAATTCCAAGCCAATGGAATTATCTATGAACCCTAAAAGCAAACACATCTCCATGCGTCTTGATCTTTTGGTCCATCCTTCATAGTCATGTGGAATGCTCCATGCTCCATATTTTTTGGCTCCTTTTGGCTTTGGGCTCCTTTTCTTCAATCTTGGCTAACAATCTTTATCTAGCACTAGCTAACAACTATACTAAATAAAATAAATCTCATAAGTTGAGAAAAAAATGGCTCGCAGGCCATAAAACCCTAATTAATTATTACAATTAATTGATCAGCTCGCAGGCCGTAAACCAAAACTCAAAAATTAAACATCCACAACAAACCACATCCTAAGGCCATATCCAATCACCATGCGAATTGCACATAAACATTTAAAATTCAATTTTAACGCGCTTGGTCAATTTTAATTGATTTTAGGATATTATAGGGTTAAAACGGTCCATGGGGCCCAACAATCTAATTGCCCGGGCCCAAAAGAGAACTGAAAAGGCCTTGGGCCGGCTGGCCCCTAGCCCACGCGGCTAGGCCGCGGGCTAGGGCTGCCCCGGCCCCTAGGCCGAGCCTTGCTTGGGCGGCAAGCAAGGAGGGGCGGTCCCTAGGGGGGGCAAACCTCCTTTGGGAGTTGTTTCCAAAACAACTCCCTTGCTTGGTGCCCAAGTTTGGTTGTTACCTTGTTTGGGAAGAACTCCTTCTTCCCCAAGGATGCCCAAACCCTAGATCTAAGAACCTAAAATTTCTCAAACTCAATAATTCATGCATCCAATGCAAAAACTAGATCTTGTTATGATATATTATTGACAAATTGCATCATATGCTTGATTTGTCTTGTTTTACCCGATAAACAATAATTTTAAGGTGTAAAACTATCAAAACGTAACACATAAACCACATTTATGCTCTACGACCTGTGGCTCTGATACCACTGTAGGGTTTTGATTCATGGATGCGCAACGGAAACACAAACAATCATAACCCATGCAAAACCCTCCAAAGATCACAAGTCAAGAGACATAACGATGGTAAAGGAAGAAATCAATAACACACCTTAGGGTTCTCCTCTGATGACTTCAAACGCGAATTGTGTCACATTCTCTATAGTCGATCCACGCCTAGATTTGAATACTAGATCTTCCAATCCTTGGTGCTAGCCCGGGAAGAGGAAGAGGAAGAAGAATCACGCAAAACGAGACGAACAAGGAGGTGTTCGGCCTCCTTGTGGCCGACGGGGACGGGCGGCGGCGAGGGAGGGGCGGCGGCTCCTCTCTTGCTTGCTTGCTCTCTCCTTTTGTTCTCTCCCACTCAAGTTATGATCAATAAGGTCATAAGTGTGGGAAGGAAGGGAGGAAGGAGTGTCCTTTATATAGTCCAACAAATCCTTGCCAACTACCTAAAGGACCTATTCTAGTCCTACTAGAATTCAATTTAGTCCCTTCCTTGCAAATTAGTCCCTACTAAGTTTGCAAGGTACTGCAAAGTGATCCTTCTAATTAATTAATCCTATTAATTAATTCCCAAATCTAGTTCAACTCTATATAGCGTGTGACCCCATAGGTTCTATCTAGTTGGTAGCAACAATTTGCTAATATGGAGCGGTTTCTAGCAAAACATCCATTCTAGCCAACTAATAGAATAGTCATCTTGACAAAACTTTGTACAAGTAATTGTCTCATCCCTTTGTCTCTATACCCGGATTGGACACGAGACATACAAGTCACACTCGTATATCCAATCCACAGTTTCTAGATCGATGGGAATAGCCTTATTCGTGCAAATAACATCAATATCCCATATTGATTTATTTGAGTCTGGCCAGACATTCTATAAGCACTATCCCTCGAGTGGCCTAGGATATTCGCTCCCGTTATGTGGGAGGGACAAATTCTATCTACGTCCACTAAGATCTCTAAGCTTGCTTCTTATTGTATCCGGTACACGCGTTTATAACTACCCAGTTACGGTGTAGCGTTTAACGCTACCAACATCACAATAATCTACAACTAGAATATCTAGCGACTTCAAGTCTAAGGATGACAACACCGTTGCACCGCGAGAAGCACTTGTGACTTAACATGACGTGTATGTAGCCTTCTCGGAGATGGGTCAATCCAGTGCGCCATTACCTTTAATGCACACCTATGTGTTGGATCATGATATCTCCATATCAATCCAACCCCATACTAGTCTATAGATGATTGTCCCATTAATAATTATACTAGACTAGGGATATTTAAGATAAGCAACACAATTGTAAATCTAAGGACTTCATTATATTAAATATCCAATAAATAATAAATGAATTTTCTAGCCACAAATAAATTCATACTAAACTAGATTGCCTCTAGGGCATCTATTCCAACACCATCATCATCACCACAAGAGGACGATTTGGATGACACCTACATTGGGGGCTTGTGGGGTGCTTATGATGAAGCTAATGAAGCACTTGTGAATGTTGCTATAGAGGACTTGGAAATCAGCAAGTGTGGGGGTGTGCGTGAACTGCATGCGTTGACTGAAGATCATTTAGCACCAAAGGAGTACTACTGGGATGATTTCATGGCTAGTGATTCACTTGAGCCCATTAGTACTTCGTGGAAGCTGATTAAGAAGAAAAAGCGTAAGATGAAAAGAGTCGGCTTCTACGATTGTTCACCATCTTCTTTTCACATGGGTGCACTTCGTGAGAAGAAAGTTATTGAGAAATATGGTGGAATAAGAAGAATTTGAGAGTTAAGCATCCTTCACTATCTTAGACGGTTGAGGTAACCGGGTCGGGCCGTCGACCTTAAATTACAAGCGCTTCTTGGGAGGAAACCCAATGTACAGTAGAGTTTGATATTTTGTTTCGTTTTTGTTTTTAGTTCTCCGTATTTGATTGTGAGGGGCGATAGAGAGTTGTTTTAATATTTTCTATGCATGTACAGGACACAGGCACCGAAGAACTCTCCGGATTCCCCTTCTTGATGCATGTGCACGATTTCGCACGCAAAACGAGGAACAACTAGATAACCGGGAGCATTGAGCTTGATAAATAAGCTAATAGAGTTCGAGGAGTAGCCAATTAGTCATGAGGATCATGGTAGAGAGTTGGAGTATTGGGGTTACACGCATCGTAATCCGGAGTGAAAATAGAGTTCAAGAGCTTTGGAGGCGAGATTCTTTGCACAAGAGAGATAATTTGAGAAGAAATGGAAAATTTCTTGGTTTGGAAATTTTCTTGTCAAAAATGGATTCCTCGTAGAGTGTGGAGTCGAACGGTTCAAGAATCGCGCAAAACGGATGTCGGATGAAGAAGATAGAGCAAAAACAAGTTGGAGAGTTTCAGGCATTTCGGGCACCATTTCGGGCCGAAATGCCCCTATTTCGGCCCGAAATAAAAAGGGCATTCTGCTTTGAAAAGCTACAGTGATTTCGGCCTCTATTTCGGCCCGAAATGGAGCCCGAATTCGGGCCAAAATGGCCCGGACAACTCACTTTTTGGGGGGTATTTTTGATGCTTTTTGGGGTTTATTTCGACATTTTGAAGGATTTTTAAAGCCAAGAACCAACCAACAAGTCCCCTAACACCCCAATTTGGATCAAACACTCCTTTTCTTCATCTTCTTCCTCTCCAAACCCTCAAGAACACCAACACACCGCAAACCCAAAACGCATCCAAATCGCGAAGTTTTTGAGATAGTGAGTGGATTAACTCTTGAGCTTTTGAGATAGTGAGCGGATTGAGTGTGGGGGGATTCAAAGAGGGAGATCTCCAAGAACTTAAATCTTCTGATTCATCGCTTTGGAGGGGGATTCGACCAAAGCTCAAAGCGGAACTTAAGACGGGGACACCGAGGAGCTTACGGAGGTACTCATGCCTTCACTAGCTTGTGTTTCCGAAAAATTGGTACAATTTTCTCTCTCTCAGCTTTAATTCTTGCTTAGGCACTCTTAGGGCTTAATTTCTTGAGAAAATTTACTTGCTCATACTTGGATTATTGGATACTTGGTTAGCTCACTCCGACTAGACCTCACGTGCACTCACTCCGACTAGACCCACCGGCTCTGAGCTTGAGCAGTCGAGTCCTCTTTATTGCACCTTATATTTCGTTGAGGACAACGAAGCGCTTAAGTGTGGGGGAGTTTTTAGTTATCCGCTAGTTAGCCATTACATAGCCTTGTTACATGTAGTTTAGAAAGTCGCGTTTGCATGTAGATGTTGAGTCGGTTAATTTTGCATGTGCATGTTTAAATATTTGCATTGTATATATTGTTATTGTTGCACTTTTATTTATTGAGTCCACCTACCCTGTGTTGTTGGTTGATCGAGTTGGCCAGTTACATATAGTGTCGGAAAAAAAAAAACAAAAAAATTAAAAATACAAGAAATATCCTAAAAATTGAATTTTTTTAAGAAAGGGCAATTGAAGAGAGTAAGTGTGGAGAGGGCTCAATGATAGTATTCCCTATGTAGTATGAAAATCTGAGGTGAGGTAGACACGCGAGAATCTGGAGTAGGAAGGCTATAGGGCCAATGCACTTGAGAGTTGTGAGTAGCTGTCTATCAAACTAGTTATCCTACTAGCGCTACACCACCGTCACTTAGGTAGTCGTCAACCCTCCTCGTAGTGGCAACGGAACAGCTGTGCGAGGGATTTTTATGGGGACCTCACGTCCCGTCTCCATCGCCTAGGTCCACTAGTTACCCCATTTTGATCCATTTACCCCTTTTATTCACAGCCTCTAGCCTATGAAGCCGTTCCTTGTGACTACTATCACTAGTTATAATGGTCCCTTCCTATGCGTCATGATAGAGGGAGTTGAGTTAGGGAGGTTCGATGAGGGTGAGCTGATTTGATGCATCTTGAGTGGATATTCTTACATGTCATCTTTTGAGGGGATGTGAGGGTGAGTTAGAGACGGCAGCACACTTCTGTGTGGCGGTGAATCGTTTCCTTGCACCACGATCACAGGTGGAGTGCCGTAGTGCGTGATACTTTTCCGCACGATATGGGGTGGGGGTTGTTCGATCTCATAGGAGGACGTGCTTGTACTTCATTCATATTTTCTACATCTTAGGTGATGAGGAGGATCGGTTGGAATTAGCACGTTTACACATTGACTATCGGGTTCGAGATATGCTTTACATCGAGTGTGGGGGTGTCGACATATATTTGATTTCATCATTTGATTTGACACATTCCACCCCCACGTTATCCATATTGATTTGATCTCCTTGGATATTACAATTGTATCATCATTGGTGGCTCCATGTGCTTATTGAGAATGAAATTGAAATTGAAAAAAAAAAAAAAACAGAAAGTGAAATTGAAATGGAATAGGGAGCCGGAAATTAAATTTCATGAAGACCACAAAGATTAGCTATGATTTTTGATCGCGTCTTCACATTTGTGGCCGCGAGAACGGCGTTACACCAGGATTGAGGGAATGAGTGCCGAGTAGTTAGTTCGGTGGGGGTTCCTTGGATTTTGGTGAGGGAGTGTGAGAATCGGGTTGTGTGAGTTATATCATGACGTCTAGGACTGCGCTTCTAAATATCCTATCCTACCCGTCCTAAAGCCGTCAACAATTGAAACCCGTGGATAAATAGCTCAGATGGTAAGTGCTAGGGATACGTTTGATGAGTGTCTACCGATCACCAAAGTTATATAATCTTCTAGGGGATGTGAGAGCCTTATGACATGCCGGTTTGTTCTTCGAGATTGCCCAATCTCTACTAAAAAGAAAAGAAAAATATGTTCTTTAATTCCTTGCATTGTACATACTTGAGTTGCATTGTGCATATCATGTAGTTGCATAGTCGTGTCTTTGTGTATTGAGTTGTGAGTCGTGTTGGCTAGCAGAAAGGGAAGTATGCAAAGAGGTGGGTTATGCATTGGTTTGGTTTTGGGTATGTATGCAATGTCTCAAGTGTAAGAGTTTTGTGCTTCATTGTTGCGCGGGACGAGCAAGAGAGTAAGTGTGGGGGAGTTTGATATCACCTTTTAGGGGATATAATTCTTTAGCATTTACCACATGTTAATATGTATTTGAAGAGTGTTTTGAGGCTAATTTTAGAGAATAAATGTCGTCTTATCACTTGTTGTTCACCATGTGCTATATTGTTAGTCCGAGCGTTTTCTATGCATATTTCATTGTTATTTGTCAAATATAATCGCTTGGTATGTTTTTTCATGTTTTTTTGGCATGGACGGATGCTAATCGATTGATAGGAGGCATGGAACGAACTTCGGAAACAATGGGAGCTCAAGTGGAGTCAAGAGAAGCCGAATTGGAGGAGCTTGAATGACCAGTATGCACTATTTTGATCATAGCCGGAGTTCTACAACTCATTTGGGTGTGATACCAGCTCCATATGAAAGTAAACTCAGAGAGCTTTCCAACTATAGGTCACGGAGCTAAATCCGAGTTCGGGCGAAGAAGATATCGCGTTTTGAAGTCAGGAGCATATTTTAGGGGTTTTTTATGCAATTACTGAAGACTTCTGCGGGTTATGATTCAAGAACGACCTAGGGACGGAAAGAAGCACCATTCACGCCTTTTGAGAGCCACGATCAAGGAGGAGATCAAGGAGACTCCATTGGGAGCAACCTCAAGCAAGGAGAAGAGCCCGGATCGCGTCAATCTTCACGATTTATAGCGTTTGATCTCTTCTTCTCTCTTTTAATCACGTGTATGGAGAAATTTTGTTGTGTTGCTACGATTGTTAGTAGTAGCTAGACGTTTTTCTAGGCTTCTCTAGAAAGCCTAGGGTTTATGTAGACAATATGTTTTCCGGATTTTAGACTTGTCTCATGCTTTTGGATTTTGATCTATTGGATGAAGTTTGACTTCATGAAGTTGTTAATGAATGTAGTCTATTGACACGACTATGTTAGGAATTGACATTCATGAACTTAGGGTTTATTCTTAGATTTTAATCTTGCTTAAAGTTAATTTGTGTTCTAGTAATTGTTCATATGTTGTGCTTAATCCTTGGCAAGAATGGAGTAATTAACCGGACTTGTTATTTAGCTCGTGAGTGCGTGAGAGCGACTTAGACCTAGCTGTGATGAGATATGAACAACAATCCTTAATCACGGAGACTGAGAAGAGAAGTGTGTAGGATTTGCCTTAGTGGGTAGATTCGGTAGGAGATAGTGAGGTGTTCGTGTGGTGGTGGTCTGAGAGGACATCATTCCGTGCACTGTCGTTAGCCTACTAGAAAGGACCGGTAAATGTAGGTGGACCGACAGGACACCAAGTAAACCGTGACGTAGAACGACATGAGACCGATAGGAGATTGTCAATACTATTACCCGGCTTAACTAAAATTGGATTAACGTGTTACTTAGCTAATCCGGAAATCGTCTACAGCCCTAGGTGATCTAGAGATTGCATAGTTTCTTCATATTTGTTTTAATAAAATAAAAATCCAAAAATATTAGTTTAGTTGTAATTTCATATTCGTCACTTGTTTGAGGGTGACAAATGTTCAAATCAAAACCTCTTCCTCCCAGTTACTGTACGCTAAACTAATCGCTTAATTAAATAATCTCAAGCTTGTCCTCGTGGGATCGATAACTCGGGGTTGAAATACCAACCCTATATTACTTGACCGTGCACTTGCGCATACACGTAAGAAATCGTGCCAGACACCAATATGCAGAACTTGATAAAAGACCCCATCATGAGGATGGCCATCGATCAAGTACCGTGAGAGCCATATGCAAAGAAAGCCACACAGGGTCCAGCTGTACCCTTTTCCATCGACATAATTCTTCGCATTGGGATCATTATTCAGTATCTCTTTGGTGAGCTTGCCATTCGCATAATCGCGGAAGAAGTATTGCACCCATTTGCCCCAAGTGTTCTTTGCAGAAGTATCAACCAATTGGAATTTTGGAAGGACTGTCGCAGATGTCCAGCGAGTAGAAATCTTCTTGACTTCTGCTATGCTTTCCACCATTTGCGCATATAGAGCGAGCTCTTCATCAGTCTCTAGTGCGGCCAAGGGATCGACCTCGCCCATGGGAGGAAGATCATACAGCATATGCACGTCCTCCAAGGTGGGGGCTGCCTCAAACTCAGAAAAATGGAAGGTATGGGTTACGGGCGAATACAAAAAAGATTCAGAAGCATGGTCTGATCCAGTTTTACAGCAGCACCTTTCGTAGCCCGGATGGCGTAATAAACCCCGGCTTGGGTCAGATTGACAGTGTAATAGGTCAGTACATGATCGATCCACTCATTTATTACATCCAATTTATTCACGAAGGCCTGGGTTGAGATATCAGTGTGTGGGTAGAACCCATTTTCAAGACCCAATCTCCCCACATCCTTGGCTTCAATCAAGTTCAATTTCGCTCGACTAGAAGGAGGGGTTAGCAATAATATACCTTCAGTGGCAGGGTCTGGTAAATTTTTTAATTTTGTTCTGGCATGGTAATAGTCTTCACCACCCAGGTAAGGAGCTTTCTTCCGCAAAGTTTTGGGAAGATCAGGAATTTCCTCAGCCTCCTTCACAGATTTGGTAATCTTTGTTCTGCCCATTTCTACAACAAAACAAGAAAAGAGGGGAGAAATACATCCACTTTCAGAATCAAGCATAAATTCAAGAACAACTCTTACGAGTTTTTGAAGAATTGGCTGGTTCTGTTTCAAGAATGCCAAGTTTCTGGGTTTCAAGTTGGCTCATATGAACTTCAATTTTGGGAAGTTACAAATTTTACGAGTTTCAATCTTTTAGGGTTTTAAGGACCTTTTTTCCAGACATTTTTACCAACAATGGTGGGTTTCAAGTGTTTCTGGGTTACAGATTCAACAGATAAATACATTTCAAGAGAGAGATACTCATACGAGAAACATTAATCCAAAATTGAGTGAGCCAACCTTGTGTTTTTGAAGCGATTTGAAGGAGTCGATTTGCCAAGAAGAACTGGTGGTTGATTATCTGGATTTGCTCTCGGAGGTTCTTAGAAAACATTCACTCTAGAGAGAAGCAGTAGCTTGCAACAATGGAAGATGATGAGTATTTATTCAAATCCACAGAAGAGTCGCGCCCTTTCAGTGGTCGAATCGCAACAGTCACCGCCGAATCGCGCAATCACAGGCCTATGTTGATGTCACGGCTAAAACCCTAGAGGAACAGAAGGCACGACTCTAGGGATTCTAGGTCAGAATGACACGCACGGGGGCTGATTTCTCGGACATTTGAATTGTGCGTAGCTACAACGCGCGCGCTGGTTTTTGCGCATTGAAGTCTATCTGATCAGTGTCTCCACGCGCAAAAAGGGGGCTAATGTAGATAGTGTGTTCTAGCTGTGTCAGTCAGCTCACACGTGGCAGTCATCTAGCACACCTAGCTATGCTCCACACACACATGATCACTACCTATGCTGATCCACGTGGGGGCTGCGAGACAAGGCCCTCGCATACCAACACGGGACTTGTAGGGACTTAGTGGTTTGGAGGCTAGGGTAAGATCTGTCGCGCGCGAGCGACAACCAAGCCTGCGCGCGACCCTTGGTAACTGCTTTGAGAGATTTATGGCCACGTGTCCCATAAACCCGGTCAACCTCATAACGATTCCGGTATACGCGGACGAAGTGCGTACAATCCCTATATATGCGGTCGAACGTGCCGTTAAGGTTAAGGTAATTAAGCCGCCATTAATGGGCGCATTAACCCACAACAACGGTCACATTCTCCACTATATATAGGATCGTTAACCCTTCATTGCAACGATCTGACTTGATAACTACGCGGAAGCTCTGGCCAAATACTGTCTCTCTCTCTCTCTCTCAGTTATCATTGTGTTACTCTCTACCTACTCACTACCTTACGATTCTCTGTGTTTCCATTCTCTGTTCTTGGTGTACACCTGAATCTTCCTCAAAGGATTCTCCTGTACACACTAGTCAATTACCCGAGTCCCCTTTCTCCACTTCGTACTTCAGTCTTCAATCCCATCGCATTGAACAACTCCAGCACCGACATCAACATATCAATGTCGGGTATTCACACTTGTAACAATTTGGGAAAATATATAGTCTTGACCAAGCACCTCTTCAACTTTCAAATTTTATCTTTTTGTTGTAACCTTGCTGTAGAACAAAATCCCCTCAATCAATTTGGGGATTGATTGAGGGTTGAGGGTTGTAGAATAAAACCTAGTCTAAAAAATGATGAAAAATTACCAAATTATCGTATCATTTTGTTAACATTTGACTCGATGAATTAGTATGACAAACCTGACAGAACGGATGTAGTACGATTTGCTATAATAATTATGTCAACGATAGGGCATGCTCTATTTTCTTTTTCCGAAAAGGAAAAAAGTAGTCGGCGTCGTTTTCTCTCAAAATCAACCGATATAAAAAGGGTTATCGAAAAGGAGAAAACCAAGAGTCCAAAAGAACAAAACTTTCCAAGAATTTTGTATTCTCTTTTTTATTTGTTGCTTTTCCGAAGGAAGAAGAATTTCGGCAGCTGCTCACCTCACAGCCGTTGGTGGGATCTTCTCAAGTCTTCGCAGATTAAATACATTATTCCCTTCTCCTCTACCCTTCTCTCCTCCTGTTTGATGACTCTTCGATAAGAGTAGTAGTGTGATTTTAACAAATGGGCATAAACCCCCATATTAAGTAGGATTCTGATGTGTTTGAGAAAGATCAGGAACTAAAAGGGTCCAAGAAAATCGGTGTTTTCTGGTCTTTCTCCAATCTGGGTTTCTGAGAAATTTGTCCTAGTACTGTTTTCTGATCTTTTCCTGAATTGGGTATTTCTCAATTTATCAGTTTCTGAGAAATCCAGTGAGTGACAGTGACTGAGTGAGTGAGAGTTGCAGCAATGGCGTCGTTTAGGGAGTTCTGGACGAAGAAGACAATATGGGGTCTTGTGTTGGGACAGCTCCTTTCTCTGCTCATCACCTCCACTGGCTTCTCCTCATCTGAACTTGCCAGAAAAGGTCTCTGTCTCTTCATCTTCCTTTGTTTTTTTACAAATAATTGGTTTCTGCCTCCTACCCTAGTCTTTTTTTTATTTGAAAATTCATGTTCTTTTTTTTTTTTTTTTTTTTTTTTTTTTTTTTTTTTAATTTCAATGTTTTTTCTGTAGGTATTAATGCACCAACCTCACAGTCTTTCTTCAATTATGTGCTCCTGGCATTAGTATATGGAGGGACTTTGTTATATCGAAGACAAGCACTCAAGGTCAGTGTTTGTTGTTCAGCTTGTTGTATTCTTATTGATTGATCAAAAAACTATTGCAGATGCTGAACTTTTCAATAGGAATTTTATATATCTCAGTTCTTGTTTTAGAGCTAGCAGGGTAGGACAGAGGTGTGACTTCATAAAGTATGTGTTGATAAAAGGATATGTTAGAGCATCTTTAGAGCTTAGGGTCTGAAAGAGTTATGAAGGAGTAGACTAGTTTAGGTTCTTGCTTTTCCTTTCTCTCATTTGTTTGAATTGAGGCCATCCAAAGGAGGGTACTTCACAGTTTGACAATGGTCGTGTTTGGATCAGAGGAAGTAGGGAGGAATGAAATAGTCAACAATCTGAGAAAATGGTCAAAACATCTCAATCAAAATCCGGAGTTCCGAAATAGGGGAGGAAACCGGAAATTTTGACCCGGAATTCCGGAATTACCGGCGGAAGTCCGGATTTTTTGATATTCTACACGGCTTTTTGGTCCGGATTGATGAAAACCCACAAACTTCCGGTAATTTAATCCTTTTCACCTGACAATCAGTATCCTCCCATCCATGTGTCTTCACATAATTGGACCTCACGGTCACATTTGCTAAATCTGATGTGATTCTCTCCGCAGAATTAGAGCACCCTGACACATAAAACTAACACTTTTCTCTTCCCGAAAGAAGAAGTAACTTCTCCACCCAAAAAAAGTAACACTAAAAAAAGAGTATTACCATTTTTCATAATATTATAATATTAATTTTATTACAAAAATTACATTAATCTACTTTTAGCTACGTTATCCAAACGCTCCGGATAAAGGTAGATCTTTAGCTAAACCGCTCACTTACTTCAGCTTATCCAAACCGACCCAATGTTAGTGTGCTTAGTGATGGAGTTGGTAGTTGGAGGTTGATGTTTATTTTTTTATTTTTCACTATTATGGGCAATTTTACCTATATCAACCAAATGTTTGTTTGTTGGTGCTATTTCATTGTCAAATAGTTCCCAAATTGATGAATTTATCTTCTTTTGTTGTAATTTCTGCAGGCAAAATGGTATTACTATCTACTTCTTGGAGTTGTAGATGTAGAAGCCAATTTTCTTGGTAAGTATGTTTAACTGATGGTTCATCGGCCCAGGAATTTTCATGCCTTCCAACTAAAAATCAAACAATACATTGCACAGATAGGGCATCATGTGCTGACGGCATGCTAATCATCTCTTTACTTGTAGGCTTGCAGTAGCTAAAATGATATGTAGGTACCAGTCGTCAATTATCTTAATGTTGTTTCACTTCTTTTTTCAATTCTGCATTTTCCCCACAACTCTATTCCCTTCAATTTTTTGTGGAAAAATATCTCCATCAATTTTTAGTCTATAAATGGAGTTGAAATCATTATTTTGGCCCATAAAATCTGGAAGTTATAGTGCAGAGGACTGAGGACATTTGTTCAATCTTTGTCTCATGATACGGGTTTATCCTAGGATAAGGGGTTGAAGGGATACGGGGTAGAAGGGTTTTGTAGCTTCAAAACCTGCCGAATGCAGGATTTCTCATGAATTTATCCCCGTAGATTGAACACACTTGCATATGGGTGTTTAGCATAAGAAAATAGGGATACTTGCAGATGAACTTAACTTTCGTCAAATTGTGGTTACACTGACCGACCATTAGCCCCATTAGATGGCATTAGGACAATTGAAGTTTGAAAGTTTTCATTTAGAACCCTGTCTGTTGGGTTGCAACCCTGAATTTAGTTTAATCTATCTCTTACCTCACAAATATTTTATTTGTTATGCTAACATTTTATCCTATCATATCATCTAAATTACTAGGCCTATTAAAATAATTGTCCTAGTAGCAAAGAGATAGTGAGGGTCTACACAAGTAAAATGTTTCAATGTGTGGGCCCACACAACTCTGTATAGTTATATAGATATATGAGCAAATATTTTGATCCAAGCATATATATATATATATATATATATATATATATATATATATATATATATATATATATATCGCTACGTTATGCTATGTTATTTTGTAAAACGATGTTAAGAATACAAGTTTATTTGAAAAATATTTTATTCATTTACAAGTATGCACAAAGTTAAGTCTTATAGTTAATGACTCTTAAAGATGTGTCCTCAACAAGATCTGTGGAAAAATATCAATTTAAGTTTGAAGTATTATCCTTAACGGAAACAGATGTGGAGTTCATACGGTTCCCTATGTTTTCTCTTATGTTTCGAGTTGTATTGAGACAAATTACAAATCATGTACTAGTTCAATCACTTTGTGATTTAGGGTAGCAACAAGTATATTTTCAAATGATTACTCTTGTAATTCCGTTCCCTTTATTAGAAAATTGAAGAACAAATTAACAATTTTTGGATATGATTCATTTCAAAGGAAAATGTGTAGGAAATAAAGTTTCTCTTTCCTTTTGAAACTATTTCCTGGGGAATATTCCCCGTCAAGTAATCAATCCCTATTGAACTCGGATTAGCGTACTCATATGAAGTGGTATGTTGATGTATGTTTTGGTGGGCTAGAAAGACAAGTATTTGATTTTATGTGTCTTTAATGTGCAGTGGTGAAGGCATATCAGTACACGTCCATAACCAGTGTCATGCTGCTAGATTGTTGGGCAATTCCCTGTGTGATTTTCCTCACCTGGTTTTTCTTGAAGACAAAATACAAATACAAAAAGTTCATTGGTGTAGCTGTTTGTGTTGCTGGTCTTGTTGTGGTCATCTTTTCAGATGTACATGCAAAGGATCGGTCTGGTAAGTAAGACTACTCATATAGCTCCTTTGAGCTGCTTTTTGGTCCTTTATGTGCTTTGCTTTGTAGTGTTTTTTTTTTTTTTTTTTTTTTTCCCAGTAGTTTACTACCTTAAAACTTTTTTGTCCTCTTAAAGGCTAGTTAGAAGAGCAGGGAATTTTGTTGATATAGATTTGATCCTTGAAAATATGGTTTTGCTTTTTGATTATATGAATCGTTCTTGTCGTACTCTAATCTATATGACAAATTCAGGCTATCAAATGTTATCAGACACCAAAACTGAACAATTACTATTTCTTTGTATTTATTAGTAAAAACGAGATATAAGTTTCTTGGGATACTCCCCTCATTGGCAATTGGTTTTGAGGTGGAACCCCATGGATCTCTACACAGTACTATTTGGTACAGTGAGTCCTTCATCCAAATAGGCCTCAGTCATGGCGCACTACAACTAAAAATGAGCCACTCATGGCACTTTTCTTACTGAAAAATCTAATGAAATCCTCTACTTGTAGGAGGGAGCAAACCAGTCTTAGGTGACATGCTTGTAATTGCTGGGGCAACACTTTATGCTGTCAGTAATGTCAGCGAGGTATGTTCATTCTTTATACTACGATATATTATTTCTCGCTCAAATATTGAATCTGGTGAAATTTCTGAACATCTCAGAATTAATTTCAGAATACAGCGATTCTCATAGGATGTTTTAGACACTGGAGGCTCCAAGAACTTACTTTATACATGGCTGCATGACACTTTCTTTCCTGCATTTTTCAATTCATGAATACGTTTGTTCTGCATCAGCTGATCCATAGGTCTTCTGTCTGTTTCTGAAGGAATACTTTGTGAAAAGTGCTGACAGGGTTGAACTCATGGCAATGCTGGGTTTCTTTGGTGCTATTGTCAGCGCAATCCAAATGTATCCTAGTTTTACTATTTAAGCAATCATTATATTTATTCCTAAAAAATGCAACTCTGAGTTACGTTGCTGAGGTAATTGCCTAGATCTGTCAAAGTTTGAAGAGAATTCGATCTTAGCTCTCACTTGTATACTTTGGTTTGTCCAATGTTTTCTTTTGGTTGAGTTTTATTTAGTCTCAATGGTGTATGGAAGTATAAAACAACTCTAAGAGTGTTTTGTGCTTGACAATTATAGCTTCCAACTGTATTCTTTAACATTGATACAGAAGCATACTTGAGCGCGATGAGTTAAAGTCAATTCACTGGTCAGCTGGAGCTGTAAGTCTCTTCCTCTCTCTCTCTCTCTCTCTCTCTCTGCAGAATATGTTTCTGGAAATGTGAATTGAGATTCGTCGGCTTTTGTTGCCGTCTGATTTTTTTCTTGTGGGGGTGCTATGTGTGAGATGAAGTAATAGTCAAACTGTCAAAGTGAATATAAAAGGTTGTGTTTCTCAGTGTTGAGTCACTGCGCTGAAACTAAAAAGGTTGTGTTTCTCAGTGTTAGATGGCACAACATTTCTTTTGTTTCTGGGTCTTGGGGCTTTGTTTTATTTCATTTGTTTCCATTCCTTTCTGGTGTTCACGGTTTGGGCTTAGGTTGCTTTTGTTTCGGCACCGTTGTGGTTGAATTTGTGGAGTTAGCTCGCTAAAAAATGGAAAAGGAAAGTTGATCACCTCTTGAGGCACTAGTCATTCCACATCTTGAATTGAATAGTTTGATCACCTAATTTCTATCCTTTTGGTTTTACTTGACTGTCTGAGCTCGAAGTTACACAGTACGAGTCATTCCAGCTCGAATTGGATAGTTTAATACTCTGATCCCTTTTGGTGTCCAGTTAATGTATTAGAATAATGATAAAATGTTTTGCTTGAACACATGAATTCGAGAAGTTCAGTTATCTCCATGTGTTTTGCCTTCTCATTTAGTCTTGTTCCAATTGTCAATTCATTAGTACTTCATAGTCTTCCACAACTGATTGGCAACTAGAAATAGAGAGTTTGAAGTGTTGAATGCTCTGTGTGATCAATGCGTTCTCCACTTCCCTTTAGCCTCTCTGGTCCCTGCAACTATCTTTATATCGCCATAAATTTTAACCCAACTGTCTATTTACCTGTGAGTAGGAAATGCGTCTATTTAGCTTTGACTTGCATTATCCTCTTTTGACTGCAGGCACTTCCCTTTTTCGGCTTTGCAGGGGCAATGTTTTTATTTTATTCCGGTGTTCCTGTCTTGCTAAAGGTATGTGCTTCAGTCATATGTATGGTATCGATTTTATGATATTCTCTGCAGGTGCACCCTGAGTAATCATAATGGTTTTACTATTGCAACCAATTTTATATTAAGTACATTCTCTAAAAGCTATGCACATAAACAAATTTATTATATTGCAGCTCGTACGCATAGTTTGGCAATTTTTAGAGAATGAAGTACCAGATTCTGGGCCCTCTTTCACCATCGCCCATTTTACTTTTTCTTCTTAAAGATAATTGAAACAAGCTATTACCAACTATTTTTGTCCCTTCGCCTTCTCTCGTGATCTCTCTTAATCTGTACTTTTATTGGCTTGCTTTAATATTATTAATCTGTAGGTCTATGTTGCAGGGTTTTTGGTATTTTTGTTGTTAAGAAGTTCTATTGCTAATACACACTATGATCGACTTAATTTTTAGTGTCTTTAATGATGCAGATGTGCGGGGCCACAATGCTCAATCTGTCTTTGCTGACGTCCGACATGTGGACTGTATTTATTCGCATTTTCGCATACCATCAAAAGGTCAGCAATAACAAAATTGAACATTTTTGCTTGTGTTAAGTTATTTCATCAGTTACCAGAAACATTCTACTAAATTATCTGGAGTTGTTGTCCTGAACCGATCC
This sequence comes from Linanthus parryae, assembly GCA_023055425.1. NCBI lineage: Eukaryota > Viridiplantae > Streptophyta > Magnoliopsida > Ericales > Polemoniaceae > Linanthus > Linanthus parryae. Next base: position 2,003,160 of record JALGPY010000004.1, on the reverse strand, counting down.
TTCTTCCTCAGGTGGATTGGTTGTACTTCATTGCCTTTGCTACCGTTGCTGTTGGACTTGTCATATACTCTCTGTAAGTACATTTGAGTTTCTTCTGGAGACCCTTCTCACTTCTCATTTAAATTTCTACTTGCCAATCACCTGATGAATGGGAAAGACTCAAATTCGACCCGAGGGGAGAGGTTATATGCTAGGTGAGAGTCGACTGCAATTCAGTAATATGTGTCAGGGTTAAATATTTTTCAGGGGTATCTTGAACTTAAAGAGAAGTCCTTAATCATTACTCCGATCTCCACCATGAAAGTGTCTGAACAATCCCCTTGAATGGTTGTTAGCTTTAAGACTTTTCTAGTGGAACACCATTTTTTGGAGAAGGTAGTGGGACATCTCTAGATCTAACTTCAGCTGTCCTTAATTTCACCCTCAATTGCTAGAGCATTTTATCTGCCTCCTTTGTACTTGAACCATCTAATGACTATAACTCTGAAGTAAAACCAATGGCACCAAAGAGCCCCAATAGGATAGCAGTATGCCGTAGCTTTATCTATTTGTCTAATCCTTCATGATAAGGTTTGATATTTAAAATTCTCTCTTGGGTGCTAACTGCTAGTTACATCTTGCGACAATGATCAGGGGTCAGGCCACTTGTATAGTCTTTATAACCAGTATTGTTATATTGTAGAAGTTTCTTATAAGCGAAGAATGTTTTCAAGAGCTAACTTATGCTACAAGTTTGAGCTTTTACTGGACTTCCAATACTTGAAAAGGAAGACACTGCTTCTCCTAGGCTCTCAGAGTTTCTCTAGGACTTTTTATTGAATGGTGATAAGAACTATGATCTGAACACTAGTGGGAGATCTGTGTTGAAAATAATTGAAATCAGTTTGAATGGGTCTGTTTTTAGTCCATGTTTGTTGGTAGCATACAGTTTATTTTTTTGAAATTGCAACCCCACTGCATTAAGCATAAGTCTTGTCCAATTTTTGCTGCGGATTGACTTGTTTACTTATCTGTATGTGAATAGGGGAGACAGAGAAGACCAAAACCGCGCCGAAGTTGCCGACGAGGAGGCTGAGCGGAGCAAGCACTTTGACGATGAAGAGGCTGGCTTGGGAAACACTAGTGAGAAAGCTAGAGCCGAGTCCTCGGGAGCTGGAGGTCCCAATAAGAGTGATCTTGCTGGAAATCAGGACATTATAATTAGAGGCCACCAATAACCATTCACAAGGCTGAAGATGCTACTTGCTAGTATAATCAAGTCTTGCAGTAGTTTCGTTTTTACTTTTGGGGGGAAATATCACATTTCTCAAATATATGGTAAGAGAAGCTTTGCACCTTTTCTAGGAATAAAAAAAGAAAATGAGGCACCCAAAAGCATTAGTGCCTTCAATATACATAGTAGCACGACAAAATGAACTTGTTAGCAATCTTTCATGCTTCAATTTGCTCTTTGATGCTTGAGTGAGTTCTCCTGTTTTTGTACAAAGTTATGTACTTCCTCCGTTTATTATTATTCCGATTCGTTACCTGCATCAAAACCCTACATAGTTGGCTTTGATTTTCTGGCCTCTTTATTTTCTCTGCACAAAATAAGTCCTGCAGGAGATTGGTCTTTGATACTCACCCACTTGGTAGATGGGTGGGGGTTGAAAGGTGCTTGAGTTTCCACATGTCCTAACTCATTCCATCAAACAAGCTCAGCTAGGTGAGCTTCATTCATACTGAAAGGATTGGTGGATTATGGAATATCCACCATCCTTACCTGCCAAATAGCCTTCATGAGTTGGTGTGCTGTGGGCGGGACTGCATCAAATATGTGGATGAATGACCGTCCCAGAATCATGTGGTATGTTCTCTTTGCGTATAGGAATTTCTAGAGCCACAAAGGGGCGCATGTCGTCTGACAATCATCTTCTCTGGGATGCTTGTTATACTCAAGATGTTGGAGAGCACGCTGACTGATGCCCCTCCATCAACTAGAGCTCTCTTTAACTACACTCCATTGATGGCATCAGTTACATACATGGGCTTGGCTTCTTGTGTTTCCTTCTTTCTTCTTAACTGTCTCTGAAAAGTACATTTTGTGGAGGCTGCTCGAACTGCTTTGACCACACATCCATTAATGGGACGCATATTTATTTGAAGTCTTTAGCCATTCCTAGTATGACCTTCATTTCCATGCGACATGCTTCTAAAACTCCCATCTGGTCATAGAAGGATTGGAACTTGGACGTTCACCACTATGATTGCGTGTGTGTCCTAGGTGTCCATGTTGTAATTTTCTTCTTCATGGACCTTTGTCACCATTCCTTCGCCCTTGGGTTTCTCCACATATTAGATAACAGCAATCTCTTTTCCCTTGGATTCTTCTACTGCATGTGAAGGGAGAGGATTGTCTCGCTAGGGGTGCGATTTCGGTTCAACCGAACCGGAACCGACCGAAGCCGGAACCGGTCGGTTTCGGTTCGGTTCGGCGGTTCAAAGACCGAGTTCGGTTCGGTTGAACCGGAACCGATAATTTAGATATGCCAGAACCGAATCCGACCCGTTAACCGGAACCGGATCCTTCACCGGTTCGGTTTTCGGTTCGGTTAGGTTCCAGAACCGGTCGGCCATTTTTTATTTTTTTTTGTTTTGTTTTTGTGTTGATATTTGAATAATTGTTGTAGTTTTAATTAATAAGTATTAAGTATTAATTAACAAAGTTAGGGTTAGGTAGGGTTCATTAATTAAATTAGGGTTAGGGTTTAGGAATTGTTATTAATTAATACTAGTTTTTTTTAATATTAATGTATTTAGGGAATGTTATTAATGCTTTGAATGTTATGTATTTAAACCACTTTTCACAAATATTTAAAAAAAACAGGAAAACTTGACAAATAAGTGGAAAAAACAAAGTAAACTTTTATTATTGATTAAAAGTAAAAACATCAAATGTTAGAAAAAATTGCATCACTATAGTTTAAGTACATCCCAACTAGGTTGGCACCTACTTAACTAACAATCATTTGCATTTTTTCTAACTTACATACAAAGTTCGCCTCTACTTAACTAGGTTGGCAATTGGTCTACATCAAAGGGAGTGTCCGGGTCTATTCCCAATTCTTGGTAAAGCTCGGTGACCATAACGTCCAAAGGGTGTAGGTGTTGTGTGCGTTTGTTGGCGTCGCTCCAATCCTTCGAGCATATGAGTACCTCCAATATCTCCGAGGTTAGGCACGATCTTTTCTCCGACAAAACTCGTTTACCTGCACTAAAAGTAGATTCGGAAGGGACTGTAGAAGCGGGAGGGGTTAGTAACACGTGCCATTTTAGAAACAATTGGATAAGTTCTTTCATAATTTTTCCACCAATCAAGTATATCAAAATTTTCTATGTCTCTCTCCGACACGTTTATGAAATAATGTTGGTTGAGAAACAACGTTAATTCCGAGACGCAACTAGTCCCGGTGGGTGTGGCTTGTGTACCCTTAAATAAAGAACCAATAGCGTACTTACTCTTACCCTTGCCCTTACCCTTCGGATCGCTCGATGATTTTTGAGAACCACCACTAACACCAAATTTAGCAAGATATTTATCTTACATAACATTAAGTTCTTGTTTAACTTGTTCAATAGTTGGTGATATCACTACGGGTCTATATGGGGTAGTCATGTTTTCCTGTATTTGGTTTAGCATAAAACCTACGGAAGCATCCTTTTGTCTTGGGTCCAAAATACTTGACAGACAAAAAATCATAGGGATTGTTTCAAAATATTTGAGAAATTTTTCTTCCATGTCGCTAATTGCGTCGTATAAAATTTCATTCATCCTATACTGTTGAAAAGCCGACGTTAAAAACAATAGTTGTGGAATAACGTTGTTAGTAGTAGGATAATAAACACCCGAAAGAATATTAGTGGCGTCATAAAATGGTTCAAGAAACTCTCTTAAGACACTTGCGACGTTCCAATCATTTTGTGTAACAGATCCGGGATTGCCATTTTCATTCAAAAAACGTGTGATTGTGGTCTCATAACCTTCAACACTTTTCAACATCAAATAAGTGGAGTTCCATCTAGTCCTACAATCTCCCCCAAACCTTCTTTTTTTCTTGCCTATTTTAGCACAATAATCCCCAAAAAGTTTTTGTCTTTTGTTTGAAGACGCAATAAAGAGAATAGCATCACGAATAGGAGAAATATACTCTTCTAGTTTTTTCAAACCAACTTGTACAATTAAATTGATAATGTGACATACACAACAAACATGTTCGATTTCTTCGCGAAATGGTGTTTGTATCAAAGTTCGAATATGATCTATCGCACTATCACATGCGGATGCATTGTCAAAAGTAATTGATGTAATTCATTGATCAATACCCGACTCTTAAACAATATCGATTATGGCTTCTCCTATGTTTACACCGTTGTGAGGATATGCAACTTCTTGAAATGCAATAACACGTTTTGTAAAGTCCAATTAGTGTCAATGTAGTGTGCGGTGACGCAAATATATCCCTTGTTATTTCTACCCGACCACATATCCGATGTACAACCAACTATGAAATTAGAATCAAAAAATGTTTGCATAAGTTCCGCTTTCCTCTGACTATATGTTTCCATTATATTTTTTCTAATAGTGTGTCTACTAATATGCTTATAACCCGGACAAAAAGCGGTTTGTACTAACGTGTCAAACTCGGGGTCGTCGGTCATATTTAGGGGTTTTTCGGTGGCCATGATATAATGAGATAATGCTTTTATTGCCCTATTTTCATCGTAGACAAAAGTAACTACGTTGCCTTGTGCGTCGAATCCTAGTTGGGTTTGGAGCATCGCGTCGCCTACGGCGGGTGTATCTTTCAAAAGTCCGTGTACATTTTGTAAGTGTTTTCTAAGTGATCATAATCCACCGGTTTTATCCAACACAAACTTTTTTGACAATGTTTGTATTTAGCCCTAAATTTTGGTGTACCGTTGGCGTCTACACCATCGGGTATTTTATCCATATGTTCCCAAACGGGGCTTTTTTTAGGTTTTTCCGCCTTACGTGTTCTTTTATTACTACCTAAATTCGGATCATTTTCCTCTATACCGTCAAAAGCGTTAGCGGCACCTTCGCCAAATAAAATGTCCATTTGATCATCAATACCAATTTCTTCGATTATGGGTACGTATTGGTTGTTTTGGTCATCAAAATTTGCACGAGAAGAAGAAGCCATTTTTTTCTTATAGAAATGTGATTAAAAAAAATTAAGTTTTACAAATAAAGCACAAAAAATAACACAATCAAATAACAAACAACAAAAAATAAAACTTACAAACTCCAAGAATAATTCTTGGAGGTGAAGCGAAACGTCGAAGATTGAAGATGCGTTGCCGAATATGGAAGATGCGTTGCTCTTGCTTGTCGAATTTTGAAGACGAGAGCGTATGACGATTTTTGAGTGATTTTAATTTTTGAGAGTGTGTGTGGAAATTGGAATTGAGGATTGAGGAATATGGAGATTGGAGAATGAATTTTGGAGAGTGTAGGATGATTTTTGAGTGAAGAATTGTGAGAAGTGTTGAGAGAGTTTGTTGATGAAGTGTGAAAAAAATGGTAGTGTGGGTTGCGTATTTATAGGTGTAGAAGGAAGGAGAGGGGAAGTTAAAAAAAAAAAAAAAAAAAAAATAGAAAAATCACCAACGGTCATGACTACCGTTTGGCAAACGGTAGAAAACCAACGGATACTTTTTTCAAAATTTCCGACCGTTACACGGTTCTCGGGTCGGTTCTGGCCCGGTTCCGGTTCCGGTTCTACCGGTTCCGGTTCCGGGTCGGTTCCCGGTTCCCGAATAACATAAAAACCGAACCGGAACCGAACTACCCACGGATTCGGTTCGGTCCGGGTAGTCGGTTCTTCGGTTCGGTTACGGGTTGGTTTGTTTCGGTTGATTTTCTACCCGGTTCGGGTCGGTTTTCGGGTCAACCGACCCGAATTCGCACCACTATGTCTCGCACATCCTTTGGTGGGCCTTCGATCACCAATTCACCTTCCTTCACCTTCTTATTGATCAGGAGTTGGAGTTTTCTTTCTTCATTTGTGGGATGATAAATTGTTCCATTAAAGTCCCCACCTGATCTATTATTTACTATGTTGAGGCGGACCTACATTGCCCCTCCTCCCCATCGTCAACTCCACCTCCATGACAAAAACAACTCCACCACAGAAAAAACCCTCTTTCTATAGAGCTGTAAGGAAAACCGAACAAACCGGTCAAATCGGCCGAACCAAACCGAAATCCTCGGTTTTGGACGGGTTTTTTGGAGGTTCGATTTATAAACGGTTCAAGTTTTCACAAACCGGTCTAATCGGTTCGGTTTTTGGTTTGTAAAAATATCACACCGCACCAAACCGAACCGAACCGATATTTGCCTAATATACTTTTATTAAAATATATATTGTGTAAAGTACATTAAATAATCTAAAAAAATAAAACACAAGTAGAGATATGCAATTAATATCATCATCTTAGTCTTTTCCATTTCTCACACGTTCAATCGTAAACGATAGTCGTGCAAGTTTTTTTTACGCCTATTTAATCTATTTCTCTTAAAATTTGAAATTTGTTGACAATGTAGTACTAAAATATCCATCCAATAATCTTTTTTCAAACCGACCGAATCGAACCAAACCGATTTTTTCTGGTTTGGTTCGGTTCGGTTCATCATTTCCAATGGTTTGGTTTGGTTACAAAATTAGTAAACCGATGTATTCGGTTTGGTTTATGGTTTTCGCACAAACCGCACTAAATCGAACCGTTTACACCCCTAGATAACAGCAATCGCTTTTCCCTTGGATTCTTCTACTGCATGTGAAGGGAGAGGATTGTCTCGCACATCCTTTTGTGGGCCTTCGATCACCAATTCACCTCCCTTCACCTTCTTGTTGATCAGGAGCTGGAGTTTTCTTCCTTCATTTGTGGGATGATAGATTGTTCCATTAAAGTCCCCACCTGATCTATTAATTTACAATGTTGAGGCGAACCTACATTGCCCTTCCTCCCCATCGTCAGCTACACCTCCATGACAAAAACAACTCCACCACAGAAAAAACCCTCTTTCTATCTGCACTCTTCCAGTTGTTCCCAATCGATCTCAACTACACACTAGAGGAACAATACGTCCTTCATTTCTAACCAGATCGAACACAATATCTCAAAAAAATCGAACACATTTTTCAATCCCTCGCAAAACATAGAAAGAACATAACAATTTGTCATTGCCCAGAACTCATGAATTGAAAACCAACTAGAGCACTTGTAATCCTTCATGTCACTTGCAAAACAAGAAGAAATAAAGCTCTCGGATAAAACATGAAAACCCCACAAGCAGCAATTGGTTCAATCAAATGAAGCTAACATTTCTAGAACAAGAGCCAAGATCATCGATGGAGCTGAGGAAACCACCAAATCGAGCCTATTCTCGCTTGTCAGACCACCGTGTTTCACCTTACCCATTTCTTCTCTAACCCCAACTTCCATCTCCTCTCGTCATTCGACATCATGCCATATTTGCCTCTCGTATCGATCGACCCCTCAATTTCGGAAGCAATTTCTTTCTATAGACAATCCCGATGAACACCACCACTACTCCATCACCCTCCCTCATCCTTTGCACGAGCAAATTCTAATTTCGCCTCCGAAATGGTATTACTATCTACTTCTTGGAATTGTAGATGTAGAAGCCAATTTTCTTGGTAAGTATGTTTAACTGATGGTTCATCGGCCCCGGAATTTTCATGCCTTCCAACTAAAATTCAAACAATACATGGCACAGATAGGGCATCATGTGCTGACAACATGCTAATCATCTCTTTTTCAATTCTCCCCTTTCCCCACAATTCTATTCCATTAAAAAAAATTGGATAAATATTTCCATCAACTTTTTGTCTATAATTGGAGTTGAAATCATTATTTTGGGCCAAAAAAATTGGAACGTTTTAGTGCAGAGGACTGAGGACGTTTGTTCAAACTTCAATCAATTGCGTGTCATTATTTTGTCTTATGATACGGGTTTATCCTAGGATAAGGGATTGAAGGGATACGTGGCAGAAGGTTTTTGAAGTTTCAAAACCTGCCAAAATGCAAGATATCTCATGAATTTATCCCCGTAGATTGACACACTTGCATAGGGATGTTTAGCGTAAGAAAATATGGATACTTGCAGATGAACTTAACTTTCATCAAATTGTGTTTACACTGACGGACCATTCGCCCCATTAAATGTCATTTGGACAATTGAAGTTTGAAAGTTTTCATTTGGAACCCTGTCTGTTGGGTTGCAACCCTGAATTTAGTTTAATCTATCTCTTACCTCACAAATATTTTATTTGTTATGCTAACATTTTATCCTATCATATATCTAAATTACTAGGTATTGCCATGCCTCAAGGCACCATTAAAATAATTGTCTTAGTAGCAAAGAGATAGTTATGATCTACACAAGTAAAAAGTTTCAATGTGTGGGTCCACACAACTCTGTATCGTTATATAGATATATGAGCAAATATTTTGATCCAAGCAATACATATATATAATATCGCTACATTATGCTATGTTATTTTGTAAAACGAAGTTAAGAATACAAGTTTATTTACAAGTATGCACAAAGTTAAGTCTTATAGTTAGTGACTCTTAAAGTTAAGTCTTATAGTTAGTGACTCTTAAAGATGTTTCCTCAACAAGATTTTTGGAAAAATATCAATTTAAGTTTGAAGTATTATCCTTAACGGACACAGATGTGGAGTTCATACGGTTCCTTATGTTCTCTTATGTTTCGAGGCGTATTGAGACTAATTACAAATCATGTACTAGTTCAATCACTTTGTAATTTAGGGTAGCAAAAAGTATATTTTTAAATGATTACTATTGTAATTCTGTTCCCTTTATTAGAAAATTCAAGAACAAATTAACAATATTTGGATATGTTTCATTTCAAAGGAAAATGTGTAGGAAATTAAGTTTCTCTTTCCTTTTGAAACTATGTCCTGGGGAATATTCCCCCCAAAGTAATCAGACTCTATTGAAGTTGGATTAGCATACTCATATGAAGTGGTATGTTGATGTATGATTTGGTGGGCTAGAAAGATAAGTATTTGATTTTATGTGTCTTTAATGTGCAGTGGTGAAGGCATATCAGTACACATCCATAACCAGTGTCATGCTGCTAGATTGTTGGGCAATTCCCTGTGTGATATTCCTCACCTGGTTTTTCCTGAAGACAAAATACAAATACAAAAAGTTCATTGGTGTAGCTGTTTGTGTTGCTGGTCTTGTTGTGGTCATCTTTTCAGATGTACATGCAAAAGATCGGTCTGGTAAGTAAGACTACTCATATACCTCATTTGAGCTGCTTTTTGGTCCTCCACGTGCTTTGCTTTGTAATTTTTTTGTTATTTTGCCAGTAGTTGACTACCTTAAATCATTTTTGTCCTCTTCAAGGCTAGTTAGAAGAGCAGGGAATTTTGTTGATATAGATTTGATCCATGAAAATATGGTTTTGCTTTTTGATGATATGAATCACTTTTGGCGTACTCTAATCTATATGACAAATTCAGGCTATCAAATGTTATCAGACACCAAACTCTGAACAAATACTATTTCTTTGTATTTATTAGTAAAAACGAGATATAAGTTTCTTGGGATACTCCCCTCATTGGCAATTGGTTTTGAGGTGGAACCCCATGGATCTCTACACAGTCCTATTTGGTACAGTGAGCCCTTCATCCAAATAAAAATGAGCCACTCATGGCACTTTTCTTACTGAAAAATCTAATGAAATCCTCTACTTGTAGGAGGGAGCAAACCAGTCTTAGGTGACATGCTTGTAATTGCTGGGGCAACACTTTATGCTGTCAGTAATGTCAGCGAGGTATGTTCGTTCTTTATACTACGATATATTATTTCTCGCTCAAATATTGAATCTGGTGAAATTTCTGAACATTTCAGAATTAGTTTCAGAATACAGCGATTCTCATAGGATGTTTTAGACACTGGAGGCTCCAAGAACTTACTTTACACTTCGGAAACACTCGTTTTAGATAATTGTATTCAGTTTTTTGGGGCACTAGACCAAGTACATGGCTGCATGATACTTTCTTTTCTGCATTTTTCAATTCATCAATACGTTTGTTCTGCATCAACTGATCCATATGTCTTCTGTTTGTTTCTGAAGGAATACTTTGTGAAAAGTGCTGATAGGGTTGAACTCATGGCAATGCTGGGTTTCTTTGGAGCTATTGTCAGCGCAATCCAAATGTATCCTAGTTCTACTATTTAAATAATCATTATATTTATTTCTAAAAAATGCAACTCTGAGTTACATTGCTGAGGTTATTGCCTAGATCTGTCACAATTGGATCTTAGCTCTCATTTCTATACTTTGATTTGTCCAATGTTTTCTTTTGGTTGAATTTTGTTTAGTCCTAAATTCCTAATGGTGTATAGAAGTATTTAAACAACTCTAGAGTGTTTTGTGCTTGATTTTTGTAGTCTTCCAATTGTATTCCTTAACACCGATACAGAAGCATACTTGAGCGCGATGAGTTGAAGTCCATTCACTGGTCTGCTGGAGCTGTAAGTCTCTCTCTCTCTGCAGAATATGTTTCTCGAAATGTGAACTGAGATTCGTCGGCATTTGTCGCGGTCTGATTTTTTACTTGTGGGGTGCTATGTGTGAAATGAAGTAATAGTCAAACTGTCAAAGTGAATATAAAAGGAAAAGACTCTGGTGGATGATGCCATGTGTTATGATGTGTGGAGGGAAGTAGAAACCAATTTAGAAATGTTGAGTCACTGCTCTGAAACTAAAAGGTTGTGTTTCTCAGTGTTTTGATGGCAACACATTTCTTTCGTTTCTGGGTCTTGGGGCTTTGTTTTTCTTCATTTGTTTCCTTTCCTTCCCGGTGTTCATGGCTTGGCCTTTGGTTGCTTCTGTTTCGGCACCGGTGCGGTTGAATAGTTGTTGGGTTAGTTCGCTAAAAAATTGAAAAGGAAAGTTGATCACCTCTTGAGGCACTTGTCATTCCACATCTCGAATTGAATAGTTTGATCACCTAATTTCTGCCCTTTTTGGTATAACTTAACAGTTTGAGCTCGAAGTTACCCAGTACTAGTCATTCCATCTTGAATTGAATAGCTTAATACTCTGATCCCTTTTGGTGTCCAGTTAATGTATTTAAATAATGATAATTTGTTTTGCTTGAACTCGTGAATTCAAGAAGTTCAGTATCTCCATGTTTTTTGCCTTCTCATTTAGTGCTTGTTCCAATTGTCAATTCATTAGTACTTCATAGTCTTCCACAACTGATTGGCAACTAGAAATAGAGAGTTTCAAGTGTTGAATGCTCTGTGGGATCAATGCCTTCGCCACTTTCCTTTAGCCTCTCAGGCTCCCTGCAACTATCTTTATATCGCCATAAATTTTAACCCAACTGTCTATTTACCTGTGAGTAGGAAATGCGTCTATTTAGCTTTGACTTGTATTATGCTCTTTTGACTGCAGGCACTTCCCTTTTTCGGCTTTGCAGGGGCAATGTTTTTATTTTATTCCGGTGTTCCTGTCTTGCTAAAGGTATGGGCTTCAGTCATATGTATGGTATCGATTTTATGATATTCTCTGCAGGTGCACCCTGAGTAATCATATTGGTTTTACTATTGCAACCATTTTTATATTAAATACATTCTCTAAAATCTATGCACATAAACAAATTTATTATATTTCAGCTGATACACATAGCTTGGCAATTTTGAGAGAATGAAGTACCAGATTCTGGGCCCTCTTTCACCATCGCCTATTTTACTTTTTCTTCTTAAAGATATTTGAAACAAGCTATTATCAAATATTTTTGTCCCTTCGCCTTCTCTCATGATCTCTCTTAAACTGGACTTGATTAGCTTGCTTTAATATTATTAATCTGTAGGTCTATGTTGCAGGGTTTTTGGTATTTTTGTTGTTAAGAAGTTCTATTGCTAATACACACTATGATCGACTTAATTTTGAGTGTCTTTAATGATGCAGATGTGCGGGGCCACAATGCTCAATCTGTCTTTGCTGACGTCCGACATGTGGACTGTATTTATTCGCATTTTCGCATACCATCAAAAGGTCAGCAATAACAAAATTGAACATTTTTGCTTGTGTTAAGTTATTTCATCAGTTACCAGAAACATTCTACTAAATTATCTGGAGTTGTTGTCCTGAACCGATCCTTCTTCCTCAGGTGGATTGGTTGTACTTCATTGCCTTTGCTACCGTTGCTGTTGGACTTGTCATATACTCTCTGTAAGTACATTTGAGTTTCTTCTGGAGACCCTTCTCACTTCTCATTTAAATTTCTACTTGCCAATCACCTGATGAATGGGAAAGACTCAAATTCGACCCGAGGGGAGAGGTTATATGCTAGGTGAGAGTCGACTGCAATTCAGTAATATGTGTCAGGGTTAAATATTTTTCAGGGGTATCTTGAACTTAAAGAGAAGTCCTTAATCATTACTCCGATCTCCACCATGAAAGTGTCTGAACAATCCCCTTGAATGGTTGTTAGCTTTAAGACTTTTCTAGTGGAACACCATTTTTTGGAGAAGGTAGTGGGACATCTCTAGATCTAACTTCAGCTGTCCTTAATTTCACCCTCAATTGCTAGAGCATTTTATCTGCCTCCTTTGTACTTGAACCATCTAATGACTATAACTCTGAAGTAAAACCAATGGCACCAAAGAGCCCCAATAGGATAGCAGTATGCCGTAGCTTTATCTATTTGTCTAATCCTTCATGATAAGGTTTGATATTTAAAATTCTCTCTTGGGTGCTAACTGCTAGTTACATCTTGCGACAATGATCAGGGGTCAGGCCACTTGTATAGTCTTTATAACCAGTATTGTTATATTGTAGAAGTTTCTTATAAGCGAAGAATGTTTTCAAGAGCTAACTTATGCTTCAAGTTTGAGCTTTTACTGGACTTCCAATACTTGAAAAGGAAGACACTGCTTCTCCTAGGCTCTCAGAGTTTCTCTAGGACTTTTTATTGAATGGTGATAAGAACTATGATCTGAACACTAGTGGGAGATCTGTGTTGAAAATAATTGAAATCAGTTTGAATGGGTCTGTTTTTAGTCCATGTTTGTTGGTAGCATACAGTTTATTTTTTTGAAATTGCAACCCCACTGCATTAAGCATAAGTCTTGTCCAATTTTTGCTGCGGATTGACTTGTTTACTTATCTGTATGTGAATAGGGGAGACAGAGAAGACCAAAACCGCGCCGAAGTTGCCGACGAGGAGGCTGAGCGGAGCAAGCACTTTGACGATGAAGAGGCTGGCTTGGGAAACACTAGTGAGAAAGCTAGAGCCGAGTCCTCGGGAGCTGGAGGTCCCAATAAGAGTGATCTTGCTGGAAATCAGGACATTATAATTAGAGGCCACCAATAACCATTCACAAGGCTGAAGATGCTACTTGCTAGTATAATCAAGTCTTGCAGTAGTTTCGTTTTTACTTTTGGGGGGAAATATCACATTTCTCAAATATATGGTAAGAGAAGCTTTGCACCTTTTCTAGGAATAAAAAAAGAAAATGAGGCACCCAAAAGCATTAGTGCCTTCAATATACATAGTAGCACGACAAAATGAACTTGTTAGCAATCTTTCATGCTTCAATTTGCTCTTTGATGCTTGAGTGAGTTCTCCTGTTTTTGTACAAACTTATGTACTTCCTCCGTTTATTATTATTCCGATTCGTTACCTGCATCAAAACCCTACATAGTTGGCTTTGATTTTCTGGCCTCTTTATTTTCTCTGCACAAAATAAGTCCTGCAGGAGATTGGTCTTTGATACTCACCCACTTGGTAGATGGGTGGGGGTTGAAAGGTGCTTGAGTTTCCACATGTCCTAACTCATTCCATCAAACAAGCTCAGCTAGGTGAGCTTCATTCATACTGAAAGGATTGGTGGATTATGGAATATCCACCATCCTTACCTGCCAAATAGCCTTCATGAGTTGGTGTGCTGTGGGCGGGACTGCATCAAATATGTGGATGAATGACCGTCCCAGAATCATGTGGTATGTTCTCTTTGCGTATAGGAATTTCTAGAGCCACAAAGGGGCGCATGTCGTCTGACAATCATCTTCTCTGGGATGCTTGTTATACTCAAGATGTTGGAGAGCACGCTGACTGATGCCCCTCCATCAACTAGAGCTCTCTTTAACTACACTCCATTGATGGCATCAGTTACATACATGGGCTTGGCTTCTTGTGTTTCCTTCTTTCTTCTTAACTGTCTCTGAAAAGTACATTTTGTGGAGGCTGCTCGAACTGCTTTGACCACACATCCATTAATGGGACGCATATTTATTTGAAGTCTTTAGCCATTCCTAGTATGACCTTCATTTCCATGCGACATGCTTCTAAAACTCCCATCTGGTCATAGAAGGATTGGAACTTGGACGTTCACCACTATGATTGCGTGTGTGTCCTAGGTGTCCATGTTGTAATTTTCTTCTTCATGGACCTTTGTCACCATTCCTTCGCCCTTGGGTTTCTCCACATATTAGATAACAGCAATCTCTTTTCCCTTGGATTCTTCTACTGCATGTGAAGGGAGAGGATTGTCTCGCTAGGGGTGCGATTTCGGTTCAACCGAACCGGAACCGACCGAAGCCGGAACCGGTCGGTTTCGGTTCGGTTCGGCGGTTCAAAGACCGAGTTCGGTTCGGTTGAACCGGAACCGATAATTTAGATATGCTAGAACCGAATCCGACCCGTTAACCGGAACCGGATCCTTCACCGGTTCGGTTTTCGGTTCGGTTAGGTTCCAGAACCGGTCGGCCATTTTTTATTTTTTTTTGTTTTGTTTTTGTGTTGATATTTGAATAATTGTTGTAGTTTTAATTAATAAGTATTAAGTATTAATTAACAAAGTTAGGGTTAGGTAGGGTTCATTAATTAAATTAGGGTTAGGGTTTAGGAATTGTTATTAATTAATACTAGTTTTTTTTAATATTAATGTATTTAGGGAATGTTATTAATGCTTTGAATGTTATGTATTTAAACCACTTTTCACAAATATTTAAAAAAAACAGGAAAACTTGACAAATAAGTGGAAAAAACAAAGTAAACTTTTATTATTGATTAAAAGTAAAAACATCAAATGTTAGAAAAAATTGCATCACTATAGTTTAAGTACATCCCAACTAGGTTGGCACCTACTTAACTAACAATCATTTGCATTTTTTCTAACTTACATACAAAGTTCGCCTCTACTTAACTAGGTTGGCAATTGGTCTACATCAAGGGGAGTGTCCGGGTCTATTCCCAATTCTTGGTAAAGCTCGGTGACCATAACGTCCAAAGGGTGTAGGTGTTGTGTGCGTTTGTTGGCGTCGCTCCAATCCTTCGAGCATATGAGTACCTCCAATATCTCCGAGGTTAGGCACGATCTTTTCTCCGACAAAACTCGTTTACCTGCACTAAAAGTAGATTCGGAAGGGACTGTAGAAGCGGGAGGGGTTAGTAACACGTGCCATTTTAGAAACAATTGGATAAGTTCTTTCATAATTTTTCCACCAATCAAGTATATCAAAATTTTCTATGTCTCTCTCCGACACGTTTATGAAATAATGTTGGTTGAGAAACAACGTTAATTCCGAGACGCAACTAGTCCCGGTGGGTGTGGCTTGTGTACCCTTAAATAAAGAACCAATAGCGTACTTACTCTTACCCTTGCCCTTACCCTTCGGATCGCTCGATGATTTTTGAGAACCACCACTAACACCAAATTTAGCAAGATATTTATCTTACATAACATTAAGTTCTTGTTTAACTTGTTCAATAGTTGGTGATATCACTACGGGTCTATATGGGGTAGTCATGTTTTCCTGTATTTGGTTTAGCATAAAACCTACGGAAGCATCCTTTTGTCTTGGGTCCAAAATACTTGACAGACAAAAAATCATAGGGATTGTTTCAAAATATTTGAGAAATTTTTCTTCCATGTCGCTAATTGCGTCGTATAAAATTTCATTCATCCTATACTGTTGAAAAGCCGACGTTAAAAACAATAGTTGTGGAATAACGTTGTTAGTAGTAGGATAATAAACACCCGAAAGAATATTAGTGGCGTCATAA
Source organism: Linanthus parryae (assembly GCA_023055425.1). Lineage (NCBI taxonomy): Eukaryota > Viridiplantae > Streptophyta > Magnoliopsida > Ericales > Polemoniaceae > Linanthus > Linanthus parryae. The sequence goes on along the minus strand of JALGPY010000004.1, from coordinate 1,987,012 downwards.
AATGGTTCAAGAAACTCTCTTAAGACACTTGCGACGTTCCAATCATTTTGTGTAACAGATCCGGGATTGCCATTTTCATTCAAAAAACGTGTGATTGTGGTCTCATAACCTTCAACACTTTTCAACATCAAATAAGTGGAGTTCCATCTAGTCCTACAATCTCCCCCAAACCTTCTTTTTTTCTTGCCTATTTTAGCACAATAATCCCCAAAAAGTTTTTGTCTTTTGTTTGAAGACGCAATAAAGAGAATAGCATCACGAATAGGAGAAATATACTCTTCTAGTTTTTTCAAACCAACTTGTACAATTAAATTGATAATGTGACATACACAACGAACATGTTCGATTTCTTCGCGAATTGGTGTTTGTATCAAAGTTCGAATATGATCTATCGCACTATCACATGCGGATGCATTGTCAAAAGTAATTGATGTAATTCATTGATCAATACTCGACTCTTAAACAATATCGATTATGGCTTCTCCTATGTTTACACCGTTGTGAGGATATGCAACTTCTTGAAATGCAATAACACGTTTTGTAAAGTCCAATTAGTGTCAATGTAGTGTGCGGTGACGCAAATATATCCCTTGTTATTTCTACCCGACCACATATCCGATGTACAACCAACTATGAAATTAGAATCAAAAAATGTTTGCATAAGTTCCGCTTTCCTCTGACTATATGTTTCCATTATATTTTTTCTAATAGTGTGTCTACTAATATGCTTATAACCCGGACAAAAAGCGGTTTGTACTAACGTGTCAAACTCGGGGTCGTCGGTCATATTTAGGGGTTTTTCGGTGGCCATGATATAATGAGATAATGCTTTTATTGCCCTATTTTCATCGTAGACAAAAGTAACTACGTTGCCTTGTGCGTCGAATCCTAGTTGGGTTTGGAGCATCGCGTCGCCTACGGTGGGTGTATCTTTCAAAAGTCCGTGTACATTTTCTAAGTGTTTTCTAAGTGATCATAATCCACCGGTTTTATCCAACACAAAACTTTTTTGACAATGTTTGTATTTAGCCCTAAATTTTGGTGTACCGTTGGCGTCTACAACATCGGGTATTTTATCCATATGTTCCCAAACGGGGCTTTTTTTAGGTTTTTCCGCCTTACGTGTTCTTTTATTACTACCTAAATTCGGATCATTTTCCTCTATACCGTCAAAAGCGTTAGCGGCACCTTCGCCAAATAAAATGTCCATTTGATCATCAATATCAATTTCTTCGATTATGGGTACGTATTGGTTGTTTTGGTCATCAAAATTTGCACGAGAAGAAGAAGCCATTTTTTTCTTATAGAAATGTGATTAAAAAAAATTAAGTTTTACAAATAAAGCACAAAAAATAACACAATCAAATAACAAACAACAAAAAATAAAACTTACAAACTCCAAGAATAATTCTTGGAGGTGAAGCGAAACGTCAAAGATTGAAGATGCGTTGCCGAATATGGAAGATGCGTTGCTCTTGCTTGTCGAATTTTGAAGACGAGAGCGTATGACGATTTTTGAGTGATTTTTATTTTTGAGAGTGTGTGTGGAAATTGGAATTGAGGATTGAGGAATATGGAGATTGGAGAATGAATTTTGGAGAGTGTAGGATGATTTTTGAGTGAAGAATTGTGAGAAGTGTTGAGAGAGTTTGTTGATGAAGTGTGAAAAAAATGGTAGTGTGGGTTGGGTATTTATAGGTGTCGAAGGAAGGAGAGGGGAAGTTAAAAAAAAAAAAAAAAAAATAGAAAAATCACCAACGGTCATGACTACCGTTTGGCAAACGGTAGAAAACCAACGGATACTTTTTTCAAAATTTCCGACCGTTACACGGTTCTCGGGTCGGTTCTGGCCCGATTCCGGTTCCGGTTCTACCGGTTCCGGTTCCGGGTCGGTTCCCGGTTCCCGAATAACATAAAAACCGAACCGGAACCGAACTACCCACGGATTCGGTTCGGTCCGGGTAGTCGGTTCTTCGGTTCGGTTACGGGTTGGTTTGTTTCGGTTGATTTTCTACCCGGTTCGGGTCGGTTCTCGGGTCAACCGACCCGAATTCGCACCACTATGTCTCGCACATCCTTTGGTGGGCCTTCGATCACCAATTCACCTTCCTTCACCTTCTTATTGATCAGGAGTTGGAGTTTTCTTTCTTCATTTGTGGGATGATAAATTGTTCCATTAAAGTCCCCACCTGATCTATTATTTACTATGTTGAGGCGGACCTACATTGCCCCTCCTCCCCATCGTCAACTCCACCTCCATGACAAAAACAACTCCACCAAAGAAAAAACCCTCTTTCTATAGAGCTGTAAGGAAAACCGAACAAACCGGTCAAATCGGCCGAACCAAACCGAAATCCTCGGTTTTGGACGGGTTTTTTGGAGGTTCGATTTATAAACGGTTCAAGTTTTCACAAACCGGTCTAATCGGTTCGGTTTTTGGTTTGTAAAAATATCACACCGCACCAAACCGAACCGAACCGATATTTGCCTAATATACTTTTATTAAAATATATATTGTGTAAAGTACATTAAATAATCTAAAAAAATAAAACACAAGTAGAGATATTCAATTAATATCATCATCTTAATCTTTTCCATTTCTCACACGTTCAATCGTAAACGATAGTCGTGCAAGTTTTTTTAACGCCTATTTAATCTATTTCTCTTAAAATTTGAAATTTGTTGACAATGTAGTACTAAAATATCCATCCAATAATCTTTTTTCAAACCGACCGAATCGAACCAAACCGATTTTTTCTGGTTTGGTTCGGTTCGGTTCATCATTTCCAATGGTTTGGTTTGGTTACAAAATTAGTAAACCGATGTATTCGGTTTGGTTTATGGTTTTCGCACAAACCGCACTAAATCGAACCGTTTACACCCCTAGATAACAGCAATCGCTTTTCCCTTGGATTCTTCTACTGCATGTGAAGGGAGAGGATTGTCTCGCACATCCTTTTGTGGGCCTTCGATCACCAATTCACCTCCCTTCACCTTCTTGTTGATCAGGAGCTGGAGTTTTCTTCCTTCATTTGTGGGATGATAGATTGTTCCATTAAAGTCCCCACCTGATCTATTAATTTACAATGTTGAGGCGAACCTACATTGCCCTTCCTCCCCATCGTCAGCTACACCTCCATGACAAAAACAACTCCACCACAGAAAAAACCCTCTTTCTATCTGCACTCTTCCAGTTGTTCCCAATCGATCTCAACTACACACTAGAGGAACAATACGTCCTTCATTTCTAACCAGATCGAACACAATATCTCAAAAAAATCGAACACAATTTTCAATCCCTCGCAAAACATAGAAAGAACATAACAATTTGTCATTGCCCAGAACTCATGAATTGAAAACCAACTAGAACACTTGTAATCCTTCATGTCACTTGCAAAACAAGAAGAAATAAAGCTCTCGGATAAAACATGAAAACCCCACAAGCAGCAATTGGTTCAATCAAATGAAGCTAACATTTCTAGAACAAGAGCCAAGATCATCGATGGAGCTGAGGAAACCACCAAATCGAGCCTATTCTCGCTTGTCAGACCACCGTGTTTCACCTTACCCATTTCTTCTCTAACCCCGACTTCCATCTCCTCTCGTCATTCGACATCATGCCATATTTGCCTCTCGTATCGATCGACCCCTCAATTTCGGAAGCAATTTCTTTCTATAGACAATCCCGATGAACACCACCACTACTCCATCACCCTCCCTCATCCTTTGCACGAGCAAATTCTAATTTCGCCTCCGAAAAGAATATCGAGGAACCATCTCACCGAGAAGCTTGAAATGGATGAAGAGAAGGTTGAGCTAGTTTGGTCTCGCCGTAAATGAAAGAGCTGAAGTGCCTGATTGCTTCGCCGAGAAACATTCTAGGTCGAGGAGGCAATCAAATTCATTCAGGTTTAAGCACTAAAATTGAAATTGATCCAAATTCTGTAACACTATTTTAAGCCCAAGCCTAAGCCTAAACCACTAAGGTGTCCCTTGCATGAGGATTTTTTCCTCATTGTGAACGGGATAGATTGTGGGCTTCGTCACCCGCATAAAGAATCAATTTTCTTCAAAGTACTGAAATTACAAATGAATGACCAAACGTAGTCCTTAAAGAAATTCTTGAAAGCGAAAATGTTTGAAAGGCAATGCTATGATTATTTCATGACAACTATGTGATTAATCCTCATTCCAATCTCGTGATTCATTCCCCAAAGCATGCAGTTGCACTAACCGTGGTGGTTTTAAAAAATATCTCAAACACCACAATTTGAAAAATATCAATTTTAGCCGAGTAAGAAATATTTGAACATGTAAATGGATGATTTGGGACATTTCAATTAGAAGCAAGTTAAATACAAACAGAGTAAAGCTTTGATTTAGTAATTTCATCGCAAATTCAAATTTCCTTGATCAAACTCCTCAATTAAAATCTTTTCTGGCAGAGACCTCTACATGTGTCACAGGTAAGCAGATTGCTTCCCTCTCCCGTGAGCCACATGATTAAGCATTTTACGAGCGAAACAATGCATAGTATCCTCAGAACAAAATACGGGGGTTACATCGTGGGTCTATCAAACCCTACTTCAATCAGGCGGTGAAGAAAGCCCCGCTATTTACAACCTTTCTACATCAATACTAATCTACAATTTAATACTTGTACAATATATCTTTCACTTTACGCACTTAGTGTCTTTTTAGTTTTTCTTTGAAACAATGAGATTCTCATTTCACCTCAATGATCTAACTAACAAGGGAAGCATATAATACTATTGACGAGTTCCCAGAGATCATGGGGATCACACATTTGTAGACTTCTTCAACTTATATGGTACTTAAAATAAAAGGGGGTTCGGAAATTCAGTAGCTAGTAGGATAGTCAAAATAGCAAACATTTAATCACACGCATTTAGCAACTCATTTTTTGATAGTACAATAGTAATAGAATATAAGTTATCTGAGCAAGAAAATCATACGTCAAAGGACTCGATCAGGCAAATCAAATTCCGTGTAGTAACCCCTCATCTATGAAACGATGTCTAAAAAAACGTGACACTCCAATCAATAATAACATTTATGCAAGAAATCATATGTCGTACATGAAATGTGGTGAGATGAACCCAAGGTAGGCGTTGCAATTCAGGTCAACCCAGCGGGTTACATGTTAGGTTAAACTGTGTCGGGTCATAAACGGGTTAAATCAATCTCAATCCATTTAATTCGTTTCACTTTTGGATCGACCCGTTTTAACCCATTGCGGGTTTTTGTCAGTTCCCCAAAATCAAGGCCCAACTCGTACTCCTAACTCATATCATGTATTTGTAGGGTTTTGATCATGGATACGCAGTGGAAAAAGATAATTTATCCATTCAGTACCCTCCAAGGATCACAGGAAGAGAAGCATGACGATGGTAAAGGAAGAATCATGTTACACACCTCAGGGTTTTTCCTGTGATGACTTGTAACGCGAGTTGTGTCACGTCTCTACGGTTGATCCACGCCTAGAGTTGAGATCTAGATCTCCCTTATCCTTTGTGCTAGCTTGGACCGGAGGAAGAGGTATCACACAACACAAGGAAACAAGGAGGTTTCGCCCTCCTTTGTTAGCCGACGGGTAGGGGGCGGCGCAAGCGGGTCGGTTCGGCCCTCTTGTTGCTTTCTCTCTCTCCTTTTGTTCTATCCCACTAAATTTATGAATAATAGATTCATAAGTGTGGGAAGGAAGGAAGGAGCATCCTTTATATAGTCCAACAAATCCTTGTCAACTACCTAAAGGCCCTAATCTAGTCCTACTAGAATTCGGTTTAGTCCCTTCCTTGCAAATTATTCCTACTAAGTTTGCAAGGTGTTGCAATGTGATCCTTCTAATTAATTAATCATATTAATTAATTCACAAACCTAGTTCAACTCTATCTAGCGTGTGACCCCATAGGTTCTATCTAGTTGGTAGCAACGATTTTCTAATATGGAGCGGTCTCTAGCAAAACATTCATTCTAGCCAACTAATAGAATAGTCATCCGACAAACCTTGTGCAAGTAATTGTCACATTCCTTTGTATCCATATCCGGATTGGACACGATACATACAAGTCACACTCGTATATCCAATCCATAGTCTCTCGATCCTGGGAATAGCCTTATTCATGCAAATAACATCAATATCCCATATTGATTTATTTGAGTCTGGCCAGACATTCTATAAGCACTATCCCTCGAGTGGCCTCGGATATTTGCTCCCGTTTTGTGGGAGGGAAAAATTCTATCTACGTCTACTACGATTTCTAATCTTGCTTCTTATTGTATCCGGTACACACCTTTATAGCTACCCAGTTACAGTGTAGCGTTTGACGCTACCAAAATCACAATAATCCACAACTAGATAATCTAGTGACTTCTAGTCTAAGGATGACAATACCGTTGTCACCACGAGAAGCACTTGTGACTCCGTATAACATGTATGTAGCCTTCTCGTAGATGGGTCAATCCAGTGCGTCATTACCCTTAATGCATACCCATGTGTTAGATCATGATATCTCCATACCAATCCAACCTCATACTAGTCTATAGATGATTTTCCTATTAATCATTATATTGGACTAGGGATATTTAAGATAAACAACACAATTGTAAATCTAAGGACTTCATTATATTAAATATCCAATAAATAATACAATGAATGTTCGAGCCAAAAACAAGTTCATACTAAACTAGATTGCCTCTAAGGCATCTATTCCAACATTATTATTTTTTTTATCTAATTTTTATACATTATGCCATTAGATGTCAATGGTGATGTCAACAGGAAATTATTATGCCCTCTTCACCTATTTTACATTTTATTCTTCTTAATTTGTTCTTCATATTCATATTTTTCCTCTCAATATAAATACATGCAGTTGCTGGATTTTATCCGTCACCGGGTTTCTTTTTCACGAGAACGCATTAACCTATGTTGCCCATTATTTTTCTTCAAACCTGGAAACACACTTGGTTTATCTTGTTTATTATCCTGCTGGTTTCTTCAACTTTTTCTTCTTCTAATGCTCCTGACAGAGACTGTGAAGCAAGATACATGATGAAATGATTCAGTCTTCTATTCCAAGAATAGTTTGGTATCATCATTGCTCATAACTCGATGGCTTGACCATAATCTCTCTCACATGTGGAAGCTTTAATGGAGCCTCTAAATTATTTTTCTGCATGTGATATCTTAGCAGGCATGCAGCCGTTGATCTCAATACTTTCTGGTGCAGCTTAACAGGTAGTTACTCATCTTTTTTAACAGAGAGTTGGGACCTGACGACATGGTGCTGAGGAAACCACAGTGCTAGAATTGGCAGGTCCACATTTGCATGTAAGAATCGGTCAAATATTAAGACTCTTTTTTTCCCCCGAAAGTTTCTGCTACGGTGTACAATGTCATATCACATATTAGTGGATGAAGAAGAGTAGGAAGCAACAAAACGTAGAGTTGTTCGATCTTCCAGCTGATTATGGAAAGCAAACTGTTGATCAAAATTGATTTGGTGTGACCTAACTTCCATGACTGGCTATCGTTTTTCGCCACCTCCACCAAACACCACCATAATCATTATGAGTTTCGGAACATTGAAGAACTTCCATGGCTGGCTACCTTTGACTTTTTCGGATAATTGACAATTGAAAAACTTCAATTTAAACATTGGACTGGTTTGGGCATATCAGCTAGCAGCCTATGATGTTGTTCAGAAAAGATAAAATCTCATTATCCCTTCATCACCTTTTGTACATCATGCATTTCAGTATGTTCTCCTTAGAGCTTTATTTGGTTGTGTGTGAAATGAACTTAATTATTTCAATCCCGTACCCATCGCCAGACCAGTTAAATAATGTGGACTAGTTTGCTTCCGCTTATTCAAGTTTAGTAGATCTATAACTACATGGGTAGAGAAAACAATCTTGGGGAATTGTTCCCTTTCTTGATGATCCTACTTCACTTTCTGTTCATGTCCCAGTATTGTTCAAATGTTACGACATAATGCATTTCTACAGCTTAAATATTGATAAAGCTTGCCCAATCTACTATTCCTTGAAGGATCGTCAGGGTCGCCTGTATGAGGATGGAAGTTGCTACAGTAATAAAGCTTGAAGTTCCTGCACTTGTCATCTTCTTTCTCTTCCTTCAACGTGCGTTCTTCTCCAAATTTGGACCACCCGATCGCTTCTTCAATAAAAGAGGCATCATGGGCGCGACACGCATGATTCTTTCACTGTCCAGCTACTGCCCTCCTTCCTCTGTCACAGCCCGAGCTATCATCACAAGCACGAATCACCCTCAACTTATGCTCCCACGTGGACACACGGGCCACTGTACAATAGGTACACTTTGCCAAATCCTATGATTGTAACTACATCATCACCAAGTGTCCCAGCCACTCACTCCACACATGTGGTCACACACAAAATGTTGAGCTCATGCATTCTCTTGCATAGCCACAGACTTACTAGTCAAACAAGACCTGCACAAACAATATTTGGTCAAATAGGAGCTCAATAAAGAAACCAATAAATAATTTCGTTAGTAGCCGCTCCAAAATAACTAGTTTCACCGGGTTTTCTTCTTTCTATTGATTTTTCTTGGTCCTCTTTCTCACATGCTCCACCCGATCGTGAACTAGGCTTTGATACCACTTGTTGGGAATATTCGTCGAACCAAATTTTCACTGCAACTGAAGAAAAAAACATGCCACACAATCACACATTCAACACATGACATATAATGAAAGGAAAAATGATAACACAAGAATTTAACGTGGTTCGGCAAAACCGCCTACATCCACAAGAGCCGAGAGGAGGAGAATTTCACTATATCAATGAGGGAATACATCTTAGGGAAGACACAATCCGCGAACCACGTTTACGCGGTACTCTCATCTCTCATGGACTCCAACCATGAAACCCTAAACTCTCACATCCGCTTACTAATAGTTCTCACCAATCTCTCGACACATTTCAATTCCTCAATTAGAACTCTTCTAGAGCCGCCTATTTATAGGCCACATAACTTGCTCTCCAAGTAATTGTAATAGCACCAATATTAAGAAATAACCCCAATTAGGAATACTATTATATTCTATATTTATACTAGTTTGTAAAAACAATAATTTCCTAATATTCTGAAACGCAGAATCAAGACAAAAACCCAACAAGGGCTCGGTTTGGGTTTAGTTTTAATCGTAGCCCCAACGTTGACCTGAGAGCCCTGCTTTCGATGTTGTGGTGGCGTTTTCATTATGTGTGGTTGGGGAGGTTTGACTTTTCTTATCCTCTCTATCTTTGTCGATCTGGAAGTGATTAATTTTGGGGTTGTACTGAAATACCCCGTTAATTAGAAAAGATAACTTTATAATATGTTATTGGGTGTTAATATGACACTAGTATATGAAAGATCAGGTTGTACAAGACTCAATTTCAAGGCCTTGAACCAGCTTTCAAAGCCTAGAATCAGTCTCAGAGGCTTGAAAATAGTTCAACTATTTGCAAGGCCTTGAAACTGGATTCAAAGCGTTGAAACTGCTTGAACCTGAATGCACATTCTCAGGGGGAGTTTTCTGCAAAATCTCTGGATTGATTCACTCTCTCTCTCTCTTTCATATGCTTGATTCTCTGCCATTAGATGATGAAAGACAAATTGTTTTAACATGTTTTTAATCTTAGTATACCATTTGTTTGACTACAATAATGCAGGAAATTTTGTTTCTAAGTTTTGCAGGTTCCTAAACTGAATTGCTGCAGATTTGGAAATACTTGAACTCTTTGATCTTGTGATCAATCAGACATATATGACAGCTTCTCATGGTGGTTAAATTAAAGATTACAACAAGATCTATGAAGATTGTGATCATTCAACCATTGGAGAAGATTTCAAAGTAGTCAAACTCAGTTGCCTACAAAATAGGAAGGTTGTTGCTGAAAATCTGGGAAGATTTGCAGAGCTGTATGAAGTATAAATAGAGATCAAATTCAAAGAAACAATACAACAATTATCAACGGACAAATACATAGAAAGAGTTCTGGATTGAAAAGCATCAAAGAAGCTCATCATTCTTCCAATCCATTCACAAAAGTTCACTGCATTCACTGCAATTTTCTATTCTTAAGTGTTCTTCTGTATAGAGCTATATTGATAGATCATTTCTATATTATTTCTACATTTATTCTCAAGGACTGTTCAAAGTTAACAATAGATAATTCTTAGTTAATCAGTTAGCTAGAGCAGGTACTAGACAGGTTAGGGAAAGCCACAAGCAGTAACAGAGTAAGGGAACTCTCTGTGCGTGAGTTCTAGGGCTTAGCTTTTGATTAATAAGAATTGAGTTGAAAATCCTGCAGGGATCTAATCCCTGAGGTAGAGACGTAGGTCCAAGTAGACTGAACTCTATAAATCACTTGTCTTGTGCATTTTTAGTTCATTTACTTTCATAGCTTTTGCAGCACACAAAAATTGTTTATTTTTCAAGGGTTTGAACCTGTTTTCAAGGCCTTGAAAACGGCATACTTGCTCTCTACTTTCTGCATCTTTTTCAAAGGCTTGAACTAGCTTTAAAGTCCTTGAACTTCATTAGTTCCACAAGTTTTCATCCTCCTACAAAGTTTTGCAAAAAGTTGGCATACTCTATTCAACCCCCCCCCCCTTCTAGAGTATCTCAGCTGCTTATACATCTGCATAATCACACTTTCAATTGGTATCACAACTTGTATCACTGTATAAGATTTAACTATCTGGTGATCATGAGTACTGCAGGTGATGGTGGTTTCTCACAGCGAAGAGCTGCTAACAGACCTCCTCTATTCCGTGGAGAAAATTTTTCTCACTGGAAAGCTCTCATGAAAATGTTCATTATTGATCAAGATCTAGAGCTTTGGACCACTATCCAAAATGGACCTCATTCTTTCTACACAGAAAAAGATGGGATCGAAACTCCTAAAACAGAAGACTCGTTCTCCTCTTTTGAACCAGAGCAATTTTCTAAAAACTACAAGGCTATTAACATTTTGTATTGTTCTTTGAGTACAGATGAATTCAACAGGATCTCTGGATGTACAACTGCTAAAGAAATCTGGGATAAACTTGTTGTTACCTTTGAAGGAACCAGTCAAGTCAAGCAAACCAAAATCAACATTTATCTCAGACAATATGAGATGTTCAAGATGAATGCAGATGAGTCCATCAGAGACATGTTAAAGAGGTTTACTGATACTGTCAACAACCTTGACTCACTGGGAAAACATTTTTCCAATGAAGAAAAGGTGAGGAAGATTCTCAGAAGTCTTCCAAAGGCAAAATGGGAACCAAATACCACAGCCATTGAAGAAGCTCAGAATCTCTCAACTCTACAACTTGATGACCTACAAGGTAAGCTCCTAACACATGAAATATCTATGAATGAAGTTTATGGAGAACTCCCATATGGTGTCAAGAACCTAGCTCTCAAAGCCAAAGAGAATGAGAGAACGCAAAGTTTTGAAACTGAGGATGGTGATGATGAAGATCCAACTGCCTTAATTTCCAAAGCCTTAACAAGGATTCTCAAAATGAAGAAAAACTTTGGAAACAAAGATTTCAACAGAGAAAGGCATAAATCATCCAGCAGCAAGGACTAAAAAGGTATGTCCTCTTCACAAAACAAGTCAAAAGTTATGAACTGCTTTGAGTGTGGTGATGTAGGACACCTGATAAGAGACTGTCCACACAAAAAGAGCAAGAACTTTCAAAAGAAAGATCATGACAGAAGAATGAAAGCCATGATAGCTTCATGGAGTGATTCAGATAGCTCTAGTGAATCTGAGTCTGAGGAAGAACTGTGCTTCATGGCCAAGCATGATGAAAGTTCTGAAAAGAACATTGAGGTAATGGTAAATTGTTTAATTTCAAAACCAAAAGAAGCTCTTTCAGGATATCTCAGAACAATGCTTTTAAATGAGGAAGATTATCTGAAAGAGATCAGAATTTTGGAAGAAAAAGTTCATGAGCAAGCAAAAGAGAACTTACACTTTTTCTTTTCAACTTAAAGGACAAGTTAAGCAGATTTGGGTTCCTAAAGGGGCTAGACCACCTAAGATGGTTGATCCTGAATATGAATCCAAATTCCACACCTGGTCTAACTGGTGGGTAAGGCAGTGATTGGCGTTTGCAGGTTGTCACCAATATCAAAGAACATAAGTGGTTCATGGACAGTGGTTGCTCAAGACATATGAGTGGAAAGAGATCTCTATTCTCACAATTGAAGGAGAAATCAGAAGGTTCAATAACACTTGGTGACAAAGGCAAATGCAATATTCTTGGTATTGGAAAAGTTGGTACAAACTCCGAAAACTCTATTTATGATGTGTATCTGGTTGAAGGTTTGAAATTTAATTTGCTTAGTGTATCTCAGCTTTGTGATAATGGCAACAAAGTTATCTTTGATAAAGAGAAGTGTGTGGTGCAAAATGAGAAATCAGGAGATTGCATTCTCACAGCCTCCAGATCAAACAATGTTTATACTTTTCAGACTAACAAAGTTGCAGGTGAAAGTTTGACGTGTCTCAATGCCTTGAAAGAGGATTCAAAGCTTTGGCACAGGAAGCTTGGTCATATCAGTTTGCATAATTTGAACAAGTTGATTTCCAAAGACTTGGTAAGAGGTTTGCCATCCATCAAGTTCAAAGAAGATGAAATGTGCAAAGCCTGTGCTCAAGGCAAACAAACCAGAAGCTCCTTCAAGCCAAAGAATTTTGTAAGTACAACTAGACCTAATGAATTACTTCATATGGATCTCTGTGGTCCTATGAGGACTCCCACTCCAAAAGGTAAAAGATATATGCTAGTTGTTGTAGATGATTTTTCTAGATATACTTGGGTTATGTTTCTCAAAGAAAAATCTTAAGCACTCTCTGAATTTTCAAAGCTTTGCAGAGAACTTCAAAACTTCAAAAACCTACATGTAGCTTCAATCAAAAGTGATCATGGCAGATAATTTGATCAGTTAGAATTATTTTGTGATAAGCATTGTATTTCTCACAACTTTTCTGCTCCAAGAACTCCTCAACGGAATGGTGTTGTTGAAAGAAAGAACAGGACTCTCGAAGATATGTCAAGAACAATGCTTCTTGAGAACAAGCTGCCAAAATATTTTTGGACAGAAGCTGTGAATACAGAAAACTATATTTTGAACAGGTGCTTGATCAGACCCATTCTGAAGAAGACCCCCTATGAACTATTCAAATGGAGGAAGTCAAACATCTCTTACTTCAGACCCTTTGGATGTACTTGTTTTATCCATAACAATGGAAAAGACAATCTTGGTAATTTTGATGCAAGAAGTGATGAATGTATATTTCTTGGTTACTCTCTGAATAGAAAAGTTTATAGAGTTTACAATAAAAGAACCAAACTGGTTGAAGAGAGCATTCATGTTATTTTTTATGAAAGCTATGATGGTTCTTTGAGTGAAAGTTTTGCAGACTTGAATTTGAACAAGCATGAATCAGAGGAAGAGACTGAGAATCCACTAGGATTCAAGAAAGGCTCATAAGAGAACAGAAGACTTTTTCAAGACCTTGAAAATGGTGCTCAAGGCCTTGAAAATGATGATCAGAAGGATTCAAGTGACAAAGCCACTACTTCAAGACCAGAGAAGATCTATGGAGAACCTGAACCATGGTCTCCAAGAAAGAGATTCAAATATCTCTCATCCCATCCAGCTGATAACATCATATCAGATCCAACCACTGGTACACAGACTAGATTACAGTTGAAGAACTTATGTGCTTTTAATGCTTTTATTTCTCTTGTAGAACCAAAAACTGTGAAAGAATCTTTACAAGAAGCATACTGGATTATTTCTATGCAAAGTGAACTCAATGAGTTTGAAAGGAATAAGGTTTGGAACCTGGTTCCTTCTCCTTCAAACCAGTTTGTCATTGGTACCATATGGGTATTCAGAAATAAGTTGGATGAAAGTGGCAATGTGATAAGAAACAAAGCAAGGTTAGTTGCTCAAGGTTACAATCAAGAAGAAGGTATTGATTATGAGGAAACTTTTTCTCCAGTTGCCAGAAAATTCTGAAGTCTTATGAGCAGGGAATTTGAGATGAGCATGATGGGAGAGTTGAACTTCTTCCTAGGAATTCAAATACATCAATTGAAGAAGGGCATCTTTCTGCATCAAAGCAAGTACACAAGAGACCTACTGAACAAATATAGAATGGCTCAATGTGAGGAAGCCAAGACTCCTATGAGCTCTACACTATCCTTAGATAAGGATGAATCTGGTAAGAGTGTCAATGTAAAAGAATATAGAGGCATGATTGGATCATTACTCTATCTGACAGCAAGCATGCCATATATTATGTTTAGTGTGTGTATGTGTGCTAGATTTCGAGCTGCAAAAGAATCACACTTGACTGCTGGGAAGAGAATATTCAGATATCTCAATGGTACCAAAGACTTATGGCTTTGGTATCCATACAATCTAACTTCTCTTTACATGGTTTTTCAGATTCTGACTTTGCAAGTTACAAGGTTGATAGGAAAAGTACTTCAGGAACCTGCCAATTCATTGGATCATCATTGATTAGTTGGCATTCCGAGAAACAGAATTCAGTTTCTCTATCAACAGCTGAAGCTGAATATATAGCTGTAGGATCATGTTTCTCACAAGTGATATGGATTTCTCAACAGCTAAGAGACCTTGGATTTGACTTTATGGGCATACCTATTAAGTGTGACAACACTAGCGAAATTCCAATTACAAAGAATCCAGTGCAACACTCAAGAACCAAGCACATTGATGTCAGACATCACTTCATCAGAGATCATGATGAGAAAGGTGATATTGTTCTTGAATTTGTTGCTACTAACATGCAAATTGCAGATATCATCACTAAACCATTAGCAGATGAGAGGTTCTCAGCTCTAAGATTGGAATTGGGAATGCTAAACAAAGATGCACTGGTTTAGGGGGAGCATCATGTAAGACAGGTAAGCTTTATGTGTTTCAAAAGGTTTGAACTGAGTTCCAAAGCCTTGACAATCAGTTAAAAGCCTTGAATTTTATTTGTTGTAGTGTTACAGTATTTCAAGACCTTGAAAAGCCTTTTTAAAGCCTTGAAAATGAGTTTGCTACACTGATAGTCAATAATCTTGGATCATTCTGTGTTGGGTGATATCTCTGTAGATATTTGCCTAATATAGCCTCCACATTTTTCAAAATTCTTTTTAGCCAAAAATAGTATTAGTATATTCTATTTTCCAACGACATAAAAGTTTTGAAATCTCTCTGATCATTGCAAATCTTTTTGAATCAGTGAGTCACTAGTTTCCTTTTGAAACTTAAACTCTTTCAGTATTTATGTTCTTCTCTTCTCCTTCATTCTGTATCATTCCATCTCTCTCTATTCTTCTCCCAACCCTAATGAGCCCAAGGAGAGCCTCATACAGAATCAAAATGGCTGGAGGTTCGAAACCTGTCTCAGAGAAGAAAAGAAAAGCAGCAGTGGAAGAGGTTCAAGAAATCAGTGAAGACTCTGACTCAAAAAGCCTCACTGTGAAGAAGAGGAATCTTCACCACCCAAGAAGATAGTGAGAAAAGATCAAGCCCCATCACAGAAGAAACAATCTACAGTATCTACACAAGATAAGCAGAGGGTATCCATATTGGAAGCCCTAAGAGAGACAAGAAGAAGACAGTATCTGAGACTAAAGGAAAAGGAAAGGAATTCCTTTTTCAAGATTCAGACTCAAACACTACTTCAGGATCCTATGGCGTGTTTTCCATATCCAACAAAGGGATGACAAGGATCCGTCCCAGTCTTTAGAAGCTTCAAAAACAGGAAAGAAAAATCACAAGACAGTTTCTCCTCAACAGAAAAGGTTAGCTGTAAGGAAGAAGCTGAAGCATGGGAAGAAAGCTCTGGACGGACTCACCTTCCTATTCAACAGTGTCATTGAAAAGATCAGCTCCTTCATTAAGGAAATAGATGTGATCTCTCAAGAATTTCAAGCCAACAGTGAAGAAAGTGAGGAAGAAGAAAGGGATCAAGAGGATGAGAAAGAACCTTAATCTTGCCTATTCTTTCTTCCCCATTCTCTCCTCTTCAAAGTTTTTTTTTTTTTTTTTTTTTTTTTTATTTTTTTTTTTTTTTTTTAATTTTTAAAATTTTCCAGAACTTGATCCAACATCTTCTATCTTTTTGGTGAAAGTAAAAAATATGGAGAAAATTCTAGCGTTTAAGGTTTTAGTTCTTAGGTTTATTTGCTGAACTGCTTAAGTTTTCATGTTGGTATTATGAATAAGTTGGATCTTTTTTGGATATACAGTGTTTTTAAATTGTGGACTAATCAGTTTATTTTGCAGAGATTAGGATCAAATAGAATTTGGTTTTGTCTTTCATCAAAGGGGAGATTGAAAGATCAGGTTGTGCAAGACTTGAATCAAGGCCTTGAACCAGCTTTCAAAGCCTTGAATCCAGGTTCAAGGCCTTGAAAATAGTGAAAATTCTAGGGTTGAAGGTTTTAGTTCTTAGGTTTATTTGCTGAACTGCTTAAGTTTTCATGTTGGTATTATGAATAAGTTGGATCTTTTTTTGATATACTGTGTTTTTAAATTGTGGACTAATCAGTTTATTTTGCAGAGATTAAGGATCAAACAGAATTTGGTTTTTTCTTTCATCAAGGGGGAGATTGAAAGATCAGGTTGTGCAAGACTTGAAATAGCTTGGCTATTTCCAGGCCTTGAACCAGCTTTCAAAGCCTTGAATCAGTCTCAGAGTCTTGAAAATAGTTCAGCTATTTTCAAGGCCTTGAAACTGGATTCAAAGCCTTGAAACTGCTTGAACCTGAATGCACATTCTCAGGGGGAGTTTTCTGCAAAATCTCTGGATTGATTCACTCTCTCTCTTTCATATGCTTGATTCTATGTCATAAGATGATGAAAGACAAATTGTTTTAACATGTTTTTAATCTTAGTATACCATTTGTTTGACTATGATAATGCAGGAAATTTTGTTTCTAAGTTTTGCAGGTTCCTAAACTGAATTGCTGCAGATTTGGAAATACTTGAACTCTTTGATCCAGTGATCAATCAGACGTATATGACAGCTTCTCATGGTGGTTAAATGAAAGATTACAACAAGATCTTTGAAGATTGTGATCATTCAACCGTTGGAGAAGATTTCAAAGTAGTCAAACTCTGTTGCCTACAAAATAGAAAGGCTGATGCTGAAAATCTGGGAAGATTTGAATAGCTGTATGAAGTATAAATAGAGCTCAAATTCAAAGCAAAAATACAACAATTATCAACAGGCAAGTACAGAGAAAGAGTTCTGGATTGACAAGCATCAAAGAAGCTCATCATTCTTCCAATCCATTCACAGAAGTTCACTGCATTTCACTGCAATTTTCTACTCTTAAGTGTTCTTCTGTATAGAGCTATATTGGTAGATCATTTCTATATTATTTCTACATCTATTCTCAAGGATTGTTCAAAGTGAACAATAGAGAATTCTTAGTTAATCAGTTATCTAGATCAGGTACTAGACAGGTTAGGGATAACCACAAGCTGTAACAGAGTAAGGGAACTCTCTGTGCTTGAGTTCTAGGCTTAGCTTTTGATTAATAAGAATTGAGTTGAAAATCCTGCAGGGATCTAATCCCTGAGGTAGAGACGTAGGTCCAAGTGGACTGAACTCTATAAATCACTTGTCATGTGCATTTTTAGTTCATTTACTTTCATAGCTTTTGTGGCACACAAAAACTTTTTATTTTTCAAGGGTTTGAACCTGTTTTCAAGGCCTTGAAAAAGGCATACTTGCTCTCTACTTTCTGCATCTTTTTCAAAGGCTTGAACTAGCTTTCAAGGCCTTGAATTTCATTAGTTGCACAAGTTTTCATCCTCCTAGCAAGTTTTGCAAAAAGTTGGCATACTCTATTCAACCCCCCCCCCTTCTAGAGTATCTTAACTGCTTATACATCTACATACTCACACTTTCAGTATAAGTTTGGGCACTAGTGGTTATTATTTAAAAGTAATTTTAATGTTATAAACCACTTAGGGGGTTTTATGTATTTTTCCTAACTTATCTTGTGTCTTTTAACAAATCAGGGGGTGGTAGTTGTTTTATGCCTAAACCTAGGGGGTGAAAGTGTCTTTTAATCATAATAGTCATCTTCTGCCTCTCCTGTTACGAACAGGATAGTTCTCCGGCGATTTCGCCGCCCCAACACCAGCACCGCCTCAAATCTCCACCAAATCACCACCAAACAGTCCCAATCAACTGCAAATTCGTGAGTACAATCTCATTTCCTAGTCATTTTCAGTTTCCGGCGAGTCTCCGGTGAGTTTTTACCAAATACTCACCAGCGATTACCAAATTCGAGAGTCAAACGGCAAGTAATAAGAAAGGGTTGACTTATTAAGTCGAACGACATAGTTTTGATGCTCTCTCGACAAGCTAGGTTTTGCCCTGTAATAAGCTATTAGAAGGGAGGGTAATGTAGTCTTTTCGCATGTTGATTCCGCTTTAAAACCCCGGTTTGTGGGAAGAATATTATTATGATTATTTTTGCATAACAAACTTTCTCTCTCTTACTTTTCTCTCTCATCTGTTCTTCCCAATTCTCTTCTTCTTCTCCGATTTCATTTCTTAATAATAACACTTGGTATCAGAGCGACTTCCCCTGCCAATTGATTCATATGGCGCGACGAAAGAACAATCAGACGGGTGTGGATCCGAATGCAGGCATAGACGCCCATTTGATGGCGGTTGATGAGACCATCGACGAGATCAAATCGGATATAGACATAATTCACGGTCAGCTTGCTCGTATTACAGAATTGGATGGTAAAATCGACAGAATGGATGATAAGATCAACAAATTGATCAATTGTATCAATATTATGGCCATTGATAAGGAGATGAATCGTTTTCAAAACCTTAACAGAGAAGGAACTCAATCTCCGGCGAAGGCTGCAGATAAGGGTAAAGGCCCCGAGGAATTATCATCACGAACGCCAAGCGAGTGCAGAAATGACCCCACCCCCGTCCGAAGCTCCAATTCCGATCCACAATTGAGAACCCATCTGTAGCTAGCATTACCTATACCCAAGGGGGAATTTCCTAAATTATCCAGTGACTATCCATTGGGCTGACTGATAAAAGCCAACAGGTATTTTCTGCTACATCAGTTAAATGATTTACAAAAAAATAATCCTAGCTTCTCTAAACATGATTGGGCCAGCTGAGAATTGGTTTAGAACTGAGGTTGAATCACTAGAGAACCTAACCTGGGAAGCTTTTAGTGCTCAAATATGTGAAGAATTTGTGGAGCCAGGTCATGAAAACATACAAGGAGAGTTTAATGAGCTAGCTCAGAAAGGTTCAGTACTGGAATATCAAGACCAATTTGATACTCTCATGCCAAGAATTAAGGCCATATTTCCAGGTGCTGATGAGACCTACTTCATAAGAAGTTATATAAGTGGCCTAAAGGAAGAAATCAGGTCTGCAGTACAATTGGGCAAGTCCAGAACTCTAGCCGAAGCTAAAACCATGGCCAAGCTACATGAGGTACATTGTAAAGCACAACACTCTCAGGTAATGCAGGAGGTCCAGCAATTACTAAAGAGTGTAACCAAGAACAGTACACATTACAGTGGTGGAGGAACCATGGCTAAACTGTCCACTAGCAACACACCATTAACCAGTGCTTCCACCAATTGGGCATACAAGAAGCTGACTACTAAGGCGATGAAGGAAAGGAGGGATAAAGAACCATGTTAATTCTGTGAAGAAGCCTACTACCCTGGTCACAAATGCAAGAAAAATCAATTATTTTTTATATCTGTGGAGGATAGTGAAGCTGGCAAGAGAGAGGACACTACTGACCTCACTGTGGCAAGTGATGACAACTCCACCCCAGTAATAGAAGAGACAAGGCCAGATACAGACAACACTACTTCAGAAGCTGCCATCTCATTACATGCCATTTCTGGTAATTGCAATTCACAAACCCTAAGGTTTCATGGCACTATTAATGGAGTAAGGGTCAGTGTTCTAATAGATGGTGGTAGCACCCACAATTTTGTGGATGTTAACACAGCTAATAAGGTGGGGTGTTCCATTACTAATCACTCCCCCATGAGGGTAACTGTAGCCAATGGGAGTGAGATGGATAGCCCTGGGGTTTGCAAGGCAGTACAACTAAAAATTCAAAAGTGTGAGGTTAAGGTGGACCTTAGGGTTTTACCTTTAGGGGGGTTGTGATGTGGTTTTGGGGGTTCAATGATTGAAGGAAGTGAGCCCTGCGGGCATGGACTTCAATGAGATGTCCCTAACTCTGAATTTGGAAGCCAAGGCAATAGTACTACAAGCTATACCAGAACAGTGCCACTACAAAGCTGCACATTTTCAGTCTCTTCAACAATACTGTGAAGCTAATGAGGGAGTTATTGCAAGGTAGCTGTACATAATTAATGCAACATAAAATAACCCCACTCCACCTCTGGCCATACAACCACTTATCCAATAGTACAAAGAAGTATTTGAGGAGCCAACACAGCTACCACCTAAAAGGGAACTAGACCACAAAATACCACTCATGGCAGGGTCATCACCAGCCTGTCTGAGGCCATACAGGTACGCACATGTGCAGAAGGATGATATAGAAAGACTAGTCAAGGAGATGCTCAATAATGGGGTGATCCAACACAGCTTTAGCTATTTCTCTTCACCCATACTGTTAGTCAAAAAGAAGGATGGGACTTGGAGATTTTGTGTGGATTATAGGGGTCTCAACGCAATTACCACCAAAATTAAGTACCTAATTCCAATTATTGAAGAGTTGATGGAAGAACTACATGGTGCTTCATTCTTTTCTAAATTGGATCTGAGGGCAGGATACCATCAGGTTAGGATGGTAGAGGAAGATGCACACAAGAAAACATTTAGAACTCATGAGGGGCTTTATGAGTTATAGGTTATGCCTTTTGGGCTAACTAATGCCCCAGCCACATTTCAGCACTTGATGAATCAAGTTTTTGAAGAGCATCTTAGGAAATTCATCCTAGTGTTCTTTGATGATATATTGGTATACTCTCAAGACTAGCAGCAGCACTTAGAGCACCTACAATTCACTTTTGAACTTCTACAACACCACCAATTGAAGGTAAAGCTCTCCAAATGTGCTTTTCTACAACATTCCATAGAGTACTTGGGTCATGTGATAAGCAAAGATGGAGTACAGGCAGATCCAAGGAAGATACAGGCCATGTTCCAGTGGCCTCCACCAAAGAACATCACTCAAGCTCAGGGGGTTCTTAGGGTTAACTGGTTACTGCAGAAGGTTTGTCAAGAACTATGGGCTCATCGCTAGACCTCTCACTGAGTTATTGAAGAAAGGCAATTAAAAATGGGGTGAAGAGGCAACACAAGCTTTTATCCAACTTAAGGAAGCTATGTGTGAGAATCCAGTGCTAGCTTTACCTGCTTCACCAAGAGTTTTACAGTAGAAACAGATGCTTGTGCAACAGGTTTGGGAGTTGTGTTGATGCAAGAAGGAAGACCTATTTTCTACTACAGCAAGGCACTCTCAGACAAGTATTTGGGTTTTTCCACTTATGAAAAGGAGCTACTAGCTGTAGTTCACGCAGTTAACAAGTGGAGGCCTTACTTAGAAGTGAAGAAATTCACCATCAAAACAGATCACTATAGCTTGAAGTAATTCCTAGATAAGAAGATTACTACATTAGTGTAGCAGAAATGGGTTAGCAAGATGATGGGGTTGGATTACTCTATAGAATACAAGAAGGGTAAAGAAAACTTAGTGGCAGATGGCCTCTCAAGAGTGGCAACTGAAGGTGATGCCCCAGAAACACTAGTTGAATTGCAAGCCATGTATGTGATGGTCCCTAAATGGTTACAAGAGGTTGTGGCTTCTTATGCCAATGATAACTGGGCTATAGATCAGTTGAGTCAACTCATCATTGACCCTACAACCCTGAGGATCTTAGTTTTAAAGATGGAGTGATTAAGAAAGTATCTCTTATTTATATTGGCAACACAGGTTCGTGAGACAATAATTTATCAAAGAATTGCATGAAAGTGGAGTGGGTGGGCATTCAGGATTTATGGGAACTTATAAGAGGGTCAATGCATTGTTCTTTTGGAAAGGGTTACAAGCAGAAGTGAAGGAGTGGATCAAGATGTGTGATATTTGTCAAAGAATGAAATTTGAACATGTGTTGTACCCTGGGTTGTTACAACCTTTGAAGGTGTCTGAGAAGCCCTGGGCTCACATTGGAATGGACTTCATTGGAGGCTTGCCAAAGTCAGAGGGCAAAATTGTAATCGTTGTGGTGATTGACAGATACTCAAAATATAGCCATTTCTTGGCTATGAGTCACCCCTACACTGCCACTTCTATTGCTAAGGTATTTTTTGACAACGTGCTTAAACTCCATGGTTTTCCAGAGTCTATAGTTTCAGACAGAGATCCTGTATTTTTTAGTCAATTTTGGCATGCATTTTTCAAGGTTCTGGGCACTGAATTAAGGTACTGTAGTGCCTATCACCCTCAAAGTGAGGGCCAAACTGAAAGAGTTAACCAGTGCATTGAGAACTATTTGAGGTGCATGACAGCTAATAGACCCTACAAATGGGTGCAATGGTTACCGCCAGCTGAATGGTGGTATAACACTACCTACCAGAACAACCTCAAATTGACTCCTCATGAAGCTCT
This sequence comes from Linanthus parryae, assembly GCA_023055425.1. Lineage (NCBI taxonomy): Eukaryota > Viridiplantae > Streptophyta > Magnoliopsida > Ericales > Polemoniaceae > Linanthus > Linanthus parryae. Next base: position 1,964,253 of record JALGPY010000004.1, on the reverse strand, counting down.
TTGTGGGTTCCCACCAAATCAAATGTCATTTCATCAATTGAACAAGGTTGGAGTTGCTGTAGTGGATGAGTTTTTTAAAGAAAGGAAGAAGCTAATGGCCCTCATCAAAGCCAATTTACATCAAGCACAAGCTAGAATGAAACACTTTGCTGACAAGCACAGATCAGAAAGACAATTCACAGAGGGGGATTGGGTCTTTTTGAAGCTGCATCCATACAAACAGTCTACCGTAAGTATGAGGAAAAACTTGAAACTCTCTGCTAAGTATTATGGGCCTTATAAAGTGCCGCAGAAGATAGACAAAGTAGCCTACAAATTGGAATTACCAGCTGAGGGCACAGTGCACTCTGTTTTTCATGTCTCGCAGCCGAAATTAGCACAAGGTAAAGCTATTACAGCTGAGAAGACTTTGCCCCGGATAGGCCCTGATGGACAAATGCTCATTGATCCCCTGGCAATACTTGACAAGAACATGGCGAAGAAAGGTGTTGATTCAAAGACCCTTGAATGTGTTTTGGATGGTAACTGTTTTGAGTGATGAAAGATAAATACAAAGACATAAGAAGCAAAGTATTTCAGTTACTCCAAGGCCTTGAGATACTGACAGAACTTTAAAGCCTTGAGAGTTTTTCTATTATGCTATATGTTCTAACAGTTCTGTGTTGCAGATTGGATATCTGATTATACAGATCAAGGATTTACTGCATATACTTGTAGTTTACACTATTTACATATCTAACACAATTGCAGATGGTCAGAACAGGAAGAATCAAAGTTATCTGGGTTTAACTTTGAATATCTGTGAAGCAGGTTCAGAGCTCCAAGGCCTTGAGATGTGCCTTGAGCTGCTGACAGTTTTTACAGAACTAAGTTGATTCTTTCTTGCAGGTTGTGATTCTTATTATTGTGATTATTCATTGACTTCTAATAGTTTTAAACTTGTTTTACATGATTTATATTTATTAGAAGTTATACAGGTTACTGTTCTAATCTTTTAACCAGTTTTATCAGAAACTGGATAACCAAACAGTCATAGCACTGTTATCTTTTTGGATTTTTTTGTTGCTATGTTTCAATGCTGTTGCAGGGCTGTTAAACGTGCAAGAGCAATCTCAACAAACTCCAACGGATATCCACTTAGAGCTGTTTGAATTTCAGTTGAAAACAGAAAGAGGATTTGTAGGAACTGAGATCCTAAAATCTCTCAATCAGTTGCAGCTGTGGATAAAAAAGACTGGTTTGAATTTTAAAGTGAGAGAGGCATGCAGAATACTCAAAAAGGTGTGACAAATTCGTGGGAGGTCATTCATTCAAACACACAAGCATTCAAGCTTCAATCCAGATTCCAGAAGATCAAATCAATCCAGTTTCCAGAAGAACACATCCAGGCCTCAACAGCTTATCTTTTCTACTGTGTTCTTCACTTGTACTTTAATCTGTGTATCTTTTGATTATCTTAAACCTCACTTAACCTAGTGTTTGATTGTTCAAGTGAACAACAAGAGGTTCTTGTTAGCTCAACAGTTAGTAGCTGGAACTAGATAGGTTTGGAACCACAAGCTGTATAGGTGTAAGGAAATCACTGAGGCTTGAAGATCTAGGGCTTTTTCTCTGTGAGTAATAAGAAGTTTTTGCCCAATCCTGGTGGGATTAGATCCATCAGGCAGAGATTAGGTCCATTGGGACTGAACTGTGTAAATTGCTTTGTGTTCTTTACTGTACAGTTTGATTATTATCTGCTGCATACAACTCAAATCAAACTATAGTTCATAAGCTGTTTAGAATTGTTTATAGTTCAAGGCCTTGAAGCTTTCTATTTTGCCTTTGAAAGTTTCAGGCAGTTTACTAAAATCTCAAGGCCTTGAGATTTGAGTTTCACACAAAGTTATTCTGTTAAACTTTGAGTTTTGCAAAAAGTGTCCATACTCTATTCAACCCCCCCCCCTTCTAGAGTATTTAGGTCCTGTATTTAGTCTACATTACACACTTTCAATTGGTATCAGAGCTTGTGTCACTGTTTTAGATCTAACAATCTGGTGACTATGAGTAATGTAGGAGATGGTGGATTCTCACAAGGAAGGGCAGCCAACAGACCTCCATTGTTCTGTGGTGATAACTTCATGCACTGGAAGGCATTGATGAAGATGTTCATCATAGATCAAGACATGGAACTGTGGTCAATAGTTCAGAATGGTCCTCATGAGTACTATACTACAATTGATGGAGTCAGATGTATCAAGTCTGAGGAAAATCTTTCAGTCACTGAACTGGAAAAGGTATCAAAAATTACAAGGCTATGAATCTGTTATACTGTGCTCTTAATGCAGATGATTTCAACAGAGTGTCAAATTGCAAGAGTGCCAAAGAAGTATGGGATAAACTGGTGGTGAAATATGAAGGAACTAGCCAGGTTAAGCAGACCAAAATCAACATACTTCTGAGGCAATATGAGTTGTTCAAGATGAATTCAGATGAGACCATCAAGGAGATGGTCAAAAGATTCACAGATGTGGTGAACAATCTGGAGTCATTGGGAAAGAAGTTCTCAAATGAGGAGAAGGTCAGAAAGATTCTGAGAAGCTTGCCAAAAGCCAAGTGGGAGCCAAAGACAACAGCCATTGAGGAAGCTCAGGACTTGAGTCTTCTTCACCTAGATGATCTACAAGGAAAGCTACTTACTCATGAAATGTCTATGAAGGATGTGGAAGGTGATTTGAGTGAAAACATCAGGAACTTAGCACTTAAGGCAAAAGACAGTGAAAAGTCTCAAAGCCTTGAGACTGAAGGCACAAATAAAAGAGGTTGTTGATCAAAACACTCTTTTAACTGAAATATATGTTGATCTAAAGACTCATTCTTATAATTTAGAACAACAAATCTGTTCTATGACTGAGAAACTTCAAGAGTCTAAGAAGGTCCTAACTAGTTTTACAGGCTCAGAACATAATCTGAATCTCATTCTTGGAGGAAGTCTGAAATCAATGCATAAAAGTGGTATTGGCTATAATCCAAATTTTCCAAAGAAAAGCCAAACTACTTTTGTAAAATATGGTAGCAGACATTTTCCAAAATGTCATTACTGTGGAAAAATTGGTCATGTCAGATTAACTTGTCCCTTCAGAAGATCAGAACCTCACATTATGAGGAATACTTATCCTTATCAGCTTAAGGGACAGGTTAGGCAGATTTGGGTTCCAAAAGGAATTAGGCCACCAAACATGGCTGATTCTGAGTATGACTCAAAGTTCTGCACTTGGTCTAACAGCTTGTTGAGGCAATGATTTATTTTTGCAGGATATCACCAAGGACTTGAAAGATCAGAAATGGATATTAGACAGTGGATGTTCCAGACATATGAGTGGAAAGAAGTCTCTCTTCACCGAACTTACAGAAAAATCTGGAGGAACAATCACACTTGGTGACAAAGCAAAATGCAATATCATTGGTATAGGTAGTATTGGTAATGGTTCTACTAATTCTATATCTGATGTTTATCTGGTAGATGGACTTAAGTATAATCTTCTTAGTATCTCTCAGTTATGTGATAAAGGTTATAAGGCTATATTTGACAAGGAGAAATGTGTGGTGCAAGATGAGAAATCTGGTGATTGCATACTCACTGCTCCTAGATCATATAATCTATATGCTATGAGTACTAACACTGTTGCAGGTGACAAGCTAAAATGCCTCAAGGCCTTGAAGGAAGATTCAAAGCTTTGGCACAGAAAGCTCGGGCATATTAGTATACATACCTTGTATAAACTCATCTCAAAGGACTTGGTAAGAGGTTTACCATCACATAATTTTCAGATGATGAGGTTTGCAAGGCATGTGTACAAGGTAAGCAAACCAGAAGCTCATTTAAGCCAAAGAACTTTGTAAGTACTTCTAGACCCTTAGAGCTGCTGCATATGGACATGTGTGGTCCTATGAGATCTCAGACCCCAAAAGGTAAAAGGTATATGCTTGTTATAATTGATGATTATTCAAGATTTACTTGGGTGATGTTTATTAGAGACAAAACTGAAGCTTTATTTGAATTTTCTAGATTGTGCAAAGAGCTTCAAACTTTGAAAAATTTACCTGTTGCATCTATTAGAAGTGATCATGGTAGGGAGTTTGATCAACTTGACTTTGACTTGTTTTGTGAAAAGCTTGGCATTTCACACAACTTTTCTGCACCTAGAAATGCACAGCAAAATGGAGTAGTTGAAAGGAAGAATAGGACACTTGAGGATATGTCTAGAACCATGCTTCTTGAAAGTAATTTGCCAAAGTTCTTATGGGCAGAAGTTGTTAACACTGCCAATTATGTGCTGAATAGATGCTTGTTTAGACCTATTTTGAAAAAGACCCCCTATGAACTGTTTAAAGGTAAAAAGCCTACTGTTTCTTATTTCAAACCTTTTGGTTGCATCTGTTTTGTGAATAATAATGATAGAGACAATCTTGGTAAGTTTGATGCTAAAAGTGATGAAGGTGTATTTCTTGGATATTCTCAAACTAGCAAAGCTTATAGAGTTTATAATAGAAAAACCAAGATTGTGGAAGAGAGTATTCATGTAATTTTTGATGAAAGTACTAAGCATTCTCTGAGTGAAAGTTTTTCAGATCTAGATTTGAACAAGCATGAATCAGATGATGATGCTGTGAAAGAAGACAAAAGCAAAACTGATGTGCAGAATCAATCAGCAGAATCTCAAGGCCTTGAACCTCCTGCTGAACCAAAATCTCAGAGCCTTGAGACTGAAGCTGAAACTTTCTATGATGCTCCCTCTACTGTTTCAAGGACTCAAAGCCTTGAAGGAGAATACTCCTGGGTACCAAGAAAGAAGTTTAAGTACCTTGCAGACCATCCAGCTGATAACATTATATCAGATCCATCAACTGGAACTCAGACAAGAGGACAGTTGAAGAACTTGTGTGCTTTTAGTGCATTTGTATCTTTGATTGAGCCTAAAAATACCAAGGAAGCACTAGAAGATGCAGAATGGATCATTGCAATGCAGAGTGCGCTGAATGAGTTTGAAAGAAACAAGGTATGGAATCTGGTTCCCAGACCTAAAGAGAAATCAGTTATTGGAACCAGATGGGTATTCAGAAACAAGCTTGATGAGAATGGCAAAGTGGTAAGAAATAAAGCCAGACTAATAGCTCAAGGATATAATCAGGAAGAAGGTATAGATTATGAGGAGACTTTTTCTCCTGTTGCCAGGTTAGAAGCTATTAGAATGCTTCTTGCATTTGCATCTCACAATCACATAAAGCTTTATCAAATGGATGTTAAATGTGCTTTTCTGAATGGATATTTACAAGAAGATGTTTTTGTAGCACAACCACCTGGCTTTGAAGATGAAAACTTTCCTGATCATGTTTATAAATTGGACAAAGCTCTTTATGGGTTAAAGCAAGCTCCAAGGGCTTGGTATGACAGGCTTTCAAAATTTCTACTTGAAAATAATTTCAAAAGATGCCTAGTTGACCTCTTTTCATTAAACATCATCAAAGTGATTTTTTGGTAGTTCAGATTTATGTAGATGATATTTTATTTGCTACTAATAATTCTCTTTCAAAAGAGTTTTTTAGTCTGATGTGCAGGGAGTTTGAGATGAGCTTAATGCGTGAACTGAATTTCTTTCTTGGACTTCATATCTTACAAATGAAGAAAGGAATTTTTGTACATCAAGGAAAGTATACCAAGGACTTATTGAATAAGTACAATATGTCACAGTCCAAGGTGCTTAAGACCCCTATGAGTTTATCACTCTCTTTAGACAAAGATTCAAATGGTAAGAGTGTGAATCAAAAGGAATACAGAGGTATGATTGGATCACTGTTGTATTTAACTGCTAGTAGACCGGATATTATGTTCAGTGTATGCATGTGTGCTAGATTCCAAGCAGATCCTAAGGAAAGTCATTTAACTGCAGTCAAAAGAATTTTTAGATATTTGAATGGAAGCAGAGACTTATGGCTTTGGTATCCAAGAAGATCTAATTTTATGTTGAGTGGCTATTTAGATGCATATTTTGCAGGATATAAAGTAGACAGGAAAAGTACTTCTGGATGCTGTCAATTTCTTGGATCTTCACTGATTAGTTGGCATTCCAAAAAAACAAAATTATGTAGCATTATCAACTGTAGAAGCTGAATATATTGCAGGTGGTGCTTGCTGTTCACAAGTTTTATGGATTGCTCAGCAACTTAGAGATCTTGGCTACAATTTCAGAAATGTGCCTATTCATTGTGACAACACAAGTGCTATTTCAATCTCTAAGAATCCAGTCCAGCACTCAAGGACCAAGCACATAGATGTGAGACATCACTTCCTTAGAGATCATGCACAACAAGGTGATGTTGTTGATAACTCCATAATTGGAGTTATATTCTATTGTGATTACTTGTCGTTTCGCGTATTTTCTGATGCATTTACGTGTGTTTTAGGCCGAGTTTTGATAGTTTTGAGCATACTTGAGTATTTGGACTTCATGGGGTAATCGGGCGTTTTATGCATGTTTTATGCTTTATTTGTCGCATTTGATCTTCTGGTATTTGTTCGTGTTGTGGATTTCAGGAACCGGAAGCGTGGAGTGCGGATTTTGGAGAGGAAGCGAACTTCGGAAAGAAAGAAACTCAAGGAATGCATGAGATAATAGAAGAAGAGTGAAAAGAAGCAAACTCACATGGAAGATCATTGTGATCCTACAAAGGTGATCATATGATCACAAGATCAAAGTGCAAGACCACATAGAAGAGTAATGTGACTCTACAACTACAAAATGTGATCCTAGGATCACAAAATGTGATCACAAGATCACATATTGGATCTGACGTGATTAGAAGGGGGGTAAAAGTGTTATTTTTAAAAACTTAAAAAGAAGGACGAGTTTAATAGGGGAGAACGACCTAGGGCATAGATGATTCATTCATCATTCTACGCCATTGGAGAGCAAGGAGCATTCTTGGGAGCTTGGAGACCATCGTTTGATTCTCTATCTTCTTCCCCTCTCTAGTTTTTTCTTATGATCATTGAAACTTTTTACTTTGATCATGTGTTTTAGTAGCTAAACCCTCTATTCGGGATATATCGTAGGGAACTAGGGTTTTGAACACCATATTTTGGTGATTTATGGATTATGCTTCATGTTTATTGGCTTAATTGGATGCTTATGCTTAGTTATGCTTGATTCATACGCGTAATTCTATCTTTCATATTGTTTGACGTCACAATAAGATTGATCTAGGAGATAATTATTAGAAGAATCAATAGTTATTGCTTGAACTTGAATCTTGCACTAGTCGAATCTAGGGTTGAGGAATCTTGCTAGTTAACTAGAACAAATAGTTGATATCAAGATCATAATGCATATTTAAACTTAAGTAGGCTAGAGGAATCAGGTACAAGAGTTTAAATATAGACTTTGGTTGAGGAATCTTCAAAGTAAAATTGCTCGTTTGGCTAAGTAGAAAACATCTGTGTTGCATGAACGTAAATCCTAAGTGGGGTGAATTCCCTAGTGAACCCGTAGAGATATCCTGAACTTGTCCACTTGTTAAGTAACTTAAAAATCATTCTTCGTTAATCGTGAAGCTTTTAACCTGATTACTTGAGATCTTTGTCTTTTAATTTCAGTAGAATTAGTAGAACAAACCACTGCGCTTTGCCCACATAGGGTTAAGAAATATCAATTAATTTATAAGAAGTCCTTTGGGTTCGACAATCCCGGATTTACCGGATTATTAATACACAGACAACTGTGCACATGCAGTTGGAACGTGTTAAATTTTATTTCTACTTCAATGCAGATTGCTGATATTTTCACTAAACCTTTGCCAGATGATAGGTTTTCATCTCTAAGGCTTGAATTGGGGATGTAAAACAAGGATGCATTGGTTTAGGGGAGTATTAGTACTTATATATGATTATGTGCTGAAATCTCAAAGCCTTGAGATTATACTTTCCAAAGCCTTGAAAGTATAGTTCAAAGCTTTGAAGTTTCTCAAACTGCAGAAAATCTCAAGGCCTTAAGATTGTTCTCCAGGTCTTGAAAATATCTGTAATTTTTTTTTTAAAAAATGGATCATCAAATATTATATCTTATCTTTTTAGATAACTGTATAATATTTGAATTACTCAGAGAATTTTCTAAAATATCCAAAAATATTTTTCAAGATTCTATTTTGCATGTTGATATAGCAGAGTCCTTTTATGACTCATCCTTTTCAACCTACTTAAGCTGAAAGTCAGGGCTTTTTCTTCTCATTTTCTCTCAATTCTCTAAGACTCTCCTCTCTCTCTCTCTCTCTCTCTCTCTCTCTCAGTTTCTCTCAATCACATTCTCTTCTCAAAACCCTAAACCCCAAAATGGAGCGCAAATCAGCCAGAATTCAGCAACAGGGAAAGCCTTCTGGCAGATCCAAGAAGAGGGCAAATCAGAAGGAGAAGATAGTGATTTCTGATTCAGATTCAGAAAACACTCAGAGCTTGAATGAGGACTCTCCTCCTGCAAAGAAGTCCAGAACAGAGAAGGGAGATGAAGGATCAAGCATTGATCCACAGCAGGAGACACAGACACAGGGTGGTGATCAACCTAGGTCAGAGAAGAAGAAAGGGGGAGAAAAGAAAAAGACTGGTGAACAGGAAAAGGGGAAATCTGCTCAAGAAAGAAAGAAGAAACCATCTGAAGGAGAACAAGAAAAGACCAAACCCACAGAGAAGAAAACTAGGGTTAAGCAGGTTGCTGCTGCAACCAAGAAATGTTATCAAGGTAAGAATGTACTTCCTACAGACTGGTTTGTTAGTTCTGAGGTTAGAACTGTACGAATGCAAGGTTATGCTTCATCTAAGGTAGCTTTCTGTAGTATGGTTGCTGAAGAATTGTTGGATAAATTGAATATAGACTGCATGAGAAAGTTAAGAGAAACTGTTGTTTGGAAGGTGTTAAATCCTACTTTAAAGGCATATCCTAGGTTAACTAGGTTGTTTCATCTGAATTTGGTTTCTGAAGGTGATGATAAAATGATGTTAACTTCAAAAGTGGCTGGAGAAGTTTTGAGGTTAGATCATAAACATGATCAATACACAATGTTTCGTGATCAAATAGCAAAAACTAGAGAAGAAACGAAGTTTGAGAACCTAAACGGATGATTCAAGCTCTCCAACCTAGCTCCAAGCTCTCCAAGCACGTCTCCCAAGGTGTTCTATGATGCCAAATCACGTTCCCCAATGTTTCCTAAGTATTTCGTGGCTCTCCAACCTCAAAACTATGCCAAAATAGCAAAACCCCAAAAATACGATCCTGGCAGCAGAGGTAATCGTACGATTACCTTGATGTAATCATACGATTACTTCGTGCGATTACTTCACAAGAGCACCCGTGCGACTACTTGGCAGCTTCAATATTTGGCAAAGGGGTAATCGTACGATTACCTCCATGTAATCGTACGATTACTTCTTGGCAGCCAACATCAAAATCCCATCTTCTTGCTCTTTTTCCCGTCGTCTTCACTTCCTGAGCATTCCTTTGAGCCTCCAACTTTTCCGAAGTTCTCTTTTGCTCCAATGTCACGTCCCGAGCTCCCGGTTCCTGAAAACCACAACACGAGAAACATACCGGAAGATCAAACGTGATAAAATATAGTCAAAATTAACGCAAAAAAGTGCCCGGACTCATCTTTTACATGAAAATACTCAACATGCTCCAATTTTAGCAAGAAATGGTCCAAAATCCATCAAAATGCATCGGAATGCACGCAAAACGGTAAGGAAACATATACGAATATAACTCAAAATATGGAGTTATCAACTATCCCCACACTTACCCGTTGCGCGTCCCGATCAACAATCCAAATCACAAGCTATCAAAAATCATCCGAACCTTCCTCCTCTCATCTCACCTCTCGAGTCAACTATTCCAACCAAGACCATTGCATACTTTTCAACTTACCAATTGCATACTAACCTCAATTAGTCGACTCAATACACACTAAGACTCAATACAAGAATCAACGATGCAACAATATGATGCAATGCAATTATATGACTCGATCCTAACTAAACACATATATATACACAAAATATCTTTTTAGGCGAGATCGGGCAATCTCAATTAGCTTAAACTGGTTCTCATGGAGTGATAAAGAATCTAGGAACAAGGTATGAATTGCAACTAAACTCGACAACAAGAATTTCCCTTAGTTAGTATAGAAAGCCTAGCTTTACTAAGTGTAAGAATAACCTGCCTCTTCGCGTGTACCGATAAATAAGAGGCTACGCTAGGCTAAGCCACATTCAAGGTCCGAGCTCCTATTCCGCTAACGGGTTAGAATGTAGAGGCTTAGGGATAAAAGGATAATCATATAGTAACAAGTCCTAAGCGTCACATTCTCACGTTAAAACCCACATCTCACACACCCTCACCACGATGATAGGAACCGCAACCCGAAACTCACCATCTCCGGCCCTCGATCCCCTCAAACCCCAGTACAATAACGATTTCCGTGGCCACCGTCGTGAAACTTGCATAAAATGAACATCGCTGTCAATGAAATAGGTGCTTCCACCACTCGGTCTTCACTAATCTCATACTTTATTCCTTTATTTCATCTCTCCCTTTTTTTCTCTCTTTTTTTTCATCATTTTTTTTTTGTTTTTTTTGTTTTTTTTTTTCAAATTCTCTCAATATCCAAAAAAACAACTTCTACAATGTATATCTCGAGTGGTCTTCCAAGTGTCAAGCCAATATAAGATGATAAGGGGAGAATATAACCAAGTCAATGCATACAAATAAATCCTCTCCCCCTAATTTCGATGAAATACACGGTGCCACCAAACAACTCCGCAAAAAAATCCAAGTACATGTATGGGGATGGAGTCGTCAAAAGCTCAATCTCAATGTGTGTAGTCAAAAGTCGACATCCCCACACTAGAATATACCCATGTCCCCTCTCAAGTAATCAAAACAATGTAAGTCTCATGCCTAATCCAACCGATCCTCCTACACCAAGATGATGAAAAGAAACGATCCCTAGCACGATCCACCAATTAAATCACCCAACCCAATTTGTGCGTATTAGATGTCACGCACTCACGGCTCTCCACAACTGTGTCCATGATGTAACAACATGGAACACCGCTACACCTAAGTGCACAAGCCTACTCACTCACCCTCGCATCCCCTCGCAAATATCAAATGAAGTACAAGCGATCATGTAGGACTCACATAAGTATATCATGAAGTACTCCCTCATCGAACCCCCTCAACTACGACACCCTCGTGACGCACTAAAATGATGATTCTAAACAATCTGTGATGAGAGCCAAGAATCGTCACCCTAGGTCAAAAGGTTATCAGAGAATCCAAGGTTCAAAGTTGGGTTTTCTAATGGTCCTCCAAGGTGAGATCTAAAAGCAGTGAGTGCTCTAATACACATCCTCGCACAGCTGTTTCGTGTGCCACTACGAGGCGGGTTGACGACTACCTAAGACGTACACATGAATGTTCGGCTTGTTTAGCTCACACTTAGCTCAACTCTTGTAAGAAAACAGGGCACACACTTTAGATTTGAAAATCCTTTAAGTGTATTAAAATAAGCAGGTATTCCCGTAAAGAAAGTTTCTCTATACATACTAAGGGGAACTCACATTGTCATTCTCGGTCACAAGTCATACCCTATGCCTAAAGTTTTCACACTCATCAATTTTCCAAATTCAAGCTTCTTTTGATTGCCCTTTCTCAATTTTCAATTTTTTTTTTTTTTTTTTTTAATTTTTATCTTTTTTTTTTTACTCTATATGCATGGGCCGACTCGAAAAAAGACTCGAAACTGACTCAACTTGGGTAGGTGGACTCAATTAAATAAAACGTGCAAACAAGCTATACTAATATGCAAACATCAACTACTCACAATACGACACACAATATATATAAACACGACATGGACTACAAATACTGACTCACAATACGACACAAACAACCTGTATGTAACTGGTGAATGCAGACACAGACTTGGCTAATAAATGTTGAGAAACCCCCCCCCCCCCACACACACTTGAACGCGTCGTTGTCCTCAACGAATGCATAGGTCAAGCGAAAAGACTCAGCATTCAAATGCAGGGGGTGGTAAATCTACTCGGACGAATCCTCATCTTCCTGGTCCTGGTCTCCAGAATAGGCATCTGAATGGTACTCGTAAGCACCCGGGTAAGTCTCTTGGCCACTAGGCCACTGGTCTCTCGGAAATCCCACATGAGTGGCCAATGCCTCCAGCCACTGGTCCTGACGGTGCTGATGCAGACTCACCTGACGTGTTCCCTGTCCTAAGTTACGCATGCTACTGCGTTGATGCTCAAACTGCCTAGCACTCATGTCAGCAACATGGTCACGGGACCGACCCTGGGATGTGAGGGTCATGGTCCTGTTCAACCTCAACTCGGCCAATAAGTCTGCTAAGCTCACACTCGGCTGGCCAGGGTCACTGACGGGTGGAGGTACAGGCTGAGGTGGAACTGGAGGAGTAGGAGCTGGAGGAGTAGGAGCTGCACGCGAGGACGAGGCTCTTTTCTTAACCTTTCCTTTAGGAGGTTTAGAACTGGTACCTGCCCCCATCACCACTACATCTTTCAACGGGTCCGGGATTTTGTCAAACAGTCTCGGACCCTTGGGTATGAGGTCTCTCTCATCCTTAGTCACGCTGGCCCCGCAATCCTTCGCTAAGTGCGTGAGTAAGAAACTATGGCCCGCAGACTTCCTATTTTTCGGTTCAAACCTTTCGTGCAAATACAGGAAGATCCGCCTAGTAATGTCTATCCGATGCCCCCTGGATAGACAAAAAGCCATGAGACACACCTCAAATTCAACAAATTTTGGAGACGAAACTCCCAACACCCATGACTCCAAGATCTCAATGAGCCACCTTGGTTTAGGCAGCAAGTATCCGACTGGGATCTTCCAATGTCTGATATTGGTTTTAGACCTATCCCAGTCGGCTCATGGCACTCCCACAAAACAAAAGGCCGACACCTCATTAATGAGCGTCTGCTGGTCTTTATGCAGATAAATCTTAAATTGACAGGCCTTTGTCAACGGGGTCCACTGAAGTGCTGCGGCGATGTGCTCATAAGACAGAACTAGCCAGTTCCGACGACAATAAATCACACGAGGGTCATTGAGCCTAGACGTCTCACCCTCATTGGTGTGTCTCGCATTCGCATAAATCTCACGAGTCAGTGCAGAACTGGCTTTCTTTTTCACTAACCTCATCCACCCCGCAAAGTTCTCGGTCTTCGCGACCTTTTGCAGGTCCTCAGGCACTCCCTCAAGTGGAAATACTCTCTCGGCCTGGACACCTCTATTAATCCTAGGGTTCCCTTTGTAAAAACCATGGGCATTCGCCGAAATAAACCTATAGTCGCAAAAGACCCCGCCCCTATCGATTTCCAGCTTTTGGTCATCCGGCTTATCACTACGACCCTTTCTAACTGGGGGCAATTGGGATGGAACGGGTGGATTAAAAACCCTAAGGTCAGGGGATAATGGGATGACCCATTTGGCACCCGGGTTACCCCCATCAGAATCAGACTCACTCTCAGGTTCTGCCACCCCACTCGCCCCGGGTAACGTATACTCTAGGTCCTCATCACGACTTGTTCTAGCACGTTTGCTCATTTTGACCAAATGCAAGTATAACAAGTAAAGCAATTAACGTGACAAAATTCAATGAAGTGCACAGTGACAAGAAGTGTAACAGATATTAACCAAGTAAGCACAAATAATCACGTATCTAGGCCAGGCACGGCGCAATTCCTCGCATGTTGCTCGAGGCCTTTGCGTATCGATCAAAATTAAAAACAAAATTTTCCAACTAAGGAAAATTTGTGCCTATTACACGTAAAGAGAGAAGTTTAGAACGTACCGACGTTCCCGGAGCAAGTCTTACGGGCACACTTATCGGAAATTTCGGCAAGATGGACCGTTTCAGGTCGCCGAAAATTTTCTTCCAACTCTTGCAATTGATTGGTGCTTCTTGCTCCTTGCGATGCCCTCGTCAAACTTTCCTTCTTCGCCAACTTTTGAATTCCAGCCAAACAACCCCAATTTCTCCAAAATCTTCAAGAACCCTAGGTGGGTGTTCTTGTTCAAGCTCACCCCCAAAATACCTCAAGTAGCCCTTCTTCTCCGGCGAATTGCAGCGGTGATGCGTGGTGGTGATGGTGGAGAGAGGGCACAGAGATTGGGTCGGTGGTGTCAGAGGGTGGAGAGATGGCAGAGAGATTGGGTCGGTGGTGTCTCTGCGGTGGAGAGAGAGAGATCGGGTCGGCGGTGTCGGAGGGTGATGGCGGCGGCTGTAGTGATGGTCGGACGTGGTGGTGGCTGGAGTGATGGTGGAGGTGGTGGAGATGGCAGAGAGAAGAAGAAGATGAAGACGAAGGTGGGAGGGTTTGGAAAGGATAAAGAAAACGTTTTGTTTTTTACCCGACCTTCTGACTTTTCAGAAGTAATCGTGCGATTACTTTTAAGTAATCGTACGATTACTTGAAAGTAATCGTGCGATTACTTGGCACGACTGATCAGTTAGTTTTCCTCAAAAATTCTTCCCAACAAATTTTCTAAGTCAAACGTAATCGTACGATTACTTGGAATTGATCGTACGATTACTTTAAGTAATCGTGCAATCACTTCGTATGATTACCTCGTACGACTGATCAGAAGCTTTTCTCAACAAATCCACCCCAAAAAATTTCTAAGGCAAAAGTAAACGTAGGTAATCGTACGATTACTTTTGTGCAGGGAAAAATTTTTCTTAGCCAAAATATAACCTTTACCTCGTGTTTTGATCCCGAACTCCGATGAGTGTAATTTTTGCACCTTTGGATCCCTGTCTCGACGTATGTCTTGCGCACACAAATAACGTCCCGTTCCCGGAGCGTTTTCCCGACTTTTCTCAATTATCGCCCAATTACGCGAAAAATATCCAAAATGTGCCAAATTCGTCGCTTTCTTCCAAATTTTGCAAAAACATGCATCAAGATGGGGAGTGCGGGATCTCTGCGAATGTAGAAAAATTCCCAAAGTCCGGGGAACCTTTCATTCTTCAATTTTGAGCTTCCAAAGGCTGGTTTTGCATTTTCGGATGCTTTTAGACGCCTTTTCGCATCCTTTTTCGTCTTTGTTGCTCGTTTCTTTGCTTTGTCATGGATATCCTCGACCTCGAGACTCCATTTACGTTATAAAAGATTCCCAATGTCCGGGGAACCCTTTATTCTTCAATTTGATCATTCCAAAGACCCGTTTGGCAATTCCGGATGCTTTTTGGCGCCTTTTTCACCTGCTCAACATCCTTTTTGGCATAACTTCTTCGTCCGGACTCCGATATACGCGATCCACCTATCTACAGAAAGCTCTCGACCACCCCCACACTATGGTACTGTTTAAATCAGCTCACAGTCCTGTCCTCAAAAATTTACCTCGTAATTCGTGCCATTGTGCCAGCTTTCCCAATTTCTTTACGTCTTCTTTGCGTATATCAAGACGGGGAGTCCGGAAACTTGATCTTCCCAGATGCGTGTGTTGAGTAAGTGTAGGAATGGCGTCAATCATCCGGTTCTTCATTCCGGGTCCCGATACGCGTTTTGGTCTGCTCTTTCTCGTTTTTGTGCAATTCTTCACTCGCGCATCAAGAAGGGGGATTCAGAATAGGCCTTCCACCTAGAATTCCTGCACATACTCATTGGAAATATTAAATCCACTCTCTCGCACCTCTCAAATAGTTAGAACAGAATAAAATAACAAGACAGTATTGAAATCTACACTATGCTGTAAATAGGTTGGGTTGCCTCCCAACAAGCGCTTTGTAATTTAAGGTCGACGGCCCGACCCAGTTACCTCAAATGAGCTCAATATCGGGAATTGGTTTGAGGCTCTCAATCACCCCAATGAAATTCCCATCCACGTACGGCTTTGCTCGCTGTCCATTTACCTTGAATCTGTTCCCGTTCTCAGCTTCTACCTCGAGCGATCCCCATGGGTAAAACTCTGTAAATGGACCACTCCACCTTGACTTCAGCTTGCCCGGAAACAATTTCAATTGTGCGTTGAATATCAATACCTTCTGGCCCACTCTGAAATCTCGTGGAATGATATGCTTGTCATGCCATTGCTTGGTTCTTTGATATGCCATCAACCTGTGTTCTTCTAACTCAAGCAATGCCTGCTTCCTTTGCTCACCAGAGAGCTTAGCATCCAAATTTACTTTCTTTAGTGCCCAAAACTCTTTGTGCTCAAGTTCCAGCGGAAGATGGCACAATTTCCCGAAAACGAGCTGGTAGGGAGACATGCCCAAGGGAGTCCTGTATGCAGTCCGGTATGCCCATAAACTATCATCCAAGTGTAGAGCCCAGCCTTTGCATCCTGGATTGACAGTTTTCTCTACAATCCCCTTTATCTCTCGGTTAGACACTTCAACTTGTCCACTGGATTGTTGATGATAGGCCAATGAGATCTTGTGTGTCTTTACCCCATACTTGCTCAAGGTATTGGCAAAGACCTTGTTCACAAAGTGTGATCCCTCATCGCTAATAATGGCTCTAGGAGTTCCAAACCTTGTGAATATATTCTTGCGCAAGAATCTCTCAACTGTAGCACTATCATTCTTTGGACACGCCAGAGCTTCGACCCACTTGGTCACATAATCAACCGCTAAAAGGATATAGAGATT
Source organism: Linanthus parryae (assembly GCA_023055425.1). NCBI lineage: Eukaryota > Viridiplantae > Streptophyta > Magnoliopsida > Ericales > Polemoniaceae > Linanthus > Linanthus parryae. The sequence goes on along the minus strand of JALGPY010000004.1, from coordinate 1,947,537 downwards.
ACCAAGTGAAGATGGGAAGGGACCCATAAAGTCTATGCTCCATACGTCAAATGGCTCTACCTCTAACACGAAATTTTGAGGCATCTCATTCCGGTTGGAAATATTGCCGGTTCTCTGACACCGGTCACATTGCTGTACAAATAGATGGGCATCTTTATGTAATGTAGGCCAAAAGAAACCGCTCTGAAGTACCTTAGCAACTGTGCGTGATTTGCCAAAATTACCACCACAATTCAACTCGTGGCAGTGTCTGAGAATCTCTAACGTATCCGGCTTTGCAACACACCTCCGCAATACATTATCTGCTCCCAGCTTGAACAGATAAGGATCATTCCAGAAGTATTGTCGCGCGTCTGCAAAGAATTTCTTCCTCTGGTGGTAACTCATGTCCTTGGGTACAATGTTTAGTGCCTTGAAATTCGCCAAGTCAGCAAACCAAGGCACAGCTGCAACTAAAACCATAAGCTGCTCATCTGGAAAATCCTCTCGAATAGGCAAATCTTCCTGCTTATCGTTCTCCAGTCTTGACAAATGGTCCGCAACCACATTCTCTACCCCCTTTTTATCTTTGATCACCACATCGAACTCTTGCATCAATAAAACCCACCCGATTAATCTTGGCTTGGCGTCCTTCTTGGTGAGAAGGTACTTGAGGGCTGAATGGTCCGTGAAAATCGTCACCTGAGAACCCACAAGATATGGACGAAACTTGTCCAACGCAAATATGATGGCCAACATCTCTTTCTCCGTGGTAGCATAATTAACCTGTGCATCATTCAGAGTACGACTTGCATAATAAATGACGTGAGCTACCTTATCTTTCCGCTGTCCCAGAACTGCTCCTACCGCATAGTCACTAGCATCGCACATGAGCTCAAATGGTAGGGTCCAGTCTGGTGTGGTGATGATAGGCGCGCTAATCAGCTTTTCCTTGAGCAAATCAAAAGCTGACTTGCACTCCGCATTAAAATCAAAGACTGCATCCTTCTCAAGCAATCCACACAAAGGCTTCGTGATCTTCGAGAAATCTTTAATGAAACGCCGATAGAACCCTGCATGTCCCAAGAAACTCCTTACTCCTTTGACAGAGGTAGGGTAAGGAAGCTTCTCAATCACCTCGATCTTGGCTCTATCCACCTCTAAACCTTTGCTGGAGATCTTGTGGCCCAAAACAATACCCTCAGTAACCATGAAGTGACATTTCTTGTAACACCCCTAATTTCCGAGAGAATTCTTAGTGCAATATCAAGACTTTGGGGGCGAATTTGTAAATAGTTTGTCACGAATTTAAAGTTTGAATTTTGGAGTGTTAACAATGTTTGGAAGTTGTTCGGATGATTTTAAAGCGGTAGAAGTGTTTGGGGTTGTTATGTAGTTATCCAAAATTAAACAGAACTTGTAATTCTAGTTCGTACACTAAAGTTTAGAAAACTACACTTTCACCCCCCTTTTTGCATGCTTGACACTTGTTCAACCCAATTAGACACCTCACTAGATGAGAAGTCAACTCCTCCAACTCCCCTCTTCACCAGCATAATCTGAGAAAAAAAAACAATCTCTCTCTCACCTCACATCTTCATCCCCTTCATCTTCATCCTACTCAAGAACAACCACCACCACTACCACCCTAGCACCACCACGACTTTGCCATTTCAAAAAATGTTATAGCTGGAGGTAGAGGGTGATCGGGGGAGAAAAACGCACAAATCAATTTCATGGGAGGAGGCATATCGAGGGAGAAAACCCGACTTGAAGGTATGAACCCTAGCTTTGTAATCGATCGAATTCTCCTCCTTCGTTGTGTTTGAGCCTTTCTAATCGGTCTTGCTGTGTTCCCGTGATGATCGCGATCCCAACACACCAAGTTTCAGCATCCAATTCGTTGTTTCTCGTCATTCGCCAGAATCTGGGTCGTTTTTGGCCGCCAGCAACCACCATGAACGGAGAGGATCGATAATCTTCTCTCCCCACAATTTCTTCAATTTAATTGCCTTCCCTGAGGTGTCTAGATGATTCAGAACTCATTAATTGGCCTAGGAATCACTGGGAACCCGTGGAACAGAGCAGCTCGCAGCCGGAAGCTCCCCACGTCGCCGGCGAACCGCCATGGACGGCGAAGCTTGGGTAAGCTTCGTTTCTCCCCCAAATTTCGCATTCTTTACATCAAATCGCTCCATATCATGTCGTGAGTCCTCTAGGATCATCTAAACAAGCCCAGATTCACGTTTGAATGATTTTTTATTCGGATTTCATGAGTTTCCGAATAGGTTTTTACACCCTGAAAACCTATCGATAACTCCCTCAATTCTTGACCAAATCATGTGTGGTTTCTTCCAGTGTACTCCTGGGTGTGTTGTCTACAAGTTTTGTTTTAATTTCGTCCTTCAATTCAGTCTCTATCGCCCCTGAAATCGAGCTTGAACATGGCCAGTGAGAATTGTGGTTGCTATGTTCTTGGCTGCCAAATACTCAAAAAATTTCTAAGTATAAAAGAATATGGTGAAACATCCATTTTGTGATCCTTGTATCTTCTTCAAAACTTAATGAAATTTAGATCTGTTTTCTCCTACGTAAAGCTGGTGTATAATAATTCATTTCATCGTCTCTGGGTCATCTTCAAATTTATAACGGATTTCTCACAAAACGAGCCTAAAGTTGCTAGTTTGAACTCGTGAAGCACTATCGAATTTTTTCTAAGTATTGAATCGTAATTTTCATCCAACTTTGGCTAGCGATATTTCTTTGAATACTTGGAGTTTTTAGGAGTTCAAATATGTTCTGGAATCCTTGAACTGTCATCTTCAAAACCCAATTTCCAGTTTCTCAAAACTCCTTCTCAATTGATCAGAAATCAGCTGCAAAGTTGACCACTTGAAACGACTTTTTGCTATCTTTGATATCCGGTTTTGACCATTTGAATGACATTTCTGGCCTTAGCTTTCTTCACAAAACTTGTTCGTATTCATATTCTAAATCTAAATATCAAGTTTGACCAAGTTTGACTATTCGAAAACCCTAGTTTGACTGAACTGTATAGGAGGGGCAAAATAGTAATTTCACTTAGCTTTGAATTGAGATTCGTTTAGTAACTTGGAGTTTGTCATCATGTCTTGTATGCGTATTTGGAGTACTTCCATGTAATTCTGGGCTAGTGTTGACCAAGTCAAATGATTGGCTCTTTTTGCAATTTTACTAAACTTTAGGGGCCTAAGTGCAAATTATTGAAAGTTGTAGATTTCGATGCTAAGTACATATGGGAGAGTTTAGAGTCATTCTTACATGTTTTTAGGCCAATATGATTATAATTTGGGGACCGGGCAACTAGACAGTTTTGGAGTATGAGGGGCGTTTTAGTCATTTATCTTGCACGACCCGCATTCCATGGCATTCTTGCATACAACCTCATATAGAGGGTATATGCTAATAGGTTCTATACTTTACTTGTGTATATCCAGCTTTTTTTAAGGATCGTTCCAAGTAGACGTATCTTTTCGTGCTGCTGCATTGACTGTGAGACCCGGACTCATATGAGACGAGTGCTGTAGGAGTGCTAGCTTTGCTTTGCGCCTTTCATGGCTCAGAGGTAAGTACATATGTACGACCTTTTCATATCAAAATCTGGGTATGTGCTTGATGTTTCAAATGAATGTCTGTTATATGAAATAGTATGAGAATGCATGTTTTCCACTCAAAAGTTGTTAAATTATTTTATTCATCTCCTTTGAGAACTCTCGGAAATTACTTGTGAAATTTTGATATTCCGATTCTGGTTATGTGAAAGAGAAGAAATAAAGTACCTCTAATAGACTTAGGACGATGTACAGAGTACTGTTATTAGTGGGAGGCGTCAAGCGATCCTCCATTTTCTTATGGCTAAGACCATTGAAGCAATGCTTCTTATTATTGGATAGAACGTCAATGTTCAAAAATCCGCCCCCGATGAGCCAAAATGTACCAAGTTATTGAGGCCAAGGGTTTTATAGAGCTATAGAGTGCTACTTATACTTGTAAGGGTCACTACGGTATAGGGGTGTCGATACTTAAGGCCTTTTAGCTAATGTTATGAGCAGGGTTGACGAATGGGCTCCCTTAACGCTCGGGTGAAATAGGGTTTGATAGACCCTAGAAGGAACCCTTAGTGATTATTTCGTGATCCCTCTGTTTACATCGATCCTGCTGGTGGCTCTTGACACGCCTCAGCTAAATTAAACTGTTGATTGAAGTCGAAATTAGAAATTGACTACTTTATTAATGTTGTTTGTGGCTCTTGATATGCCCTAATCGATTGAATTGAATTGTAAATCTTGGCTACTCATGAACTACTATCGTTATCAGTTCAAATGAACTCGTTTACTCTGGATATTTTACCAACTACTCGCGGTTTCTCAATGTTATTAAATTGAGAGGTTTTTGTTACTCGGTTACTTTAATTTGATCCAAATTCTCCAATATGATAGTTTTACTGTTTAAATTTTCTGATTTGTTTCAACTCATGCTTCCGTGCCACTCGTTGCTTTACATGTCGTAGTGTGCACTTACTCAGTTTTTACTGATCAATTTCTTCAAAACTGCGTCGGCTTTTTCCATTTTAAAACCGCAGGTCGTCAATCAAAGTGGGGGATGGGAACGCCGGATCGAGACGAAGAAGTTTAGCTTAAGTCAGATCACTTAGTAGATCACACACGATTTGTTTTAAATTGTACTTATTATCGGGATTTTGTAATGTACTTTAACAGAAATGTAATCTTAATAGTATATTTCTACTTTTGGTTGTCAATTGTCGCGTTAACCCTGAGCCGAGATCCCGGGTTGTTTCAGCTGGTATCAGAGCATCGGTTCTCCGGTTAAAGTGACTTTTCGATTTCCATTAGTAGAGAATAAGAAATATAAAACATTTTCGAAATTTAAAAATTAACTAGGATAACTCAATTTGAAAATAAATGAAATAAACAAGCCGTCTGGGTGTTTGGGTACTTACCTATAGTTAAACTTGGTTTGTACTGTACTTGTTGATTAAATTTTAAAGGCTATTTGTTATGTGAATCATGCATTATTTGCTTGTCTATTTACACGCGCAGTACTTATGTGACACTTATCTATATCGAATTGTTTGTCCTATTTGTGAATCCGTATCTTTGACTCTTTATTGTGTAAGTAATTTCTCGACGAGAGAGTAACGACGTTGTGACTTAGAAGACCCCGAGACCATTCTTTCGCACCTACGAGTGACGAACCTTAAAACATTTATTTTGAGTTAGCTTGACATGGTTCTTTCCAAAATTAGAAACTTTTGAAAATAAAGTATTTATTACAACAACAAAAAATGGTTTCTGAAAATTATTGACGTTTCGAGCTACCAAATGCCAAGTGATATGGACCAATTTGTTTATCAGTCCGCTGGCGAGACTCTTAGTACGACTGTACTAAAAGTTGTACCCGCTGTGTAGACTAAGTTGGAACATTTGAAGCACATGCGAGTTGTGTTAGAAAGGCACGTTGTGTGACGACACATAGTGTTCTTTCTCCCTCGTATGCGTGGAACACTTTAGGTGATTGGTTTATCTAACCCTATAGAGGTAAGACAACATTTTTAAAGCGGATGATTCAAGCAAAACAACATATCTGTCTTGATAAAAGTATTTGTCTAAAAGTTTCGAGATTTGTATAAATTCTACCAAATTTTTGAGTCGTTTCTAAAATTGAGAACTTGTATGTTGTTATTGAACTTTCAAAATCTTGTTTCGAACTTTTACTTGTACTAATCATATATGAAACCCTAATGTGATGCGAGTCTAGGCTGGATAGTAGTATAGACCCATAATAGACCCCGTCCCGTGGAGGGTGAGCATGAGAAATTTCTTCCGGTTAAGGTGTTTCTAGCTGACCAACTAAGGAAGCCATCTTTTGGGAGCGGAACATTCGACGAGAGCAGTTTAGGTACTTGTCTGGCTAAGTCAGATAGACTGAGTCATTGTGCTGCATTTTATATATGTGGGTAAGTATAGTGTGAGATCTTCGGGGACGAAGATTCTTTAAAGGTGGGTAGATTGTAACACCCCTAATTTCCGAGAGAATTCTTAGTGCAATATCAAGACTTTGGGGGCGAATTTGTAAATAGTTTTTCACGACTTTAAAGTTTGAATTTTGGAGTGTTAGCAATGTTTGGAAGTTGTTCGGATGATTTTAAAGCGGTAGAAGTGTTTGGGGTTGTTATGTAGTTATCCAAAATTAAACAGAACTTGTAATTCTAGTTTTTACACTAAAGTTTAGAAAACTACACTTTCACCCCCTTTTTGCATGCTTGACACTTGTTCAACCCAATTAGACACCTCACTAGATGAGAAGTCAAATCCTCCAACTCCCCTCTTCACCAGCATAATCTGAGAAAAAAAAAACAATCTCTCTCTCACCTCACATCTTCATCCCCTTCATCTTCATCCTACTCAAGAACAACCACCACCACTACCACCCTAGCACCACCACAACTTTGCCATTTCAAAAACTGTTATAGCTGGAGGTAGAGGGTGATCGGGGGAGAAAAACGCACAAATCAATTTCATGGGAGGAGGCATATCGAGGGAGAAAACCCGACTTGAAGGTATGAACCCTAGCTTTGTAATCGATCGAATTCTCCTCCTTCGTTGTGTTTGAGCCTTTCTAATCGGTCTTGCTGTGTTCCCGTGATGATCGCGAGCCCAACGCACCGAGTTTCAGCATCCAATTCGTTGTTTCTCGTCATTCGCCGGACTCTGGGTCGTTTTTGGCCGCCGGCAACCACCATGAACGGAGAGGATCGGTAATCTTCTCTCCCCACGATTTCTTCAATTTAATTGCCTTCCCTAAGGTCTCTAGATGATTCAAAACTCATTAATTGGCCTAGGAATCGCTGGGAACCCGTGGAACAGAGCAGCTCGCAGCCGGAAGCTCCCCACGTCGCCGGCGAACCGCCATAGACGGCGAAGCTTGGGTAAGCTTCGTTTCTCCCCCAAATTTCGCATTCTTTACATCAAATCGCTTCATATCATGTCGTGAGTCCTCTAGGATCATCTAAACAAGCCTTGATTCACGTTTGAATGATTTTTGATTCGGATTTCATGAGTTTCCGAATTGGTTTTTACACCCTGAAAACCCATCGATAACTCCCTCAATTCTTGACCAAGTCATGCGTGGTTTCTTCCAGTGTACTCCTGGGTGTGTTGTCTACAAGTTTTTTTTTAATTTCGTCCTTCAATTCAGTCTCTACCGCCCCTGAAATTGAGCTTGAACATGGCCAGTGAGAATTGTGGTTGTTATGTTCTTGGCTGCCAAATACTCAAAAGTTTTCTAAAAGTATAAAAGAATATGGTGAAACATCCATTTTGTGATCCTTGTATCTTCTTCAATACTTAATGAAATTTAGATCTGTTTTCTCCTACGTAAAGCTGGTGTATAATACTTCATTTCATCGTCTCTGGGTCATCTTCAAATTTATAACGGATTTCTCACAAAACGAGCCTAACGTTGCTAGTTTGAACTCGTGAAGCACTATCGAATTTTTTCTAAGTATTGAATCGTAATTTTCATCCAACTTTGGCTAGCGATATTTCTTTGAATACATGGAGTTTTTAGGAGTTCAAATATGTTCTGGAATCCTTGAACTGTCATCTTCAAAACCCAATTTCCAGTTTCTCAAAACTCCTTCTCAATTGATCAGAAATCAGCTGCAAAGTTGACCACTTGAAACGACTTTTTGCTATCTTTGATATCCGGTTTTGACCATTTGAATGACATTTCTGGCCTTAGCTTTCTTCACGAAACTTGTATATTCATATTCTGAGTCTAAATATCAAGTTTGACCAAGTTTGACTATTCGAAAACCCTAGTTTGACTTAACTGTATAGGAGGGGCAAAATAGTAATTTCACTTAGATTTGAATTGAGATTCGTTTAGTAACTTGGAGTTTGTCATCATGTCTTGTATGCGTATTTGGAATACTTCCATGTAATTCTGGGCTAGTGTCGACCAAGTCAAATGGTTGGCTCTTTTTACAATTTTACTAAACTTTAGGGGCCTAAGTGAAAATTATAGAAAGTTGTAGATTTCGATGCTAAGTACATATGGGAGAGTTTAGAGTCATTCTTACATGTTTTTCGGCCAATATGATTATAATTTGGGGACCGAGCAACTAGACAGTTTTGGAGTATGAGGGGCGTTTTAGTCATTTATCTTGCACGACCCGCATTCCATGGTATTCTTGCATACAACCTCATATAGAGGGTATATGCTAATAGGTTCTGTACTTTACTTGTGTATATCCATCTGTTTTTGAGGATCGTTCCAAGTAGACGTATCTTTTCGTGCTGCTGCATTGACTGTGAGACCCGGACTCATATGAGACGAGTATTGTAGGAGTGCTAGCTTTTCTTTGCGCCTTTCATGGCTCAGACGTAAGTACATATGTACGACCTTTTCATATCAAAATCTGCGTATGTGCTTGATGTTTCAAATGAATGTTTGTTATATGAAATAGTATGAGAATGCATGTTTTCCACTAAAAAGTTGTTAAATTATTTTATTCATCTCCTTTGAGAACTCTCGGAAATTACTTGTGAAATTTTGATATTACGATTCTGGTTATGTGAAAGAGAAGAAATAAAATACCTCTAATAGACTTAGGACGATGTACAGAGTACTGTTATTAGTGGGAGGCGTCAAGCGATCCTCCATTTTCTTATGGCTAAGACCATTGAAGCAATGCTTCTTATTATTGGATAGAACGTCAATGTTCAAAAATCCGCCCCCGATGAGCCAAAATGTACCAAGTTATTGAGGCCAAGGGTTTTATAGAGCTATAGAGTGCTACTTATACTTGTAAGGGTCACTACGGTATAGGGGTGTCGACACTTAAGGCCTTTTAGCTAATGTTATGAGCGGGGTTGACGAATGGGCTCCCTTAACGCTCGGGTGAAATAGGGTTTGATAGACCCTAGAAGGAACCCTTAGTGATTATTTCGTGATCCCTCTGTTTACACTGGTGGATCTTGACACGCCTCAGCTAAATTAAATTGTTGATTGAAGTCAAAATTAGAAATTGACTACTTTATTAATGTTGTTTGTGGCTCTTGATATGCCCTAATCGATTGAATTGAATTGTAAATCTTGGCTACTCATGAACTACTATCGTTATCAGTTCAAATGAACTTGTTTACTCTGGATATTTTACCAACTACTCGCGGTTTCTCAATGTTATTAAATTGAGAGGTTTTTGTTACTCGGTTAATTCAATTTGATCAAAATTCTCCAATATGATAGTTTTACTGTTTAAATTTTCTGATTTGTTTCAACTCATGCTTCCGTGCCACTCGTTGCTTTACATGTCGTAGTGTGTACTTACTCAGTTTTTACTGATCAATTTCTTCAAAACTGCGTCGGCTTTTGCCATTTTAAAACCGCAGGTCGTCAATCAAAGTGGGGGATGGGAACGCGTGATCGAGACGAAGAAGTTTAGCTTAAGTCAGATCACTTAGTAGATCACACACGATTTGTTTTAAATTGTACTTATTATCTAGATTTTGTAATGTACTTTAACCGAAATGTAATCTTAATAGTATATTTCTACTTTTGGTTGTCGATTGTCGCGTTAACCCTTAGCCGAGATCCCGGGTTGTTTCACTTCTCCCAGTTGAGCACTAGGTTGGTGTCAATGCATCTATCCAGAACCCGGGCCAAGTATTGCAGAAAGTCTTCGAATCCGTCACCATAGAGCGAGAAGTCATCCATGAATACCTCGAAATTCTGCTCCATCATGTCAGAGAAGATCGACATCATACACCTCTGAAACGTAGCAGGTGCGTTGCATAACCCAAAAGGCATGCGTCTAAAAGCAAAGGTCCCATAAGGACAAGTGAATGTCGTCTTCTCCTGGTCAGCTGGCTCAATTGCTATCTGGTTGTACCCGGAGTATCCATCCAAAAAGCAATAGTGAGAATGACGCGCCAGCCTATCAAGCATCTGATCAACGAATGGGAGGGTAAAATGATCCTTCAAAGTGGCATCATTGAGCTTGCGGTAATCCATGCAAACTCTCCACCCAGTAACAGTACGAGTGGCAATCTGATCACCTTTTTCCCCTTCCACCACAGTTATACCTCCCTTCTTATGGACACACTGCACCGGGCTAGTCCATGTGCTGTCGGAAATCGGATAAATGATGCCCGCCTCCAACCATTTAAGTACCTCTTTCTTCACCACCTCCTGCATGTGCGGATTGAGGCGACGCTGAAACTGAACTACCGGCTTCTTATCTTTCATGAGCCGAATCTTGTGCTAGAAAACTGTGGGGCTAATCCCCTTGATATCTGCTATGGTCCATCCCATAGCTGCCTTTCTCTCCTGTAGTACCTTGAGAAGTTGCTCCTCCTGTTCCCTGCCCAAACATGCAGACACAATCACAGGTAAAGTCTCATTAGATCCCAAGTACAAATATTTCAATTGAACAGGTAAAGGCTTTAATTCTAAAACAGGAGTAGTAATAAGAGAAGGAGTAAGAATCTTCCTGCTTCCCTCATTAAAGAGGGGTAGTGGCTGGCGCCAATGAACATCTAAGGCTTGCTCTTTCTCGCTGGAATCAAGTAGAGCAAGCTCCTCATATAGTTGCTCCAACAAAATATTGTCCTCTTCGTCCGGCGTGTATGCCTCCACACCAAAACACTGCTCGCTTACCGCTTATGCGGGAAACTTCATAGCCTCAAATACATTGAAGGCCACCTTCTCATCGTTGATTTGCATAGTTAGCTCTCCATTGGCCACATCAATGATAGTCCTCCCAGTGGCCAGGAATGGCCGGCCCAAAATAAGAGGAACATCATCGTCGGCCTCCATGTCTAGGATCACAAAATCCGCTGGGAAGATGAGTCCTTCAACTCTCACTAATACATCCACTAAAACACCCCTGGGGCGTTTTATAGTGCGATCAGCCATCTGCAAGCACATCCTGGTAGGCTTAGGATCTCCCACACCAAGTTGCTCAAAAACTGATGTGGGCATTAAATTGATACTTGCACCAAGATCACATAATGCCCTCCCATGAAACGCATCTCCCAATGTCACAGGAATAATGAAACCACCCGGATCTTTCATCTTCTTTGGTAACGCCTTTTGCACAACTGCGCTACACTCCTCATTTAGAGTCACGGTTTCAAAATCATCCATGCGCCTCCTATTAGAGAGGAGGTCCTTGAGAAATTTAGCATATTTAGGCATTTGCGAAATGGCCTCCGCAAAAGGGATATTAATGTGCAGCTTCTTGAAGATATCCACAAACTTCTTGAAGTGCTTGGCATCTTCTTAACTCTTCAATCTCTGCGGGTATGGCACTCGCACACTGTATTCCTCCTTTGGCTTTTGTTTCTCATCCGACTTCCTAACTGTTTCCTATGATTGGGGAATCACGGTAGGCACGGGAAATTCTTCATCTAAGGCTTTTTCAGTGGCCTTAGTTGCCTCAGCTCGTGCATGTGTAGGATATGGAGGATCCTTAGTGGTGGTCCCACTGCGAGTAGTGATAGCCTTCAATTGCTCAGGTGGAGTGATTGTGTTAGAAGGTAGTATACCTGGTGGAAGTCGAGTATTCTGATTAGCTATTTGGCCAATTTGTGTTTCATGGCTCTTTATCGAGGCTTCAATTGCGACAATTTTGCTCTCAATCTTATCGTTTCTAGCTAACAGTTTCCTCAACAACGCGTTTGTATCCTGTTCTTCTGGGGGTGGAGCCTGTTGCTATGGAACCTGTCTCTGAGCTTGGTAAGGAACATTTGGCCTTTGACCTGGCGCATATAATCCACTATTCGGATTGATATAGCTGAAGTTGGGGTGATTGCGATTGTTGGGATGATAGGTGTTTGGCCATTGCTGCTGTCTTTGTTGACCCATGTAGTTCACGTCTTCAATACCATCCCCATATCCTTGATTTGCATCTGCTACCATTTCTCCCACTGACTTCACTTGTGCCGATGGATTCAAATTACTAAAAGCCGAAGTCATCACTGCCATCTGATGTTCAAATTTCTGTTCCACCATGCACTCAATCTTACTAACCAATGCCCCATCTGATTTCGTGTTTCTACGAGTCTCAGACCTCGTGGATTCACGTTTAGCTACATTATCCAGCAAATCACGACATCTCTGTAATCCCATTCCCATAAAATTTTCTTGAGCCATCATGTCCAGTTCACTAGCAGTCTCTCTGTCCAAAGCATTATAAAAGTAATGCAGAAGTTTGTACCATGGCTCTCCGTGAGTAGGGCATCTGCGAAGGAGCTGGTTGAACTTTCTCCACGTGTCTCCAAGAGAATCATCTCCCTGCTGTGTAAATTTGGTTATATCAGCCATCCGTTGAGCAACCTTAGATGGTGAAGAGACTTCCTGAGAAACTCTCTGCTACAATCTGCCCATGTAACTATGCTGCCCGCTGGAAGTTCCATAAGCCATGTCTTTGCCTTTCCCGATAAAGAGAAGGGGAAAAGCATGAGCTTTATCGTCTCGATTGGAACTCTCTGGTCATACATGGTAGAAGTAATCTGCTCGAAATTGAGCAAGTGTTGATGTGGATCATCACTCGGGGCTCCAGTGAATAAGCATTCATCCCTAACCAGATTGATCAACGGTTGGCGAATCTCGAAATGTGCGGCATTAATCTGAGGCTTGACAATAGTGGGTTGATATCCCTCCGGTGTAGTTCTGAAGTAGTCCACCAAAGGACGCTCATCCTCCTCAGCATTGTTGACTTGCTCTGCCACATTCCGACCGTTATTGTTCCTATTATTGCCCCCATTATTCCCATTGCCACCGTTGTTTCGACCATTTACTCCTCCATTGTTTCTATCAACTATTTCCGCACCAGGGAGTTGTTGTGGATTTGGGGGGTTCATGCGATCAATCATTGCCTGCATCTCAGCCATTTGAGACCTAAGTTGCTCAGTCTCCCTTTCTCGATTTGCTGCATCTTCCACAGCTGCAGCTCTAGCTGTTTCCGCATCTTGCAGGCCTTTGCGGAACCTCTCAAACTCAGCTCTAGTTTGCTCGTCCATCTGAACTGAATTTGCTTTCCTCTTGTCTCTACTCTGTGCTCGCAATAAGGATTCCGGGTCTTCAAGTATTGGATGCAAAGGCTCGTTTCAAAAACGTGACATGCACCAAGTGAATCAGACCTGAAAACACGAATCACACACACAAAACAGGTGAGTAACAGATATAAACTGAAATAGTAAATCCCTAAAGAGAAAAATAATAGCTAATTTATCTGAAGTCCCCGGCAACGGCGCCAAAAACTTGACACACTCCAACTGCAAGTGCACATTTGTCGGTGTAGTGATAATATTCCGGAAATCCGGGTTGTCGAACCCAAGAGACTTCGTGTAAATTAACTACTAAATTTGTTCTTCGTGTGGGCAAAGCGCGTTGAGTTGTGTGTTCTAATTCTACTAATAATTAAAATAACGAGTATCTCAAATAATTCGATGAATTAATTCAAGATTAACAAGCACTAGTTGATTTGGTTGTTTCTCAAAGTTGATCAAGATCAGGATATCTCTACGGATCACTAGGTATTTCACACTATGTTGGATTTATGTTCTACTAACACGATGAGTTTTTGTTCTAGTTAAACGAGCAATTTTATATTGAAGATGTCTCAACCAATAACTATGCTTAAACTCTCATAACTGATTCCTCTAGCCTACTCGAGTTTAAGCACGCATTACGATATTGATTCTACTCTTCGTTCTTAGATAACTAGCAAGATTCCAACCCTAGATACGGCTAGTGTGTATTTCAAGTTTCCGGGCAACGAACGTAGATTCCTCTATCATTCACAACCTAACACAATCCTATTAATACGTCTACTAATAGAAAAGATAGATGAAAGGTGTAAAATACACATAACTAGACAAAACTTCATCAATTAAGCATGAATGCATGAAAGAAGATCCATAAATCACAATACGTAGTGATCAAACCCTAGTTTCCTACGAGATATCCCGAAATAAGTGTTTAGCTACTTATAAACATGATCAATACACAATGTTTCGTGATCAAATAGCAAAAACTAGAGAAGAAACAAAGTTTGAGAAGCCAAACGGATGATCCAAGCTCTCCAACCTAGCTCCAAGCTCTCCAAGCACGTCTCCCAAGGTGTTCTCTGATGCCAAATCACGTTCCCCAATGTTTCCTAAGTATTTCGTGGCTCTCCAACCTCAAAACTATGCCAAAATAGCAAAATAACCCCAAAAATACGATCCTGGCAGCAGAGGTAATCGTACGATTACTTCGTGCGATTACTTCACAAGAGCACTCGTGCGACTACTTGGCAGCTTCAATATTTGGCTAAGGGGTAATCGTACGATTACCTCCATGTAATCGTACGATTACTTCTGGGCAGCCAACATCAAAATCCCATCTTCTTTCTCTTTTTCCCGTCGTCTTCACTTCCCGAGCATTCCTTTGAGCCTCCAACTTTTCCGAAGTTCACTTTTGCTCCAATGTCACGTCCCGAGCTCCCGGTTCTTGAAAACCACAACACAGAAACATACCGGAAGATCAAACGTGATAAAATATAGTCAAAATTAACGCACAAAGTGCCCGGACTCATCATTTACATGCAAAGACTCAACATGCTCCAATTTTAGCAAGAAATGGTCCAAAATCCATCAATACGCATCGGAATGCACGCAAAACGGTAAGGAAACATATACGAATATAACTCTAGATATGGAGTTATCAGTACCCTCTGGTCCAAAGCAGTTGACACACTCTGTGCTCAACTGTGAAGACAAAATCTTGTTTACTATTCTGATGAGAAGTGTAGTTCCTAGGGAGAACTCAAGGGAGTTAGTGACTGATAAGGTTCTGATTTTGATGTATCTGATATCTCAAGGTTTTGAGATATACTTTCCAACAGTGGTTATGGAGCATATGATTTATGGTGCAACCAGGACTAGAAACCATCCTCTTCCATATGCCAACCTGTTACCTCTTTTCTTTGAATACTTTGATGTACCTGTGAAAGGAGAAGAAAATATTACTGGAGGTTTTGGGTTGATTGATGAGACTGCACTTCAGAGGATTGAGGTAGTTCAGACTGTGAAAGGACATTGGAAGTTTTATTCAGATTTGTCTAAGGAGGAACTTGCAGAAAAAGAGTTTGTGAAGCCTAAGGGGACTACATCAGGGAAAGGACAAGCCGATGAGGATTACTCTTTGTTGGTTGAAAAGTTAGAAGATCAGCAGGTTGAGATTGAAGATCTCAGACAAAGGTTATTTGACCTGTCAGCTGAATTCAACCAATTTAAGGGCTTGATGAATGTTATGAATGGAAAGCTGGATGTTGTCACCAAGGGTTTGAATTTGGAGAAGATACCTTCTGCTACTAATCATGACACCAAGGTAGATTCAGATGAAAGGCTGGGAGATTTTTTGAAGAAGAAAAAGAAGCCAATACCAATGGTGCTTACTTCAAAGGATCTGTATGAACAAACTGATGAAGAAGATGATGGTGAAGACACATGTTTTGTACAGAGGGGGATTCAGTACAGGTTAAAAGAAAGTGGATGAAATAATTCAAAAAGTTCTTGCAGAAGTAGAAGCTGAACAAGAAGGTAATCAGTCTGCTGAAGATGCTGCAAGTGAAGAAGAAGTTGGAGAAGGCTCAGAGAAAGGCCAGACATCAAAGAAGAAGTGAAGATCAGAGAATGCCAAAGCCTTGACCTTCTATTTCTTTCTCTTCTTTCTTTTTCTGTTCTCAAGGCCTTGACTTTTCAGCAATAATTTTGTTTAAGTTTTTTTTTAATGACTCTGAGTAATGATCCAACATTTCTTCATCCTTATTTGATGAAAGTCAAAAAGGGGGAGCAATTATGTGTTTTTGTGTTTGCAGTATCTGAATAATAATAATACTTAGTTGTTTTGGTTTTAATCAGTTGTGTTATTATAGTACTGTGATTTTATGCAAATCTGTGGTTATATGTAAAATCTGGTTATCTATCTGGTATAATTGTCTATTGTATCTGCATTTTGTGGTTATCTAATTTTAAGTCTGAGTGGCAGGAAAATCTATACAAGACTGTAGGTTTTGTCTTTCATCAAGGGGGAGATTGTTGATTCAAAGACCCTTAAACGTGCAAGAGCAATCTCAACAAAATCCAACGGATATCCACTTAGAGCTGTTTGAATTTCAGTTGGAAACAAAAAGAGGATTTGTAGGAACTGAGATCCTAAAATCTCTCATTCAGTTGCAGCTGTGGATAAAAGAGACTGGTTTGAATTTTAAAGTGAGAGAGGCTTGCAGAATACTCAGAAAGGTGTGAAAAATTCGTGGGAGATCATTCATTCAAACACACAAGCATTCAAGCTTCATTCCAGATTCCAGAAGATCAAATCAATCCAGTTTCGAGAAGAACACATCCAGGCTTCAACAGCTTATCTCTTCTACTGTGTTCTTCACTTGTACTTTAATCTGTGTATCTTTTGATTATCTTAAACCTCACTTAACCTAGTGGTTGGTTGTTCAAGTGAACAACAAGAGGTTCTTGTTAGCTCAACAGTTAGTAGCTGGAACTAGATAGGTTTGGAACCACAAGCTGTATAGGTGTAAGGGAAATCACTTAGGCTTGAAGATCTAGGGCTGTTTCTGTGTGATTAATAAGAAGTGTTTGCCCAATCCTGGTGGGATTAGATCCCTCAGGCAGAGATTAGGTCCATTGGGACTGAACTCTGTAAATTGCTTTGTGTTCTTTACTGTACAGTTTGATTATTATCTGCTGCTTACAACTCAAATCAAACTATAGTTTATAAGCTGTTTAGAATTGTTTATAGTTCAAGGCCTTGAAGCTTTCTATTTTGCCTTTGAAAGTTTTAGACAGTTTACTAAAATCTCAAGGCCTTGATATTTGAGTTTCACACAAAGTTATTCTGTTAAACTTTGAGTTTTGCAAAAAGTTTCCATACTCTATTCAACACCCCCCCTTCTAGAGTATTTAGGTCCTGTATTCAGTCTACATTGCACACCTTCAAAAGGAAATTCCTATGAAGTACTGGTATTGGTGGAGTGGATGAATACAGCTCCGGGAGATGCAACGTGGGAGGAATATCACAAGCTCAAGGAACAGATTTCCTTCTACAGATTTGTGAGGTCACGAATTATTTAAGGGAGGTGGATTGTCATGAGTACAATCTCATTTCCTATTCATTTCCAATTTTCGGCGAGTCGCCGGTGAGTTTTTACCAAATACTCACCGGCGATTACCAAAATAGAGAGTCAAACGGTGAGTAATAAGAAAGGGTTGACTTATCAAGTCGAACGGCATCGTTTTGATGCTCGCTCGACAAGCTAGGTTTTGACCTGTAATAAGCTATTAGAAGCGAGGGTGATGTAGTCTTTTCGCGTGTTGATTCCGTTGTAAAACCCCGATTTGTGGGAGAAATATTATTATGATTATTTTTGCATAACAAACTTTCTCTCTCTTACTTTTCTCTCTCATATGTTCTTCCCAATTCTCTTCTTCTTCTCCGAATTCATTTCTGAATTCTGATCTAGATTCCGATAAAATCGATCGGAATCATAACATAATATTTAGCTTCAAGCAACCCAATTTCACCCAATTTCGTGACCCAATTCGAAATCAAATTTGACCCGAAGAACACTCCAACTCGTCGCCGGATTTCTCACCCCTCACCTTATATAAAACACTGAAACCCAGAGTGAAAAACCCACCACAGAGCTCTCTCTCTCTCTCTCGCTCGTTCTCTCTCTCGATCTCTCTGCTTTCTGTTCGCGCCGCAGGAGCTCCACTGAACCCGACCGAGCAGAGCCCTGCCGAGCCCAGGCCGAGCCCCGTCGTCCGCCATCCTCGCAGTCGGCCGCCCCCCTCTGCTCTCAATCCGCCACCACCACCGTTCATCTCCACCGTCGGCTTCGTCGCCTCATCCCCGTCTCCTTCTCTCTCGGGTAAACAGACTCGTTTCTCTCTCTCTCTCTTTCTTCTTTTGCTTTTTGTTTTGTTTTGTTTTTGTTTTCTCATTATTTAAATTAGTTAGTTGAGTAATATTAATAGTTGGGAAGTAGGAGAGAACAAAGATGCAGTTGGCCCGGTGGTTAAAGTGCATGCTTGTATGGGACTTGAACCTACGTTCGAGTCCTACAATAGGCAATAATGGGACTTGAACCTGGGTTCGAGTCCTAAAATAGGCAATAATTTTTTTACTCGTCATTATTCAAAAATAGAAGTGTAGAATAAGGGGGATGAAAGCCATTTTTTTAACAACTCTTGGGGTTATTTCTTGATTTATTTTTCCTTGTACAAAGCCAATCTGTTGCAAAACAATACTTTTGGGTTATATTTAATTAAAAGATGAAACTTTACTACCTTATAATTTTATAACTCTAGTTATTTTATATTTTAATAATAATAATAATTTAGATAACATTATAAGTTATACTCATATAACTATTGTTACGTTTTATAATAATAAACGATAAGTTTTATAAAATGTGTTTTTATTAATAAAAAATCGTTACTTTATCTTAGTAAAATTTTGGGGAAACCAATAAGAGGTATTAGATACTCTTGCATTTCATATAAGACTTTGTTTGTATTTTTTGTTAGCAATGTATTAATTAGAACATTATAAATTTGTAGGCAACGAATTCTCTGACGACAGATACGTCGAATACTACGATTGATTTGCTGTGATTGCTTTCAGTTGAGGTAAGTAAACATGCCAGGCCTAGCGCCCATTCCGCCTTTTCGTGTCAAATGATTTTCTTCCTATTTGTCTCAAAATTATTTTATGTGAAATATGTGTACCCGAATACTTGTTTCAACTTGTGGAAATGTTCTTCTGAAAATATCACTGCAATCTATTAATCGACGATAACGTAAAGTGGAAGAGTTGTGCGGGGATTGTTGTTGTATGGTTACTATTAACATTGGGCGTGCTGACTTCGATCTCTCGTCCAATTTATTTTATTTGATCCGGTTGCAAGTCCCCGGATAGCTCCTTGTACTCACTCTTCTGGCCGCAAGAAGTCTGTAAGGGGGTGTCGACACTTAAGGTCCTGGATGCTTAAATTAACAAATTGGTTTTGGATTGGATGCTATTAATGGGAAAATGCAATATCCTGAGTTTTGAAATCCCATGATTTGGATAATGGATGTGAGTTGGAAAATATGAACGAACTTGGAATCTCTCATTTTTTTTATAAAAGGGTCAAACCTTTTACTTTCACTTGGTTTTAGCTAAACTACTTCAAACTATTTTGCAAATTACTTCTTCATCATTTTACATGCTTGAGTGTTTATTTACTCGGTATTTTCGCTGACTTTGGAAACTGTGGTGTTCCCTTTTGTTTAATGCACCATAGGTCTAGATGGGAGTTTGGATTAATGAAGCGCGACTCATCACATAAAGTAGTAGTTCACATTTAAATTCTTAGAACCTTCATTTAGTATTATAGAATTCTAGTTTGGCTCGTGTCCATGTTGTGGGCCAAGGATTTGAATTTTCAATAAAGAATTTCTTTAAAGATTATGGAAGTGTTGTTTGGATCCTCTGTTTTAACCTCCTTGTATCCGGGTCTCGTCTCGGGTACGGACTGACACCCATGGGTTTCCGGCTTGGTCATTTTGGGGATGTTACATGTAAGATTTGATGTTGGGGCTGTAATATATGAAGTTTTTTCTTGTTGACTGTCACATACTTTGATATTTTCAATCTAACACCATATCTATCAATTGTGCTGTAAAATTGCCTAAAATATGGATTCACTTGGTTTGTCTGGGTTTGTAATCCCTCGAAGAAGAATCTCTCTCGCTCACTCTATATTGATGCATTGGATGGGTTTTTCTAGATTTGGCAATAATTTTTTTTTAGTGTGTAAAATTCAGACTTTCAACTTCACCATTTTATGTTCCCAATTAATGTTGTATACTTGGATTGCTGATGATATCATTCTCATATGGTTTGTGTTGGTGTTGAAGTGCGCAACAGAGGTATTTCAGCCGGTGCTAGTTTTCTTTATTTAAAATGGAATACAAGTAACATTTGTTAGATTAATCCCAGATGTAATCTATCAATTTCTTTTTGATAGTTTGGGTAGTAACGGGGTGACAAGCTCTTGGAGTTAGAAACAACAGAAAAATTGGTAAATTGGATGAAAAGTCACATGTTGACGCAAAAGAACCAACAGATCAACCAATTGAATCTCCAAATTGAAGCCAAAATTACAAGAATATGAACACACACACACACACACAAAAAAAAAAAAAAAAAAAAAAAACGTGACACTAACAAACATGAGCATATGTTAAAAAGTGACTTCACAGACAGAATCTAACAAAAATGTGCTAAATGTCCCCACTTTTTCCGCTACATGGATGGTGTGATGTATTGTTCGAACATTGAGGGATTAAATTGTATTTTCACGAAGTTATAGGGGGTAGAAAGTGTCTTTTACCCAATATTTTTTACACTAAAACTTGGGTTACCAATGTGTATAATAGATTTTAGGGTAAAATCCAATTTGCACCCCTATGTTTAGGCAAAATGTCACCCGACACCCCTGTGTTTAGGATAATGCACTTCACCACCCTTGTAACTGAGGGTACCCAAACGGATTCGAGAAATGACATTTTTACCCTCAGTAATTAGGAGAATTACCCACCATAAATCTCAAACTTCTCCTTTTCTCTCCCATTCCACTAACCCTAGCCTCCCTTACCCTTCTATCTTCTCAGCCTCTCCATCTACCTACGGAAGCACCATTGCCGCCACTACCTCTCTCCCCTGAAACCAGCCCAGATCCATGCCCTTTCTCCTTCCCATCTTCTTCTTCGTCGACCACCTCTATTGTTCATCCACTCATACTCATCGCAACCATCACAACCATGACAAACCCAATCATCTCTACACCATTGAAACCACACAAATCCTCTATGTTCTACACCGAGAGAGAGCATACACCCAACACCCAGACCTAACCACAACCCTCTCTGTTCGATTAATCCGTTTGATTCGCTGCCTTGATGTGCACAAGAGATTCCGGCGGGGAGACCTCCGTGTACACCGTATGTAGAGGATCAGGGATGGCACAGGAAGAGTTGGGTTGTGTGTAGGGAGAGAGTAAGGCAGTAGTAATGTCTGAGAGAGAGACAGAGGTTTGGCAGAGCTTCCGCGTATGGCTAATGTG
This sequence comes from Linanthus parryae, assembly GCA_023055425.1. Lineage (NCBI taxonomy): Eukaryota > Viridiplantae > Streptophyta > Magnoliopsida > Ericales > Polemoniaceae > Linanthus > Linanthus parryae. Next base: position 1,926,317 of record JALGPY010000004.1, on the reverse strand, counting down.
TCCTCCTTTGTATGGAAAGGTTAACGTCCTATATATAACGGAGAATGTGACCGTTTCAGTGTGGTTAATGCGCCCATCAATGGCGGCTTAATTAGCTTAACCGCAACGGCACGTTCGTCCGCCTATATAGGGACCGTTACAGCACGTTATGCGCGAATACCGGAACCGTTACGAGGTTGACCGGGTTTGACCGGATTGACCGGGTTTATGGAGCTCGTGCCATAAATCTCTCAAAAGCAGTTACTAAAGGTCGCGCGCGGGCTTGGCTCGCACGCGACAGGACTTACTCTAGCCTCCAAACCACTAAGTCCCTACAAGTCCCGTGCAGTGGTATGTGAGGGCCCTGTCTCGCAGCCCCCACATGGATCAGCGCGGCTGGTGATCCAGTGTGTGTGGAGCACAATATGGTGTGCTAGATGGTTGCCACGTGGCCAAGATGTGCTAGCTCAGAAAGCACTATCTACATTAGCCCCCTTTCTGCGCGTGAAGGCTCATAGCTGTATAGACTTCCATGCGCGGAAACCAACACGCGTCGCCGCCACGCACCAATTCAAACATGAGCAAATTCAGCCCCCGTGCGTGCCATTATGACCTAAAACCCCTAGAGTCGTGCCGTCTGGCCTTTAGGGTTTTAGGCGTGACGTCAGCTTGTCCTGTGATTGCGCGATTCGACGGTGACGGTTGCAATTCGACTACTGAAAGGACGCAACCCTTCATTGTTTTTGGATAAATACTTTGTACTCTGCATTGTTGCAAAGCATCACTTCTTTCTCTTAAAGTGAATGGTACCCGGAAGTCTTCGAGAGCAGATTCAGATAATCAATCACCAGTTCAGAACTGCGAATCGTCTTCTTCAACTATGTGTATCCAAGCAGGCTTCACGAAAACAAGGTTGGCCTTGTTCGATTTCGATTTACAATACTAGTATATGCTTCAAACTGCGTTGAATCTGTAAACCCATGACATATAATCTGTTGAAACTTGTGAAGAAGCTTCAAGCTTTGGACCCAATTTTGGCTTAATCCTTCGATGATAAGGATCTTGGATGTAGGGTTTTGAAATCCCTGATAATGCAAACAATTTCCAACTGCTAATTTCTGAAATTGATACCAGAAACTGTTCATCTTTCTTTCCATAGATCTTGAATCTCGAAATTCAAACTGAAGTGTGGCATATTTCTCCCCCCTTTTTTTCTTGTTCTTCCTCAGGAATGGCCAAGACAAAAGGAACCAAACCCACCAAGGAGGACGAAGAGATACCTGATCTTCCGCAAGCTTTGTGGAGAAAAGCCCCCTATCTGGGTGGCAAAGATTTCTACCACGCGAGGGTTAAGGCAAAGAAACTGCCTGCTTCTGTCCCCAATGAGGGATTGCTAACGTTGACTCCCCCAGTTAACTCAGCCTTGCTCGAGTTGATTGGCTGCGAGGATGTGGTTCGATCGGGAATCGAAAATGGGTACTTCCCCTATGCTGCGATTTCCACCCAAGCTTTTGTCCAGAAATTGGACTACATGGATGAGTGGATTGACCATGTGTTGACCGATCATGCTGCGACTCTTAATGAGGCCGGCGTATACTTCGCTGTTCGTGCTATGAAGGGTGCTGCCGTGAAGCTGGACCAGTCCATGCTTCTAAACCTTCTTTCCCGCTACTCGCCCGCGACTCACACTTTCCACTTTGCTGAGTTCGAGGCTGCCCCCACACTCGAGGACGTGCACATGCTGTACGATCTGTCTCCCATGGGTGAAGTGGACCCTTTGAGTCCCTTGAGGACGGATGCGGAGATCGCTTTGTACACGCAGATGGAGGAGTGCCTATCAGAGGTAAAGAAAATCTCCACCCGGTGGACCACTACCAAAGCCCTTCCCAATTGGCAGTTGGTTGACACGTCTGCGAAGAATACTTGGAATAAATGGGTGCAGTACTTCTTTCGTGACTACGCGAACAGCAGCATCACCAAGAAGCTTTTGAGTCAAGACCCGGAGGCCAAGAATTACGTGGAGGGTAAGGGCTATCACTTGACCCTTTGTGCTTTCCTCTGTGCCTGGCTGTCGAGGTACTTAATCGATGGTCACCCGCACGATGGGGTCTTCTACCATGTTCTGCCGCTCGCTTTGAAACTGGCCCTTGGCCAGAGAGTCGCACTCGGACCCTTGGTCTTGGGCACATTGTACTATAGATTGGATCAGCTGGTTGTGGCCATGAAGGAGTCGCGTGGCCGCCTCGACATACTGACCTTTGTCAACATTGCCTTCTTGACGATGTGGGTCTTTGAGCGGTGGCCTTCTTATGCCCCAACTGCCTCCAAGCCCAACAAGTGGTGTCCCCCAGGCGAGGTGGAGGAGCGTAACTGCGGTAGAGCTGCGAGGTGGTTCGGAGCGAACAATACCAAGTGCGTTTGGAGCCTGATATGCGACAACCGGAAAGAGTTCGTTGCCAGGCCCTATGCCGTGCGTATTGAGAATGTGCGGTGGTTTCCAAGGCTGTACCCTTCTAAAGGTATTGTCTTCTCAGAAGAGCTCCTCTTCGAAGAGGGATCGCATTTCCATGAGCGCTATCGCGAATTCTTTTGCCGGTGCCTGCGAGGTTCTCTTCCTGCTCTCGCAGAGCATATTCGTGAGCTCGCACCAAGGTATGAGAGGATAACCGTGGATGTTGAACCTACTCGAGTTTCTCCCCAGTTCGGCTTTGATGCAGTGGCACCCTCAATCTGGCCACAGTCCATTATCAGAGGTTGCTATAGGCGCTTGCTGACAAAGGAGTGTAAAACAGTCTTTATGAACAATCTTCCTTTTGAGCAGCCTGCAGGTAACCGCGAGGGTGGTTGTTCCAAGAACTGGCTCGCATACTGGATCGCCCAACACGTCAGGTTTGAAACGCAGTCGGCTCCTCAGCGAAGCAGAGCTCCTTTGATCAAAAGAAAATCTTTTCCGTTTCGTCCCAATTGCAGTCTGAGCGAGTCTGAATATGGTTGCTACTCATTGTTGGATCATGAGAACCATTTGTGCCCTGACGTCATTCTGAATGAAAAGATCGCCACAGTTAAGAAAGGCGACTCCCATGTCATCAGATATAGCGAGACATTTGCTAAGGTAAGCAACTTTTTTGCCGTATGCGTTAAGCTTCTTGATTTCCACATGTTGATGCCTTTATTCTACACTGTTTGCTGTAGTGTCATGTGCGGAGATTCGCATCTGGTGATCGTTCCAAGTCGCTGGTTAACACCATTGTTGCCACCAGAAGACAAGGACAGTCGTTCCTGCTAGCATCGAGGATGGACCCCGAGGTCGAAACCAGGATTCGCGCAGTCATGAATGCTTTTGCTGACTCGCTGATAGATAATGCTCCGGCCTCGTCTCCACCCAGAGATAATCCGTCTCCTCCAGCGACTGCAGCGCCGAGAGCGAAGAGACCCAGGCAAAAGGGGATTACAATATCTTCCCCTAGGAGCGCTCCAACTTCCCTCCAACTAAGTCCCTTTCTGCCAAGGACAAAGGCAAAGGTCGCATGCCCAGTAAAGCGCGGAAGGAGCTCGCAGTTGAGACCTTCGTTCCATTCAACCAGGAGGAAGAAGAAGAGAGGCAGGAGCCCAGAGAAGGTGATGAAGAAGAAGAAGAAAGAACAAATGTGATACATGAGGAAGAATCAGGAGGTACCTCCTTCGCGTTTCCCTTATCATTATCGTAATACTTTTGCAACTTGATCTTGAACCAATCGTTTCTTCGCAGATGATGATGATGATGAGACCATCGGTGGCCTTTTGGCCAAGAGACAGAAGAGGGATGCTGATTCTGGCATTTCGGACGAACCCATAAGCGAGGACGTTCTCGCCGAGTCTAGGAAGACAGCCGCGGAAGCTGCTGAAAGGAGAAGGCGACGAGAAGAGGAGGAGCTCGAGCGTGTGAGGCAGCGGAGCCTCGAGGAGCAACATGTCGACGACTTAGTGCGTCCAGCTGATGAGGAAGATGTGCTTCCCGAAGAGGTGACTCCTCAAGCTGAGGAGGAGGATGCGGCTCCAGAAGAGGATGCAGCAGCTTTGGAGCAAGCCCAGGCAGATTTTGAAGAAATCGCAGGCGGCAATAAAGGTGAGATTTTTAATCTCGCAGTAACTTATCGAGATGTTATTGGTGGTGCGTTAAAGCATGGTGTGTCAAAGGCCGACATTCGCCGTTGGCTAGTAGGCAAGTGCGGTGAACCCTCAGGTAATCACTTGATCGATATGCATGAACTAAGATTAGTAACTCGAAGTATAATCATGACTAGCTTCTTCGCGCCCCAGGTCATGCTCCTTTTAAAGACATGCTTAATGAGGACACACTAATAGGGCATGGTTCCACGTCTTTAGTGTATGACGAAGACACTGCAATCCCACCTTCGCGTGGAGGTGCTTGCTCTTAGCTTTAGCAAAAGATAGTAAAATAACATATGATACATTTTACCTCACATCATCGCATTTTGTATCACAGGCATCGCTGATGAACCCGTGTTGGAGAAAAGAAGTCAAACTTCTGCATCCTATGTCCCAGTGCCGAGTTCTCATACCGAGAAGCCCGTCGCAGCTGCTGAATACGCAGGAGAGCCTTTTGAGGACATCATCGAACTTTCTGATGATGCCGAAGCTGACGCTGTGTTAATGGAGGAAGATGCCCATGCTGGCGCTGAGGAAGTAAGAACAAGTACTGTCGATGCTACCGCATCCGAAAGTGTCCCTCGCCAAGCAACTTCGGCTGCCACTATGCCTCCAGCGATGACAGAGTCTGTGACGCCACTTCCTGCGTGGAGCTTTTGGGGCTCGCAGGTCGGGGCTGTAATCGCAACTGGTGCGACTTATACTCTTCCTTCTAACTATGAGGAGTTAGAGCTCGCAGCTGACAGGAGAGCTATGGAGCGTGGACAGTCTTCGACCACTCCAACAATGCGCATTCCTTCTCTTCGTGAGATCCTTGAAGGAACTGGTACGTCGTGGCTTGCTGTTTGCATCTCGCATTATTCATTTGCGAGTTTGATATCATAACTTAGCTTTGACATTGCTTTAGGTTTGAAGCAAGCTGATGTGGACTGGCTAGTTCGGATGCGCCTTACCTATCCCCAATCATTTGTGAGATCTCTGGAGATAGGGCCCTTTGACAGAAGGCTGTTTCTTACCGAGGCCATTTGGATTTTGGAGCAGCTGTCTGCGGCCACACCTGCGACCATTTCTGCTCAGAGTGCCGAATTGCTTTTTGGCATGTGCCAAAATCTTCTGACTAAAGTCCAAGGCAGGCTGGGTTTCAGGTTTCTTATGAAAAGAGTTACTTTGATTCGCGCAGCCGTAACTTTGAAACTCGACCACCAAAACCTCGCAGCTGAGAAGCAGAAGGTGGAGCAGCAAAAGCAAAAGGTTGACGAAGCTCTGAAGCTCTATCATGAGATGAATGCCAAGTGCGAGCAATTGAAGCAAGAAGTGGAGCAGGTAGAGAATCTGAGCCGTCAGTTCACCCTTAATGACTCCTTGATCAAGAATTTACTTTGACTTTTGAATCGAGAAAAGTAGCAAATAGCAGAAACATTAATGTAATGTTACTAGAAACATTAATGTAATGTCGCTAGGGTTTCTCCCCCCCTTTTTTTTAACAAAAGAAAAAAAAAACCCGTTTTGCCCTTTCCGGGATTTGATGGAATATCTCTGTGCATATCTAATTATGACATCAGCAATTGATATTCTGCTTGATTTTCGCGCTAATTTCGCATAAGATAAGCACGCTTTCCTTGTAAAGTCCATCCGAATCATGACCATCCGTCATTTATTAGGATACGCAACTGAATCGTCGTAGCCTTTAGTAGGGTAATTGATCGTTACCACTTTTCAAGGCGTAAGTGATTGACCTTACCCTCTTTTCGAATTCTGCTGACTCATCTTGGCAACCGAAGAGTCTCCACAAGGTCTATATAAACCCTGTCTTTGCGATTTGGGTTCTTCATCCCAAAAATGTGCTTTGCCGTGAGTCCTTACGACTGCTGGCTTCAACGCTTGTTTTTCGTTGATTCATGGCAACTCCAAGTCATGAGACCTGAGTTTGCGCTTTGTGCCATAGAAATAGTTTCCAAGATCCGCTTTATGAGGCTTACTAATCTTTGTAACCTTCATAAAGAAAATGGAGATGATATAATTTTCTTCGTCTATTATGTTTGCAGGTCATGTTTCCGGCCGCCTCCCGGTGAGGTGCAGCGCCGCAGTAACCTTGCTACCGACTCGTAATGAACGGCGGAATTCTCCTCCAGCATCCCTGGAGGAGGATTTCTTGCCTCTTCGTTCTTTAACTCAGGAGGCTCGCCAATGCCCTTGTCTATCAGGACAAGGAACCCAGTACCAGAGGAATGACTGCTTCCCCTGTTTTGCACGACTGCATACGTCGGAACAGGTAGTTCCTCTGGTACATATCTTGATCAGACAGGGGTCTTGTCAGATCCTGAGATCTTGGACGTAGAACCACCCAGATCTTTGCTGCCCGGGATGTAGCGAATGGCGAGTTGATCTCTTCGCAGAAGCATCCTACTTGCTACAGATCTTTGGCCGCAGATCTGTGCATTGCATAGCCGGTGTTAGGACCGTTAGGTTCATCCTTTTTCAGTCGGGATTCCCGCGATGTGTAACTTCAAGCTTGTAAGTTACTTTTCGAATGCATTGTAAGCCATGTTGGCTGCGTAGTTAGATTTGAGCTTTTTCGCTTGTAAGCTGCTATCTAGACAGATAAATTGTAAGTCTTTTCGACTCATAATGATAAATGGCTTTTGTATTATCTGCTGTCTCGTTACAACAAAATACAATTTCGCATGCGTACCGGCATATTTCGCCTTTTGTAGTGCCACATACATACTTCGCATTTGCTATCTGCCGTATAAATTCGCAGATATGTTATTAGATCGTTCGAGATCGTATTTGCGTAGCTGTGCCATCTTTGCAGATGGGCTTGTGATTCATCTTCAGATTCAAGTGCAGGTGCTATGTCATTAGATAGACCTTTTGGAGATCACTTAAGATTATGACAGATTTAAGTACGAATTTCTTAAATCGCATTCGTATAACGCCGCTATCACATTAGATAGGCTTGAAGAATCATTTAAGATCACGTTCGCATATGTTGCTATCACAATAGATAGGCTTGAAAGATCACTTAATACTGTTTTCACATGAACTGCTATCGTGGCAGATAGGCTTAGAAGATCAATTAAGATCATCATTTTTTTTTTTCACAAGCTGCTATCGTGGCAGATAGGCTTAGATGATCAATTAAGATCGCATTTTCATAGGCTGCTACCGTGATAGATAGGCTTAGAAGATCGATTAAGATCGCATTTGCATAGGTTGCTATCGTGACAGATAGGCTTAGAAGATCGATTAAGATCGCGTTTGCATAGGCTGCTATCGTGACAGATAGGCTTAGAAGATCAGTTAAGATCGCATTTGCATAGGTTGCTATCGTAACAGATAGGCTTACAAGATCAGTTAAGATTGCATTTGCATAGGTTGCTATCGTAACAGATAGGCTTAGAAGATCAGTTAAGATCGCGTTTGCATAGATTGCTATTGTGGCGGATAGCCCATTGTTAACAGTAATAACAAACTAAATAAAGCAACATTAACAGCTGGATATATGAAATTCTCATTTGGGAGAATCCTTTTATTATAATGCTCTCATATGGGAGAGATGAGCTTACAATTCTCTCATTTGGGAGAGAAGATTGTGTGAATCATAGCCATACGATACATGAGGCAACGTTATAATAAAACGCATAAAATGAGAGAAGTCAAGGATAGTACTTCTTAATCCAGCGCATGTTGACTGAGCTTGGGGTTGAGGTCGTTCCGTGCAACCTCCGTATGCTGCAGTAACCACTGTCGAAGACTTCTGTGACTTCGAAGGGTCCTTCCCAATTAGCTGCGAACTTTGGGTGAGCCGCTTCTCGCATGCAATGGTCAGATGCGGGCAGGACCAAATCTCCAACTGCGAAATCTCTTCGCTGGACCGTCTTATTGTAAGCACGAGCGATCCTTTCTTGATACCGCTTGTTGGTCCTTTTGGCTTGCTCTCGCTTTTCCTCCAGCAAGACTAAGTCATGATCGCGTTAATTGTCGTATAATGCATGGAAGGCCAATCTCGCCGAATTGACTCTCACCTCCGCAGGTACCACGGCCTCAGCTCCATAGCATAGGAGAAATGGTGAGACCCCCGTGGGTGTCCTTGGAGAAGTCCGGTAAGCCCACAGGGCTATGTTTAGAGAATCAGCCCACTTCTTGTGGTCATCTGCGACCATCTTGCTCAAAATCCTCAACAGCGTTTTGTTGGTTGCTTCAGCTTGCCCGTTCCCCTTCGGGTAGTAGGGGGTGGAACATATTTGCCTGATATTGTACTCTGCTAGCTTTGCAGCCACCTGGCGATTAACAAAAGGAGTACCATTATCCGAAAGGATGGTGTTGGGAATTCCGAACCTGCATATAATGTTTTCTTGGATGAAATTGACCACAGCTAGCGCATTTGCCATCTTTAATGGTATCGCCTCCACCCATTTGGTGAACAGCTCAGTTGCGGTGAGAATAAAATGATTCCCGTGCGAAGTTGGTCGGATGGGACGAATGAAATCCAACGCCCATGTGTGAAATGGCCATGGCGTTCCCAATGCATGTAGGTCCACAGCAGGAGCATGCACTAGGTTTCTTTTGAATTGACACTCCTGGCAACGTCTTACTTCGGTGCGGCAATCGGCCTCCATCGTAGGCCAGAAATATCCGATTGAGAGGAGCTGCCTGCATAGTTTCGCACCTCCTTGGTGTTCTACCTGATGGGAAAGGTCCATGACTTCTTGTGCTTCCCTGTCGTCTAGACATCGCAGCAAGTTGCCTTCATGACCTCTTCGCCAAAGTAAGTTCTCTTGCACCACATACCGGGATGCTTTCCTTTTCAACTTCTCCGCTTCTTTTCTCGATTTGGGTACGGTGCCCTGGGTGAGAAAATCAAAGAGTGGTTTCCTCCAATCCGCATCATCGTCGGTTAGAGCGATGAGTAAGGAATCCTTGATCAGTGCGCAACTCTCGCACTTTCCTTGTATCATGGCGGCGGCTGTTGACATATCCGGCCAATGAATGCCATATCTCTGAGCCTTCCGATAGATTGACACCTCGCTCTCTCCGCAAGCATGTTGGTGAATCTTCTCCAGCAGCAATTGTCCCTCTTGCTCGGAAACACATCGCATGAGTATTCCGCCAGGGCCCTTGTAGTAAAGGGTGTTGTCATGTATGCAATACCCCCTTGTGAGTGCCCAGCTTTCGTTGCTTGTGCCTTCTGCAATAGCTCGCAAAATTGTTTTTCTCCAGTCCGTATCATCCATGTGTTCATCGTCGCACGCGTCTTCTGCCAACGCTGACGATGTTCGTGCCTCAATGGAGATCCTTGCGGGACATTTGTCTGTACTAACCTTGGATCCCAAGGTGGCCAAAGCATCTGCATGTCTGTTGTCTGCTCGGGGCTTGTGCTCGTACCTCACATCGCAGAATTGCTGCACTAGATTTTGTACCAGAGTGCGGTAGGACAGAAGGTTAATCTCCTTTAAACCGTACTCGCCCGAGGCTTGCTTGACGATCAACTTGGAGTCTCCCATGACCGTCAGGTTTCTTACTTCCAAAGCTTTCGCTGCATGCAGCCCCGCTATGAGGGCTTCATATTCTGCCTCGTTGTTGGTGACTGCGAAGTCGAGCTTTGCGGACATCTGTATGACCTCCCCATCTGGTTTGGTCAAGACTATCCCAATGCCTCCGCATTTCCTTGTTGACGACCCGTCGAAATGGAGCGTCTAATAGGGTACATCGATCGCATAGATCTCAGGTCCCTCGAGTTCTTCTTCGATCACGGGCTCATGACTGTTGTCGGGGAATTGTGCCAACAAATCCGCTACCGCCTGCGACTTGATCGCTCGCGGTCGCACGCATGTGATATCGTATTGAGAGATGGTCATGTACCATTTCGCCAATCTTCCTCCAGGAGTAGTGTGAGTTAACAGATATCGTATGGGATCACTTTTCGTAACCACCACCACTTTATGCGACGCAAAGTAATGTCTCAACTTCTCTATTATGAAGAATAAGGCAAGGCAATGACGCTCAATGTTCGTGTACCTTGATTCTGCGGGCTGCACAATGCGAGAGATGTAGTAGATTGGCCTTTCCTGACCTTCGTACTCCTGAGCCAAAAGTGCTCCTATGGATTTCCCGGTTGACGTCAGATACAGTAAAAGCGGTGACCCCAACTGAGGTGCGATCATTATTTTTGAAGACGTCAGCAGTTCTTTCAGCTTCCCGAATGCAACTTCGTGCTCCGGGGTCCAGTTGTATGCAGCGTCTTTTTTGAGAAGATTACTGAAGCAGAAAGTAATCTCGGCAATTGCAGGGATGAATCTTCGCAGATATGACAGTTTCCCCAAGAATGTTTTCAAGGCACTCTGATCGTGTGGCGGGGTCATGCTGACGATTGCTGAAACCTTCGCAGGGTCAGGCTCTATTCCTTGGCGATGTACCACGCATCCCAAGAATTTTCCCGATGTTACCCCGAATGCGCATTTCATAGGGTTCATCTTCAGCTGAAAGCGTCTGCATCTGTTGAACACCTTCCGCAAATCTGCCAGGTGGTCTGCCTCTTGCTTGGATTTAACCACGAGGTCATCCACGTAAAACTCCACTTCCTTGTGCATCATGTCGTGGAATAGGGCCATCATGGCCCGCTGGTAGGTTGCACCTGCGTTTTTTAGACCAAAGGGCATCACCGTGTAGTTGGATACTCCCACTGGGGTGATGAAGGCAGTTTTTCATGCATCTTCGGGGTCCATCTTGATTTGGTTGTACCCGCAGAAGCCGTCCATGAAACTGAACATGCGATGACCCGCTGTCAAATCGATTAGTAAATCGATGTTTGGGAGCGGAAAATCGTCCTTGGGGCAGAAACGATTGAGATCTCGGAAGTCCACGCAGATGCGGAGCTGTCCGTTCTTCTTTACCACTGGCACAATGTTGGCCAGCCATGTTGGATGATGATTCGGCTCTATGAACTTGGCATCCAGGAGTTTGACGATCTCCTGTTTGATCTTCACATTAAGTTCCGGCCTGAAGCTTCTTGTGCTCTGCGTTATCGGTTTAGAACCCGGGATGATGTCTAAACGATGCATAGTGATGCTTGTGTCCAGTCCGGGCATCTCATCATACTCCCATGCGAACACGTCTTTGTACTCAGTCAGGAGCTGTAGCAGTCCTTTCTCCTCCTCGCTTGTGAGGTCCGCACTTAGAAAGACTGGCCTCTTCTTTTCCTCGTTCGGGCTGAGGAACACTTCTTTTAGCTCTTGCTTTTGTGGTCTGGGTCTGTCTTCCATGCATTCGGGTGCTTCTTTGAGCTTCTCATCTGGAGTGCTCTGCATTGGCCTTTCTGTGACCGCAATCTGCTCGATTTGATTGATTTGCCCAGGGATATCCCCATGCCCGTGTGAGGACATCCCCGCGCACCTTCATATGCGATAACACTTCTTCCCATTGGCGTAGAAGCACTCTATCTCCTTGCCCTCAGGGTCATGCTTTGCTATTCTCTTCAAAGTGTATATGTTCTTTCGCTGGTAAGCGATTCGCGGTGCCTCTTCGCGTGTGGGCGGCTTTTCCTTGGCATCCTCCCTTGTCACCATCACTCCCGCAGGTGACTGATCCTTGATATCTTCCCAAAGAGGTAAAGGAGTAGGGTTGAACGGCCCCGGTGTTTGCTCGTCCGCCATCTCGGTGAACCACACCGCCTCGCTGAGATGTGCTTCATCCATGTTGAATGGATTCGTTGAAGCCGGTATCTCGACTATTCTGTCGTTCCAAATGGCTTTCATGACTTGGTGAGCTGTTGAAGGGACCGCGTCAAAGCGATGAATCCAGGCTCGACCTATGATCATGTGATACGTAGTGTTTGCATCTATGACATAGAACTTCGCTGAGCACTTGATTTTGCCGATCTGCACGCCCAGGCGGATCCATCCGATCGTCATTCTAGAGTCGCTTCCAAATCCCATCAGCGGAGATGGACGCCTGACAATCTTATGCTCGGGGATCCCTGCTAGCTTCAGTGTGTGGAGCGAAACGACGTTGACCGCTGCTCCTCCATCGACGAATGCTCGTTTGAATTTGACACCATTGATGATGGCCGTCACGTACAGAGGCCTCTGGTGGCTCGCATCTGTCTTTTTGTCGCTGGCAGAAAAGGTCATAATCTTTTCTGTAGAGCGAGACGCCCTGATGACTTTCCCGTTGGAGACTACAAGATCCTCCTCGTAGTCCTCTGTTATCCTCAAGATTGCTTTCGTCATTTCTGTCCGGCACTTCTCGGAGAAGTTCATCTCGTCGAAGAATCTGCTAAAGACGTGCGACCCCTTCATCCGATCGGCACGTTCATCCTCTGTGTCTACACTGTAGTCCTCTTCATCATGGACTTCGGCAATGATGGGTAGACCATCCTCTGCGACTTCTTCCAAGTCCACAATCGAGATCATGGCGACATCTTTGCCTTTTGAGTCTTGCTCCGCATGGGCAGGAAGTGGATTGTTGCGTACATCCTTCCTGTGATCGCTGACGATCAGCTCGCCGTTCTTCATCTTCTGGTTGAATACAATCCTGAGCTTCTTACACTCCGCTGTGGGGTGCATTACCTTGCCGTGGTACTCGCACCACTTCGGGTCCCTCACCATTTCCTTGGAGGGTATCTTCTCGAGCGGCGGTAGGACACCGTCGTTGCGCCACTGCCTGCATAAGTCGCTTGCCTCCTCCACCGAACATGGCAGAGGTGGTAAGTCGAAGTTCACAACCTTCGCTTGCTTCTGGGGTGAAACTGTATTGACCTCAGCTTCGCGTCCCCTCTTGTAACTGAATCTCCCGATCTTGTAGGTGGTGCCGTTCGAAGATCGCTCCGGAGCGTTCTTCTTTTTCTGCCTCTCAACTATAGGCTCGATGTTCTTCGTGCATTCGATTAGCTTTGAAAATGTAGGTGTTTGCAGATTGATGAGCATACCTTTGTATTCATCTCGCATGCACTGCAGGCATATCTCTACAAGCCGGCTTTCGAGCATTGGATCTTTGCATTCCAATGACTTCGCCCTGAATTTCTTGATGAAAGTTATCCCATCCTCCTCGCGCTTCTGATACATCCGCGAGAGGTGGATCATCGTCACCTTTTCATCCATCTGGAAGAACTTGGTATAGAACTTCTGGACCATGTCGTCCCAGGTCTTCACGGATCCAGCCTCCAACGTTCGATACCACTTGTACGCTACATTCCCCAAGGATTTTGGGAACTCTCGCATCAGCAGTTTGGAATCGGCTCTGTATGGCCCCATGACATCGATGAAACGCATGACATGCTCATGAGCGTTCCCATTGACATCCTCGAACTTGTCCCATTTAGGAGCCTTATACCCCCCCCGGGTTAGGCATGAGATAGATCTCCCGCGGGATGGGTGGATCGTTGTCTAGCTTCGGGATGATGGTATCCGCGAATGATTGATGAGCCAGAATAGTGTCCATGCGCTTCTGCAGAGACGTCATACATTCTGGAATGCTTCCCTCGATAACAAGAGGAGGGGTTGTCGCAGGCGGAGGCGACACGTATGCCGCCGGAGGATTGGGGACATATTGGCCATTCGCATTGCCCCAGATCGCCGTTGGCGGAGGCAAGGGATACTGCGAAGCCGGATTAGAAGACAAAGCCGGAGGCTGAGGAGTATGAGCAGTGAGAGGCAACATCTGAGCTGTTGACCCCTGAATTGAAGGCAGCTGCGTAGTCGCCGGTGGAGTCTGCAGATTAGGATTGGGAGGTGTGGTCGACACTCCCAGTCCTGAAGCGGTAGGGGCTCCTCGTCCTTGAGAGACGGCGGTGGCTGGTGAAGAGTTTGGCGCAAGGGTGCCCAGAACGGCCAGGATCCGTTCTAGCTGCGCAGACTGAGCTTTGAGAGCTTTCGCCTGACCTTGGACGGTGGCGTCCAAGGATTCTAGCGTCAGTGCCTCACCGGGGGTCGCAGGAGTACGGCGGGTCTCCTCTCCTGAGGCAGCTTCGGTGGAAGGCGATCTGTTGCTAACATCATCCTCCTGAGACATGGTTGCTTTTGTTGGTAAGTTCACGTCGGGTTCACCAAAATGTGCACAAGAGATTCCGGCGGGGAGACCTCCGTGTACACCGTATGTAGAGGATCAGGGATGGCACAGGAAGAGTTGGGTTGTGTGTAGGGAGAGAGTAAGGCAGTAGTAATGTCTGAGAGAGAGACAGAGGTTTGGCAGAGCTTCCGCGTATGGCTAATGTGTCCTCCTTTGTATGGAAAGGTTAACGTCCTATATATAACGGAGAATGTGACCGTTGCAGTGTGGTTAATGCGCCCATCAATGGCGTCTTAATTAGCTTAACCGCAACGGCACGTTCGTCCGCCTATATAGGGACCGTTACAGCACGTTATGCGCGAATACCGGAACCGTTACGAGGTTGACCGTGTTTGACCGGATTGACCGGGTTTATGGAGCTCGTGCCACTAAGTCCCTACAAGTCCCGTGCAGTGGTATGCGAGGGCCCTGTCTCGCAGCCCCCACATGGATCAGCGCGGCTGGTGATCCAGTGTGTGTGGAGCACAATATGGTGTGCTAGATGGTTGCCACGTGGCCAAGATCTGCTAGCTCAGAAAGCACTATCTACACTTGACATCACAAAGAATGAGAAGATCTGGTCTGTGTATTAGTCAATTGAGGAAGGGTAAGCTTGGGTGTTGGCTTGATTGATGAATTCGTACTGGTTCAGGTATGGCTTGAGTGAAGTCATGACTTGATAGTTTGGGTGGGTTTGAGGCTCCGATGTGGGTTCGCCATTGGTTTGTTCGTACGGAATACTTGGGTTCGCTGCTACTGCAACATTCTTGCCTAACTCCATCAATTCTTTTAATTAGTGGGTTTAATTTGTTGTTGTGGGCAGTGATAGTGTTTATTTCTCTGTCACCATGAATAGATTAATTTGGTTGTTGTTGTGATGTTGTGGTGTCTCTGGGTTGTCTATAAAAAACAGAGAGAGATGGGACGGGATATGGGGTGGTGGTGGTGGTGGTTGGTTGTGGGTTTACTAGATAGGTTGATTGTATTAGGAATAACACAGATTGTGGGTTTACTAGATTTGCTGATTGTATTAGGAATAACACATAATTCATGTTGTGGGTTTACTAGATAGGCAAGAAGGTTGGTTTTGTGTGCTGTAATTTAATTTTGTATTTCAATTAATTTTGTTTCGGTTTGGTTTCTCAAGGACCAATTCATGTTGTTGTTGAGGTGGTTGTGGTATTGTTGGTGGTGGTGATGGCGGCGGTGCTCAAGAACACCAAGAACATGAAACATGAACAGAATGAACCCAAAAGACAAATAGGGACAAAATTGACAAAAAAAAAAAAGTAAAAAGTGACTTCTTGGACGGAATAGAACAGAAGGGTGATAAGTGTGCTCACTTTTTCCGTTACAGGGGTGGTAAAGTGCATTAGTCGAAACACAAGGGTGTCGGGTGATATTTTGCCTAAATATAGGGGTGCAAAGTGGATTTTACCCTAGATTTTATGCATGATATGGACAACTATATTCATTGACTGACCCTCGCCGACTAAGGGCTAGTTTAGAATGCTGTGGCGGTGGTAGAAACTGTTGTGTGAGAATTATTGTGGAAAAGCTGGTGTGGATTTTAGTTAAAATGTTGTTTGGCAAATTTACGTGAAAATTACGGTGAAATATTGATATAGCAATTTTGTGTTTGGTAAAATCAATTATGAAGCTTCTGTGAGAGCGTAAAATGACAAAAATATATGACATTTATCAGCTTCGTAAGGATAAATATTGAAGTTTTAAAAAACAATTAAGGTTAAAAACAGTTGTAGATATATTAATCAAAAGCAGGTTCCAGAAGAGCATCTCCCCCTGCTTCCTGAAAGCTGCCGTGCGACAACAAAAACACATGAAAACTATTTCTGCTGTCAGGAAGCTGTTGTGCTGGCAACAGAAGCATTCCCAGACTGGCCTTAACATCGTTACAATCACAATGAGGGGTTTAAGTTACTCGGCACATTGAAGGGTGAAAGTGATATTTTCCAAACTGGAAGGGGTGAAAATGTCATTTAGGCAAACTAGAGGGGGAAAGTGTATCTTACCTAATAATAACTACTCTAAGATGAGAGGTACGTAGTTGTATTTAGGGATGGCAATATGGTCCGATCCGATCTGTGATCCGAGCGACCCGGGCCGAATGGATCGGATCCGAATCCGATCCAATTGAAAATGGATCGGATTTGGATCTGGAAAGTCAGATCCGATCGGATCTGGATCTGGATTTGGATCTAAGGGCAGATCCAACGGGTTCCGACCCGAGCCGATCCGACGTATATGTGTGCTTTACAAATATATTCATATTACCTCCCCACTTTCACTTCCAAGTAGAATACATTAGTAATTCCAACCTACAAACTATTTCTGTTGTGTTTTAGGCTTCATAACTTGTGAACATGCCTTAGCGTATGAAATACTATTTATTTCTTATGTTATTTTTTGTATTTTATTGCAAACCCAAGCCAGATCCGATCCGAATCCGATCAGACCACGTATTATATGGATCTACGGATCGGATTTGGATCAGCTGGATGAAACCCGATCCGATCTGATCTGAATCCGGTGACGATCCGAACGGATCTGGATCGGATCTGGATCTCATTTCTCCTAGTCGGATCTGGATCGGATCAAGCCTGATCCGATCCAGATCCGACCCGTTGCCATCCCTAGTTGTATTACTTGTATGTTTTCTTTTGGGTAAAAGACAATTTCCACCCCTCGAATGGGTTAAAACAAATACCACCCCTGATTTTTGGATAAATACGAATACCCCCTATCAGACTTAGCAAGCCAAGGGCTAGTTTGGGAATGCTGTGGCGGTGTTAAAAAACTGCTGTGTGAATACACTGTGGAAAAGCTGCTGTGAATTCTTGATAAAATGTTGTTTGGTAAATATTACGTAAAAGCTGCTGTGAAATATTGATATAGTAATTTTGTGTTTGATAAAATCAATTGAGAAGTTGATGTGAGAGGCTAAAATGACATATATGACACTTGTCATATATTTTTATAAAAAATTGTAAGATTAAAATCGGTTGTAGATAAATCAATCAAAAGCACTTTCTGAAAAAGCATCTCCCCCCTTGTTTTCTGAAAACTGCTGTCGGAAAGCAGAAACTGTCCAGAAAAGCAAAAAATTTATTTTTACGAAACTAACTAAAACTGTTTTCTGCTGTTGGAAAGCAGATGTGCTGGCAGCAGAAGCATTGCCAAACTCACCTAACAGTCCCTAATAGAAGTCTCAAAAAGACCTATTTGCCCTCACCTTATCCATAGACCTCAACTAAAAGAGAATAACTTATTATAGATTTCCGATTTTACCCTTCTATTTTTTTTTATTCATCAGAAATTCTGTGTTGAACAGAGACGGAGAGATTTGTCTGGCTTCGAGTGAAGAGGGAGGTCTCGTCTTCCTGATGCCCCACCGCCCTCTCTCTCTCTCGTTTCAACGATGGGAGATGGAATTCTCGCCGTATCCTGAACCGGTAGAGTCTGAAGTCCTGACGGAGGCTTGGCTGCCGAGCTTTGTTTTCTCTCTCGCTCCGACTGAATTGGAGGTACAGACCTTGAAAACTGTTTGAAGTCTCTGTGCATGTTGAGTTGATCTGTTTGGAAACCCTAATTTCAGCTGAATTGTAGTCTCTGTTCATTTCAACTAGCAAATTTGGCAAATCTAAAAATAGTAAATAAACAAAATTATTTACATACATCCTTTTCTGAACTAGGGGTGCAACTTGGGCGGGTTGAACCCGACCAACCTGAGCTAGTAGGGTCCGAACACATAGTTTTAGTAATTTGGATAGGCTTGAAATTCTTTTGTATCATGGAAACAAAGAATCACAAAAATACATAACCACGTTACAATCAAATCCTACAATAGTAAATGTCAAATGCTTCGATGTCGAGGGATCATGTACTATTAACAAAATTACAAAAAAAATTGTGGGCATCTACAACAAAGGGATGTTTTTTTCTCGATATCTACAACAAAGGGATGTTTTTTTCTCGATAACCTGGGATTGTTACGAAGCAAGTCGTCGACTTCTAGGTGCTTAAGCAGCAAATGCGAGGGCAACTACGAATGCCAATAACTTGAAACAAACGGTAAAAAGTTAAAACCGGCAACAAATCCAACAATTGGAGTTACGTTAAAAGCCTAAACGATGATTGGAAAATCAACTGTGAAAAATAAGGGTTTGGGGTGGAGCGAGGGTATAAATTCTCTTCATTGTTGGGTTTATAAGATAGGAAGAATCCGTTACCATATTGTTGCATAAAAAAGTTAGTTGAAAATTCGATAACCCTTAAGTATAAGAATAAATGATTCCATGATTTAAATCCATAAAAAGAAGCCACTTAAACAAAGACCATCACTCCTCAGGCCTCCTCTGCACAATTTTGATGATTTCAAAAGTGCAGAGCCCATACAACCTATGAAAGCTTCTTAATGCTGCCTTGGATTTACATACGAAACATCAATTCTTGAAACATACATAGAGATTAAAAAATACCACGTCGATTCCACGCACTGCCCACCTTCTATCCAAGAAGTAGAGAACTATAGATGCGAGAGAATTCCATCCAAGACACTCTACGCACAAAAACACAATAAATTGAAATGTTTACATGTGGCAAAATAAAATCGAAATTGACCCTCTCGCTACTCGAATTGCAACCTAGATTGAATACCTAAAAAGCAAGCGGACTTCGATCGGCACCTAAAGCGATGCGAGTCTGCGTGATTGAGGATGGAGAAGAACATCGAAGTGAGGCTGCTTGAATGAGGATGGAAAGAAGAAGAATACAGGAACCAGAAATTTTCAGCCCACAATCGCCCTTCATATTCGATGCGAGTTGGTGGTTGGTTACGTGATAGTGGGGGAGTGGGTGGGTTGAGTGAGTTTTAGTTTTTTTTACCATTGTAGCCATATTGGAAGGTAATTAATTTTATGTAAAAGTGTGGATAAAAGTGGAAAATCAAAAGTATGACAGGCTTCAAAAATTGATTTCACCACAATGAGTGTTGGCTTTATATGATTGTACCTTCGCTTCAATTATGGTATTGGCTTTATGAAATTTGAGGTTGATTCAATTATGGTATTGGCTGTCAAAAGCTTGGATTTTGAAGCCTCAAAATTCCCATGTGTGAAAACCAATGACTCGTGCTCTGATGATCTCGATTCTTTGGTTGAAGATGACCAAACCCATCTAATCGTCGACTGACTCGATGAATCAGAGCCGTTGATTGGTTTTCCATAGGTCACAGAGAAATGGAGACCTTGATTTGGGTTTAAGAAGACAAGCCCTTGATGGATTTGGACGGTCCAATCTTTTTCTATCTCCTCCTTGTTATTCTCTTTGATTTTGTTTCTCAGTGATTTTAATGCTTAGATCAGTTCATGATCTCTCTCACTCGAGTGTCTCTTTTAATGAATACAAGTCTGATTTTTAGTGATGCATTAGTGTAATCTGTTTTTATAAAAAATGCATCTTTTAATGGTTAAAAATTCTGATTTCTATTGATAAGTTTATTTCTCTATCAGTTTCCTGACCACGCATAGTGAAAGTGATAGATTTTTCTGAGATTGGTGTTTTTGGTGTCCTTTGTGTTGATCACAAGGCCAATGCTCATCACAACTTTGGACCACATTGTGCTTGCTTGTGTGTGAATTACATTGATAGGTTTGTGAATTACATTGATAGGTTCCTATCAGTATTTTCACTACCTGTAAGTCACAACACTCCATTTACAGTGTATACGATTTTGTATTAAAATCTATAATTATTTTTCTGATTTCATGTTTTGGTGGAAAATAAAGACTGGGCAGTGCAGTTGCTAGCTGTTTCATGTTTATCACTTGCAACCAAATTGATGGAGGCAATAGTCCCTCTTCCAGTAGATTTCCTCACTGTAAAGTTGTGCATAGAATCAAACTGGGCACTATTTGTCTTGTTAAAGCTACTTTCATTGGTAGTAGTACATGTAATACACATTGAAAACAATGAAAGATCCATTTGTTTTCATTTGCTTTGTGTTGGTTCCAGTGTTGATAAATTAGTAGCTGTATCCTCTGATTAGAAAATTGGGTTGGTTCCAGTCTTGATAAATTGGAAAATTGTGATTAATGGAGGGAAATATGAGTGGAGACAAAATGTCAATTGGTGACCCTACATCTGTATTTTTTTACGCAGAGGGGTGGAAATCGGATTGACGAAGAGAGCAGTCGCACTCATCCTCAATGAACTGACGAAGAGAGCAGTCGCACTCATCCTCAATGAAGAAGAAGAAGACGAAGACGAAGACTCGGAAGGGGCAAAACCCAGTGTTGTCCGATTTTCCAGATGATTTGATGGAAAGCATACTGGAACGGCTGTCTTCAGCAGATCGAATTCGATTTGGTGCGACTTGTAAGAAAAATCTCTCGTTTGTCACCACCCAACAACACCTTCATCAGTATCAGTTTCGGACGATCGACAAGCTTCCGTGGCTGGCTACCTTCGCCTCCGATTTGTTTGACGAGGAATTGGTATTCAGTTTGTTCGAGCCACCACAAAAACGAGGACAGCCTAACTATGCTGATTATCGAATTCGCGACCCAAAAGGAGAGAGGATTGCCTTTCTGTCTCACTTCAACATAAAAGCTTGTAAGAAAGGCTGGTTTCTCTGTGTATGGCCAAAAGAAAAACAAGTCATGACATGTTTCTTATTGTTTTGTCCATTCAATCAAAGGATCATCAAGTTGCCTGATCTGGACTATGATCTCAACAACGAAATCCATTGGGGAGAAGTACTTTCATGCCATGCCACCTTCTCTTCAGATGATCCATCTTCTCCAGATTGTGTTTTCTTCTTCTTGTCTCTGGAGGAGAGTGGTACCCCAGAGAAATGTAGTATCAGCACACTAGATCAAAAGAGTGGAAAGTGGAAGACTAAGCTCTTTGATAAGCTGCTTTATTCTGTTACATCTGTTGTCTACCATGAGGGATGCTTCTATTGTCTATCCTTGGTAGGTGATCTAGCAGCTTATGATGTTGTTCAGCAGACCTGGAATCTCATTATCCCTCGATCCCCTTACTCCAACTTGCAGTTCAGAAGGCCTCAGTTGGGTTTGGTTGCGTGTCAAGGGAAGTTGATTATTGCATTCGTCGGCTTAGTAAATTCTGAATACAATAATCTTGAAGTGTTTCGCTGCGGCCTATTCGAGTTTAGTAGCTCGACAAGCACATGGGTCGAGAAATCAAGTTTGGGCGATCATGCTCTCTTTCTCGGTGATCCTACATCATTTTCTGTCCCTGTACCGTCTTGTTCAAATGTTGCCGACAGGATGTATTTCTACAGTGTCATTATGACTAAAGCTTGCCCAATCTACTATTCCTTTAAGGATGGTCGGTGTCACATGTCGGAGGATGGCGGCTACTGGTCCAGTGATGGCGAAGATGGAATGTGGATTGAACCCCCTTCCCCCACATTCTGAAGAATCAGTTCACTCGTCTTTCCCCAAAGCAAGGCTCAACCCGTACTCCTAACTCATAGCAGCTTAAAGTACATTATGCCATAAGATATCAATGGTATGACAATAGGAAATTATTATGCCCCCCTCCCCCCTTATTTTACATTTTATTTTTTCTTACTTTATTCTTCATTTTTCGTACTTGTCCTCTCACTATAAATACATGCAGTTGCTTGCTGGATTTAACCCATCACCGGGTTTCATTTTCATGAGCAAGGATTAACCTATGTTGCCCATTACTGTTTCTTCAAAGCTTGAAACACACTTGCTTTCTCTTGTTTATTATTCTGCTGGTTTCTTCAACTTTTCTTTCTCTGGTGCTCCTGACAGAGACTGTGAAGCAAGCATGATACATGCTGGAAACATTCAGTCTTCTATTCCAATAATAGTTTAGAATCGTCATCGCTCACAGCTTGATGGTTTAACCATAACCTCAGATCTCTCTCACCAGTGGAAGTTTTTATGGAGCCTCTGAATTATTGTGCATGCGCTATCTTATCAGGCGTGCAGCCGGCGATCTCGTTGCTCTCTGGAGCAGCTTACGAGGTTGTTACTCAGCTTGCTTTAACAGAGAGCTGGGACTTGACGGCATGGTGCTGAGGTAACGACTAGTATATTAGACTTGTAAATTTTACAAAAAAATTGAATTCCATAGAATGTTGAGGTTCATTTTACCTTTGAATTCAACAAGCGGTGCAGATAAGGAATTTCATTTTTAATCCTCACAAGTCACAATTTCAAATTTGATAAACGCAAAAATGCCTTATGATGGCACTACAAAAGTTCGACATGGTAGAATTGGCTATGAGCAGTACATAATAGGTTACTGGATCCGTAGAAATTTTATGAACTGGAGTCAAGTGCGAGAGATGTGGTTATTTTGGTTTATGTTAACCTTTTACACTTTTTGATGATGTAATATGCCTTCAAGGCAATGTCAGTGATAATCAATTGTTTCAAACATAATTGCTATGCCGTAAGGGCATGTTTGGTGTAGAGATAAAGAGAGGATAAGTATGGTGATAACAAGACCAGGAGGGGATAATAACTTAGGGTAAAAGACAAAAACCACCCCTTGAGTATGGGGTATATACAAAAAAATCCCTCGTGTTCGGGGATATACAAAGACCACCCTTGTCAGTTAACGGTGACTAACGGCTACTAACGGAGGGGCAAAAAGACAAGTGTACCCTCACCATCAAGAAAAAATACACTGCTATAAAAACCTTTCTTCCCCTCATCCCTCATTTCTAACCTAACAGCCCCTCATCTCTCTCTCTCTCCTCCTCCTCCTCCTCTTCCAAACCCAGATCTAACAACACCACTACCATCACTGCACCCTCTTGCTCCCTCTCCTCTCCGCCTCATTATACTTCTCCGCAACCCTCAACCTCGTCGCCTCCACGCCACCACTCCCCACAATCATCTCCGCCACATCCCTAATCCCCTCCGCCGTCGCCTCCGCCTTCAACAGAATCGCCGCCGCTTCCCCTTCCCCTTCGTTGATCTGCCTCACCCTCGCCGCCTCCGAACCCATAACCACCGCCGCCTTCCTCCCCTGGGCGACATTAATCGTCGCCTCCATCTTCCCCTCCGAGTCCAGCACCACCACCCTATCTCTCTCTCTCCATCGACATAACCCAGCTGCCCTTTATTCTCCGACCCCTTCTTCTCCTCCTCCTCCGATGAATCCATCGACCCCCGTTCTCCTCGCTGCTGCAGGAGAGCAATCGACGGTCTCTTGCCTCATATCTGAAACAGAGGGCTCTCTGCTGGAGTGAAGGAGCGACGACGAACGCTACATGGACCTTGAAGAGCTCATCGGCCTGACCACCACCAAGAGCTCATCGGCCTCAACTCCGGCGGAATAGAAGATGGGTTTGAAGTCTGGAGGTGTTGGAGACCAGCAGATTGAATCCAGCAGCCGTTTGATTAGAAATCGAAGAATTTGTCGCTGGTGATGCACGGTGGATGTACAAGATATCCGTGGTTGTGGCGGTGGAGGAGGCGGTGGTGGTGATGGTGGCGGGGGGATACCTGTCGTTGGGGGAGTTGAATTGATGGAGGTGAGATCTTCTGTGGGGGCAGTGGAGGGTTGATTGGGTGCAAATTTTTTGCAGGTTTGCTTGGTTGGTTTGGTTGAAGGGCTTTTGTTAGATTGATTTGTCGCAGGGGTGATATGTTGTTGTTGCCTTGTAATTGGCAGCAAGGAGAGTTTAGCTGTGGGGATGTGGTGGTGGTGGTGGTGGTGGTGGAGGTGGAGGTGGAGGTGGAGGTGGAGGTCAAGAACACCATAACATGAACAAAAAAAAATACAAGTAGGGGCAAAATGGTCATAAAAAAGACATATTGCACCCCAAACTTACTGATTGTAACAGAAGGGTGTTTTTCGTCTAACGTTCATCCACTGACAGGGGTGTTTTTTGTCTCCACAGGGATGGTTTCTGTATATCCCCGAACACGAGGAGTTTTTTTGTATATACCCCATACTCAAGGGGTGGTTTTTGTCTTTTACCCAATAACTTAAGGCTGGTATAGGGATAATTGTAAGACTGATTTAATCACCCTTTATTGATAAAACGCCTAAACTTGTATCCTGCTACGGGCGTGGGATTTATTGCTAGGGCGTATTACATTTCCTTGAATTATGCTGAATCCTATTCCTACAATGAACAGTAGAACAGCATATGAACATTTCGTAACACCTCGGCTGTGTAAATGGCATAAAAGTTGTGTCCATTTGTATAAAAGCATTCTTTATTAGCATCATCTATAATGACAATATAAGCTGTTGCTCAACACCATGTAATAGATGAGAGCCACAAAGTACAGCCAAGCCCGAAGCAAAAACTAGCAACCTACCCAACTAGCAGTGAATAAGCTGGGGAAGGGCAACACGCATTATATACGGTTGGCTAAAAACGGACTAGACATAACTCATAAGACATGAAAGGAATTGAAAGGGGAAGGTTATGGTATTTGATAGGAGATTGATTATGTTTCATCTGTTGTCTATCGTGAATGATGCTTCTATTGTCTATCATGCGGCGGTTACTTGGTAGCCTGTGATGCTTTTTTTTCCACAGAGCCGGCAAGTGATCATCCCGTCATCTCCTTTGCCCAACTTGGACTCCAGATGCGCTTCCACAATGTTATCCTTGGTCGAGTGTGAACTGTGAAGGGAAGTTAATTCGTGTACACACCACCGAACGAGTTAATTTGTAATGGCGTATTCTTGTAAACCCACATTATAGTATAACTGGATCTGGGTAAAACAAAACTCGAGACAACCTTCTGTGGTCAGCCATCTTCTGTCACTAGTACTTGATCTGGAATTCCGCTAACAGGTTGTACAACCCAATTCCCCACCATGGACGGACCAACTTATTCCGTCTTCGAAATTCAGTCCACAGAAGCTTCCTCTTCTTCTTTGTTTATTTCTTCCTCAAACATTTATTTCTCTCTTTGCTATAACCACACACACACACACACTCACACTCGCACTCACTCACAATGAGGGATGCATGATTTACACACTCACAAACTAACTCAAAACACACACAGAAGTCAGGTCAGTTTACTGTCAAATCGGCTTACAGTATTGCAACTTCAGCAACAACACTTTTCGATACGAAATAGCAACGGAACCGGGCCAGGTTCTTTAATCTATAAGACCTCTACAACTACAGCCCAAACTCTTTTTCTTTATTTGGAAATGTGTCAACAATGCACTCCCCGTCAAACAAGTACTCCAACGTCGCAGGATCCCATTACCAAACATTATTTGCGACCTCTGTCATAATGGAGACGAAACACTGGAACATTGTCTTTTCAGCTGCGATCATGCTCGGGCAATATGGTTCGGGTCTTCTTTGGGTTACAGGCTTCCGTCTGGCACGTCACAACCAGTTTCTAAACCCCTTCTGCATATGTTTCAACAAGTTACTATTCCATCTCAACGACTTACCATACTGGTAGTTCTACGACAAATCTCGCTCTCTAGAAACGCTCAAGGACAACGGGGATTTGGTTCACTACTCAATTTTCCATGCAGCATCACCATTGCAAGCAGAGGCACGTGGAATCTCCGATGCACTTAAATGGCTACTTTCAAATGGGTACACAGACATCGAACTTCTTACTGACAGCAAAGTGTTTATCAATGCTACGCTGCAAAGCATCCACAATCAACATCTTCATGATCATACATGAGGTGCTATCGTTAGTAGAGTCCTTTAATCATTGTTCTATTTCCTTTGTGGTACGCGATCTAATCTCTCCCGCTCATAACAAAGCAAAATGGATAACCCGCGCTTGTAACGCTCGTTACTTAATGATAATTACTTCTCTCTAAAAAAAAATCATACACTGGGAGTCACGTGGCTGACACATCACTTAATGGGAAAAGAGAAAATAATTAAAGAAACAAAAAGATAAAAATAAAAATTCTTCATATAAGCAAATAAATATTACAAACAAATATTACATGATAACTTATGTATTTCTCTGGAAAAAAATATCTCACACGCATGTCTCCTCACACACACAAGTTCCTCCCTGGAGTACGAAAAAACCCTCGCCCTTCCTCCCCGGAGAACTTAAAGCCCTCGTCCTCTGCTTCACAATTATTGTTTGTCTCGCGTCTATGATTTCACCTTTAATTCTTCATTGCTTTTTTCGTTTCTCTGAGCATCAAGGTCACATATTGCCTTTTGTGCTTTTCTCTTCTCTAAATCAACCCCTAGTGTCTATGGTTCTGCCTTCAATTAAACATAATAATAATTTGAATATGCTACAGCGTTCTCCATGTGTATATCTTCAAGATGAATTCAACAATTACGCTCACAAATTTCATCTGAATTAAGCTTGTCACAAAATATGCACAAAATCTTTCATGATCTACCAGTTGCATACACCCGAATACGCTAGTCTTTAAAAGAAAAGACACATTCGGTTGAATTCGGTTGGCATTGCCTAACAGAGAAACTAGTTTCTAGCTACGATCCTGGATACCAGAGCCGGTTATCTATCACTATTTTTTTCTTTTTAAGTCTCAACATGAGTAATTTGCATACACAGAGAATTTCATTAAGCATTTGTAAAATAAATATGGTATCATTAACACAGTTGACTAGTTTGGACGTGTCACTCAATCGTACCACGTCACAGTACCCTGTTTTGACGTGCCATTTCTCGTGATATGATGGTCCAATATTTCATGTAACAACAGCTTTAGATGTTAACATGCACCATCACGTTGCATGAGATCATTGACCAATATATCTACTAAGTGCATCAAGTTTTCTTGTCACACTTTCTAGTGTATGGTTTTGGCTGTAATCGGAGTACAATGCATAAGTATTTAGGAAAATTAACCCAAAAGGAAGAATAAACAGATGATCATGAAATGTCTAGGCCTTTTTTAGTGAGGTTAACAACATTTATTCTGATATATCAACTTTGATACAAACTAAATCTTGTAAGAGAAAATGATATTATCAGAAATGATCCACATCACGAAGTTTATCAGTATGGGACATAAGTTTCTTTCGGCGAGCCCGTGGAAACAGCAGTTGATTAATTTGCTTTTCTGCAGAAACCTCAGATATTGCCTGCAGACACAGCATAGAGTACACGATCATCATTATCCATAGCAATTGTATACTGTTAGTGAGTATATAGTAGAGAGTATACAAAAACACGGCAAATTCAAGAAACTACAAATACATATACTTTGTCAATCCAAGATCCGTTAAAGTCTTAGCTTATAATTGCGCAGATCAATAGCTCTATTATGATCAAGCGCTGAATAAGAACACTCGTATTACAAACCTCTATGCTTAGGTTTCTACGTAACTAGGTTTTGAACATCATTCTTCATTATTTATGTATTAGAAAAGAAGTTATTTGATCTTATTGCATAGAAGTTCCATCAAGAGAAAATAGATAACTAAACAGCATAAACAAGTTTCATTAGTTTTACATGTACAAATCTGAGTCAACGAAGTGGCTGTAGCATACAGGCACCCACGTTCACAGGCTCGCAAGTGAATTTGGCAATTTCGCGTTTCAAATTTCAGAGAGCTAACTTGATTTATCAGTACGCACTCTTGAAAAGTTCAGATTATTCCTGGGTCAGGCCTGTACAAACAACCCAGCAGCTCAATTCAGCAAGAGAAGAGATCAAAGATAGCTTCTTGAAGTTGGACAAACCTATGATACCTGGTCAGGTGCGGATATCGTACCTGATACGGTTCGGGAGATCAGAACCAACACAGGTGCAGGGGTATGCTAGAAATATTGATGTTTCTAAACATAATAGATGATAACCCGTGCCCTCATGGCACTAAAAAAATGAAAGAGAAATTGCTAGAATTTTTTTCATTTTTTAACTTTTTTGGAGATTCTAGAACTTGAATTATAGTAGTAGTACTCTATATTTTGTTAAGTCTAAAATCTGTGGGATTTGTTTTTTAAATGTGGTCGGGCCCTAACTCCCCAAACCTCTCCCTACCACCAATATTGTGGTCCCTAGAACATAATGATTTGTACTTCCTCCGTTTCTGTAACACCCGTGGATTACTGTCCCAACAACTTTTTTACCCGTACCACCAGATAAAAATGCTTAAGTCTTGAAGGTGCTAGTAGTAATCCACAAGGTATACCATATACCAGATGTCAAACTCACAAATCTCCAATGTGAGACATAAACCCACAATCGCCCAACCATATATATATATCTAATCCACAATATCAATCCACAATATCTCGATGTGGGATGGGATATTACAGATTCTTCTCTTTCTCTACGTTCTGACTTTTGTCACTATTCACGGGTCACTTTGACCCGGTGATTTGGATAGCAAAACGATCTAATTATTTTGACAATTTTTTCATGGTGTTGTAGAGTAAAAGTTGTTCTATAACACGGTGAAAAAATTATCAAAAAATTGTATCGTTTTGCAATCCAAATCACCCGGTCAAAGTGACCCAGATACGAGTCAAAACGTCAAAGCGTAGAGAAAGAAAAGAAATGGAGGAAGTATTAAAAGAAATCCCTAGTAAAGATGTTTTGTGGTCCCCAAAGTAATTGGAAGTTGTAAGCTTCAATAGTTTTCCCCCATATCTCTTTAAAAAAACTTTCCCTTTTTCAGTACCTATCAAATGGTTGAGATCAAATTGATCTAACCATGCTCTTCTGTTATAGAGATTTATACAATTTCAGTACACAATTTAAATGCAGAAAATAAAAAATTGTGAAATAGGCACGTTTTAGTGTATTATCAGTTATACAGCTAAGCTACAAGGATTGTTTTGTAATTGCGTACTATTCTTGTCAAGACCTGGTGAAATACAAGTAACTTTTATATGAGGCCTGGCGCCCAAAAAATAGGGACAAAAGACCAAACAGGCTTTGGTTAAGATGCTCACACTGTCACCTAAGCTATTGGCAAGGATATGTGCGACGCCAGCTCTTTCCTAACTTATAAGTGTTACTGCCAGACTGAAATTGTCCAATACAGTTAGCTCCTATTAGATACGAACTTTATTGGACAATTTCAGTCTCGCAGTAACTTTATTTGTTGAGGATCATTACAAATAAAAAATGAGATAATCTGTAGAAGTAAAATAAAGGGTAGCTTGGGGCAATGGTAAAGTCCCTTCTTTTGCAATCTGTAGAAGTAACATTAATGCATCACACTGAATGGATGTTTCGTAAATGCCTTGATGAAGCTGTAGAGACAGGCCATTCAATGGAAGCTCCGAGAAAATAAATTGCTATCAATTTAATGTCTACTAGGTAATAGTAATTTCTCAATTACTTTCTTGGGGTGAAAAAGTGAATTGAGGGCCGGAACTACTATATAATTGGAGATTAAACCGGGAACTATGTGAAATTCTAAAGCCCGTGATATCAAAGAAACAGCATGAAAGAGGTCGAGGTTGCATCACCTCTATAGTCTATACATACACCTACCTACAAAAAGAAGATGGAACAAAAAAAGACAAGACCCAGACTGCGCAATTCACCCGAAGTCGCGCTTATATGGGCGACCGCCGGCCGGGGCCTACAGGGCTATCTTTTGCTTCGACTTAACCTTTGGGCCTAAAAAATAAAGTACTCGGAGGCTTGATTCGCAATAGGGGCATCACACAAACGGGGGCACAATGAAAAAAAAAAGAAACGGAGCCGCACGACAAAATTTCTCTTCTGATCTCTATTCTATGGTTACATCAATTGAGGACATGTTTCGTCCAATGATTGAAACTGGTGTGATTTTGCTTTGCTTTTGAATAATGGGCAACCACTGAAATATTGTTGAACACTACCAACTGCTTGGGAAAGGGTTTAGGAGGGTATACAGAAACTGATGAGTGAATCTAGTAATTGTACAAAAAGCTAACAGTCATAAACCCGAGTTAATTTGGTCCCAGAACTTTAATCCCAAAAGGAATGACATTAGTATGTTGAGAGATCCTAACAAATCCCTCTAATCAAGAGCCCAATTTTAGCTTTGAGAGAATGAAATTGGGAGTTGACTACTCACTTCGAAGCAGATAGAGGCTAGTGGTGTTAATAAATAACTTGAGTCAGTTTAGGGGGGAAACTGGGAAAGCATATAGCTTAGTTCTTATCTACTTGATTGATTTCTTAATTACACCCTCCATTCCATACTCTTGGTCATACTATGAACTTCAAATATTTAAGGGAAACTATTACAATAAAACCAACTTGTTGAAGTGTCATTACTAGCTGATTCTAGTCTCACTTTCAAGAAAATCATAATTACTTTTCCAGGGTAAATTTCAGAGCGTATAATAGTTAAGACCCCAAAGAAGAAAATGGACTACTAGTATTTCCCAACATAACAGTTAGAGAGATGAACCAAAATTGTGGGATGGAGGGATGATTTAATTGCATGTTATTGCACCTTACATTATCTTTGATTGATGCTTGTGGAATGAAAATCCTCTTACTCTTTATGCCTTCGAATCAATTTCTTATACTTGGGGTATTATGCAACAAAACTATTCCGCAAACAAACACCGGGAAAAACATCATGTCAAGCAACCAGTACAATAGAATAGATAGAGATGATATCATGCAAGTTAAGAGTATTATTAAGAATATTCAAGTTATTTCACAATAAAATGGATTAGAATAATATAATTAGGCACAGATGGAAATTCAAACAAGTTGGATAATCAGAAAGTTGAACTTCACATAGTCCAATGGCATACCCGGGCTTTGAAGGGAAATCTATGTGTTTGTACTTCAACACCGCTGAAAACCCTAATATCCATCCCAAGGCTGTCTACTCCAATTAGAGTTACTCCCTACAAAGAAAAACAAAGAAACCGCTAAGTATTCTGCAATCATTAGACATACAAGAAAATTCATGCACATAACGGTTGCACAATCACATTATCGAGGTCAACAACTTCTCATCGCCACCAAAATACTAAGAAATCTGCAGTCATTAGACCATGCAGTGACATGAAACATAAATTTTCTTGGTGATCCAAGTCAAGTGACAAGTGCACTACTCAAACTACTGTAGCGTTTTTATCTCAATCCCTTTCTTTAAGACAAGAAAACGAGGTATGCTTCATCGTGTATCATATTTTCCTGGGAACAACTAGCTCTCAAGGCTTCCTTTGTAACTAAATCTCTGCTTAACAAAAGATAAAAATGTGTTCATCTCAAATAAACAAGGGTAATAATGTGAATGCAAACTATACATTCTGTTTCCTTTTTCTCTTCGTTTTCCTTCACAAATTATGTTTTTCAAAAGGAGGATAAAATGCTTTAATCACACTAATGATAACTAGAAGTAGTCATCAGCAATATACTTTGTCCAATACAAAAGCCTATAGAAAATATCTGTTTTCAGATTTACCATGAACATAATCCTGTTCCAATGAGGTTAAGTGTACAGATTGTAGGACCTAAAAGTTTTGATGTGTCAGTGAGCCTGTGACTCCTGATGTGGATACCGATGATGGGGCAGGTTGAGGATAATATGATGATGCCCAGTCTAACAGAATTACATAATGTACATTACTTCTATACAGTTTCGTAGTGACAGAACCACTTAAAAATCCTGCAGTATCTAACTATTCCATTACCATGATATTTATGGGATAATCAGTCACCACTTCACCCCCCCCCCCCCCCCCCCAACAACCTTCCAAATGTTACATGATTTTCGTTTTATTGAACAAATGCTACATGATTTTCGTTTTATTGAACTTAATTTTCTGTTATTCTGATGAGAATAAAATCTTATAATAGAACAAGAATGGGAAAGGGTGTTCATATTCTGGGGTCAGGAGTCAGGACCTCTTCTTAGCCTATTCTGAGCCCTAGCTCACTGGGCCAACTCTCAGATGGTTGACAAGTTCAACATCCGAAACAAGGCCTGTCTGTTTTAGCAAAATAAATTGTTCAGAAATATCAAAAACTCAGATATCCAGTGAAGGGAGGAGCATACCAAGTGCAAAAAGGAGAACAGACCATATCAGGTAAGCTGAAAATTGAACCAAAAGGTTAAGCAGCGGGTTACCTCAGCACGTAGCCCCTTCCTTTTGCAAAGTGCTTTGAGAGAAATATTGCACTTTGTACTCTTCTCACCAAAGCGCTCCACAATTGCCGAAGTGAAGTGCGCAAGTACATCAGGTTCAGCTTCTTGGAATTCATGCAAATCAATTTCTAGCTGCAATATGTAGACGAAATAAAGAATCGTAAAGTGTTAAGGCCAAATGTTACAAAGAAGCGCGACCGGAACCACAGATCTGTCGAAAACATAACGACATCTTATGTTGAAATAACATTTCCTTGATTTTATAAATATGCAAACCTAACTGGAGAGTTAGAAGTGAAACTAGCACATAAATAGATATCACTGAACACAATACTCTTCGGTTAACCAATAAATGCTAGGAAATGCATCTGAAGGCTTGATTGCTGATTGCATACCCCCAATTTGTCACAATTGGCTGATTGCAATCCCTATTTTTTTATTGGCTGATTGCACTCTTAATTTGCAATTGAGGGCTGCTATGCTTCACCCTTTTTTCTTCACCCTTTAATTTCACCTCCTATGTGTCAGGATATGATTGTTGTTACCTATTTATTTTAAGATCTTTCTATAATCAATCACATATCATAAACATCCACATAGGCGGTGAAATCAAGGGGTGAAGAAAAAATGGTGACGTTTAGCATTTCCCTTTGCATTATACTAGCTTATTGCAAATGGTAAACTGACACCGTTAAATTTATTACAGAAGATTCCGTTACTTGACAGATGTATCCCTTAGTTAGAGGGCAAAGTTGTCATTGCAAACATTCTTTAACTAAATGTCATCATAATGATATTAGACAATTAAAAAAGAAATTAAGCAATAGTGGAAGAAGAGATAAGAGCAACTGAAAAGTCCTTTCGTTTAATTCGAAAAGAAACTCTCTTTGTCAATCCATCGCTGCGGCTCTGTCGCTCTTTCTCAATCGAGCAAAGGGTAATTGGTTTGGCTTCGACGAGGTAAAGAACGAGGGTGTTTGGAGGATTGGAAATCTGGGTTTGGTATTGGGTTTGGTGTTGAATCGAAGCTGACATCGGTTGAGTATTAATGTGTGTTTCTGGGTTTCAATCGGAGCATCTCCCTCTCTCAATCTGCCCTAGACTCTCACCACCAGTCTCCACCTCCATCCCTTCCTCCTTCACCGCCATCGCCTACGTCTCCTTTTCTCCCCGCCCCTCTTTCATCCAGAAGCTTCTGGGCTTTTGGGTTCGTTCGATTTCGAAGGAATAACAGTCTGAATGCGATGGGAAATTCAGGGTAATCGAAGAGATTGCGGCTTCTGGGTTGGTCCGATCCGATGTTGAAGGGATTGCGGTTTCTTGGTTGGTTCGGTCTCTGTATTTTTCTGCTTTGGTTTTATTTCTAAGGGATTTCGAAGGGGTCGTCGCCGGAAAACATGGTGGGCTCTCTACCTTTCTTTCTCTCTCGGGGTGAATTGGTGAGGCGAACGGATATCGTCAATCTAGTCCACAGCTTCGGTCTCCTTCGATCTCCTTTTCTATGGCTTTACCAACATCACCAACAAGTCTTCTCCTTTACCAGATGCATGACCCCAAGTCTAAACCACCATTCTCAAACATTTTGGTTTCAATCTGGACATGATCAGACAGATGAAAGGGCAGGAAGATGCAGTTAGTAGCTGTTGAATATTTTAGGACAAAAATACCCTTGGACTCTGTTAATCAAATAACGGGATAAGCCGGTATAATTGCAAATGGGGAGTGAAATCAGCCAATAAAAAAATGGGGATTGCAATCAGCCAATTATGACAAATTAGGGGTATGCAATCAGCAATTAAGCCCAAACTGAACGCAGACGAGCGCTATAAATCAACCTTTACTACCCCCAGTTCATGGTTGTAGGCATATGCCAGTAAGGCATTAACCGTTTGTTCCAGAAAGTCAAGTAAGGGTAATATAAGCAGGGAAGAAGAATTTAATAGACCATGATAGGGAGGATACAAAGCATCCATAGACAAGCCAAGAACAAAGTAGGGACTCAACACGGTTTACACACAGCTATGGAAGATATACCGCATGCTAACTTTCTTGAAGTACAATTGTCTGACAAACTGTTATACAGACAGGTGTAAAGGACTCCATATAGCCATCCAGGAGCAGTAAATATACCATATACCAGGGGCGAGATAATTGTAATAAATGTCTACACAACTAAACGTATTTTTTATAGGTATATGTATATATAGCTATACCCAAATACCTCATATGTTAATACTTTCTCTCATCCAAATTCATGGTGTGTGTTTCTAGGTCATGTAAGTGAGTATAAATTTGCATCAAATAGCATAGCATGTCCATAATCCAGCACAATAAGACTGATAATTGTGGAGTGCATACTTGATCACCGTACACGGAGAATAGCTCTATTCTCATAATCTCGAGTTTATAAATTGTTGAGTTATAACGTCCAGGATCAGCTTCGCTTCTGAATTCCCAAACTTGGCCACCTACAGAAATCAAGCAGATATATATAACCACGTAGTTTCAGATGCAAGAAAGAAAATCCAACTTAGTAAAAACAGTAGCCATGATTCATATTCACATAGTCAGAAGAGAGGTCTCAATTAGTTCGCACCACAAAAGAACGATAGCCTATCTAGCTACCTTGAACACACCCCAGTAAGGCTCAAAGGTTGATTGGACCTTAAAATAAAGCACACCAACTGTAAATGAAAACAACTTATGTGTTGGAATTTGGAAACCACTAGATAGGAAATGCCAAGTGAACTGTCTTTATGCACTCTCTTTGGAGACTCACCACTAGAATGAGCCGTGTGGCACTATTTTTTCTCACCAAAATAATAGATCCGTAATTGATAGGGGAGACAGTGAGATGATCCCCACGCGTCTTTTAGTACCAATCCTATATTTAGAGGTTATTAGTTTTTTTACCACTTCTGAAAATACATATTACGTCTTTTGCCACTATATTTAATTTCCTATTGGCTGCCATTCCCTAATCCATCTCACTTGGTGAGATCACCATTAACAGAGGCCGGATGTGATAAAATAGAGTGAGTGCTATGTTTTAGAGAGAATCTGATTGGACAGAAAAAAGAAAAACTTCAACCATCATCTGTGAAGAATTTGTCTACAGAATCTCAATGATTATACTTAATCTATTTATAAAAAGCAGCTCCAAACTATTGATAAAAAAACAAAGCTTCCTTAAGTTGGATGTTTCCAACTAGAATCCTGTTACACAATTGCATAAATTTATTTAAAAAGAGTTAAACACGAACTTGGTCCGCCAAACCCTTGAACGATTGCTTTTTTTCCAGCTCAGAACCATTGAATAAAAAAATTCCTGAAATATAGGATGGATAAAGGTGGTAAATAATTGTGAAGCAGAGATACATATTTATGTTAGCGAACGACATACTAGTGGAGATGGGATCATTTCTTGCCTCCCAGCAGATTTTTTCTCTAAAACGTAGCATTCCGCCATTGTTAGTGGTGATCTCACTGAGTGAGATAGATTTGAGAATGGCAGCCAATAAGAAATTGAATAGAGTGGCAAAAGTGTAATTTATTTTGCTCAAATAAA
The DNA here is from genome assembly GCA_023055425.1 of Linanthus parryae. Taxonomy (NCBI): domain Eukaryota; kingdom Viridiplantae; phylum Streptophyta; class Magnoliopsida; order Ericales; family Polemoniaceae; genus Linanthus; species Linanthus parryae. The sequence goes on along the minus strand of JALGPY010000004.1, from coordinate 1,890,489 downwards.
AAACTGATAACCAATTACCGATGTGTTATCTAGTTGAGAAAAAAATAGTGCCACCTCGCACATTCTAGTGAGAGTCTCCAAAGAGAGTTCATAAGGAGAGTTTCCTCGGCTTTCCTCATCTTTAGATAGATATTATCTCGTAAACCAAAGAAAGTGGGAACCAGTTAGGAGAAAGTTTAACATAAAACAAACAAGTCGTACAAAATTTATGCAACGAGGATCTCCATTCTGAAAAGAATGGCACGTTCTACATGACAATGTATGTTTGATCTTACTTTGACAAGGAGAAGTCATCTAAAAGGCGGAAGCACACCACATACGTCTTCCCCGAACTTATCCACCCGAATCCATAGTTGTCAGAATCTTGCGATTCACGATTCATATCCTACGATTCGACTCAATTCACCCATGGAACGATGTGAAAATCAGTGAATCTTTGATGGACAAAATCTTTTTTGAATCCTGATTCGAGAGTCCGAATCTTACGATTCAGTGCGATTAACACTGATTCGTACGATTCACCTTGGATTCACCTGAAGGTCTAATTGAGTAACAACATAAGTCTAAGAAATAATACTTCCTGCATTTATGTCTGTTTTGCAACATATCTTTGTTCTAAATTATTAGTGCATTTTGCTCGAATCCAAGGCAACAGTTTGCTATTATTTTCAATATCCTTTGCATCTTGTAGTTCCTTGGTCCACATGCCTATCTGTATCTTGATTATTCTTCATCTTTTAGATGCGCGAAACTCCTAATCACTAGTTATGGATGCAAGTTTCCAATAATTTGAGCTTTGTTTTTGTAAAAGAATGAATAATTTGTTCATCAATGTTATAGCTTTATGAAATACTTTATTATATCTAAACAAAATTATTGCAAGCTGAATCTTTACGATTCACGATTCGATTCGATTCGATTCACGATCCAGTGAAGGTGAAATTCGATTCACTATCTGAATCCCGATTCGACAACTATGTCTGGATCATATAAACTGTGGCCTTGCAAAGAGCATTTAGACAAATCAGCCTCAAGGAGAATCTAAACCTCCTTTATGTAATAGCCCCAGAGACAACCAACACGGAAGCAAAAGTGGCCTCCGCGGCATTTACCACAGGGTTCTATATCGATCATCAGAAAATATAACCGGGAAGTACATTTTGTTCAGAAATATTTTGTTGCAAAACATAGTTCACTTAGGTAACTTTTGCAGAAAATATAAGAACTTTCTGACAAATGTATGGTATTTATTCAACTTTTCATTAAATGAAAAAAAAAATAAAAAAAAAAATGAACACTTCAGAATAACCAAATATTCAGAGCCAGAAGATCACAAATGAGCATGCGGAGAGAGAAATAGAAAAATCAATTTGCCTGGCTCTATATACGATGTTGAGTTGCAATCCCCAGATCTGCAAACAACTTTCCAAGAAGTTCTGATATAACCAGTGAAACAAATAACAATAGAATGCACCACTCCTAGATAATAATTTGCTTTCTTTAATTTTCCGAAACAGATGGAGCAATGACCACCCATATTGGCGGTTTCTACTTGTTAAAGAGTGATCTATAAACTCAGTTTGACCAGACATGCAAGATTAAAAAAATTATAAATTTAGGAAACCCAGTAAGTCAGGTATATAAATACCTTTCCAGTCTTTGGTGTAACTATCATAATCTTCACCATTGAATAGTCTTCTTAAATACAACTCTTCGTCCACGAATGCAGGCCTGAGGCAACCCACAACAGAAACTCCGTTTGATGGGTGATCCATCAGTTTGGCATATTCCAAGGTAACAGCCTACAAAAGGACACAAGCTTGAAAATAGAAGTAAAAAAGCTATAATGATTTAGCAGCCACCAAAAACTGAAAACCCAAACAGAGAGGAAACAAGCTTTCTTTAGGCAGGGTTCTTTTTGCTCTTCACATTGATCTACTCAAACTGTGTTTACTGTTAGAAAAGTGTAATATAACACTTTAGTTGTGCATGTAGTTTAGCTTTAAGTACTGGGGTCAGTTTGTAACATCCTAGAGTGTGTAGCGCATTAATTAGTGAGGTGTTAGCTGAATCAGCTTCTGTGACTTTCTTCATTTACCCCTTTTAACCATCCCATTTACTGAAACCGAGATAGAATTTTCAAAGGAGTCAGTAAACAATGAAAATGAACAAAACCAACTACTACAGCTCGATAACTTTTTATTTCATTTTAGTCCATACTAGTAACTGTGCTAGTATGGACTGGTTAAGTAACATGTACATCAGGAGTACAGCACATGAACGCATGACAAATATGAACGCATGACAAATATGCCACAAAAAGAATACAAATTTTTTGTAAGTACACTGGTAAATTAGAACTAGTAAAAACTAATAATCTCATCACAAAAGTGATAAGTAGATCTGGAGACAAAACAGAAAACTTTTTCGACAAAACAGACCGAGTAAAAGCTTTTAAAACTATTATAATACGCGTGTGCGCGCCCACACACATAAATGCATAAATAGATACACATATTTATTCTATAGCTCCTTTTGAATCTGTTATCACTTCATGCCTCGAAAAAGTTAAGAACTCACTGCCTATTTTCTTGCATGATATCTAAGACTACACTAGATCCCACTTCTGCACCAGTAAATGTCAATGCCATTTAAATTCTTCCTCCGTCCATCTTGTGCCAGTAACATGGGGAACATGGAGAAACAACAAGCGATTGCTGGTGTGTTGGCTTAACATCAACGTCCTACAGATGGATGATTACATAGACTCGTAGTATGCAAAGTTTGACCAGAACATGCAAAGAGATTAAGGGCAACAAAAGTGGAATTGGAGGCCTATTGTTGCTTCCCACCCGCTAGAGTTGGGGAACTGCAGTCATCAAGGAGGATACAGAATGGAATCACCAGGAGCCACACACCGCTAGTCCTTCACCATGATGCTGCAATACTGGAACTTAATATTTTTGTTTTTCTGCCTTGAGTAAAGGTCCATCATTACTGGTCCATGCAATATAAGCTAAGTTGTTGCTTCGTATGGGCCACCCCATGAAAGAACTTACGCATATAACTGCTCTGTTTATCCATTTCCTTGACTATAGGAGTTTGCGAGGATTTCTCTCAAACTAGTTTGTCTACAAAATCCATGAGAAATGCATTGCCCCACTACATATCATTCTCACACCACAGTCAGTTACAAGATAAAGCTTCCTTTGCCTTTAACTCTCCTTTGAAATTGCTACTCTGACAAGTCGTGTGGTCTCCCCACCCCCTATTGAGAACCTAAATCCAAAAGCATCCTTTACAACTAGCTTACTATCCTTTTCGGGTGCTGCTAAGGAAGAGTTTTTACACAAAATAAAGAGAGCTGGGGAAAGAATTTATCTCTACCTGAAGGTTATTTTATGTAAAAAAAGTTATGGAAATTTATCTCATTGACAAAGTAATTTATCCCTGTAAAGTTGAATTTTCCAAGCCAAGGGGAAAAAAGAAACGCTTTAAATGCACTAGCAAAGAAGTCTACGCAAAAGTGGAAACTAAGAGTATGCGTTGTTAACTAACAAGCAAATATATTTTTTTGTGTTTACAAGTTTATATCCTCCAGAACTTGATGCTTTACGAGAAAGCTTTTAGGTCTGATTGTGTAATTTTGAAACTATCATAAGATTCACAATGACAGTAACTTTGACTGTGTACAAAACTTTAGGAATTTCTGACACAATAATAGCAATGAGAAACGGGGACATATGCTATCATGTGATACTTCAATCATCCCAATTTCTAATCAGTTTCAGAGGTTAACATAATGGTAAAGATTAGCCACATTCGGAACCAAAAACTTCCGAAAAGAACAAGTAATATTAACCTGTGTCAAGCACTTTGCAAAGTATGTTGGATGAACCCCAGATGATGTGTCACTTGGCATGCCCCAGTCAACTGAAGTATAAGACAATTCAGAATCTTCAACCTAAATAAAAAAAAGAAACATTATTGGAGGTAACTTTATAATCTAAGAACATACTCTGGAATGAACGACTCCGCACCTCAAAGTAATCCTCATAGTTAGGCATGTCATCACCAGCACGAGTGTTTGAAATGTTATAATCAGCAGTAGCTACCCTTCTGTTCTCATATGTTGGAATATCCATACCGATTAAAACATTCTGAAAGTTATGCCACGACAACAGTAAAAAAGGGGATTATACAAATTACTAGAAAGAAATCAACTTCTTCCCTTGGTTTAGTGTTTGCTTCATTTTCCTATGGAAGGGATGCAACTGGTTAGTCTCTTTTTTTCTTTAAAAAAGTATAAGGCTACTAACATCTTGAGGCGACGTAGATTAGAAGTCTTGAATGGATCGTAAAATCATCTCAACCTCCGAAAGCACACGCATACATGCAGGGAGAATGAAACCTAAGCGTTTTAAAAACCATATATAAACAACCTTAAGATTTAAACTCCAGAAAGTAATAAAGGACTTCCAGAAGTACAAATTACAAGTAAAACGTTTATGGTGCCTACGGGATTTCTTTGATTTAACTTTTTCTCGGAGATATTTAATGAACAGCAAGCTCAAGGCTACTTATTATACTACTTCCTTGGCAAATAGTACTAAAAACTCGCTAGTACTCACCACTGGGTTGCTTGCTCCAGGATCTTGCAAGATATTTTCATCATCGAAAATTTCAAAAAATATATCTGCAAAAAAAGGTAAAATAATCAGAAAACTGGTCAGTTTCTGAAAAACTAACTCTAAGATGAAAGGCGGTAGAAGACCAAACCTCCATACTCATCAACAACATACAGAAATTCAGCCCATGAAATGTGGTCATGTGGTTCACAATGCACAGTCGAAGGAAACATCAATAGGGCACTGTTGTTGGCCTGAGAAAAAAGTCATACATAACCAAAATCTAAATACAATGTGGAACTAGCAGTATCACTATGATTGATAAGTAATATCAAGTGCAGCAAACACTCTTTCTGCTGATCCAATAGCACCAGAAAATTCCAAAAAAAAAGAACTGAGCAAAAAAATGATACTTTACTATCATGGCTGAAAACACATACCTCAACTGTTGTTCTTGCTATTTCGGCAGGAGTGAGCTTAGTGTCACGCACTCTTTTACAAGCTTTGATTTCTTCCAGGGGATGATAACCATGACTATTGACAAAATTAGATGAATCAGGAACTGAGTCTGAATAATCTGCAGCAACTGAAACTTTCGACGGGCAGATTTCGCGTCCCACAGGCAGCCAGTGCAACTGTGTGGCTCCAGTAAATGGACTTTTGCGTCTAGAACCAGGTAGATACGGGTAGATATTGTTAATTCCAGGAAAAAAATGATCAAATAAATGTACACTGCAGCAAAACACAGATGAAAAATCATGTATTCTGACCGTCCCACTGTGAACTATATTTATTTGTATCCCGGTTATCAAACATCATCCAGGAACACTTTATCTCAAAACATTCCCAATCCCATCATCTTCCCCGTCAACTCAAATAGATGAAAATAGGTGAAAAATCATAAGAAATTAACATGTTTTAGGTTGATACATTTCCAAACTCTCAAAGTTGACTACGAAACATATATTTTACGTTGATGATTAACGTATGATTGCAGTTAGATGGGATAGTTACTTAAGCATGTGCAGTGACAAAGTCATCCTTCACATAAAACAAACTTGTGGTAAGGTCCTTCTTTCGCAAGGTCTGCTTAAATATTTTTACACACAGTTATTCTATACCAACTTCACTATATAAGCAAGAGCATAAAAGGCAACATCTCCTTCAAAGGAAGAAGGTAGAACTTTAACTTCAGTTATCTTAATCTATAATTTTTACAGAGTGTCCCTAAGTTAAACTTTCAAGAAGATACAAGATTGGTCATGTTCACGAACTAACTTAGGTATCTCCATAAAGATTCAGTGTACCTTGTGCCTGAATGCTCAAAGAAGCTGCCATTCTCGAAAGGATATCTTCCCCGACCTCTACTGGCTGCAGGAGATGTACCAAAACCAATTGCATCTGCATGGAAAACATAACATCGGAAAGAGCCTGAAAACCAAATACTTGGGATAATCTGAAAATCCACAAGTCGATGTCTAAGTGTTGGTTCCGCATCTCAATCTATCATTGGTGTATCTTAGGCATCAGAACCCAGGGTTCTCTAACTTGGTGCCTGCACTCAAATCCTACACCTAGGAAGCACGGATACTTCAAAAATGGAGCCGTACCCTGTGGATACGGATCGGATACGGGGACACGGATCGGATACGGCTAAATACGTGTCGGACACCTGGTGTGTCGGGGTACTCCGGTCTTTTTACAATGGCCGGACACGGATGGGATACGGCTGGGACACGGATGGGATACGGCTGTACTGTAATTTTAAATATTTATGTGGGTGTCTTTTGTAAAAGTTTTGAAACTTTGAAGGGTTAGATGAAATAACTTAAAAATTGATGTCTAATATGCAGTTAATTAGTTGATGTGGTATAAAAAGGATGTGGACTCCTTTTCAACCACAAAATTCACCTATTCAATTCTGTCAAACTCTCTCGAATCGAAAGAACACAGCAAACTCTCTGCAACCGACGGGACACAACAGTAACTAAGAACAAGTGCTCTCTATCTTTCTCTCCCCTCCTTCTGTACTGGGGTGTCTCTCTCCCCCTCTCCTTTCTCCAACCTTCTTGTGAACTGGGGTATCTCTCGCCCCATCTTCTTACCAGTTGAGAGGCATTCTTAACTTTTGAGTTCAGCCTTTTGTCAAATGATAATTATTTTCTTCTGATCTTGTATAGTGCGGCTATGACTTTGATGAATATTGATGAAAATGAAAGCAATGTTTTTATTGTAATTCAATAAGTAGGGTGTAAATATAATATATATATATACATATATAATAGACGTATCCTTGCCGTGTTGTATCCTCAATTTTTTAGAAAATGACGTATTCCGTGTCCAATCCCGTATCGTATCCGACACCAGCATCCGTCTCCGTGCTTCTTAGTCCTACACCCACTTAATTTAGCACCCCCACCATTGACAGAAAACCCCCTGCACTATCGTTTCGTTGACACTTAGCTACCAGCAGTATTGATTTTGTCAGAAAACCCCTCGACAGTTTCATTTTAACCGACACCTCGCGCACCATTTTACAGACCGAACCCCCCCCCCCCCCCGTAGTTTCATTTTGTGCCATGTCGGTAAAAGTAAAGCTGCATGGGAGTTTTCTGACAAAATCAATACTGCAGGAGTGTTTTGTCAAAAGTTCTATTGTTCATAGAGAAAACACCCAATTTCACAAACAAGCTCCTCTATCAAATACTACCAAGAATGGCCAAAAACAGAAGTACCAACAACGCTAACATTTAGACAAAAGGGGGGAAATCTCGTCAATACCAAACCATATCAATCAGAGGTAATACCAAATGGCTAATGGGTATATGCATTTAGCTGGTAGAAATATCCAAAGAATCATGATGATTTAGCCAAATAATTTGGGATATTTTTTACTATCGGAGAAGTAGCCTAACATGATGATTTAGCAAAACAAATCACAGTAAAATAAATAAATAAATTTGCGCTAGAAAGTAGATGGGAAAAAGAGGAGACAGTTCATTTTGATGATACTGACCCACAGAAATCGGCGAAGCTGCTGCGATCGCCATGAGAGAAGCGGAGGATGGAGAAATTAGAACCAAATGTGAAGATGCTAGAAAGTGTGGGGGTGTTGAGGGAAAACTAGCGTGATCGAGTTTGCAGTAGTTTGATTGGAGAGACGTCGCCGTCGTGGTCAGAGAATCAGTTTCATCGGCGTCGCAGTGACTGGGAATGGGGACATGATGTTTTCTGTTCAGAGAGATAGGTTTTGTTTTTGTCTCGTCACTCACTTCTTCACTCTTCACGCTACCAACGCACTAACATCGTGTCCTTTTCCTCTCTGACACGTGCGTCCTCCCTCACGTGGTCTAATCGCTATTTTTTCCTTTTTTTTTTACCAAATAATTGGTCTTTCTCAGGGGATCGCCCGAAGGCACTACCGAAAAACACGTTTCATAATCGACTTTGTTGGATGAGAAAATGGCATCTCCGGCAATTTTATATGATATTCATCAAGTCATGTTCTTACACATTTTTGATAATTACGTAAATTAATCCGAGAGATGGTAAATTTCCAAGCAGTGGGCAGTTAAGTGGGTAGTTAAGTGGGTGTTACGTGAGATCTTAGGGCCGGGGCTGATTTATATAATCTAAAGGCTGAAAAGCCATAAGTTAGTTAAATCATGTTGTTTTATAGAATAGAGATGTAATAGGTCTTCCTCGATTTGGGAAAGATTAATTATTGGATCAATTAATTATCATAATCTGGCGGCAAAATGAGGATTTCGCGAGGGTCGACCCGGATTCGGTTGGAAAAAACATCTCACGGTTACCATTTTTTTAGCACACGTGTGATTTTTTGGTTGGTTAATGTGCGTGTCTACCCGGATCCGGCTGGGTCATAACCGGATCCGGTTAGTCTATACCTGAATCCGTTTAAGTGGTTGGAAAAAACATTTTAAAAAGTACCCGGATCCGGATTTTAAATAGTACCGAATCCGGACAACTCCAAAAATACTATAATCTATCAATATTTGTCAAACGGGTCAGATTAATTATCGAAGTTCAATTAATTTAGCGAATAATCCAGCTTTCCCAAACAAGGCCATTACACCATCTAGGCCTCGTTTGGCTAGCGAATAAGGATGCCGGATAAGATATGGCCTTCAATCTTATACCACCCCTAGGCAGTACACATCAGATAAGCAGCTGAAGGGATATGAGGGGTCCAACTATTAACTAAATTACCCTCAAACAATCTCAACATTTCTCAAACTACCCCTAATATAAGCATATGAAACCCTATCTCTTATCTCTTGTTACAGAGTCATGTTTACTGGTCCCAGTTTATTTTATCTACTTATTCAAATATCAATGTAATGATTTGTTGGTTGAATTTTACCTGCAATGCCAATTTTATATAATATGATGGAGTGACACTGCTTTGTATATGTAAGTTGCACTCGTAAAGCATCATCCATCATACCAGTTGGATTATGTTCACTCTGTCCACTTGGAACTAATTGTTTCGTAACATAAAAAAATATTTTTTGGTATTCATATCATAAAAAAATTACTTTTTTATGCCCTATATAATACATTAATCTGCAAACCTTTTTTTCACAACCAAAGAGGCATTTTCAACATAAATAGCTAGTTTGATAATTTCAATAATACCACTCAGTATATTGAGTTTTGATAATTGTAAGTTGGATTATGACTCTGCCCACTTGGAGCTAATTGTTTCAAATTATTTTCAAAATATGTGACCATACTGAAAATTGTTCAACTTCACATCCGCAATTACCACCATGATCGATTATCAGTGAAAATGGCATAATATTCGTCTTTTTGGGATAATTGCAGTGCTCCAATCATTACTTTTGTACTTCATTTTCACCAAACTATTGGAATTCATCGTTCTAAGCAAACTCTTAAGCATAGAAGCACATAAACAGATGCTTAAGTACGACATTTTAATATGACTGATGAGCATAGAAGCAGATAAATACAAGCAATTGTGTAGCTAGTTGACTACTGCGTTACAAATGTTAGTCACAGTTGAGCTATAGAAAGTTTTTTTTCTATCTCATCTCTTTTCACGAGGTATTTGTACCTTTGTTTTTAGGAGAGCACATGCTATGGTTGAGAGAATGGAACAGACTATCGAACGAATGAGAAAGGAGAATGAGGAATATGATGTGTATATACGACACTACAGTATGAACTGTGTGCTCGTACATATATCACCATGTGGCATCGATAAGCACAACATGAAAGTTCAGTACCAGCAGCCTAATCTTCCTTACAATGAGCATGATACCAACTCTAAGAAACAACAGAGCTCAAGATGGCAAGAGTAGAGATTGGAGAATGGAATAGAAAGTTATATATTCTGTTTTGACGGTATGAGCATTTTGATAATTTTATATGAATATTTTGACTACTTACATAGCCATATGAATTTTGAGGAGCTCATTATATAGTCATGTTACTTTGTTACGGTTTTATTTTCTATTTATTGAGTGTTAGGAAATGATTAATTACTTCCCAAGCTTCTGGGGGAGCTAATATGTATATATTATAGTAGGGGTCGCTTATATATTTTCCTTAACACCATTGGGTAGGTGCTTGTCTTTTACAAAAAAATATTCTTAACCCTAGTATTTAAACAAACCCTCCTGCGTGATCTCTTCTTGGACACGCAAAGAAAACCATACCCACCTCTCTCTCACCCGTGCTCACTCTCGGATCAACCACCACCATAGTCTCCGCTCCTACTATCTCTCTCCCTCTCGGTCGGCAATCCGCACTACGTCGCCGCCGCCGAAACCAGCAGCCACCGCTGCCGTTGGATTCTCTCTCTCTTTCGTTTGGTAATCTATTTTTCTCTCACTTCTATTTTTTCCTTCGTTCTTTGATCCTTGGGACCGATATTGATACACCAAGTCATTGCAGCCTGTTGTTGACACTGTTCTATGTTTCATGTTGTGTTTGTTTATCTCCGTTACGATATGTCTCTAAACTGGTAAGTTGTGAAACCTTAAGTTTATTCTATACTCCATTGTACCTATTTTCTGATTCTCGTCATATTCACATTGTTCTTAGATTCATCGAATGATTGGCGATTCGTTCATATCATTCATAGTCATGAAACCCTAGGTAAACCCTAGTTTTCATGGGAATAAAATCAATACGAGATAATAAGGTAATTGGAAACACCACATTTGAGTTTTATGGGATGGGTAGTATAGTGTTTAATCATTGGACTTTGATTGGAATTGAAACCAAAACCCGAAAAAGTTTAGTTATGATTAATACACTATGAGTATAATCTGGACAGTCGTTATAAGTGCATAAAGTACCGATGTAGCCCAGAAAACAGTAGGGGTGCAACTTGGATGGGTTGAACCCGACCAACCCGAACTCAGCCCGATTTAGACGGGCTCGGGCAAAAATTCTCAACCTGAATTGCAATTAGGATTGGGCTTGGGTACAGATATTTAAGGACGGGCTAGCCCGAATTGCCCGATTTTTACACTCATTACCTATAAATGTTATATTTTGAGAGTATTATATAGCATATTTATCAAGAATCTATTATTTCTCTAGTAATTATTAGTGATATTTTTAATTATGTTTATATTAATTCTTAGCTAATAGATTCCTTCTTCACAAAATATTTAATATTATCTTGCACAAATGGATAATTTTTTATTTTATCCTAATTATATATAGTCATTAATTTTAGCCTAAAAAAATGAAGTGTCTACATTCGGTATCTATTATGTTACTTTATTTAGTTTAATGGGCTAGCCCGAATTCAACCCGAACCCGAATAAGTTTGTTCGAATTTGGGCTTGGACGGGTTGGCGAATCTCCTAACCCGGGCTGGGTTGGGCTTGGGCAGTCACAACATAACTCGGGCTTGGGCTTGGACAAGGGTATCAACCTGCCCAGCCCGCCCGAATTGCAGTCCTAGAAAACAGTCGTTGGAAGTGCATAATTGTGCGTTAGAGCTGGTGATTTAATATACTCTTAACTAAATAGTGTCTTTCATGGAGAATTGATAAGTTTGAGATCCTTTTTAGTATCAAATAAGTATGAGATTTCTTATAGAGATTTTGTAACACCTGATAATCTCTTCATAAGAGTTATCCTATGTACATGAAATATTGTTATTTGTGTGTGTTCCGTTGCAAAGTGGTGAATTTCAGGCCAAGAAATGAGAGTTTTAGATTTTGAGCTTAAATGTACAATCCTGGCGTTTCTTGTGTGGTTTACGTATGATTCGCATGAATTTATCACATTTTATCTTCGCGGTAGTGTTCGTGTTGTCTTTGACAAGAATTATGCATCGGGAATTATGTGGAGAGAAGAAACGAGCTTCGAAACAGAAGAAAAATGCAAATGTGGCGCCTTTTTGATATTTTCGTGACAATTGGGCAATAATTGAGAAAAACGAGACAATGGTACGGAAACGAGGATTTCTCTACATGGATGAAGTCTACGTCGCGAAAGGACTCCAAAGGTGCAAAAGTAATATTAATCGGAGTTCGGGATCAAAATCCGGGTCCTTATTTTCTTTTCAAAAAGCTTGGTTGCTTTTCCACGATTAAGGTGAAAGTACGATCACCTTTGCGTAGAAAAATTTCAAGAAGTGAACCTACGGAGGCTTTTGGCTGAAAGTACAAGTGAACCTACGTTCACCCTGATTTTTCCTGTAAACGTACGTTCACGAGAAAGTGAATGTTCGTATATCCTGCGTACCAGGAACGAGTTTTTTTTTTTTTGGGGGGGGGGGAGTTTCGCTAGTTTACAATAGTTAATGATGGAAATTGATCCAAAAACTATAAGAACGACCTGAGGACGTGCTTTTGAGGAGGGAGCACATTGGAGACAAGGCTTGGGAGCTTGGAGCTTTCTTGCAGTTTGAAGATTATGTGTTTGATTTCTCTTCTTTTTCTTTGTTTTTGCTCATGATCACAAAAACTCTTGTCATTGTGATCATGAGTATGTCTAGCTAAGTTAATTATCATGATTTCTCAATGGTAGCTAGGGTTGGAAGCCGTTTTCGGCGAATTATGAAGTTAATCCACGCTTTGCTTAGACTTAATAGATGATGAACTATTTTTGCTATGTTCAATTCTTGATCTTAATCTTATCATGCTATTGTGAGACGTTGCAGTAGGATGATCATAGGTAATTAGTTAGTGGAAACAACAAGTTATCTGGATAATTGAATTAAGCACATAGTCGCACCTAGGTTAGAGGAATCAACCTACTTGATTATGAACTTTGAGTAGAAAGTAGATGTTCGTAATGCATGTCTCCGGATTGTGAGTAAAAGGAACCAATTCATATTCGTAGACATAGACTTTGGTTGAGGAATCTTCAAAATAGTGTTGCTCATTTGAAAAATCAAATTATCGTATGTGTTTCAAAGTATAATTTCTTAGCGGTATTCAGCTAGTGAATCTAGAGAGAAACATGATACTCGTCTCTCATATTAATCAACTTAATCATTCGTTTGTCTTTTTAATTCTTAATTTATAAATTCTCTCAATTGCTTGCCCACACAAAGGTAATCTTACTAATTGATTCACGACAAGTCCTCTGTGATTCGACAACCCTTTTCCATATTATTACTAGAGCGCTAACCGTACACTTGTGGAGGTCGTATCAAGTTTTTGGCGCCGTTGCCGGGGAATTTGGTTGAATTGGTTAGAATTATTAGCTTTACGGATTTTACTTTTTGTTTATATCTATTACTCGCATGCGTACTTTCTGTGTTTTCAGGTGATTCTCTTGGTGCCTGACCCATTCTCAAGACGAGCAATTGTACCCACAACTTGATAATCCGAAACCGCTTTTGCGTAGAGACCTGAGGAAGACAGCTCCAATGGGTGACCAACATGGAGCCAAGTTAGAAAGACCCTTAAAGCTTGTGGAAGATGCAGAGCTCGCTAGAGCCACTGCCGAGGGAAACGCGGCTAATGTTATAAGGGAAGCTGAGCATCTCAGAGCCCGGCTTGCTGCTGCAAAGACAGTAGTAGCTAACCCGCTGATACCTCTGATTCCACCTAATGGAGGTCAGCAAGTGGTTCAAAGGAACAATGTGGCACGGGAAGAAGATCGGCCTATGGTGGACTACTACAGATCCACTACAGCAGGATAACAGCCTTATGAGGCCGACTATTTATGCAGCTCACTTCGAGTTGCGCCATCAGATGATTGACATGGTGCGTACCGAGTGCCTATTTACACGAGCTCCAAGGGATGATGTTAATGCTTACTTGCTTAATTTCGAGCAAATCACCTAGATGTTGCATGATTAGAGATTTCCAGATGAAACAGTAAAGTTGATGCTGTTTCCTTTCTCTTTATCTGGAAAAGCTAAGACGTGGCTCCTGGAACTTCCTGCTGGTTCGATTACTACATGGGATGAATGTTGCAAATAATTTTTGAGTAAGTATCTACCGCCATCAAAACTGCTCATCTCATGGCTGATATTATGGATTTTACTCCGCAAGAGGATAATTCTCTTGGATATACATAGAGGAAATTCAACCAACTTCTGCGCATATGCCCTAATTGTAGGGTTTTGATTCATGGATCGCGCAAACGGAAGCATAATCAAACAAACAACCATGCAAAACCCTCCAAGGATCACAAGTCTAGATGCATAACGATAGTGAAGGTAAGAAATCATAAACACACCTTTGGGTTCTCCTTGATGACTTCAAACGCGAATAGTGTCACGTTCTCTATAGTTGATCCACGCCTAGAGTTGTTCCTAGATCTCCAATCTCCTTGGTGCTAGCCCGGAATGAAAGGAGGGTGAAGGAATCACGCAAAACGAGGCACCAAAAGGGGTTCGGCCCTTTGTGGCGTCGGGGACAAGGGGCGGCGGCAAAGGGGCGGCGTCCCTCTTTGTGGCTTGCTCTCTCTCTCATTTGTTCTCTCCTACTCTTGTTATGTTCTCTCTAGAGCATAAAGTGTGTAGGGAAGGAAGGAGGAGGGTCCTTTATATAGTCCAACAACTCCTTGTTAACTACCTAAAGGACTTATTCTAGTCCTACTAGAATTCAATTTAGTCCCTTCCTTGCAAATTAGTCCCTACTAAGTTTGCAAGGGTTTGCAAAGTGATCCTTCTAATTAATTAATCCAATTAATTAATTCCACAATCTAGTACAACTCTATATAGCGTGTGACCCCATAGGTTCTATCTAGTTGGTAGCAACTCTTTGCTAATATGGAGCGGTTTCTAGCAAAACATCCATTCTAGCCAACTAATAGAATAGTCATCTAGACAACCTTGTACAAGTAATTGTCTCATCCCTTTGCCTCCATATCCGGATTGGACACGAGACATACAAGTCACACTCGTATATCCAATCCCTAGTTTCTCGATCCATGGAATAGCCTTATTCGTGCAAATAACATCAATATCTCATATATTGATTTATTTGAGTCTGGCCAGACATTCTATAAGCACTATCCTCGAGTGGCCTTGGATATTTGCTCCCGTTATGTGGGAGGGGCAAATCCTCTCTACGTCCACTACGATCTCTAAGCTTGCTTCTCATTGTATCCAGTACACGCCTTTATAACTACCCAGTTACGGTGTAGCGTTTAACGCTACCAAGATCACAATGATCCACAACTAGAATATCTAGTGACTTCAAGTCTAAGGATGACAATACCATTGTACCCGAGAAGCACTTGTGACTCATCATAACGTGTATGTAGCCTTCTCGGTAATGGGTCAATCCAGTGCAACATTCCGTAATGCACACCTATGTGTTGGATCGTGATATCTCCATATCAATCCAACCCCATACTAGTCTATAGATGATTGTCCCATTTAATCATTATACTTGACTAGGGATATTTAAGATTAACAACACGATTGTAAATCTAAGGACTTCATTATATTAAATATCCAATAAATAATAAATGAATTTCTAGCCAATTACAAATTCATACTAAACTAGATTGCCTCTAGGGCATCTATTCCAACAGTCTCCCACTTGCACTAGAGCCAATCTGGCGCATCTCGTATGCCCATACTCCTAGTGTGCCCTTCATGCTTCCACTGCGTGAGAGGCTTCGTAAGCGGGTCTGACAGATTATCATCTGTAGGAATCTTGCATATCCGAACGTCTCCTCTATCGATAATATCTCGAATCAGATGAAACTTCCTGAGCACGTGCTTGGACTTCTGGTGCGATCTTGGTTCCTTTGATTGCGCGATCGCCCCAGTGTTGTCACAGAACAACTCCACTGGATCCGCAATGCTAGGGACCACACTAAGTTCAGAAACAAACTTTCTGATCCAAACAGCCTCTTTTGCTGCGCCATTTGCAGCAATGTACTCAGCCTCTGTTGTGGAATCAGCTACCGTCTCTTGCTTGGAACTCTTCCAGCTCACCGCTGCTCCATTCAGGCAAAACACATATCCCGACTGTGATCTAAAGTCATCTCTATCGGTTTGGAAGCTTGCATCAGTGTAACCCCTTACACGCAACTCTTCCTCACCGCCAAACATCAAGAAGGCATCCTTAGTTCTTCTCAAGTACTTTAGGATGTTCTTGACAGCAATCCAGTGACTCTCACCTGGATTGGATTGGTATCTGCTTGTCATACTCAAGGCATATGACACATCTGGTCTAGTACATAACATGGCGTACATGATGGATCCTATGGTCGAGGCATAGGGAATCCTGCTCATGCGTTCCTTCTCAATCTCATTGGAAGGATAACCACTCTTCGAAAGAGTGATTCCATGTGACATGGGCAAGAATCCCTTCTTGGAATCTTGCATGTTGAACCGTTTCAACACCTTGTCAATATATGTACTTTGACTTAGGCCTAGCAACCTCTTAGATCTATCTCTATAGATCTTTATACCCGAGTATATAGGCTGCTTCCCCTAAGTCCTTCATTGAGAAACACTTTCCTAGCCAATCTTTCACAGATTGCAGCATGGGAATGTCGTTTCCAATGAGTAGTATGTCATCCACATACAAGACCAGAAAAGCTACAGAGCTCCCACTAACCTTTTTGTAAACACAAGACTCATCTTCGTTTCTGATGAAGCCAAACTCTTTGACCACTTCATCAAAACGTCGATTCCAACTCCTAGAAGCTTGCTTCAATCCATAAATGGATCGTTGCAGCTTACAGACTTTGTTGGCTTGCTTTGGATCCTCAAAACCCTCCGGCTGTATCATATACACGTCCTCGAGGAGATTCCCATAAAGGAATGCTGTTTTGACATCCATCTGCCAAATCTCATAGTCGTAGTATGCTGCAATTGCAAGTAGGATTCGGATGGATTTGGTCATAGCGACTGGTGAAAAGGTTTCATCATAGTCAATACCATGAATCTGTCTGAATCCTTTAGCCACCAATCGGCCCTTATAGGTAATCACATTACCATCCATGTCGATCTTCTTCTTGAAGACCCACTTGCACCCTATGGGTCGCGCCCCATCAGGTGGTTCCACCAAAGTCCATACTTTGTTGGTATACATGGATTCCATCTCGGATCTCATGGCTTCAAGCCACTTCTGCGAGTCTGGGCCATTCATGGCCTCCTCATAGGTAGTAGGCTCATCATCTATGAGCATCGTGTCACCGGAATCAGTTACGAGAAGTCCGTACCTCTCGGGTTCCTGGCGCACTCTACTAGATCTACGAAGCTCTTGTGTTACCTGAACAGGTGGATCCACAACTGCTTGTGATTCCTGTTCATGTTCCATAATCGGTTCAGTGTTTTGTGGTTCTTGAACTTCTTCAAGTTCTACATTCCTCCCACTTGCTTCTTTAGAGACAAACTCTCTTTCTAGAAACACGCCGGTCCGAGCAACAAACACTTTGTTCTCGGTTGGATTGTAGAAATAGTATCCCTTAGTTTCCTTAGGGTACCCCACAAATTTACACTTATCCGATTTAGGCCCTAGCTTGTCTGATTGTAAACGTTTTACATAGACATCGCAGCCCCAAATCCTCATGAACGACAGTGTGGGACGCCTCCCATTCCACATCTCATATGGTGTCTTCATGACTGATTTAGATGGAACACGGTTAATGGTAAAAGCTGCACTTAATAGAGCGTAGCCCCAAAATGATAATGGAAGATCGGTTTGACACATCATAGACCGAACCATATCCAATAGGGTTCGATTCCTCCTCTCGGACACGCCATTCCATTGTGGCGTTCCGGGTGGAGTGAGTTGGGATACGATCCCACACTCTCTAAGATAGTCGTCAAACTCTTGGCTCAAGTATTCTCCTCCACGATCCGATCGTAGAGCCTTGATACTTTTGCCAAGTTGCTTCTCTACTTCATTCTTGAATTCTTTGAACACTTCAAAGGATTCGGATTTTGCCCTCATAAGGTACACAAACCCATATCTACTGTAATCATCAGTAAACGTAATGAAGTAGACATAACCACCCCTGGCAGGCGTGGCAAATGGCCCGCACACATCGGTATGTATGAGCGCCAATTGCTCACTAGTCCTCTCACCTTTCTTATTGAAAGGGGACTTCGTCATTTTTCCCAATAAACAAGCCTCACATGTCTCATATGATTCAAAATCAAATGAGTCTAGCAATCCATCCTTATGGAGTCTAGATACACGTTTCTCATTTATGTGGCCTAAACGACAGTGCCATAAATAAGCAGGATTTAAATCATTTATTTTAATCCGCTTGGTATTAATGTTGTAGACAGGATTACTTAGATCAAGGACATAAAGTCCATTAAATAATTTCGCACTAAAATAGTGAATATTATTCAAATAAAAGGAACAACAATTGTTCTTTATTGAAATAATAAAACCTTCCTTGTCCAAACAAGAAATAGAAATAATGTTTCTGCTCATAGCAGGCACAAAATAGCAATTATTTAATTCTAAAACTAATCCTGAAGGCAGAGATAGCTCGCAAACGCCTATGGCCAACGCAGCAACCTTTGCTCCATTCCCAACGCGCAGATCTACCTCCCCTTTAGCCAATCTTTTACTTCTCTTTAGATCCTGCATATTTCGACAAATATGAGATCCACATCCAGTATCTAATACCCATGATGTAGAGACAGTTAAATTGACATCTACAACAAAAATACCTGGTGGTGGTGGAATCACTATTCCAAGCCTCTTGTCCTCCAGATACTTTGGGCAGTTCCTCCTCCAGTGTCCAGGTTGACTACAGTAGTGACATTCACCCTTAGTCACGACCTTGGCAATGGCACCAACAGGCTTAAGGGCTTGTTCCTTGGACTTAGCAACTGACTTGCTTTTGCCCTTGGAGGAAGAGGCAAACTTTTTACCCTTTCCTTTATGCACCATCATAATGGCCTTGCCCTTACCCTTGTTGATGCTCTGTTCAGCCGTCCTCAACATGTTGAGCAAATCTGGCAGTGGTTTAACGATCTCGTTCATGTTATAGTTCATAATGAACTGTCCATAACTCTCGGGCAACGATTGCAACACGAGATCGGTTGCCAACTCTTGGCCGACCGGGAACCCAAGCCGGGCGAGATTCTCCAAGTACCCGATCATTCGGAGTACGTGGGGTCCCACCGGGTTCCCTTCTGCTAGATGACATTTGAACAGTGCCTTTGAGACCTCATACCTCTCTACCCTCGCCTGCTCTTGGAAGAGCTGCTTTAGATGTTCGATCATATCGACAGCATTCATGTTCTCATGTTGCTTCTGAAGCTCAGAGGTCATGGTGCAAAGCATTAGGCAGGCCGCATCATTAGCGTCATCAACACGCTTTTGATACGCCTTTAAGGCAGCAGGTGTCTGATTCTCTGGACCTTCTGGAACATGCTCCTCTATTGCGTACAGCTTCTTTTCTTGCTTGAGAACAATTCTCAAGTTTCTGTACCAATCGAGAAAGTTGGTTCCTGAGAGCTTGTCCTTCTCAAGGACAGATCGTAGGGAATGTTGTGAACTCGATGAGTTGTTTGCCATTTGGAATTCTACAAAAAGGAAAATACGCAAGTTTTAGTATTTGTGAATTTTTGACTATATTTAATAATGGCTAGTTTATTAAATATAGCTCCCACTATTTTACTACGGATTAATAACCCTCAAGATATTAATGCGGAAAATATCCTTATATTTTCTAGTGGGCCAAGATCCATCTTTTTCATCTCCTTATGAGCTTGCTTTGGCAAGTCACCCATAATTCGACTACTTCTTAGGTAGGAACGATTCCAACTGCATCCCATATGCAACTCTTGGTTCAACCGGGCAAATAACTCCTTATTTATCCATCCGTATGGATAATCCCAATTGATTGCCTCTAGGTTTCTTAATCAAATTAATAGCCTAGTTGTGCTCAACCTCTTATTTAAACAATTGCACATTGTTACGTGCCATCGCATTCCATCATTATGAACCAAGTCGCCATGCTTTGGCACGCACGAACTTGATAAATAATGATGATAATGAGTGTTTAAATAACGAGAAGGCAAGAACACAATATTTTAAAATTTGAGGGATTTTCAATTCAATTTTAATTATTTTGTTGATCAATATCAACTAATCTATCTATTTGAGTTTGGGCACAACTCCAAATAATAGATCCGGGTTGTCTAATTATCTTATTATCCTAATTGCATGCATCATCCATACACCAACCACACAAATAATAAGACAATAAATAAACAACCACAAAACAGAAATTAAACGTGATGTGGATATGGCCTTTTCTAGACTAAGATAATTCCAAGCCAATGGAATTATCTATGAACCCTAAACAAACACATCTCCATGCGTCTTGATCTTTTGGTCCATCCTTCATAGTCATGTGGTGTGCTCCATGCTCCATGCTCCATCTTTTGTGGCTTCTTTGGCTTTTGGGCTTCTTTTCTCCAATCTTGGCTAACAATCTACTTTATCTAGCACTAGCTAACATCTATACTAAATAAATCTCACAAGTTGAGAAAAAAAATGGCACGCAGGCCATAAAACCCTAATTAATTATTACAATTAATTGATCAGCTCGCAGGCCGTAAAACCAAACCACAAAATTAAACATCCACATCAAACCACATCCTAAGGCCATATCCAATCACCATGCGATTTGCACATAAACAGTTAAAATCCAATTTTAACGCGCTTGGTCAATTTTAATTGATTTTAGGATTTCTAGGGTTAAAACGGTCCATGGGCCCAACAATCCAATTGCCCGGGCTCAAATAAGTGAACCATAAAGCCCTAGGGCCGGCCCGGCCCAAAACCCGCAAGCTAGGCCCGCGGGTTAGGGCCGCCCGGCCCCTTAGGGCGCCAAGCTTGGGCGGCAAGCAAGGGGGCGGTCCCCTAGGGGGCCGAACCTCCTTGTGGAGGTTGTTTCCAAAACAACCTCCTTGCTTGGAGCCCAAGTTTGGTTGTTTCCTTGTTGTGGGAGAACTCCTTCTTCCCCAAGGATGCCCAAACCCTAGATCTAAGATCCTAAAATTTCTCAAACTCATCAATCCATGCATCCAATGCAATAATTGGGTCTTGTTATGATTAATTCTTTGACAAATTGCATCTAATGCTTGATTTGTCTTGTTTTACGCGATAAACAACAAATTAAGGTGTAAAACAACAAGAATGTAACACATAAACTACGTTTATGCTCTATGACCTGTGGCTCTGATACCACTGTAGGGTTTTGATTCATGGATCGCGCAAACGGAAGCATAATCAAACAAACAACCATGCAAAACCCTCCAAGGATCACAAGTCTAGATGCATAACGATAGTGAAGGTAAGAAATCATAAACACACCTTTGGGTTCTCCTTGATGACTTCAAACGCGAATAGTGTCACGTTCTCTATAGTTGATCCACGCCTAGAGTTGTTCCTAGATCTCCAATCTCCTTGGTGCTAGCCCGGAATGAAAGGAGGGTGAAGGAATCACGCAAAACGAGGCACCAAAAGGGGTTCGGCCCTTTGTGGCGTCGGGGACAAGGGGCGGCGGCAAAGGGGCGGCGTCCCTCTTTGTGGCTTGCTCTCTCTCTCCTTTGTTCTCTCCTACTCTTGTTATGTTCTCTCTAGAGCATAAAGTGTGTAGGGAAGGAAGGAGGAGGGTCCTTTATATAGTCCAACAACTCCTTGTTAACTACCTAAAGGACTTATTCTAGTCCTACTAGAATTCAATTTAGTCCCTTCCTTGCAAATTAGTCCCTACTAAGTTTGCAAGGGTTTGCAAAGTGATCCTTCTAATTAATTAATCCAATTAATTAATTCCACAATCTAGTACAACTCTATATAGCGTGTGACCCCATAGGTTCTATCTAGTTGGTAGCAACTCTTTGCTAATATGGAGCGGTTTCTAGCAAAACATCCATTCTAGCCAACTAATAGAATAGTCATCTAGACAACCTTGTACAAGTAATTGTCTCATCCCTTTGCCTCCATATCCGGATTGGACACGAGACATACAAGTCACACTCGTATATCCAATCCCTAGTTTCTCGATCCATGGAATAGCCTTATTCGTGCAAATAACATCAATATCTCATATATTGATTTATTTGAGTCTGGCCAGACATTCTATAAGCACTATCCTCGAGTGGCCTTGGATATTTGCTCCCGTTATGTGGGAGGGGCAAATCCTCTCTACGTCCACTACGATCTCTAAGCTTGCTTCTCATTGTATCCAGTACACGCCTTTATAACTACCCAGTTACGGTGTAGCGTTTAACGCTACCAAGATCACAATGATCCACAACTAGAATATCTAGTGACTTCAAGTCTAAGGATGACAATACCATTGTACCCGAGAAGCACTTGTGACTCATCATAACGTGTATGTAGCCTTCTCGGTAATGGGTCAATCCAGTGCAACATTCCGTAATGCACACCTATGTGTTGGATCGTGATATCTCCATATCAATCCAACCCCATACTAGTCTATAGATGATTGTCCCATTTAATCATTATACTTGACTAGGGATATTTAAGATAAACAACACGATTGTAAATCTAAGGACTTCATTATATTAAATATCCAATAAATAATAAATGAATTTCTAGCCAATTACAAATTCATACTAAACTAGATTGCCTCTAGGGCATCTATTCCAACACTAATCACGGGGAGAGATTGTAACACCCCCTTATTACCGGCTCGGGAGAGACCGGGAGGGTGCTACTCATAAAGAAATGGCGGAAATCGTGAACAAAACATTCCATACTTAGATATATTACAACTGATAAAGTGTCTTCAACATGAAACATACTATTACACAAGATGAGATTAGTTTACTATTAAACAAGATAATATTATGCTAAGAGTTGATTTTATTAAGTACTGCTAGAAACTAGGTGAGTCCACGATCCCCTTACGTCAATCTCCCAGCTCCTAGACCTGCGGGGGAATGAAAACCAAGACCGCACTTTTTCGAAAGTAAGCAAGAAATACTGAGTGAGATACACCTTAGCATGTAAAACAGGAAGATGAAAAACATCACAGTGTTTACGCGTTTAATAAAAATGAGGAATAACAGACTATGAGTAAAAGTAACCCAAAATCAGAGTTTGCAGCGTCATAAACAACAGTGTTAGCCAAATTATGATTGGCAATATCCAGGTTCAAACATTTCCAATTAAATCCTTCACAAGTGCCAATTTCCAAATATAATATGAATCCAACTATCAGTTTCCAAATATAGAATCAAATTAGTCAATTATTATGCACAGTACCAGAAGTAGTAATGGTCAACAAAGGACCTCCTTAATGGTCAACAAAGGACCTCCCAAATAGTAATGGTCAACAAAGGACCTCCTTAATGGTCAACAAAGGACCTCCCAACTGTCAGACTAGACCTTAAGTGTTACAACACCCCCTTAAGAAGCAAAAGGCCAGAAGGGTGAGTACTAGCTGGGACTCTAGCCAACAAGGCGAAGAGCCAATGCCTACAAAGGGCCTCCCAAATAATGGTCGACATAGGACCTCCCAAATAGTAACAGATTCCGGTACATGCGGTATTTCACTTTACGTTATTAACGTGTTATTATTTTCATGGGACAGTTCAAAATCAAACATTTCGAAACGTAACAAATGAGAAGTAAAACATGTATATCACAAAAACACATTTTGAGACATATTATAAAAACCAAGTTGTGACACGAATGAAGCTAGGCTAGCTAGGCTAAGCATGTAACTCACCTCAAATTGAAACCACAATTAGCTCGATGCTGTCCTCACGGGAAGTCAACGTAGCCTACGTCAACGAATCCGTCGCCTACAATTTATCAATCATCTAGTCACAAGGGTAGTATATCTAAATAAATAATGCACTAATTCTATGTGAATTCTCGGCTAGGATGAACTAATAAATTAAATTCTCATGATTCCCTCAATAAAACCTGTCTCAAGTCTTATACTTATAAATATACATAAAGGAGTATTTCAGGATTAAATATGTGAGACAACATTCACAAATATTTACGTAAGCAAATAATACTTGAAGACTAATTCACTGTTTTAATATTACTAAGTATAACCTCATCAATAAAAACTCTAAAGTGGCATTTTAGTTAAATAAATAAATGATTTATTAATAGTCTCCAATTTATAACTAATTCCTTTTTTTTAAGAAAACAATATTTCACTTTAACAATTTCACTTGTGGCAAAAAGATTATTAAATTCTAATAATTATTTGCAAACTTACTATAACATCAAAGTGGCATTTAGTTAATAATGAAAACATGATTCTTTATCGATTACATACAAAAGTGAAATTCTTATGTTTCAAGAAATCGATTGTAATATTTAATAATAACTAATTTCTAATTTATCCTTTTCATTTTCATTACACACACACACACACACACACACACACATATATACACGATCATATTTTAAGAAATCTAACTTATAGATATTGTATTATAACTTAGTCTCAACTACCATTATTTTGGTAAATATATTATATTTTAGTTTATATTACAAAAGAATTTATTTTAGTGTTTAACTTTAATTAGTAAACAAATTAGACAAAACTTGATTATATAATTAAATTCAGCTTATGTATTGTTCATATAGCTATCCCAAAGTTACTTGAAACTAAAACTTGTTTCCCCTTAACAGTTTCTACATAAGACATAACCTACCCTAAAATTTCTGAAATGACAAAATTACCCTCCTTCATCATCTTCCTCATGAATCAACACCCAAATCACCAATCCGATTTGAAACAACCCGGGATCTCGGTTCAAGGTTAAAGAGACAATCGAAAACCAAAAGTAGAAATATACTATTAAGATTACATTTCGCTTAATGTACATAACAAAATTTCGATAATAAGTACAATTTAAAACATAACATTTGTGATCTACTAAGTGATCTAAGTTAAGCTATACTTCTTCGTCTCGTTCCAACGTTCCCATCCCCCACTTTGATTGACGACATGCGGTTTTAAAATGGAAAAAGCCGACGCAGTTTTAAGAAATTGATCAGTAAAAACTGAGTAAGTACACACTACGACATGTAAAGCAACGAGTGGCACGGAAGCATGAGTTGAAACAAATCAGAAGATTTAAACAGTAAAACTATCATATTGGAGAATTTGGATCAACTTGAAGTAACCGAGTAACAAAACCCTCTCAATTTAATAACATTGAGAAACCACGAGTAGTTGGTAAAATATCCAGAGTAAACAAGTTCATTTGAACTGATAACGATAGTAGTTCATGAGTAGCCAAGATTTACAATTCATTTCAATTGAGTAGGGCATATCAAGAGCCACAAAAAAACATTAATAAGTAGTCAATTTTTAATTTCGACTTCAATCAACAGTTTAATTTAGCTGAGACGTGTCAAGAGCCACCAGCAGGATCGATGTAAATAGAGGGATCACGAAATAATCTCTAAGGGTTCCTTCTAGGGTCTATCAAACCCTATTTCACCCGAGCGTTAAGGGAGCCCATCCGTCAACCCCGCTCACAACATTAGCTAAAAGGCCTTAAGTGTCGACACCCCTATACCGTAGTGACCCTTACAAGTATAAGTAGCACTCTATAGCTCTATAAAACCCTTGGCCTCAATAACTTGGTACCTTTTGGCTCATCGGGGGCGGATTTTTGAACATTGACGTTCTATCCAATAATAAGAAGCATTGCTTCAATGGTCTTAGCCATAAGAAAATGGAGGTTCGCTTGACGCCTCCCATTAATAACAGTACTCTGTACATCGTCCTAAGTCTATTAGAAGTATTTTATTTATTCTCTTTCACATAACCAGAATCGGAATATCAAAATTTCACAAGTAATTTTTGAGAGTTCTCAAAGGAGATGAATAAAATAGTTTAACAACATTCGAGTGGAAAACATGCATTCTCATACTATTTCATATAACAAACATTCATTTGAAACATCAAGCACAAACACACATTTTGATATAAAAAGGCCGTACATATGTACTTACCACTGAGATGAAGCACAATTAAAATCAAGAAACTAAGCCTAGAACTCCGACGACAACAGCTCTCTCCTACGAGGTCGATGTCTACAATCACACGTATAACGTACTCGTTACAACCAATCACACATGCATAATAAAAAATGCAAACCTACATGTACATAGTCCTAAATTTCACTATTGCACATATAATGATGTTTAAATATCAAAACAAGTCCAACAAAACACCTAGAAGTTCAAAAATTCAAGTTTTCTAAAAATGTGAAACTACAATTCTGGACAGAATTGTAGCTCTGACTTTGGAGACATATTTACCATATCAAATCATCTCCTAAAATTTTGAAATTAATGTATGATGAACCTACATGTGTCTAATTTCAGAAACACCAAGAAAATCATGCATAGCTATTATAAAACTCAAGTTATAAAAATAACAAACACTTCTATGCAGAGACAAGTTTGGAAGAAAGTTTAAACTTTGAAGAACAATTACTACTACTTGAAGAATAGGAAAAATGCCCATATTCTCCAGAATGAATACCCTATGTGTCTTGTTTCATCACAAGAATGATTTGGTTCCATAAGTTTCTTGAAATGAGATATTTAACAAAAATTGTAAAACTTGTCCAAAAACAGAGTTTCAGAAAACATGCAACTTAGAATGAGCATATCTCCCCTAACCAAAGAGGATATGGAGTTGAATTTTCTTTCAAAATGACCCTCTCTTAGTCTAGTTTCAGAATATGTAAGAGTTAAAAATTTCGAAGAGATAAAATTTAGATATAATATACGTTTTTCACAAACTGGTCAGATTGTAAAAATGTGCAATTTTCTCCTAGAGCACTCAAAACATGATCAAATCAATTATATGAAACATGCAACTAAAAATAACTTGATTTTACACTTAGATAAAATAAATTTAAACATGCAATAGAGACTAACATCATGTTTGAAGAATCAAGTAAGGAATTCGGGGAATTCATGCTCAAAAGTTACAAACTAAGACCCAAAACACACATGCAAGTAAAGATCAAGTAATTTTTTGTCAATAACATGATCCTACCACTAAAATGGGCAAATACAATAGGAAATAGATTCTTACAATGAGCCTTAACAGGAATTATAGAGGATAAATTGGATGCTTGTAGTGGTCTTGGAGAAGCTTGAAGTCCATGGGAGCTTGAAATAGCTTGAAAACACCTTCAATAGATGGAATTTTGGTATAAGAGGAGTGTGATGATGAAGAAGATGATGATGATGATGATGATAAAACTAACATCAAAATGCACAAATGAAAATAGAAAAGAGATGCTTACAAGACCTGAAGAAGTTTAAAATCATGAAGAAGATGAAGAAAATAGCTCCCCCCATGCATAGAATGACATTGACTTGAGTTTTTCATGAATTTGAATGTGAAAAATGATGTTTTGGAGGTGTTTTGTGAGGGTCAACACTCCAATCCGAGAATGGAGTTTTTGAGAGAGAGAAATGAGCTATTTTGTTTCTCTTCCATGGTAGAAAAAGTGAATAAGAAGATGATGATAATGCATAGAGATTGAGTGGTGGTGAAAGTGAGGGAAAAGGGTGAATGGAGTGATGGTAGTAGTATGATGATGGGATTTGTATGTATGATTGCAAATAATATTTAACTAGGATTGGCTAAGTTAGTGGGTGAGGGATTGAAGATCAATTAAAATTCTCCCTACAAGTTAGTTGGGGTATGAATTAAAATAAGAAGAAAATGAGGGTCGACATGAAAATGCTCAAAATTGAGGGTAAATACAAAATTTCACATACAAAAGGGGTAAGTATGTATTGGGTGTAATATATACATAAGAAATGATTTTATTTTATATGAGTAGACATGGAGAAAAAATATGTAAATAAATGAGAGTGATATAGATAGGAGTTGATGTAGATGAAATTGATATAGAAATTATAAAGTATAATGGGAGTAGTGTGCTTGATTTGTTTGTATGAGAAAAAAATTGTAGATGTTTGTAAAAGAAAAATATCTCCATACTTTAGTAGAATTGACCAAATATAGTGGGCGGGAACTTAAGTATAAATACTACTCTGTTCCTCCAGTTTCTTCACAAAAACTGGAGGCACAGAAATTAAGAAACCCCCGTAAATGACTGTCTTACCCCTCCTCATTTCAATAATTCCACAATTCAACACTTATCACTAATTTTTCACACAGAGATGAACATCAAGAACACCTTATGAGCATCAAGAACATAAGATGAACATCAAGACCAAAATCGAATGCAAAAACAGCAATTTGCAAATGTTGAAGAATTTTTAGATGAACATCCTTCATCCCCTACATTGACAGATTCTAAAGCACAAAAATATCACAACAAAAAACAAAGAAAGTGTTCCAGAAACAGATTCAAAGAGGAAAAAACCAATCCAACAGATCTAAAGCCCAAAACCCAGAACGGAAGAGGGAAGAAGAAGACCCAGATGGGTGTCCACCAAGGCCACCACTCCACCAACACCACGGTAGTTCACGTTCTAGCCATCCAAAGATCTGTTCTTCACTCATGCCATTTTCTTTCTCTTTTCTATGAAAATCTGGTCTTCAATCTTCACCTTCTTCTTCCTCCCACGGACCTGAAGATCCCACTGTCCGACCTTCTTTTCTCGTCTCCGGCGGCGCCGACGGACTTGGGGAGATCTCAGTTGCCTCTAGAAGATGAAGAGAGAGAGATGGAGGAGATAGATCTGCTCTCTCCGGCTCCCTCTCTCTCTCTCTCTCTTTGTCTTCATCTCTATACCGACGGGTGGTGGTAGATTGTTTGGGAGATGATGAGTGTGGTGTCTCCCTCTCTTCATCTCTCTCTGTGTGTTGTTGTGTGTGTGGCGGCTGAGGGAGGAACAAGAAGAAGAATATAATTGTGGGTAGGGTTTTACTTTTGGGCTGGGTAGATTATTAGGGTTGGGTTGTGGTTAATTTGGACATTACATGTAATTAGGCTTAATTATTCAAATTTATTTACTAATTTGATTAGTTAAGTCCAATTATAAATTAATGTGTGTTTTTTATTAAGGGTATGATGGTATTTTCGGTGGAGATAAATTTCCTTTTTAGGAAAGATTGAAGAAACTGAAGGAACGCCCAAAATAGAAAGTTTGAAGAAATTGGAGGAACGGAGGGAGTACTCAATAGATGAATTGCTAGTTGAGGTGAAATGTGAAAGCTAGAAGTTGAAGGGTAAAAATATCAATTACATGAGTTGATGGATGGAGTTGAAGTATAAAACCAAGAGTAAAGGGGGTGAAAATATAAATTTTCAATTAATATATAAAACATAAAATCTAGTTTATATAAACTAGAAAATTGATCAAGCAATTCAAAGTAATATATTACGTATATAAATGTCAAGATCCATCATTTTAAATAACTACAAAGAAGTCCCAAATATACGCAATAATGTTCATATAGTATTACACAACTTTTCGAAATTACAAAATAACTCAAAATAAAATTCTAGATTATCGTAAATGTCAAATGACACCCTCATACTTTGAAATCAAGAAGGATTCAAGAACAAGTTTTAAATATAAATTTATTGAAATTCTCAAGTATTTTTTTTTTCAAAATTACAAAATAACCCCCAACTAAAATACGGGGTATTACATTATATCCCCCTTAAAACGAAGATTTGTCCCCGAAGCTTAAAATAACTTTTGCGTAAAACTACGAACATATTTCATGAGAATGCAACTAATGCACATGTGAATTGTATGAAGGGCTAATGCATATGCGACACTTTAATTAACGAGAAACGCGCTCTTGATCGGTTACGTCTCATCTCACTCGTACAATAGTAGGGACTCACAGAAAATTAGCTCAAGTAAGAGGTTGGCACACAATATTGAAAGGTCTAAACCAAGATATAAGTTCTCACGTTTACAAAGTGATTCGAAAACTTTTTTCGCATTTAAACAAGTCTCGAATGTTTTTTAGATACAAAATACTTTGATCGCAACTGACATGTCATTTTGCTTTGCTTATACGCATGAAAAACAATGTATTACCTGTATAGGATTAGATAAGTCAATCACCTCAAGTGTTCCACGCATACGAGGGGAAAAGAACACTATGTGTCGTCACACAACGTGTCTCTCCATCACAACTTGCATGTGTTTCTAATGTTCCAACTTAGTCTAGATAGCGGGTACAACTCATACCGTCGTACTAAGAGTCGCGCCAGCGGACTGCTAAACAAAATGGTCCATATCACTTGGCATTTGGTATCTCCGCACCAATCATTTTTTTTCAAAACTATTTTTAAAAAAAAAAGAATTTTTGGTCAAAACTTTCTAATTTTGGAAGCAACCATGTCGAATTAACTCAAAGTGAAACAAACAGATTACTATCTTAAAAGTCGCGCTCATAGGTAAGAAAAGAATGGTCTCATGTTCTTCTAAGTCAAAGCGTCGTTACTCTCTCGTCGACAAAATAACATAACCAAGAAAGGGAACGCGGATACGGATCACACGACAATGATAAATCATTTCTATATAGAAATTAAGCATGCTCATAGGATAACCAACATATAAATAAGCAAGTCGTTTTCGCATTGATCACATCTCAATAAGCAGTTAACAGTCACTTAACAAGTAAGGTACAAATCGAGTTCAAGAATACTAAAGTACCCAAACTACCCGACGGCTTGATTACTTCATTTATTTCGCAATTGAGTTATCCTAGTCAATTTTAAGTTTTGAAAACATTTTATCTTTCTTATGCTCTACTAATGGAAATCGATCAAGCACATTAACCGGAGAACCCATGCTCTGATACCATCTGAAACAACCCGGGATCTCGGTTCAGGGTTCAAGAGACAATCGACAACCAAAAGTAAAAATATACTATTAAGATTACATTTCGCTTAATGTACATAACAAAATTTCGATAATAAGTACAATTTAAAATGTTAACATTTGTGATCTACTAAGTGATCTAAGTTAAGCTATACTTCTTCGTCTCGTTCCAACGTTCCCATCCCCCACTTTGATTGACGACCTGCGGTTTTAAAATGGCAAAAGCCGACGCAGTTTTAAAGAAATTGATCAGTAAAAACTGAGTAAGTACACACTACGACATGTAAAGCAACGAGTGGCACGGAAGCATGAGTTGAAACAAATCAGATGATTTAAACAGTAAAACTATCATATCGGAGAACTTGGATCAACTTGAAGTAACCGAGTAACAAAAACCTCTCAATTTAATAACATTGAGAAACCACGAGTAGTTGGTAAAATATCCAGAGTAAACAAGTTCATTTGAACTGATAACGATAGTAGTTCATGAGTAGCCAAGATTTACAATTCATTTCAATTGATTAGGACATATCAAGAGCAACAAAAAAAACATTAATAAGTAGTCAATTTTTAATTTCGACTTCAATCAACAGTTTAATTTAGTTGAGGCGTGTCAAGAGCCACCAGCAGGATCGATGTAAATAGAGGGATCACGAAATAATCACTAAGGGTTCCTTCTAGGGTCTATCAAACCCTATTTCACCCGAGCGTTAAGGGAGTCCATTCGTCAACCCCGCTCACAGCATTAGCTAAAAGGCCTTAAGTGTCGACACCCCTATACCGTAGTGACCCTTACAAGTATAAGTAGCACTCTATATCTCTATAAAACCCTTGGCCTAAATAACTTGGTACCTTTTGGCTCATCGGGGCGGATTTTTGAACATTGACGTTCTATCCAATAATAAGAAACATTGCTTCAATGGTCTTAGCCATAAGAAAATGGAGGATCGCTTGACGCCTCCCATTAATAACAGTACTCTGTACATCGTCCTAAGTCTATTAGAGGTATTTTATTTCTTCTCTTTCACATAACCAGAATCGGAATATCAAAATTTCACAAGTAATTTCCGAGAGTTCTCAAAGGAGATGAATAAAATAGTTTAACAACATTCGAGTGGAAAACACATATTCTCATACTATTTCATATAACAAACATTCATTTGAAACATCAAGCACAAACGCACATTTTGATATAAAAAGTCTGTACATATGTACTTACCACTGATATGAAGCACAATTAAAATCAAGAAACTAAGCCTAGCACTCCGACGACAACCGCTCTCTCCTACGAGGTCGATGTCTACAATCACACGTATAACGTACTCGTTACAACCAATCACACATGCATAATAAAAATACAAACCTACATGTACATAGTCCTAAATTTCACTATTGCACATATAATGATGTTTAAATATCAAAACAAGTCCAACAAAAAAAACCTAGAAGTTCAAAAATTCAAGTTTTCTAAAAAAATGTGAAACTACAATTCTAGACAGAATTGTAGCTCTGACTTTGGAGACATATTTACCATATCAAATCATCTCCTAAAATTTTGAAATTAATGTATGATGAACCTACTTGTTTCTAATTTCAGAAAAACCAAGAAAATCATGCATATCTATTATAAAACTCAAGTTACAAAAATAACAAACACTGCTATGCAGAGACAAGTTTGGAAGAAAGTTTAAACTTTGAAGAACAATTACTACTACTTGAAGAATAGGAAAAATGCCCATATTCTCCAGAATGAATACCCTATGTGTCTAGTTTCGTCACAAGAAAGATTTGGTTCCATAAGTTTCTGTAAATGAGATATTTAACAAAAATTGTAAAACTTGTCCAAAAACAGAGTTTCAGAAAACATGCAACTTAGAATGAGCATATCTCCCCTAACCAAAGAGGATATGGAGTTGAATTTTCTTTCAAAATGACCCTCTCTTAGTCTAGTTTCAGAATTTATAAGAGTTAAAAATTTCAAAGAGATAAAATTTAGAGATAATATACTTTTTTCACAAACTGGTCAGATTGTAAAAATGTGCAATTTTCTCCTAGAGCACTCAAAACATGATCAAATCAATTATATGAAACATGCAACTAAAAATAACTTGATTTTACACTTAGATACAATAAATTTAAACATGCAATAGAGACTAACATCATGTTTGAAGAATCAAGTAAGGAATTCGGGGAATTCATGCTCAAAAGTTACAAACTAAGACCCAAAACACACATGCAAGTAAAGATCAAGTAAATTTTTGTCAATAACATGATCCTACCACTAAAATGGGCAAATACAATAGGAAATAGATTCTTACAATAAGCCTTAACAGGAATTATAGAGGATAAATTGGATGCTTGTAGTGGTCTTGGAGAAGCTTGAAGTCCATGGGAGCTTGAAATAGCTTGAAAACCCCTTCAATAGATGGAATTTTGGTATAAGAGGAGTGTGATGATGAAGAAGATGATGATGATGATAAAACTAACATCAAAATGCACAAATGAAAATAGAAAAGAGATGCTTACAAGACCTTAAGAAGTTTAAAATCATGAAGAAGATGAAGAAAATAGCTCCCCCCATGCATAGAATGACATTGGACTTGAGTTTTTCATGAATTTGAATGTGAAAAATGATGTTTTGGAGGTGTTTTGTGAGGGTCAACACTCCAATCCGGGAATAGAGTTTTTGAGAGAGAGAAATGAGCTATTTTGTTGCTCTTCCATGGTAGAAAAAGTGAATAAGAAGATGATGATAATGCATAGAGATTGAGTGGTGGTGAAAGTGAGGGAAAAGGGTGAATGGAGTGATGGTAGTAGTATGATGATGGGATTTGTATGTATGATTGCAAATAATATTTAACTAGGGTTGACTAAGTTAGTGGGTGAGGGATTGAAGATCAATTAAAATTCTCCCTACAAGTTAGTTGGGGTATGAATTAAAATAAGAAGAAAATGAGGGTCGACATGCAAATGCTCAAAATTGAGGGTAAATACAAAATTTCACATACAAAAGGGGTAAGTATGTATTGGGTGTAATATATACATAAGAAATGATTTTATTTTATATGAGTAGACATGGAGAGAAAATATGTAAATAAATGAGAGTGATATAGATAGGATTTGATGTAGATAAAATTGATATAGAAATTATAAAGTATAATGGGAGTAGTGTGCTTGATTTGTTTGTATGAGAAAAAAATTGTAGATGTTTGTAAAAGAAAAATATCTCCATACTTTAGTAGAATTGACCAAATATAGTGGGCGGGAACTTAAGTATAAATACTCAATAGATGAATTGCTAGTTGAGGTGAAATGTGAAAGCTAGAAGTTGAGGGGTAAAAATATCAATTACATGAGTTGATGGATGGAGTTGAAGTATAAAACCAAGAGTAAAGGGGGTGAAAATATAAATTTTCAATTAATATATAAAACATGAAATCTAGTTTATATAAACTAGAAAATTGATCAAGCAATTCAAAGTAATATATTACGTATATAAATGTCAAGATCCATCATTTTAAATAACTACAAAGAAGTCCCAAATATACGCAATAATGTTCATATAGTATTACACAACTTTCCGAAATTACAAAATAACTCAAAATAAAATTCAAGATTATCGTAAATGTCAAATGACACCCTCATACTTTGAAATCAAGAAGGATTCAAGAACAAGTTTGAAATATAAATTTATTGAAATTCTCAAGTATTTTTTTTTCAAAATTACAAAATAACCCCCAACTAAAATACGGGGTATTACACGATTATTATGTGTTACCCATACGATTTTAACAATGTAAAACTCAAATTCAAGTTATAATAATGTGATTCGTGACAAAAATCATCAAAATCGGATACCGAGTGGGGAAGAAATCGATCGCCGAAGTTTCGCCGGAAAATCGCCGGAAACGATGGTGCTGCGGCGATTGGGGTGGCTGTTTATGGCTACCTGGAGTTCCGTCGAGCTTCTAGGGTGGTGGGAGAGCTTCTGCAAGTGGAGGATAGCGACGGAGGAGGCATTGCTCGTCGGGTCGGGTCACGGGTCGGTGGTTTCCGCAGTGGCTTCGGCCACTATTGCCGTCGCCGCTGCTGGTGCTGCTGGCTCTGGCTCCGTCGAGCAGAGAGGGAGAGGAAACGAATGGAGAAGGAGAGAAAGAGAGAGACGGAGCAGATGGTGGTGGTCTGGTGGTTCCCGACGGCAACAGCGGTGGCCGGCTGCTGCTGCTGATGCCCGCTGCTGCTGCTGCTCCGATGGTCGGAGAGAGAGAGACGGAGGGTGATAGAGAGGGATGGGAGAGATGAGGGAGGTGAGGGCGGTGGTTGTGGTATCGGGGGTGGTGGTGTCGAAGGGGAAGAAGAGGAGAAGAAATAGATGGAGGGGAAGGAGAGAGAGAGAGAGAGAGAGAGAGAGAGAGAGAGAGAGAGAATGAGTGAGAGAGAGATGTACGGGGGATTGGGAAAACACGTTGGGGAGAACAAAATTGATCAGATGTTGGAGAAAGAAAACAGGTTCAATTTCTTTTTGTTTTATTTTATTTCTATTATTAAATTCATTTTTATCAATTTATCTACTAGATATTAGAAATTCTTCAAAATCCAACCACAACCCCCCAGATTATTAAGTTTATATCTATCCGAAATTACAAATACCTCCCCGTTTGACCGGTTTTAACTAAACTTAACAAAATTTTAACAATTGCGCCTATGAGGACCACGGGGTATTACACCCTCCCCCCCTTGGACTGAGCTTCGTCCTCGAAGCTCGAACGAGTTACTAAGGTCTCACTGGGTTTCCTATATTAGATGTATACTGAGTATGGTTAGAGTGCTTACCTTCCTTGTTTTTTATTGCTCTTGCTTCTGCCTCGCTCATCACAAAGATTTGACCAGGTGCCTCTGGTTGTTGCCCTGAGCTGCATTTCCCGTGTTTCCGTTCCCATCATTGCCAACTCTGTTGTTGACATTCACATTTGTGTTCCTGTTTTTCCCTCCTTTGCCATTGCCATTTCCATTGTCGTGATAGTTGCCTTGGTACCCAGCTGCGCTGTTTCCATAGTTGTTGTGACGTTGATTCCCTCCGTTCCAGTTGTTCTGTCCAAAGTCATTCCCATTCTGGCGGCGTCCTGCATCGTTCCTTTTGCTGCATTCGTACATCATGTGGCCCTTGATTCCACAGTAGTCGCATGTCACCCTGGTCCCATCACACGTAACTCCTGGGTGGTCCCCATTGCACCTCTTACAGTAGTAGTGACGGTTAGGCCTCCCCACCTGATGTTGGTTCTGACTCCCCAGCATTGTCAGACTTGAAGCGTTTGTCTTCACCTTGGTTGTTCCTCCCTTGTCCATAGTTGTCATCCTCTTGACTTTCCGCCTTTCTCTTCTTCAGTTGTTGGGTCAGTGTTTGGTCGACCCTCCAGATGTTTGCTGCTATGCCATAGGCCTCTGACAGGGTGGCATAGCTCCTGGTGAGCATAGTTCTCTGAAGACTGAGCCTCATACCGCCTATGAAGCGTGTGACCATGCGCCCTTCGCTAGGAACTGTATCCTCTGCAAACCGGGATAATTCTACGAACTTGTCGTAGTATTCAGTCACCGAATCGTTGCCTCGCTTCAACGGGATGAACTCCTCGTACTTCTGCTCCTTAAAATGTTCTGGATAGAAGGCAATTCTCATTGCTGTCTTCAGCGCCTCCCAGTTGAAGCCTTCTTGAGCCAAGAGTCTCGCTCGATTAGCTGTCCACCAATTATCAGCCTTTTTCTTAAAGTAGAATGTTGCCTCGTTAACCTTGCGGCCTTCTTGGCATTCCATGGCCTGGAAAATCTTATCAAAGTATCTGATCCAGTTCTCAAGCAACACTGGATCCTCCTCCCCATAGAAGTTGCTCGGGTTCCGCTGAGCTATCTTCTTAGCCCAGTCAGGTTCCCTTTCATTGGCAACACTGTTGTTCATGAATCGAGACATTTGGGCCATTTGGGCGAAGAATTGCTCCATGTTGTTGTTGTTGTTCTGAGCCATCTGTTCACGTTGAACCCTCCTAGTGTAGTATCGCAAGGTTGGTCAGTCATATTCCTACACTATCGTATATTGTATCATTACTTAATTTACCAATATTTAGTCACACGGATACAACTACTAAACCAATGCACTAACCCTATATGAATGCTCGGCTAGGATGAACGGCCAATCCAACCCTTACGATCCCCCAAAGTAATAATTTAAGATGACAGGCATATTTAATTTCATAGTGATATAACTCATTTATTAACAAAACTGTTAATATTCCTACATATTATTAATTTTAGGAAATGAGAGATTAATAAAAACTAAATAATAAAATCAACATTTTTAAAAATATTATTTGATTATTAATAATAATTATTACTTATTTTAAGAAAATTGGGGCTTTTATTGAGTCACGTTTAACGATTAATAATTCTTGTATTTGTAAAGTTGATGTTTAAAGAAATTATTTCTAATTTACAACTAATCTGCTTTATTATATGTAAACAATATTCAATTTTAAGAGACCTTGAAATGTTTATGAATACATAAAATTAGAGTTATATCTATTTAAAACGTTACCCTTTATTGATTTTACAAAACATGTCTTTAACTTACTTTTTCTTTAATAGAACAAATTGCAAGATTAATTTTCATCTTATACAAATTTATGCTTTTATTTTTCATTACAAAAATACTATTTTTATTTATTCATTTAAAATATTTAGTTGACAATAATATAAACAAGATGTTATTATATAGTTAATATAGTTTAGGTAAAAGACAAGGGACTCCCCTCCCATAATATAACAAGTTTCATTTTTAGCATTTTATGCCCTTAAAATTTTTGAAATGACAAAATCACCCCCAAGAACACCTATTAGTACCTTCTTCTCAACCTACCCAAAATCAAACCGTGAATCTTAATATCTACTGATAACCATGATGTTTTAATCATCCAGAACTCTAATTCAATTCAAAACATGTAGATTCAAGCCAAAAATCGTTAAAAACCGTTACCGAATGAGGGAGAAATCACTCGCCGAAATCGGGTCGGAAACTCGCCAGAGTTAATGGCGCTCCGGCAGCGTTGGTGGTCGGTTCTGGGGTCCTCTGGGTTTTGCCGACCTCAGGGAGGTTGGGGGAGTGCTGAATGGTGGACGGGGAAGAGGGACATAGAGT
The DNA here is from genome assembly GCA_023055425.1 of Linanthus parryae. Taxonomy (NCBI): domain Eukaryota; kingdom Viridiplantae; phylum Streptophyta; class Magnoliopsida; order Ericales; family Polemoniaceae; genus Linanthus; species Linanthus parryae. The sequence continues at coordinate 1,852,423 of JALGPY010000004.1, read as the reverse complement.
TTTGGAGGTGAACCGCTGGGTTCGGGTCTTCGGGTCGTTCGTGTTATGCAGTGGTCTTCGGCCACTGTTGTGGCTGCTTCTGTTCTGTTTCGCGACCAGAGAGGGGAAGAGTGAGTCGGGGACAGAGAGGGAAGGTAGAGATAGAGAAAGTTCTGGAGGTGAAGGTGGGTGCCAGTGTTAATGGAGGTAGAGGTGGTCGTGGTGATGCGGGCCGTGATTGTTGTTGTGTTGCTGCTGGGTGTCTCAGAAAAACAGAGAGAGAAACAGAGGTGGGAGAGAGAGAGAGAGATAGAGGCAGGGAGAAGGTGGTGATGGTGGTGGTGCTGAAGGTGAGATGGGGTGGTGATGGTGGATGGTGATGGGTGCTGATGGTGGCAGTGGGGGTGTTGTTGGTTGTTGTTTCTGCTGCTAGGGAGAGGGTGTGATTGAGAGGGAGGTGGGTGGTGGAGTGGTGATGAAGGGGATGGTGGTTATGGAGGTTGCTTTCATGGTGGTGGTGACGGGGATGGTGATGGTTGTTGTTGGTGGTGGTGCAGAAATAAGGAGGAGCTGAATGGGAGGAGAAAGGGAATGGGTATTGATGGTGGTTCTTGGTGAAAAGAAGAGGAGGGTGGTGGTGGTGTTTCGGGTTGTTTGCCGAAGGAAGAAAAGAAGAGAGGATGATGATGGTGGTGGTGTTGTTTATTGTGAGGAGGTAGAGGATGGAGGGGGGTTTATAGGGAGGAGGTAGGCAACTGAGGGGGTGTGAGATGGGTCCGGTTGAAAGTGTTGTGAGGGTGTGTGTGTGTTTGCCGAGAGGGAGGAGGGGAGAGAGAGAGATGTTTGTGAGAGAAGAGAAAAATAATGAGGGTGTGTGTGTGTGTTTTGTCCATGAGGGAGGAGAGAGAGAAGAGATGGGGAGGTGTTTTTGTGAGGGTGTTGTGTGAGTTGTGAGAGTGTGCCGTGAGGGAGGTGCAGAAATAAGGGGAAGGGGAGGAATGAATTTGAGTAGTAGGGTGTAGGGAGGTAGAGGTGTAGGGAGGTAGAAGAGATGGTGATGGAGGAAGGAGGAGGAAGGTGATGAATTTAATAGGGGAGTAGGAGGAGGGATGGAGATGTATGAGGGAGGAGGGGAGTCTTCTGGCCGTGAAGGAAAAAGAGAGAGAGAGAGAGAGAGAGAGAGAGAGAGAGAGAGAGAGAGAGAAGAGAGAAAAATAAGAGAAGAGGGGGAGAAAAATTAATAAACAAATAAAATACGGGTTTTGGGTCGGGTTATAAATAAAGTACGGGTTAGGCGTATTATACGTACAACTATATCAGGTTATACTTTTATACGGGTCGGGTTAAACAAAATACGAATAGTTAAAAAGTATTTTTATACGTATTATGTACAAGTATAAATTATTTGCATACTTTAACTTTGATAAAAGACAACTACAACCCTCTATATGAAAAATATTTGCACACTTTTATTTGTCTAAAATACACTAACCTCCCCAACTATTCAATTTAATTAATTTATAACTTCTGAAAACTACAATTGTACCCCCAATCAATATTTAGTTAACTAGATTATCTTTTCTGAAACTACAATTACCTCCCCATTTTCTAAAATAATATAATTTATAACTTTTGAAAATTATATTTAACCCCCTAAATTAATCAAAATCATTATATAACTGTCCTATATAAATGTTGGGGTATTAAATCCTTCCCCCCTTAAGAGGGCTTCGTCCTCGAAGCTTGGACGAGTCACTAAGGTCTCAACGGGTTTCCTATATGATATGCATATTGACTGGGGTTAGAGAGCTTACCCGTCGCCATGTTGTTTCTCGCATTTGCCTCAGTCTGGCTCATCACGAAGATCTGACCAGCTGGCCTCAGGTTGTTGCCGCGAGCTGCATTCCCTCCATTGCCATCATTTCCAGTTTGGTTATTTCTGTTGTTACCATTGTTAGCTGCATTCCTCTGCTGTCCTCCATTCCTGCTGCCATTCCCATTGTTGTAGTTTCCTTGCTTCCGCATAGCTCCATTCATGAAATTGTTGTTGTTGTTGTCTCGGAACTGGTTGCCTCCATTCTGATTGTTTCGTCGGTAACCGTTCTCATTCTGATTCTGACGGTACCCTTGCTCATCTTCGGCTGCCATCCTCCTTCTACAGTCAGGAGCTATGTGGCCTTTGATGCCACAAAACCTACAAGTCAAGGTCGAGCCGTCACATGTGTATCCCCGATGGTAGCGACCACACCTGTTGCAGTTGAGATTACTGGCATTTCCCGTCATTTGCTGGTTTTGGTTCCCACCATCTCCCAGTTCTGATTTCCTCCACCATTACCAGTCTTAACTCGCTTGTCAGATCCTAGATTGTTGCTGCCACTTCCTTGTCCTTCTACCTTTCTCTTTACCATTACTTGATCAACTCTCCAGATGTTTGGTGCTACCCCATAGGCTTCCGTCAAGGTATCATAGGTCCTCGTGAGCATGGTCCTCTGAATTTCAAGCTTCAGTCCACCTATGAAGCGAGTAACCATGCGTCGTTCAGTAGGCACTGTGTCCTCCGCAAACCGGGCTAGCTCCACAAATTTATCATAGTAGTCAGTCACAGAGTCGTTGCCCTGCTTTAGTGCGATGAACTCCTCATACTTCTTTTCCTTGACATGATCCGGATAGAACTTCTCTCTCATAGCTGCCTTCATTGCCTCCCAATTGAAGCCTCTTTGTGCCAGGAGTCTGGCCTGATTGGCTGTCCACCAATTATCAGCCTTTTCCTTGAGGTAGAAAGCCGCCTCGTTAATCTTGCGGGCTTCTGGACATTCTGTGGCCTGAAGTATCTTGTCGAAGTCCCTGATCCAGTTCTCGAGCAATACTGGATCTTCTTGCCCATAGAAGTTATTTGGGTTTCGCTGAGCTATCTTCTTAGCCCAGTCGGGTTCCTTTTCATTGACGACGTTATTGTTCATGAACTGGTTCAGTTGGGCCATTTGGGAGAATAGCTGCTCTACTTGGTTATCGTTGTTCTGAGCCATCCTCCTAGTATAGTATCGCAGGGTCTATCAGTCATATTCCTACACTATCACTTATTATGTTATTACGTATTCTAGCACGGTGTAACAACCTAAGATGATTAATACACACGTAACTCTTCACATAGCACAAGTATCATTCATAGGACATTTACTAATACACAGGAAGCAAAGCATGCACATAATTCGTCCCAATTTTATCATCTCGATTCCTTTCAAATAACCAGAATCTCAAATTCTCGTCTCCGTCATGAGAGCAATATTAATCCAAAGGATAATTAACAGGGAAATACTTAATAAAGTCTCCCATAATCAAACTACTCAATTCAGATATTATCAAACCACAAAATTTCTCGAGCATGGAACAGAAAGGTCAAGGGTGGTGGGATTTAGCAAGGCTCAGACTACCCCTAACCCAATCGGCTTTGTCAAATTTTTAATTTTATTACCCTAAATTCATTTTAACTTACCCTACAGGTTTTTAATGCCTTATGGGAACGAACTGCTCTGATACCAACTGTAACACCCCTCGATTCCCGAGCTTTCCGTTCCGGACCGGAGAGCCCAGGAGGGTGCTACTCAAAATGATGCGGTGGAAATCGTGAACAAAACATTCCGTAATCATATATTACAAATTGATAAAATTGTCTTCAACATGATGCTTACTATTACACAGGGTGAAATTTAACTAAGAGTTCGATTAATAATAGTGCTACCGACTACTAGATAAGTTTGTGATCCCCTTATGCCAAGCTCCCAACTCCAAGACCTGCGGGGGAAAGAAAAAAAGACCGCAGTTTTTCGAAAGTCAGCAAGAAATGCTGAGTGAGATACACCTTAGCATGTAAAAACAGTAAGGTCAAGAAAGGCTGCAGGGTCACATAATTTAAATAAAATAGGAGCAACAGAGTATAGTATAACATATCAGAGTTCACAGCAGTATAAATAACAATGCCAATAGAGATTCGAACCAATATAGAATCCAAGAATCCGACCGTTATGGACAGTAGCCGTATATAGTAGTGCCGACAAAGGGCCTGCCAAATATTAATGCCAACAAGGCTGTTAAATTAGCGATGTTCATTTCACAGTACCCGGGTAGACTAGTGACCGCATCATACATACTAGACCTTAAGTGTTGCAACACCCTCCTAGGAGCGTCAATCAAATGAGTGGTATCTAGAAGCTGGACCCTAGCCATCAAGGCAAAGAGCCGGGGCACACGAAGTCCCGCATTTTAGGGACCAAAACCCAAGGGATCGAAACCTGAGGGGCACGCGAAGTCCCGCATTTTAGGGACCTGAGCCCAAGGGATTGAAATCTGATATAAGTAACATAACTGGTTCCGGTACATGCGAATCGTTTTACTTTACTCCGGGGATCGAACCCGAATATATCTTTAAGGACTTAGCCCAGGGAATCATCACCCAATATAAGTAACATCACTGATTCGTACAACATTACGTGATTACTGATTTCTGATCAAGTGTAACAAGTATTTCAAACTCAAACAATATTTCGATGATTCGTAACCAGATAAAACACATTTATCAAGTAGGGGATGAAATACGATAACAGTTTTCACTTAAGCAAGTAATGGACACGAAATAAGCTGGCACACAAGGCTAAGCATGTAAAACTCACCTGATGTCGACTCAATAGTTAGCACGTAGGATGGTCGACGAAGCCTATGTCCACGAATTTGTCCCCTACAATTTACCAATATTTAGTCACACGGATACCACTACTAAACCAATGCACTAACCCTATATGAATGCTCGGCTAGGATGAATGGCCAATCCAACCCTTACGATCCCCCAAAGTAATAATTTAAGATGACAGGCATATTTAATTTCTTAGTGATATAACTCATTTATTAATAAAACTGTTAATATTCCCACATATTATTAATTTTAGGAAATGAGAGATTAATAAAAACTAAATAATAAAATCAACATTTTTAAAAATATTATTTGATTATTAATAATAATTATTACTTATTTTAAGAAAATTGGGGCTTTTATTGAGTCACGTTTAAAAATTAATAATTCTTGTATTTGTAAAGTTGATGTTTAAAGAAATTATTTCTAATTTACAACTAATCTGCTTTATTATATGTAAACAATATCCAATTTTAAGAGACCTTGAAATGTTTATGAATACATAAAATTAGAGTTATATCTATTTAAAACGTTACCCTTTATTGATTTTACAAAACATGTCTTTTACTTACTTATTTTTTTTAATAGAACGAATTGCAAGATTAATTTTCATCTTAAAATTTATGCTTTTATTTTCATTACAAAAATACTATTTTTATTTATTCATTTAAAATATTTAGTTGACAATAATATAAACAAGATGTTATTATATAGTTAATATAGTTTAGGTAAAAGACAAGGGACTCCCCTCCCATAATATAACAAGTTTCATTTTTAGCATTTTATGCCCTTAAAATTTCTGAAATGACAAAATCACCCCCAAGAACACCCATTAGTACCTTCTTCTCAACCCACCCAAAATCAAACCATGAATCTTAAAATCTCCTGATACCCATGAAGTTTTAATCATCCAGAACTCTAATTCAATTCAAAACATGTGGATTCAAGCCAAAAATCGTTAAAAACCGTTACCGAATGAGGGAGAAATCACTCGCCGAAATCGGGTCGGAAACTCGCCGGAGTTAATGGCGCTCCGGCAGATTTGGTGGTCGGTTCTGGGGTCCTCTGGGTTTTCCGACCTCAGGGAGGTTGGGGGAGTGCTAAGTGGTGGACGGGGAAGAGGGACAAAGAGTTTTGGAGGTGAACCGCTGGGTTCGGGTCTTCGGGTCGTTCGTGTTCTGCAGTGGTCTTCGGCCACTGTTGTGGCTGCTTCTGTTCTGTTTCGCGACCAGAGAAGGGAAGAGTGAGTCGGGGACAGAGAGGGAAGGCAGAGATAGAGAAATTTCTGGAGGTGGAGGTGGGTGGCGGTGTTAATGGAGGTAGAGGCGGTCGTGGTGATGCGGGCCGTGATTGTTGTTGTGTTGCTGCTGGGTGTCTCAGAAAAATAGAGAGAGAAACAGAGGTGGGAGAGAGAGAGAGAGATAGAGGCAGGGAGAAGGTGGTGATGGTGGTGGTGCCGAAGGTGGAGATGGGGTGGTGATGGTGGATGGCGATGGGTGCTGATGGTGGCAGTGGGGGTGTTGTTGGTTGTTGGTTCTGCTGCTAGGGAGAGGGTGTGATTGAGAGGGAGGTGGGTGGTGGATTGGTGATGAAGGGGATGGTGGTTATGGAGGTTTATTTCATGGTGGTGGTGACGGGGATGGTGATGGTTGCTGTTGGTGGTGTTGCAGAAATAAGGAGCTGAATGGGAGGAGGAAGGGAATGGGTATTGATGGTGGTTCGTGGTGAAAAGAAGAGGAGGGTGGTGGTGGTGTTTCGGGTTGTTTGCCGAAGGAAGAAAAGAAGAGAGGATGATGATGGTGGTGGTGTTGTTTATTGTGAGGAGGTAGAGGATGGAGGGGGTTTTATAGGGAGGAGGTAGACAATTGAGGGGGTGTGAGATGGGTCCGGTTGAAAGTGTTGTGAGGGTGTGTGTGTGTTTGCCGAGAGGGAGGAGGGGAGAGAGAGATGTTTGTGAGAGAAGGGAAAAATAATGAGGGCGTGTGTGTGTATTTTGTCCGTGAGGGAGGAGAGAGAGAAGAGATGGGGAGGTGTTTTTGTGAGGGTGTTGTGTGAGTTGTGAGAGTGTGCCGTGAGGGAGGTGCAGAAATAAGGGGAAGGGGAGGAATGAACTTGAGTAGTAGGGTGTAGGGAGGTAGAGGTGTAGGGAGGTAGAAGAGATGGTGATGGAGGAAGGAGGAGGAAGGTTATGAATTTAATAGGGGAGTAGGAGGAGGGATGGAGATGTATGAGGGAGGAGGGGAGTCTTCTGGCCGTGAAGGAAAAAGAGAGAGAGAGAGAAGAGAGAAAAATAAGAGAAGAGGGGGAGAAAAATTAATAAACAAATAAAATACGGGTTTTGGGTCGGGTTATAAATAAAGTACGGGTTAGGCGTATTATACGTACAACTATATCAGGTTATACTTTTATACGGGTCGGATTAAACAAAATACGAATAGTTAAAAAGTATTTTTATACGTATTATGTACAAGTATAAATTATTTGCATACTTTAACTTTGATAAAAGACAACTAGAACCCTCTACATGAAAAATATTTGCACACTTTTATTTGTCTGAAATACACTAACCTCCCCAACTATTCAATTTAATTCATTTATAACTTCTGAAAACTACAATTGTACCCCCATAACCCATAATCAAATCAAATCAGTCAATGCAAATATTATACATCACAAAATATTTCTAGCAAAGATAGGTCGATGGTGGGTGGGACTTAATAAGTCTTAGACTACCCATAACCCAATCGGCTTGTCCAATTTTAAATTTTCTTACCCTAAATTCATTATAAATTTCCCTACAGGTTTTGTTCGCTTTTTAGATTGCCTGCTCTGATACCACCTGTAACACCCCCTTATTACTGGCTCGGGAGAGACCAGGAGGGTGCTACTCATAAAGAAATGGCAGAAATCGTGAACAAAACATTCCATACTTAAATATATTACAACTGATAAAGTGTCTTCAACATGAAACATACTATTACACAAGATGATATTAGTTTAATATTAAAAAAGATAAGATTATGCTAAGAGTTGATTTTAATAAGTACCGCTAGATACTAGGTGAGTCCACGATCCCCTTACACCAATCTCCCTGCTCCTAGACCTGCGGGGGAATGAAAACCAAGACCGCAGTTTTTTCGAAATTCAGCAAGAAATACTGAGTGAGATACACCTTAGCATGTAAAACAGGAAGATGAAAAACATCACTGTCTTTACTCGTTTAATAAAAATGAGGAATAACAGACTATGAGTAAAAGTAACCCAAAATCAGAGTTTGCAGCGTCATAAACAACAGTGTTAGCCAAATTACGATTGGCAATATCCATGTTCAAACATTTCCAATTAAATCCTTCACAAGTGCCAATTTCCAAATATAACATGAATCCAACTATAAGGTTCCAAATATAGAATCAAATGAGTCAATTATTATGCACAGTACCGGAAGTAGTAATGGTCAACAAAGGACCTCCTTAATGGTCAACAAAAGACCTCCCAAATAGTAATGGTCAACAAAGGACCTCCTTAATGGTGAACAAAGGACCTCCCAACTGCCAGACTAGACCTTAAGTGTTGCAACACCCCCTGAAGAAGCAAAAGGCCAGAAGGGTGAGTACTAGCTGGGACTTTAGCCAACAAGGCGATGAGCCAATGCCTACAAAGGGCCTCCCAAATAATGGTCGACATACGACCTCCCAAATAGTAACAGATTCCGGTACATGCGGTATTTCACTTTACGTTATTAACGTGTTATTATTTTCATGGGACAGGTCAAAAGCAAACATTTCGAAACGTAACAAATGACACGTAAAACATGTATATCACAAAAACATATTTTGAGACATATTATAAAAACCAAGTTGTGACACGAATGAAGCTAGGCTAGCTAGGCTAAGCATGTAACTCACCTCAAATTGAAACCACAATTAGCTCGATGCTGTCCTCACGGGAAGTCAACGTAGCCTACGTCAACGAATCCGTCGCCTACAATTTATCAATCATCTAGTCACAAGGGTAGTACATCTAAACAAATAAGGCACTCATTCTATATGAATTCTCGGCTAGGATGAACTAATAAATTAAATTCTCGCGATTCCCTCAATCAAACCCGTCTTAAGTCTTATACTTATAAATATACATAAAGGAGTATTTCAGGATTAAATACGTGAGACAACATTCAAAAATATTTACGTAAGCAAATAATACTTGAAGACTAATTCACTGTTTTAATATTACTAAGTATAACCTCATCAATAAAAACTCTAAAGTGGCATTTTAGTTAAATAAATAAATGATTTCTTAATAGTCTCCAATTTATAACTAATTCCTTTTATTCTAAGAAAACAATATTTCACTTTAACAATTTTACTTGTTGGCAAAAAGATTATTAAATTCTAATAATTATTTGCAAACTTACTATAACATCAAAGTGACATTTAGTAAATAATGAAAACATATTCTTTATCGATTACATACAAAATTTAAATTCTTATGTTTCAAGAAATCGATTGTAATATTTAATAATAACTAATATTTAATTTAGCCTTTTTATTTTCATTACACACACACAGCACACACACACACATACATATACATACACGGTCATATTTTAAGAAATCTAACTTATAGATATTGTATTATAACTTAGTCTCAACTACCAATATTTTTGTAAAGATGTTATATTTTAGTTTATATTACAAAAGAATTTATTTTAGTGTTTAACTTTAATTAGTAAACAAATTAGACAAAACTTGGTTATATAATTAAATTCAGATTATGTATTGTTCATATAGCTATCCCAAAGTTACTTGAAACTACAACTTGTTATCCCCTTAACAGTTTCTGCATAAGACATAACCTACCCTAAAGTTTATGAAATGACAAAAAATACCCTCCTTCATCATCTTCCTCATGAATCAACACCCAAATCACCAATTCGATTATTCTTTGTTATCCATACGATTTAAACAATATAAAACTCAAATTCATGTTATTAGTGACAAAAATCATCAAAATCGTATACCGAATGGGGAAGAAATCGATCGCCGAAGTTTCGCCGGAAAATCACCGGAAACGATGGTGCTCCGGCGACTGGGGTGGCTGTTTCTTGCTACCTGGAGTCCGGTCGAGCTTCTAGGGTGGTGGGGGAGCTTCTCCAAGTGGAGGAGAGCGAAGGAGGAGGCGTTGCTCGTCGGGTCGGGTCACGGGTCGGTGGTTTCCGCAGTGGCTTCGGTCACTGTTGCCGTCGCCGCTGCTGGTGCTGCTGGCTCCGTCGAGCAGAGAGGGAGAGGAAACGAAGGGATATGGAGAGAAAAATAGAGATGGAGCAGATGGTGGTGGTCCGGTGGTTCCCGACGGCAGCAGCGGTGGCGGGCTGCTGCTGCTGATGCCCGCTGCTGCTGCTGCTCCGATGGTCGGAGAGAGAGACGAAGGGTGATAGAGAGGGATGGGAGAGATGAGGGAGGTGAGGGTGGTGGTTGTGGTGTCGGGGGCGGTGGTGCCGAAGGGGAAGAAGAGGAGAAGAAATAGATGGAGGGGGAGGGGGGGGAGAGAGAGAGAGAGAGAGAGAGAGAGAGAGAGAGAGAGAGAGAGAGAGAGAGAGAGAGAGAGAGAGAGAGAGATGTACGGGGGATTGGGAAAACACGTTGGGGAGAACAAAATTGATCAGATGTTGGAGAAAGCAAACAACTTCAATTTTTTTTCTTTTATTTTATTGCTATTATTAAATCCATTTTTATCAATTTATCTACTAGGTATTAGAAATTCTTCAAAATCCAACCACAACCCCCCAGATTATTAAGTTTATATCTATCCGAAATTACAAATTCCTCCCCGTTTGACCGGTTTTTAACTAAACTTAACAAAATTTTAACAATTACGCCTATAAGGAGCACGGGGTATTACAGAGATGGTATAAAATATTCCATTACTTTTATAGTTCTCTAGATAGGGAAACTTCAAACGAGTTTGATTTGTTAGCTGGAGGAAATTTCATGGGTGTGGGAGAACAGAGAGCCCGTGATCTGCAAATAATGTAGCTAAAAGAGGGACTACAAGGTCTAACACTCGGAGACTGACAAAATCCAGTGGTGATCCTGCGTTGGCAACTCGAAGTGAATCAATGGAGCAACATATGGCTCATATGACTACAGCTTGTAATCGCATAAATCCAACTGCACAAGTAAAATCTATAGGAGAGCAGCTTGCAGATGAGAACCAGGGATATGGCCAGTACATTGAGGATGTGAATTACATGGTGTAGGGTTTTGATACGGATTACGCAGCGAAAATAAAATTAAACTATTCCGTTCAAGACCCTCCATGATTCACAGGACAAGCCATCATAACGTGGCATGGGAAAAATAGTTGTGTACCTTGTTTTTCTGACAGATCACGATATGCATAATTGTGTCCATGTCTCTACGAGTATCCACACCTAGGATTGCATTGTATTCCTTCTTGCGTTTGTGTGCTAGCTCACACCAAGAAGGAAGAGGAAGAAGATTACGCAAACGGGTCACCACAGGGCTGCGCGCCTCACGAGCCAGACAATGCAGGGAGGGGGCAGACGGGATGGCTTCGGCCTCTCTTTGTCTCTCTCCTTGATTTGTTATTTTCACTCTAATGATACTCTTGTGAAAATAATAAGCTAGGAGTGCCTTTATATAGTCAACAACTCCTTGTTAACTACATATTTGTCCACTTTGCAAATTAGTCCTACTAAGTTTGCTTGTGGTAGCGTATTGATCAGTTTCTTTAATTAGTCATACTAATTAATACCCATATCCAGTTTAATCCATATGTTGTGTTACCCCACAGGTTTCTACTTAGTTGGTAGTAACAATTACTAACATAGAGCGGTGTCTAGAAACACATCTATGCCACCCAACTAATAGAAATAGTCAGTCATCCGACAAACCTTGTGCCTAATGTTACCATATTGAATTATCCCTTTGTCTCTATATCCGGATTGGACAGGAGACATAAATGTCACACTCGTATATCGAATCCATAGTTTCTCAATCCTGTGAATAGGCTTATCCGTGCAGATAACATCAATATCCCATATTGATTTATCTGAGTCTGGCCAGACATTCCATAAGCACTATCCCTCGAGTGGCCGTGGATATTTACTCCCATATGTGGGAGGGACAAATCATCTCTACATCACTACCATCTATAAGCTTGCTTCCTATTACGTCCGATATCCGTCTTTATTACTACCCATTCACAGTGTAGCATTTTCCGAGATCAAAACATAATATTCCACAACTAGAGTATCTAGTGACTTCAAGTCTAAGGACCACAATACCATTGTCACAACGAGAAACACTTGTGACGTTAACATATTTATTGTAGCTTTCTCGTGGTGGGTCAGTCCAATATGCCATTATCACATAATGCATACCCATGTGTTAGACTTGATATCTCCATATCAATCTACCCACATACTAGTCTATAGTGATCGTCCTGTTAATCAATATAATGGACTAGGGATATTTAAGATAAACTACACTTTTCAATCTAAGGACTTCATTATATTAAATATCTCCATAAATAATGAAATTAATATTCTAGCAAAAAAAAAACAATGTTCATACTAAATAAGATTGCCTCTAGGGCATCTATTGTTGGAATTGTGCCCTAGAGGCAATCAATTAATTGTGACATTTATGGATTTACGATTCATTATGTTATCGATATAGAGATATGTTAACATGAATGAAGTCCTTAGAATATAAATGTTATATTCTTAAATACCCCTAGTCAATTATAATGATTAATAGGACAATCATCTATAGACTAGTATGGGGTTGGATTGATATGGAGATATCACGATCCAACACATGGGTATGCATTAGGAGTAATGGCATACTGGATTGACCCATCTCCGAGAAGGCTACATACACGTTATGTTGAGTCACAAGCGCTTCTCGCGGTGCAACGGTATTGTCATCCTTAGACTTGAAGTCACTAGATATTCTAGTTGTGGCTTATTGTGATCTTGGTAGCGTTAAACGCTACACCGTAACTGGGTAGTTATAAAGGCGTGTACTGGATACAATGAGAAGCAAGCTTAGAGATCGTAGTGGACGTAGAGAGGATTTGTCCCTCCCACATAACGGGAGCAAATATCCTAGGCCACTCGAGGGATAGTGCTTATAGAATGTCTGGCCAGACTCAAATAAATCAATATGGGATATTGATGTTATTTGCACGAATAAGGCTATTCCCATGGATCGCGAAACTATGGATTGGATATACGAGTGTGACTTGTATGTCCCGTGTCCAATACAGATATGGAGACAAAGGGATGAGACAATTACTTGTACAAAGGTTGTCAAGATGACTATTCTATTAGTTGGCTAGAATGGATGTTTTGCTAGAGACCGCTCCATATTAGCAAATAGTTGCTACCAACTAGATAGAACCTATGGGGTCACACGTATATAGAGTTGAACTAGATTTGAGAATTAATTAATTGGATTAATTAATTAGAAGGATTACTTTGCAAACCCTTGCAAACTTAGTAGGGACTAATTTGCAAGGAAGGGACTAAATTGAATTCTACTTTAGGTAGTTAACAAGGAGTTGTTGGACTATATAAAGGACCCTCCTTCCTTCCTTCCCATAACTTATGCTCATTAGTGAACATAAAAAGAGTGAGAGAGAACAAAAGGAGAGAGAGCAAGCAACAAAGGAGGCCCGACGCCCCCCCTTGCCGCCGCCCTCGTCCCCGTCGGCCAAAAGAGGCCGAGACCCTCTTTTGGGTCTCGTTTTGCGTGATTTCTTCTTCCTCTTCCTATTCCGGGCTAGCACCAAGGAGTTTGGAGGATCTAGATCTCACCTCTAGGCGTGGATCAACCGTAGAGACGTGACACTATTCGCGTTTGAAGTCATCAAGGAGAACCCAAAGGTGTGTTTATGATTTCTAACCTTTACTATCGTTATGCATCTTGACTTGTGATCCTTGGAGGGTTTTGCATGGTTTTATGTTTGATTATGCTTCCGTTGTGCGATCCATGAATCAAAATCCTACAGTGGTATCAGAGCCACAGGTCGTAGAGCATAAACGTGGTTTATGTGTTACGTTTTAGTTGTTTTACACCTTAATTTGATTGTTTATCGCGTAAAACAAGACAAATCAAGCATGGGATGCAATTTGTCAATAATTAATCATAACAAGATACAATTTTTACATTGGATGCATGAATTGGTGAGTTTGAGAAATTTTAGGATCTTAGATCTAGGGTTTGGGCATCCTTTGGGAAGAAGGAGTTCTCCCAAAACAAGGAAACAACCAAACTTGGGCACCAAGCAAGGGAGTTGTTTTGGAAACAACTCCCTATGGAGGTTCGGCCCCCCCTAGGGGACCGCCCCCTCTTGCTTGCCGCCCAAGTTTGGCCGCCCTAGGGGCCGGGCGGCCCTAGCCCGCGGCCTATCTGCGTGGGTTATGGGCCGGCCCGGCCCTAGGGCCTTGTGGTTCATCTTTTTGGGCCCGGGCAATTTGATTGTTGGGCCCATGGACCGTTTTAACCCTAGAAATCCTAAAATCAATTAAAATTGACCAAGCGCGTTAAAATTGGATTTTAACTGTTTATGTGCAATTCGCATGGTGATTGGATATGGCCTTAGGATGTGGTTTGATGTGGATGTTTAATTTTGTGGTTTGGTTTTACGGCCTGCGAGCTGATCAATTAATTGTAATAATTAATTAGGGTTTTATGGCCTGCGTGCCATTTTTTTTTCTCAACTTGTGAGATTTATTTTATTTAGTATAGAAGTTATGTAGTGCTAGATAAAAGTAGATTGTTAGCCAAGATTGAAGAAAAGAAGCCCAAAGCCAAAGGAGCCACAAAAGATGGAACATGGAGCATGGAGCATTCCACATGACTATGAAGGATGGACCAAAAGGATCAAGACGCACGGAGATGTGTTTGTTTTAGGGTTCATAGATAATTCCATTGGCTTGGAATTATCTTAGTCTAGAAAAGGCCGTATCCACATCACGTTTAATTTTTGTTTTGGGGGTTGTTTACTTTATTGTCTTATTATTGTGTGGTTGGTGTATGGATGATGCATGCAATTAGGATAATAAGATAATTAGACAACCCGGATCTATTATTTGGAGTTGTGCCCAAACTCAAATAGATAGATTAGTTGATTTTGATCAACAAAACAATTAAAATTGAATTTAAAATCCCTCAAAATTCAAATATTGTGTTCTTGCCTTCTCGTTGTTTAAACACTCATGATCATCATTATTTATCAAGTTCGTGCGTGCCAAAGCAGGGCGACTTGGTTCATAATGATGGAATGCGATGGCACGTAACAGTGTGCAATTGTTTAAATAAGAGGTTGAGCACAACTAGGCTATTAATGTGATTAAGAAACCTAGAGGCAATCAATTGGGATTATCCATAAGGATGGATAAATAAGGAGTTATTTGCCCAATTGAACCAAGAGTTGCATAAGGGATGCAGTTGGAATTGTTCCTACCTAAAGTAGTCAAATTATGGGTGACTTGCCAAAGCAAGCTCATAAGAAGATGAAACATGGATCTTGGCCCACTAGAAAATATAAGGATATTTTCCGCATTAATATCTTGAGGGTTATTAATCCGTAGTGTGGGAGCTATGTTTAACAAATTAAATCCTTGTTGAATATAGTTAAAACGTCACAAACTTTGCATAATCCTTTAGGTGTTAAATACCCATGGAATTAAATAAATAAAAACGCGACTTCATCTTTTTCTAGACTGGTATAAAATTGAGAATTGTTTCTCTTCCACCGACTACCAAAAACACACTAAAACCTATGAAAGGAACACCAAAGAATGGTTCTTTGGTTATGACTTGCCCCATGTTAGCTGCCATGAACTCTGAGCTTTGGAAGCAAGAAGAGAGACATGGAGAAGTATGATATGATCATACATTGAAAGAAGCTCTTTCAAAAGAGCGAGCTAAACATGAAAGGTTTGAAGTGATGCTCCACTTTGGGTTATGCAAATATACTAATTCAATATGATTGAAACATTAGTGAATATGCATTATCTATGAGATAGATTAAGAATAAACGGTTATTCACCCAAGTGGACCAAGAATTGCATTGGATGCAATTATAGTTTTGTTTTAAAGTTGATTTACTCAATATGATTGAAAAATTCACTAAATGAAACACTCATAATGGGCATGGGAAAAGCTGTTAATGGTTAACAGCATGGGTAAGGGCAAATTGTTTGCACCGACCCCATGGGTATAAAGCAAGCCTGTTGCTAAAACCAAGTTGCCTTGGAGTCCCATAGGTGGTGTAGAGGAAGAGAGGCTACCCAAAGTACCTAGAAGTAAGTAATAAAGGAATTATGAATTCCAATATAGGTATTTTGTTATAGAAATCAATGTGTCTATCTCATCATCATAAGTATATGATACTAGATGAGGATCTCACATTTATGGAAGTGTGGAGGATCTCAAGAGACGAAGACAATTGGATAAGGAAGAAATAATCCTACACGTGGGGCTATAAAGCAAAGGGTTGCTAAATAAGCCGTAGGGAATTATTTCTACCTTTAAGAAATTGTTCATGAATTTGACAAAAACGATCATGTCCTAGCTATGAGTAGGACAATTATCATAGTTTCTTGTTTGGACAAGAAAGCTCCTTATCATAATAAAGGACAAATGTTGTTCCATTTATTATGATATGCATTATTGTAATGCAATTTTGTCTAAGTGGATTCTATATCCATGATCATGATAATTTCATCTATAACATTGATACCTAGAGGTTTGCATATAATGATATGAACTTCACTTATCTTTAGCATTATCGTTTAGGCCTCATAAATAAGATATACATATCTAGAACTCCATGTGGATGGATTTCTGGAACTCATTTGATTATTGAATCATTTGAGACGTGTAAGACTTATTAGGCAAAGATATGATCTTTTGGGAATCATACATATTGATGTATGAAGGATGCTAAAGATGGTTTTCAGTACTTCATCATATTTACTGATGGGATCAGAGAAATATGGATTTGTGTATCTTATGAAGAAACAAATCAGAATCCTTTGAATTGTTCAAAGTGTTCAGGAATGAAGTAGAGAACCAACTTGGCAAAAGTATTTAGACTCTACGATTGGATCATAGAAGAAAGTACTTGAGCCAAGAGTTTGACAAGAATCTATGGGAGTATTGGATATGATCCAAAAAAACTCGCTCCACCTAGCACGCCACATGGGTTTGGCGTGTCTAAAAGGAGAGTTCAAACAGTGTAGGACACAGTTCGGTCCAAGATGAGTCAAACAAAACTTCCAGTCTACTTTTGGGGCTATGTTCTAATTACAGCAAATTTCGCCCTTAACCTTGTTCCATCAAAAACAGATTATGAATAACACCATATGAGATATGGACTAGGAAGTTTCCTAGTATGTCATTCATAAAGATTTGGGTTTAGGAAGTTTATGTAAAAGAGTTTACAAATAAACTTGGACCCAAGTCGGATAAATGTTTTGTGGGATATCCTGAAAAGGATATTATTTCTACAACCTAATCGAGAACAAACTGTTTGTTTCTCGAACCACAGTGTTTCTAGGTAGAGATTGTCTCTAAAAGAAACAGTGGGAGGACAGTAGAACTTGAAAAGTTCAAGAACCACAATAGAACATTGATCCGTTTGATGGAACTTGAGCAGGATCACAAGGTGTTGTGGAGCAACCTACTCAGATAACACAAGAACTTCGTAGGTCAGGTAGGATATGTCCAGGGACTAGAGAAATAAGGATTTCTCATAACCCAGGATATATTGCTCATAAAGATGAGCCTACAACCTATGAAATGGCCACGTGTGGCCATACTCTCAGAAATGGCTTGGAGCCATGAGATACGATATGGAATCCATGTATACCAACAAAGTATATACTTTGATGGAACCACCTGAAGGGTAGGACCCATAGGGTGCAAGTGGGTTATGAGGAAACCAACATGGATGGTAATATGATTACCTTTAAGGGAAAATTGTTAAGAAAGGGATTTCATGTGAGCTCATAGTATAGACTATGACGAAATCTTTCCCAGTTGTGATGCTTAAATCCATTCGTATCTTGTTTGTAGCAATCTGTTTATAGATTGAAACAAGCTTCTAGGAGTTGGACTCTTCAAATTAATGATGCAATCAAAGGAGTTTGGTTCCATCAAAATTGAAGATGAGACTTGTGTTTACAAGAAGGTTAGTGGGAGCACAGTTATTTTCTGGTCTCGTATGTGTAGACATACTTAATCATTAGGAATGTTGCCCCTACTTGGCAGTCTTACGTAGATTGAATAGGGAATTGACTTTCTAATGGTAGACTTAAGCGAAGCAACTTGTGAGGATCTATTGAGGTAGATCAAGATGGTTGTATAGATTAGGTCATAGTACACAAATTGACAAAGGTGTTGAAATGGTTCAACGTGAAAAGAATATTGATTCTTACCCATGTCACATGGAATTAGTCTTTGGAAGGCTAATTGTCTTACCAATTAGATTGGGAATGGACCGTATGAATTAGATTCACGAGATACGCCATGAGATGTACTAGGCCAGACGTGTCATAAAGCATGACACAAAGATACCAGTCATATCCGGGTGAGAGTCACTGGATAAATTATCAGGATTATCCTCTAGTACTTGAGAAGCACTAAGGATGAATTTTTGATAAATCGAGGATACGAAGAGTTTACTGTAATGGGTTACAGTGATGCGAACTTCAAATCTAACAAAGAAGATTTCAGATTATAAAGCCGAGTTTTGTGTTTGCCCTAGTGGGAGCGACTGTGAGCTGGAAAGGTTCCAGGCAAGATTCAGTCACTGATTCTAACATAGAGGACTGAGTAAATTAATACGTAAGATGCATTTACTCAGAATATTCAATCTCAATCAAATTGTTGATAGAGGAGATGTGAATATTTGCAAGGTACCAACAGATGTCTCGCCCCTACGCAGCGGAAGCGTGGAGGGCCGCGCTAGACCAATAGGCATATGATGCAGGAGATTGACTCTAGTGCAAGTGGGAGACTGTTGGAATTGTGCCCTAGAGGCAATCAATTAATTGTGACATTTATGGATTTACGATTCATTATGTTATCGATATAGAGATATGTTAACATGAAGGAAGTCCTTAGAATATAAATGCTATATTCTTAAATATCCCTAGTCAATTATAATGATTAATAGGACAATCATCTATAGACTAGTATGGGGTTGGATTGATATGGAGATATCACGATCCAACACATGGGTATGCATTAGGAGTAATGGCATACTGGATTGACCCATCTCCGAGAAGGCTACATACACGTTATGTTGAGTCACAAGCGCTTCTCGCGGTGCAACGGTATTGTCATCCTTAGACTTGAAGTCACTAGATATTCTAGTTGTGGATTATTGTGATCTTGGTAGTGTTAAACGCTACACCGTAACTGGCTAGTTATAAAGGCGTGTACTGGATACAATGAGAAGCAAGCTTAGATATCATAGTGGACGTAGAGAGGATTTGTCCCTCCCACATAACGGGAGCAAATATCCTAGGCCACTCGAGGGATAGTGCTTATAGAATGTCTTGCCAGACTCAAATAAATCAATATGGGATATTGATGTTATTTGCACGAATAAGGCTATTCCCATGGATCGCGAAACTATGGATTGGATATACGAGTGTGACTTGTATGTCTCGTTTCCAATCCGGATATGGAGACAAAGGGATGAGACAATTACTTGTACAAAGGTTGTCAAGATGACTATTCTATTAGTTGGCTAGAATGGATGTTTTGCTAGAGACCGCTCCATATTAGCAAATAGTTGCTACCAACTAGATAGAACCTATGGGGTCACACGCTATATAGAGTTGAACTAGATTTGGGAATTAATTAATTGGATTAATTAATTAGAAGGATTACTTTGAAAACCCTTGCAAACTTAGTAGGGACTAATTTGCAAGGAAGGGACTAAATTGAATTCTAGTTGGACTAGAATAAGTCCTTTAGGTAGTTAACAAGGAGTTGTTGGACTATATAAAGGACCCTCCTTCCTTCCTTCCCATAACTTATGCTCATTAGTGAACATAAAAAGAGTGGGAGAGAACAAAAGGAGAGAGAGCAAGCAACAAAGGAGGCCCGACGCCCCCCCTTGCCGCCGCCCTCGTCCCCGTCGGCCAAAAGAGGCCGAGACCCTCTTTTAGGTCTCGTTTTGCGTGATTTCTTCTTCCTCTTCCTATTCCGGGCTAGCACCAAGGAGTTTGGAGGATCTAGATCTCACCTCTAGGCGTGGATCAACCGTAGAGACGTGACACTATTCGCGTTTGAAGTCATCAAGGAGAACCCAAAGGTGTGTTTATGATTTCTAACCTTTACTATCGTTATGCATCTTGACTTGTGATCCTTGGAGGGTTTTGCATGGTTTTATGTTTGATTATGCTTCCGTTGTGCGATCCATGAATCAAAACCCTACATCTATTCCTAACGCATGGGACATCCTAGACAACAACAAGCGTGGGGGTATCAGAATAACAATCACAGTCAGCCTAATTGGTATGCTCAGCAAAGTAACTTGCCCTGCCCATCTCATAATTGCACCTCAGCAGCAACAACAAACTCCAGACTTATACAGCCTTACAGCTAATGAAAGACAGTATGTGGGTATGCAAATACAGAATCAAATACTCTAGAGGGGGGGGGGGTTGAATAGAGTATGGTAGCTTTTTCCAAAAGTGAAGTTTTAAAATAAAGTGTGAAGAGCTAGAGGTATTTCAAGGCCTTCAACTCAGATTCAAGCCCTTGAAATTAAAACAGTTAGGTTAAAAGATACTGATAGTTTTCAAGGCCTTGAAAAGGCATTGAACAAAAAACTATTTTGATGCAGTTAACAAGTTGAGTGCATAGCTGAAATATAAAGGAAAGGAATACAATGATTTTACTGTTTTCAGTCCTCAATTACCTACGTCTCCGCCTGAGGATCTAATCCCTTCAGGATTTCAACAGAATTATTATTTATCAAAAGCTAAGTCGTAGATTTCATACCTAGATCAGTGCCTTACTCTGTGCAGTATGTGGTTCTTCCTAACCTATCTAGTATCTGTTCTAGCTAACTGATATAATAATAATATCTCGTTGTTCCTCATGAACAACACCACGAGATTAAGTGATAAAGAAATATAACATGTTGATATACAAATAATGATTAGATGAAGAACATTGTAACACAATGAAGCAGTTAAGCTTGAAGTGTTCTTCTGGAATTTGGATTGGATGATTTGATCTTCCACAATGATGCTTTTCAATCCTTGAGAGTTGTTTGAATCTCTGTAATGCTCTGTGCTTCGTAATCTCTCTGTATGTTGTTGTTTTTCTGCTGATTTGAATTGCAGAATCTATAGCAATCTTCACAACATAATTCCCTAAAAATATGCAGCATATCTTTGACTCTCAACAGCTTGATTCCAACGGCTAGTTGCTTGCTTCTCTAACTTGATTTTGATATGATCTTTTATCTGCAAGCTTAAGGAATGTGCAGACAACCTTCCTTAACAATAGAACACAATCTGCAGACATTGATTGCCACTTATACGTTTCTGCAAATAAGGAAACTTTACTAATCCTGCATACACATAATCGGTTAATAGTTCCTGCAAAATAACTTAGGTAATAATGAGATCAAGGCATGTTAAATCACATAATTAATTTGTCTTTCATAATCTAATACAGTATGATCAAGTGTAGGGGTTTAGAGAAGTATAGGAGTAATAACTCCCCCTTAGTTCATGCTCTTCAGTTTCAAGGCCTTGAAATTAGTTTCAAGCCTTGGAAACATACTGTCAACTTACAATTTACCCCTTTATGAAAGACAAAATCATTTATCCTATGTGAACTGTTTCTATGAAAGAGATAGACGTTAGTAGCATAGCAGAAACAGTTATATAAGATCGAAACCAATTATCATAACTAGCAGTTATCATAACTAACAGTTATAAGAACTAAACCAAACTGAATCAAAATCAAACCAAGTAACTAAAGCAAAAAGTACTAAGCAGTTTAACAAGCCAACTGCCACACATCCAAACAAGATAAAAACTGAAGTATCCCCCAAAATTTGTTCTTTGTTCTTGGTGAGAACCTGCAAACACCATTCAGTGCCTTACCCATATGTTAGACCAAGTGTGAAATTTGAATTCATATTCGGGATCAACCATGTTAGGTGTTCTAAACCCTTTAGAAACCCAAATCTGTCTCACTTGTCCCTTAAGTTGGAATGGAAAAGTGTTCCTCATGCTGCGAGGTTCTCATATTCTGAAGAGACAACTCATCTTAACATGACCAATCTTGCCAAAGTAATGACACTTTGGAGAAGTTATGCTACTTGCTTTCACAAATTTGGTACTGTTCTTCTTTGGAAATTTTGGATTATATCTAATACCAGTTTTGTGAACAGAGTGCAGACTTCCTCTAAGAATCAATTTGAGATTGTGTTCTCAGCCAGCAAGTTGTGTCATAATCTTCTTAAAGTCTTGAAGTTTCTCAGTCAGAGTAGTCTTCTTTTCCTCTAATTCATCATGCTAATGTTTTAGAGAAACAAGGTTACCACTCAAAAGACAGTTCTCTGTGACTACTTCCTTGTCTTGAGTTTTCAAGGCCTTGAAATTTGTTTCAAGGCTTTAAAATCTCTGTCAGTTTTTGTCGGAGTTATTTCTGGAAAATTAATTGCAAATGTTATTTTGCTTGCTCATGAACCTTCTCCTTTAAAGAATTGATTTCATTTTAATAATCTTCTTCATTGAAGAGCATTGTTCTCACAATTTCTGAAAGCACATATGCAGGTTTAGACATTAAACTGTTCATCATTACCTCAATGTTCCTTTCTGAACTTTCATCATGCTTGGCCATGAGACATTGGTTGGCTTGATCTTTTTCAGAATCTGAGTCACTTGATGAATCAGAGTCACTCCATGAAGCTACATAACCTTTTTCTTGCTGTCATGGTCTTTCTTTTAAAAGTGTTTGCTTTTATTGTGAGGGAAATCTCTGATCAAGTGTCCTACATCACCACATTCAAAGCAATTAATTACTTTAGATTTATTTCCATGAGAAGTGGACTTACCTATGTAGTCCTTGCTACTTGAAGATCTGAATTTATCTCTGTTGAAGTCTTAGTTTCCAAAGTTCTTCTTCATCTTGAGAATCCTTCTAAGGGATTTGGAAATGAGAGAAAAAGGATCTTCTTCTTCATCATCTTCTTCTTTTTCAAGGCTTTCAGGTTGTTCACTCTCTTTAGCCTTGAGTGCCAGATTCTTGACACTCTCTGGTAATTGTCCATCAGGTTCACTCATGGGGGATCTCATGTGTGAGTAGCTTTCCCTGTAGATCAAATAGTTGGAGAGAGGATAGATTAGATCTTGAGCTTCTTCAATGGCAGTGGTCTTTGGTTCCCATTTGGCTTTGGAAAGACTTCTCAAGATCTTTCTGACTTTCTCTTCATTGGAGAACACTTTCCCCAAGGACTCCAGATTGTGGACAATATATTGAACATGTCTTTGATGGATTCATCTCCATTTATCTTGAACAGTTTATACTGCCTAAGAAAGATATTGATCTTGATTTTCTTTACTTGGCTAGTTCCTTCAAATGTAACCACCAGTTTATCCCATATCTCCTTAGCATTCTTGCATGTGGATATCATGTTAAACTATTCTGCATTCAAAGCTCAATATAAGAGATTCATATCTCTGTAATTCTTAGAAAGTTGTTCTAATTCAGAAGTAGAGATATAATATTCAGATTTGGGAGTTTTAATCCCATCCCTCTCCGTGTAGAATACATGAGGTCCATTCTGAATGATAGACCAAAGTTCAATATCCTTATACTTTATGAACATTTTCATCAAGGCTTTCCAGTGTACAAAGTTGTCTCCACAAAATAAAGGAGACATGTTAGAAGCCCTTCCCTATGGGAAACCACCATCACCGACAATACTCATGATTACAAGATTGTTAGATCAGTACAAGCTCTGATACCAATTGAAAGACAGTATGTAGATATGAAAATACATGATCAAATACTCTAGAAGGAGGGTGGGGGTTGAATAGAGTATGACAAATTTTGTCAAAAGTGTGACTTTAAAACAAACTGTGAAGAGCTAGAGGTATTTCAAGGCCTTGAACTCAGATCCAAGCCCATGAAATTAAAACAGATAGGTAAAAAGATACTGATAGTTTTCAAGGCCTTGAAAAGCCTTTCAAGACTTTGAACAAAAAACCTGTTTTGATGCAGTTAACAAGTTGAGTGCAAAACTGAAATGTAAAGGAAATGAACACAATGATTTATGGTGTTTAGTCCTCAATGACCTACGTCTGCGCCCGAGGGATCTAATCCCTTCATGATTTCAACAGACTTCTTATTTATCAAAAGCTAAGCCCTAGATTTCCGACCCGAAGAAGTGTCTTACTCTGTGGAGTACGTGGTTCTTCCTAACCTATCTAGTACATGCTTTAGCTAGCTGGTACAATAAGAACTCTTGTTGTTCCTCATGAACAACACCTCGAGATTATGTGATAAAGAAATATAACAAGATGACAAATAATGCTCAGATGAAGAAATGCTCAGATGAAGAACAATGTAACACAGTGAAGCAGTTAAGCTTGACGTGTTCTTTTGGAACTTGGAGTGGATAATTTGATCTTCCACAGTGATGCTTGTCAATCCTTGAGAGTTGTTTGAATCTCTGTAATGCTCTGTGCTTCGTAATCTCTATGTATGTTGTCTTTTTTCTGCTGATTTGAATTGTAGAATATATAGCAATCCTCAAAACAGGAATCACTAAAAATATGCAGCATATCTTTGACTCTCAACAGCTTGATTCCAATGACTAGTTGCTTGCTTCTATGACTTTATTTAGATCTGCTCTTTTATCTGCAAGCTTAAAGAATGTCCATACAACCTTCCTTAACAATAGCACACAATCTGCAGACATTGATTGCCACTTATACATTCTGAAAATAAGGAAACTTTACTAATCCTGCATACACAGAATTGGTTAACAGTTCCTGCAAAATAACTTAGGTAGATAATGAGATTAAGGCATGTTAAAGCACAGAGTTAATTTTTCTTTCATCATCTAATATCGTATGATCAAGTGCATGGGTTTAGAGATGTATGTGAGTAATTACTCCCCCTTATTTCATGCTCTTCAGTTTCAAGCTTTTGAACCAGACTGTGAACTTACAACTAAGATGACTGTAAAGCTTGTATCCATTGAAGCTACTGTGAAGAGCCATGAGACACGGATTTGGCAACTTGTCAATCAGGGTACCAAATTTTCACATGGCTTACTTCCTGCAAATTCTATTGTTCTTACTGAAAAAATTAATGCTATTACTACTGGTGTGACTACTCAGGATCTTCCATATCCTACCCATGCGAGATTTGAAGCTACAAAAGCCACATAGAAAGAATTAGAGTAAGAGGTTCCCAAGGCCGTGATTCCCCAATCAAATGAAAGAGTTGAGAAGAAAGAAGAGCCCAAGAATATTCTAAATCCGGCTAAGTATGTGCCAGATGTGCCATATTCAGCGACACCAAAAAGGAATGATGAGGAACACTTTGGAAGAATCATGAATATATTCAAGCAATAACATATAAATATTCCTCTTGTGGAAGCACTTGCTCAGATGCCTGAGTACAAGAAGTTCTTGAAGTAAATCCTCTGGGGAAATAAGAGCATTGGCCCTTATGCCACGGTGAAGCCGACAGAGACGTGTAGTACTGTGATACATCGAGACATTCCCAATATGAGAGATCCGGACAATGTCATCTTATGATGCACTCTTGGGGGTGAATATCATACACATGATCAATGTGATTTAGGCGCGAGTATTAATCTCATGCCATTTTCCATGTTTCAGAGACTGGTAATTGGTGCGCCAACTCTGATGAACATGGATCTGCAACTGGCAGACAATTCTATTATTACAGCAAATGGGGCGATTGAGAACTTGGTTGTCAAAGTGGGTGAGTGTTTTTTTTTCCAGTTGGCTTTGTGATAGTGGATATCAAGGAGGATCAATATCCAAAATTCAATTACCTGATATATTCACAAATGTCTTACCAATTATATTATTCTAAAATGTCTTACCTTATCTATGTTTATGTTCTTTCATTTCTACACAATTCTTTCAGAATCAGTAGAAAATGATACTGAATTGAGGGGGAATGTAAACTAGAGGGGTCATAGTGTAATTAGTTAAAATTTATTTAGGTGTGAAAGTTTGTTTTTGGAAGGAAGTGTATAAGGTGTTTATTGTTGATGTTTAATAAATGGTGATGGATTTCATTTCCGGTTACATCTTTCTTTCTCTTCTCTCCACCTTCTTCCTCCTCAACAATTTTGTAGCCAGGTCTACTATTTCCTTAAATGTTTCTTGCATATTAGAGAGTAGCGAGAGAGGGAGAGAAAATTAAATATTTTTTCACCTACAGGATTCTTTTAATCTCAACCTTTAGATTGTAAATGTTTGAGAATAAAGTATAAACTTGGAACAAAACACTAGGGAGAAAGTTTTTTTTGAAGAAAAAGCTCATAATGATTAATATCATTGGGCTGAAATGTCTTTATTCAAATTTACCTTTTTAAAGAACTGTCTGTGGCCACACAACATCATTTATAATATTATGAAAATTGATAATTTCTTACAAAAAGTTTTAAATAACTTACTTTTAAATTTGAATTGTTTTTATTAAACTACTATAATTTCTAAATTTTATGTAATTTAAACTTTTTATGCACATAAGTTATTGTTGGCTTTGCATTTTTTTGGTAGTGCCCGAGGGCACGGGCTATCGCCTAGTAATTATACACTCACCACCTGAAAGTCCCTATAATTAACCAATAAGTTTGTTTTGGTAAACATATATCCTTGCTTGATTTAGACTTATCACTTTCTTTCCCTCTTTCTCAGAATTTTTCTTACGTTCTTCTAAAAATAAGTCTTAATTTGACTCCTCACTATCATTTTATTTTTGAAAGAATCTCCATTCTCTTCTAAAAAAGAAATTATCTCCGTTCTCCTAATCACAGTCAACAAAATCCAATCCCCATATTTTATCTAACTCCCTCCTAGTTTTTCTCTACCCGCAGACCTATCAATTTAATGCTGTCAAATCCTTAACTTCCTCCTAATAATCCTCCACTCTAACTGCTCTCCTATTTTATCTCATAGTCGTGGGTTGTTTTTGCATCTAACAGTATGAATACCTAAGTTAATTAGTATTAAATACTTATAAATGGCGGCCTTCCTAAATTGGGGGGTTGGGAGGTGGGGGGGGGGGGGGGGGGGGGCAGCCGCCTAAATCGCCTAATGGGAAGGTCGGCCCTAAATAGAAACAATAAGAATGCGTCAAGTCTCTTAATATAGTATCGTAATGAACTAGAGGGACTCGTGTACAAGTTTCTTATATGTATATATATATATATATACACACTAAGAAGGTGAGAGTGCACTTTCATTCAACTTTTTCACTACCGAGATAATACATACACTATAATATTACACTATATCCGCATTGTGTGAGATTGAAAAATGGTGATGAAGAGATCAACCACACTTTCCCTGATTTGTTTCACTATTGCTTTTAGCATGCTTGTCTTTTCAAGGTAAACTTCTCTTTTAACGTTGTCTCTTAACTTTCCTTGATCTTCTCATAAGGTGATCACAATCTTATTTTCTTTATGTTATATTTTCCAGGGCTCAACCTCTCAAACATTGCCCAAAAACTATCAAAAAAGCAGGTCCCTGCCCACCTGCAGAGGGTTCCTTCAGTGGTTGTTTTTACGAAGTGAATGGCGCATGTGGAGCGGGTGCCATGACAACGGATTGCTTACCATGCGTTGCTAGTGGAAACTCACATACTTGTACTTGCAAAATTGTTTGTGGCTCATGTTCTTGAAAAATAGTCAAACCTTATTTGTTCGATGTTTTGGCCGGTCATTTATAGTTAAGATTATGAAGTTTTATGTAATAATATCGCCATGTTTCTGCTATTTAATTTGCTTGGAGTGTCTTATAGTTTGCCATTATTTTCTTCTTTTTTTTATTTATTTTCCTTTTTTTGTGGAGAGCTTGCCATTCAAACATAGTAGTGGGTAGTAGTTTTTTTTTACGGAGAGATACAACAACCTAATTAGTACCCGGAGACTAAAACACATAGACGTGGAATATTTTCCTAGAAGGGAATACCCTTATCATGAATATTGTTGTTAAATGACAGACTTATAAGCATTAATTACTAGATTGTAATTTGTATAAGTATGAGGTTAAAATGGCCATTTACCATTATGGTAGTTAGAGCTGTCAAATAGGAAAATTGTGTCAATTCAGTTATAACATTTTCCTACAGAGCTATCAATATTAGCACATGTTGGTTCACTTGTTGACAAATCAGATGTCGTGTTTTACTCTTCAATGATTACATGCAGATTTAACCCTATCAAACATGTCTCAAGAAATATATCATGGTCTCTTACCCTGTCATTCTCTTATTTCATTACAACAATAAGTTCATGAAATTAATTGCCAAATTATATTTGATTCCCCTTCTGTAGTGGTTGAGGACAAAATCACTTTCAAAGAGCTATGTAGGGAACCATTGTCACAGGGTCTCCACAATATTGTACCCGATCTCCGGTACTAACTGTAAGTCTTCTCTTGCCCTAGAGACCGCCGAAGTACTCGGGTCTCAGGTGCTTGATGTCTAATAATTGTTTGCAAAAATAAAGACCGCCGAGCTGCATTTCAAGATAATGGTCTTGTTTGGATGAGAGGAATTAGGGAGGAAAGGAAAAGTAAAAAATATGATATAACCGATCAAACCTCTCCAAACCCAAACTAGTCTTGATCTATTCCCGAAAAATTCGGAATTGTTGTTTTAGATCCGGATCCGAATTTAAAACCGGAATTCAGGATTTTTTTTGCGGAAATTCAATTTTTTTTGGACAATTCTAGACATTTTACGGCGAATTCTAATTTTTTATGCAAATGTGTGTTAGCTTAGTGGTAAAGCATTTAAAGTCCCCGCATGAAGTCTCGATTTTGAATCTCACAATCTAAAAAGAATTATTTTTACTAATAATCTATGATAATCTACCGCATCCAAACACTACAGATTAAAAGAGATTTTAAGCTTAACCTCTCACTTATTTCAGCTCATTCAAACGACCATAATATTTTATGCTTCTTTAGAACTATTTTTGATGAAGGCAGCGCTATACTGGAGAATTGAGAACATCTTCAATAACAAATGTGACCCCATGACTAGCTTATTTGTTTCTACCGTAACCTTTAGTTTGTTGCTAGTGGGTTAGATTTAAACCTCCCAACTTTATTTTATCGGTTGGAAGTTGGATCACAATAATTACTAATTAACATGCGAGGTGATGTCACCTACGACCAGTAAAAAAAATTATTAAGGAGTCATTTTGATCATACTTACCCACAGAAGTCGGTGAAGCTGCTTCGATCGCCAAGAGAGAAGCGGAGGATAGAGAAATTTGAGGGAAATGCGAGGGAATAAGATATGCCATTTATCCGTCTCTCATTTTTGGCCTTCAATCTTATAGCACCCCTAGGCGGTACACATCAAATAAGAGGGTGAAGGAATATGAGGGGTCCAACTATTGACTAAAATACTCTCAACCAATCTCAATATTTCCCAAACTACCCCTAATAAAAGAAAATGAAACCTATCTCTTACTCTCATCTCTTGTAACAGAGTCATGTTTACTGGTCCTAGTTTATTTTATCTACTTATTCAAATATCAATGTTATAATTTGTTGGGTTGAATTTTATCTGCAATGACAATTTACATAATAGAGGGATGAAGTGACACTGGTTTGTGTATGTAACTTGCACTCATAGATCAGCATAATGCCAGTTGGATTATGATCACTCTACCCATTTGGAACTAACTGTTTCATAAAAATCAAAAAGTACTTTTTGGTATTTCGTATCATCAAAAAAAAATTACTTCTTTTTACCCTAGATAATACATTAATTCGCAAACTTATTTTTTAACAACTGAAAATGCGCTCTCAAAATAATAAGCTAGTTTGATAATTTTCTGTAATACCACTCAGTATTGAGTTTGATAAATGTAAGTTGGATTATGAATCTGCCCGCTTGGAGCCAATTGTTTCAAATTATTTTTAAAATATGCGACCATGCTTAAAATAGTTCAACTTCACATCTCCAATTACCACCATGATCGACTATATGTGAAAGTGGTATAGTATTTGTCTTTTTGGGATAATTGCAGTGCTCATTACTTTTTTAGTTCATTTTTACCGAACTATTGGAATTCATCGTTCTAAGCAAATTTTTAAACATAGAAGCACATAAGCAAATTCGTCAGTAGGAAATTTTGATATGATTGGTGAGCATAGGAGCAGATTAGTGCATGCAATTGTGTAGCTAATTGACTACTGCATTACAAATGCTAACTGCAGTTGAGCCATATAAAGTTTTTTTTTTCTATCCCATCTATTTTCATGAGGTATTTGTAGCTTTGATTTTAGGAGAGCATATGTTATGGCTGGGAGCATGGAACAGACTATCGAACGAATGAGAGAGGAGAATGAGGAATATGATGCATACAGATGACACTACAGTATGACAAAACTATGTGCTCGTGTAGGTATTGCCATGTGGCATCGATATGCACAACATAAAGTTTAGTACCAGCAGCCTAATCTTCCTTAAAATGAGCATGATACTCAACTAAAAGCAATAATAGAGCTCGAGATGGAGAGAGTAGAAAGATTGGTGCAGGAAAAGAAAGTGAAATATCACGTTTTGACGATACGGGCATTTTGATAATCTTTTAAAAATATTTGGGATAATTGCTTAGCCATATGAATTTTGTGGAGCTCATTTTATGGCCATGTTAATTTGCTAGGGTTTTATTTTCTATTTATTGATTTCTGAGAAATGATTAATTACAAGCTTCTGGGGAGCTAATATGTATATATTATAGTAAAGGGTCGCTTATATCTTATCCTTAACACCATCGGGGAGGTGTTAAGGAGTTATTATTTATACTGTTTTTATATTTATCATTTTCGACAAAAAAAAGTTTTTTTTAGCTATTTAAGTCCCGCTTGTGGACTAGTTTTGATATGTTATGTTTTATTAAATAATTCATAACCCTAGGGAGATTTATCTTAATTTTTTCATTTGCTTCATGCTGTTCCAAAAAACGATCTATTCAATTCGACGACAGACATATAGCATTTGATCGGTAGGAAAAAGTTACATTAAAAATTAATAGAAAACACATGATTTAAAAAGTAAAAGGGTGTCAATTGATTTTTTTTAAAACCTTCATTCCTTTGCGCGCGCGCACACACACACATATAATGAAAATGCGTCTATTTCATTCAGACCAAATCAAATAAAGATGTAGGGTTAACTAAAGCCCAATGCCAAGCAAATCCCTAAAATACAAAAAGAAATTGGGTTCCAATAACCCAACATGAGGTGGAGCCTTAACCCGAAACAAGATGGGACCCTATTAGGATAGGGGGCTTAAAACAAGACCCATCGGTGGATAAGATTACATGGTCATAACAAACAAAAGGTGTACACGTTCGACCTCACTCAAGGTAATGAGAAAAACCTAACGAGTCCAAACAAATTGGATCTTATTGTGTGACACAACCACATATTGGCTATCTAATTTCTTCAGTAATTTTAGAATTATATATATATGTATATATATTACAAATAAGTCTCAAGTGCACTCTATAATTTCCTCACCAAATAAATTGTAAAAGAAATTAAATCCAACCATAGTAGTTAAAAAGAAGTAGAATGTTCTGTGCATAATTACATGTTATATATCACATCTTATCGAAATTGCCCCGTTGCAACCTCATTCATAAAACCAATTGCATTCTTTAATTACAAATTAACTTGCAATGTGAAATTGGCTGAAGAAACATGTCATCATCTAAGATACTATGAGGGTATTTTCGTCAATCCCATATAATTTATAATAAAAATGGAAGTATACAATTCTATGAGTTGACATTGTTTCTAATATAAATACAGTCAAACAATTTTATTGAGTGTGTTCGCATTTTATCCAGCTAATGCCTCTTTGTTTCTTAGCTTTGCTCCACCAAAATTGTCTAATGAGTTGCTCCATTCGGTCACAAGTACCATCAGACAATGTGAAACAAGACATAGCGTATGTGGGAAGGGCTTGTGCCACAACACGGATCAGGACTTCTTTGCCCCCCATATATAATGTTTGCTCCTTCCATCCCTTCAGATTCGAATTAAGTCTTTCGATGAGATGAGCATAAGTTATCGCCTTCTTCTTCCCCAAACTCTCTTATTTTTAGAGTTTTGAAAGCTAAATATTTCCGTAAACAAGATTTTCATGAAGGCAGAGTTGGGGAATGCTCAATCCTTTGTGTGGCGCAGCATCCTTACAGGACGAAAGTTACTGAGCTCCGGTTTAAGGTGGACAGTGAGAGACGGAAAACAAATCCGTGTTTCGGATAAATGGATCCCACGGGAAGCATCCTTAAAGCTGATAGTTCAACTGAGCAATAAAGAGTTGCGAGTGGCGGACTTCATCAAGCATGATAAGACATGGAACGAGACTGTTTGGAGACCCACTTAGCTCAAGTTGATATCAAAGATGTTCTCAAAATTCCGTCGAGGAAGCTGCCTAGGGGGGATGAAATTATTTTTCATTATTCGGATAGTGGCCACTACACAGTAAAGACCGGTTACGAGCGAGCCCGAAGGTTTAAATCCCAAGACTTTGAGGAAGGAACATCGCGGCCTTATATGAAATAAATGCGCAAGATTTGGAGGATGAAAGTTCCTAAGAAGCTTCAGCACCATTTTTGGCGTGGCATACATAATGGTTTACCCACTGCCGACAACCTACTTAAGAGGTCAATTCAAGTACCAAACAAATGTCATGCTTGCGGAGAGTGGGGAGAAACAACATATCATGTTTTTGGTTTATGCACTAAGGCGCAAATTATCCGGGGTGGTGTTTCTCAAGGTATTTTTCTTACCCAGTGACACGATCTCCGCAAGTGTACGACTATCGCTTTAGTAATAATATGAAAGATGGGTTTGTCGAATTCCATAGGACTTGTCTTGACTTGATTAGGAAGATTAACTTCTTGTGGGAAAACCGTTTTATTTGTTTACTAAGCTAGAAATTGAAATAACAAACTAATTATTGAAATTGAGATTAATATGAGAGACATATATCATAATTTTCTCTAGGATCACTAGGTATTCACTGTTAACAAATTACGTTTTGAAACACAGATGATGATTTAGTTTTCCAAACGATTAATAATTCTCACCGAGTTACCAAGGGATATTTCTATGCCTAGGTCAAATTACAACCGAGTTACCAAGTTCTAATTATCCCTAAAACATATACTGACGTAAAATTCTACTCAAAGCTCACAGTCAATGGTTGATTCCTCTAACCTGCGACTACGTGCTTAATTCAATTAATCGAGAAAATTGTTGCTTCCACTAACGAATTACCTATGATCTTTATATTATTGATCATACGACGCAAAGATAGATTAAGAACAAGAATAAAACAAAGCAAACAAGAACATCATCAGTTAAGTTTGAGAAAAACGTGAATCGAATTCATAATTCGCCAAAATGAATTCAAACCCCAGCTAACATGGAGAAATCCCAATAAAAAGTGTTCAGATACTATGATTTATAATCATGACAACAAGTTTTTATCAAGATCATGAAGGAAAAAAAGAAAAACAACAGAAGAAGAGATCAAACAAATGATTCCATGCTCCAAGCGTTCTCCAATGGCTTGGGAGCCTTCCACCCTCTTTTTCCATCACCCTCCTCTGCCTCTAGGTCCTAAAATTTGTGATATATAGGTCTGGGCACGATTTTATAAATATTTTGGCCGAATTTGCATTTCAGCCCCTCCAGTTTGCGATTTTCCGACATAATTCATAAGCTGATGTTGTGAGGTCTTTTTCTCAGTCATCCGGACTCCTTTTTGGGCCTATCTTATATCGTTGGAAATATATGGATGTCTACTTTCTAATGGAATAGGCCTTGTTCTAAAATTTCCTATGTAGCTCCAGATATATGCAAAATAGTGAAGACTGGTCCAGTAAACTTTTCTAACTCTTCTTCTTTTTGCGTCTTTTTTGACGGACCATATCTTCCACCTCCGAATTTTCATTGAGCTCCGTGACCTACTGTTGGAAATCTCTCTGATTCTACTTTCATTTTCCACCATTCTCACTATAGAATTCCTTATAAAACTCAAGATAAAGTCAAAATAGTGAAGGTTGGTCACTTTTGCTCCTTTAAATTCTCCTCTCTTCATTCTCCT
The DNA here is from genome assembly GCA_023055425.1 of Linanthus parryae. Taxonomy (NCBI): domain Eukaryota; kingdom Viridiplantae; phylum Streptophyta; class Magnoliopsida; order Ericales; family Polemoniaceae; genus Linanthus; species Linanthus parryae. Next base: position 1,818,321 of record JALGPY010000004.1, on the reverse strand, counting down.
TCGCCATTCCCGAGTTTTTATCATCTTCCGAAGTTCGTTTCATGCCTCCTAGAAATCGTTTAGTATCAATTCTATCATGACAACATTAAAAAGCACACCATGCAATTATATTTAACAAATGACATCTAAAAACGCATTGAAACGATCAAACTGGAAATAAATTACAACAAACTCATTCTTCACAAGAATTGGCCTAAAATCATATTTACTCATAGAATCATGCAAAACGGGTAGTGTATTAACTAAGAAATATAACTCAAACTGAGGATTTATCACCCATAAATTCAGAAGTTTTACTGAATGGGCGGGATATTGGCTGGGGAAACTCAACCAAGCTGATCTTGTGCTGTTTGCAGTAACTATGTGGTGGATTTGGAGAGCTCAAAAAAGTTCACTAGTCATAAATTAAACAATAACCCCGTTGGAGATTATAAACGAAATTAACCATTTTGCTGAAGAACTCGGAGAAACTAACGCGACGTCGAATGGAGGCTTGCTCACTGGACAAAGGCTGAAGCTATCTTAGTCGAAGCCCGAATCTAGCTGGGTTGAAGCTAATTTCGACGGTGCTTGGTTCCCTGTTACGTCGCAAGATGGGATTGGTGTTGTTCTGCGTGACTCCTATGGGAAGTGTCTGGCAGGTCTGTCAAAATCGCTGGAGTTTGTGAAACAACCCGGAACCTACGGTTCCTTGCTAGTACAACTTAACGATATCCAAGAGTGCTTTATTGGCATAAAAGTAAAGGAGAAACCCTCCTATAGAGTTTTAAAGGAAACAGCGATGACAGAGTTTGAATTCTCAAAATACAACTAAATGTTAACAATTCAACTAGGTGATTCCTAGCTTCTTATTCGCCTTCAACTACGTGTGCGCTTTTCCCCACCTTTATTCATAACCTGCGGGTTTTCAAATGGCAAAAGCCGACGCAGAAAAACATTTTTCAGTGAAAACTGAGTAAGAATATACCACAATATGTAAAACAGAGTTTTGGCTGAAAGAATGAAAAGAATGTAACTGAAGAGATTCCACATTTTAACTTATTAGTTGAGCTGAGGCGTATTAGAGCCCAGCGGGTAACGATTGCCCACAGAGAGGTCACGATGCAATAATATCATCACACAGGTACCTCTTGGGATATCACAGTCCATCCCAATTCACCCAGAGCGTTTGTAGGTAGCCCGACACTACCCCGCCCATCACATAGCTAAAGGACCTTAAGTGTCGACACCCCTATACAGTTGTGACCCACACATGCATAGGTAGTAATCTATAGCTTTCACAATTTTATAAACCCGTATAGGGTAGGGTATGAAACCCTAGGAGGTCGTCTCACGTGCGCCTCCGGCCATAGCCTTCACACACATCCTCTGTACATCGCCCCATATCATTTATCGTTCATTTATATTCCACAAGATCATTTTATAAACATCGGTTCGAAATTCAGAAGTAACCACATATCTTTCAAAAAGAATATTTGCAAGAGAGATTGTCAAAATTTGAGACTTAAAAATAGTTGTTCGAAACACGAGTAACACACGCCAAGACATATTTTGATAGTTAAAGTATTGTGCGCATAAACTTACCTGGAATGAGGTGAGGACTTCACACACACAAGCTAGCACTGAACTAGTAGTAGGGGTCCTCGATGAACTCGCCTCCTACGAACTCGGTATCTACAATAATCACATGATCCTATATTAACACATATACATCACACAACAAATTGCAATTAAATTGTCCTATATGAAATGCAAGTGAAATCCCCAATTAATTCCCCAAACAAAATATATTACACTAGCTATAATTTTACGTTTAGAATATAAATTAAAATAAGAAAAATAGTGACTTCTAATTATAAAAGTAATATTTGAGGTAAAGAAAACTTTATTAGATGTTCTAGAATATTTATTTAAATTACTAAGGTGAAATTATATACACAAAGATAGCTATATAAATTTTAAAGTTTAGATAAATGAAAATGGGAGCTTAAACTAAAGCTAAAGCTTAACTATTTTTATTATAAAGTTATATTAGCGAAAACCATGTTATAAGTGAAAATAATTTATTTTGCGATAAAATCGAAAACATGATCATTTAGTTGTTTAAGAGAATATAGTATAAATAATATACACTTATAAAATACTATTTTAATTTGATTATAAAGTTGCATATTTATTTTTTTTGAAAAGGGTCATTAACTTACAATTGATAAAATATATACACATATACGAAATACTAATTTATATTATGATAAAGAATAACTTAAATTACAATTAGTTGATATACAATCAGCCCCCTAAACAGTTTCACTTCATACAAAAGCCTACCCCCATTTTTGTAAAAAGACACTTTCACACCCCCTGCTTTTACAAACAAAACCAGTCCAATTTCTTCTCCAACAAACCCATCTGTAACATTTTGTTTCTTCCACAAATCACACAAAAACCCACAACTCACATGAACAACCATGGCTTCAAGCAAAATGACAGTAGCCAAACAACTTGACTGGTGTTTACCGATTGAAGAAGAACACCCGAAGAAGATGGCGGCGGCAGCGGTGATTTGTTCCTGCCGCTGCTTGGGGTTCGCCGGGACAGAGAGGCGAACGGTGGTGGTGATGGCGGCGAAGCAGAGGGAGGCGGCGTCGGGTGGTTCGGCGACGCACAGGGGCGACGGCGCAGAGGGCGGCGGCGTCGGGCGGCCTGGGTTCCGTCGGCGGTTCTGGGCTTCGGGCCTGGTGCCGTCGGCCTGGGTTTTCGCTCGGCGCCAACAGAGAGAAGAGGGAGATGGCGAGGGAGAGACAGAGCGCGAGAGAGAGAGAGAGACAGAGGGTGAGAGAGGGACAGAGCGCGAGAGAGAGAGTTGAGCGAGAGATTGAGGTGTGGTGTACTGTAAACCCAAATCGGAAAAATTGGATGTTCAAAATCAGTGAAATTGATGCAAAGATTTCATCCTTGACTTTGATTGGCGGAAATCATGACGGAAATTAGGAGAGGGGAGGTCAAAATATTGGCTCTTTCCATGGGTGGTCGCCGGATTTTTAGGAGCAGAGATTTCTCCTGTAAAAATGGAGATGATGTAGAGGATGAAGGGAGGAAGGTTAGGGTGTTGCGGGCACACGGTATGACGCGGTGGTTGGTTACGTAAAAGTTATTAAAAAGACACGTTTTGGTCACGCTACAACGTTACACGACCCACTACACTTCACCCACTAATTTACACCCAACTAACTATAAAAAAAATGACATCTTAAAAATATAAAAGAAAACTTTTGATAAAATAATAATAATAATAATAATAATAGTAATAATAATAATAATAATAATAATAATAATAATAATAATAATAATAATAATAATAATAATGAAAAACCACTTTTAGCGAACGAAAACAACTTTCGTAATTTCAAATAATGGTCCGAAAAATTCGTTAAACTCCCTAAAATACCCCCTAAAATATCGGGGTATTACATCACATCTCCCTTAAAACAAAGCTTCGTCCCCGAAGCTTAAAGTAAATCGAATCTCCCAATGCAAGTATGTGGTATGCAATTCTAATGTGCACATAATAACCAGACAAGACGGGTAATTAAATATACGGTTGTTAAATCACATCTCCCTTAAAAGGAGTGACGTCCCCGTCACTCGGTTCATACCTGGTCGAAGAGGTGTGGGTAACGTTTCCTCATGTCTGCCTCGGCTTCCCAAGTTTCCTCTTCCGTTTGGTGGTTTGACCAAAGAACCTTGACCAGCGTGGTGGACTTGGTACGGGTGTTCCTGGTCTTTGTATCAAGGATTTTGATTGGTTGTTGTTCAAAGGTAAGAGAGGGATCGAGTTCAATAGGCTCGGGATCAATGATATGACTCGGGTCGGGTACATAAGCTTTGAGTTGGGACACATGAAAGACGTTATGGACTCTACCTAGGCTGTTTGGAAGATTCAGGCGATAGGCTACCTCTCCTATACGATCCAGTACTTCGTAGGGTCCAATGAACTTGGGACTTAATTTTCCTTTCTGATTAAAACGCATAACCCCCTTTGTAGGCGAAACCCTTAGGAACACTTTGTCACCAACTTTGAATTCCAATGGCCTTCTTTTCAAATCCGCGTAAGACTTTTGTCGATCCTGGGCCGCTTTCATCCTTTGCTGGATCATTCGAATCTGGTTTGTCGAGTCCTCGATCATTTGTGGTCCAAGAATGATAGTCTCGCTGATGTCACTCCAACACAGCGGTGTCCTGCACTTCCTCCCATACAGTGCTTCGTAGGGTGCCATCCCTATGCTAGCATGGTAGCTGTTGTTATAAGAGAATTCGATAAGTGGTAACTTGTCCACCCATGAACCTCCAAAGTCTAAAATGCAAGCTCGTAGCATGTCTTCTAACGTTTGAATCGTTCTCTCTGTCTGGCCATCCGTAGCTGGGTGAAACGCTGTGCTGAACCTTAGCTCGGTACCCATGGATTTTTGTAGCTCCTTCCAGAAGTGTGATAAGAAGTTTGGATCCCTATCAGAAATAATCGAGCTAGGTACTCCGTGTAGTCTTACTACATTCTTGATGTATGCATCCGCCCTCTTTCCATGTCCCACGTGTCCTTCATGGGAATGAATCTTGCAGTTTTCGTCAATCTATCGACTACCACCCAAATCTGGTTCAGCCCATTAGTTGAAACAGGTAAGGCCGTAACAAAATCCATTGAGATGGAATCCCATTTCCATACCGGTATCTCCAATGGTTGTAACATCCCACCTGGTCTCTTGTGCTCGAACTTAACCTTTTGACACGTCAAACATCGAGATACGAAATCAGCTACTTCCTTCTTCATACCTTTCCACCAGAAGTTCTTCTTCAAATCCTTGTACAACTTGTCTCCTCCTGGATGTACCGAATAAGGTGTGTTATGAGCTTCCCTCATAATCTTCTCCTTTACCTCCGCGCATTTTATTGGTACACACCATCTTCCCTTGAATTTCACGCTTCCGTCTTCCTCCACTTTGAAATCGGGTGCTTCGCCTTTGTTGATCTTCTCCTTAATCTTTTGTAGGAAAGCGTCTTCTTTCTGTGCTTCTTTTATTTCTTCGGAGATGTCCGGTACTATCGTCATATTACACAACATGTTCGTCGTTCCCTTCGTGCAGACTTCAATCTCCAGTCTTCGAAACTCTTCGCAAAGCTTAGGTGGTAAAACCCACATTGCATTTACCGTATGCTCCGTCTTTCGGCTCAATGCATCCGCTACTACGTTGGCTTTCCCTTCATGGTATTGGATCTTGATATCATAATATTTCACCAATTCTAGCCACCTTCTTTGTCGCATATTCAGCTCCTTTTGAGTGAATATGTACTTTAGGCTCTTGTGATCGGTAAAGATCTTACACGTCGTACCGTAAAGATAATGCCTCCATATATTTAGTGCAAACACTATGGCCGCCAACTCCAAGTCGTGAGTAGGGTAATTCTCTTCGTAGGACTTTAGTTGCCTTGAAGCATACGCAATCACTTTGCCATCTTGCATCAAAACACATCCTAACCCGTGCTTAGACGCATCACTGTAGACTTCAAATTCTCCTCCTTCAGTAGGTAACGTTAACACAGGTGCCGACGTTAACCTATCCTTTAGGGTTTGGAATGCTTCCTCACAATTCTTGTCCCATACGTACTTGCTTGTCTTCTTCATTAACGTTGTCATGGGTTTCGCGATCTTGGAGAAATCCTTCACGAATCGATAGTAACCCGCCAATCCTAGGAAGCTTCTTATCTCCGTCACACTTTTTGGTGTGGGCCAGTCCTTTACCGCTGATATCTTTCCAGGGTCTACAGACACACCTTCTTTAGATATAATATGCCCTAGGAAAGGCACTCTATCCAACCAAAACTCGCACTTTGACAACTTCCCATACAACTTCTCTTCCCTTAGGGTTTCTAACACCTCCCTCAAATGTTGTGCATGTTCTTCCTTCCCTTTCGAGTAGATTAGGATGTCATCGATGAAAACGACAACAAACTTATCTAGGTACTTCTGGAGAACGCGGTTCATCAACTCCATGAATGTTTCTGGAGCATTAGTGAGACCGAATGGCATTACCGTAAACTCGTAGTGGCCATTAGGGGTGAGCAGAAACTCGCCCAACCCGAACAAACCGGCCGGTCCGGGCCGGATCAATCGAAAAAAGAGTAAAAAATAAGTTAATTGATTGGATATGGGTTTGGTTTAACCAAACCCGTCAAAAAACGGGTGGGTCGCGGGTACCAATTATGAAATCCGGTATTACCCGAACCGACCCGAATTAGAGGACATATAAATAAATCTCAACCCAGTGAACCCACTTTCCTAACCCTAACACACTTCTTGCGCCGTTTCTCTGTGGAGAGTGGAGAGCGATGGAGAGCGATGGACATCCCCAACCCAAACCCAGTTGACCACAACACTCATCGACTCTTCGTCGTCATCGACCGACCGGCAACCATCGCCAGTGATTTGCGGCCTTCAAGTCTCGTTCTCCACCTTCGTATTCATCCGTTCAAGGCTACAATCGTCTCCCAGTCTCGTCCGCCTCTAGATCTCCGGTCGTGGTCCACCAGAGTTTGTTCGTCGGTTCATTCCCGTGCATATCATCATCGTTCTTCATCTCTTCTCCCAATCTGGAAAACTGAGATGGTATATTCCCGTGTCTGTGTTTAATTTTTATCTCTGCTTCATATTGTCTTGTTTTTCTTCATCTCTGATTCTTATTGTCTTGTTGTTCTTCATCTATGCTTCATATTGTATCACTATCTATTGCTTAATTTCTTGTCTAACATACTTTGAAACTGACAATCTAACATGGTATATTGCTCTAAAACTAACATGGTATATTGCTCTGAAACTGACATGATATATTGCTATACTTGTATTGCAGACATCTCTATGTTTAATTTTTATGTATTACTTGGATAAAAGTCATATTATTTGCTTTGTTAAGCGATTTTTGATAAAATTGTTATACCTAAAGCATTCAGTAATGTATTTTTTTTTTGATAAATTCAAGTATTTCATTAAAATAAGCTAATTAAGCAAAACTGTTGGATGATCAATTCCAACTACAAGATCCACATTTGAAGGTAAAGTTTCTGTATTTACAGAACAAGTACTAGAATTTGAAAAAGCCCACTTTGCAAGGTCATGTGCAACTCTATTTTAAATTCTTGGACAAAATTTGAAAAGGATAAACGTGTTCACAATCGTCAACCTTCAGTAATGTATTTTGTAAGTTAACACAACTGTACTACTTGTATAAGTTATCTCAGTTGAGTCGTTGTTTTTAATTATTTTTGTAAGTTTAGTTGATAGATTATTCAGTATAAGTAACTCAGGGAAGTCATTGTTTCAATTGTACTACTTGTTTTATATTGTTTTTGTAAGTGAATGTGTTACTTGCATTCAGTAATGTACTTTTACTCAAACTACATGTTTGTCTTTCAAACAGGATACAATAACAGATCTTACCCTTGACGATGGAAATTCGGGTACAATAACAGATCTTACCCTTGACGACATAATTTCAGAAGAACCTGATGGTAATGTGAATGCGGGAGCTGCTCCTAACAAGACTTCTAAGAGGAAACCGCACGAAAAAGTGGAAGGTAATGCTAAACCACCCTCTGGTCCTCCTAGAAAAAGAAGCAAGAAAGCTGTGAAACTACAAAATCATATCGGATCTAACTCTACATCACAAATCTGGGATCATTTCACTAGAATTGAGGGTACAATTAGGTGCAGATGTAACTATTGTCCTGATAAAACGTATGCTGCTGATCCAAACCAACATGGAACTAGCAGCCTGTGGTCTCACTATAATAACTGTAAGAACAATCCTACTCGTCTAGAGGATAAGAAACAAAAGACTTTAGCTTTTGTTCCCGGTGTTGCTAACGAGAAGGGTGTACTTGTGGGTAATTTAAAATCTTTTATATTTAGTGCTGATCATAGCAGGAAAGATCTTGCAAAAATGGTGATGCTTGACGAGCTTCCCTTTAAAATGGTTGAGGGGTTAGGTTTCAAGTTATTCTGCCAAGGGATGCAACCTCGGTTCACCATTCCCTCTAGGTGGACAGTGGCACGTGACTGTTTTAAGATTTACGAAGAAGAAAAATTGAAGCTAAAATTCATGTTAAAGAACCAACGAGTATGCCTTACCACATATACTTGGTCATCAATTCAGAATTTCAATTACATGTGTATCACTTGTCATTGGATTGATGATTCATGGAACTATCACAAACGTATTCTGAGCTTTTGCCAAGTCCCGAATCACAAAGGTGATACCATTGGTAAGGTTATTGAGGCTTGCTTAAAAGAGTGGGGAATAGGAAACTTATTCACTGTAACTGTTGACAATGCTAGCTCCAATGATGGAGCAATTCGTCACTTGAGAAGGAGAACTAAAGATTGGAGGGGTACAATACTTGGACATGAATTTCTTCATGTACGATGTTCTGCTCATATCCTTAACTTAATTGTGAAAGATGGTCTAGAAGAAATTGAAGATACAATTGTCAAGGTTAGAAATGCTGTCCGTTATGTGAGATCTTCTCCGAGTAGGTTGGAAAGTTTTAAGAAATGTGTTGAAGAAGAAAACATTAAAAGTAAAAAGTTATTGAGTTTAGACATTGAAACAAGATGGAATTCAACTTATATGATGCTTGATGCTGCTGAAAAGTTTGAGCAAGCTTTTGTTCGACTTGAGGAGGAAGATTCTAAGTACTCCGCGCACTTCAACAATGAAGAAAATGAAGAAAATGGTATTAAAAAGGCAAGGGGGAGGGGTAACAAGATACTCGGTTCTCCTAACAAGGATGATTGGAAAAAGGCAAGGTTTTTTAATCAGTACTTGGAAGTATTTTACCGTGCAACCTTGCAGTTTTCCGGTTCATCTTATGTGACATCAAATCAGTTTTTCGATGAACTTGTGGTAATTCAGTCCACTTTATCCAAAATGATCGAAACTGATGATGTCGCTTTGAAGGCAATGGCCGAGAGAATGAAGAAGAAGTTTGATAAGTATTGGGATAACCTTGATAATATAAACTTCTTGCTTTATATGGCCGCTGTCTTGGATCCTCGAAATAAAATGAAATACGTGAAGTTTTGCTTTGATAGAGTTCATGATAGTGCTAAAGCACTAGAAATGACGAAGAGAGTGGAAGCTACCTTGCTCAAACTGTTTAATTTCTATGTACAACGTGAGAATAGTACTAATAGTACTAGTCAAACTGTCAAGGAACAAGGTAATGCTGGATTTGTTGGTGCAGGAAAGAGGTCGGGTTTGCACTCACAGTTTGTCAAGCAAATGGAAGAAGAAGAGTGCATGGAAACTAAGACCGAATTGGGCAAGTACTTGAAAGAAAGTTGTGTGGCAGATGGAGATTCGTTTAGCATCCTATCTTGGTGGAAGCTTAACGAATCTAAGTATCCAATTCTTTCTAAAATTGCCAAGGATGTGTTGGCGATTCCAGTTTCCACAGTAGCTTCTGAATCTGCCTTTAGCACAAGTGGGAGGATCCTTGATTCTTTCAGGAGCTCTCTGTCACCTAAAATGGTAGAGGCTCTTTTATGTGGTCAAAACTGGCTGAGGGCAGGGATGGTAAGAATTGATCTGCGCGAGTCAATGGATATCGCTGAATCTTTTGACGAGTTTGAACCTGGTTCAGGTATTAATTGTGTTAATAAATTTTTTGAATTTTTTGATTATCATGGATCATGTACTTTATTTCTTCTTGCAGAGTTGGATGGTCCCAGCTCCATTGTAATCGACGATTGATCAGAGGTATATTGTGTGGCTGTGTGCATATGCTCTGAGTTATAATTTATGGACTGGTCCTCATAGCTGAATTTGAATATGTTATTGGGATGTATTTGCAGGTTTTGGTTCTAGGGGTCACTTCGTTACTGGGATGTATTTGCAGGTTATCTGTGAGGTATATTGTTTGTGCATATGCTTTATGTTCTGATTCATGGACTGCTCCTAACTTTATTGGTCATCATAATCATTGCAGGTTGGATACTCTTTTTGAAAATAACTATGATTTTGCTATTTAACAGTTGGATGTGAAACTACTAGTATTATAAGTATTATAAGGTAACTTTACTTAAAATTACTTAAAATCCTCATTATTCGTTTCGTTCAATTACTTCATTTTGGATGTTATTTGCAGATTTTGGTACTAGGGGTCAAACTTGTGAAAGGTTGGAATTTTACATCATGTAAAAGATGGAATTTTTGGTTTCAGTAAGTAACTGCTTCTTCATCAACTTATCTTTATTAGTAAGTAATCGTATGGAACCTGAACATGAAACTTGTTGTGCCAGTGAACAGGAAGTAGCTGAAAGAGCAGTCTTTTTTATCTCTTTGATATGTTGGGGAATTCAAGTGGGGGGTCAAGCATGGTCTTGGTCATTACCATTTCAGGTAATACTATTCATCATTTCGTAAGGAATCTTCATAGATCTTGATTCAGTTTTCCTATAAATGTAACTGATTTGGACTTGGGTGCTTTGATATAGTATAACTTCACCTCTTTAGGCAAGTATGTTTTCTTGTGTTAGGAGTTGAATTTATCATTTAGGATATCTTGTTGTTGGCTGACTGATAAGTTCAAAAAATTTGGGCATTCTTCTTGTATACTCGCTAGCGGCTGTTGAGGGGATTTATTTGTGATGGTACAAGGCTATATGGTTATTGGTGTTGTTAAGTAATTCAGGTCTAGGGTAATTCGATTTCTTGTGTTAGTTATTTAGGATTGTGAATAGCCTTGTGCTGTTTCTCAAGACTTGGTGGTTGTTTTGATCTAGAACCAGAAGCGCCTACACTAAACTAAACTGTTGATATCTATCTTCCTGCCTTACTTCCTAAATTTGAACATACCTGTTGTACAATTTCTTGTGATTAATATTTCTATCCTTGTAAGGAGTTGAATTAGAAGAAGTTTGTTTAGTTTATTGCAATCTGCAGATATGCAGACTCACAATGGTTAGGAATTCAAGCTGCGAAAACATATTTCTCCGCACTGGATGTTCTCTGAAAGCATTAGCCTTTCGGTGCTTTAGAAATTTCTACCTGATCTAGCTGTAACAGCACACCAGTATTGTACAGAATCGACAATGTCAGACTGAAATTTCGTAATTGAAGAGTGTACTGTAGTTTATGCGCAGTTGTACGTAGATATCCTTTTCAGTTTTTTGTTATAGCTATGTGAGGTCAAGAAATAGTTTATGTGCATTTACGTGCTAGAAGCTGGCATTAACTCATCTGCATATTATGTAGAAATGGTGATGTGTATGCTGGAGAGTACTTTGCAGACAAGATGTATGGATTTGGAGTGTACCGCTTTGCGAATGGCCATCAGTATGAAGGAGCCTGGCATGAGGGAAAAAGGCAAGGAATTGGAATGTACACCTACAGAAATGGAGAAACTCAATCTGGGCACCATATATGCTGGGCACTGGCTGCTGTTTACGAGCAAGTTCATTGCGCGAGGGATAATGTGGGCGTATTTCTTATTTTTGGGTAAATCAGCCGTGTATTTTCTTAACGTAAGCTTGTAATGTGTAATTGTATCTTGTCTCTTCATTGCCAAACTGGGCTAATGTAATATGTAAGGTTGTAATTTGCCACTTATTTGTCAATCTGGGCTCTTATTTACTAATATGGGATGCTGCTCTCCCCAATTTGCAGTGAGCAGTTGAGAGCTTTATGCATTATAATTTGTATTTTTTTAACCCGTCAAAACCGGGCCGATCCGGTCCGAGTCGAAATGTCCGATTGGGTTTGGGTTTCGGGGTTACTCGATTGGGTTTGGGTTGAGGAATGTCCAACCCGGGATCATTGGGTCGGGGCAGAAATACGGCTTTTCCCCGGCCGACCCGGTCCGTGCTCAGCCCTAGTGGCCATAGCGAGTTCGAAATGCCGTTTTAGGAATATCCTTTTCAGCTATCCTAAGCTGATGATATCCAGACCTTAAATCGATCTTCGAAAAGGTATCGGCTCCTTGTAGCTGGTCGAATAAGTCATCAATCCTTGGAATTGGGTACTTATTCTTAACGGTTACTCCATTCAATTCACGGTAGTCAATGCAAAGTCTTAGGCTACCATCCTTCTTCTTCACGAACAAAACAGGTGCTCCCCATGGTGAAACACTAGGTCTAATGAAACCCTTGTCCATTAACTCCTTCAGTTTCTCTTGAAGCTCCTTTAAATCGGCTGGTGCCATCCTATATGGTGCCTTCGAGATTGGTCCAGTACCTGGTACTAAGTCTATCGCAAAGTCCACGGCTCTCTTAGGTGGCATTCCTGGAAGGTCTTCTGGAAAGACATCTGGGAATTCATTCACAACTGGGATGTCCTCTAATTTCTCCCCTTCTTTCTCCTGATCATGGATCGTACAGAGGTATGCCCTATGCCCTTTCTTCACATCGGATAGGATGGTTAAGGCTGACACGATTTGGATTTTGGGTTCTCTAGTTATACCCCTATAGGATAGGCGCTCGCCTTTTGGTCCACGAAACCTGACCTTTTGGGTGGCACACTCTATTGTTGCTTTGTATTTGCTAAGCCAATCCATACCTAAGATGACGTCTAGGTTGCCTAGATCGAAAAGAATCAGATCAGAAGGTAGCTTGGCTCCTAATATTTCTAGGTTGACTCCAGGGTACATGGTATTACAAGGTGTGACTTCTCCACTTGGGGTAGAGATGGATATAGATATTGGGGTAGGATTTGGTAAGTCTAATTTCTTAGCAAAAGTAGATGAAATGAAAGAGAATGTGGCTCCAGAATCAAATAACACAAAAGCAGGGGTAGAATGGATTAGGAATGTACCAGTCACCACGTTGGCCTGTGCTGCCTGAGTCTGATTCATCACATTGATGGTTCCAGCTGCGCTGCGTGCTGTGGCTGCGGGTGCAGGTGCGCCTGCTACTGTGGTTGCCGAAGTAGCATTGTTGTTTCCTTGGGGTCGGTTGTTGTAACCATTTCCTCCCTGCCAGTTGTTACCTCGGTTATAGCCTCCTCCATTGTTGTTTCTGTTGCCAGCATTGTTGTTGTTTCCCCCATACTGATTGCCACGGTTGTTATTGCCTCCTTGATAATAAACGCTGTTATTCCCCCCGTAGTTGTTTCCTCCACGGTTGTATCCTCCATTCCCCCCTTGGCGGTTCACATTGTTTCCTCCATATCCTCCACCATTGTTATTCCCGGAGTTATTGAAGTTGTTGTTGTTGAAGCTTCCACCGTTGTTGTTCCCTGAGGGTCTTGAACGACATTCAAACCTTCGATGGCCTAGCTTACCACAATTGAGGCAGTTAACCTTGTTCCCTCGGCAGTCCACTCCTGGATGGTTCATGCCGCATTGCCTGCAGTTGTAAATTCGTACCTGGCCTTGGTTTCCAAATTGATTGGTGGGGGCTGGGTTGGGACGAAACCTTTTATCTCCGCTATTGTTTCCCGAACCACGATTCTGGAAACCTGTCCCTGCTAGTGCCTCAGACTTCCTCTTCTTAGTTTCTTCATTATTCTCATCAATCAAATTCTGGGCGTCCTGAGCTGCCCCATAAGCGTCCATAAGGGTGTCAAATCGGGTCGCAATCAAGGCCATTCGGAGTTGGAAGTTTAAACCTCCTATAAACCTCTTGATCTTCTTTGCCTCGGTCGGCACCAGTTCCCTTCCAAACCTCATCAACTCCATGTATTTCTGATGATAATCATAAGGGTTGTCACTTCCCTGTTTCAAGTTCATGAATTCCTTGAACTTCCTATCCTTGACATGTTCAGGATAGAAACGTTCTCGTAGCGCTACTTTCAGCTGTTCCCAGCCAAATCCCTGCTGGGCGAGAAGTTCTTCTCCCTTGGCTGACCACCAGTTGTCAGCCTCCTTCTTGAAGTAGTAGAGGGCTACTTCGACACGCTGATCTTCAGGGCAGCGCGCAGATACTAGGACTTTTCCAAAGTCCCTAATCCAGTTTTCCAAGGTGGTGGGGTCATCCGTCCCATAAAAGAAGTCCGGGCGGAGTTCCGCTACCCTACTCATAACATTCCCCCCTCTGTTGTGGGTATTCTGTATAATTTGGGTGAGAGCTAGAGTTGCCTGACGCATCTCCTGAAATTCAATGGGGTCCACAGGTGGAACTTGGCCGCCATGGGTTTGCTGACCTCCCTGGTTCATTGTTCCTACTTCTCTTGCACGTCTCCTGGTATAATATTGCATTGTACCTTTGTTTAAATATATACCCTTACTTAATATAGGTCGAAATGAATTATACTTCTAGTTCACATACATGCAGCCTATAAGTTTCAAAATTTAAGCATACATTTATCCATCCATCAAATAATCCGCATAAACATTTAAATGGTAAGGAACAACCCAATTCTATAAAGTAAATAGTAACTCCTAAGGTAAGCTAAACGTTCGCTCTCGTGATAAAAGAAATGCAGTAGATGATAATCGTAAGGGTGGGTGGGTGTTTATCTACTCTTCGTCATCAGTGGGGAGCATGAGCTCGCTATCAGCAGCGTCGATCTAATCTCTTCCGCCTCATTGTTTCCTTCATGCTCCTTCTCGTCAATCTCATCGATCTCATCCATATCGGCATCCCAATCTATACGCTCCTCCTGTGCGTCCTCATCTTGGTTTTCGACTAGATCTTGCCCATATCCTTGGTCCTCGTCCAAGTCCATGTTCGGAAAGAAGAGAAAAGGAGTCTCGGAAGTGTACTAGACCGCGTATACACTCATAATCTCAACGGGAATAAGTTTAAAGAATTTAAGGCAAGTATGTAACATGAATAAACTGTCAAATTAACAAGTCTCGGCCACATAGCAACTATCACTTCACAAATAATTGGGATTAACAAATAATCACACCAAACATTTGGGAACCTAGAAGGAAAACACCACTATGTTAACCCACATCCCCTGCTTGTTTAATTTTAATTCCAGTTTTAGTTATCCTATGTCCATTTTTAATTTTTGAAAAGCTTCCAATTATTTTAAATCTTTATTTAGTGGAAATCGAAAAGTCGCACTAGCGTTGGAACCGTCGGCTCTGATACCAACTGAAACAACCCGGAACCTACGGTTCCTTGCTAGTACAACTTAACGATATCCAAGAGTGCTTTATTGGCATAAAAGTAAAGGAGAAACCCTCCTATAGAGTTTTAAAGGAAACAGCGATGACAGAGTTTGAATTCTCAAAATACAACTAAATGTTAACAATTCAACTAGGTGATTCCTAGCTTCTTATTCGCCTTCAACTACGTGTGCGCTTTTCCCCACCTTTATTCATAACCTGCGGGTTTTCAAATGGCAAAAGCCGACGCAGAAAAACATTTGTCAGTGAAAACTGAGTAAGAATATACCACAATATGTAAAACAGAGTTTTGGCTGAAAGAATGAAAAGAATGTAACTGAAGAGATTCCACATTTTAACTTATTAGTTGAGCTGAGGCGTATTAGAGCCCAGCGGGTAACGATTGCCCACAGAGAGGTCACGATGCAATAATATCATCACACATGTACCTCTTGGGATATCACAGTCCATCCCAATTCACCCAGAGCGTTTGTAGGTAGCCCGACACTACCCCGCCCATCACATAGCTAAAGGACCTTAAGTGTCGACACCCCTATACAGTTGTGACCCACACATGCATAGGTAGTACTCTATAGCTTTCACAATTTTGTAAACCCGTATAGGGTAGGGTATGAAACCCTAGGAGGTCGTCTCACGTGCGCCTCCGGCCATAGCCTTCACACACATCCTCTGTACATCGCCTCATATCATTTATCGTT